>CM076574.1:206277540-207696881 GCA_034641835.2 Pinus albicaulis | reverse complement strand
TTGCGACTTTTTGTTAACACGATAAGCACGTCCATTCAACATTGGCGCTCGAAGGATTTGCACGAATCTATATTGCAAATGGCCCTCGTCGGATCCAGTACCGACACCACTCACTCGCCCTCTATTAACCTCCACCCTCCACCAAAGTATTACAACACACCGTTCTCTCATGATCTAGATTGATTGTAGACTCTGATGGGGTTCAACATTTATTTTGCATTGGTTTTGCTCTGCACTCTGCTCTTCGGCCTCGCCATTGCTGAGGATGGAAAAGTGCGCACTCTTTATTTCTTCAAATTGATTCTCTTTAATTCGCTGCAACATTAATGTCGCTAATTTCACTGATCTGCGTGCAGGTGCACATTGTATACATGGGGAGTTTACTCCACAATAATAGAGAAGAGCTTGTAACGACTCATCTGCAGGTTCTTTCGTCTGTTCTCCAAAGGTATCAAGTTATGAAATATTCAAATTTCTGAATTTGACAGGTGTCGCTATTAATTGATTCTATATTCTTATATTTATGTGCGGGGTATTTTAACTTTTGCAGTCCAAGACACGCAGAGCAATCTCTGGTTCGTAGCTATACTTCTGCTTTTAATGGATTCGCAGCTGTATTATCCAAAGAACAAGCGACTGCATTATCTGGTACGTCTCGTTAACCAGTGTGTTTCTTAACTAGTAAGCCCCCAGGTTACTATTCTGATATATATATTCCCATGATTTAACAGGGAAAGCAGGAATATTATCAGTGTTCCCTGATCCAGTGTTAAACCTTCATACAACACACTCATGGGACTACTTAGAAAAGGACTTGGCCATGCCACGCTCTTCTTACAGAAAACCCAAGTCTTCTGGTGCTGATGTCATAATAGGGTTTCTAGATACAGGTACGAGACAATATTCAGCTTTTTGAAATTCTATCCGATTTAGAGTGGGTGGGAGATATTTAAAATTTATGTATTTTAAAATTAGTTTAATGATGAAAAGTAATAGTTTAACTGTATTATAGTTTTGAGAGTTAGTTGTCTCTATTATTTATTGAAACAATTTTCTTATCAAGAAAGTTACCCTATTAAAATATATTTTTGCTATTAAAGAATTATCATATTAAAGTACTTACTGGACCTTTGGATGGATGTGAAGGCATTTGGCCAGAAGCAGCCAGCTTCAATGATAAGGGTATGGGCCCTGTTCCTTCACGGTGGAAGGGAGCGTGTGTTAAGGGAGAAGGTTTCAATGTTTCCAACTGCAACAGGTGACCTTTATATGCAACTGAAATAAGTTCGTTCGTTGTTTTTTACTCTGGCGTGATTCACAGCTAAAATAAGATTGCTGTCTTAACAGGAAAATAATTGGGGCCAAATATTACTCAGGTGGAGAGGACGATGATTTGGTTACAAGTATTAAACCGAAATCATTATGGCCACAATCAAGGACTGCAAGAGATTATGACGGCCATGGCACGTTTACAGCTTCGACTGCAGCTGGCAGTTTTGTGGAGGATGCAAACTATAATGGTCTCGCTAATGGGACAGCCAGAGGTGGACCGGCCAGTTCCTCCACCAGAATTGCCATGTATAGGGTTTGTGGGCTGGATTATGGGTGTCCAGGTGTGCAGATTTTAGCTGCCTTTGACGATGCAGTTAAAGATGGAGTAGATATTGTATCCATCTCAATTGGAGGAAATCAGGCCGATTTTGTGAACGATCCAATTGCCATAGGAGCATTTCATGCTACTCATAAAGGAATTCTGGTTGTATCCTCTGCGGGAAACGACGGACCTGATTCTCAGACAGCGGTTAATACCGCGCCATGGATTTTTACAGTTGGAGCGGCCTCAATCGACCGGGAATTCCTGTCAAACGTTGTGTTAGGCAATGGTAAGATTATTCAGGTGAGAACAGGGGAAAACAAACCCATAAGTATTATGTTTCTTCATTTTACACAACAATTAGTACTTTCATTTCTTCAGCATTTTGCTAATAGATTCGGCCAATATTCAAGAGCATGCCCTGTTTTTACAGAGATAACAGTGAGAATTTCATGCTTGTTGCTAATGGTATTAAAGACTATTTAATAAAGAAGTCGACTAAACCTGCAATAAAATGCAGTTTTGTGTCAAATTCTCGAATTGGGGCAAAATTTTTGGAAATCAGAGAGATGTAGATAGGTTCTATGACAAACATTTTGTAAAATGCATATAAATTATTTAACATTTTTCATGATTTCTAGACCTATTACTTTGGGAATCTTGCTGAAAAGATTTGTGCTGTGCATTTAGGGTAAGGGCATAACCTTTTCGAATCTCAGCCAGTCGGCCGTGCACCCGCTTGTGTACGCAGGAAGCATTCCTGACAAGTCTAGTAACCTAGTAGCTGCAAGGTAAATTACATTGATTTTCCAACACAGATTTGTGTAAGGGACATTAAACCATACAATGTAGGAAATTTTATAATCATATTTTTCATCAGAGGAAATTCTAAGGAAGGTATTCTGCAGCAATTGTCTCCTAGAATCCTTAGACACAAGCAAAGCGAAAGGAAATGTTGTACTCTGTATTGCAAATGACACAGCTGCATCAAAGTACATAATGAAAATAACAGTCCAGGACGCTGGAGGCGTAGGCATGATTTTTGTGGACGATTTACAGATATTTGAAGCATATGACTCCGGTACCTTTGCGGCGACTACAGTAAATACATCCTCTGCAACAGAGATCTTTTCTTACATAAACTCAACCAAGTGCGTTTAACCCTATTCTCTGTCACATGTTTATATTGATGAATTATTCATTTGGATAGTCAATTACAGTGTGGCTGTTTATAATATTATAAGCCTTGTCATTATAGAAATCCTGTTGCAACAATTACTCCAACAAAGGTTGTTACAAATTACAAGCCAGCTCCTGTTATTGCATCTTTTTCATCAAGAGGACCTGGAGGGCTGACCCAGAACATTCTCAAGGTAAGTACTCACTTATTCAGAGTCCATTTAGCTTAATTAATGTTCAGAAGCTAATTATCAGAAATCATCACAACATGAACGCTTTAATTGATATTTGCAGCCAGACATTAGTGCACCAGGTGTGAATATCATTGCTGCATGGGATCCTCCCAATACGTTTATAGACACAGATTTTTCAGACACAGTTCTTTCAGGGACGACGTCTACCGCATTTAACATGATGTCTGGAACATCCGTATCAGTTCCTCATGTTAGCGGAGCTGCTGCATTTTTAAAATCTATGAATCCTACTTGGAGCTCCTCTGCTATCAGATCAGCCCTGATGACAACAGGTATTTTTCAGATTTTATTCTTGAAATGCATCCTGTAATAATGCAAATATCACATTGACCAAAGCCTGGAGACCTTTTCCCCCTTATTCTGAAAGACTGGATATTTATGATTTCAGTAATGCCTAAATTGAATTCAGTACTTTGAAATGCATAATCCCTTAAAACAAGTTTTTTCCAAGGGTTAGTTCAGGACAATCCTTGAAGTCAAGTGTTGATTCACAATCATTTACATGGGGAATTAGTTCAACTAGTGATTGTAGTCAATGTTAATGGTAATGGGTATTTGGCTAATTCAATGTCAGCATAATGTCCTCTTTCAAAAAAATTCCTTTTACAATACTACAGCTGCCACTTTTTCTAACATCGGCACTCTATTGTATATGGCAGCTATTGTAAGGAACAATGTGGGGGAACTATTGACTAATGAATCAGATATCTCTGGGACGCCATTTGATTTTGGATCCGGAGTAGTGAATCCAATAGGAGCTCTGCAACCAGGGCTTGTATATGAAACATCAATCGATGATTACTTCCACTTTCTGTGTAATTACGGTCTAGACTCTGAGAATATCAAGCTCATTGCAGCGAATGAAAGCTATAGGTGTCCATCTGGTGCAAAGGTGGATCTGATCAGTAGCATGAACTATCCAAGCATAGCCATTTCCAAGTTAAATATTGTGAATGGGAGCACAACTGTAAGCAGAAGCGTCACAAACATCAGTCCTGATCTCGCACCCACTTACAAGGTTACCATCGGTGCACCTCCCAGTTTGAATGTGAAGGTCTCTCCAGAAATTCTTCAATTCTCTAAAACTGCCAAGAAGCTATCTTTCGATGTAGTTTTTACAACAACCAAAGTTGCCACCAAAGGATATGTTTTCGGTACACTGGTGTGGAGCGATGGAAAGCATGATGTTCGTACTCCTTTTGCAGTGAATCTGGTGTGACCAAAGCATAAGAAGCAACCTTGTAGATGATAAGGTAATAAAACAAATGAAACAAGCAGCCAGGCAGCTTTTTCCTTGCAGAGACTATAAATTAATAAAACAAGCGAAACCTGCTTATTGTGAGGTCACTGAGATATAATTGTTTATGGTTAGATATAATAATTTCTGGTAGTTTCGAGTATTCATTAGCATTATTATAGTATTCGTTATCTACATTATTATCTGGGAAATAACGATAAATTGACTTTATTACTTTACCTTAATTGCAGCAAGACAACACAATATAAATTTCCATTACTTCGATATAAAATTTACAAATTTCCATTACTTGAATATAAAATTTACACATGGTAGACATGTTAAAAAATTTCAAGGCAAGGGAAAATTAAATCACACGAGTCCTCTTTTCTTTTTCTTTTTCAATACAGAGTCGCATGATATTAAAACATGTTTACTAACCAAAATTCACTAGTAAAACAAGAGTTCTTACATTCACCAAGGTTGTTGAGTCTGTTGTTTTCACACGTGCTCCTTGACCAGTAAAACAAGAGTTCTTACTGACATTTACATTCACTGAGATTAATTTTCCAACAAAACACGACATATTAATTCTCCAACAAGACAAGACATGGCTTGTGCAACATAAACACACATGGTCTCAAAATGCATACTACGTATATATTCGAAACAATGATTACATATATGGCCTCTCAGGGCCTGAGGGCCTTCTCAGCTTGATCTTACATGGACGCCTTGCCGACTACTCATATAAAGGAAATAAAACCCTAACAGAACGAGGAAACTCATACTATGTTACCTCATGCCTCCTAGAGGCTTACAATATTCATTTACAATTTACAAAAACGAGAAGAAATCATGCCCTCCTATAGTTGCCATGTTGTGCCTTATGAGGCTTCCGGGAATCAAAGCTGATTTGGGATTCGAGGTTTATGCCCTTGCATCAACTCGTTGTGATAGAGGTAGTTATATACCTCACGATAGTGGGTCATAGCCAAATCTAGGAGTTGTTTCTCAACACAAAGGGCTACTTCTAGAGGTCTTAAGAGGGAGAACTGCCCCCACATTCCACATTTGTGAAATCATTAGGAATATCATATTTATTGGGAGCTTAATTGATTCCATGTTTGGATGAACAAAGAAATACATTCATTATGGGGTTATCTGTTGGATCTATTGTCTTTTGTCTTTTTTTTCTTTAGAAGAAAACAACTGTTGGTGTATACAATGTTCAAGCATCATTTGCCAAAATAAAGTCATTACATTCCTGCATAAGTTTCAGTAAATTTACCAGCATGTAAACCAATCTTGAGAAAAACCATTAAAACTACCCTATAACACATAATAATATCAACGATGCCATATTGTCATTTTAATCTTTACATTCATGTTGTAGCCATCTATGTACTACCAATGGAGATTTTCACTATCTTCAAATTACCAAAAAATAAAGTTCAGATATGTTATGGTTGAACCAGTGCAGTGTATTAAGAAATTCTAATGTCTCCTTCAGCCCTGATTGTGTTTCCTTCTGTGAGTGAAGTGCATATGATTTGCTTCCATCCTCAATCCTTTTTTCGACAGTGAATCCGCTATTGTATTAGTTTCTCTGTATAAATTTTGAAATGTGGTCTACCTGAAACACTGGATAAGTAAGTTAATCTACATAATCCACCCATCTAGCTAGGGGGAGCAAAAGTGGTTTTGCGTAGAATCCCATCAATGATAGTTTTGGAGTTGCCAATATGCATAATATCGACCTGCTTCTCTCTAGCAAACCACAACAATCCTCATAATGCCACCATTTCTACCCTAGTATTTGTACCCTTGCCTGCATACCACGTGATCATGTAGTGTGACCTTTGTTAAAATATGACAACAAATGTAAATAATGTAATTTTGGGCAAATTTACTTATTACTTGTTAGTTGTTTGTATAACGAAATGAAGTTAGAATAACGAAATAGCCCAAGTTAAATTGGATGGCCCGAGAGGCTTGTAAGAAGAGGATAATCATTCTTCATTAATAGAGTTTCCAATCCCTTGCCCCGTGGAGGTTTCCTTGACACCCTGCCAAGGTTTTACCACTTATATTTGTGTATTTACCTATGTGTGTTTATCTTTAAGTTTTTCATTTAGTTATAAATATATTTCTCTCTTCTTTAATGTGTTCCCAAGTTCAATAAGTGGTATCAGAGCCACTCCACTGTCCAAATTTTAAAAGTTCCCCTGTTGTCCAACTGTTGCTGTCCATATTTGCTGCAGTCCATTTTTTTATTTTTTTAAGAGCCATCGGAGAAGAAGAAGTCTGTTGTTGTACATTGAAAAATAGTGGAAACTGCAACCACCAGAAGAATGCCCGCCATTGTGACTGTTGGTTATCGCCTCAGATAGAAAGGCGTGCATGTGCGTTGAGCCATCAAACGCAAAGAGGACCAGTGTCGAGGGGAGAAGAACCAAGACTCTGTCGATGTTGTAGAAGACACCGTCGCTGCTGTAGAAAAACTTGTCCATCAGGGGAAAGAGCAGACAGAGGTATTGGAGAGGTAGTGTGTCTGCCACTGACAGAGACGAAAGAGCCAACATAGGTATTGTTTTCCTCTGCATTCAAGTTTTAAAATGAAGGGGTTTTCTATTTTGTTGCGTTCATAATAACAAATGAAGAGTTTTTCCTATGATTAAAGAAAAAAAGGGAATTTTTTTTTTTTTTTTTCCTGGAAAAAGTATTAAAAAGGAAAATCAGGTTGGAACATAAATTTGAGTGAAAGATTGTTGGAAGAGATTGATAATTTAAAGGGAACAATTTTTTCAAATAGATTCAATTTTTTTTTGTTTTAAAGATCAATAAGTGGCTGGAAAATTGTTGAACATTTTCATAAAAAAATTTTTCCTTTAAATTTGCAAGAATTAGTTCTATAAGAAACTAAGTAGAAGAAGGGAAATTAGAAACCCTAGCACAAGAGGGGAAATTTTTCTTTTAAACCCTAGTTGGAAATTAAAGAAAGAAGGGAAAACTAGGAGGAAGAAATGGCCAAAATGACAAATGCAAAGTTCGAGATGGATAAGTTCACTGGGAAGAACAATTTCGCATTGTGGAAACTGAAAGTTGGGTACTTGTTGGTGCAATAAGGGTTGCACAAAGCATTAGAAGGGGTAAAGAAACAACCTGCAAGCATGACATATTTAGACTGGGAGGATTTGGATGCCCGATCCCTCATTACCATTAGGTTATGTTTGGTAGATGAAGTTCTCTTTAATATTATTGAAGAGAGTACAACTAAAGGGTTGTGGGAAAAACTGGAAACATTGTATATGACTAAATCATTGAAAAATAGAATTTATTTGAAAAGACAATTGTACAATCTTCAGATGAAGGAGGGTACAAAAGTTGCAGAACATTTAAATGTTTTTAATACACTTACTTTCCAGTTGTCAGATATAGAAGTTAAAATGCAGGAAGAAGACAAGGCGATAAACTTGTTGTGTTCTCTGCTCGAGTCATGTGACAACTTCGTAACTTCAATCAGTTTGAGCACTGTCGATTCTTTGAAATTTGAATCAGTTGTGGGTGCTCTCTTATCTGAAGAAGTACGCAGGAAATCTAGTGTTGAGACATCGGCACTAGAAGTCATGGTAGCCAAAGGTCGGTCAAAGGAAAGAGGGGAGAAAGCAAGGGGTTCTTCCATATCAAAGTCAAAGGGCGGCAAGAAGTGTAAAGCCAAGTGCTGGTACTACAACAAAGTTGGACACCTCAAGAAAGACTGTTGGAAACGGAAGGAGTCAGAAAACCAGAATAAGGAAACAAATCAGGTTGATTTAGGTATGATTGATGAAGTTTTAACTATTGAATCTCTCCCTGTTTGTAATGTCTCTCAAGATGCTGAAAATTGGCTATTAGACTCTGGTGCTTCTCATCACATGAGTTCGCACCGAAGTTGGTTTACTTCATATGAAGTTGTAAATGGTAATTCTGTATTCATGGGAAATAATGCATCTTTTCAGACTGTTGGTATGGGAAATGTAAAAATTAAAATGTATGATGATACAGTTAAAACATTATCTGATGTTAGACATGTACTTGAACTAAAGAAAAACTTGATTTCTTTGGGAGTTTTGGATTCAAATGGGTATAAATTTATAGGTTAGAATGGAGTGTTGAAAATCTCAAAAGGAGCCTTGGTAGTTATGAAGGCTGAAAAGGTCATAAATCTGTACAGACTCAAAGGAAGCACTCAAGTTAGTGAAGCAACGATCGTATCAAAAAAAGCAGAAGAAGTTTCTCGTCTATGGCATCAGCGGTTGGGTCACATGAGCGAGAAAGGTCTTCAGGTACTAATGAACCGCAAGTTGTTTCCTGCTTTGAAATCCTTGAAGTTGGATTTTTGTAAAAATTGCGTGTTTGGAAAACAATGTAAACAAAGGTTCAAGGCTAGACATCATAATAGTAAAAAAAATTTAGAATACATTCATTCTGATCTGTGGGGACCGTCTCCTACTGTGTCTTATGGAGGTGCATTATATTTCTTAACATTTATTGATGATTTCTCTCGGAAAGTTTGGGTCTATATGTTGAAAAAGAACGCTGATGTATTTAATTTTTTAAAACAATTTAAAGCTATGGTGGAAAAGAAAACAAGCAAATCAATTAAATGTTTAAGAACTGACAATGGCGATGAATTTACTCCTTTAGATTTTGAAAAATTCTGTAAGGATGAAGGGATTGTTAGACATAAAACTATTGTTTATACTCCATAGCAAAATGGCGTTGTTGAACAGATGAATCATAATCTTATGGAAAGAGCCAGAAGCATGATCAACAATTCTAACTTGCCAAAGGAGTTGTGGGTAGAAGCAGTATCCACTGCTTGTTATTTAGTTAACGGATCACCTTCGGTTGCCATAAACTATAAAAATCCCGAAGAATTTTGGTCGGGTCAGTCTTGTGATTATTCGTATTTGAAGATTTTTTGTTGTGATGCCTATGCTCTTATTCCTAGAAATCAACGTTCAAAGTTAGATCCAAAATCGAAATGTTGTGTCTTTGTTGGGTATGATTATGCATTGAAAGGATATAGGTTGTGAGATCCTTCTTCATAGAAGATAGTCATTAGTAGAGATGTAACATTTGATGAATCTTCTCTTGATGAATATTGAACCCTTAATTAAACTGAGAGAGGGGGGTGGGGGGGTGAATCAGTTTAATACATACATGGACTTTTAAAACTTTCTCTTAAAACTTATTTACACCTTCACTTCATGATCAACTTAATATGTGAACAATCTTTATTAGTGAGCAGCAAGTATCAAACAAATTTGCTAATGTAACAACAGTCTTAATATGTGAGAAACAAGTATTAAGCAGATTAGATAAACCACATCAACACATAGACATCATGCACAGAGACACCAGATATAAGTGGAAACTCATAAAGGACGAAAACCGCATCTTATTATTGTTGTGATGCAAAGGCAAGCTCCAACTCCCTCTCACCACTGATTTTCTGTAGGCACCAACCTACAAGAGGCTCCTACCTCAATTCTGCAAGATACAAATTGCAAGGAAGCTCCAACTCCCATCAATTTTCTGTAGGCACCAACCTACAGGAGGCTCCAACCTCAGTCAGCTACAACTTGATAGGGAAGCTCCAACTTCCTCACTCTTTCAAAAGAGAAACAATTGCTGATTTACCTTGGATATCAGCTCTGTCTTGTTCCAATTGCTCTGCTATTCATCTATTCTCATATCTTCCCTGTATCATCTCTGCATCTTCTCAGATTCTCTATTAGCTTCTCCTTCTTCTCTGCTCAGCTCCTCTTTCTTCTCTGCTTCACTGCTTTATTTCTGCATTATTTTTACTCACTCTTTCTCTCCCTTCTAACTCTCTCTTTGGTATTTCAAAATGATATTACTTATAGAATTTTTGATGACTGTTTGTTTTCTTCTAGGAATTTGAAATGAATGGTCATACCCCTTGATCTTCTGCCTCCTCATTTCTTTATCCAACTCAATTTAAAAATCATAATAATATGTACACAATTTCATGCTACAGTGGGATTTTGTCTTTTCCTTAGGATACTTGCCTTTGCATCACAAACAATAAAAAATAATTACATCATTTACATTTACATTCTTAATTTCATATTTCAATATCACTCAGCTCCTTTTCAGTTATATAGCTCAATTTCACTCAGCTCCTTTTCTGGATTTTGGATTTACTGGCTTTGTCCTTTTTTTTTGCATTGTTGAGTGACTGTTCTGTGTACCTTGATTTACTGTAATTGTGTGCACCTGTGAATGTATACCTGTCAAACCTGTAATATCTGTGAATCTCTATCAGACCCATACTTTTGTCCCTGTGTTTAATCACCTGTTCACTGTGCTTTTGTGCACCAACTGCATATATAACTGATTCTCAGGTTTATTCTCAATTACATATACATCTGGACAATATATATTCAGAAAAGAGAGTATAGTGACACTTAATGCAGCAGGGTTACCACAAAGCCCCGGTTCAACATCACAGTCCTGGTTTAGCTCAACTTTTTCATCAGCTGTGTGTACAATTGCATTCAAGTTTCATGCCTGAACGAGAGATCAATTCGCAGGCAGCAGCACGGTGAACAGGCGCAGGTTAAACAGCGCACAGGTTGATTGGATATCGACGAAGTGCGGGGGGTTGAAGAGCATGGAGGTTAACACGGAGGGTACCCCCTGTAGTTGACTGGCCGATCACACGTTGACCGCCGATCAACGGCTATGATGAACTGCGGGGCCTCACCCCATTTGATGTGTACGGAGAAATGGGAGCCCTCGTAAACACCACTTTGTGGTGGCTCCACCATGCACCACCGCCAGGGCGCCACCAATTCACCACCCTTTATAATAATGTTATCACCGGCGAGATTTTATATTAATAGCCAACACTCTACGAACCAATGACTTGGAATAACCCCGTGGCTCCGTGCCCTACCTCTACGATAAATCGACCAATCAAATGTTCGTATCGTACCTGGCCTAACCTCTGCACGCCTTTGTTAAACTTTGAGCAAGTTCTGCGAATGATCGCCGTCGGATATCGAGCCTCGAGATCAACGGTGTGTATCGATTTCACTCGATGTCTTCAGTCGATGTATAACGCGCGAAAGTGCACTTTAAAGGGCAGTTTTGAAATGGTCCACAGGCCACGTGTCGATTCCTGTATGGAATCGCTGCCCATTCCTCCAATACCGCTTTCCGACGGATGGTGGTGCGGTAAAAACCATGGTTTCACTCCAACCCACCGTTACTGTTCACAAGTCTCGGTTCCGCTCCTCTCCTCCAATCCAGGTTCCACTCAGGGTTTTAATTTAATAGTTCAATACACCGTTTTAACGCTAATTCCTTCGCATTTCAATTATATATATATATAATTTTTTGTTTCGACTATGATTCCGCTTCCAACGCAGAGTTCCGCTCCTTTGACTTTGGTTCCGCCTCTGACTATGGTTCCGCTCCTATTCACGCTGGTTCTTCGGTGTATGCATATATATAAACCATAAATATATAACGCACCTACCATATATACAATCTCCATGTCAATCGAATACAAGTGCTTTGTTAAAAAATGGCGATAATTTCAAACATAATTCAAACAGTGAATGCTGACTGATTCAAACGCCCGGAATGTTATGTGTAACGCCCGACTGTATGAAAGATTCTCAGAATTTATCTATATATGTACATATTTTTGAAATAACAACGGTTTCTCTGCAATGACATCTATGGCTCTGCCTCTGTCGCTTATGTCACTCTGCCTCTGCCTCTACTGCTGTGATAACAGCTCTGTCTCCGTATTTGCTTCCTCTGTCTCTGCCTTTCTCTTCATTTCCTCTTTGCTCCATTGTCTGTCTTAGTCTCTTTGTAACTGTTCCTGTTTCTGCATCTGCTACCTCCTTTTCCATCAATGAAAATATTTCCAACAGTCTCCCCCTTTGGCATTGATGGCAATACATACATTTTCTTTGTTTGCCTGCTCTTTCCCCTGTTGCTTGTTCTTCCTCCCCCTTTGACATCAATGGAAAAGGGTTTCTTTTTGCATTTCCTCTCTCTGAGTTAGGTTTAGGCCCTCTTCTGCTGACTTTGTACCATGCTGCTCCATAGTGATGTATAAGACTTGTTGAGAGAACACTTTGAGGATTATCGAATTTGAATATACACTGTAAATTGATACAGTTCTTTCACTTGTATAGAGCTAAAAGTGAGAAATAATGATATTTCATAGAGTACATTGTATCAGCTCTATCTAGTCAGAGATGTATAATCAATACTCGTCTTTTATGTTTCAGATTCTTAATATAATGTTTCAGAGCACAATACTGATCCTTTTGCTCTATAATTGACCTTTTGATGCTTGAATAATGCAGATAACTTTAGGATAATAACTTAGTGTTCTTTTGGCTTAATCCTTTGATCTTGAGGATCTGATTCATGCTTTCCTTGCTGGCTGTTCTCCCCCTGGAATGGTATTTTCGTTTTTGTTCTCCCCCTAAAATTATGCTACCTCTTTATATTAGAGAGTAGCATCTGCAGATACTACCCCTAGTTTATCTCTCAAGTATTGAAATGGTTCTCTAGCAAGAGGTTTGGTAAATATATCAGTTGTCTGTTCTTTCGTTGGTACATATTCCAGCTTTACTATCTTCTGAGCCACTTGTTCTCGGAGGAAATGATACTTGATTGGAATATGTTTAGTTTTTGAGTGAAGTACATGATTTTTAGATATACTTATAGCACTTATATTATCACATTTGATTGAAATAGGTTCATCAATGCTTGCCTTCATGTCTTGAAGAGTTTGCTTCATCCACATGACTTGTGTACAACATGCTGCTGCTGCTATATATTCTGCTTTAGCTGTAGACAGAGAGATGGATGTTTGTTTCTTGCTTAACCATGCCACCGGACTTTCTCCTAGATAGAAAGCACCTCCACTTGTACTCTTCTTGTCATCCACACAGCTGGCCCAATCTGCATCTGTGTATGCTGATAAAGTGAAGTTTTTGCTTTTAGGATACCAAAGTCCATACAATGTTGTTCCTTGTAGATATCTGAATATTCTTTTGACTGCAAGAAGGTGATTTTGTTTAGGTGTTGCTTGATATCTAGCCACTAGTCCTACTGCTAGCATGATGTCTGGTCTTGATGCAGTCAGGTACAATAGACTTCCAATCATGGATCTGTAGAGTTTTTGATCTATATCAGCAGACCCATCATCAGCACACAACTTGCAACCTATGGTCATGGGAGTTGACACAGGTTTGCAATCTTCCATTTTGAATTTTTTCAGCATTTCTTTTAGGTATTTTTCTTGAGAGATGAAGGTGCCTGTGTTATTTTGTTGAATTTGTAGTCCCAAGTAGAAACTGAGCTCTCCAATCATAGACATTTCAAACTCTGTTTTCATCTCATCAGCAAACCCTTTTGCTAGTTCATCTTTGTTGCTTCCAAACATAATGTCATCAACATACACTGGCTTTTATGTATAGATTGCTGTCTACTCCACCTCTCTTAAAACCCTGTTTTTGCAAATGTTTATCCAGTCTTGAGTACCAAGCACGAGGAGCCTGTTTCAGTCCATATAGGGCCTTCTTCAGTCTGCATACATACTCTTCTTTGTCTGTAAATGAGAAGCCTTCTGGTTGTTCCATGTATACTTCTTCTTATAGATTTCCATTAAGAAAAGCAGACTTTACATCCATTTGATATACCTTGAAGTCTTGGTAGCATGCAAATGCCAGGAACATTCTCATAGCTTCCATTCTGGCTACTGGGGCAAATGTTCCTTCATAATCAAGTCCTTCAATTTGTGAGTATCCTTTGCAGACCAGCCTGGCTTTATTCCTGATTACTTTTCCTTGCTCATTCATTTTGTTTTTGAATACCCATTTTGAACCAATGATATTCTTCTTAATTGGTCTAGGAACTAGTTCCCAGGTATTGTTCTTCTCAATTTGGTCCAATTCTTCATTCATTGCTTTTACCCAATAATTGTCCTTGCTGGCTTCTTCAAACTTCTTTGGCTCTATTTGTGATAACATTGCTATGTATACTTCTTCTGTCTGTTCAGCTAGCTGCCTTCTTGTTTGTACTCCTACACTCTTGTCTCCTATGATTTGATCTTCTGGATGGTTCTTTTGAGTGTATCTTGAGGGGGTTTTTGAGTTCAATTCAACATTTTCTGATTTTTTGCTTATTTCTTCATCATCTTGGTCCTCTTCTTCATGATTTTCAGGATGGCTGCTGCAGTCTGTATCTCTTGTCTTGTTTGAGAGCTCTTCATCAAATCTTACATCAATACTTTCTACAATTTTTTGAATAGTCTTGTTGTAGCATCTGTATCCTTTACTCTTGGATGCATATCCTAAGAGTATTCCTTCATCTGCTCTTGCATCAAATTTCCCCAGATTTTCATCATTGTTCTTTATGTAGCACTTGTTGCCAAAGACTCTAAAGTGCTTGATTGATGCAGGTTTACCATGCCATAGCTCATAAGGTGTCTTGTCACTGTTAGGTCTTAAATGAGCTTTGTTTAGAATATGTACCGCTGTGTGTACAGCTTCTGCCCAAAAGGTTTGAGTAATGTTACTCTCTTGCATCATAGCTCTGGCCATTTGTTGTACAGACCTGTTTTGTCTCTCTGCTACTCCATTCTGCTAAGGTGTCCCTGCAATGGTAAATTGTTGCTTTATTCCATGTTCATTACATAGGTCTGCAAAGTCATAATCTGTGAATTCTCCTCCTCTATCTGATCTGATACATTTTAGCTTGCATCCAGTTTGATTTTCTGCTAATGCTTTGAATATCTTAAACTTTTCCAGTGCTTCTGATTTGTTTTTGAGAAAAGCAACCCATGTCATTCTGGAGAAATCATCTATTATCAACATGAAGTAGGATTCTCCACTTGGTGTTTTAGTTCTTGCAGGTCCACACAGATCCATGTGCACAAGCTGGAGTGGTCTTCTAGTTGATAGCTCATTTTTAGATTTAAAGGATGTGTGAGTTTGTTTCCCAAATTGACAATATTTGCATATGGTATTTGAAGGCCTCTTTATTTCAGGCATATCTTTGACACCTTTCTTCTTACTCAGTCTGATGATATGGTCGAAGCTGAGATGTCCCAATCTCCTATGCCATAACCATGACTCCTCAAGTTTTCTCAAATGGCAGGCTTCATCCTCCTCTTTTACTATGTACACATTACTCTCTGTTCGGACACCTTTGAGCAGAGTCTTTCCTATTGTGCTTGATCTGACTTCACAGTCTTGTGCTCTAAAGAGAACTTCACAGCCTTTGTCACACATCTGACTGAAACTCAGTAAATTTTCTTTCAGCCCATCTACAAATAGTACATCTTGGGCCTTTCCTCTTCCATTATCTATGCTGACTGAGCCTTTTCCCCTGATCTTACTTGATTTATCATTCCCAAAAGTAACATTGCCAGATTTCTTTTCATCAAGAGTAATAAACTTACTTTTGTCTCCTGTCATGTGTTTAGAGCAGCCACTATCCAAGTACCATTGACTTTTCAGATCTTGAGTAGTTAGAGCCAAGTCACATTTATTCACCCTTTTTATCCACTGGAGGCCTCCTTTTGTTTGGTATCTTTTGTGAGGTGATGAATTATATCTTCTTAGAGAACACTTGGAAGGCATATGTCCAACTTGATTGCATATACAACATTTGATCATAATTTTTGCAGAATTATGAGTATGAACAAAATTTCTTTGATTCATAAACCTCCTTGAGGTGTTAAACATTATCCTTTGTCCATACTTTCTACATTAAATGATTTTATGACCAAATTCCTTACAATAAAAGCAGTAACCATAGAAGCTATTTGCATACCTGATGTAAGGTTGTTTCTTCCATTTGTTTGTGTGAGGCAATCTCTTCAATACTTGCATCTTTTGCTGGTTTGAATTACTCCTCCTTGCATGACAATATGCAGCAATGTGTCCCAGCTTATGGCAAACATAGCAAGTGGCATTCTTCATTGAAGGGAAGGATCTCCTTTGATGGTTTCCATATTCAAGGGTCTAAGTATTTATTACATTCTGTCTGAGTATTTATTACATTCTTTGCTACTAGTAATTTCTTCTGATTTATTTCTTCCTTGTTTCAGATTTCTTCTGTTGTAGGAGTTGTTTGAGCTGCTTCATCTTCCTTCTTTTCTTTTATAAAGATAATCTCTCTGTCAACCTTTTCTTTTCCTTTACTTGATTCCTCTTCATAGCCTATTCCAATCTTTATCATAGGGGATCTTTGAGCAACCAGGATTTCATTCAACTTAATAGAGCTTGTTGTTTGAGACTAGTTTACAGCCACATTTATTTGAGCATTTTCTAGTTTCTTCATGAGGCATACTACTTCTTCTTCCAGCTTCTCTTGTTCTCGGGTTTTGTCTTTGATTTGCTGAAGTAACATGTCTTATATATTTTTGGCTTCTTCAAGCTCTACCTTCAGCTACATGAGGACTTCTGAGTTTTGTTCTTCTCTTACGTACTTGAGAAGAATGTCCTTTTGTTTTCTGCATTTCAGTTTAAGTCTGTCAATCTCTTCCAGAGCACTTCTTAGCTCCCCCTCAAGGTCAACTTCCCCTTCTTCTTCTTCATCTTCTAGCAGGATTCCTTCAAGTTATTCTATGGCCATCAATAAGAATTTAGAGGTTCCTTCTTCACTTGAGGGTTCATCTGAATCTTCATATGTACTGCTGTCTTGTTGAGCATAGAAGGATTTTCTGCTGAACTTCTTTCCTTTCTGCCAGTTCTTTGATTTATTTCTCTCTGGCTCTTGAGGCTGATTCCTTACTTTCTTGTGAGGACACTTAGTAGCATAGTGTCCAACTCTTCCACAATTAAAGCATTTGAAAGGAAGTTTACCTTTGTATCTTCCTGAGCCTCTATCCAATTTCTTGACAAACTTTGCCTCTTCTTCATCCGAGCATGAGCATATGTCTCCCTCTTCTTCTTTCTTCTTTTCTGTTTTAAAAGTTGCTTCCCTTGTACTTGGCTTCTTCTGTGGGAGCCTCATTTCATAGGCTATTAGATTTCCAAGTAGCTGGTTCATGGTCAAGGTCTCCCAATCAGCTGTTTCTTCTATTGCAGATACCTTTGGATTAAATCTGGATGGAAGAGATCTTAGATTTTTTTGTACAATTACACTTTCTGGTTTTTTTTCTCCAAGAGCTTTCATATTGTTAATAATTTTTGTAATTTTTAGGAAGAAACTGGCAATGTCTTCATCATCATTCATTCTTAAGTTCTCAAACTGGGGTCTATAGACTTGAAGTCTGGCAGCCTTCACTTTCTTTTCCCCCTCATGTGTGTTCTCAAGAGTATCCCATATTTCTTTGGCAGAGTATTTGTGCATTACTTTAATAAAATCTGCATCACACAATCCATTCAGGATGGCATTCATGGCTTTTGCATTAGCCACAAACTCTTGTTTTGTTTCTTTCTCTGTATCAGTTTCCTTTGGGGCATATCGTAATTCCACAGCAGCCCGGACTTCTATTCCTAGAGACATTATGTATGTTCTCATTCTGATTTTCCAAAAAACATAATTTTCACCAGTGAAGAAAGGGGCTTTGTTGGTTGAGTATCCTTCTTTACTAGTCATCTTGGGAACCTAGGATCTCCTTTTAGCTGTTAGAATAGTACTAAGGAGCCAGCTCTGACACCAATTGTTGAACCCTTAATTAAACTGAGAAGGGGGGGGGGGTGAATCAGTTTAATACATACATGGACTTTTAAATCTTTCTCTTAAAACTTATTTAAACCTTCACTTCATGATCAACTTAATATGTGAACAATCTTTATTAGTGAGCAACAAGTATCAAAAATATTTGCTAATGTCACAGCAGTCTTAATATGTGAGCAACTAGTATTAAGCAGATTAGATAAACCACATCAACACATAGACATCATGCACAAAGACACCAGATATAAGTGGAAACCCATAAAGGGAGAAAACCACATCTTATTAATGTTTTGATGCAAAGGCAAGCTCCAGCTCCCTCTCACCACTGATTTTCTGTAGGCACCAACCTACAGGAGACTCCTACCTCAATTCTGCAAACTACAACTTGCAAGGAAGCTCCAACTCCCATCAATTTTCTGCAGGCACCAACCTACAGGAGGCTCCAATCTCAGTCAGTTACAACTGACATCTATCAAGCTACAACTTGATACGGAAGCTCCAACTTCCTCACTCTTTCAAAAGAGAAACAATTGCTGATTTACCTTGGATATCATCTCTGTCTTGTTCCAATTGCTATGCTATTCATCTATTCTCATATCTGCCCTGTATCATCTCTGCATCTTCTCAGATTCTTTATTAGCTTCTCCTTCTTCTTTTCTCAGCTCCTTGTTCTTCTCTGCTTCACTGATTTATTTCTGCATTATTTTTACTCACTCTTTCTCTCCCTTCTAACTCTCTCTTTGGCATTTCAAAATGATATTACTTATAGAATTTTTGATGACTGTTTTTTTTCTTCTAGGAATTCGAAATGAATGGTCATACCCCTTGGTCTTCTGCCTCCTCATTTCTTTATCCAACTCAATTAAAAAATCATAATAATATGTACACAATTTCATGCTACAGTGGTATTTTGTCTTTTCTTTAGGATACTTGCCTTTGCATCACAAACAATAAAAATAATTACAACATTTACATTTTTTAGTTATATAACTCAATTTCACTCAGCTCCTTTTCTGGATTTTGGATTTACTGGCTTTGTCTTCTTTTTTTTCATTTGTTGAGTGACTGTTCTGTGTACCTTGATTTACTGTAATTGTGTGCACCTGTGAATGTATACCTGTCAAACCTGTAATATCTGTGAATCTCTGTCAGACCCATACTTTTATCCCTATGTTTAATCACCTGTTCACTGTGCTTTTGTGCACCAACTGCATATATAAATGCTTCTTAGGTTTATTCTCAATTACATATACATCTGGACAACATATATTCAGAAAAGAGAGTATAGTGACACTTGATGCAGCAGGGTTACCACAAAGCCCCGGTTCAACATCACAGTCCTGGTTTAGCTCAACTTTTTCATCAGCTGTGTGTACAATTCCATTCAAGTTTCATGCCCAATTAATTTCCAACTGTGCAATCAGTAGAACGATGAATATTTTGATGGCGCAGAGTTTAAACCGACAGCAAGTTGACGGAGATTGACGAAGTGCGGGAGGTCGAACAATGCGGAGGTTAACGGAAAGGCACCCCCCGTAGTTGACTGGCCGATCGTGCGTTGACCGCCGATCAACGGCTATGATGAACTACGGGGCCTCATCCCATTTGATGTGTACAGAGAAATGGGAGCCCCCGTAAACACCACTTTTTGGTGGCTCCACCATGCACCACCGCCAGCGCGCCACCAATTCACCACCGTATGTTAATAACTCGGAAAAACTTGTTAATATAACCAAAATTCATTGCATATATCTATCCTCGTGCTTTAACTACGCGCCTTTATTAAATTGAAACCTTATGACCATATAATAAACCTTAGTACATATTTGATTGGGTCCCACACATAAAATCAATAACCAACCAAATGCGCGCACCCGTACCTAGCTATCTTCCTGGCTCTTTCATTAAAATTTGCGCATCTTCGTTTAATGATCTCCGTCCGATGCTCCTCCTCCAGATCGAAAGTTTATATCCATTTTTCTCGGCGTCTTTGGTCAGTGTATAACGCGCGAAATTTCAAGTTAAACAGTGGCTTCCAATACCGCCTATGCCACGTGTCACGAAGTCTATGGAATCACTGCGATTTCTACAAAACCACCTTACGGTCGAAAGGTGGTGCGGAATTGGGAAATCCGCCTCCGTGAACCCGCTCGTGGTTTCAGTCCCCTCATGGTTCCTCCGGTCAAGGTTCCGGTTCTCGTTTATTATTTATATATTTTGTTATGACTATGGTTCCGCCTTTGACTATGGTTCCGCCTCTGACTATGGTTCCGCTCCTATTCACGCTGGTTCTTCGGTGTATGCATATATATAAACCATATATATATAACGCACCTACCATATATACAATCTCCATGTCAATCGAATACAAGTGCTTTGTTAAAAAATGGCGATAATTTCAAACATAATTCAAACAGTGAATGCTAACTGATTCAAACGCCCGGAATGTTATGTGTAACGCCCGACTGTATAAAAGATTCTCTGAATTTATATATATATGTACATATTATTGGAATAACATCTATGGCTCTGCCTCTGCCTCTACTGCTATGAAAACGGCTCTCTCCGTATTTTCTTCCTCTACTTGTCTCCTTTGCTTCATTCATTTTCTTCTTTGCTTTCATTATCTGTCTTTGTCTCCTTGTAACTGTTCCTGTCTCTACATATGCTGCCTCCTTTGCCATCAATGACAACATTTCCAACAGTACTTGTAGATGAGGTTGGGACACTAGAATATGTATTTGGAAATGTGGTTGAAGTACTTGAAAATGCAACAGCAGTGCTAGAATATTAACTTGTAGTATTTGGGGATGGAAATAAAACTCTAGGTTGAAGAGGAAGCTTAGGAATGAAGGATTCAGTGGAATGAGGTGTAGTGGAAATAATAGATGAGGTGGTACTGAATAAATTTGAATTTACAGACTCTAAATGATTGGTAGAATTCTTAGGTGTATAAGAAGATAAAGCAGTCAATTCTACAGAATGTTGAAAATATTCTTAATCAATTTCCTTAATCTAAGTTGCAGTTAATGCATCAAGTTTATCATAAGGTTCTATAACTTTTTCATCTGAATCAAGTGAAACAATTTCCTTCTTAGTTTCAATAAATGAAATGAAATTAGGATCTATTACACTATCATATATGTCACTTTTTTATGTAGTTCTACACAATGATTGCTCAAAAGCTAAATCAAATTCAATGTCTTGTAAAATTGATAATTTATTGGGAAGAGAATTTTCTTTGATCAATGGATTTTTATTACCTAAAATTTCTACCTTTTTTTTTCTTTAAATTCTGTTAGGATTATCTACTATTATAGCAGGTTCTGGATCAGGATTAGACCTGGTATAGTAGATTCTTTTGGAAGCTAGAATTTTATTTTTTAATGAAAAGTTTACTTACAACCCTTTAAAACACTCTTAAAATGAAAAGATAAGTAAAAGTATTTCATTTAAGATTTATTTTAAACATTGAGGACTGGTTAGCTCCCCAGTGTGGTTGCCAGTATGTTATCACTCCAATAATTCTCAAGGGTTGTGTATATTTTGGTTTAAATAATATTAGAGGTAACCTAAAACCTAATTTTAAGCATTAGGATCTAGCCTTCCTAATGCTCAGAGAGGGCTCTCTGTATATGATTTATCTTTGTTGATTTTAGTTGATTTTAGTCTAGTTATGTAAGATTAATTGAGATTTTATTTTTGGGTTTGGTTTCGTGGTGGAATCACTTGTTCAGATGGACAGATGTAGGTATGAATTCCATTGGGCTAATGGAGTCAATGTATCAAGCATTCAGATCAGAATCAAGGTTCTAAAGGGAAGTTTTCACAGAGCAAGATAGCTGAGTAACTTCAGATCCTTAGGATGATGGTGAAAATGGTTTCAATCAGGATGAGAGAAAAAATAAGGGTTCTCAAATCCGGATAGTGAGTGAAATGATAGAGGTCAATCGAAACTAGGGAGAAATTAAGAATTCCCTAATCTGGATATCAGTAGAAAACATGAAAATGACATAACAGTTCAAGACAGAGTGTTTTTAAACATATTCTGAAATAAAATTCCTGTTATACATTTAGATTTAGAAAACATGCAAGTATGTGAAAACTTCAGATAAGAAACAAAGAACAATTGAGAATACTTCACTGAAGTGGTCCAACACATGAATCTCGTAATATAATCTCTTTATTTCTCAATCCAACCTGCTGACTTGAAAATGGTACAAATAACCCTCTCGTTCAGATCAATACATCTATAGATCGTTGAGTAACTTCAGGGAAAGATAGCTGAGTAACTTCAGATCCTTAGGCTGATGGTGAAAATGGTTTCAATCGAGATGAGAAAGAAATTAAGGGTTCTCATATCCGGATAATGAGTGAAATGATAGAGGTCATTCGAACTAGGGAGAAATTAAGAATTCCCTAATATGGATATTAGTAGAAAACATGATAATGACATAACAGTTCAAGACAGAGTGTTTTTAAACATATTCTAAAATAAAATTCATGTTATACATTTAGATTTAGAAAACATGCAAGTATGTGAAAACTTCAGATAAAAAACAAAGAAAAATTGATAATACTTCACTGAAGTGGTCCAACACATGAATCCTATAGTATAATCTCTTTATTGCTCAATCCAGTCTGCTGACTTGAAAATGGTACAAATAACCCTCTAGTTCAGATGAATACATCTATAGAATTGTTTTAGCAATCCACAATCCACACTCAATACTTAAAAATGTGAATTATTTATACAAAAACTCTTACAAAATATCCTAAAACAAAATTAGGAATTATTCATAGAAAAATGAATATCTCCATGCAAGAAAATAGAGACAGCTATCTAAATAATGCAATTTGTCCCTCCTTTTATTGAATTTGTTGCTTGTTGTCTTTGATCTTTTGTTGATTTTTCTCTTTATTGTTTGCTCAACGAATTCTTTTGTTGAGTTTCTTTCACGTTGGCATATTTTACTCTAATTTGACTTTAGCCTTTTGAATTTCATCCGATACACTATAAACTCTGATACTCTTTGACTGTAACTACTTTTTTACTACTTTAACTTTCACTCTTACTGTTGTTCTGTAACTGTAAAATTTCCTAGTCTGTTTTGTCTTTGATTGATATTTTTTTCATTTGAATTCCTTGTTTTACTGTTGTTATTTTCATAGTAAATCAGTCAATTTCTCCCAAAATTCTACCTCTGGTAATTTGATCTTTATCATCCTTTATAAAACTTCATCTGCCTCTGTATATTTTGAAAATGTAGGCTTGTTGATAAATAATTGTTTTACCTCATGTTGCAGGTAAATAATATTTTCAAAACTCTTGTAGAGAACTTTCCCTGTTGGAATTCCTTGTGAGAAAGGAATGTTAGCTTGTTCCTTCGAAAATTGTCCCATTTTCTTATCATAATCCTCTTTTTTCATTAGTTTATCATGAATAACCAAAGGATTTGGTAGGCATTTCTGCCTCAAAGTATTAAACTCCGTCTTGAATTGTTATGTCATTTTCGTATTTTCTACTGATATCCGGATTATGGAATTCTTAATTTTTCCCTAGTTTCGAATGACCTCTACCATTTCACTCATTATCTGGATCTGATAACCCTTAATTTCTCTCTCATCCCGATTGAAACCTTTTTCATCATCAACTTAAGGATATGAAGTTACTCAACTATCTTGCCCTGTGAACACTTCCCTTCAGAACCTTGATTATGATCTAACTACTTGATCCATTGACTCCACTAGCCCAATGGAATTTAGACGTACATATATCCATTTGAACCAGTGATTCCACCACCAAACCAAACCAGCGTAAAATCAACTAAAATCAGCAAAGATAAATCATATAGAGAGAGCCCTCTTTAAGCATTAGGAAGGCTAGATCCTAAGGCTTAAAAGTAGGTTTGTGGTTACCTCTAATATTATTTAAACCAAAATAAATACAACCCTTGAGAATTATTGGAGTGATAACAACTCCCTATTTTCCCAAAAAACGTCGTTTAGGGACTCAAAATGGATCTGGAAGTTTAGGACCCGAGAAACTGCTAAAAATATTAAACAGTGCTTAAACTAAAAATAATGAAAGAAACGATGGTGGGGGTCTAATTGGAATAGGTTTGCAGACACAAATATCCACCTATATCATTCCTCCCCCCTTATAAATCAACGGTATCCATTGCATTGAATTCCTCCATGAGATGAGAAAAATTCTGCTGAACTTGGGCCCTAGTGAGCCACTTGCCTTGGTGATGGTGTATGGCCCATATCAGAGTGAGAAAAAAATGTGATGGGTTCCAACGAGGTGATCCTTCTATAAATGAAGCCACAATTTTTCATCCACCTAGAATTTGTGTGGCACATGATGCTGATCAGGCGCTACTTGTAATTGGCATTCGATTTGTCTAAGATTTCGTGGACCTGCTAGTAGACCTGCTGAATGCGTTCAATAAATTTGGTTTCTTTATCAGCCTCAGACAATACATGTGTGGATTTTGTATGTGTGTTCGCATGAGTTATATCAACATGAGGAAACGGTGTGCCTGGGGTTAGATCAATGGAGTGCTTGGCTTGAAAGTGTAGAGGAACCTCTGTGGGTAGGGAGAAAATGTCCTCATATTCCTCCACGACTTTGTCCATCTACTGCTATTGTGCAAGGGAGCCCTATTTCAAGGCTATGGCCCTAATATTCTTCTTTCCTTGTGGGTAAATTGTAATGAAAATAAATTTCCTGGTTCGGGAAACAATCTTATTGCGTTTTTTGCAGTAGTCAAAGAGATGGAAAGAGGCGGTACTACCTCTGGTATCATGTACACTTTATTTCCCAAAGTAATAACAATAGAACGAGCCATAGACTCATTGAAAACATGTTGCTTCCACAAATATGGTTGGCCCAATAATAAATCAGACACATGAAGAGGAGAAACATCACACAATACCTCATTTGCAAATGGCTTTATGTTGTACGGAAGGAAGCATTGCTGGCAAACGCGAAGATCTCTTCCTTGGTGAAGCCACCCAATGGTATATAGATGCAGGTGTGTTGTGGTCGGTAGGTCGAGCTACTTCATGAACTCTGATGAAATGAGGTTCTTCTGTCTTCTGCTATCGACAAGGAATTGTAGTGGAGAACCCTTCACCCACATCTGCGAATGGAAGATGCGCTCCCTGTAATATCCAAAAAAGGAGAATGTAGTGATACAAAAACACAATAATTAAAATTTGTAGCAATGAACAAATAATATAAATACACCATAAAAATAGACAGAATAGGTGAGCCATTTCATTATATAGGAGGTGGAATAGAAATACAATAGTGCTCAAAATATGAGACACTCAAGCCAAAGAAGAAGGCTAGAATGACCCTGAAGTCCTCCCATAAGAGGGATTGTGTAACTGTTGTACTACTGGAAGGAATATTGAATTGTATCTATTGCAAATGATAGGACTGCAACTGCCAGAAAAATATATAAGTGTAGATTTGGCAGTTTCACGGCTCAGATGATGATGGGATTTCATATTTGGGCCCTATGATGAATACCCAAGTTAACCCAGAAAGGATTTCCAGATCTGAAAACCTTGGAAAATCACCCTCTTAGATCTAAAAATATATGACTACTGGGTATGCAGATCTATTGCATGAGCTTAAGATATTATGGCCGCAATAAGGCACAACCAACTCAATTCATAGAGGTCTTATCCCTCCTTCAGATCCTTAAGCTAGAAGCTGAAGGTCTGTCTCTTCGAATAGATGTAGATGTTGAATATACAACAGCTGAGTAAAATTGCACTGTCAGGGATGGAGGCTCTATATCCCGATGCTAGATGCTACAATGAAGCTCATGAATGGTGGAAATAGTATGCCCAAAGTGAGGAGATGGTCCCTCACAGGATTTCCAGCTAAAATACTGGAAACTTCCTTCCTTCTTCAAATCTACAAGGCTAGAATGCACAATCCCTTAGGGAATTCCTGCTGCATGGAGGTCTGTAATGTTGGCTTGAATTATAGATATGAATATACAACTCCTAGAAGAGAAATATTGAAGCACAAGGTGAAAGTATGACGACTCCACCGGTTTCCTAGCTGAAATGATAGAAGCAACCTCCTCCTCTCAAACCATCAAGTAGGAATGCATAATTCCTGAGACTGAATGTGTTTTAGAGAGGGGCTAAATGTGGCACCAATGCATGATGATGTATGGTAGCTCAAAGAAAAATTCCCATAGTAAGCACTCAAATTCCCCTGTGGGTAAGCTTTGTATTTCCGCTCGGAAATAAATGTCTGCTAAATAACAGTACAGACTTAGCTAAACAGCTAAAGCGTGCATAGAAATTTCAAATGAAAAATCCAGATCTAAACAGATCAGAAATAATAATATAAATATTTCCTTATATTGTTGCCTTCATCTTCCTTATATGATTTGTGAGCCTTTCATAGCCCCGACCCACCTCATAATTGCATTGAATATGTGGCCACTAGCCTCCATGAATACTACGTTGTCTCTCCATGTTCTCCACCATATTTGCATTTAATTCCCACTCTCTCCATCATGTGTGCATTAGATGCAAAAATTCCTCCACTATCTCATCATTAGTGCTCTATGATATTAATTTTAATGCACCATGATTTCATTTGACTTCCTCCATGATCTCCATGACCTTCTCATTAATGATCCATGATCTCCACTCTTCCTCCATTAAGAAGCTACTCCACTACTCCATAATGTAGATCCACTTCTAAATTATCCATATACACACATCAAAAGTGGATTTTATTCATATATGGGGTTTATGGGTCCCTCCACCCTCTTATTTACTTAATTATTTAAGAAGATTAAGAGCTCTAATATTCCAGTTATCTGATGGAAATTGGGAATATTATAGTCCTCCCCACCAAAATGTTTCTTTTCCTCAAGCAACTACAAAAGTGGATGTGACAAAAATCCATCTCCCTTCTAATGGCACCCTCATATGGAAGGCCTAGCCATCTGCTACAATGTGTAATGCATGCCCAACTCCAATGTTGCCTCTCTAGAATTTCTAGAATGGCCTCCAACTGAAAAGTTAGATGCCTCTCCTCATCAATAAGTCTCCAAGTGGCAACCATATGTTGTCCAAGATCCTCTTCTATGCATGAGATACATAAAGTGAAGTGGTCTCTTCCCAAAGTGGAAATTCCCTCATCTTAAAATATCTCTCCATCCCATGCTACATGAAGTAGATTATATCTCTCCATGCTTCCATCCTTGGCCTTGTTGGCCTTGTTGGATCCAGGCATCATCCCAACAATGTGAAAAATAAGAATTAGAGACATATGGATGAACATGTACAACATACAACCATACTCTCCCAATAAAAACCAGCACAACAAAGCCTTCTGTTGCCATGCAAAATCATCATTAAACTCAGTAAGAGAGCCATACTCTCTCAATAGAAGCTGTCGCAGCAATGCCTCTTGCTACCATGTCAAATCATCATCAACCCAAGCATGAGAGCCATAATCTCTCAAAAGAAGCCACCGCAGCAATGCCTCTTGCTGCCACATCACATCATCATCATACCAAATATAATGACAATAATCTCCCAACATAAGCCAATGTAGTAAGGCCTCACATTTCCAACTTCTGTCATCATCATGAAATGTATGGGAAAAAATCAGTCCATACTCTCCCAAAATTAACCAAAGCAACAAGGATTCTTGCTACCACCTTACATCATCATAATGCAAGTCATGGAGCAACAACATACTGATTGACATGTGGAATGTCACATCAAAACAATACAAACAAGCTCCATGCTACCACATCATGTGAGAGTTATGCCATGTCCCATACAAAATTACATACATTAACATACGATATATCCCAAAAAAATACATTCATGGACATGAGATATCACAAAAAAAAGTATATACATGGAAATAAGATATATCATGTGTTGGAAAAACTCTCTCAAAAATAACTAGCGCAACCATGCCTCCTATTGCTGCATAATATCAATGATATACATGGTGTTAGCACTGCAATTTTTCCAAATATTTTCAAAGTCTCGTCATCATTATCGAAGGAATCAATCTACCTTTTCAGTTTGATTATAAGATGTAAGTGTCACTGGAAAAGTGTATTGGAGAGAAAATTTCATTTTCTACTTTCATTCATTTCATTTTCCTTTCATTTTCCTAGAAAACCCAAAGTCTAGCCTCTCATTTCCCTTTTCAAAACCCCTTTTTAACTCATTAAATCGAATTTTTATAGTTAAAAATCAGCTTCGCACACCCATCAACAACCATATCATATTTCCTTTTTAACTTACCATATAATTATTTTATCGTATTTTTTACCTGCACCACAACAAAACCTTTGTTATATCAAATATTATATGATATAACTTACCACACTTAATAAACATTGTGGACCCCTTACCTTTCATCGCAATCGGCTCTTCGCAGTTCAACTCCCATTCACGTTACAATTTCCATTTCCTACAAAACCCTTGAAATGTGAGTTGCAGTATGGTCTAGGACACATAATTCCCTTTAATACACCTCGAATATGTTATAAATCCTTTTTTTGTGTCGGGAATATTTTTATCATATTACCACGACTTAACAGAGTTTTCACTTTCAGCTTTGAAAATCCATTTAAAGGGCCCCACCTACCTTTTCGCATCACATTTTCACAAATTTCACTTACCGCATTCACTTCTGCTCCCTCAAAACTTCCGATTTGCGATTTGCTGGCAGTCCCACCGTCTGTCATGAGACGTCCCTCCATTCACATCGCACATCGCACTTCGCCAGTTTCAAAGTTTAGCTCTAGTGTTTCATAATAAAAAAATTTATGTGTGATCTGTGGGCGACCCCACTGTTTGTTATGCCACGTCACCTCCGCTCTCATCACACATCGCACTTTGCGAGTTTTAACATTTAACTCTTGTGTCTCATAATAAAACTTGTGATGTTCAATCTACAATCGGTCCCACTACTTGTCCATGTCATCACCCCATCATAAATTTCATTTTCTCTTATTTGTGTCTTAAGTTTAAATGCTCCGACCCCAATTTGAGATTGCAATATATTTCTAAAAGGTTTTATCCTCTTGTTTATCATTCATTCCGCTCCACCTCTCCCCTATTAATTAAACCTTTTTCAAAGGGTTTCTTTGTAATATCTCATAAAATGAACCTCCACCATTCTATCCAAAAATTTTCGGGTTTTCCGCCATTACAAAGAGATTTCCACTAGAGAAGGAAAGGAATAGCGAAACAACGGCATAGTTTCTCTGAAATTTTTTTCTACCACTACTCTTAGCACCAACACGTTTCTACAAGGCAGTAGGCAGCATTCAAGGAACAACCACACACCATTTTCACTATTGTTTACACTTTTTATGGAGTTGGTTGCACCATAACAGAAGAGGAGTGTTATGCGAAATTTTGAATTACGGATAAAACACATTCCTTAAATGTGGTGCTATGCATTTATAACAATAGATCGAAGAATTTGCAGACACTTTTCCTAAGAATAAATAGACACATAGAAAGATGGAGAAACTTACTTGGAGTCCAAGTGCTTCCTATTCTCCTTCTGTCGCTCTTTTTGTAGCTTCCGATCCAACTTTGATCGCCAGACTAGTTCCTGCAAGTATGAACACTAAATAGCAAAGATATTTTAATATACATATGGCTATTTATCTCAATCAGTTAAATCAATGAAACATGAAACATATACATAAGCTAAGAATCAATAATATGAAAGATAGAAGCTTATACAGATACATATGTGTGAAAATGAGCAGCAATATTTATTAATGGATAGAAGGGGGAGGTTACAACTAGCAATTGATTTGATGTCACCAACTCCAGCATCATCCCAGCCTCATCACAATGAAAATCTCTCTAGCAGTATATCACTGAAATCAAATACTCAATTGAGAATTCAACAACATTTCTTTACCAAATTTCTTCCTTCTCAAGCACTAGGATCTATGCTCAATTTACAGATCAGCTGAAGGTAGTTTCACAATCAATGAATTTCTAATAATAAGCAAGACATGTTCCCAAGCTTAGAGGTTTTATATGGACACATGGATTCGAAGTTTGACACAAATGGACTCTTCTAGAAGGCATTGACCATGTGGAGATTTCATAACAATGATAATTTTGCTCCCAATTTATGAACACACTCTTGAATATCGGGAAGTGCTTTGTAGAGCACCCTTGAACGGAGGTAACTGCATATGCAAAGTAGTTAGTCCCTTGAGAGGTTGCGTTGGTGAGCTCATAGGTGATATAACATGTACTTCAAATCTTGGAAACCTTGCAATGGAAGTCATGGATGATTTTTTCTTGTTCTTTGTCTTATGGCATGTAGCAACTGAAATGATAGGGGATGATAGACCCTATTCATTGGTTCTGGGGATGATGCCTATTTTAACCAGGTCATTGGGAATGGTGCCCAAATTAACCTATAATAGATTTCCCCCTAAAGCATGAAGTCATAATAATAACAATATTTTTTGAATGAGATGCTTTACACTGTGATAGGCTGGAACTGAAATGGAGTGGTGAACTGCATCAATCTTACAATAAATTACATCATGATATATCCTCTTGATCATGAATTACTGAGGGAGGTTACTCCCATGCTCAACACATAAACTATCTAATAACATGTAAATAGTGCAGAAATTCATCTATATTGGAATGTTGCCCAATACAGACATGCCTACAGCTATAGGCCCATGTTCAGATGACAATCTATATGTAATGTCACTGTACATATTATGTGTACAACAATCTTGAAATCCTAGCCCAGATGGCAGAAACTAGATCAAGGGTCTTCTTATCTTGTTCACTCAATCGTTTGGGTACAATTCTAGCCATGCGAATATATGATTTATAGTCGAACATGGTAAGACATTGTTTAATTACCAGCCAATGATGTGATTTTTTAATAAACGTGAGAGAACCACCATTGATTTTAATGGCCCTTGAGGTACTGTATTACATTTCGTAAGACATGAATATATGATTTGATGTTGAACAACAAAAAAAACCTTTCGGTCAAAAGTCCAGGAGTGAGAATCCTTTTGATACTGTAACAAGCCTCATGGTACTGGAAGATGATGTTTCTAAGTAAACTTCCTGGATGATGATTAGACCTCGACAAGAAGCAACTTTATTGTGAAACGGGAGTTACTGATTTTGGAGACAAAATGTGACTTGATATAGCAATGTTCAGGGATGAATATCATGAGAATGAAGGTTTATGAGTATTGCAGAAGGATGATTATTCACTGGATGAATTCTCTTGAACATATCAGCGACACTGAGATGAGTTGGCAGCATTGACCCAAAATCGAAGTGAAGGTATGATGAACCATAGGTATGAATAAAATGTCAAGAATATTACCCAACTCAAATAGTCACGATGATGGAGTGAAGTGTCATGTTCAAGAGTGACCTGCTACCATAAAAATTTCTCTTCACTTTCCCAAATTTTCCCCGGTCATTTGTCGACCAGTGCCTCTTTATTTTTTTAACAAGCTTGAGGAAGATAACATATGCTTGATCTATAATTCAACCCTTCAGGCGAATAATGTATCACTACTTAATAATTTAATGAGTCTATCAATGAATGAAACTCAATTCCTTCCATGATCGACAAGCTCGTTGTTATTTTATATTTTAGCGAGCTTAACGACATCGACATCCCGGTCCTTTTTCATATTTAGAGAGTTTAAAAAATAGGATGAAAGAAAACTCCATAATTATTTTTTTTGTAAATTTTTCACTCAAATTCGAAAAAGTGTAAAATAATATCCGAGAGAACCTCCTAGCCATGTTCGACTAATGTATTCCTTTTCCGTATAATCTATCTTAGTCTGGAAATGGGTTAAACTAATACTGAGTATATATCAATTCATTTATTTTTATGAGCTCGAAAAGAAAATTGCTCGATAATCTTTTAACATTATAAGAGTCTGAAAAGAGTTAAAAGAAGACTCAAGGGGTTCCTTTTTTGTTGTTATCAAAGTTCAAAAAAGAGATAAAAGTGTGCTTCAATTCCTTTTTCATTTTTATCAAAGCTTTAAAAATAATGATACAAGTATGCTTAGTGGTGAAATCATTCTTGAAATAAATGTGCACGACTAATCTGCTCATCAGTTGCAAACCTATTCAAAACAACATCAAATGGATTAAAAATACTCGTTTCATGATAAAAATTGAATAAAACCATAGTTACAACAATAAATATTATTTTCAAATAATCAAATGTCTAATTAAAATAGTTTTACTATTCATTTTTACCATTTGAAAGTTAAAATTTTCATTTTGGAGCCCTAAACCTGTTTTTGCTCCCGAACTTTAGTAGTTTATTGGATGCAATCGGTAAGAATGTTTTGAATGCCCCCCTACAAGAGCACATGTCAAATGCCCCCTGCAAGAGATGCCCCCCAAGATTCATTTCATTAACCTAAGTAGACTACTGGTTACTAATAGTTGGATGGAATGAAGGCTCATTATAGGGGAGGATTTGTTTCATTTTTTAATGAGCTTGACACGGAAAAAGAACTATGCTCATGGCCTGTTTCATTTTTTAATGAGGTTGACATAGAAAAATAACCATCCTCAATAATCTGTTTCATTTTTTAATGAGGATGACACAAAAAAATAACCATCCTCATTGTGCAGTTGTACCATTGAGTGTGTGATGGAAAATACGTAGTCTAATGGAGTCATCATTTAAGGAGTTTGATGAGCACCACAAATGATAAGTTATAACATGCGTTGATGGGTCTTCTCCAGGGTTTCCATTGAATTTAGGAATGTTGGAGGGTAATTTCTGTGATATCATTGGCCACCAAGAAGAATAACTGATGGGACTAGCTTGATATTTGATTGAAGATGTGAATAAAGTATCAAGTTGTTCAATACTCATAATGGAGGAATCAGATAGGATTCCATATGATGACATGGGTGAATTCAATGGACAAAACATCAAAGATGAAGCAACAATATATGTTGTTGAAACTGAAACATATGGTTCAGTCTGGGATGTTATCTCAGCCATGGAAAAATGACCCATTGTATACCCTATAGAATATAAGAGAACTCGAAGTAAAACAGGATCAACAAAATTATAGGAAGGTGATTGAGGAAAAGACTCGTACAGGTAAAGTTCCTCCGCAAAATGAGTTGGAGTTAAAGGTGTCTTGTCTTGTGATATTTCTTCAATCAAAATCAAACTAGGTGGAAAAAATTCACCGTCAGGCCTAAAGTATATTTCAGGTGGTTGAGTGCGCGATATGGGAGACTCAATGGCTACAATATATTGTGGAGCGACCAATACAGGAACAACTTCGAGTTGTTCAACTTCAGGTTCTAGATGTTCTCCACTTAGGGCATATAGCAGCTGAAATATAAGGGGAATATAGACCCTATTTCATTGGTCCTGGGGCTGATGTCCAGTTTGACCAATAACAGCTGCCCCCTAAAGCACAATGGGATCCGGATCAAATTACAGTTGAACAATGTTGGGTTCGGGAGGTATGGTCTTACTGATTGGATGGATCATGACCATGGGCAGCTGTGAGGAATCCATCTCGACAACAGTATATGAACCAAGATTTGTAGAAACAACTTGTATCGATTCTAGTATATGTGAAGATGATGCTTCACCAGACGTACTAATGGTACTGGTTTCAGTAGAGCGACGTCGCCTTCTTCGACCAAAAGTAACTTTCGGTGGTAAAGGTGGTTTCAATGAAAGTCTACGCGAATGATGGGGAAAGGGATTTTATTCTTCCACGATGACTGATTTATTTTATGAACAATAAATAAATAAATAAATAAAAGGGTAATGTTAGGAAAAAGGTTTACCAAGAAACTGTGAACTGTAGAATACCTCCTAGTGAACCAAGAAGTACGAGCAGGAAATCTCCCTGAATGCTGTGTTCAGTGTATCACAATTTACATGGTGGCTGACTCGGTTCACTATGGATGGATAACAACCTAAAGTTGTCCTCCAAAATATACTCGAAGGTATGTGGACGCCCAAGTCCATATTAGTGATGTCTAATGCGAAACTACACGGTCAGAGCACCCCTTTATACATTTCATATTATAACACCACCAGATATACATGAAGGTATGTGGACGAGATAAAATATACTTACGTACATGGAGTGAGGCATCACACTCAGAATGTATCACAGAAAATTAATTACAACTGCTATGTTTTACGACGCCGGAACACGTCTCTAGCCTAGACCTTCTAAATGTTATCGTTATGGTTCCAATGCTTTTTTAGGTAAATTGATGTAAATTTTAAGTTGATCTTGTTTATCAATTTTCTTGTCAAGGTTCACCGTGATGATGTGATGGAAATTCCTAAAATGCAAGCTAAAATTATAAGCAAACTTTTCAATTTTAGCTTTTCAATGAAAATCTTAGCTACTAAAGGGAAAGAGAAATCATTTTTGAGAGAAAACAACAAAGAGCACAAAATAATATGCAACTTTCCTAAAATTTTCCTATGCAAAACACAAAATCCACTACATGAAAATGCAATTGTTTATTTTCAGTCCCCTTAATGTTAATGCAAAAAGAAAACTATATACATCAAATCAGCAAAAACAAATGCTTTCTTCTTTGAAAAATGATGAATTTAACAACAATTTATCTTTTAGGAAAAATGAAGAATAGAACTACAATTTTCCTACAGGAAACGAAGAATTTAGCGACAATTTCCTTGACGAAAAAAATGGATCTAATGCAGAAATAAAATACTTTGAATTTGATTTGTCAATGATAAAGAAAAACACTTAAGGAGACATTGAACAAACATACTTTTCAAAGGAGGAAGAATCAGGTAAATTCTCTGGTCTCTATGAAGTATCAGAAAATTGAAAACACAACAAACAAAAATCTGAATGTGATGGAAATGAAAAATTCAAAGGGAATTTGGTTGGCTTAGGGGGAAATGCAGTCTCTAAGGGGAGACAGTGCATTGTAAATCACCCTTGAGTGGGATACAGTGATATGAAAAGCACTGTGTCTTGACCAACAGTGCATTGGGCGCAACAGAGAACAAAATTAAAGCTACTTAAACACACTTCTAATGCAATTATTTTTTTCAAACGCCTAATAATTGAGAGTAGATGCTACTGGGTGGATAAACAGAGGCAAAAACACACCAAGGATGAAGGGAAACTCCCTAGTAGAGTCGCCAATTTGTTATGTGAAATTATGAATTACGGATAAAACACATTCCCTAAATGTGGTGCTATGCATTTAGAAAAACAGATCAAAGACTTTGCACACTTTTCCTAAGAATAAATAGACACACATAAAGATGGAGAAACTTACTTGGAGTCCAAGAACTTCCTATTCTCCTTTTGTTGCTCTTGTTGTAGCTTCCAATCCAACTTTGATCGCTAGACTAGTTCCTGCAAGTATGAACACTAAAAAACAAAGATATTTCAATATACATATGGATATTTATCTTAATCAGTTAAATAAATGAAACATAAAACATATACATTAGCTAAGAATCCATAATATGAAACATAGAAGCGTATACAGATACATATGTGGGACAATGAGCAGCAAACTTTATTAATGGATAGACGGGGGAGGTTACAACAAGCGATTGATATGATGTCACCAACTCCAGCATCATCCCAGCCTCATCACAATGAACATATCTCCAGCAGTATATCACTCAAATCAAATTCTCAATTGAGAATTCAATAACATTTCTTTACCAAATTTCTTCCTTCTAAAGCACTAGGATCTGTTCTCAATTTATAGATCAACTGAAGGTAGTTTCACAATCAATGACTTTCTAATAATAGGAAATACATGTTACCAATATCAAAGGTGTTATATGGACACATGTATTTGAAGTTTTGACACATATGGACTTTTCTAGAAGGCACTGGACATGTGGAGATTCCGGAACAATGAGAATTTTGCTCCAAATTTACCAACTGATGCAAAGATTATGCATAAATCAGAGTAGAGCGCATAGAAGGGTGTGCATTTCCTTTATCATGAAAATACTTATATAAATATTCAATAAAACCACATTCAATTCAACTCAAAATCTATATAAATAAAAGAGAACCGAACATAAACAAAATACTGGTATATAATAACAACAAGAATTTCAGATTCAAACCATTTTGGCCGAATATTACAATTGTTGGCCTCTCAGCTCTTGCCCCCTTTACATAAAATCTCACACCATTTCTCTCTATATCTCTCTATCCTATTCCATTCTATGTGTCTCTCTATCCTCACATAAATCTTCACATTTAAACATAATTATGGATTAATTTGAATCCATGATTTCCTCCACAAATATCTCAACCAAATCTTAAGATATATTTATCCCTTCTTTGAGTCAACCAAGTTCCATTTAAGGAATTCCTAATCCCTAAAATATCTATCCAATCCAACTCCACTCATATTCTTAACTAATTAAGAGAATATTTACAATAAATCTCACACCCAGATTTTTCTCTTAATTTAAATAAAAAAGTGCATAATTTATAAAATAATTAAAAAAAACATCACCCCCTAAATCACACAAATAGATAATGAACTTTTTTCTCGATGCTCCTGCATTAGACTCCCCATGTAGAGAAGTTTCCATAGACTCCTCTCTATGATTTCTGTCTCTTTTCTATAATAATGCAACAACCACAAGTCTCCATGACTTGCTCCCTCCAGGATTCCAAACTCTGTTTTGTCGTTGGTCTTTTAAAGTATCAACTCCATTTTCTAAATTTTCACAGAATTTACAGAATAGTACTTTCAGAATACTATTGAATGTAACTCTCTCTTTTCCATGCCACATCATCTTTATTTCGAGAATTACAGACTTTTGTAGAATCACTGATACCCATTCTTAAGGTCTCCAAACTCTGAAAGAATCTCGAACTGGCTGTACATCAGCATCACCCATTTTATCAACCACATTCCATTGGCCTCTCCAACAATTTCTTTTGCCAATTCCTCAGAGTAATTCCTCTTTGTATAATGCTTCCATATCCAATTGCGCTAAACACTCAACTTCCTGAAATGAAGAATAATCAAGAATTTCTCCATCATCACAACTATAGTCATTGATTTCCCCTATAGAAACAAATTTCTCATCCGGTGTCGTACCCACATTCATCAACAAATTATTAGTTTTAAGAAGATAAGATGCGTTCGCCTCTTTTGATTCTTCAAGCACCTATTTCCCATCATAGAATTTCTGGATTTCAGTAGATATTATTTTGAGTTGCTGCCTACTGTCATCTTTATCTTGCTAGTTCAAGACTTTTGTTTTCTTTATGTCTCTAAGGAAATAACTTCCTTCCTGCTCCTGATCTTTCATCTCATCTTCAAATATTTTCTACTCAATTTCTCTGACTTCAACATCATATTTATTTATGTTTCCTTCTGTACCTACTGCCACATTATTATTTGAAGAGTTAAAACATTCACTTAACCCTATAAACGTTAGAAACATTTCATTCTTATCATGCATGGTAACTGCAATCTCTTTTGTATCAAGTTCTGCAAGTTTCATCTCTCCTTCAGGTTTCTTGAGCCATCGTTCCAAGAACTCTATTTCCATGTGAAATATTTCCAACATTTCATCACAACCTTCATTCTTCTTCTGGAAATCCTCCTGAGGTATCCTGGTTTATGTATCATCACATTGCAAAATTCTTTCATCAATTTCATTAAATAAATTCATTTGTTTACCTCCTTGGAATATCACTTCTGCATTTTCATTATGCTTCTGCTCCATAACAGCTTAAAATCGTTGTCTTACACCAAATAGGAATTCATCTATGAATTCTTTCTGCTGCAAGAAATTAGTACCTTCCTCCTCTGAAAGGAATTATCCATCATACTTCACCTTAATATTTTCATTCATCTATGTGACAGTTTCACCAGACTGTCCATCATCTTCTGTACATCCTGCGAACATACAAAAAATATGAGATTTAAAAATAAAAGGCTTCATGGCCTCATCTTCTTCTCTTGTCAACATATCTTCCAATTCTTCTGAACTATTCCAATAGTCCATGAGATCTTTCTCATTGATCTCTTCACCCAGAATTTCACCCTGTTTTGGGCCACAAATGAAAACTTCCATTTTCAACTCAGCTTCTCTGAGTTCTTCACTTCTCAATTGCACACTCATCATCTGCTCGAGCTTCCTTAGCTCTTCTATCAACTCTATTTTTCCTGTTGTTACCTCTTTGCATGTAGCCTTTTCCATTTCACTTTCTTCCTCATGGTCCAACCATGTCTCTGGTCTTTCGTATTTCTCTACAACAATTCCATCAATAACTCAATGTGATCTACTATTTCAACTTTCTCCCTCTCATACTCTTCATCAGTCAACTTCTTACATATGCGATTTGCCTTGTCATCTTCCTTCTTCTTTCTTCTGTTGTGGTCTTTCTCAAAACCTCAGAAATGACTATAAACATTCATCTTCTCCTCCTTTGTGAACTTCATCTGTTCACGTGTGGATCTCATTCAATCCAATTTTCAGCAAGATTTCTTCCTGCCCTTGACCTCTTTCAGTTCTCTGTCTTGGAATCATCTCTTGGGAAACTCTCTTGCTCCTCTTTGCTGCAAAAAAAAACTGCAGTGATTCTTGTGTTACAATGACCAAACGCTTTTGGTGTCAAGCTCTGCCGATCATGCAGCCAATTACATTCAGACATTTGACTTGATTTAAGACTCTTTGACTCTAGACTTGACATCAATTCTTCATCTTGAATGAAAAATACACCCTCATGTACAATAAATCACTGGTTTAACTTGACTCAAGCTATAAAAAATTTCATTTGACCTTAACATCTTATTTGACTTCAAATCTTGACCCAATAATTACAATAGTGACTCTAATTCAAGTTATACAATATACCAATGAACATCCACTCTTAATACATTCTCATGATGTAAAATCTTCACTCTCTCTCATACTCCATTCTTATGAAAATATCATAAGTCACTAATTATATCATCTCCCATTATCACTTTCTTTTAAGCCTTTAAATCGAAATGCAATCCATTTTTCCCAAGATTTATTTTATGGTGAAAATAAATACGCCATTTAATTTTCAACATTCAAAATACCTTTTTGAAATGAATTATCATACCTTATGTTCCCTTCAATAAACCTTTTATTTTCAATTTCAATTCTCCAGATTTCATTCTTCTGTGTCATTCTTATCATTGTGAATATTCGCATGCCCTTCATACCATAACCTCTTCAACACACTCATCATCTTAGTGCAGACAGTTTTCTTTCACTTCCATGCAACTCCTTCTTTACAGTGACGGTTCTCATGCAACATCGTCTCTCTTCAGTGCACCAAAAACATTTCATTCATAGGAATTTTCAAAAAATTTCTTCTAACATGGTGGCATCAACATATTCTCCAGTAGCAACAAACACAAGCTGCACTATCTTGGGCACAAAACAATGTGAACACTTTCACATGTGCTACAAGCAATGATCAATCATGATCTTTAACTTATAGAAATCATAGATGCTCCTTTACTGGCTTGCTCCTCCATTTTTTTTCTCCACAAATGATAATTATTGCAAAAATCCAAAATACTTATCCTACACATGATAAGTTCTCCATCCACTTCCCTTATGTTTTCAAGAGTTCCCACAGAGTTTTCTTTGCCACACAATAGAGCACTTCCCAAAAAATCATGATTTTGATCTAATTTCAATGCCTCTGTTGCAATTAAAGAGACTGCAATATTTCTAACCCATAGTTGTCTCCATCATGATGTTCCATCCCTATTGGGATGACAAGTTGTAGTTCTAAAATTATGCATGCTCTTCTAAAATTACGCTTTCCCTTGCTACTGCCAGTCTACAAATTGCGGCTTTCTTTGGCTCTTTCTCACACTGAATTTTTAAAACCAGCAACACCGTATAAAATTCAATGTAGCAGAAAATGAGCCGGCCGCTTTGCTTACAATTCGGTGATTTCCGTATCTGTGAGCCTCATAATAATCTTTGTAAAAACAATTCTTCATGAAAATTCAATGCCAGACACTACAATAGAATACCTTTTCTTAATTTAATTTAAAACTTCAACAAATTTCAACATAGGCATGTGTTTCATTCATGCATTTATCTGGTTTTTGTACTCTAGAAAATGTTTGAACCCTCCAGCTCATAACTTGTGATGTTGTAACAAAATTATAATTTTACCAGTGTTTATATTTCCATGATGAAAGTCTTACCAAAATATAACAAGAAATTTTTCCACAAATGGAGTGTAGTGATATTTGAATGTCGTTTGACCTTCAAGTTACTGAAACCACCATGAAATTAATGAATCTTACTCTTTATTACATTCCAGAGGTCATCAGGGACAATGCTTGATCAGGAGCTCAAGTCAAAGCTATGGAAAAAGCTCAAAATTGAAAGTGTTCATAATCACTTGCAACCTGAACAACTCAATAGGCCTCGTCGATATGATCCTATAGCTGTGAACGGCACTCAAATCCGACACTGTATGTGAAACTTATTCAAGTTTGAAAATTCACAATTTCATGGAAAAGACTAGTTTGACCAGGTTTGACTTCCAAATTTGAAGAATTAAAAAAGGAATATTCTTGGAATATTCTTGGAATATTCCTTGAAATATTCTTGGAATATTTCTTGAAATATTCCTAGAATATTCCTTGAAATATACCACCTCGTCCAATTATATTTTGACACTTGGCAATCATCGGTTGGAAGTTGGTTTGACTTTGGTTTTTGGTGGCCAATCAGAGGCTGCCACGTGACAGGCCCAGAGGCCGCCACGTGGCCCCAGGCCACCAAAAGTTTGGCTATGTAAAATTTTTTATGGTCTACGAGTCTTGAACCTGTGACCTTGTGTGAACAAACCGAAGCGCCCAACCAATCCACCTAATGTTAGTTCTTAACAACCAATGTTCACATTGCCTTTATAGCGTTTGCAAAGGTTTCGAGTGGCGGAAAAAGGGGGCCAACCCCTACAAAATGTGACCAGAAATCATAACCCAGGCCTTAAGGCCTTAACTCTGGCTGATAATAATTGGCAGTTAAAATAAATGCGTTACATGTGCCAGCCCTTGGGGTTTAAGTTAATGCCATAAAACTGTTTCGGCTGGAGTTAATGCAAACTGTTCCACCGGCAGTTTAGGCAGAGGTCCATGTGACCTTGCCAACTGTTCAACATTTAATTCCAAGCTAACCATCTAGAAAAATTTGGAGCACCCACCAAAAATTCGGAGTTAGGCCAAATTTGTCTAGCTTAACTGTAGTTCTCCCACATTTAGAGGGATTTTTAATTAACATTGGGAAAAATACTGTTTGGAGGATAACTTATGATAGGGAGAACCTTTTTGGACGATTTTTTTTTTTGATTTGAGGTATTCAGAGGATTCTGAATCCATTGGAATAGGTTTTAGAGCCATTGGAGTTGATCTTTACTCACTTTTTCTTCAAGGAAGCAAAATTGAGCCATTAGGGCCAAGAGGGAGTTGGAGTTGTGTTGAGCTATGCTTAACCATTTGAAGTGAACCAAAAGTCATTTTTGACTTTATTCAGTGTTATAGAGCCATTATGATAGGTTCCATAGGTATTAGAGGTGTTTTATAGCCATTTTAGCTTCAGTGAAGCTTTTTGAGCCACAAGGGCCATTTCCATTTCGGTAATAGAGTTGTATTGAGTTGTACCTTCCTGTTTAAGGTGAAAAAAATACCATTATCAGCTACTTTCCACATTCTGAAACCAATGGAAAAGGTTTCAGAACCGTTTGAAGACTTTCAGGGGCCAAAAAACTTTAGGAGAGTTTTCAGGACCACAAGGGCCATTTTGGGGTTGGAGCTGTTTTGAGTTGTACCTCTCCGTTTGAGGTGAAAAAAAGATCATTTTCAGCTAATTTCGACCTTATGAACCTAATAAAAGAGGTTTTAGATCTGTTTGAGGACTTCTACATCCCAAAAAGCTACATATTATTTCAAAGAGTTGTGAGGGATTTATTGACGAAATCACTGTTTATGGTAATTCTTCACTGTTTAGTGAATTTGGAAAGGAATTCTTAGCTTTTTCATGTCTTCTGAATCATTATTTTCATTCAAATTTTTCTATTGAGATGCTTTTAAACTTGTATTATAATTTGAAATAATTTTAATACAAGAGGACAAGCTCATTTTGGGAGGCTTGATCCATCAGACGTAGCCCAGGACGGGTGTACTGCTCACCAAACATCCGTGTCATGTTATGTTGAAGTTATCTTGCTGAAAATTTCTAATTTAATATGTCAAAAAACAAATTAAATTAACTTTCCTTCACACATAAGATCTCATACAATTTCCATAAACACTTTGTTTCAATTGCAAGATATGAATAACAATTTGCAAACATAATTTGATGGAAATTGTGAGTGTTAACGTCTACAAGTTCTAAAGACATAGTCTGTAAAGGGCTAGGTAGCCTCTGGATCTCATCCTTTTTCAAAGGTGACATATCTAGTAAATGCCCCTACAATCAATCTCTGGAATAGATCTAAGTAGTTGTTTAATCAGCTAGACTTGGAGAATTTTTCACACATTTAATTAATGGAAATGGATACCTTGCACACATTTTCAAGTAATTCTTTTTTCAGATCAGATGGTATGAGAGCTTTGGTTAAGCTTGGTTGTGCTTAGCTTGAGCTTGTTGAGAATTTTTTTGTGTGCAGAAGGTATTAAAACAGTGTAAAATATTGACTATTTTATTGGTTGCAAAATGGTTGCTTGTATGAGTTTCCTTGAGTTGAAAAGATAGTTGTTGATAGCTAAATCTTGGAAAGGAAAAAATAGTTGTAGGCTATTTCCTTATCCCAAAGTACCTCAAGATTATATTTAGAAAAAAAACCCACTTGATTAAGTGTTTGCTACAAGCTATTGGAGTTTGTGTTTTATGGCTGCTTGACTAAGAAGGGGTCTTTACTTACATTTGGTTAAAAGCTTGTCATTTGTTGGAAAGTTTTGAGAACTTTTCTTTGGAATTTCCTTTTGTTAATTTTACCATTTACATAATTTCAACTTCTTCTACAAGTGAATTTTCCTCCTTCACGAGATTCTTCAATGATGACATGAAGAATGAGTTCATTAAGGTGAAGGACATGGTGCAGATTCTCATTGAGGATCAAAGGGAAAGTGTTAGGCTTCATGCACAATTGTTGGCAATGAAGGATTAGAAGGAAGCAATTCTCCAAAGGTTGCATGACATGGAGAAACAACTCCTTCAAGGTCAAGAATCTTTGTCCAAGAACAAGCGTGAGGAAGAGGTAAACCATTCCAACTTGTCTTCAATTTCCTCAATCAAAAAGTGTGTTGGTTCTTTTTAAAAACATACAAGGGGCATCGGGTCAAAATTAATGTTTAGGATGGGATATCAGCAAGTAAAAGGTTTGGGAAAGAATGCACAAGGCATGGTTGACCCTATTTCAGTTGTGGAGCAACCCAAGAATGTTGGTCTTGGTTATGTGCAGTTTAATGGCAAAGAATCCAAATCCTTGAATGCATGTGATGCAAATTTAAAGAGAACCTTTATTCCAAGTTCTTCTATGCATATATGTCAAATTTGTTTTAAGAATGATTGCCATTCTTTTAAGCCATCATTGCAGAAAGTAGAGGGTAAACATGCCGCTTATGGCGAGCCTTCAAGTTCAAACAGTTTTCAAGACAAGAATTGTGATGAAAGTCTGAAAAGGAATGTTATCTCCTCTACTAGTTCATCGTCTTTCGAAGACAAAAAGGATGGACATTACATGCAGCAAAAGAGGTATAATTATTCACATGATCAATTTGATTATGTTTCAGCAAAGAATGATAATTTTTCTTGTTCAAATGAAAGAAATTTTGGTTGCACTTTTTTTGGTGGATTTAACCATGTTGCTTCAAGATGCTGGCTGAAAAAGAAAGCACACAGGAAGCAGAAGAGGCAAAGAGAACTTTCTCAGAAAGTGCTTAAGAGTTGCACATTTTTCCAAAGGAAGGGACATGATGTCTCTCATTGTTAGACCTTGCATCCAACAAATCGTCCAAAGAACATGCAGCTAGAGGACAAAATTTTTGGCGCAAGTGGATATATGGAGTCCATTATCGATGTGGAAATGGAAGATTCGCATGAAGGTGTATTGCAACCGCAAAAGACGCCATGGAGTTGGCTTGGTAGGAAGTGGATTAAATTCTTATTGCGGTAAGTCATTACTCATTTTGTACATGGAAATTTCAGATTTGTAAGCATGTATTTCAGTGGAAAGGTTGATGCAAGATTGCATGTAAGAGCAGTTTCAGTTGAAGGAATTTCTTTGTTGTTGCAAAAGTTTTGCCATGGAGGTAAAAGATGAGTATGATACTCACTTATGTTGTAGCAATGTCTTTTAGTTTTAGCTCTTAGTTACCCACATGTTTTTTTGGGATGATGTACTTGTTGGCATTTGAAAAGAAGCGTTGAAGTTGCACATGTACATAGAGGATTGTATGTGTAATTAGCGAACTGTATATATTTCATTGTACATGATACATACACATGTGTTTGTCGAGATGTGTCTTTTTTTTTATCGACTTGTGTCGATTATGTCACACATTTTTATCAACTTGTGTCGATTGTGTCTTTTGTGTAACCAGCTCCAAAAAGAGAAGAAAAGAGATATAAACGCCTTAGAAATGAGCCTCTTCGAGGGGAAAACCTCCAATACATTAAATAAATGAACAATTCTTGGATGATACAATTTACAAAACCTCCTTTCTATATATAGGAGTCCATGGGGCCATAAGGTAATCCTAGTGGGCCACAATGTAATCCTAGCCGACCTAACAATAATAATTTAAGGGCACAATAATAACAAAATGGGGGTTACAAGGGTACAATAATAACAATAAGGGGGTTACACTAACAATAACAAGGGACTATACTAGTAATATAGGGACCTAACATGCCCCTCTCCTTCAAAAAAAGTGTTGTCCTCAACGCTTGAGTAGCTCTGGGTGCTTTTGTATAAAATTCTCATCCTCCTATGTAGAATCTTCAGTGGGTAAGTTCTTCCACTTGATGAGATACTCTGAAATTGATCGATTTCGTAGTTGTCGAGTTCTTGTTTCCGTGACCGCTTCCAGTTCCAATATGATTTTTCCTTCCTCATCAAGTTCTGGAAATATTGTTTGAACTGGAAGATTTTCACCTATAACCTTTTTTAAGCACGAAACATGGAAAACTGGATGTACTCGCGAAGAAGCAGGAAGCTCCAATTTGTATGCCATAGTACCAATCTTTTGCAACACCTTGTAAGGACCATAGTACTTTGGCGATAATTTATTATCCTTCTTAGCTTTCTTGAGGGACATTTGTTTACATGGTTGTAGCCGTAAAAATACCCAATCTCCTACATCAAAACTTCTCTCGCTGCGATGTTGATCTGCCTGTTGTTTCATTCGATTTTGTGCCAAATTCAGGTTATCCTTTAAGAGTTGGAGAACTTCTTGCTGATGCTCGATGTGATCTTCCACTGCTTGAACCTTCGAGTTTTCCCTTAAAGATGATGTGATGGATGGTGGATGATATCTATAAAGTGCCATAAATGGGGTCATTTTTGCTGCAGTATGGAAGGAAGTGTTATACCACCATTCAGCAAGAGGTAACCACTTGACCCATTGTGTTTGTTTATCATATACAAAACAATGAAGATATCCTTCCAAACATTTATTTACTATCTCAGTTTGACCATCAGATTGAGGATGATAAGATGAGCTATGAGCTAATTGAGTACCCAAACAAGAAAATAACTCCGTCCAAAAATTTCCAGTAAAAATGGGATCTCTGTCGCTCACAATAACCCTTGGGCCTCCATGTAGCTTTTGAATTCTGTCCATAAATGTAGTAGCAACTGTACTTGCTTTAAATGGATGAGATAATGCACAAAAGTGTGCATACTTGGTAAGTCTATCAACTACCACTATGATGACACTCTTTCCTTCGGACTTAGGTAAACCTGTGATAAAATCCATTGAAATATCCTCCCAACGTTGACTTGGAATGGATAAAGGTTGTAGAAGTCCCGGGGTCTTAATTGTCTCCACTTTATTCTGTTGGCAAACCAAACATTCCGCCACAAAATTTTGAACATCAGATTTAAGGCCATCCCAAAAAAATTCTTTCTTCACCCTGTGGTAAGTTTTTAAAAATCCCGAGTGTCCTCCTAAAGGAGAAGTGTGCAATTCCAGAAGAATCTTTTGTTTTAGATGTGAATTCTTACAAAGATATAAGCGATCTTTGTACCATAAGGAATCATTTTTCCAACTAAATGTATCAGATGTACTAGGATCTTGCTGCAACTTTTGAATGAGTGTTCATACATCTTTGTCCTTCTTCCATTCATCTCTTGCTTCGGTTATCCAATTTGGTTGGATAATAGAAATGGCACAAAGCAATGCTTCCACCTCTTCATTCTTTCTTGAGAGTGCATCTGCAACAACATTAAGCTTTCCTTTTTTGTAGATTATTTCAAAGTCATAACTCAACATCTTTGTGACCCATTTTTGCTGCTCTTCTGAAGATAGTCTTTGTTCCAAAAAGTGTTTAAGACTATCATGATCAGTTTTTACCTTGAAGTGTCTTCCCATTAGGTAAGTTTGCCATTTATTTAGTGCATGCAGTATTGCTAACATTTCCTTCTCATAAATAGGTTTCTGTAAATACTTTCCTTTGATTGGACGACTTTCAAAAGAAATGGGTCTTCCTTCCTGGATTAAATCACTGTGGGAGCGATAAAATAGTCTCTTTCACCTCTAATTACCTTCACATTAATTATCAAACCAGGGACGACTTTTTATCTCAAGAGTGTACTCAGTCTGAGGCGGCTATTTACTCAAGAGTAATGTTTTGCAGTATAGTGCTTAAAATCCAAAAGTAAATGAAAGCTGGAAATAAAATCTACTTACAACAAAGCACTTTAAGACTTAAATCATGCATTCAGAAAAATAAGCAATGTATCATTCAAGGGTCCAGTAACAATAACTCATCCCTTTGGAAACTGATGGAAAGGAAATTAGAGCATAGACCACGGGTCTGGGAGCTAGACAGTGAATGCCAAAGCTCACTACAGCCTTAGATCGTCTCTCACACCAAAACAACAAATGCGAGTAAAATGGAACGGCAGATAAGAAATGGAACAAAAAAGTAAATGGGCAGCAAACTGTAATTAAAGGAATCTGAACAACAAACTCTAATTAATGGAAATCAATAGCAAAGCCAAATTAATAGCAATCTTTACTCTAAGAATAAATCGGACAACACACGGAAATAGAACAGCATTGATTAATGATGGAATATGAAACAACGTTGGAAAGTCAACTATAAATACACAATGACTTAACACACGGCACACCTTAATAGTAATCTGAGTCTGATACCGCAAGTATTAACCCTGGTTAGAAAGGGTAACGATTACAATTCATAATGGAACCACAATGTCAATTGAATAGCAATCGTATGAAGTATAAACCATAGAGAAATACAGTAATACCAGCTTAAGAAGGTTACAGCTTGGTTACTCGATTCAAGCTGATAAGAAAAACCACGCAGAAATCAAAGAGATAATATACAGCAGCAAGTGTCCTCCGGGGCCGGGCCCTTAGCCTCCAAGGGAACACCGCCTTAAGTTAATCCAGACGCAAAGATGAGAGAACCACCAAGCTTATATTAATGCATCGGACAGAAGTACAATGAACCAGTTCTCACGAGACTCAATAATCAGAACTGATGTTTAACAGAAAATTACATAAAAAACGTATCTCCAAATCATCCCTCTACACAATACGTGCTTCTCCTTTTATAATCAGAAGGAGGAGAAATTGAATAGTAAATACAATCTTCCCATAACAATATTGGATTTCTTCCAACCAATTGATCAACAAGAAAATAGATTTACATCCATCTTTCAACAACAACAAGTCGAATTTGGCTTTTTAGCTGAGATTTGGAGGACGGCCGCAACAACAGAACTGAGAAAATCGTGCTTAAAGAACTCTGCGAATCTCTCAACACAGGCTGAATTTGGGCAAACCGTTCTTTGTTAAAGTTAATTGGGTCCGTTCTGGACAAAACCCATGTTCCGGATTTTCTAGATTCGTCTTCATTTGCTCAGAATCTCAACCGCAAAACTGTCACTCCTTATTCCAGCGCATTTCTGAGTTGGCACTTTTAATGATCAAATCTTCAATCTGGAAATTACCTTGGAGGCTAAAAATGGTAAATAATGTTATAACCAACTTATTAAAACTATCATTGATAAAATAATTCATAATCATCAATTTATTAGAAATAAAGGAGAATAAATAATATTCATTCATAAGAGCATAAATCATTATAAAATGGATTTAAATAATAAATTATAATAAATGACGTGATGAAGAATGGTAGAAATGGGTGGAATAAGCATTCACAAGTGATAATAATAATGGCACATTAACGGCCCAACAACAACAAAAAATCGAGACTAATTCAGCTATCGTAGGCATCACATCCGACAACAAAGTTTTTTTTCAAGTCTACGACAGAAGCAGACCGGCACAGCAAAGGCATCTCAAGACGTTCAAAGGCTCGTATTGTTTGGAGTCCATGAAAATGCATCTTTCTCAACAAATCGTCGTTGTATGTGCTGCTATTCTCCCACACCTCAACAAACTGGCGTTATTACCTCGTTAACCTTAGAAACTTTAACTTCTTTATAATAGACTTTTCTATTCCTGCATGGCTTTAATTTTTTTGTTAGGGTCTACTTTAATACCCTTGGCGAGACACAATATGACCTTGTATATCTCCACACCCTTGCAGCTGCGAAAAGCAGCATTTGATTTTTTTTACATAATTTGCTTTCTCCCCCGTGTAACAGTTCGTAGCACCGTTGGCGTGTTCAACATGATCCTTCCAAGACCTGCTATAGATTAGTATATCATCAAAAATACCAGCACAAATTTTCTAAGGAAGGGTTTGAAAATGGAATTCATCAACCCTTGAAATGTAGAAGGTGCATTGGTAAGGCCAAAAGGCATGACCAAAAATTCATAATGACCCTCATGAGTTCGAAATGTTGTTTTTGGAATATCTTTAGTCTTCATTCTAATTTGATGATATCCTGAACGAAGATCCAACTTGGTAAAACAAATTGCTCCATGTAATTCATCCAATAATTCATCAATCACAGGAATGGGAAATTTGTCTTTAATGGTGAGCTTATTGAGCTCCCTATAATCTGGACACATTCGCTATGATCCATCCTTCTTGTGTACCAATACTACAGGAGCAGAGAAAGAACTTTGACTAGGTTGAATTATACCCGCCTCTAACATTTCTGCAATCATACGTTCAATTTCGCTCTTTTGGAAGTAAGGATATCTATAAGGCTCGATGTTTGGAGGAACACTTCCTGGAATCAAATGAATAGCATGATCATGATCACGAATAGGTGGGAGTCCTTTGGGAGTTTCAAACACCTTGGAATGATTGTCCAAGACTTGTTGGAGATCTCCAGAAATAGATGATTTTGATGTTGGAACTTCTAGTGAGCATAATTGTGCAATTACGCCTCGTTGTTCTTTCTTTAGAAGCTTTGTCATGACATTAGAGCTTATTATCCTTCCCGGCTTCCCTTCAATACCCCGTAATTCGACTTCCTTTCTTTCTGAAAAAAATTTCAAGAAAAGTTCTTGAAAATTAAAAGCTACCGTCCCCAAAGATTGTAACCATTATAATTCTGTAACACAATATCAGTACCCTCTCCTACAGAATGGAAAGTATTGAGCTGCTAATACATTCCCCCATGGATAGCTTGATATTATGGCATTTCGTACAATTTATAGTTCTTCCACTACAGCCATCACCACATTCGGTGCTGGTATAGAAATACTGACCTTGGCTACCTTACAAATGAATAAAATCAGGTGCTACCTTAATTCAATCACTATTTGCCATTTTTCTTCTTGATTCGTCTCTGCTTATTCCCGAGAGTCGAGGAGTAAGAATTTCGATGAAGGCATTACAGACATGGGCGGATTCATTTCTTCCTCTTCTATGGTTGGTTCCTAGTGTATCTCCTCTTCTTGTTCATTTTCTTCTTCTTCTTCTGGCAAATGTGATTTGTTCTAAATGTAAAGTTGCAATGCGTACCTTTTGTGTGTTTTGTACATTATGGAGATCAAAATATTGCTCCATCTGTAGTATCCATGTTACAGGATCCTTTCCATCAAACTTCCTTATATCCATTTTTGGAATATGGTGGTTCTTCCCGCCAAAATTAGAGTTTATCAAATCACAATTAACATTGATTTTGTTCTCATCATGAGGTTCTTCTACTATATTTTCACCATAAAGAAACCGTTCTTGTATCAACTTTGTCAAACCTTCGATGTCTGTTTTTAGATCATTCTTCATGTTTTCCATCTTAGCTTCCATGCCATCCATCTTCTCTTCCACACCTTTCTTCAAAACCTCCATTTCATTTTTTGTTGTTTCTCACAGAGTGAAACTTGTTGCACTTGCTCTTGTAATTTTGATAGATCATGTTGCAATTTTCTATCTTCATGAGTTGGTAGTAGACCTTCAAGGCTTAATGGTGTTGGAATTATTTTTACGCAGGCATATTTTAGAACCCAATACCCATATTCCCTTGGAATCAATTCAACTTGATTCTTCCAACAAGACTTATGTAATTCGGAAAAAAAATACACACCTTTTACTAGCTTTTAGGAGCTCGATATTGAAATTGAATTATCTCCGTAATTGAAAATCTTCGATATCTAAAATTCAGCCCTGTAGTAGCCCTCTAAAGCTTCTTTCAAATGCCACAGGTCTGACCTGATTTGGATTCTCCAAGACAAATTTGTGTCCAATCTCCCACAATGACCTAATTTTGGACTGGTTCAATAGAGCGAACTTGTACGACTTGCCACGTGTCACTGTTTTGTTATTTGTCTCTGAAATTGATATCCAAGAAAACTACAAATTGTGGCAGGATTAATTTTTACACCCAACCAACGCTCGCAGAGAGTATTATTGAATTTTTCCCTACATCACCTCTTTGAGATGCAATCGGGAGCCCTAAAGCACTACCTGCGTATCATATCTTAAAATATTACAATTCAAGCCCTAAATTTTTGAAAATTTCTTAGATTTCTAGTTTTCCACCATACGAATTTTGATTCTAATTGAGAAAATTGTTTATAGCGGAAAATCGTACGAGATGACCGGTTTAGGAGCCAGAAAAGGCCTAACTTCTGGCGTACGATATTCCTAAAACTACACCAAGTTTGAAATTTTTAATAATCTTTCTTATGATTTAGCTACCCTAAAATTTAAGTTCAAACTTCGTAGAAAAACGCTACAGCTAAAATTCCACGATGACCTGTTTGGGACAGCGAAACCCTAGAATCCAAAGCTCTGATACCAAATGTTGTGAAACCAGCTCCAAAAAGAGAAGAAAAGAGATATCAACGCCTTAGAAATAAGCCACTTCGAGGGGGAAACCTCCAATACATTACATGAATGAACAATTCTTCGATGATTCAAATTACAAAACCTCCTTTCTATATATAGGAGTCCATGGGCCACAATGTAATCCTAGGTGCTGTTGCATCCTAAATACCCATAATAATAATTTAATAAAGAAGCACACAAAATGAAGCAGCAAGGCACAATAATAACAATAAGGGGGTTACTCTAAGAATAATAAGGGACTATACTAGTGATATAGGGACCTAATAGTGTCACACATGTTTGTCGACTTGTGTCGATTGTGGGCACACATTTTACATTGATGATTGTGTTACACATGATTTTCAACTTGTGTCGATCTTGTTACACATGTTTGTCGACTTGTGTCAATTGTGGGCACACTTTTTACATTGATGGTTATGTCAATTGTATAGCACTTTTCAAGTCAACTTTTTGTTGATGTCGTATGTTTCACAAGGTGCCTTTGGTGTCTATTGGTGCTGAGAACAAAGTGTCAGTGCAAAGCAGTGTAATATTTCATGAGTTGGAAAAGCATGCAAGCAAAGAGGGCACAATTTTCAGCAAGGGTCATTACTGGTTTCAAAATGGCAGATTGATATGGCGAGAAAACTTGGTCGGGATTCGGCACAAGTACATGGATCATTCAGAAAAATTTTCCATGTAAACAGTTGGCAATTCAGGAAAAAATTTTGAAGCTAAAGAGAAGAGGATGTTTTTATTCTCCCATTTTTGTACTACAGTTTGGTTTCTTCATTTAAGTGAGCTTTTGGGGTCCAAAAGCTTCTCATTTGGGAGGTGTGATAAGGAGCTCAAGTCAAAGCTATGGAAAAAGCTAAAAATTGAAAGTGTTCAAAATCACTTGCAACATGAATGATTCGATATGCCTCATCGATACGATCCTATAACCACGAACGACACTCAAATCTAACAATGTATGTGAAAGTTATTCAAGTTTGAAAATTCACAATTTCATGCAAAAGACCAGTTTGACCAGGTTTGACTTCCAAATTTGAAAAATTAAAAAAGGAATATTCTTGGAATATTCCTCAAAATATTCCTGGAATATTCCTAAAAATATTCCCTAGAATATTCCCTAGAATATTCCACCTGGGCCAATTATATTTCGACACTTGGCAATCATCGGTTGGAAGTTGGTTTGACTTTGGTTTTTGGTGGCCAATCGGACATTGCCATGTGGTAGGCCCAGAGGCCTCCACATGGCCCCAAGACACCGAAAGTTTGGCTATGTAAAATTTTTGATGGTCTATGAGTCTTGAACCCGCAACCTCGTGTGACCAAACCGAAGCACCCGACCAATCCACCTAACGTTAGTTCTTAACAACCAATGTTCACATTGCATATTTAATGTTTGCAAAGGTTTTGGGTGGCAGAAAAAGGGGTCCAGCCCCTAAGGGATAGCCCCCAAAAAATGTGACTAGAAGTCATAACCTAGGCCTTAAGGCTTTAACTCCGACGGATAATAATCGACAGTTAAAAGAATTTCGTTACATGTGCCAACCCTTGGGGTTTAAGTTAATGCCATAAAATTGTTTCGGTTGTAGTTAATGCAAACGGTTCCGTCGGCGGTTTGGGCGGAGGTACATGTGACCCCACCAACCATTCAAGATTTAATGCCAAGCTAACTTTCTGGAAAAATTTGGAGTGCCCACCAAAAATTCGGATTTAGGCCGAATTTGTCTAGCTTAACTTTAGTTCTCCCACATTTAGTGGGATTTTTAATTAACATTGGGAAAAATACTGTTTGGAGGATAACTTCTGATAGAGAGAAACTTTTTGGAAAAATTATTTTTTGATTTCAAGTATTCATAGGATTATGAATCCATTGGAATAGGTTGCAGAGGCATTGGAGTTGATCTTCAGTTCCTTTTGCTTCAGGGAAGCAATGAGAGTCATCAAGGCCAAGAGGGAGTTAGAGTTGTGTTGAGCTATGCTTAACCATTTGAAGTGAAAAAAAAGTAATTTTTGACTTTATTCATCATTTTGGAGCCATTGGGATAGGTTCCAGAGGCAGTAGGGGTGTTCTAAAACCATTTTAGCTTCAGTGAATCTTTTTGAGCCACAAGGGCCATTTCGGTAATAGAGATGTATTGAGTTGTACCTTTCTGTTTAAGGTGAACCAAAGACCATCCTCAGCTATTTTCCACCTTCTAAAACCAATGGAAGAGGTTTTAGAACTTTTTTAACACTTTCAGAGGCCAAAAACCTTCAGGAGAATTTTCAGGACCACAAGGGCCATTTTGGGGTTGGAGTTGTTCTAAGTTGTGCCTTTCTGGTTGAGGTGAACCAAATATCATTTTTCAGATAATTTTGAACTTCTAAACCTAATGAAAGAGGTTTCAGACCTATTTTAGGGCTTCTATAGCCTAAAAATCTAGATATGAATTTAAAGAGCCATCAGGGCCTTATTGAAGAAATCACTGTTTATGGTAATTCTTCATTGTTTAGTGAATTTGGAAAGGCATTATTAGCTTTTTCATGTCTTTTGAATCAGTATTTTCATTCATATTTGTCTATTGAGAAAATTTTAAACTTGTATTATCATTTTAAATCATTTTAATACAAGAGGACAAGCTCATTTTGGGAGGCTTGATCCAGGAGATGTAGCCCAAGAGGGGTGAATTGCTCACCAAACATCTATGTCATGTTATGTTGAAGTTATCTTGCTGAAAATTTATGATTTAATATTTCAAAAAGCAAATTAAATTAAATTTCCTTCACACATAAGCTCTCAAACAATTTCCATAAACACTTTGTTTCAATTGCAAGACATGAATAACAGTTTGCACATATAATTTGATGGAAATTGTGACTGTTAACTTCTACAAGTTCTAAAGACAGAGTCTGTAAAGGGCCAGGTAGCCTCTGGATCTCATCCTTTATCAAAGGTGACATATCCAGTAAATGCCCCTACAGTCAATCTCTGGAATATATCTAAGTAGTTGTTTAATCAGCTAGACTTGGAGAATTTTGCACACATTTAATTAATGGAAATGGATACCTTGCACACATTTAATTAATGGAAATGGATACCTTGCACTCATTTTCAAGTAATTCCATTTTCATATCAACGCTTCATTACAGACATAGCTCCAACAACTTACCACAATCGTTCTTCTCTTGCAACATTTCTCAGTTGGTCCACGCTATTGCAATCGACGGTTAGTTCCAATGAATTTTATGTGCCCCATACTCAACATAAAAGCTCTCAAAACCTCAACTTCAGAAACGAAACCTTCAACAATTGTTTGTTTTCCACAAAAACGAAGCCTCAACTAATGATATCACATAGTAATGAACAATTCAAACGTTCAAATTCAATGCCACTCTAACTTGACCAAACTCTGGTCTTCTAGAAATGAACGCTGAAATTATTCGTGGTATCCTTCACCTCTTCAACACTGAGAAAGAAATGTTTCAAAAGTTCATATTTTTTAAGAATTAAAAAAAATGAAGATAAATATGATTAACTTGAAATTCTACTCCATATTTACTGATTAACTGTAATTTCATATCAATGGTGCTTTGGTCTCCAAATTACAGTTGTTGTCAACCTCATGAAGTACTGAAACCTTCAAAGTTAAAAAATAAATTGAGAAATGGTGTTGAATCTTCAATAAACATGATAAATTCACATGATCATCCAATAATTCAACATGTTCCAATCAGATCTCCTCCATGTGTGAGTAATATGCATCACAACAATCAATTTTCCATATTTAAAATGCTCCAATGTCTTTGATACCAAATGATATCGCCACAAGCCAAAGGCCTGCAAACACTCTTCTCTCATCCATGGCTGCATGGATTAATTAGATCTTTGAGCTCTAATACCAAATGATGCAGAGATTCTGCATAAATCAGAGTAGATCGCATAGGAGGGTGTGTATTTCCTTTATCATGAAATTCCTCATATAAATATTCAATAAAAACACATTCAATTCAACTCAATATATATATAAATAAGAGAGAACCGAACATAAACAAAATACTGGTATATAATAACAACAAGAATTTCAGATTCAAACCATTTTGGCCGAATATTACAATTGTTGGCCTCTCGGTTCTCACCTCGTTTATATAAACTCTCACACCATTTCTCTCTATATATCTCTGTCCTATTCCATTCTCTGTGTCTCTCTATCCTCACACAAAGCTTCACATTTATACATAATTATGGATTAATTTGAATCCATGATTTCCTCCACAAATATCTCAACCAAATCCTAAAATATATTTATCCCTTCTTTGACTCAACCAAGTTCCATTTAAGGAATTCCTAAACCCTAAAATATCTATCCAGTCCAAATCCACTCATATTCTCAATTAATTAAGAGAATATTTACAATAAATCTCACACTCATATTTTTCTCTTAATTTAAATAAAAATATGCATAATTTATAAAATAATTAAAAAAACATCACCTCCTAAATCACACAAATAAATAATGAAATTTTTGCTCGATTCTCCTGCATCACCAACACACTCTTGAATGTTGGGAAGTGCTTTGCAGAGCACCCTTGAATGGAGGTAACTATATATGCAAAGTAATTAGTCCCTTGAGAGGTTGTGTTGGTGAGCTCATAGGTGATATAACATGTACTTCAAATCTTGGAAACGTGGCAATGGAAGTCATGGATGATTTTTTCTTGTTCTTTGTCTTAGGGCATGTAGCAAATGAAATGATAGGGGATGATAGACCCTATTCATTGGTTATGGGGATGATGTCCAATTTAACCAGGTCATTGGGAATGGTGCCCAAATTGACCTGTAACAAGGAGTCTTCCCATAGACTGCCACACCATACAAACCACTTTGAATTGTTAGCCTTAATGTTGTTTATTTTCATTATGTCATAGCACTTTGTATTAAAGTTTTAGGAGAAGCCTCACCTCTTGCATGAGGTTGTAATGAATTTTGAAACATATTTTCCTTTTTCCATGGAAGATGATAGTATTATATTTTTTATATATATGCCAAACTGATATTAAATCAGGGTTGGTTGGTGGTTGCTGAATTTTGACTTATATGAACTATAAATTTTTTTTGAACAAAATGGTATAATACTACTCAGGACTTATTACCGATTTCATGTGTGTATTGTCTACTTTATTTGTCTTTCCATATCTCCTTTCTTCTAGTTCCAGTTTGCAAATCATCATACTGTTATGTATTTTTATTAGTCTCTTAATCTTGTTATATGTTTTATCGGTTTTTGTTAGTCTCACATAGTGAGCATTCCTAATAAAATATATATTATAACAGTGAAATAGCATCACTCATGATAGTTAATCTCCATGATATTTCAGTGAGAATCCTGTCAGAGTAGAAATAGCTTTCCCTCAATGGCATATTGTCAAACTGCTACCTTTGCAAATTTCTACTAAATCGTTAGATTTCTGTTTTACAAACCAATTGATTCTCCTCTCATATTTTAATTTCCTTTCATCATAGACTACAAACTTGCACCTTTCTACCACATCAAGTTACAATACCCTCTTTAGTAGAAGTGTGGATTTGACTGAAATCTCTCTTCAGTAAATCATAGTTTATACCATCTTCCAATCCTATAAACAAAACATTAAAATTTCCTTAGATTTTAAGATGTGCTTGGTCAGGTGCTTGTTTCAGTCCAAGTTTTGATTCCAAGTCCAACATCTTTTGGTGGGTCTGCCGAGAGACAAAGGCCTTGTAATGAATTATTCTCCCGTGTCTATTGTTATGAATTACTGATAATCAGTTCTTGATTGTGAAAAATAATTGGTGACTTGATGAAGATTGCAAATTAGTTCACCTGCTGACTCCACGAAGAGGAAGAGGGGTTTCAAGACCTCCTTCTACAAGGAGGAATCCAAGATCTCCAACTGTGACCCCAGTTGTGAACCTAGAGAAAATTATCAAACATGCTAAAGGAAAACAAAGATCAGTTGAAGCCACATCTGAGTCAGTGAAGAAGGTACACAAAAAGTGCGTTCCGAAGAAAAAGGTACCTCTATCTACTTTAGAATCTAAATAGATTTTAGTTTCAAAAGATTTTGTTGAAAAATCTCAAGTTGAAGCTACTCCCCTAGAAAATAAAGTGGATTTTGTTAGCCTAGGCTCAAATGGAGGTTTTTCTTACTTGGCATCAACTAGTAAATCTAAAATAAGTACTATTCTAGTCAAAGAAGGAGAAACTGAATTTCTAATTATTGAAAATAATTCGGAAGAATTTATGTTGAATGAAGGGGAATTAGAGAAAGTATTGGATATTGCACCTTTTCTTGATATGGATATTTGATTGAACAAGAATTCAAGACTATTTTAAATTTCCTTAAGACTCATCTTGAATATCAGTCTCTTATTACCCCTCAGCCTGAGTATTTTCCCTTTTCTCCAAATCTAGCTGTTGGGTCATCTTCCTCTCATCCTTTTGAAGAGTTTGTACCTGAAGGTCATACTTTTAACTTATTTGATTTCCTTGCACAACAAAATAAGGCTGAATTAACTCTATTCCCTCAAGAGATAACTTTAGATTCTAATTCTTCTACTGAAGGAGAAGTCAGGACATCCTCTGTTTATCTTTTTGAAAACCCACGCTTCTTAGTTTCAAAGCCTGAAAAATCAACTCAAGACCCCCAATTTTCTACTGTCTCAAATCAAAATCAGAATTCACCAATTGTAATTCCTATTTATCAAATAGTTACATCAATTGTACATAAGAAAAATATGGCTCAGCCCACCCTTACAAGGATACAGCAGATAGTGGTTGTGAGATATGTGCTACTTTTTCTCCCCCAACATATGCGTGCACTTCCCCAAGGAGATTACTTGAAATATCTTCCAAAATACACTAGGGAGGGAGAAGGAGTTTCTATTGAATAACATTTAGTGGCTTTATATAGTTATGCTAACATTCAGAATATTGAACATAAAGATGTCTTGTCAATACTCTTTGTTCATAGCTTGGATGGTGAAGCTTGAAAATGTTTTAGAAGTTTGGCTCCAAATTCAATTATAGGAATTGACGAATTAGAAGAGATATTTGTAAATCATTCGGGTGATAGGAAAGACTATGTTTATTATCTTACTGAATTTGGAACTCTGAAGAATAAAGAAGATGAGTCTTTAGCCTATTTTAATAAGAGGTTTAATAAGTTTTATCAGAAAATTCCTGAAGAAATTAAACCCACTGAAACCACAACTATGATAAATTTTGCAAATTCTTTTGATTTTGATTTTGCCTTATGGTTGAGAGTTGAAAAAACACATACAATGACAACTAAGCAAGAGTTTGCAATTGGAGTGTACTCTAATCTCATGGATTCTAATAAATAAAAAATGGAGGAAGAAAAGGAATTAAAGGACCAAAAGAAGATGAAAGAAGAAAATCCTTCTTCTTCCAAGTCTCTTTCAGCAGAAGAAAAGATCGATTAAATGTCCAATTTGATCGAGGAACTCACCTCTAAGATGTCAAAATTAAAGGTAGAAAATAAACCAGCTGCTAGAGCCAATCAAAACGACACTAATAGAAATTAGGCCCCCTTCAGGTGGCCTTTTCATCCTCTACAAATCATAGAATGCCCAAGGAGGAATGTTGATGATCGAAATGTTCAACCTCATTTGACAAATTTTGTTGAAGAAGATTAACAAGGAAATGATTAAGAAAATGAAGAAATAAATCATGTGGGAGAAGATTCACAGTAAACATGTTTGACATTGTTGGAATATGAATATAGATCAAGAATTTGCTTGTTTTTTGATGATATGAATGATCAAATTTATGCACATATTGATAAAAAACAAAGAGAAGTTCAAAACAGAAATTACCCTTTGAGGTCAAAATGTCCTTTTTAGTAGCCTTAACAAAAATCAGATTCAGATAAACAAGCCGCTAAACAGAAGGCTAAGGTAAATGAGGTTCCTCCACCTCAAAATTCTGCTCCAATGGTCAAAATTATAGCAAAAAATAAGGATTTAGTTCCAATTTATTTTAGTTTCAAATTTGGATTGAATAAAATCAAAATTCTAGTTCCACTCCTGGAATTATTGAAAAAATAAACATATAAAGAGTCTTTTAAGAGTCTGTTGCAGCCTCCTCTTGCCCCTGATTTAGTCAAACTTGAGGATGAGAATCCCACCATTTATCTAGGCTGTCGTGTCTAAGACCAAAATGATGATAACTCGCCTCCTTTCTACTAGTCGCTCAACATACATGAAAAATTGCTACATAATTGTCTATTAGATTTTGGAGCTTCCCACTATCTCATGCCAAAGAAAGTGATGGATGAATTGGGATTAGAGATCACCAAGAAATACCATGACCTTTACACCTTTGACTCCAAAAAATTCAAGTGTCTAGGAGTGATTAAGGATTTGCCTATTTTCCTTATCCATCTACCTATGAAAATATTAGTGATGAACATTGTGGTTGCTGACATTCCTTATAGATTTTGGATGTTACTTTCTAGATCGTGGTCTAAGAAATTGGGAGGTACCCTTCAGATGGACATGTCATATGCTACCATCCCAGTATTTGGAGGGGAATTCAGAAGGTTGTATAGGGAAAATCAAATGGCCTACATCATTAGTGATCATCACAATCCATCAAACCATACCATATATGCTGAATAAAAGGAATTGAGGTCATCAATTCTGCACCTTTCTGCTAATGAAAATGATTTCCAACCTCAATTAAGTGAAAAAAAACACTTTCAAAGTGAAAATGAGTAGCATTCAAAAGGAGGAGAGATCTAGAAATTGTACTTTGATCGAGCCTCTTCAAGAGAAGGATCAAGAGTCGGTGTAGTCCCCATTTCTCCTACTCAACATAAGATGAATATATCATACAAACTACAATTTTCTAGCACTAACAACACTACTGAGTATGAAGCACTTGTGCTGGGTATGAAGGCAGAAAAATATTTGGGAGAAAAACATTTAATTTCCTTTGGTAATTCTAAATAGGTGATTAAACAGGCGAGAAATAACTACCAAGTGAAAAAATAAAAAGTAAAGAATTATAGCAATGAAGTCTGGGATTTGATTGAACAATAATTTTTAGCATTTAATATAAATTTTGTCACTAGAGAAGAAAATCAAATTGTTGATTCAGTAGCTATTGCTGCTAGTAATTTCAAATTTCCTCTAAATGTCAAGGCATTTTATCATGTTCAAATAAAAACATACCTTCAATTCTTGATAACATCAAGCACCAGAAAGTATTTGAAGATAGCGGGGAGATTCAGAAATTTTTGGAGTGTGTAGAAGAGTTTGCAGAGATACAAACTGATGATGAGCAGGAAATTTTTGAGAACCAAAATAGCATCCCTTTAAAGAAAACTATGGTTGGGAAAAATATTATAGATCTAAAAACTAACTTTATTCCTAAGGGTTTGGTTCATTTAGAAATATTGTTTGACAATAATGATGTTTTTATCAAACTTGAAAGCAAGGTTGATAGAGAGAGTACAATAGAGTGTAACATTGGTACATAATATCAACCAAGATTATTCAAAGTGTCCAAATTCCTTCCTCTTGAAACCAGAAAAAAATTTATTAAACCATTGAATGAATTTGCTGATATTTTTGCATGGTCTTATAGTGAGTTGAAAACTTATGATAATAGCATAATGGAGCACAAGATCACTTTGAAAATAGATGAAAAGCCTGTAGCACAAAAAATTAGACACTTCAATCCCATGCAACTTCCAATCATTGAGAAAGAAATAAAAAAAATTATGGGAAGAAAATATTATTATTCCTTTGAGATTTTCTAACTGGGTAGCTAATATAGTGCCAGTCCAGAAAAAGAATGGAGAAATAAGGATTTGTGTTAATTTTCACAACCTAAATCGATGCTCCTTGAAAGATAACTATCCATTGCCGAAGATGGATTATATCTTGCAGAAGGTTGTAGGATCCAAAATATTGTCAATGATTGATGTCTTTTCAGGCTATAATGAGATTTCAGTTGACAGGAAAGATGGAGAAAAGAGAATTTACCACACCCTGGGACACATTCATGTACAACAAAATGCCATTTGGTTTGATGAATGCAGGTGTGACTTTTCAAAGGGCAATGGATATCTCCTTTGTGGGAGAAAAGGACAGATTTGTGGTCATATATTTGGATGACGTGACAGTATATTTAAATTATGATGAAGACCACTTGAAACATTTGAAGCAATATTTTGACAAATGAAAAAAATTTGGCCTTTCCTTAAACCCAAAAAATCCGTCTTTTTCTATTCAGGAAGGTAAGTTATTGGGACATATTTTAATGGAAAGTGGAATCTGTATTGATCCAGGAAGAGTAGAAGCTATTAAGAATATTGGTTTGCCAAGAAATAAGAAGGAATTGCAGTTATTTTTAGGGAAAATCAATTTTCTGAGGCATTTTGTTCCTAACTTTTCAGAGCTAATAAAACATATAAATTTTTTGCCAAAAAAAGATGTAGAATTTAAGTGGCGAGATGAAGCAAAGAATTGTTTTTCAGAAATTAATTTTTCCTTGACTGAAGCACTAGTTTTAATTAGTCTTGATTTTGAAAAATATTTTCTGATTTTTTCATATGCTTAGAAGAAACAATTGCAGTTGTCTTACTAAAGAAGAACAAGGAGGGTTTGGATCAACCAATTTCATTTTTTAGTTGTGCTTTAAGGGATGCTTAATTAAAGTATAGCTTGACTGAAAAACAAGCATATGCACTAGTTAAAGCTTTGGTATTTTCGAGTTTATGTGATGCATTAAAAAATAATTTCTTTTGTGTCCGATATCACTGTTAAAGATGTGTTGTTGCATATAGATACAAATGGAAAGAGAGGACGATGGTTGACCAAGATTTTGAAATTTGATGTTGAAATAAAACCAACTAAATTGATCAAGGGTCAATGCTTGGCTTGCTTGATGGCTGAATCTAACCGCAAAGCTCTAAATCTGAATGTAGAGGTAGTCGAAGGAGAAGATGGAGAAGGTATTTCTAATTATCCTGAAATATTAAATTCTAAATGGTACAAGGATATAGTTTACTTCTTATTGAATTTCAATTTTCCACCTGAAATGGAGAAGACTAAAAGGAGAGCTTTTAAACTAAGAGATGTGAAGTATTTCATTTTGAAAGACCATCTGTATTGGAAATATCCTGTTGGAATCTTGGTAATATGTGTAAATGAAGCAGAATCTGAGGAGATTATGATAGAGATACATGAAGGAGTATGCGGAGGGAATTTATATTGGAGAGCCAGTGCAAACAAAATCTCAAGAGCTCGCTATTATTGGCCAACTCTTTTCTCTAATGTTTTTGCGAAATTTAGGAGTTGTGTCGAATGTCAGAAATTTACTCGTAAACAAAAATTTCTACCATTACCTCTCATCCCTATTTCAGCATATGTTCCTTTCCAGCAGTGGGGGCTAGACTTCATCGATGAAATTCATCCACCTTCATCAAGACAACATAGCTGGATTCTTACAGCTACATACTATTTCAATAAATGGATTAAATTTGTACCAATGAGAAATGCTACTGATGCAGTAATTATTAAATTTCTGTTGGAAAATATTATGTCAATATTTGGTTGTCCATAGAAATTGTAACAGATAATGAAATGACCTTCAAGTCTGCTAAGATGTACAAATTTTGTCAGCAATATGGGATTGAATTAACTCATTCCAAACCTTATTACCCTCAAGGTCATGGATTGGCTGAGTCATCCAATAAAATTTTGGTAAGGATTATTAATAAAATGCTTCCTGGAAATAAGAGGAATTGGGACACTTAGCTGATACATGCTCTGTGGGTAGATAAAGTGGTAAAAAATAAATTGGAATGTCTCCATTTCAGCTTGTATATGGTACAAAAGTTGTAATGCCTTTGCAATTAGCTCTTCCTATGATGAAGTTTTTGCAAGATGAATTTGATAATGAAAATCCAGTCCAAAGGAGAATGCTGCAATTGATAGAGGCACAACAAATCAGAGAATCATTGCTAGAGAAAGTACACAAGTATCAGGCTAAAGTCAAATTTGTTTTTGATAAAAAATCAAATCAGTAGTTGTTTCAAGAGAATGATTTGGTGATGCATTGGGATGTTAGGAGATAAGACCATGAAAAGCATGGTCAGTTCGACAATCTGTGGTTTGGGCCATTTAAAATTGTTGAAGTTTTGGAGAATAATTATTTTCTGCTCAAACATCTGGATAATGATCAGCTGACTGGAGGCCCAGTCAACGGTCATTTTCTTAAAATTTTCTTTATTTAGTAAATTTATTTGAGTCACTCCATTTTAAATATCTGGTGTGATGTGTCAATAAAATCCATGCCCAATGGTACTTATGTCTCTTGACTCCAGTTAGTCAATGGTCAGTCCTAGTCTTAATTTTCAAGAAGTCTTCTGAGTTTCAAAAGTTTTTATGGCACCAAATATATAGTCCTTGAAGCCTCACAGGGAGGACTTCATCCCCAATAGGAAAAACTATTAGAACTGCAATATTTCCAAATATTTTAAAAGTTTGGTCATCATTCTCCAAGGAATCAATATTCCTTTTTAGTTTGATTATAAGATGAAAGTGTAGTGGTGAGAAAATTTCATTTTCTACTTTCATTCATTTCATTTTCCCTATTTCACCTTTCATTTTCCAAAAAAAACAAAAGTCTAGCCTCCCATTTCCCTTTTCAAAACTCCTTTTTAACTCATAAAATCCAATTTTTATAGTTAAAAAGTAGCTCCACACACCCATCAACAACCATATCATATTTCCTTTTTAACTTACCCTATATTTCTTTTATCGTAGTTTTTACCCACACCACAACAAAACCTTGGTTATATCATATATTATATGATATGACTTACAAAACTAAATAAGCATTGTGGACCCCTTACCTTTCATCACAATCAGCTCTTCACAGTTTTAACTCCCATTCACGTTACAATTTCCATTCTTACACAACCCCGAAAATGCGAGTTGTGTTATATTTTGGGACCCATAATTCCCTTTAATATGCCTCAAATATGTTATAAAGCCTTTTTTTTTGCTTCGGGTGTCTTTTTATTATATTACCATGACTTAACAAAGTTTTCACTTTATGCTTTGAAAATTCATTTAAAGGGCCCCAACTACCTTTTCACATCACATTTTCACAAATTTCACTCACCGCATTCACTTCTGCTCCCTCAAAACTTCCTATTTGCGATTTGTGGGTGATCCCACCATCTGTCATGACATGTCCCTCCGTTCACATCGCACATCACACTTTGTTATTTTCAATGTTTAACTCTCATGTTTCATAATAAAACTTTTGATGTCCAATCTATAGGCGACCCCACGGTTTGTTATGCCACATCACCTCCACTCTCATCACACATCACACTTCGTGAGTTTCAAAATTTAACTCTTGTGTCTCATAACACAACTTGCGATGTGTGATCTGCAAGCAATCCCACTTCTTTTCCACGTCATCACCCCATTGCAAATCATGTTTTTTCTCATTTTTTTCTTAATTTTAAATGCTCCAACCCCGATTTGCAATTGTGATATATGTCTAAAAGTTTTTCTCCTCCCGCTTATCATTCATTATTTTCGATTAAACATTTTTGAAATGGTTTTTTGTAATATCTCATAAAATTAACCTCCGCCATTCTATCTAAAAAAATTTGGGTTTTTCGCCATTAAAAAGGGTTATCCACTAAAGAAGGAAAGGAACAACGGAACAAGGGAAAATTTTCTCTAAAATGTTTTTCTACCACTACTCTCAGTACCAGCACATTTCTACAAGGCACCAAACAACATTCAAGGAATAGCCACACGCCATTTTCACTGTTGTTTACAGTTTTTGTGGAGTTGGTTTCACCAGAACAGAAGAGGAGTATTCCCATAGACTGCCACATCATACAAACCACTCTTAATTGTTAACCTTAATGTTTTTTATTTTCATTATTTCATAGAAATTTGTATTAAAGCTTTAGGATAAGCCTCACCTCTTGCACGAGGTTGTAATGACTTTTGAAACATTTTTTCCTTTTTCTGTGGAAGATGAAAATATCATATTTTGTATATATATGCCAAAATGATATGAAGTTAGGGTTGGTTGGTGCTTATTGAATTTTGACTTATATGAACTGTAACTTTTTTTGTGAATAAGATGGAATAATACTAATGAGGAATTATTACCAATTTGAAGTGTGTATTGTGTACTTTATTTGTGTTTCCATATCTCCTTTCTTCTAGTTCCAGTTTGAAAATCATTATACTGTTATGTGTTTTTATTAGTCTCTTAAGCTTGTTATGTGTTTTATTAGTTTTTGTTAGTCTCACACAATGAGCATTCCTGATAAAATATATATTATAATAGTGGAAGAGCATCACTCATGATAGTTAATCTTCATGATATTTCAGTGAGAATCTTGTCAGACTAGAAATAGCTTTCTCTCAATAGAATATTGTCTACTTTTGTCAATTTCTACTAAATTAGTAGATTTCTATTTTGCAGAATTATTGATTTTCCTCTCATCTTTCAATTTCTTTTCATCATAGAATTCAAATTTGCACCTTGCTACCACATCAAGTTACAATACCTCTTTAGTAGAACTGTGGATTTGACCAAAATCTCTCCAGTAAATCAAAGTTTATACCATCTTCGAATCCTATAAAACAAAAAATTAAAATTTCCTTAGATTTTAAGATGTGTCTGGTCAGGCGCTTGCTACAGTCTAGGTGTTGATTCTAGTGCCAACACATGGCATGGACCACACAAATGTGAGATGTTCGGTAGTAACCATACTCACCCAAAATCAACCAACACAACCATGATTATTTCTTCCCTATATCATAGATCTTCAAGTAGGTTGTTAGACCCTTGCTCATCCTACTCATCCACCCATCCCACTGTGGATGATGAATCATGTCATGCTCATTCTTGGTATCAACCCAGGGTAGAATACCATCCTCCTCCAACTGATAAGCTTTTCACTCCATGAAATGTTGAAGTCCACCTCCTTTGTGGTCTCTCCATGAGATCCTCTCATCAATGGGCCAATAGAACCCATAAGGTTCCATGCATACTACAGGTAGAAATTCCTCTTTGAACTGTGAGAAGCTTATCAAGGAAACTCCATCTTGAGAATGGAAAATGCTCTCCATCATAATATGTCTACCATATATCACCTATCCCTCTAGTGCTTCATGAGTGAAGCTACCTTCAGAATTCTCCAAGAATAATGGGGCCCTCATCTCATCACTACTGCTCAGTGTTGGGCCACTAAATTGTCATTCTTATTACCATTTCTTAACATATATTTCATCCATTCCTACCATTATTTTATCACATCATTTATCATAATTTATCATTTAATCCCATTTTATAATTATTTATGCTCTTATGGATAAGTAATATTTATTCTACTTTATTTTTAATAAATTGAATATTATTATGGATTATTTTGTAAATGATGGTTTATTTAATGAATTTGTTATAACTCACGATTTTAGCCTCCAAGATCTCTTTCAGATTGCAAATCTGATATTCAGTTCATAATTAAATATTCCAACTCAGAAATTCGCTGGAATAACAAGTGACAATTTTGTGTTGGAAATTTTGGGAAAACGAAGAAGAATATTGAAAATCTGAGATATGGGTTTTGTGCGGAATGGACCAAATTAGTTTTTGTATATGCAATTTTCCAAAATTTTGTCTTCATTAGGAGAAACACAAGGTTCTTCAAAGGACATATTCGCATATTTTCTGGTGTGGTCATTTTCCAAATTTCCTCAATTGTAATAATCAGATTCGATTTGTTACAACTGAATTATGGTGGAAAGATCTCTTAGATTTTGTAATCAATTGGTTGGAAATTTCCCTTTTGTATATTTTATATTTAAAGGACAAAAATCAGAGGAGAGGGGAGGATCATCTTGACTCTGTAACTTTCAATCATCATAATACAGAAATATTGTGTTGTTGTTACATGCATTATCTGATTTAGTTTCCGTTAAGTTCCTTCTCTACCTATGCCCTGCTAGGGAGGAAGGGCCCTCCTCTTTAGCAGGCATTGCAGCGGTTAAGGTAGCTCTATATATAACTATATCTTACTTTGTTTTATGTATCATTAGAGGTGTTGTTGCTGTTGTTTTGGATGTGAATATATCCACTTCAATTTCAATATTTTGTATGCTATTACACATATGAGATTAGAGACACTAGCTAGATAATTGTTGTGTGGTGCGCTAGGACAGATTAATTGAGGTGTGATTACAGTCTTGTAGATCATTTTATTTCTGCATGAGTGATTTCCTTCCAACATTTACTTCAGCAATGATTTCCTTTATTTGGAATTGCTTCTGGTTGGGTGTATCAACACAAACAGTGCAACTGTCATTGAAATAAAAGACGTCCCTGGATTGATAATTTATGTGTATTGTTTTAGTCATTTAATAGTGATTAAGAAAACCCAAAATTTTGGCGCCATTGCCGGGGATCGCAGTGACGATCCAATAAATCAGATTTGTTTCATAGAAGTGAAATTTCTGTATGTTTTCATAGAGTGTCTCCAGCAACACAATTGTTGGGTAGTAAGACAAGAGGTAAGAACTTGCGCAGTGCTCTAAAAAACTTCAGCGGGCTCACCAATGTCTTGTTGGGACACTTAGGAGGTTTGATTCTGAGCATTTTGTTTTTTTTTCTTAGAGTGTCTCTAGTGACACCATTACCGAGTAGTAAGATGAGAGGTAAGAACCCGTGCATCACTATAACAAACTTGAGGAGGCTCACCAATGTCTTACTGGGACACTTAGGAGAGTGAATTTCTGAGCATTTTGTTTTTTTCTTAGAGTGTCTGCAGTGACACAATTTTCGAGTAGTAAGACAAGAGATAAGAACCTTTGCATCGCTCTAACAAAATTGAGCAAGCTCACCGATGTCTTTCTGGGACACTTAGAAGTTTGAATTTTTTGGTGTTTTCTTTGGGGTGTCTTCAGCTATACAGTCGTTGTGTGGTAAGACGAGAGGTAAGAACCTGTGCATCACTCTAAAACAGTTGGGCGGGCTCACTGTTGTAGAAAATGAAGCACTTATAGGATGAATTGATACACATAGGGTCCATGTGTGCAGTAGGATGATAGAACAATCCACAAACACCCCCCACTCTAAAAATCCCACAAAATTCATCGAATGAGGTCAAGAAACAAAGTATAAACAAAATCTAGAATCCAGTCAAAAAACTTCACTATATAACAAAAATGGGAAATCAAGACTATATTGAAGACTAGTTTCACTCAGTTGTTTTCTTGCAACATCACTCCATACTTCAGCAATTCTTGGCATCATCATTAACAGGGAAGTTGGTCTCTCATACCCTAGTACTTATTAGCACACAGCTTTCAATTATGGGTATGTGCATAATTGAAGCCCTATTCCGAAAATGGCTTCATTGGAGGTACTCCTACACGTAAGTATATGTTATTTTTCAAGGTATAATAGTGTAGTGTAGAGAATAGAATAAATGAAGACATAAATAAATAAATTTCTTTATATCTAAAAATAGTTGTTTTTGTTGCAACATGCTGTGAAATTTGACACAGGTGATCAATATTTGAATTTATTTATGTATGTAGATTTATTATGTTGGAAAATTGAATTTCTACAAACACTCATATTCATTTTGATCACCTTCTTGGAAAAAATCCTTGATTATCATATCTTATGGCTTGTGGGCTTTATGAAAATTCTGGAAAAACAATTGGGATAGTCATGTTTTGAGGGACCAAATGGGCATATTTTAAAGACTTGTTTCTATCCTAAATAGCCATTTATGTATACTTTCTAACCCAATTTGAATCACTCGATTTTGATTTGAAATGAAAAATTTATGACCAAAACAATGACAGGATGTCTAGTAGGCAACTCAGGAACAGATTTGGGACAGTCCGTTTTTGGAGGCCTAAATGACTAGATTTTAGAAACCTATTTATATGGGATATTACCCTATGAATCTAGTTTAAAATTTAACTTGAATCACTTTTTTTTTATATTTTATGAGAAATTTATGACCACAATATTGACTGTTTATTGTAGATCAACACTCTTGAAACTCTGTTTTCTCGTCTTTTCACTAGCATATTTGACCCATAAATTCTTATTTCCTTAAAAACCTATTACTGTTGGAGATAGATACATGAATATAATTAAATCTCCAATTTGAATCAGTTCAATCTGTCATCAAATGAAAAATTTATGCTTAAAATCAACTGTTGGTTTGAGCAGGAAAATAAAAAATGACTATGTTATGTAGGTTGTTATAAGAAAATTTAACATACCATTACATGAAATTTTTAAAACATGTTTGTATTGGAGACATATCTCTTAATTCAATTTCATTTGGCTTTGGAATCACTCAAATCGGATGAAAAACAAAGAAGTTATGATTGAAACACTGCTGGTTAGTATAGTTAGCCACCACTATACCGCTGGTAATAAATTATTATTTTTTTGTTTATCTTTCTGTGGATTCATTTTACAGAGTAACTACTTCTTATTTTTTTTGCATATGTCCTGAATTGGGAGAGTTCGTGGATCTCTCTTCTTCCATGATTTTATGTTTTATTGCAGGTAGATGCTTGTTTTTTTGTAGGTCCCGGGAGATAAATGAGGTCAATTTATGAACAAGTGATTTTTGAAGACAATGATAATGAAAGGAGAACATTTTCAAAGACATTTCCTCACATAGAGAAAAAAACATGAGTAATTTTCATCACTTAACGAATTTATAACATGAGAAATGAGGAATTTATTTCCATTTGAAGATCCAAGTCATTTCCGAAAAATCATTTTTCCATTCATTCACCATTCACGAACAACATTGCTGCAATAAAAATCATAACCATTGTGACTTAATTTATTTATTTATTTATTGTTTTTCAATAAAGAGTCATTTATTTTCTAATTTATCTTATTTTTTTATGCTTCAAGTATTTTTCACTTCAAGGTAACTTTTTTGTTTTCTTCTCAAAATAAAAGAAGCAAGTTCTTAAGTTCATGATGTTGTTACTCTAGAAAATTTTTCTAAGTGTTGGATGTTGTTACATCGTCAGTGTTGTTACTCCATTGCTGTTGTGACTCTATCTATGTTGTTACACCATCAGTGTTGTTACTCTGTCAGTGTTGTTACACCGTCAGTGCTGTTACTCTATCACTGTTGTTACACTGTCAATGTTGTTACTCCATTACTGCTGTGACTCCGTCACTGCTGTTACTCTATCACTACGTTTACATCGCCAGTGTTGTTACTTTATCACTATTGTTACATAGTCAGTGTTGTTACTCCATTACTGTTGTGAATTTGTTACTGTTGTTACACCATCACTACTGTTACACCGTCAGTGTTTTTACACTGTCACTGTTGTTACCCTATTAATGCTATTACACTGTCACTGTTGTTACACTCTCAGTGTTGTTACTCCATCACTGATGTTACTCCATCACTATTGTTACTCCTCCGATGTTGTTACTCTGAAAAATTTTCTAGTATCCGGTGCTGTTACTCCAGGAAATTTTCTGAGTGTCTTATGTTGTTACTCCTTTGGTGATGTTACTCCATGGTGATTATTTTTTAAGTACTTGGTGCTGCTACTCCTCTAGTGTTGTTACTCTGCTAAGGTAAGTTTCTAGGTACGTCCTTGACCGACTCCATGGATTTCATTGGTATTTTACTTATGACATGACAAACTATAACTGATGACAGACATACTTTAGTTTGGGGGAGGTCTTGTATTTAGTAATAAGGATGATTATTATGGTAATTCTTCTCAGGAATGATTCACTCTTAATTCCTCGTTATTTTGTAAAGTGACTAATCCTCCTCATGTGACCTTCCTAACACTATTCTTTTTTTCCCTTCCCTTGTTATTACCTAAGTCATGGTTGTTGTTACCATAGCACAACTATTGTTGTTGAACAATTTTTGAGTTGAATTCAACATATTAAGGTCTTTCTGATTTGTTTTTATCTTTGGTGAATGGGAAATACTTTTAATGGTCTAGGCCCTCTTTTACATAATGATTGGGTAGTCAATTTATCTTTGTTTATTTATTAACATAATATTTTTTCTAAGGAACAATTATACAAATATGATTTCATCATGCCAGCTTTCAACTTTCCTAATGGGTCAAGTCCCTGATCTTGTAAAATTTATGATGGTGACCACAAAATTGTATTTAAATCTTTCAGCCATTATCTAATGAACTGTTCTTCAACCCCAATCTCAGCAATGGAAAATATATTTATTAGCAATCATTTGAAGGTTATTATTTTTTGAGAAGCAAAACAATCAAAGTTGAAAATAGGTACTATACAATTCTTACACCATCTCTAGCTCTTAAGGAGCTAACTTGCCACCCCATCTATTAAGTAATATTTTATTGATTAATAATAACCATATTTGAATTCTAAACATAAATAGTGAACTAGAGGATAGGAGGTCTCATGACGAGCTGACCTACCATGATAATAGGTCATGATAAAGTGACATTACCACTGCTGGTCACCAAGCCATGGTAATGGCCTTCGGTCATAAAACTGAAGGACAATAGGTCTCATAACGAGCTGAATTTTTCACTTTTGTTAGCTCCCGTGAATGGCATTGTTATTAACTGGTTATCACACCAAAACAATGATCTCCAGTTGACATCTAAGTAAATTGAAAGGCTTTTTGTAACTATGTACTTATTTCTAATAGATAGGACACTAGCATCTCAAATGGGTTAAAAATGCATCCCTGTCGAGGCTATGGACGCCTGCTGGTAGCAGTGGCTATGCCTATGGTATAGAAGTTAATTTAATACTATAATATACTAGGTTACCTTGTTTTCTCAAAGCCAATTTCCGATAAAGCTGATTGTTGCATATACAAGGTTTTCTAGAACTCGTGGTTCATGGGGTAATATTTAATCAGTTCTTAGATGATGGTGGTTATGGTTTATATCTATTATTGAGTTATAAATATTTAATTTACATGTGAGGGATGAAACTTTTAGGATATTTGATAGTTGAAATTTTGTATCATCTAATTTATCATTCCTTTATCCTACAAGTATCAAATCTTTAACCAAAGATAGTTTCTTTGTCCAATCAGTCACCATTTATTCATAGCTTAACAACACCACTACTGTTTTGATGTGGAATAAAGAGGCCTAATTCTGATTTTGAATCCAAGGTAATTGGACAGACCTTTAGAAGCATAATTTTTGTGCTCATAACAACCAAAGCTTATGGGTATAACGAATGCATCTTTTCCCTTATTATCCATTACCCATGCCATTCAAAATATGATTATGTCACTTTTATATGTAATGAGGTAATTGAGGCGATGAATTACTAATTAAGGATACTCATGAGATGTTGTATAGATGACAGGGAAACTAATCAGTTTGGTGGAAGGAAACACTGCTACACTTTATGATTGCTTTTTTTCAGCTTGCATGGCTTCCAACTTCCACATCACTTTCAGCATCAACTCAGCCTGCATCAGCTTCAACAAATGTTAATCCATGAATGTCATTCCATATTTTTATGGAGGTAAAAATTGAGGTAAAACAACATAATTTTTTGACTTATTAAAATTTTAGGAGAATGTCATGAAAAACCATTAAGCATTATTCACACATATTTTTGAACCATTATTTCCCCTTCTTTACCATTTCCCATTTTTCAGAAACACGAAATCTTCTAGTTTGGGGGAGTGTTACTTTCATTATCATGAACATGCCATTGATATTCTTTACCATCCATCAATCTCCTTATTCATTCTCAAAATATCCTTTATTCCATGTTGCTATATACCAAACAAAGATTTCAGCCATGATTGTAGCAAACACCTCAATTTGTTTTCTAGGGTTGCAAGAGGACATGCAACACATTTAGTTTGGGGGAGAGGAAGGGTTGCTATGCATGATGAATGATTTCTCATTTCTTCCTCATTTAAGGTATAAAATCCCAAAATTGATTTTTTGTATATTCTTAAAACTATCAACTGGATTCTTGTGACTTTTTTTGGAAAACAAAGAGGTATCATTAAACCCTGAATTTTTTTTAAGCTAACCCAATTTGTAAATTCCAAAAATATTTTTCATTATTACCTACAACCATTTTGTTGACATATTGAAATTCGTTCATTGCATTGATTTTATTTTTGTATTGGAGAAGCATTGATATAGTATAACTTTGCTTACAAAATTTCAGCAAAATCTGGTTTGTAATGAAGTTTGTTTTACTTGTATCATATTTTTTTACAAATTCATATACATATGGTTGAAAGTAAATGCAAAAATTGTTTTAAGGAAGCATTTGGGGAAGAAGCCTTCTCTTCCATCAAGATCATGCGCTGGGGTGACATTTTGATTATTGTTCTACAAATTGGTTAATACAAAGGCATTGGGTTGCATGAGGACGTGCAACATGTTCAGTTTGGGGGAGATGTTGGACCACTAAATTGTCATTCTTATTACCATTTATTAACATATATTTCATCCATTCTTTCCATTCTTTTATCACATTATTTATCATAATTTATCATTTAATCCCATTTTATAATTATTTACGCTCTTATGGATAAGCAATATTTATTCTCCTTTATTTTTAATAAATTGAATATTATTATGAATTATTTTGTAAATGATGGTTTATTTAATGAATTTGTTATAACTCGTGATTTTAGCCTCCGATATCTCTTTCAAATTGCAAATCCGATCTTCAGTTCACAATTAAATATTCCAACCTAGAAATTCATTGGAATAACAAGTGATAGTTTTGTGTTGGAAATTTCAGGCAAATGAAGAAGAATATTGAATATTTGAGACATGGGTTTTGTGAAGAATGGACCAAATTAGTTCGTTAATAAGTATTTTTCCAAAATTTGGTCTTCATTTGTAGAAACACAAGGTTCGCCGAATGACATATTCGCAGATTTTCTATTGTGGTCGTTTTCCAAATTTCCTCAATTGCAATAATAAGATTCGATTTGTTACAGCTGAATCATGGTGGAAATATCTCTTAGATTTTGGAATCAATTGGTAGGAAATTTCCCTTTTTTATCTTGTATATTTAAAGGACACAAATCAGAGGAGAGGGGAGGATCATCTTGACTCTGTAACTTTCAATCATCATAATGCAGAAATATTGTGTTGTTGTTACATGCGTTATCTGATTTAGTTTCCGTTAAGTTCCATCTCTATCTGTGCCCTGCTAGGGAGGAAGGGCCCCCCTTTTTAGTAGGGATTGCAGCAGTTAAGGTAGCTGTGTATATATATATTTCTTACTTTGTTTTATGTATCAGTAGAGGTGTTGTTGTTTTTGTTTCGGCTGTGAATATATCCACTTCAATTTTAATATTTTGTATGATTTTACACATATGAGATTAGCGACACCAGCTGGATAATTGTTGTGTGATGCACTAGGACAGATTAATTGAGGTGTGATTACAATCTTGTAGATCATTTATTTCTGTATGAGTTATTTCCTTCCATCATTTACTTCAGCAATGATTTCCTTTATTTGGAATTGCTTCTGGTTCGGTGTATCGACACAGACAATGCAACTGTCATTGAAATAAAAGATGTCCCTGGATTGATAATTTATGTGTACTATTTTAGTCATTTAATAGTGATTAATACAACCCAACACTCAATGACATCGTTGTAGATCTGCATGGTGATACATGTGTTGTCTCTTGGCCATACACAATGATGAACTCATAGTTCGGCACTGTACTAAATAGGACTGTGCTCCTCCCATCCTCTAAAACTCCACACTTCAACACAAAGTGTTGGGTGTAGCTCAACCATGATAAACTGGGATAGATATAGCTCTTCTCCTTGACCAAGTCAAGGGTCCTCTGTGTAGTGATAATTTTCTACTCCAAATCAAAAGGGTTCTCTAATCCTACGTTATGCAATGGATCTGATGGCATGGTCTCAAAAATCTCAATATGGGGTATTGAAATAATATGAGATGAAAGTGTTTGCAAACCTTGGATAAGATTAATCTCGAGAACATCTTGCACAACTACAATATTTCCTCCAATTGTTGTAATGGCATCTCCAACTGCTGGTAATGATGATGGTTGTATCTCTTCTACTATACCAGCACTGGTGTCTACTTCCTCCTCCTCATGAATCTCCTGAATCATGCATGTGACTCCCAATGTCAAGAGCTCAATACCATCTTGAAAAGATGCAAGTGCTCTTCCTCCTGATGCAAGTACTTCTGCAGTAGGTGGTGGTGATAGGGGCTCCTCTTCCAGAGTGATAATGAGGACATCTTCCTTTGTCTCTTCAAGAACACTCTCATAAGTGATGGGAGATGTCTATATGGGAAATGTTTTCAGTTTCCTTCTACCAAAATTCTTCTTCAGTATTCGATATAAATCTACATAAATAGACACTCTGGTACGTGATAAATGACTAAACCACCAATCCTTTGCTTCACCCTCAAGGTGTAGCGCTACAATATCCATAACCTCTCTTTCTGACACTAGATATAGTTGAAAGAATGTATCTAAATATTTCCTCCAAGCCCTTACTGTGCTTGAGGATGATCCATCAAATGTAGGCAAGAAGAATCTATGCCTCTTTCTTCTATTGCTACTATGGGATCTCCTTTCTTTTTTGAGTTGTAAAATCCATTGGAGAGTTAGATTCTCCTTGAGTGCTCTAGGCTGGGATTTGTACTTGGACATATATTTAATTAGGGTCGCATACCCCAAGTATCCTTCATATTCATACCATTCACCTTCCTTCTCAAAGAAAGTTGTTCTAGTAGAATGGTGTGGATCTCTTTGCCTTATCAGTTGTTTCTTCTATTGATAGGAGGTGCTTCGACCTTCCTCATTCTAACATCTACTTGGATCCTTCTTTTTCCATCCTCTCTTCATTTGTTTGACCTCCTTGGAGAGATATTTCATAGATCTAAAGAGAAGTGAGGAAAAACTAAAACCCTTTTTCATTGTATATATCTACCATTTGCTTCTTATTTTGATGTTTAAGATGAAGTGCCCACAAGCTGAGCCAAAGATCAGGCTCTGATACCATTCTAATATCCCAAAAGGGAGAATGCAGTAATACAAAAACACAGTAATTGAAAAGTACAAAAATGAACAAATAATATAAAAACACCATACAAATAGATAGAATAGCTGAGCCATTTTATTATATAGGAGGTGGAATACAAGTACAACAGTTCTCAAAATATGAGACACTCAAGCCAAAGAAGAAGGCTAGAATGACACTAAAGTCCTCTCACAAGAGGGAATGCGTAACTGTTGGAATGTTGGAAGGAATACTGCGATGTCCCTACTACAAATGTTGGGACTACAACTTCTGGAAAAATATAGAAATGTAGATCTATAATTTCTAGAGCTCAGATGATGCCAAGAGTTCAGATCCGGGCTCTATGATGAATACCCAAGATAACCTAGAAAGGATTTCCAGATATGACAATATTGGAAAATCACCCTCTTAGGCCTACAACTATATGACTTCTGGGTATGCAAATCTACAACATCATGTGAAGATATGATGGCTGCAATAATTCACAACCAACTAAATGCATATAGGTCTGATCCCTCCTTCAGATCCTTAAGCTAGAAGCTGAAGATTTGTCTCCTCCAACCTCCTCCAATAGATGCATTTGTTGAATACAAAATAAATGAGTAAAATTATGTTTTCAGGGATGGAGGCTCTATAACTTGATGCCAGATGCTACAATGAAGCTCCTGAATGATGGAAATAGTATTCCCAAAGTGAGGAGATGGTCCCTCATAGGATTTCTAGCTGAAATACTGGAAATTTCCTTCCTCTTTCAGATTTGCAAGACTCGACTTCACAATCGCTTGGGGAATTGTTGCTGCATAGAGGTGTGTAATGTTGGCCTGAATGCCAGATATCAATATATAGCTCCTGGAAGACTTATCTTGAAGCACAAGGTGAAAGGATTACTCCTCCACTAGTTTTGTAGCTGAAATTCTAGAAACAACCTCCTCCTCTTAAACCCTCAAGCAGGAAAGCATAATTCCTGAGACTAAGTGTGTTGTAGAAAGGGACTGAACATGGCACAAATTCCTGATCATGTATGGCAGCTCAAAGAAAAATTCCCAGAGTAGGCACTCCAATTCCCCCGTGGGTAAGGGTGGGATTCCTGCTCAGAAACACCCATGTGCTAAACAACACTAAAGACTTAGCTAAACTGTTGAAGCATGCATAGAAATGTGAAATGAAAAATTCAGATCTAAATAGATCAAAAATAATATTCTAAAGCCTTCCTTCTATTTTTTCCTTCATATTCCTCATATGGCTTGTGAGCCTTCCATAGCCCTAACTTCCCTCATAACTATGCTGCACATGTGGCCACTAACCTCCATGAAGACTGTGATTTCTCTCTATGTTTTCCACCATCTATTCATTTAATTCCCACTCTCTCCATCATGTGCACATTAGATGCATAACTTCCTCCACTATATTAGAATTAGTGCTCTATGATATTACTTTTAATGCACCATGATTTCATTTGACTTCCTCCATGATATCCATAATCTTCTCATTAATGATCTATAATCTCCACTCTTCCTTCATTAAGAATCTACTCCACTACTCCATAATGCAGATCCACTTCTAAATTATCCACATACACACATCAAAAGTGGATTTTATTCATCTATGGGGTTTATGGTTCCCTCCACCCTGTTATTTACTTAATTAATTAAGAAAAGTAACAACTCTAATATTCTAATTATCTAATGGAAAATTTTGAATATGACACTCCTCCTCCTCTAGATCCTCGGGCTCCTCCCTCTGGAAATTGGTGGTGGCAATGGTGGCACTGGGTTCCGCATCAATATTTTTCTTCCCTTTTTCATTGCCCTTTCTTGGTTCTAACTCAGGATCAGAACATGCATCTGATTCCGATGGCTTCAGTTCAGCCACAAACGACTGTGTGGGTTGACACTCGCTTGTGTTGTGAGTGGGGATGTTATCAAATTAAAACCACTTACCCATGTCCTTATTTTGATTTTTGGTGTTGTTCTAAGTCACCCCTCTTTGAATTTGCCCCTTGTTCTATGGTTCAGGGGCTCCTTTCCCTGGCTTCAGAGTTGCAGAGACAAAGTCTCAATTTTTCTGCTCAAATTTTTGCTCGATCTTGGTAGCATAGAAATATGATGTGCTAAATGAGGAAATGTTGAGGAACTCCATTTCCTCCTTAATGTATCTATGCAAAAAATTGTAGTACTTGAGCTCCAGATGTCTCTCTAAATATTTAATACCCAACTTTTTTCGCAGGGTATGGAACAAATTCATTAGTACATGCACATCTTGATCCCTTTGCTTCCACAACGTGGTCCATTGGATGTACTTTTTATCATAGCTCCCCACAGGGTAATATTTTTCCTTGATTCCATTTTAGAATGAATTCCATGTGGGTGTGACCAAGAACAAAGAGGGTTCCCTCTCGTCCTTTTTCTCATAGTAGGTTTCCCACCAGTCCCTGACATGGGGGGCGATTTTGGGGAGTGCAAAAGTAATTTTTTCTCAGTCAAAGAAATAATGGATATAGAAGTAACCTTCCAGAAAATTCAACCATCTATCTATGGCTTCTGCATCTATCTAGCCTTCAAATACAAGAATTTCAAAGTTGACTTGTATCTTGAAAGGAGTGGCGCCTCTAGAGTGGCTGTTGGATGCATATGCACCGCCGGTGGGTAGTTGTTGAAGGATCTAGGAAAATTTATCCATCATTGCGTTCCACTCTTTCTAAAGGGCCTCCTTGAGCAATATTTTGATAGAATATCTTGCACCCTCATCTTTTTATTCTTCCACCATGGGAGGTCATCGGGGTTTGCAAGGATGATCTTACAAGGGATCAACCAGATCTAGCCCTAACTCCTTATACCCTGACCTTGTTGGGGACATGCAAAGAAAAACAGAGAAAGGGCGGACCACTCTGATACCACTGATCCTAATTTATGCTGGAAAAAAACATAATACACATATAACCATAAATACAGAGGTGAAGCAGAAATAAAACTTTATTTCATTAAAATCAAATGACTGAAATATGCTTACAGACATAATGGAAATAATTTGGCTAGGACACTGGTATCTTATCTTTGAGAAGAGATGTGGCAGCTACAGGCCTCTGAACTATGTTACAATGAGGCTCAAAGGCCTATTTATTATTGAGAAACAACAGAAAACCCTAAAAATCCAAAAACCTAACCCTAGGAGATGAAGCACCAAAACTATTGGCCCCGTTTGGGTAAATTGGTACATCAACTTCCCAAGGACGTAAATTTGGCATAGGATATCCAATTTATGCGCTTAATACCTTATTATAATATATATCCGAGGACTACAAATTTTGAGTGAGCGACATCGAAGGAACTTCCAAGTTTCTATTGATTTTCCCAAAAAACGTCGTTTAGGGCCTACAAACGACTCTGGATGTTGAAGACCCGAGAAATTACTAAAAATAGTAAACTGAGTTGAAACTGAAAAACTGAAAGAAATGATGGTGGGGTCCAAGTGGAATAGCTGGGTGGCCACCAATATCCACCTGGATCATTCATACCCCTTTAGGAAGCAATGTTCCCCATTACGTTGAGTTCCTCCATGGGATGAGGAAAATTCTGTTGAACTTGGTCCCCGGTGAGCCACTTGCCTTGCTGATGGTGTATGGCCCATATCAAAGTGGGAAAAGCATGTGGTGGGGTTCAGCAAGGTGCTCCTTCTACAAATTTAGCCACACTTTGTCATCCACCTAGAAGTTGTGTGGCACTCGATGATAATCATGGCACTTCTTGTACTTGGAATTAGATTTGTCCAAGATGTCGTGGACCTACTGGCTGAAGTGCTAGATGTGTTCAATAAATTTGATTGCTTTATCAGTGTGAGATATTACATGTGTGGATTTTTTCTATATGGTCACATGAGTTATGGAAACATCAGGCAGCGACACGCCTGGGGTCATATAAATGGAGTGCTTGACCTGACAGTTTAGAGGAACCTCTATGGGTGAGAAGAAAATTTCCTCGTATTCCTCCACGACTTTGTCCATATGTTATTTCTATGCACGGGAGCCCTATTCCTAGGAAGTGGCCATAATATTATTCTTTCCTTGTGGGAAAATTGTATTGAAAATAAATTTCCTGGTTTGGGAAACAATCTTACTGCGTTGTTTTGCAGTAGTCAAAGAGATGGCAAGAGTTGGTACTACCTCCGGTATCCTGTACAATTTATTTCCCAAAGTAATAACAATAGAATGAGGCCTACACTCATACACAATATGTGCTTCCATAAGTATGGTTAGCGTAATAATACATCAGACACATCAAGAGGAGCAACATTAGTTAATGAGTTGAAGTTGTACGGAATGCGGCACTGCTGGTGGATGCAAAGATCTCTTCTTTAGTGAAGCCACCCAATGGTATACGGATGCAACTATGTTGTGGTCGATCGGCTGAGCCACTTCATGACCTCTGCTGAAATGAGGTTCTTTTGGCTTCCACTATAGACAAGGAATTGTAGTGGAGAACCCTTCACTCACATCTGCAAATGGAAGAGATGCCCCCCTTCTCTAAATCCTCAGGCACCTCCCTCTAGAGCTTGGTGGTGGCAACAGTGGAACTATGTTCCCAATCAATGATTTCATTCCATTTTTCATTGCCCTTGTCTTCTTCTAACTCAGGAATATAACATGCATCTGATTTATGTGACTTCAATTTGACCACCAATGACTGTTTTTCCCAACACTCATTTGTATCGTGAGTGGGGCTATTATGAAATTCAAACCACTTCCCTGTGTCCTTTGGATTTGTGGTGTTGTTCTGATTCACCCCAATTTGTCTTTGCCCCTGTTTTGTAGTTTGGGGGCGCTTATCCTTGGCTTCATATTCGTGGATCCAAAGTCTCACTTCTTCTTCTTAAATTTATACTTGATCTTGGTGGCATAGTGATATGCCATGCCAAGTGAGGTAATGTTGAGAAAATCCATTTCCTCCTGAATGTATGTATGCAAAAAAATGTGGTACTTGAGCACTCGATGTCCCTCTGAATCTTTAATACCCTACTTTGTGTGCAGGGTATGGAACAAATTCGTCAGTTCATGTGCATCTTGATCCCTTTGTTGTCGCAGCGTGGTCCATTGGATGTACTTATCCTCACAGGTCCCAACATGGTAATATTGTTCCTTGATGTCATCTCAGAACTAATTCCAAGTGGGTGCGTCCGCAAAAAGAGAGGGTTCCCTCCCTTCCTTTTTATCACAGTCAGTTTTCGACCAGTCTTTGACATGGGGGGTGGCTTTGAGGAGTGAAAAAGTAATCTATTCTTGGTTAGAGAAATCATGGACAATGAAGTACCCTTCTAACAAATTCAAAAATCTATCTATGGCGTTTGCATCTATCTAGCCTTCAAATACAGGAATGTTGAAGTTGACATGTACCTTGAAAGGAGTGGCACCTCTAGAGTGGCTACTCGATGCATATGTGCCGCCAATAGGTAGTCATTGAAGGATCTGGGAAAATTTAGCCATCATCATGTTCCTCTTTATCTCGAGGGCCTCCTCGAGAAATATTTTGATATTATTTTTTCTCCCTCTTCTTTCTTTTCTTCCTCCATGGGAGGTCTCCAGGGTTTGCAATGCTAATCTTGTAAGGGTTCAACCATATCAATCCCTAACTCATTATACCCTAACCTCATTGGGGACATACAAAGAAAAACAAAGAAAGAGCTGACCACTCTGATACCACTGATCCTAATTTATGCAGGAACACAACAAAATACACATACAAACATAAATACAAATATGTAGTGGAAATAAAACTTCTTTTCATTAATATCAAATGACTAAAATATGCTTACAAACATAATGGAAATAAACTATCTAGGGCGTTGGATGCTTATCTCTGAGAAGATATGTGGTGGCTACAAGCCTATGAACTGTGTTAAAATGAGGCACAAAGGCCTATTTATTATTAAGAAACAATGGAAAACCCTAAACATCAAAAAACCTAACCCTAGGAGATGAAGCACCAAAACTATGGGCCCTGTTTGGGTAAATTGGTACATCAAATTCCCGGGGACGTAACTTTGGCATATGATCTATGTTTGACATGCTCAATACCTCGTTAGAAATATATATCTGACGACCAAAAATTTTGAGTGAGCAACATCAAAGGCACTTCGATGTTGCTCTCGGTTTTCTCAAAAAATGTCGTTTAGGCCTCAAAACGGCTCTGAAAGTTCAAGACCCGAGAAACTGCTAAAAATAGTAAATTGTGTTGAAACTGAAGAACCGAAAGAAAAAATGGTGGGGTTCCAAGTGGAATAGGTGGGTGGTCACCAATATCCACCTGGATCATTCCTCCCCCATTAGGAAGCAACGGTCCCCATTGTGTTGAGTTCCTCCATGAGATGAGGAAAATTATGCTGAACCTGGTCCCCAGTGAGCCACTTGCCTTGGTGATGGTTTACGGCCCATATCCGAGTGGGAAAAGCTTGTCGTGGGGTCCAACGAGGTGCTCCTTTTGAAAATATAGCCACACTTTTTCGCCCACCTGGAAGTTCTGTGGCACTCGATGTGTTGAAGGTTGCAACAATAAATAGTGAAATTGGCATCCGGAAACAACATCCTTGATCATAGTGAAAATTAAGCACCTACACTAGGTGGGGCCCACACAAGATATTTTTAGGTGGAAGTCTATTTTTAGAATGGTGAGAAAATTATATTTATAGCAGGAGTCTATTTTTATAATGGTGATAAAATTATATTTATAGATGATGTTCTATTTTTAGATGCATGTGTGAAGTCTATTTATAGATTGCATGTCTATTTATAGAATGCATGTCCATTATTATTATCTCTTAATACTAATTTGACAATAGATATTAATCTATTCTCTTGGAGCACTTTATTTTAGTTAACTAAAGTGGAAAACCAATTATCTGAAGGAATTTCGAGTTCTAAGGTTGGCTGGTGGGACATGCAAGTGGACTTAGTTGTAACTGAGTGATTCAAAGTTGTAACAGTGTTGGATGTGTAGTTATGTGAGTTATAAAGTAGTTTAACTCAGTTAAGTGAGTTAAACTAAGTTGTGCTAGTTGTAACTAGTTGTAACTAAAGATACACTAGTGAGAGATCAGTGTATTAAATATTAAATTAATTCACATGGAGCGATATCACATGAAAATGAATATTTGCTAATGTTAACTACATGCATGTCAGATCTAGTGGAGACCCAGATGGGAGATAGGTGAAAAGGATAGTTTGAATATCAGTTGTGACATTATTGGGTGCACTCATGCAACCACACACACATTGGATGTGCCTATAAGTATTGCACAATCAATTCAAGCTAGAATGATTCATTTAGAGGTTCTTGACCATCAGAGATTGCACAGTGGATGCAGGTTGTCTAGAGACAGTAAATTGGCACATGTATTTGCCAATTTTTGTATGACAGTGTGAGATGATTGTATAATGTATTGAGGGCTCTTGGATTAGAGTTTTGTATGATATTGTTTCATGATCCATGATATATACATAATATATTATAGTGGGGTTTTTATATTTATGTTTTCCTGGTAAAAAAATATGTGTTATGTGTGATTGATCTTTCTTCATGTCTTTGCAATTGACGATTAAATTTCTGCAAGATTTTTGTATAAGTGATTTTTTGTTTAATAGTGGCATATAATTGCTAGATCAGGAGAATCTAGGCAATACATAGTTTTATTAAAATTTCTACATTGTATCAGAGAAAATAAGATTGCAATTTTGAAGTAAGAGCTGAGTTTGTTGGTGGAAACAATTCGAATTTTCTGCAACAATTTTCTTGGTGCCACAGTTGAGTAAACATAGAAATGGCTTTCAATGGCTTGTGGCTGGAGTATGCACTCGAGGGTAGCTTGAAATACATTTCTTGGAAGTACATGATGGATGCATTTCTCGAAGATAAGGGCTTGAAGGAATTCATCGACATAGATGTTCCTAAGCCTACTTCAACATATGCTGCATTACTTGATGCATGGAAAAATAAAGTAGCAACAGTGATGAGGATTCTATTGGAAGGTGTACGAAACCACATTGTCTGAAGCCTTCATGGGAAAGGAACTCCATATGCTATATGGAAGGCTTTGATGGATCTTTTCCAAAGTAGCAACAACCATAGGAAATTGGTGTTGAAGGATTAAATCAGAAATATCAAGATGGAAAAGAACGACACTATTCCAGTATACTTCACAAAGTTTGTCCAATGCAGGGATGAGCTTGGGAGTTTAGGAGTAAGTGTTGTTGATGATTATTTGGTGAGTTTGGCTCTCTTGGGACTTCCTAAGATTTTTCACATTTATGAAGACTCTGTCAATGGACAGGAAAAATTTCCAGACTAGGAACGACTATGATCGGATCTTGTGTAGGAGGAGTTCAGGTGAAACACCATAGATGGATATTCATCAAAGAATGATGATGAAGAGGTTTTTGATTTGGATACCAAGGTGAATAATGGAAAGGGGAAGAAATTCCATTCTAAATCAGAGGTCGGTGAAGATGACAAAGAGCACAACATGTCCAAAGTGAAGTGTTTTCACTATCACGAGTATGGACATATTGCCACAAATTGTCCACATAAGAAGAAGAACAAGATGGTTGTTGGAGCTGTAGTTGGTGAGGCCCTTACCTCACAATTTGAGCTTGAATTCTCATTGATCACATGCATGGTGTAAAGTGCACTAGGATTGGGGTGGTACTTGGATAGTGCTGCTTCCTTTCACATGACGGGAGGTAAGAAAATTTTCAGTAACTTAGAGGAGAAATATCTACAGATGCATATTGAGTTGGGCAACAATGGACAATACAATGCGACCAGAATTGGTACCATTACCTTTTATAGGGCATCAGGTAAACTCTTTCATTTAAAACATATTATGCATGTTCTAGGTTTGAAGAAAATTTTAGTCTCAATCACAATGTTAGAGGATAGAGGCTATGATGTTGTCGTTAGTGAAGGAAAAGTTTCCTATGACACAAAGTAATAGAGAAATTCAAGAAGGTTTGGATTCAAGTTAAGAATCTCTATAGACTTGATGTAGATGGGATTTATACAGAGCTTCCTACTGTTGGGAAGTGTGAGAAATCCATGCAGTTGAACCTTGAGAGGGAGCTGGATTTGCATGCAGGTAAGAGTGAACCTCGAGATGTGGAGCAACCACAAAATGAGGATTATGGAGTCGAAGAAACCACTCATGCAAAGAAATCTTGTGCTAGATGGGTAGAGGAAGTGCATGTAGCTATACCACCAAGTGAGAGGTGGGGCGACATGCATGGATAATCCTAAGAATAAATTTATGGGCAGGATTCATTGAGATGGTGTGGATCTCATGAATTGAACCTAGCTACGAGGAGCCCACATTATAGCAGTGTCGAATACTGTAGCACAGATTAGAGTTGACAGCAAGTGTAGAGTGCATGGATGCAGGGGTCAATAGCATAGTGGTTCTTGAAGACATGTATAGTTGGTACCAACAGAAGTCAGAAAACTTTGATGACAGATGAATTATATTGATTCAACTTTGGAATCTATTCAGCTTCAGAAGTGTTTCCATGCAAGTGTTTCATGTGAGAGAAACACTAGAGAAGTGTTGCATACAAGAGTTGCAAGGCGCATGCATGGAGTTCCATGGCACATGCAAAGGTTCCAGGGCGAATGCATGCAGTTACATGTCACATGCAAAGAAATTCCTTTATTGTTGAGAGGGAGTGTTGAAGGTTGCAACAAGAAACAGTGAAATTGGCATCTGGAAACAACATCCTTGATTCTAGTGAAAATTAAACACCTACACTAGGTGGGGCCCACACAGGCTATTTTTAGGTGGAAGTCCACTTTTAGAATGGTGAGAAAATTATATTTATAGCGGGAGTCAATTTTTAGAATGGTGAGAAAATTCTATTTATACATGCACGTGCGAAGTCTATTTATAGATCACATGTCTATTTATAGAATGCATGTCCATTATTATTATTATCTCTTAATAGTAATTGGACAATAAATATTAATCTATTCCCTTGAAGCACTTGATTTCAATTAACTGAAGTGGCAAGCTAGTTAGCTGAAGGAATTTCGAGTTCTAAGGTTGGCTGCTGGGACATGCAAGTGGACTTAGTTGTGACTGAGTGATTTGAAGTTGTAATAGAACTAGATGTGTAGTTATGTGAGTTGAAAATTTGTTTAACTTAGTTAAGTGATTTAAACTCAGTTGTGCTAGTTGTAACTAGCTGTAACTAAAGATACACTAGTGAGAGATTATTGAATTAAATATTAAATCAATTCACATGGAGTGATCTCACATGCAACTGAATATTTACTATTGTTAACATCATGCATGTCAGATCCAGTGGAGAACGAGTTGAGAGATAGGTGAAAGGGATAGTTTGACTATCAATTGTGACATTAGTGGGTGCACTCATGAAGCCACACACACATTGGATGTGCCTATGATTACTGCGTAGTCAAGATAGGATAGAATGATTAATTTATAGGTTCTTGACCATTAGGGATTGCGCAGTGCAGGCAGGTTGTCTGGAGGCGGTAAATTGGCGCATGTATTTCCCAATTTTTGTATGACAGTGTGATACAATTGTATATTGTACTGAGAGATCTTGGATTAGAGTTTTGTATGATATTATTTCATGATCCATGATATATACATAATATATTATAGTGGGGTTTTTAGCTTTATGATTTCATGGTAAAAACCTCCGTTTTATGTGTGATTGATCTTTATTCATGTGCTTGCAACTAGCGATTCAATTTCCGTAAGATTTTTGTAGAAGTGATTCTGTATTTAAGAGTGGGATATAATTGTTAGATCAGGAGAATCCAGTAAATACATAATTGTATTAAAATTTCTGCATGATGTTGATCATGGCATTTCTTGTACTTGGCATTGCATTTGTACAATATGTCATGGACCTATTGGAAAATGTGCTAGATGCATTCAATAAATTTGGTTGGTTTATCAGCCTCAGATAGTACATGTGTGGATTTTATCTGTGTGGTCGCACGAGGTATGGTAACATCAGGTGGTGACATGCCTAGGGTTAGATTAATGGAGTTATTGAACTAACAGTGTAAAGGAACCTTTGTGGGTGAGGAGAAAATGTCCTTATATTACTCCACGACTTTGTCCATCTGCTTTTGTCATGTAGGGGAGCCTTATTTTGAGGTTGTGGCCATAATTTCCTTCTTACCTTTTGAGTGAATTGTAATGAAAATAAATTTCCTAGTTTGGGAAAAAATCTTACTGCGTTGTTTTACAGTAGTCAAAGAGATGATAGGAGGCAATACTACCTCTGGTATCCAAGAAGAGAATAAATATATAAACATGGAAAATTTTATTTTCTATGGAAAGGACCTTATGTTATTTATGGTTACAGAGGTAACAATGCTTTCTTTCTGAAAGAAATGGATGGATCAGATCTTCTACGTGGACCAGTAAATGGTAGAATGTTGCAGCACTACTACTCCTCAGAGATAACCAATAGTTATTTTTGTTTAATTTGTCCATCGTACATAAAAATCAAATATTTTATATTTGATTGGATGTTTTCCTAATAGAGTTGAAGCCCAGAGAGAAGGCCCTAATATTTGAGAGGTAAAATATCATAAGTATGAAAATTTTCAGATCAGATAACATCTACAAGGACAACTTAGTCAAAAATCAAAGGCTACTAGTCTTAAAAGTTCTTGAGATTTCACCAGGAAATTCCATCCCCATGTGGAGCCACTGTTAGGGTCCTCTAATAATAGGGTTCATAATTTTTTAATTGACTTTGATAGTCTTGTAAATATGTACATACCTTGCTTTCTGCAAGTTTTTTTCCCATATTTTGAAAATAATAAAAAATGAAAATAGGGTAAAAGTACTAAAAGAAATATCAAAGGACTTAGAAAAGAAAATATCAAAAAGAATAAAAAATGGACCCCAAAAGAAAAAAGAGATAAGAATAACAGTAATATCCCAAAAGGGAGAATGCAGTAATACTTCACACAATATAAGAACTTACACCAAGATAAACAATAAATCTTAAGAAAAAATCACAATTTACAGAGAAGATGAGCCATTTTATTAGATTGGAGAAGAATCAGTTACACAATGTAAAAAATGTGAGTAGATCTAGCCAAAAATTTGGTCTAGAATCACTGAGAAAATATGCTGCAATAGGTAGAGCGTAACTGGAGAGGCTCTATAGCAAATACTGCATTGTCCCTTTAGCAAAATATGAACATATAGCTGCAAGATGAAAGGGAAAATGCAAATCTACTCAAAACTTGAGCTTAGATGATGCCAAGATTCAATATTTGGCCAATGTGATGGATTCCCAAGCTAACCCAAAAAGGACTTTCCAGATCTACAACTTTGGAAAATCACCTCCCTAGGATTTTACCCTTGATCTATTGGGAAATACAGATTTGAAGCTAGATCTGACAAATAGATGGCTGAAATATGATATCGGATCAAATCTATGCTTGAAGGGTTGAACCCTTCTTCAGATCTATGAGCTGGAAGCTCTAGATATAGCTTCTCAATCCTCCAATGATGATTGCAGCTACTGCAACACAACAACCTCTAAAAACTACGCCATGAGGGAAAGAGAGGCCTTCTTCCTACTGAAAAATGTGTCAATAACCTCCCAGATAATGGAAATACTAATGGCAATGTGAGGGAATGATCCTAGCTAAAATACTAGCAACTTCCTTCCTCCTTTTAGATCTATAAAATGAACAACATTATTCCTGAAGGGAATACTGTTGCTAGGAGGTCAATAAATTTTGGCTTGATGCCATATCTGCAATGAAGCTCTGGGAAGTTGATCTTTAAGCCCAAGGTGATAGGAATAAACCCTCACCAATTCTCCAGCTGAAGTACTGAAGACAACTTCCTCCTTCCAAACTTATCTTCATAAATATGCAATTTCTGAATATGAGTGTTTAGCAGAAAGTAGGAAAAGATATGTGGCACTCAAAGCCTGATGTAATATGAATTAAAATACTCTTTCTAGAGCTACTCTAAGAAAGAGGTGGGATTCTCGACCAGGAACACCCTCTGCTAAAAAACACTTGCAATCTCTGCTAAACAGCCCAAGAAAGTAGTGGAATGTCACATGATAATTCTAGATCTGAAAAGGTCTTACATCAAGAATAATCAGCATCCCCTCATCCTTGCTTTAATATTCTTTATATAAAATTTTAGCCTTCCCAAGCCTTGGCCCTCATCTAAACTGCATTGTCACATGTGGACAAGATCCTCCAAGTTGGACTGCACTATTAGACCAAATCACCATCATGTCTAGGTGCAATGTACACCTCCCATCAAGTGTGCCTTGTTGGCACAACTTCCTCCATCACTTTTTCATGAATGTACCATGATCTTTGACATATTCAAGATCTTAGTTGACTGAATCAACCTTCTGTTTGATCTCTTCAAGATCTCAGTTGACTCTGTCAACCTCCATGATCTATCTCATTAATGAGATGGGTTCTCCAATTTCATTCGCATTAGTAGTTTCTCAACTACCTTGTTATGCAGATCTAGGCTAAATTAATCCACATTCACACAAAAAAAAGTAGATATTTATTCATATTTAGGAATGTGGGTCCCTCCACCCTTTTATTTACTTAATTCAATAAGAAAATCAAGGACTCTAATATTCCAAATATGATGTGAAAATTTGGGAATATTATAGTCCCCCCAGGGAAAATGTTGCTTGTCCTCAAGAAAATCCAAAATTAGATGCAAATCCATCTATTCCCCTCCAAATGGCATCCACATAAGGAAGGCTTCCTCCATTTTCTGCAAAGGGTTATGCATGTTTGGCTCCAAAGTTGTCTTTTAAAGCATAAATAATAACTTCTAACTGTATGGTTAGATGTCCTCCTTCCATCATGAAGTACCAAGTGACACCCATATGATGTCCAAAATCATCATCAATACATGAGGTGCATAAAATAAGGTGGCTCTCTTCATAAAGGAAAAGCTCCATTACAAAATACATCTCCCCATCCCGTGTTTCATGAATTTGATTGAGAATTGATATGCTCTCATACTTAGCCCTATTGGCCTTGTTGGATCCAAGCATCATTCCAATGTTATGCAAAAGAATAAGGGAAGGAGCTATATGGGTAGATAATTATGTCAAACCACATTCTCCTAAGAGTAACCACCAGAGTAAGGCCCTTTGATACCATCCTCCATCTCCTCCATGTAAGATGGACAAGCCAAACTCCCCCAAAAGAAACCAAAGCAACAAGAGATCTTGCTGCTTTCTCTCCTCCTCATCTGCATCATGAAGAAAAAACATACTAATGGAAATATGGAATGTCACATCAGCCCAATACAAAGAAACATCATCAATTCACATCATGAGAGAATCATGCTAAGATTTACCCAAGACAAAACACATAGACATAGGAGATGTCATGTGGTGGCCAATCTCTCTCAAGTGAAACCAAAATGAACATGCCTTATTTTGTTGCATTCAATCATTGATACACAATGCATGAATCGAAAATAATGAGCTATTGGGTGGTAACCATACTCACCGAAGAGTAGCCAACGCAGCCATGCCTTCTTCTTCATCTGATAATTGTTCTTCAAGGCATGGATCAAAGAAATAAGAGCCTTTGGGCAGTGAAAATAACCTCCCAAGGGCAAGAAACTTAACCAAGCTTGCTGGCCCATATAAATCTACCACTGGTCATGCAACCCCTTACTTATCTTCCTCATCCACCCACCCCAATATGGAAGATGAATGATGTGCTCCATAATCATGGTATCCTCCCTTCGTAAAATACCATATTCCCCAAACTGATGAAGAACTTTGCACTCCATGAAATGTTGAAGTGCACCTCTAGTGAGATCTCTTAATGAGACCTTCTTCTCATCCATGGCCTTCCAAAACCAATGAGGTTCTAGATCTGCTGTAGGTAGAAGTTTCTCTTTGATATGTGAGATGATCATTAAGAAAGTGTCATCAAGAAAGGAGAAAAGTTTTCTCATATATAGATGTATACCATTCATCATCTTGTCCTCCATTGCTTCATGAGTGAAGCTACCTTCAGAATGCTCCAAGAATAATGTGGCCTCATCATTATCACTGCTTCTAAGTGACAACATTGTAGATCTACAAGGTAATACATAAACTGTCTCAAAGAAAGGTACAATAATGATCTCATAACCAGTGATTGTACAAAGGATTATGCTCATCCCTTCTTCTCAAACTCTACACTTTAACTCAAGAGGCTAAATGTAGTTCATCCATGACAAACTTGGATAGCTTTTCATCACCTCCTTGATTAGATCAAGGGTCCTCTATGCTGTGATATGTTTCTGCTTCAAATTAGCACTATGTTCTAACCCTTGGTTATGCATTGGCCCTAATGGCATATGCATACCTTGGATCAAATGATATGTGGGAGCCTCTCGACAAAACATAAGGGTTTCTCCAACCAGGAAAATAGTGCCTCCAACTACTAGTAAGAGTGATAACTTCTCTTCTCCAAGTGTACCAGTGCTAGAATATTTCTCATCTTCCTCATGCATCTTCTAAATCATGCATGGGACTCCATGTGTCAAGAGCTCAAGACTAGCTTGCAAAGATGCAAGTGTCTCTTCTCTGGATGTAAGTACTTCTGTAGCTGCTGGTGAATGTAGTGACTTCTTGTCTAGAGTGACAAGATTTACAACTTCCTCCTTAGGAAATGTCTCTTGTAGCACATATTTTTCTTCTTGACATCAAACTTCTTTCTCAACTTGTGAAAGAAATCTGAATATTTAGTCACCTTTTGCATGCTCCATTTGACCAAACCACCAATCATTGACTTCATCTAAAAGATGAAGTGTTTCAATTTGAACAGCCTCTTCTTTAGCTATAGGATGTAACCTGAAAAATGTATTTAACTCTCTCCTCCAAGCCTTAACAGTGCTTGACGAAGATCCATCAAATGTAGGCAAATAAAATCTATTATTCCTCTTTCTTCTTTGATTTTGAAGAATTTTTGTAGATTTAACTTCTCCTTGAATGCTCTAGACTGTGCTTTGTACTCTTCAAGATATAGGCTGAGAGTCTCATGAGTCTCAGGTTCCTTTCTTCCTTCATTTCTATGCCCTTCACCTTCCGCAAAGAAAGTGGGCATAGTGGATCTATGAGGAGATCTAGGATTCTCCAGTTTTCTTCTTTGTTGATACGAAGTGCTAGGGCCTTCCTCATCACATCTTCTTCTTGGATCTTCTTTCTACCTTTCCTATTTAATTTGATAGAACTCCTTGGAGAGATATTGCATAGATATACAGAAATGAGTGGTAGAATTTTTTTCCTCCATGATAGATCTCATATATTTGCTTCTTCTTTAGATAAAGAAGATGAAGTGTCCACAAGTTGAGCCAAAGATCATGCTCTGATACTATTGTAATATCCCAAAAGGGAGAATCCAATAATACTTCACACAATATAAGAACTTATAGCAAGATAAACAATAAATCTTAAGACAACATAAAAATTTACAGAGAAGATTAGCCATTTTATTAGATTGGAGAAGAATCAGTTACACAATGTACAAAATGTGAGTATATCTAGCCAAAAGGTTGGTCTAGAATCACTCAGAAAACATGCTGCAATAGGTACAGTGTAACTAGAGAGGCTCTGCAGCAAATACTGCATTGTCCCTTCAACAAAATATGAACATATAGCTGCAGGTTAAAAGGGAAAATGTAGATCTACTCAAAACTGGAGCTCAGATGATGCCAAGATTCAAGATCTGGCCAATGTGATGGATTCCCAAGATAACCCGAAAAGGATTTTCCAGATCTGCAACTTTGGAAAATCACTTCCCTAGGATTTGATCCTTGATCTACTGGGAAATACAGACAAGAAGCTAGATCTAACAAATAGATGGCTAAAATATGATATCGGATCAAATATATTCTTGAAGGGTTGATCCCTTCTTCAGATCTATGAGATAGAAGCTCTAGATCTAGCTTCTCAGTCCACCAATAATGATTACAGCTGCTACAACACAACCACCTCTAAAACCTGCACTGTGAGGGAAAGAGAGGCATTTTTCCTATTGAAAAATGTGGCAATAACCTCCAAGATGATGGAAATACTGTTGGCAATGTGAGGGAATGATCCCTCACAGGATTGCTAGCTGAAATACTGGCAACTTCCTTCCTCCTTTTAGATCTGCAAAATTAACAGCGTTATTCCTGAAGGGGATACTACTGCTAGGAGGTCAAAAAATATTGGCCTGATGCAATATCTGAAATGAAGCTCTAGGAAGCTGATCTTTAAGCCCAAGGTGAAAGGAATAAACCCTCACCAGTTATCCAGCTGAAGTACTGAAGACAACTTCCTCCTTCCAAACTGATCTTCAGAAATCTGCAATTTCTTAATATGAGTGTTCTGCAAAAAGTAGGAAAAGAGATGTCGCACTCAAAGCCTGATGTAATATGAAGTACAATACCCTTTCTAGAGCTAATATAAGAAAGAGGTCTGATTATCGACCAGAAACACCCTGTGCTAAACAACACCTACAATCTCTGCTAAACAGCCCAAGAAAGCAGTGGAATGTCACATGACAATTCCAAATTTGAAAATATCTTACATCAAGAATAATCAGCATCCCCTCATCCTTGCTTTCATCTTATTTATATAACATTTGAGCCTTCCCAAGCCTTGGCCCTCATATAGACTGCACTGTCACATGTGGACAAGATCCTCCAAGTTGGACTGCGTTGTTTGACCAAATCACCATCATGTCTAGGTGCAATGTACACCTCCCATCAAGTGTGCCTTGTTGGCACAATGTCCTCCATCACTTTATCATGAATGTACCATGATCTTTGACATCTTCAAGATCTTAGTTGACTGAATCAACCTTTTGTTTGATCTCTTCAAGATCTCAGTTGACTATGTCAATCTCCATGATCTATCTCATTAATGAGACAGGTTCTCCAATTTCATTCACATTAGTAGTTGCTCAACCACCTTGTTATGCATATCTAGGCTAAATTAATCCACATTCACACACAAAAAAGTGGATATTTATTCATATTGTGGATTGTGGGTCCCTCCACCCTTCTATTTACTTAATTCATTAAGAAAATAAAGGACTCTAATATTCCAAATATGTTGTGAAAATTTGGGAATATTACAATGAGACATGAAAGTGAGCAAGTCAAAATGCCACTACTATTTACTTTTACTGCAAAAATGATTATGTGCAGATTGTTCAAAATGCCATAATCCATGATCAGTTAAATAGTCTAAGCTTAACTTTTCATGTTTTAGATAGAGAATAAATATATGTCAAACAGTTTAAACTTGACAAATCAGTAGATAGTTAGAGAATAAACAGGAGCTCAACAGTTTAATCTGAGCCCTCAGATGAAATAAGGTTATAATTAGATAGTTTATGCTTTAAAAAGAAAAATGGATTTAGGGTTGAAAGCTTAAATGCACCCATGCAAAAGAACTAATAATGTTAGAATAATGATGGGTAGGTAGAAAGAAGTTGTGCAAGGCATGTAATAAAGCATCGTCGGACAATTTACTAATTTCCCCTCCCCCACAATGATCTAGTATTCAAAACCTTCATTTAAAAAGGCTCAGAGAATTTCTCTGACTTATGTTGGGACTGGACCCAAGGCTTAGTAACTGATTGGTTAAAGATATTAGATTCCCTTCATAAAAGCCCATTTCCTCATGATATTCACCCTATTCGAAAAACAAAATCCCTTTTCTTAAGTAAAACACCTGTTTTTCCTAGAAAAAGTAAAATCCCCTCTTAATTAATTTCATTTCATAAAAAAACACTCAAAAGCCCACAAAATACAAGTTATCCTAAGTTTATGTGTAAATATCAAAATGGGATAATTTTTATGCTAAAATGCTTATTTTACACTTTACTTAGTTTATTTCTATGTATTTTCATTTCATTACATTTCATTTCATATTAATTTTTTAACATAAAGTATTAAATCCTTTTAAATATATGCCTTCCCGTATATTTATTAATTCATTTTATTTAAATATCTCAAAAAACCCACTTATTAACATTAACCTATGGTTCTATATTACCCATGTGCTAAATATAATTTCCTGCCCTATTCCCCATAGGTTAAAACATATCGTATTATATAACCCACCCCCAATGGTTGTTAAACATTTGTAAATGTTTCATTTACAATGTAAATACACCCCGCAATATCGTAAATAAAACATTAGTTTTATATTAAAACATATTTTTTAATATTAAAACTAACCCCACTACAACACAAAAGCATGGCCCCCACACCCCATTCGTCGATCAACTCCTCATCTAATCTCCACTGTTCGCATACATACTCTTAGATCCAACGACCCAAACACTATATTCGATTTTCACTTGTGCAAACGTTAACCATTTCAAGATTTGCGAAATGAGTTGTTTTGAGCCCTTATCTCTCCTCCATGCGGCAACATATGATTGGATCACATTCGATCTGAGAAAAAAACTTACCGCCCAAAGACCGTGCGATAAACCACCAATGGTTTTCTGCCTCAAGCCCAAAAACCACCCTCCACTTTGATATGACCGCGTTCAATGCTTACCCTGTTTTGACCTAAAAACACTATAAAGCTTTCTATGCACGTAGTTAAACAATTTTATGTATTATATGTGTGTTTAATTCATCTCTGACTGAAGAAACGAGCCCTGTATTGGGCCCAAATTAAGGTATGATTATTACCTTGTAAGTACTTCAAATTATGTTATAATTTCAGGGGAGTCCCTCTTCATATTAACAATAAATAATAAAAGATTATGAAAATGGGAACAATCAGACTAATGATGAAACGAATCTTTTTTGTAATAGAAAATTGACTTCTCTTATCTCCGCATGCAGGAAGGAAAAATACCTAGACCAATAGGAAATGGAAGCCAACCAATGGACGCGAGCATATGAAATACTAGTAATTCCCAGTGGCGAGTAGAACGCAGGCAGACGAATTTGAGTCCAAGAACTCAAACGACAACCACACGCAGCAGGCTGTCGTTTGGGAAACACTTTAAAATTTTTGAAATCACCTTTAGAAGGGAAAAGGACGCAGGAGAAGGGGAGTCAGAAACAAGACAAGAAATTAATTTCGTAATAGAAAAACTAGAAACAGTCTATCTAATTATGTTTTTGTAACATGACTGGATGTAATATAGAGCTTTGAACAATCATATTTTAAATTTTTTACGGTGCTAAGTCTTCTAGTGGTCTGGGCCCAACCTCTGGGAGCCCCACGCAAGTTTTTCATACTTTGTGTAGTTGTAGAATCAACGCTGAAGAATCTGATGCAATTGTAAAGTATATTTCCATTCAATACAAATACATTTCTCTTTCTTCAATATTGTTAGAAATTACGTTCTTAAAGTAGGACAATCATAATCGTATTTTTCGACTTATGATAATGATTTGTTATCAATAGATAGTTCCAGTTCTTTTAATACCATTGCATTTGAATTACAGATCGTAGAATAAGCTGATTTCGGTATTATCTATATTTATGAATTGCACTCTCCTTCTAACATAACAAAGCGTTCAACCATCTCTCAATGTTGATTAATTAAGTCATAAAGAGAACTCCATTGCAAAATTACTTAATTATTTGTCGTACTAGTTATTTAATTCGCTTCAGTCATACTGCTGTTCCATTATTGTTAAGCTTATTTATCGTGTTGTTCCATTATTGCTAAGCTAGTTATACTACTATTCCATTTTTTCTTAGATAGCTAGACTACTGATTCAATTTGATTCCATTACTGATTAGATTAGTTATATTTTTGTTCCATTCAATTCCATCACTGTTTAGTTGATTGAAGAATTTAATTCAATGTCTACTTGATTTCTCTAAATTGTTGTTCGGTTCAATTGTTGTTTAATTCCAATAGATAAATGCAAAATACTGTTGCTCAATCTTAGGCCACCCCTCATAGGATAAGGAAGCTCAGGAAGTTAGTGAATTCTTCCTCATAAGTGACAAGGAACATCTGTTAGACGAGATGACTCGCATATATTGTGCCAACAATCTTGGAATAAAAAGACTTACACCGGGTTGATAATTAAATGAGAAAGCACTAGAGTTTTCAATAAAAAGTCACCTCTTTCAGCACCAACATTTTGGCGCTATTTCCAGGGAGAGTGTTAAGAGTCATCTCCTTTATTCATCTTTCTCATTGCTGCGAAGAATTGGGTATTGAATATGAGAGCTAAGAACCTACGTACTGGCAAGCGATATGATTTCCCTTTAGCCTGCTCACTAGCAACTTGTACAAAGAAATGTAGGATAGGTGCTCTTGTTTTAGGTCTAGGAAGAAAAAGATAGAAACAATCCGAAATCATTCGCAACCATCCTCACAACCCAAAGGACTGGTGATCCTTGGAAGAACAACATGTATAGACGAAATCATTAGGAAAGTTGAATCTCAAGCATCTATAGGACCCAAAACTATTCCCATTCAAAGTCCTAATGCACTCCCTCGGGCAACAGCCTCACCATCTGTAGCCTACGCCAAGATTCAATGCGAGATAGAGGGGTCTGATCAAATCCTACAGACTATCATTCATAGAGGCACTGACACTTCAAAAGAGGGAGGCTCTTGAAACCTACGAGGAGGGGGAGAAACTAGTGAAGGGATTCACATAGAGATATCAGAACCTAATTCCGCTAAAGGAGTCATCCAAACAGAAGTTCTTAGGATCCTAGATAAGGGAAGTGTTGTATAACCCCCACTGCATTCACCTCCCAAGCCTATTAAAATCTCTCCTCCAGATCAAGAAGTTCCCAAATATTTCTAGCACCTCTTTGATCAGATGGAAAATAATCAAAATCAAAATCAGAGGAAAACATCAACATTATAATACCCTATTGTTGATCACGCTGCCAATGCCCCTATGAAAGCCATTCCTTTGCGCAACATCCCCACCTTTCATGGGTTAACCACAGAAGATCCTGATGCATTCCTATTTGAATTTGATGTCTTATACAAAGGATATGACTACACCACCGATCCCCACAAACTAAAATTATTTCCCTCTACCCTAAAAGGAAATGCACTCTACTGGTTCATGGGATCAGAAGGGGGAACTATAAACAACTGGGACAAAATGAAGAATACTTTTCTTACCAAATACCAATACTATTGTCAAACCCGAGACCTAAAAGACGAAATCTTTCACATGTCTGCAAAAGACAATGAAACATTAAAGGAATACGTAGAAAGATTTCAATACAATTTACAAAGATCCCCATATACCACATTATCGAAGGACATTTTAAAAACCACAATGCTTAAAGGAATGAAGGAATAATGGGTTGAGATGCTTAACATAATGGGGAAGGGATATATTTATCAGTAAGAATACGATGAGATTATCTCCTTATGTATTAGATGCTCCCATGGTAGCTCACACAATAGACCTATTGGACGTGATTATATGAAGAAGGATCTTAAGCAAACCAATGGCAATGTCACCAAAGAATAATTTGGAAATCTGTTAGAAATTTCAAAACTGACAGCCTGGGTACTTTGGCAATGCAACCTGATGTTTTACAAGCCAAACAAAAAAAATTTATAGCCAAACAAAACCTGGCCATCTTTTGCCCAAAATGTCGGAAGAAGCACAGCTAGAGGAAGTGTCCTTTAGACATGGTCCAGACATGTGCTATCTACACTAAGGATCATACTATAGACCAGTGTCCCTCACTTCTCAGGCTGAAATATGTCTACAAGGAAGTAGAAGAAGAAACAAAGCCATTCTATTTAATGAATCAGTGTCAGCAATGGCAAGCATGACCTGTCATACTGCAAGACCTACCTCAATACTTTCCATTGCCATAGTTCAGCCAGAAAAACCTTGCAACAACTTGGCAGACTCAAAACCCCTTCCCAACTTGGCCAAACCAAGCATTTCCTATGCCACCTTGGCCTACGCAACCTCCATCAGGGAGTAATTGGAAAAATTTCCCTAGCTCTCCCCCTTATTGGTAAAATTTCTAGTATCAAAACCAATGACCAAACCCTCCTACTCAAAACACTAATTGGAACTGCCATCGACCTATGGGAATGGCCAATATGTCGATAGGAATAGGAACTCAACAATTTCCAACTCCCTAACAAATTCATCATAACCAACAACCTGCCATACACCCTCAATTTCCAGCCCAACCCAATCCCCATCCAAATAATAGACCGATTCAACTAATTCAGTTCATAGAAGATCCAAAATCCAATACCGAGTAGAAGTAGTGCAACGAATTGAGGTTAATATCAGGACATACCATATTACCTATAAAGGCCACAACTCCACCTCAATCCCAAGTTGAAACATCCATAGAGCCTAGTCTATCGAATATAACAGAAATAGGTAAAGATAAGGGAAAAATTGATCAACAAAGACCTGAAGAACTTAGGGTGACTCTGCCTCCATTTCTTGAGAGATTAAACCTACCCAGACCTATCATCACCCCAAATTTTGGCATCTTGGGGGAATTAAGAAACCTTTGTATCAAAATTCCTCTTCTCCAGGCCATCCAAGACATTCCCATCTATGCAAAGACAATCAAAGAATTATGTGGAAAAAAAAAATTAAGAAAACAATGGCTACACCCACCGTTCATGTTGTAGGAACACTATCTGACTTACTATTAGGTAGGGAATCACCTGTAAAATATGAAGACCCAAGAAACCCCATTGTAACCGTGAAAATTTTTGGAAACTCATTTCCAAGCAAATTGGTTGACCTAGGGGCATCCATTAACATTCTAACTACAGGAGCTTGTGAAAAACTGGGCATGTCACCTTTAGAACCTACGGCCACACTTCTGGAACTAGCTGATAGATCTGTTATCAGACCAAAATGTGTAGTGGAAGACATCATGGTCTCTGTTGACTCATGGGAATACCCAACTGATTTTTTAGTCATTAATCCAAAAAGTAGGATGGAAGGGCACCCATTGATTCTTGGGCGGCCTTGGCTGGCCATAGCAGATGCTTACATAGGCTGTCGAGCAGGTAACATGACTATCAATAGAGGTGATTCTATAAAAAATATCATTATTTATCCACCTGAAAAACCAAGTATGCCCATGATAAAAATTCACAAACACCTAGATACATATTGGGAGCAAAACATTCATCCAAATCTGACACTAGTATAAGCCGTCGAATTCAAGGATCAAACTAAAGTTGATGTGATTAATAACATTATGAATCAGCCCCCCAAGCCTAAAAATTTGAAGTTCCAAATGATGAAAATAGTCCTCGAACATGAAGGTCAAGAGGACCCTGTAGAAGACTTTGAGACTCATCATAGCTCCAAAACCATTGTTCGTAACAGTATACCTATTAAGATCAAACCAGGAGAGGTTCTAAATATTAACAACATCTTGGATGACAAACAAAGGAAAAAACTCATAAATGTCCTCCTGAAGCACCAAGGTGAATTTGCGTGGGACTACCAAGTCATGAAGGGCTTGGACCCACAACTGTGCACACACCACATCTATACTGATAGGGAAACACACCTCGTTAGAAAACCCCAATGGAGACTGAACCTGCATTTAAAAGAGATTGTAAAAGAGGAGCTATAGAAACTGTTATATGTAAATTTCATTTATCCTATCTAAGACAACAAATGGGTCTCCCATTTGGTGGTCATCCCTAAAAAGAATGGGAAGTGGAGAATCTGCGTAGATTACAAAGAATTAAATAAAGAAACTCAGAAAGATCATTTCCCCCTTCCCTTCATTGACCAATTCCTTGACACATTAGTTGGGAAACACTTATTCTCTTTCCTTGATGGATTCAGTGGATACAATAAAATCCAAATAGGTCCCGAAGACCAAGATAAGACAACCTTTACCTACCCATGGGGTACTTTTTCTTACATAGTTTTACCGTTTGGATTATGTAATGCCCCAACAACATTTCAAAGAGCCATAACTAGCATTTTTTCTGACTTAATAAATGAAGGACTTGAAATTTATATGGATGATTTTACACCCTATGGGGAAGACTTTGATCAAGTGCTAGAAACGTTAGACAAAGTGTTAGAACAATGTATTTCTACTAGACTATGTCTAAGCAACGAAAAATGCCACATGATGATGACTGAAGGGGTAATCCTGGGTCACTACATTTCTGTAGCTAGAATACAGGTAGACCCGGCTAAAATAGAGGTAATCCTTTTATTGGCCACACCTTGTACACAAACAAAGGTATGCAGTTTTCTGGGATATGCAAGATATTATCGCAGATTTATAAAAGAATTCTAGCAGATATCCATACCTCTGTATACATTGACTGGGAATGTTGAATTCCATTGGACTGAAAAATGTGACACTGCTTTTACAGACTTGAAAAGGCTGGTCTCAACAGCACCAATCTTGCGAGGTCCCAACTGGAAACTTCCCTTTCACATCTCTTCCGATGCATCTGATACATCAATAGGAGCAGTTCTTGTCCAAGAAGAAGACCAGAAGCCTTATGCTATTTATTATATCAGCAAAAATCTTACTCCTGTTGAATTAAATTATACAGTAACCAAAAAATAATTCCTGGCTATCATTTATGTTGTCAATAAATTCAGGCACTACATAACCAGATATCAAGTGTTCCTGTACACTGACCACTCTGATATTAGATATTTAGCTAATAAACCAATCACGAATAGAAGAATAACTATTTGGCTACTGTTGTTGCAGGAATTTGATATAACATTCAAAGACCATCCAGGGAAGTAAAATGTGGTCACAAACTTCCTATCCAGAGTCCCCAAGATAGAAGACACGCTAACAGTTGACGATCAATTCCCTAAGGAACACCTTGGTATGCAGATGTGGAAACTTATGTGGCAGTGGGGAAGCTACCCATACATTTAACGATGAGAGAACAAAAATTTATTGTACAAAACAACACAAGATTCTCTTGGATTGGAGGATACCTATTCCATACAGGGGCCGATAGGCACATGCACAGATGCATAAGGGAAGACGAAATATATGACATCTTACGAGCCTGTCACAATGAACCCTGTGGCAACCACTTCACAGAACGATAGACAAGGCATAAATTTTTGCAATTAAGCTATTATTGGCCTACGATTTTCAAAGACACAAAGAAGTATGTCCAGGCCTGCGATAGCTGGCAAAGAAAAGGCCACCCAGGCCAAGCTGATGAAATTCCGCTACAACCACAATTGGTGGTGCAACCATATGAAAAATGGGCGTTGGACTTTTTTTGGCCATTCAACCCACCATCAAACCAAAAATCCCACATATTAGTTGCCATAGATTATGTCACCAAATGGGTGGAAGTATTGGCCTTGTCAAGAGCCACGGAAGAATCAGTAATTAAGTTTTTCTTTGAACTATTTGTACGATACGACTTGCCAAGGGAAGTGATAATGGATGGGGGGGGCACAATTCACAGGTAATAAGATCACATCTACCTTAAGAAGTCACCATATCATTCACAGAGTTACGTCTCCTTACCACCCGCAGGCAAATGGGCAAGTTGAAAGCACTAACAAAGTCCTGGAGGCAATCCTTACCAAGATAGTAGTAGCACATCGCCAAGATTGGGCCACTAGACTACCAGAAGCCTTATGGGCTTATCGAACAACTTGGAGAAATACCACTGGATATTCACCATATCAACTAGTATTTGGGAGAGACCCTATCTTCCCTATTGAGTTCTAAATTAAAACTCTGAGAACAGCCTAGGAAGTGGGACTGGACTTAACAGATGCTCAAGCCAAAAGAATCCAAAAAATAAATGAACTGGATGAAATTCAACTACTTGCCCTGCAACGCACAATGATCATTCAACAACAACGAGCCAAGTGGCATGACAACCTAATAAAGAGGAAGGTATTTCAAAAAGGAGATTGGGCATTCCTCTATGACTCCAGATTCCAAGACTTTCCAGGAAAACTACAAATAAGGTGGCTCGATCCATATGAGATTTAGGAAGTACATAGTAATGGTACACTCACCTTGAATACCATAGATGGGTCTAGTTCAACATTTCAAGTTAATGGGCACAGAGTACACCTCTATCGCAAGCCTCTCACAAAAGAATCTTTCTGTCAACAAGCACGAAATGATCCCACCATCCAAGTTGTGGTGCAAGGGGGTGACAACCCCACAAACTCAAGTACATGAGAGGTTTGATAACATCACTTGTAAATAATGTACATAATTTTTTTTGTCTTGTTGTACATTCTTCCCATTTGCAATTCATTTTCATTGTAAGATTGTGTTTTATTGCTTTTCAATTCGAAAACAATTGTTGTTATATCTTCGAACAACTGCTGTTCAAATTGAACATCCATCCATTTGCTGTGTCTTTTTCGTTTTTGTTGTTTGATTCTCGGACAACTACTGTTAAATATTTGAAAGAATGTTGTTCGGTCGAATTGGAAAACCAGTGACTATGTTTTCATTTTTTCTGTTCAATCTCTAAATGGCTGCCGCTCGATTGAACATCCATCTACAGTGTTTTTTTTTGTTGTTCAATTATGGAACAACCACTGTTCAATCTTTGAATATTCGTTGATTCAACCAAAACTGAACAATCAATTTTTTACGATTTTTTACTTTGTTGTTCAATTTGTGAAAAATTGTTGTTTAATATTTGAACGGCTGCTATTCAGCCGAGCTGAATAGCTGTTTGGTTGTGTCTTTATTTTTGTTGTTCAATTCGTGGATGACTACTATTCAATTTTTGAACGGCCGCGGTTCAACCAAATTGAACAGCTTTTTGCTGTGTATTTATTTTTTCTGTTCAATTCCTGGACAGTTGTTGTTCAATTTTTGAACGGCCTTAGTTCAACCAAATTGAAAAGCTTTTTGCTGTGTTTTAATTTTGTTGCTCAATTTGTGGACAACTGGTGTTCAATTTTTGGATGGCCACTGTTCAAACAAATTGAGCAACCTTTTGACGTGTTTTTATGATGAAAATGATGTTTTTTGTAATAGAAAATTGACTTCTCTTATCTCTGCATGCAGGAAGGTAGAATACCTAGACCAATAGGAAATGGAAGCCAACCAACAGATGCAAGCATATGAAATACCAGTAATTCCCAGTGGCCGGTAGAAAGCAGACAGACGAATTCAAGTCCAAGAACTCAAATGACAGCCACGCGAGGCAGACTGTCATTTGGGAAACACCTAGAAATTTTTGATATTGCCTTTAAAAGGGCAAAGGACAGAGGAGAAGGGGAGTCGGAAACAAGACAAGAAATTCATTCTGTAATAGAAAAACTATAAATAGTCTGTCTAATTGTGATTTTGTAACATCACTAGATGTAATATAGAGATTTGAACAATCATCTTTTGAATTTTTTACGGTGCTAAGGCTTCTGGTGGTCTTGGCCCAACATCTGGAAGCCCCACGAAAGTTTTTAATACTTTGTGTAGTTGCAGAATCAACGCTTAAGAATCCGATGCAGTTCTAAAGTATATTTTTATTAAATACAAATATAGTTCTCTTTCTTCAGGATTGTTAGAAACTACGTTCTTAAAGTAGGACAATCGTAATCATATTTTCCAACTTACGACAATGCTTTGTTATCAATAAAGAGTTCCAATTATTTTAATACCATTGAACTTGAATTAAAAATCGTAGAATAAGCTGATTTCAGTATTATCTGTCTTTATGGATTGCGTTCTCCTTCTAGAATAACGAAGTGTTCAACCATCACTCAATGTTGATTAATTAAGTCATAAAGAGAACTCCGTTGCAAAATTACTTAATTATTTGTTTTACGAGTTATTTAATTCGATTCAGTCATACCTATTGTTCCATTATTGTTCAGCTTAGTTATCCTATTCTTCCATTACTTCTCAGCTAGTTATACTGTTGTTCCATTATTTCTTAGATAGCTAGACCACTGATTCAATTTGATTCCATTACTGATTAGCTTATTTATAATGTTGTTCCATTCAATTCCATCACTGTTCATTTGATTGACGAATGTAATTCAATGTTTTCTTGATTTCTCTAAATTTTTGTTCGATTCAGTTGCTATTTAATTATAGTAGATAAATGAAAAATCCTATTGCTCAATCTTAGGCCACCCCTCATAGGATAAGCAAGCTTAGGAAGTTAGTAAATTCTTCCTCATAAGTGACAAGGAACATCTATTAGACGAGCTGACTCGCATATATTGTGCCAGCACTCTTGGAATAAAAATAATTACCCCGAGTTGATAATTAAATGAGAAAGCACTAGATTTGTCAATAAAAAGTCACCTCTTTCATAACCAACACCCTGTACACCTGTTTTCAATCCCAAGGAACCAGAAAAGCCATTAAAATTGTTTTCAATACCATTGAAAACGTCCGGCTTGCTTCCAAAATACTTATACAAACATCAGAAACATGTCTGATGCCTCAGAACCTATTTTAAAGAAATAATACCTACACAAACAGGTATTCTTTGAAGAGAAACCAACTTTTCTATCATTTGAAAAGAGTTTTCTGAAAAAATTAAAACTAGTAAAGCCCATTTTACCCAGAGAAAGACTAAAATTGCTTGAAAAAGAACAAATTCATTGTAAAACTCTAATAAACCCCTCTTTCGATACTGCATACAATTTTTATAGAAAAAATGAATGTGTTTAGCCTTTGTAGACATTGAAAAAGGCTCCTAATCTATCCAAAAACCCTTTGCAGGTAACCCCAATCCTTCTATGCCCAATTTGAACCATTTTTAGTCCATTATTATCCGAAAAAAGCATTGAAACCCTTGTTTTATCATTTCTTGTGCATGTAAGAGTGTGAAGATCAATTTTAAAAGCCAAAATTAAAGAATTAAATCTAAGAAAAAAGTCATTTTGTGCCTATTTTTATCCATATACCTCTGTTAAAGTCAAAAACACTTATGTAAACAATTTAACCTTACAAAAGAGTTCAAAAAAGCCAAAATACAGAGTTTCAAGCACCCAGAAGGTCTAAAAATGTCAAAATCAAATCCAACAGTGTCTTCCAAAACCACAATTGTTGTAAATCCTCTACAACCTCCTATTGTAGACATTGAACATACACCCTTAGCAGATGTGGATTACAAAATAGCAGATCCAATGATAGAATTTAATCTGTTATACCTCCACCTTTGGAGTCTTGAAAAGTCTTTAGATCAAGGAGATGAACTCTAGATTTTGGAGTCAAATCTACCCAAGTATGTAGTTCCACTCACTCATCAATTTCCAGAAATCATCAGGCTATGTCAATCTTATTATTCTCGTGAACAAAGAGAAATGGTTAATGCAAATAAAGAAGTATTTTTTACAATTACTGTTGAGTCAATAAACCTAATGTTACAGCTCAAATGAGACCCCAATGCAGTTATTTTATCAATAGAAGCACTCACTAAGCTTTACATTGGTCTAGCCTTTCCTAAAAGGTTTCAGACTTCCCAAAATTTCATGCCTGCCTATGTTGAAATTAAAAAGATAAACCCTCCTTATTCTACTTCAAAATTTCCTGAAGGGTCTAGGCATGTCATATCCATGTTGTTCTTCATCCTAAGGTATTTTACAGATGAACATAAAAATAAATCAATCCTAGGTTTTCAATCTACCTTTGTACCAAGAGAGCCTCCTTCTATCATTTATAATTATGTTGAATAAATAGCCGGTAATATTCATGATCGGCTTGTCAAATTGCCAACAGAAGGAGTATTTAGGTATACTTCCTTTCTTTTTCACATGTTTCTATATTTCCAAGTAGACAAGTTCCTAATAACACTTAAGAAGCTTGATGTCTAAGGAAACCCACTTTTAGTCATCTTTTGGATATCTTTTATCAGAAAGGAGTCCGGAAAGTTTAGTTATGCATAGTTTAAAGATTCCTTTATACATCTATTAATAAAATTGTTGAAAAACAACGTACAACCAAGAATCAATGATGAGATAAAGAAAATATTATAATTGTCAGAACAAAGTAAAACTGGAGATTGGTAATTATATCAGAACCATACATAAATCAAAGTTTTTGGGTCCAATATTTTACCCTATAAACTACCTATGTGCCAATGTGATCTTTTTCCTTGGAGTACATCAGGAAAATTCTCAATTCAGATTCAATCAATTTTTTGGCAGCCAAGAAGAAGACCCAATTTAAGTTGAAAAATCAGATAGGACCCTTCATTTGTAATCACAAAGATGCATCAATAGAGGCAACAAAACAGTTGTTGGAGTACAAATTTGAATTTAACTTCTTATGGAATTATGATCCTTAGGGAATTCTCAGAAAAATGAGGGTGAAGTGAAAATTGACACCATATATTCATGACAAGAGGTGAGAGCTTGAACAATTTTCTAATCAAACAAAATGGCTAGAAAATACCTTGATTGAAGCAGAAAAATAGGGTGATACTAGTCACACCTTGAAAATTGTGAATCAAGAAGATAGAGTTTCCAAAAGAGTCAGAGAAGAAGGTACCTACACTACTGAAACAACCACTAAGACTAGGTTTAAACTCGGGTATAATAAAAAGCCTAAGCTCAATCCAGTTGATAAAGAAAAAGTGACCATAGAAGTAGAAGATACAGATGTTCCAGAGACAAACACAGATGTTGCTACAGTCATTATAAATGAGCCAGCCACGGAGATTCTAAATGAAGATCATCTTGATAATTCAAATACATAGGTAATATAGAAGCATAAGTGTATGGAGGCATCCTTCTCATAGCCAGGAGAGGACAAAGATATTGACATTAGGGAGAAATATAATCATATATAGGCCAAGAATGAAGAAATGAAGAATGAGATTTATTCTTAGTATTTAAAACAAACACCAGGGATCCATAATATACTTATGTTTTATTTTGATTATTCTAACAAGAAGTTGATTATGTCAGTGATTCAACCAACAATTAAGACTCCAAAAATAGTGTCAAAATACAAAAAATTTGACCTTGGAGTACCTACAGAGAGTATCCATGCATTAGATCAAATTGAGTTTCACAGACAAACTTCTGAGATGCTTTATTCTACCACTACTACAAACACCATGAGTGTTCACAAGGTCCAGAATAAAATAATAAATATAAGAGATCAAATGAAGGTTGAAAAGGATTCATCATATGCTAAAGATCTTAGGATTATGTATTTATAAGAGTTGGTTATTCAAGTAGGATATGATCCTGCCAATGTGAAAGCAGCAGAAGAGTTGATGAAGAAAAAGAATGTTGATATTGCAACACTTAGGAAACAACTCAAGCTTCCACTAACAGAACACACATAATAAAAGTAAATTGTGCAAGAGGTAAGTTAGAAAGATGAAATGATGAACTTGATCTTACAATTAATAGCACAGATAAAAGAGATGGAAATCCAAATGGACAAGCTTGTCCATGAAAGAGAAACAGTAAAATCACAGGAAGTTCCTACAGTAATTCCTGTGGAAACTACAGCTATGCCTTCAACTCTTGTAGAAGAGTTGGCACCAAAATACCACTTGCTACAGTAGTGCCGGTCACCTCATCCACTACTTCAGCTACAGAGTCATCTACATCAACAGTGAAGCCAACAGATGAAGTCAATAAGCTTGAGATAAATAGATTGAAGAAAGTGATTGACAATCTTGAAGACACTAAGAAGCTAGCCAAAACCAATGCTAAAACTCAAGAACAAAGGGCTAACAGGTTAAATGTTGAATTGAAGAATCTTCAAAGGGATTTAATCTTGAAAGAGCCTATGTCATATGTGAAGAATAAACTATGGAGTAAAATCATTGAATCCATCAATTATATGTGGTCGTTAATACAGGTAATATATGAGCAAAGGGATTTATTGAAGGCAGCCCAAGAAGAGATTTAGAAAACAAAGGAGGAACTAGGTTTCAAACCTGAATAGGCCCTAGAACTAATCAAGTTTCTCAATAGTAAGAACAATCAAGAATTAGTGGAGATAGAAATTACTAACAAAACAGAGACAATACTTGAGATAAGGAAAGTAATTTCAAAGAAAAATTTAATGAAGCAGCTAGAGGAAAAATGTGAAAACATGAACATAGCCCTAACCAAATTTATGGTTAAATTTGAGATTTTGAGGCAAAGAGGTTTGCCAATTATCCTTGCTATTAATGATAAACTCATGCCACAAGAGGACTATAACAAGAATATCGGAGATTATGCAAAAGAGCAAGTAGAGAAAACATAAGGACAAGGAATTCCTACAGGAAAGGTTTTACATAAAAATTTTGAAGACTTGTTTTATCTTCAGCATGAGATAAAACACTTATTTTTTATAAAATCGACATTTTCTAGATATACTGAGGCAGATGAGAACTTTAGGAAGTTGAAAAAGATTAAAATTCGTGATGAAGAATCTTGGGAATCACTCACTAACTTACTATAAAAGTCAAATTGTAGTAAAAAGTATAAAAACAGTTTTTTGATTTTACACAGTCAAAATGGATTTTACAACAATAAGGCAGTTAAACAATGGTTAAAGTGTATAAGTGATTAAATATTATCAGATAAAAGATAAGATTTCAAAACAAATCAAAAGATCTTGTTCCAGCGTTGAAGACAACAAAGCAGCTAGCTAAACCCAATCCACAACAACATTTTCTATTTTATTTGGATAATTATGACAGCTTGCTAAGTTGTTAAAGAAACTATCACTATTTTGTTGTAAAAGATATTTTATTTCCTTAGAAAAATACTATGATTATTCTAGGATATTTTGTAAACATTTTTGTATATATAATTCATCTTTTGAAGTATTATTTTGGAATAAATTACAGAATATTTCTATAGTCATTTTTCTTGTACCTGAAGGCTTTTTGTAGCAAGTTCAAGTAGCAGACTAGATCAAGTCATCTAGCATCATATTTCAGGATTAATGTGATGATTCATTGAAGTGAAGTACTTTCTACTATCATTGTTTATATTTTTATGTTTTACATGCATCCATATATGTGTTGTAAATTTGAATGATGAACTACGGATATTATTACAGGATGTGTTAAAAGCACCCTCTCTTTAACTAGTTATCATTTCTATGTTTTCTGTTGATTTCTAGAGTAGGGAACCCTTAATTTCTCCCTCTTTTGAATGAAACTTGTCTACTCTTTCCTTATCTAGATAAAAGAATCCTTGATTGCTCTTTATCCCAATCAAACCACTTCACCAATCAGCCTTCCTAGATCTTCAATGACTTGTCTATCTTGCCCTAAAAAATATTTGACTTTTTGACCTTGCTCCTAGTCCCGCCTGCTTGAAATTTGACTCCTTAGCCCAATGGACAAATAGATCTCTCACGATCTATCTCATTAAGTGATTTTCCCCACCAAACCAAATAAAACCAATTTACACATCATAACTAGCCTAATATCATATAATTATAACAAAGTTAAATCTTATAGAGAGAGCCCTCTCTGAACCCTAAGAAGGCTAGATCTCAGAGTTTAAAAGTTTTTTTGTGGTTACCTCTAATGTTCTTGGACTTTTAAAAAAATATAACAACTTAAAAATTATTATAGTGATAACATACTCGCGACTCCACTAGGGAACTAACCAATCCTCAATTTTAAAATAGGTCTTAAAGGAAAAATATTTTTTATTATCCTTTTACCTTAAAGACTGTTTTATAAGTTGTGAGTATTATTTTATAAAAAAACTATAATTCTGGCTTCTGAAAAATCTACTATACCAGGTCAAACCCGGATCCTAAACCTGTTGTTACAGTAGACATTCCAGACAGAATTGGAAAAAATAATAAACATGTAGAAGATTTAGATGCTAAAGCTTACATAGTTAGAGAAAATTCATTACCAAAAGAGTTAGTGAGTATACAAGACATAAATTTTGACTTGAATTTTTAACATTCTTTATTCAGAATTAAATTAGAAAGTAACTTAAGTAGTGTTGTTATAGACTCTGTTTTTATTTCATTTCTTGAGACAAAGCAGGAAAATATTTCAATAGATTCTGAATCAAAGGTATTTAAAGCTCATGATAAACTTGAAGGAATAAATGCTACCATTCTTAAGGAAATAAATGAAGCTTTTGAATTAGCTGAATTATTAGCATATACATCTAAGCATTCTATTTCTCATTTAGATACCACCACATCATCTATAATTTCCAGTACCATCCAATCTACAGATCCATTTATCCGTAGACATCCCTGACAACCTGGAATATTATTTCCATTTTCTCCCACATCAACTTCATCCATTAGTTTATCTTCTACAATTTCAAACACATCATTCTCATTTCCAAGTAGTTCTTCATATATACCAGTTTCATTTTCTAGCACCCCAACTTCATCCTTTAGTTCATCCACCACTTTTTCTAATGCTTCATCTTATATTCTAGTTTCATCAGTCACTTCATTAACTGCATCAGCCAGTACTTCCAGTTCTACCCCAATCACTTCCAATGTACCTCCTAGCCAAGCTAAAATTCAAGCTATGGCTGCTAGGTATGCTCCCCTAGTTCTTCCAACACATCTACATGACATGTCTCAGGATTAACAGAGTAAAATACTGCAATTTGATGCTACCACACATTAAACTTCCCAACAGCACATTAATAAGATGAAAAATTATTTTGAGATTCATGAAATAGATGATTCTGATGTACAAATGAGACTCTTTGCTCAAACATTAACAGGGTAAGATAAAAAAATATTTTAAAGGTCTTAATCCTAGTACTATAGTTGATTTATCAGTCTTTCATAGATTATTTTTTAATAAATAGGGAAAGAAGAAAAATCCACTCCAAATATTATCTAAATTTGATGCCATGAAAAGAGCTCCTAATGAAACGGTCCAAGACTACTGCACTAGATACAACAGTGTTTATAATTAAATCCTAGCCAATCTCAAACCAACTCTTGATTCTGTATTACTCAAATTCCCTAATGGATTTGACACAAACATGGCTTATCAGCTGAGGGAGAGAAATGTTGATACCTTAGAAAGAATGCAAACATATGTTGTTAGTGTAGAAGTCAATATTTTGGCTAGAAAATCTAGATTGAGGAATGAGAGGAGAGTAGCCATAAAATAATAGACTTCTAGTTCAGATGGAGAAATATATAATCTAGGTAAAAATTTAGAGAAAATTATGGATATATTAGACAACATAGAAGAATACCTCAATAGGATAATCAATAGTAAATCAGGAATCCCAACTTCAGGAAAAATACAAACTCAAGAAAATCCAAAGAATTAGCCCTTGATCGGACAATAAGAATTCATTTCAAGAGAAGTATGCTAAAAGTTCTCAACTCAATGTTTATGATGAAGACACCATAAATCTAATAGGTATAAATGATGATAACACTATCTTTCTCACTCAGGAAGACCAAGATTTATTTGAAATGCAACAGTTAGATTCAGGTGAATCATTTGACTATAAACAGGTTATGATTTTGCTATAAATGAAGTATATAAATAATATAACCTTAGAAGTAAGAAAAAAACTGAGCCTTCTACTATGAATGTTGCACAAACAGAAAATAAGAAAACAATAGAAGCTCCCACTACAAAAGTTCTGCAAATTCTCCTTGGGGAAAATAAGAAAAACTCTAATTCATCCCAAAACGTTTTCAGACCTAAAATTTCACCCAGTCCCAAGATTGTTGATATAACAGATGAAGTTGTTCAAACATCAACAAATTCACAAAAAAATGCTACTGTAAAAACACCTAATTCTGCTAAAACAACAAACTTAGAATGAAAAACATCCATTGCTGATCCAAAACCAGCGGATCCAAAAGCTGCCACTACAAAAACTACTTTTGATAATTTAAAATCTGAAAAAAATTTACTTCTTCTCAAACCATTACCGAAAAGAAAAGTGAGAGTAGTAAGACACAAGAAACTCAAACAGAAAATGAAAATATAATTGTAGAAAAACAAGACAAACGTACTCAAACTACAGTTACTAAAGAGGAGTTAATTCAACTTAGTAAATCACAAACTTCATTCAATATACAAGTTGAAATTGCAAAATTAACATGATTTTTATAAAACAACTATCACTGAAACCTTAAACAAGAATGATGGGGAAGACTCAATAAACTTAAATGATGATCAACTAGAGTTAATTTTTGGTCTTGATGTTAATGGAAAACACCAAGATGGAGAAGTTCCACCGTTTTACATTAGTTTAACTATTCATGACCAAATATTACACAATGCAATGTTAGATTCAAGGGATTCACACAATCTAATGCCCAAAGAAATAATGGAAACCCTGAACTTAGAAATCACAAGGCCTTACAAAGATCTCTTTTCATTTTATTCAAGAAAAGTTAAATATTTAGGTTTAATTAAAGATTTATGTGTTATATTAGTTCAATATCTTGGTAAAAGTATACTCATGGACATTTTAGTAGCTGATATCCCACCCATGTATGGAATGTTAATATCTTGCTCATGGGGAGAAAAATTACAGGGATCTCTATAATTGGACATGTCATATGCAACCATATTAGTTTTTGGCCAACCAAAGAAACTCTATAGGGAAAATTTGATGAAATATATGGTGATTAGTGCAGAAAGATCAATAAATTTCCCAATTTACACTACACCTACTGACCTAGATTCATTCATCTTATGTAACTCTGAAACTGATAATGAAATCAAAATTGAACTAAAAAACAAAAATAAAATACAAAACAATGAAAATATCTTTCATGAATATTTATGGCATTTAGATTTTGATGGCTCAATAAATAAGCTAGGAGCAGGAGTAGGAGTTGGATAACTAATATGGAAACTAATCATGCAGAAGGCCATGCTTTCAAACTAAATTTTAAATGCACCAACAATATGGCTGAGTATGAAGCTCTCATTTTAGAACTCCATATTATCAAAAACATAGGAGGCAAAAAAATATCAATTATGGGACATTCAGAGTTGATTATAAAAAAAAATGGAGAATATTCTGTTTATAATCCTAGATTACGCCAATATATAGAAATTAAATTATATTTGATAGATGAATTGTTGGAATGTAATTTTTCTGCAATACCAAGAAAGAAAAACATATAGGCACACTCCTCAGCAACTTTTGCTAGTACCTATAATTTTCCCTTTCAACCCAATCATAAGTATACTGCAGAAGTAAAACACAGAACAATAATTCTAGATAACCTCAAATATTGGCAAATTTTCTCACAAGATCAACATATTTACCATTTTATGAATAATGAAGGTGAATTTCAGAACTCTAAAATAGACATAGAGTGTGCATTAGATCAGTATTTAAATAGTGAAATTAATTTAAATAACATAGATGCAAATAAAGTAAAGTTTGCTAGACCCACTAAATTTAGTCAATCAGATATAGATAACTTAGAGAAAGTAGAAATTGATGAGACAATTGATGATGAATATGATATATTAAATCTCAAAGATAATTTATTACCAAAAGGCTTAACCCCTTTAGAAGATTTATTTGACTCAAATGATGTTGCAAGAAAACCCAAAATGGAGCCACTTAGATCTGATATTGAGGAATGTAACAAAGGCATAGAGTTAAAACCCAAGATGATTAAACTTTCCCAAGCCTTACCTCCACAAAAAAATAAAAATATATCGCTCTTTTCAAGGAATTTCAAGATGTTTTTGCTTGGATTTATGAGGACCTAAAATCCTATGACACCAATATAACACAGCATAAAATCCCTATAAAAGAAGAACAAAAATCTTTTAAATTTTTTTTAAGAAGGATCAACCTTGTTTTGATGCCTTTGATTGAAAAAGAGGTAAAAATAATTTACGATGCACATATAATTGCACCAATAAGATATTTTGATTGGGTGTCTAATCTAGTTCCAACCAGAAAAAAAGACAGGAGAAATTAGATTATGTATTGATTTTAGGAATATGAACAAAGTATCCTTAAAAGATAATTATACTTTACCAAAAATAGATCACATTTTACAAAGGGTAGTTGGTTCTTCTAGGATTTCACTTTTAGATGGATTTTCAGGATACAACCAAATTTTAGTCCAACTAGAGGATCAAGCCAAAACAACTTTTACTACTCCTTGGGGCACTTTTATGTATGTAAAAATGCCTTTTGGTTTAATGAATGAAGGGGCTATATTTTAAAGAGCTATGGATATAGCCTTTGTAAAGGAAACTCATGAATTCTTAGTGATTTACTTAGATGACATTACTTTATTTTCTAAGATTAATTATGAACACTTGGATCATCTTAGACAAGTCTGTATTAAATGCAGAAAGTTTGGCATCACTTTAAACCCCAAGAAAACCTTATTTGGATTAGAAGAAGGTAAGTTACTAGGACACATAATATCTAAGGAAGGAATTAGAATAGACACTGCCAGAATAGAAGAAATTCTTAACATTAGTCCTCCTAGTAACATAAAAGAGTTACAAGATTTTCTAGGTAAAATTGACTTTTTAAGAAGATCCATATCCAATTTAGCTTAAATAATTAGAGAGCTTAACAACATGCTCAAAAAATATTCAGTTCTTAAATGGACTATTGGGGCCAAACAGTCATTTGAATCTATCAAACAAGCTTTAACCAAAACTCCAGTCCTTATAAGTCCTGAATTTAAAAAGGATTTCATCATTTTTTTCATTTGCTTTAGAACACACCATTGTTGCAGTTTTACTACAAAAAAATGACCAGGGCTATGAGCAGCCCATATCTTCCTTTAGAAAAACACTTAGATATGCCACTTTGAAGTACAATATCATGGAGAAACATGCCCTAGCTTTGGTAAAGGCCATTAAAGACTTCAGAGTGTACATTCTTTATTCTCACATGATTGCTTATGTTCAAAATGCAGTAGTAAAAGACATTCTAACTCAGGATGGTCCTAATGGTAGAAGAGGCAAGTGGATTGCCATAATTTTGGAATATGACATAGAGATAAAACCCACTAAACTTATAAAAGGTCAATGTTTAGCCAAAATCATGGTTGAATCAAATTTTCATGCCCTAGACATAAATTTTATTGCCCAAGTAGATTATTAGGAAGAGATGGCGACTCTAGAGATCAGTGAAATATTTTCAGATTCACCATGCTATGCATATATCATATTTTTATTACTAAACTTACAAGCTCCTCCTGGATTATCAAGAACAAAAGCTATCTTCTTAAAGCTAAAGGCAGTAAGATTTTGTATATTAGACAATGTACTTTTTTGGAAGGATCATAGTGGAATTTTACTGAATTGTTTGCTAAAAGAAGAAGTTGACAAAATTTTAGAAGAATTTCATGCAGGTGACTATGGAGGACATCTTGACTAGAAGACTACTGCAGAAATGATGCAGGGGCATGAGGCTTAGAGACAAAAGGCTTCATTAATTATTACAAAAATCCAAAAAAATGTTACAAGAAATGGTGTTGGTACCTTTAGTTGTCAATTTAGAGTTGTAATAGATAGAATTTAACTAGTATTTAGGAAGATTGAGTAGTCTTAGATTAGATTCAGTATATTTAGCTTCAGTTGATAGATTTAAGGAGGATATTATGTAATTAGGATTTTGTCTAAAATAAGAGAATTCAATCCTGAAGAAGAGGTCAATTGTTATGTAAAACCTATAAATTATAACCTCTGCAAAGGAGGAATTCAGAATTTGGCCGCAAAATTATAGATTGAGAGGTTTTCCCTCTATTTTAATAAAACTACAGATTTTTGTTTATCTGTGTATGCTTGGAAATTTTCCCAGAGGGTTTGATCCCTTTGAATCCAGTTGATTTATACATTTTGTGTAGAAATTGAGTGTATTAATATATGTGTAAAAGAGTGGAAGAAATTGAAAGATTATGGGTTCTTTGCTTGAGATCGAGTAGTAACAGTTAATCTATGTTTATTGTTTTACACAGAGAAAATGTGGTTTTCCATAGAAATTGAATTTAACCCTAAAATCTGGTGAAAATCTAACTTCAAACGCAATCAGAATTGAAAGTTGCAGGTTAAGTGGTTTTGAGAAACAAAACCACTTTTTTTGCACAGGCTTTGGGTCATGAGTGGTTTTTATTCAAATCAATGCGATCGTATCATATGCCGACATGTCACACCAACAAAACCATCGATTTCGAGTGATTTTGGAGCGATAAGTCACGAGGTCTATTTTCACGTGATAACCATTCGATCTTATGTGTGAGAGATCCAACAGTAGTCACATTGGAAGTTGCACGGAGTTTAAATAAAGGTATGGACTCGATGTTTTATGCAGCAAAATTTTAATAAGGGTTTGAAATCCGGAAATGTGATACCGAAGGATTCAAAACATTGTTTTAACAGTCAATTATTGATATTTCCGAAGGTTTGAATATTGTTTCAAAAAGAACTTTATTAAAGTGTTGGGGTTTGGAAATACATTGCCAAGAGTGTTTTAACCATTGTTTTAAGTGCATTATAATATCACATTGTCGAAGTTTTAAACATTGGTTCAAAGGTTTAATACTGTTTAAAGTGCATTATTATGTTACGAAAGGATAAAGGGACTTTTAGCTTCTGAATGTGCAATTTATTAGTTTTATCAAACAAATTTGATAAATTTTGATGAATGAGAATGGAAAGGAAGACCAAGAACTAATTCCTCCTAAATTAGAAAGCATTTTAATCAAGTTTGAGTAGTTCTCCTTAACGCCTGCACCCACACTGCCATCATTTGTGGTATCAGAGCAATATTCAGAGCATTTTTCAGACACTGAACAAGCTTCCAAAAGTCAGAAAAGGAAATCTAGCATGGCTATCATAATTAGTAGAGGAGGTGGTGCTGGTAGAAGAAGGGGTAGACCAGTTGCAGATGCTGAAGTCCTGGAGACTACGCTGCAGATTCAAGCCGGATTGGAAGCAATTGAAGTAGGACAACAGAGAGATCCTGAATATGTTAGTGAACTTGAAGCTGAAGAAGAAGAATAAAATGTTGAGCTTACTCCTGATATGAGATTCTTTAAATCTATTTTAGGAGCTACATCCAAGCCTAGACTTGAAGTATCAGCTTTTGCAGGATGTTTGAATCCAGAAGAGTTGATAGACTGGATCAATGAAATGAATAAATGATTTGATTATGAAGATATGGGTTAAGAAAAGAGAGTTAAGTTTGTTGTCACAAGGTTGAAATGACATGCAGCACTTTGGTGGGATGTAGTGCAAGCAAAAAGAAGGAGAGTTGGTAAGAAGCCAATCAAGAATTGGAATAGAATGGTGGAAAAGCTGAGAGGTAAGTTTTTTACTAGTGATTATCAACTTTCATTATTTAGACAAATGCAGAATCTTAGACAGAGATTAATGACAATAAAAGAATACACAAAATAATTTTATAAAGTGAGCATAAGAGCAAGAAAAATTCAAGATACAACAGAGAAGATTTCCAGGTACATAAATGGTCTCAGAATGGAGATTCAAGATGAGATAAGTATATTGTCTCCTAAAACAGTAGAAGAAGCTTACCAGATGGCCTTAAAAGTTGAGGAAAAACTCCTAAGAAGGCAATCTGCCAAAGGAAGAGGTACTTTCTGAGGAAGAGGAAGTCAAGGTGGTAGGGGAAGATCTACAGCACCAAGAGATGGAGCTAGCAGTAGCTCACCTCAGTATGCACCCACAGAAGGTGATATAAGTGGCAGAAGGAGTCCTTATAGAGGAAGAGGATGCAAAAACAAAGGAAGAGAAGTTAGATGTTACAGATGTAACAAATTAGGACATGGAGCCTATCAATTTCCAGAGAAAGAGAATGTGGGGACAAATCATAGAAATGAAATTGTTGCTTAGACTGGAGAAGAAGCAGCAAAGTTGCTTGAAACAAAGAAAGAAATTGTGCCAGAGAAAGGAGAATCTTTGGTGGTTAACAAGATTTTGTTAAAAAAAAAAAAGGAAGTTGCTGAACCAATGCAAAGAAAGAATTTGTTCAGAAGTGTGTGCAAATTTCAAGGTAAATGCTATTAATTGGTAATTGATAGTGGCAGTACAAATAATTTGGTCTCTACAGAGGTGATAGAGAAGTTGAAATTTAAGACAAGGGAAAATCCAACACCCTACAAGGTGTCATGGCTTAAAAAAGGACATCAGCTGATTGTAAAAGAACAATGTGAAATAGAATTGCAAATGGGAAGTTACAAAGATAAAATCATGTGTGATGTGATGCCTATGGATGTGTGTCACATATTGTTGGGTAGACCTTGGTAGTATGAAAGAGAAGCACTACATGATGGTAAGAGAAACACTTACAAGTTTTTCGAAGATGGTATGAATCAAACATTGTTATCTATGGAACAAGAAGATGCATCAAGCAAAAATTCTGATCCAAAAGCTTTATTATTGAGTGGAAAAGAATACTTGCAGCAAATTGAATTGGTTGACAATTGGTTGACAAAGGTTTGATCAGAGAAAGTTTAAGTACTTGTGCAGTACCTACAGTGTTAAGTTCGAAGAAAGATTGAGGTTGGAGAATGTGCACTGATTCAAGAGCAATCAAGAAGATAACAATTAGTTATAGATTTCCTTTACCTAGAATTGAAGATTTGATGGATTGTTTGAGTGGAGAAAGATATTTTTCAAAACTAGATTTAAAAAGTGGGTATCATCAAATTAGGATAAGGGAAGGTGATGCATGGAAAACAACCTTTAAAACAATTGAGGGATTGTATGAATGGATGGTAATGCCTTTTGGTTTATCAAATGCACCTAGCACATTTATGAGGCTTATGAATGAAGTATTAAAGGAATTTATTAGTAAATTTGTAATAGTATATCTGGATGATATATTAATTTACAACAAAAAATAAGAAGAACACTTGAGACATCTTAATTATGTCTTAAGGAAGTTACATCAAGAGAAGTTACTAATAAATTTAAAGAAATGTTCATTCATGAAAGAAGAATTGGTATATCTGGGTTTTGTTGTTTCTGCTGAAGGATTAAAAATGGATCCTGAGATGATAAAGGAAATTGTGGAGTGGCCTTCACCAAAAAGTGTTTTTGAGATAAGAAGTTTTCATGGTCTTGCTATTTTTTATAGAAAATTCATAAGGAATTTTATTAAAATCAATGCACCTATCATTGAAAGCATAAAGAAGGAAAAAAAACCATTCAAGTGGACTATTGAAGCTGAAAAGAATTTTCAGTTCTTGAAGCAAAATATAACTGAGAAACCTGTCTTAGTTTTGCCTTATTTTAACAAACCATCTCAAGTGAAATGTGATGCCAGTGGAGAAGCTATTGGGGCTGTATTAAGTGAAGAAGATAGACCTGTAGCATATTTCAATGAGAAGCTGAATGAGATAAGAAGGAAGTACTCTTCTTATGACAAGGAATTTTGTGCAATTGTATAGTCATTGAAGAAGTGGAGACATTATTTAATGTCTAAAGAATTTGTGCTATATTGGGATAATCATGCTTTACAGTATATTATGCAACAACCTAAACTGAATAAAAAACATGCAAAATGGGTTCAATATATTCAAATTTTTAGCTTTTTATTGAAGCATATCAGTGGTCAAGCAAACAAGGTAGCTAATGCCTTGAGTAGAAAAAACATTCTTGTTCAAGAAAGTCAAATTGAAGTGTTAGGTTTTGATTTTCTTAAATAACTCTATAAAACATATTTGGATTTCAAAGAAGCATTTGAAGCATGCTGTAATCCTATTTTGATAGACAGAATTCAGTTGTTATATTATTTCCTACAAGAGGGTTTATTGTTCAAAAGAAATTAGTTGTGCATACCAAATTGTTCTATGAGAGAAAATTTAATCAGGGAGAAACATAGTGGTGGACTTGTTGGACATTTTGGTGTTGCTAAGACTTATGAGCAGCTAACTCATTTTTATTTTTGGCCAAATATGAGATCTGAAGTGGAAAAGTGTGTGAAGAATTGTAAAATTTTTCAATATGCAAAAGGGAAAAGTCAAAATGCAGGTTTGTACATTCCATTACCTATTCCAAACAGACCTTGGGATATGGTAAGTATGGATTTTGTTTTAGGATTGCCTACGACACAGAGAGGAAATGATGTAATTTATGTTTTAGTTGACAAAATTTCAAAAATGGCACATTTTATTCCATGTTATAAAACCAGTGATGCTACTCATGTTGCCAATTTGTTTTTCAAAGATATTGTCAGATTACATGGGTTACCTAAATGTATTGTTTCTGATAGAGACAACAGGTTTGTTGGTCATTTTTGGAGGACATTGTGGAAGAATATTGGTACTAAACTGAGTTTTAGCTCAGCTTATCACCCTCAGACTGATGGGAAGACTGAATTAGTGAACAGAAGTTTGGGTAATATTTTGCGAAGTCTTGCAGGAGAACATCCTAAACAGTGAGATCATATTTTACCATAGGCAGAATATGCATATATTGATTCACCTAACATAATTACAGGACAGAGTCCATTCCATATAATTTATGGAATGCACCCAAGAGGAGTATCTGAATTCAGGAACTTGGGAAAATAAAAAATGAGAAGTGTTGAAGGAGAGGAGTTTGCTTCAGAAATACAAGCAATACATGAAAAAGCAAAGCAACAACTACAAGACAGCAACATCAAGTACAAGAACTGAGCAGATTTGAGCGAAGGAGAAGTTAATTTTTAATTTGGTGATTTGGTTTTGGCACACTTAAGAAAAGAAAGATTTCCAAAGAGGCAGTATAACAAGTTAAAATTCAAAAAGATAGGACCATGCAGGATATTGAGAAATTTTTTTGCAAATGCTTACGAAATTGAATTACCATCTGATATTGGAATATCTCCAATATTCAATGTCGTTGATTTGTACAGATATGAAAATGGTGGCATAGATGACAAACCAAAAGATAGAGAAAAGATTGACTGGGTAAAATAGTTACCCACAACAAAGACACAACAGCCAGAGAGGATCTTAGAGAATAAAGTGCTTAAGAAGACCAGGGGACAGGAGTATTTTCAATACTTGATCAAGTAGAGGGATCAACCAATTGAGGATGCCACCTGGATGACAAAAAATATGCTGAAAAAATTGGGCAGTTCTGTGGAGGAGCTCATGGATAGGAGCATATGAAGATATTTGTCCTCAGGAGCCTGATGTAGGGGCATGAGGCTTAGAGACAAATGGCTTCATTAATTATTCCAAAAATCCAAAAAAATGTTACAAGCAAGGGTGTTGGTACCTTTAGCTATCAATTTACAGTTGTAATAGATAGGGTTGAACTAGTATTTAGGAAGATTGAGCAGTTTTAGATTAGATTCAGTATATTTAGCTTCATTTGATAGATTGAAGGAGGATATTATGTAATTAGGATTTTGTCTAAAATAAGAGAATTCGATCCTCAAGAAGAGGTTGATTTTTATGTAAAACCTATAAATTGTAACCTCTACAAAGGAGGAATTTGGAATTTGGCCATAGAAGAATTTATTGAGAGGTTTTCCCTCTGTTTTAATAAAACTACAGATTTTTGTTTATCTGTGTATGCTTGGAAATTTTCCCAAATGGTTTCATCCCTTCGAATCCAGTTGATTTATACATTTTTTGTAGAAATTGAGTGTATTAATCTCTGTGTAAAAGAGTGGAAGAAATTGAAAGATTATGGGTTCTTTGCTTGAGATCAGGTAGTAATAGTTGATCTATGTTTATTGTTTTACATAGCAAAAAGGTGGTTTTCTAGAGAAATTCAAGTTAACTCTGAAATCCAGTGAAAATATGACTTCAAACGTGATCAGAATTTAAAGTTGCAAGTTAAGTGGTTTTGAGAAACCAAACCACTATTTTCGCATAGCCTTTGGGTCGTGAGTGGCTTTTATTCAAATCAACATGATCATATCGTATGCCGACACATCACACCAATAAAACCATCGATTTCACGTGATTTTGGAGTGATAAGTCACCGGGTCTATTTTCACATGATAACCGTCCGATCTTATGTGTGAGAGATCCAACGGTAGTCACGTTAGAAGTCGCACAGAGTTAAAATAAAGGTATGGACACAATGTTTTATGCATCAGAATTTTATTAAGGGTTTGAAATCTGGAAATGTGATACCGAAGGATTTAAAACATTGTTTTAATAGTAAATTATTAATATTTCCGAAGGTTTGAATATTGTTTCAAAAAGAACTTTATTAAAGTGTTGGGGTTCGGAAATACATTACCGAGAGGGTTTTGAACATTGTTTTAAGTGCATTATAATATCACATTGCCGAAGGTTTAAACATTGGTTCAAAGGTTTAATACTGTTTAAAGTGCATTATTACGTTATGAAAGGATAAAGGGACTTTTAGCTTCCGAATGTGCATTTTATTAGTTTTATCAAACAAATTTGATAAAGTTTGATGAATGAGAATGGAAAGGAAGACCAGGAAATAATTCCTCCAGAATTAGAAAGCATTTTAACCAAGTTTGAGTAGCTCTCCTTAACACCTGCACCCACACTGCCATCAAGAAAAATCCCGAGAGCTGGTTTTTACTAGCCTACTTTGTTTGCAGATGTAAAAAGGTATGTGACCTCCTATCACAAGTGTCAAATATTTGAGGGAAAGAAAAATCTCTCACCCTTTCCCTTGAAACCTATCTCAACAGAAATTCCATTTGAAGAGTGGGGTCTTGACTTCATTGGTGAAATTCACCCTCCATCATCAGCCCAATACAAGTAGATCCTAAGAGCTGCTGATTATTTTACTAAGTGGATAGAAGCCATACTCTCTTGGCAATCCACTAACACTGTCATTATCTCCTTTCTAGAAAGAAACATACTTTCAAGATTTGGATGTCCCCAAAATATTATTACTGACAATGCAGCTGCATTTAAATCTATAAATACGATTGACTTTTACCATAAATACCACATTACCCTAGGCCATTCTACTTCATATTACCTCAAGGTAATGGCCTTGTTGAATCTTCCAATAAGAGCCTTGTAAACACCATCAAGAAATTACTAGAAGATAACAAAAAGACTTGGAACAAGAAGTTAGTCAATGCTTTATGGACAAATAGACTTACCACCAAAAAATCTATTGGTACATCCCCTTACTAGCTTGTCTATGGAATGCATGTTGTTTTTCCATATTCCTTAGGAGTACCATTAATCAAAATAATCCAAGAATTATAGGTTGAGACAAATGACATTCAAAGAAGGATTAACCAAACCATTCACCTGCAACAAACAAGAGAAGAGGATTATCTTAGGTCTCAAGTTATCCAAGATAAGATAAAGAAATGTTTTGACAAAAATAGTAAAGAAGATGATTTATACATTGGAGACAAAGTGTTAAAATGGGATTCAAGAAAAAAAGAAAAAATAAACATGGAAATTTTGATTTTCTATTGAAAGGACCTTATGTTATTTATGGTTACATAGGTAACAATGATTTCTTTCTGAAATAAATGGATGGATCAGATCTACTTGGTGGACGAGTCAATGGAAGAATGCTGAAGCACTACTACTCCTCAGAGATAACCAATAGTTAGTTTTTTTTTACTTTGTCCATTGTACATAAACATTAAAGATTTTAGATTGGATTGGATGTTTTCATAATACAGTTGAAGCTCGGAGAGAAATCCCTAAGCTTTGAGAGGTAAAATATCATAAGTATGAACAATTACAGATCAGATAACATCTACAAGGTCAGCTCAGTAAAAATTCAAAGGCTAATAGTTTTAAAAGTTCTTGACATTTCACCAGGAAATGCCATCCCCATTTTGAGCCACTGTTATGGTCCTATAATAATAGGGCTCATAATTTTTTAATTGACTTTGATAGTCTTGTAAATATGTACATACCTTGATTTCTTCAAGTTGTTTTCCCATATTTTGAAAATAATAAAAAATGAAAAGAGGGTAAAAGTCCTAAAAGAAAGATAAAAGGAATTAGAAAAAAAAAGATCAAAAATAATAAAAAATGGACCCCAAAAGAAAAAAGAGATAAGAATAAGAAATTAAAGTGAGCAAGTCAAAGTGCCACTAATATTTATTTTTACTGCAAAAATAATGATTATGTGTAGATTGTTCAAAATGCCATAATCCATGATCAGTTAAATAGTCTAATATTAACTTTTCATGCTATGAATTTCACATTTTAGATAGAAAATAAAGATATGTCAAATAGTTTAAACTTGACAAATCAATAGATAGTTAGAGAATAAATAGGAGCTCAACAGTTTAATCTGAGCCCTCACATGAAATAAGGTTAGAATTAGATAGTTTATGCTTTACAAAGAAAAATGGATTTAGGGTTTCAAGCTTAAATGCACCCATGTAAATGAAGTAAAAATGTTAGAATAATGATGGGTAGGTAGAAAGAAGTTGTGCAAGGCATGTAATAAAGCATCATCGGACAATTTACTAATTTCCCCTCCCCCACAATGATCTAGTATTAAAAGCCTTCAGTTAAAAAGGCTTAGAGCATTTCTCTGACTTCTGTTGGGACTGGACCCAAGGCTTAGTAATTGATTGGTTAAAAATATTGGATTCCCTTCATAAAAGCCCATTTCCTTAGCATATTCACCCTCTTCCAAAAATATAATCCCTTTTCTTAAGTAAAACACATGTTTTGCCTAGAAAAAGTAGAATCCCCTCTTAATTAATTTCACTTTATCCACAAAACTCAAAAACCCACAAAATAAAATTTATCCTAAGTTTATGTGTAAATATCAAAACAAGATAATTTTTATGCTAAAATGCTTAAATTACACTTATTTTATTTCTATGTATTTTCATTTCATTACATTTCATTTCATATTAATTTTTTAACATAAAGTATTAAATCCTTTTAAATATACGCCTTCTCGTATATTTATTAATTCGTTTTATTTAAATATCCCAAAAATCCCACTTATTAACGTTAGCCTATGGTTTTATATTACCCATGTGCTAAATATAATTCCTTGCCCTATTCCCCATAGGTTAAAATATATCATATTATATAACCTGCCCCCAATGGTTGTTAAACATTCGTAAATGTTTCATTTACCATGTAAATACACCCCACCATATCATAAATAAAACATTAGTCTTATATTAAAACATATGTTTTAATATTAAAACTAACCCCACCACAACACAGAAGCGCGGGCCCCACGCCCCATTCATTGATTAACTCCTCATCTGATCTCCACTGTTGGCATACATACCCTCAGATCGAACGACCCAAACACTATATTGCATTTTCACTTGCACAAACATTAACCATTTCAAGATTTGTGAAATGGGTTGTTTTGAGCCCTTATCTCTCCTCCATACGGCAACATATGATTGGATCGCATTTGATCTGAGAAAAAAACTTACCACCCAAAGCTCGTGCGATAAACCACCAACGGTTTTCTGCCTCAAGTGCCAAAACCGCCCTCTGCTCTGATATGACTTCATTCAATTCTTACCTTGTTTTAACCTAAAAATAATATAAATATTTCTATCCACGCAGTTAAACAATTTTATGCATTATTTGTGTGTTTTATTCGTCTCCGACTAAATAAACGAGCCCTGTAGACCTGTTTTCAAGCCTAAGGAACCAGAAAATCCATTAGAATTGTTGTCAAGACCATTGAAAATGTCCAGCTTGCTTCCAAAAGACTTATACAAACATCATAAACCTATCTGATGTCTCATAACATGTTTTAAAGACCAAATACCTACACAAACAGGTATTCTTCAAAGAAAATCCAACCTGTCTATCATTTGAAAAGAGTTTTCTGAAAAAATTAAACCTAGTAAAGCCCATTTTACCCACAGAAAGACTGAAATTTCCTGCAAAAGAACGAATTCACTGTAAAACTCTGATAAACCCCTGTTTCGATACTGCATATGGTTTTTAAAGAAAAATTGAATGTTTTTATCCTTTGCAGACATTGAAAAAGACTCCTAATCTATCCAGGAACCCTTTGCAAGTAACCCCAATCCTTCTATGCCCAATTTGATCCATTTTCAGTCCAGTATTATCCGAAAAAATCATTGAAACCCTTGAGTTATCATTTCTTGAACCTGTAAGAGTCTGAATATCAATTTTAAAGCCAAAACTGAAGAGTTAAATCCAAGGAAAAAGTCAATTTGTGCCTATTTTTATCCATAGACCTCTGTTAAAGTCAAAACCACTTCTGTAAACAATTTAATCTTACAGAAGGGTTCAAAAAAGCCAAAATATACAGTTTCAAGCACCCAAAAGGTCTAAAAATGTCATAATAAAATCCAGTAGTGTCTTCCAAAACCACAATTATTGTAAATCCTCTACAACCTCTCATTGTAGACATTGAACCTATGATGCAGGCATAGCCTGCAAACCCAGAATCTTTAACATCTGTGCATATCAACGTGCATCTCAGCTTTTTTTCCCCAAATCAAAACTTCAATAGTTGGCAAACTCATACAATACCATTATTATATGGAAGCCTTCAACATAAATTCCATAAACTCACCCATCACTTCCTATTTCATTTATTTCAATTCAGCAACATGAGTATATAGGATCCCATAATAGTGTGAGTTCAATATTCCATAATTTGAATAAAAACCAATTAGACCATGCGCTCATGGTCTTCCCATGCTTGATTCTAAGCATTATAACAAAGTTCCACCTTTGAACTCAATATGAACCTCAGTCACAACTTATTATGCCAGCGCTATTCAAACTAATTCCATTCGGTTTAAACATACCTGTGTTATCAAACGTTGTCCATCCTCCAGCTCAAACTCTGCTTTTTAACACTGTCATCAAACCTCAACGCTGGTCCATACAATCACTTCATTCAGGATTCAATCCATAACTTTACTGCGCCCTTCAAACTTTAACAATCTGGCAGATGTATCAGTTCATAAAACTTACAACTTCTGAATGTGTTCAAAGCTTAACACATTACACTCGAGCTGTATGAATATCGCTTCAGTTCAATACTGACAACATTTAAAACTCAACGCAGAGTCTATTTCTTCAACACTTTAATACACTTACCATTAAACGATGTGCCTACTCTGCGTTAACCATTTATGACAACCCAAATTAAAGGAACAACGTCTTCTTCACATTCATCAACTGGCGCTTCCAACATCGTTCTGCCTGTACACTGCATTTTCATGTTTTTGTACTAATCTTCATTGCAAAGAACCTTCAATTGATGGATATTAGATCATCATCGATTTGATGTTCTTCCTTCCCTGCATTCAAATAACATAATTCTTCAGCATATTTATTTCAAATAAACAGAATTTCAAGAACCTTGTGCCTTCTTTATATTCTGTGCTCCGACTTCCACAGTGAGCACAATAAAACCGTGTTCGATTACCACTCTCCATTCAATTCACAATTTCTGGAAATTGTTATACTCTTCTTCAATTCTTGGGATCATCACTATTATCATTTGATAATTGTCTCTATCGAATTCAATTAATTACAACTGGATTTTCTACTTTCATACATAAATTAACCAGAATTTGATGTTTCTGGCATTCTCAAAAACTCATCGATTCTTCAATACAGATTTAAAATTTTCCAGTTCAATTGAATTATGCTCTTATTTATACAAAATCGATATCAACATACGCATTTACCTTTCAATCGATTGTCAAATCTGCTCCATAAAATTTGGCACTCATTCAACCACAGGTCGATATTAGAATCAAACCCCTCTGAAAATTTCCTCTATTCAACGCAGACTCTTGCTACGTGACATTCCAAACATAAGTCGAATTCTTCAATTCTGGATTGTTGTGCACAAACATCGATCCACTGTTCAGATCTGAGATTGCCTTCTGCGCCTGAGATTATAGTTCGATCTCAACTATCTTTACAACTGTTCATAAATCTCAACTAATGCACAGAATGCTCTATATTTGAGATCCCGTCTCCAGTTATCGCCCTTTAAGTCTTCAGTTGCTTTCAATAAATATTAGAATTTGTTCCAGCTGACATCGTTCTAACAAACGATGTGTTCGACCCATAGACCTGTGTTGTTATCCATTGGTTCTTCTTAACGCGTACAAACCTTACTATCTGAAACGCTTTCCATTACCAATTAAAACCTCTTCACAAGTTAACATTGCAATTAATCGATTAAAAATTTTGTATCAATTTTTCATATACATTGTCGAACCATTTAAATGGGAACATCGTTCAACATAATCTTAATTTGCCGGCAGAATATCATTTAATGAGAATAGCGCTCTATCATATGCTTCTACCTTTTCAAGTAAACAACCTTTCAGTGCTATAGATATTCTTATACATACAATCTGTCAATACTCTATGCACAGTGAATCGACTTCTTCCCAACTGGTATTTAAAATCTTAAATTGCACTGAACTTCAGTTTCATTTCAATTACAGAAAACGAACACAAATCCACCAATAAAGCTCTAAACACACTTATCATATTAATAAAAAAATACTTACAATTCTGGTTTGGCCTGATATTCGTAATCTATGGCCCTTACAAACTGCCCGAAGGCATCCAAGCAGAAAACCTCTCACTCTCTACTCACACTCACTCACAATCTCAATGTCTTTTCCTCTCAAAACCCCTTCCTATTTATACAATTTTAAAAAATGATCTAATTAAATGCTCAATCCCCTTAATATCTCAACAAATCCCTAAATCTCTCAACATCCCTAAAAGATAGATTCTCATCCCTAAAACTTAGAAACTAATTCCAACTTAGGCTCTCTCATTAATTCTAAATAATCTAGAAACTAATTTCTCTCACATTTACAATTTCTCACAAATAATTATTTAATCACTCAAAATAATATTTACATGAATTTTAATATTTCTTTCAAAACATGAAACCCCCTAGCTTAGATAAAATACAATGTGTTTTTCGGAGCTGATGCTCCTGCATCAACCTACACCCTTAGCAGATGTGGATTACAAAATAGTATATCCAGTGATAGAATTTAATCTATTAGACCTCCACTTTTGGAGTCTTGAAAAGTCATTAGATCAAGGAAATGAAGTCGAGATTTGGGAGTCAAATCTACCCAACTATGTATTTCCACTCACTCATCAATGTCTAGAAATCATCAGGCTACATCAATATTATTATTCTCCTAAACAAAGAGCAATGGTTAACGCAAATAAAGAAGTATTGTTCACAATTACTGCTGAGTTAATAAACCTAATGTTAGAACTCAAACCATACCCCAATGAAGTTCCTGTATCCGTATAAGCACTCACTAAGCTTTACATTGGTCTGGACTTTCCTAAAAGGTTTCAGATTTTCCAAAATATCATGCTTGCCTATGTTGAAATTCCAAAACTAAACCCTCCTTATTCTACTTCAAAATTTTAAGGGTCTAGGCATGTCATATCCATGTTGTCCTTCATCCTAGGGTATTTTACAGATGAGCATATAGATGAATCAATCCTAGGTTTTCTATCTACCTTTGTACCAGGAGAGCCTCCTTCTATCATTTACAATTATGCTGATTACATAGTTGATAATATCCATGATCAGCTTGTCAAATTTCCAACTGAAGGAGGGTTTAGGTATACTTCCTTTATTTTTCACATGTTTCTATATTTCCAAGAAGACAAGTTCCCAATAACACTTCAGAAGCTTGATGTAGAAGGGAACCCCTTGTCAGTAATCTTTTGGACATATTTGATCAGAAAAGAGTCTACAGAGTTTAGTTATGCGGAGTTTACAGATTCCTTTATTCATCCATTGATAAACTTGTTGAAAAATAATGTACAAACAAGAATCCATGATGAGATAAAGAAAATATTACAGCTATTAGAACAAAGTAAAATTAGAGATTGGTATTTATATCAGAACCATATAGAAACCAAATTTTTTGGGTCCAATCTTTTACCCTATAAACTACCTAAGTATGTGCCAATGAGATTTTTTTCCTTGGAGTACATCAAGCAAATTCTTAGTTGAGATTCAATCAATTTCTTGGCAGCCAAGAAGAAGACCCAATTTAAGTTGAAAGATCAGATAGGACCCTTCATTTGTAATCACAGAGATGCAACAATAGAGGCAACAAAACAGTAGCTGGAGTACAAATTTGAATTCAGCTTCTTATGGAATTACGATCCTCAGGGAATTCTCAGCAAAATGAGGGTGAAGTGGAAACTAACTCGTTATATTCATGAAAAAAGGCCAGAGATTGAAAATTTTTCTAATCAAGCAGAATAGCTAGAAAATACCTTGATTGAAGCAGCAAAACAGGGTGGTAATAGTCACACCTTGAAAACTATGAATGAACAAGATAGAGCTGCCAAAATAGTCAAAGAAGAAGGTACCTACATTGTTGAAACAACCATTAAGACTAGGTTTAAACTCAGGTATAATAAAAATCCTTAGCTCAATCCAGTTGATATAGAAAAAGTGACCACAAAAGTAGAAGATACAAATGTTCCATAGAAAAACACAGATGCTACTACAGTCATTATAAATGAGCCAACCACAGAGACTCTAAATGAAGATCATCATGATAATTCAAATACATAGGTAATAGAGAAGAAACAGAGTATGGAGGCATCCTCCTCATAGCCAGCAGAGGACAAAGATATTGACATCAGGGATAAATACAAGCAGATAAAGGCCAAGTATGAATAAATCAAGAATGAGATTTATTCTCACTATTTAAAACAAACACCAGGGATCCAAAACATACATCTATCTTCTTTTGATTATTCTAACAAGAATTTTATTATGTCAGTGCTTCAACCAATAGTTAAGACTCCCAAAAAAGTGGCATATTACAAAAAATTTGACCTTGAAGTGCCTACAGAGAATATCCATGCATTAGATCAAATTGAGTTTCACAGAAAAACTTCTGAGATGATTTATTCTACCATTACGACAAAGGCCATGAGTGTTCACAAGCTCCCAAATACAATAATAAATACGAGAGATCAAATGAAGGATGAAAAGGCTTCCTCATATGCTAAAGATATTAGGATTAAGTCTTTAGAAGAGTTGGTTATTCAAGTAGGATATGATCCTGCCAATGTGAAAGTAGCAGAAGAGTTGGTGAAGAAAAATAATGCTAATATTGCAGCACTTAGGAAACAACTCAAGCTTTCACCAATATAACACCCACAAATCAAGGAAATTGTGCAAGAGGCAAGTTAGAAAGATGATATGATGAACTTAATCTTACAATTAACAACACTGATAAAAGAGATGGAAATCCAAATGGGCAAGCTTGTCCATGAAAGAGAAGCTGTAAAAGCACAGGAAGTTCCTACAATAATTCCCATGGCAACTACAACCTTTCCTTCAACTCTTGTAGAAGAGTTGGCACCAAAAGTACCACTTGCTACAGTAGTGCCAGTGACCACATCCATTACTTTAGCTACAAAGTTATCTACATCAACAGTGCAACCAACAAATGAAACCAACAAGCTTATCAAAGCTATAGACGAAATAACACTTTAAAGCAATGAGATCAGTAGATTGAAGAAAGTGATTGAAAATATTGAATACACTAAGAAGCTAGCCCAAATCAATGTTAAAACTGAAGAAAAAAGGGCTAATAGGTTAAATGCTGAATTGAAGAATGTCCAAAAGGATTTAACCTTGAAAGAGCCTATGTTATATGTGAAGAATTAACTATGGATTAAAATCATTGAATCCATCAATGATGTGTGGTCATCAATACAGGTAATATATGAGCAAAGGGATTTACTGAAAGCAGCCCAAGAAGATATTTAGAAAACAAAGGAGGAACTACGTGCCAAACCTGAATAGGCCCTAGAACTAATCAAGTTTATCAAAAATAAGAACAAGAAAGAACTAGAGCAGATAGAAATTACTGACAGAACAAAGACAATCCTTGAGATAAGGAAAGTAATTTCAAATAAGAATTTAATGAAGCAGCTAGAGGAAAAATGTGAAAACATGAACATAGCCCTAGCCAAATTTATGGTTAAATTTGTGATTTTAAAATAGGTCTTATTGGAAAAATATTTTCATTATCCTTTTACCTTAAAGAATTTTTTATAAGTTGTGAGTATCATTTTATAAAAAAACTATAATTCTGGCTTCTATGAGAGTCTACTATACCAGGTCAAACCCGGATCCTAAACCTGTTGTTATAGTAGACAATCCGGTCAGAATTGGAAAAAAGAATAAACAAGTAGAAGATTTAGATGCTAAAGCTTACTTAGTTAAAGCAAATTCATTACCAAAATAGTTAGTGAGTATACAAGACATAAAGTTTGACTCGAATTTTGAACATTCTTTATTTAGATGTAAATCAGAAAGTAACTTAAGTAGTTTTGTTATAGATCCTATTTTTATTTCATTTATTGAAACAAAGAAGATAAAAATTTCAATAGATTCTGAAACAAAAGTATTTAAAGCTCATGATACACTTGAAGAAACAAATGCTGCTATTCTTAAGGAAATAAATGAAGCTATTGAATTAGCTAAATTATTAGCATATACATCTAAGCCTTCTATTTCTCATTTAGATACTTCTATATCATCTATAATTTCTAGTACCATCCAATCTACAAATCCATTTATCCATAGACAACCCTTACAACCTAGAATACTATTTCCATTTTCTCCCACATCAACTTCATCCATTACTTTATCTTCTGCAATTTCAAACACATCATTTTCATTTCCAAGTAGTTCTTGATATATACCAGTTTCATTTTCTAGCACCTCAACTTCATCCTTTAGTTCATCCACCACTTTTTCTAATAAATCATCTTATATTCCAATTTCATCAATCACTTCATTGACTACATTAGCCAGTACTTCCAGTTCTGCCCCAAGCACTTCCAATCTACCTTCTAGACAAGCTAGAATTCAAGCTATCGCTGCTAGGTATGCTCCCCTAGTTCTTCCAGCACAACTACAAGACATGCCTCAGGATTACTAGAGTAAAATACCTCAATTGGATGCTACCACACATTACACTGGCCAACAAAACATTAATAAGATGGAAAATTATTTTGAGCTTCATGAAATAGATGATTTTGATGTACAAATGAGACTCTTTGCTCAAGCATTAACAGGGGAAGTTAAAAAATGGTTTGAAGGTATTAATACTAGTAGTATATCTGATTTATTAGTCTTTCATAGATTATTTTTGAATAAATGGGAAAATAAGAAAAATACACTCCAAATATTATCTGAATTTGATGCCATAAAAGAAGTTCCTAATGAAACAGTCCAAGACTACTGCTCTAGATACAATAGTGTTTATAATTCAATCCCGTCCAATCTCAAACCCACTCTTGATTATGTCTTACTCAAATTCCCTGATGGATTTGACACAGACATGGCTTATTAGCTGAGAGAGAGAAATGCTGAAACCTTAGAAAGAATGCAAACAGATGTTGTTAGTGTAGAAGTTAATATTTTGGCTAGAAAAGCTAGATTGAGGAATGAGAGGAGAATAACCATAAAATAAGAGACTTCTAGTTCAGATGGAAAAATAGATCAGCTAGCTAAAACTTTAGAGAGAATGATGGATAGATTAGAAAACATAGAAAGAAGATCTCAATGTGATAATGAACATCAAATCAGGAATCCCAACTTCAGGAAAAATACAAAATCAAGAAAATCCAAAGAATCATCCCTTGATCAGACAATAAGACCTCCATTTCAAGAGAACGATGCTAAAAGTTCTCAACACAATGTTGATGATGAAGACACCATAAATCTAATGGGTATAAATGGTGATAACACTATCTTTCTCACATAGGAAGACCAAGAGTTATTTGAAATGAAACAACTTCAATTAGATCCAGGTGAATCATTTGCCTATAAATAAGGTTATGATTTTGCTATAGATGAAGTACATAAAAAATATAACCTTATAAGTAAGAAAAACTGAGCCTTCTACTAAGAAAACTGCACAAATAGAAAATAAAAAAACAGTAGAAGCTCCGACTACAAAAGTTCTGCAAATTATCCCTAGGAAAAATAAGAAAAACTCTAATTCATCCCAAAAATTTTCCAGCCCTAAAAGTTCATCCAGTCCCAAGATTGTTGATATAATAGATGAATTTTCCCAAACATCAACAAATTCACAAAAATTTGCTGCTGTGAAAACACCTAATTCTATTAAAACAACAAACATAGAATAAAAAACATCCACTGTTGATCCAAAATCAGCAAATCCAAAAGTTGCCACTGTAAAAATAGCTTTTGATAATTCAAAATCTGAAAAAACGTCTACTGCTTCTCAAACCATTCCTGAAAAGAAAACTAAGAGTAGTAAGACACAAGAAAATGAAAAGATAACTGTAGAAAAATAAGAGTAACCTACTCAAACTATAGTTACTAAAGAGGAGTTAATTCAGCTTAGTAAATCACAAACTTCATTCAATATACAAGCTGAAATTGCAAAATTAAAAATACCAATTCCTTTGACAGAATTGGTAAAACATGATTTGTATAAAACAACTATCACTGAAACCTGAAACATGAATGATGGAGAAGACTCAATAAACTTAAATGATGATCAACCAGAGTTAATTTTTGGTCCTGATGTTAATGGAAAACACCAAGATGGAGAAGTTCCATCGTTTTACATTAGCTTAACTTTTCATGACCAAATATTACACAATGAAATGTTAGATTCAGGGGCTTCACACAATCTAATGCCCAAAGAAATAATGGAAACCGTGAACTTAGACATCACAAGACCTTACAAAGATCTCTTTTCATTTGATTCAAGCAAAGTTAAATGTTTAGGTTTAATTAAAGATTTATGTGTCACATTAGTTCAATATCCTAGTAAAATTATAATCATGGACATTGTAGTAGTTGATATACCACCTAAGTATGGTATGTTATTATCTCACTCATGGCGAGAAAACTTACAGGGATGTCTACAATTGGACATGTCATATGCAACCATATCAGATTTTGGCCAACCAAAGAAACTCTATAGAGAAACATTGATGAAATATATGGTGAGTAGTGCAGAAAGATCGATAAATTACCCAATTTACACTACACCTACTGACCTAGATTCATTCATCTTATGTAACTTTGAAATTGATAATGAAATCAAAACTGAACTAAAAGACAAAAAGAAAATACAAAACAATGAAAATATCTTTGATGAGTCTTTATGGCATTTAGATTTTGATGGCTTAGTAAATAAAGTAGGAGCATGAGTAGGAGTTTGGATCACTAATATGGAAAATAATCATGTAGAAGGCCATGCTTTCAGACTCAATTTTAAATGTACCAACAATATGGTTGAGTATGAAGCTCTCATTTTAGGACTTTAGATTATCAGAAACTTAGGAGGAAAAAGTATATGAATTATGGGATATTCGGATTTGATTATAAAACAAATAAATGGAGAATATTCTGTTTATAATCCTAGATTAGGCCAATGTAGATAAACTGTATTGGATTTGATAGATGAATTTTTGGAACGTAATTTTTCTACAATACCAAGAAAGCAAAACATACAAACACACTCCTTAGAAACTTTTTCTAGTACCTGTGTTACGTAGGTAAATCCTCTATACAGACAGAGACGATCCCTCTAGCGCTAGGGTGGGTCTAGAAACAAAAGGACACGCTAAATTTTTGCTTCCTAGTTAATTAATGAACAAAATACATGGTGTCGACCTACCTGGAATCCAATGCTATCGTCATTGAAAAAAGAGTAGTAGCCTCTTGCTCTTGTCTTGGAAAATCACAATCCGTTCGTTGTTACGCCCGGATATCGGCACATGTAACAAGAAATGAGAACAACATACAACATCATAGTTTCACTCACAAATATTAACTAGTTAGATAGGGCTAAAGCTATCGCATTACACAAACATCACAACACAATAGTGGAACCAAACAGTAGTCATGTATATATAAGTAGAAGGAAGAGGTACAACCAATGCTTTGATGTCGCAATATCCTCCAGTGGGGTTCAACCGAAGCATGTCTCAGTACCTATTGAGGGATTCAGATGGAATGAGGACATGATTTCAAGCTCTCCTCAATGTGATTCCTTCTATCTATCTTCTCTATTCATTCAACTATAATATCAACTCTCCAAGTTCATCTACTCATCCATTTAGCTATTCAGCTAGTTTGTACTAAGAGAGATAGTTTCTTTTATAGAGGAAAAGGAGGAGGTTGGGATCCCTACAAATATGGGAAGGAGTCCTATCCTCTAGGATAGTTCCAAGGGAGGTGGAAACTAATAACTAAAGGAGGGAGTCCATGGTTGTTTCAGTTCAACCACTCCCAATGACTCATCCTCGAGGTGGTTGGGATAGAACCTCCGCCTCTATTTTTTTAAAAAATTCTATAAAAATCTTGGTGCCAGTGCTTAACTAGGACAGAGCGCAAATTGGCATGGGCTCAGTGTTAATTTTCCAGCTCAGCACAAGAGTGTAATTAGCTACTCTGGCTACTAGTGCCAAGGCAAAAACAAGGGTTTTTATAGTCCTGCTCAGGGAATTGTCAATAAGAGGAATGTTACTCTCATGCAAAGGAATGTAGTGATGGTTTTCTCTAGGCATGACACTGCCTATTGGTCACAAAAATGACCCTCCAATGGGTGAGATGGGGATTGCAGGGACAGTGACAAAATGTTGTGTAACAACCTATAATTTTCCCTTTCATCCCAATCATAAGTATACTGCAGAAGTAAAAAAAAGACCAATAAATCCAGATAACCTCAAATGTTGGCAAATTTTCTCACAAGATAAATAGATTTACCATTTTATGAATAATGAAGGTGAATTTTAGAACTGTAAAATAAACACAGATTGCACATTAGATCAAGATTTAGATAGTGAAATTGATTGAAATAACATAGTTGTAAATAAAGTAAATTTTTCTAAACCCACTAAATTTAGTCAATTAGATATAGATAACTTAGAGAAAGTAGAAATTGATGAGATAATTGATGATGAATCTGATATATTAAATCTCAAAGATAATTTCTTACCAAAAGGCTGAACCCCTTTAGAATATTTATTTGACTCAAATGATGTTGCTATAAAACCCAAAATGGAGCCACTTAGATATGATATTGAGGAATGTAACATAGGCACAGAATTAAAACCCAAAATGATAAAACTTTCCAAAGCCTTACCTCAACCAGAAAAAGAAAATTATATTGCTCTTTTCAAGGAATTTCAAGATGTTTTTTCTTGGAGTTATGAGGACCTAAAATCCTATGACACCAATATAATATAGCATAAAATCCCTATAAAAGAAGACCAAAAACCTTTTAAACAAAATTTAAGAAGGATCAACCCTTTTTTGATGCCTTTGATTGAAAAAAAGGTAAAAATAATGTACGATGCACAGATAATTGCACCAATCAGATATTCTGATTGGGTGTCTAGTCTACTTCCAACCAGAAAAAAGACAGGAGAAATTAGATTATGTGTTGATTTTAGGAATATGAACAAAGTATCCTTAAAAGATAATTATCCTTTACCAAAAATGCATCACATTTTACAAAGGGTAGTTGGTTTTTCTAGGATTTCACTTTTAGATGGATTTTCAGGATAGAACCAAATTTTAGTCGAACAAGAGCATCAAGCCAAAATAACTTTTACTACTCCTTCGGGCGCTTTTATGTATGTAAAAATGCCTTTTGTTTTAATGAATGCCTTTTGTTTTTAATGAAGGCTATGGATATAGCCTTTGCAAAGGAAAGTCATGAATTCTTAGTGATTTACCCAGATGACATTACTGTATTTTATAAGACTAATTATGAACACTTGGATCATCTTAGACAAGTCTTTATTAAATGTAGAAAGTTTGGCATCTCTTTAAACCCTAAGAAAACCTTATTTGGATTAGAAGAAGGTAAGTTACTAGGACACATAATATCTAAGGAAGGAATTAGAATAGACCCTGCCAGAATAGAAGCAATTCTTAACATTAGTCCTCCTAGGAACATAAAAGAGTTACAAGTCTAGGTAAAATTAACCTTTTAAGAAGATTCATATCCAATTTAGCTGAAATAATTAGAGAGCTTAACAACATGCTTAAAAAAGATTCAGTTATTAAATGGACTATTGAGGCCAAAAAATCATTTGAATCTATCAAACAATATTTAACCAAAACTCCAGTCCTTATAAGTCCTGAATTTAAAAATAATTTCATCATTTTTTCATTTTCTTCAGAACACACCATTGCTGGAGTTTTACTGCAGAAAAATGACCAAGGCTATGAGCATACCATATCTTTCTTTATAAAAACACTTAGAGATGCCACTTTGAAGTACAATATCATGGAGAAACAGGCCCTAGCTTTGGTAAAGGCCATTAAAGACTTCAAAGTGTACATTATTTATTCTCACATGATTGCTTATGTTCGAAATGCAGTAGTAAAAGACATTCTAACTCAGGATGGTATTTATGGTAGAGGAGGCACATGGATTGCCACAATTTTGGAATATGGCATAGAGATAAAACCCACTAAACTTATAAAAGGTCAAGGTTTAGCCAAACTCATGGTTGAATCAAATTTTCATGCCCTAGACATAAATTTTATTGCCCAAGTAGATGATCAAGAAGAGATGGTGACTCCAAATATCAGTGAAACCTTATCAAATTTACCACGGTATGCAGACACCATATTTGTACTAATAAAATTACAAGCTCCTCCTAGATTATCAAGAAAAAAATCTAGATTCTTAAAGCTAAAGGCAGTAAGATTTTGTATAATAGACAATGTAATTTTTTGGAAGGATCATAGTGGAATTTTACTGAATTTTTTTCTAAAAGAATAAGCTGAAAAATTTTTAGAAGAATTTCATGCAGGTGACTATGGAGGACATCTATACTGGAAGACTATTGCAGAAAAAATCCTGAGAGCTGGTTTTTACTGGCCTACTCAGTTTGCATATGTAAAAAGGTATGTGACCTCCTATCACAAGTGTCAAATATTTGAGGGAAAGAAAAAGCTCTTATCATTTCCCTTAAAACCTATCTCAATAGAAATGCCATTTGAACAGTGGGGTCTTGACTTCATTGGTGAAATTCACCCTCCATCAATAGCCCAATACAAGTGGATCTTGACATCCACTGATTATTTTACTAAGTGGATAGAAGCCATACCCTCTAGGCAATCCACTGACACTATCATTATCTCCTTTCTAGAAAGTAACATAATTTCAAGATTTGGATGTCTCCAAAATATTATTACTGACAATGTAGCTACAGTCAAATCTAAAAATATGATTGACTTTTGCCATAAATACCACATTACCCTAGGCCATTCTACTTCATATTACTCTCAAGGTAATGGCCTTGCTAAATCTTCCAATAAGAGCCCTGTAATAATCATCAAGAATTTAGTAGAAGATAACAAAAAGACTTGGAACAATAAGTTAGTCAATGCCTTATGGGCAGATAGACTTACCACCAAAAAATATATTGGTACATCCCTTTACCATCTTGTCTATGGAATGGATGTTGTTTTTCCATCTTCCTTAGGAGTACAAGTAATGAACATAATCCAAGAATTATAGCTTGAGACAAATGGCATTCAAAGAAGGATTAACCAAACCATTCACTTGCAGAAAACAAGAGAAGAGGTTTATCTTAAGTCTCAAGTTATCCAAGATAAGATAAAGAAATGTTTTGACAAAAAGAGTAAAGAAGATGATTTCTACATTGGAGACAAAGTGTTAAAATGGGATTCAAGAAGAGAAGAAAAAGTAAACATGGAAAAGTTGAATTTCAATGGAAAGGAACTTATGTTATTTATGGTTACAAAGGTAACAATGCTTTCTTTCTAAAATAAATGGATGGATCAGATCTGCTAGGTGGACCAGTCAATGGTAGAATGTTGAAGCACTACTACTCCTCAAATATAACCAATAGTTAGTTTTGTTTACTTTGTCCATTGTACATAAACATTGAAGATTTTAGATTGGATTGGATGTTTTCCTAATAGGTGCTCGGAGAGAAGGCCCTAAGCTTTGAGAGTTAAAATATCATAAGTATGAACAATGGAATATCAGATAACATCTATAAGGTCAGCTCAGTCAAAATTCAAAGGCTACTAGTCTTAAAAGTTCTTAACATTTCACCAGGAAATGCCATCCCCATGTGGAGCCATTGTTAGGGTCCTATAATAATAGGGTTCATAATTTTTTAATTTACTTTGATAGTCTTGTAAAGATGTATATACCATGCTTTCTAAAAGTTGTTTTCTCATATTTTGAAAATAATAAAAAATGAAAAGAGGGTAAAAGTCCTAAAAGAAAGATCAAGGGACTTAGAAAATAAAAGATAAAAAAGAATAAAAAATGGATCCCAAAAGAAAAAAGAGATAAGAATAAGACATGAAGGTGAGAGAGTAAAAATACCACTACTATTTACTTTTACTACAAAAATAATGATTATATGCAGATTGTTTAAAATGCCATAATCTATGTTCAGTTAAATAGTCTAATATTAACTTTTCATGCTATGAATTTCATGTTTTAGATAGAGAATAAAGACATGTCAAACATTTTAAACTTGAAAAATTAGTAGATAGTTAGAGAATAAAGAGGAGTTCAACAGTTTAATCTAATCCCTCGGATGAAATAAGGTTAGAATTATATAATTTATGCTTTAAAAAGAAAAATGGATTCAGGGTAGCAAGCTTAAATGCACCCATGCAAATGAAGTAAAAATGTTAGAATAATGTTGGGTAGGTAGAAAGCAGTTGTGCAAGGCATGTAATAAAGCATCTTCAAGCAATTTACTAATTTCACCTCCCCCACAATGATCTAGTACTCAAAAACTTCAATTAAAAAGGCTCAAAGAATTTCTCTGACTTCTGTTGGGACCAAACCCAAGGCTTAATAACTGATTGGTTAAAAATATTTGATTCCCTTAATAAAAGCCCATTTCATCAGCATATTCACCATCTTCCAAAAATATAATTCATTTTCTTAAGTAAACCACCTCTTATGCCTAGAAAAAGTAAAATCCCCTCTTAATTAATTTCATTTCATCCAAAAACACTCAAAAACCCACAAAATACAATTTATCCTAATTTTATGTGTAAATATCAAAATGGGATAATTTTTATGCTAAAATACCTATTTTACACTTTACTTAGTTTATCTCTATGTATTTTCATTTCATATTAATTTTTTAACATAAAGTATTAAATCCTTTTAAATACACGCCTTCCCATATATTTATTAATTCATTTTATTTAAATATCCCCAAAAACCCACTTATTAACGTTAAGCTATGGTTTTATATTATCCATGGGCTAAATATAATTCCCCGCCCTATTAACCATAGGTTAAAACATATCATATTATATAAATTTCCCCCAATAGTTTTTAAACATTCATAAATGTTTCATTTACCATGTAAATACACCCTGCCATATTATAAATAAAACATTAGTTTTATATTAAAACACATGTTTTAATATTAAAACTAATCCCTCCGCAACACAAAAGCATTGGCCCCATGCCCCATCCATCGATCAAATCCTCATATAATCTCGACCGTTTGCATACATACCCTCAGATCTGACGACCCAAACACTATATTGCATTTTCACTTGCGCAAACGTTAACCATTTCAAGATTTGTGAAATTGGTTGTTTTGAGCCCGTATCTCTCCTCCACGCATAAAAATATGATTGTATTGCATTAGATCTGAGAAAATAGCTTACCGCCCAAATCCCATGTGATATACCACCAACGGTTTTCTGTGTAATATCCCAAAATGGGATCTGCTAGCAATGCATGACTAGAAAACACATTTTCCAGGAATGGCTGCTACGAGATTTGAAACCAACACTTGGATCCCTTAGACCCAAGTATCTAAGTCCTAAATCCAAGAGTATATCATAAATAAATCCTTCTAGGTGGGTTAAATAGATCTCCCACACCTAGTTTGCTTGAAAAATACCCAAAGGAGGGACTGCAGCAATATAAAAGATCACTGCCAAAAAAATAGCGCAGTTCTAGATAGTAGTAGCAGTAGGCCAATATGATAGCTTGAAAATAAATTATGCAATGATAAATTACATTTACAGTAAAGACCAATCAATGTACAGGAGAAAGAAAGCGACTTTATGGAGAAAAACTCTCTTAAAGAGGTGTTGCAACAATTGTATTTCACTACAAAGCCATGACAGTGTTATTTTTATGAGTAAAAAGTAGTTGTAGGTTACAACTTAGATCTAGGACAAATCTATGTACAAAATATTAGATCTATATCAGATCTGTACACTATATTGTCTATATTTTACATACCCCTTGGGGTTTTCAGCAAAACATGAAGCACAGAGAGTAGATATGAGATCTACTACAACAGATCTGCAGAATGATATAGAATTTCTAAAGAAAATGTAGTAGTGAATAAAAAATATATGAAACATACATGTATTATTTGGCTAATCCATGGATCACCACAGTGAGAGGAAGACTCCTCTACACTAGAGATCTCTCCTCCAAATAGTTTCCAAAAACCCTGCAACTCTTCTCTTGCAAAATAATGCTGATCTAGGGAAAAAAATATGTTGTAAGCTTGAAGCATAGGTTGGCCTGATGCCAAGATCAAGATTTGAAGCTCAACAGCTAATACACTCTTCCAGGAGGTTAAAAGACACACTCATTGAGAAGAGGCACTAGTACAATCTAGATCTAAGCAGATCTAGTCTCCCACTTGCTGCTACTCACAAGGACAACAAAACCCTCAACAGGATCTGAATTGTAGTTGGAAGAAGAAGCTTGGCCAAATTCCTGATAGTGGACCAATAATAGCAAGACTCTTCCAAGAGGCCTCTCAAGGAAAGAGGATGATTCCTAAACAGGAGATCCTTGTGCTAAACAACACAGTTCTCAGCTAAACAGCTAGAGAATGAAGAGTGTCTAAATAGACAAATCCTTTCAATACAATATGTTCAACCACCCTCTCGTGCTACTCTCCTCTTTCATTTATAGGATGAAAGCCTTGCAAACCCTAAACCATATCAAAAGGCTTAGCTCCTTTCACATTGGAACCCTCCAACTAGAACTGTGTTGTTCCTCTAGGTTCATTGCATCTGGATAGTGTTGTAGATTTGGTCATGTTGACCTAGTCAGTTGTCACAATCCCTTTTCACACTTGAGGGAACTTTATTAAGGCAGCCTAGATTTAGCCTTGTTCACATGGGCACTGATTTATTTTGCTGCTTAAGGAGTTTAATTTGTCCTCCTCTACAATTTTATTCCTAAACAAGAAAATAAAAACAAAATTGAATATTCCTATTAGCTTGGGATAATTATGAATATTACATTATGCCTCAAGCGCCAAAACCTCCCTCTACTCTCATATGACCGCATTCAATGCTTATCGTGTTTTGACCTAAAACCACTATAAAGCTTTCTATGCATGCAGTTAAATAATTTTATGTATTATCTGTGTGTTTTGTTCATCTCCAACTAAAGAAATGAGCCATGTACACCTGTTTTGAAGCCCAAGGAACCATAAAATCCATTACAATTATTGTCAAGACCATTAAAAATGTCTAGCTTTCTTCCAAAAGACTTCTACAGACATCAGAAACTAGTATGATGCCTCAGAACCTATTTTAAAGACCAAATACCTGCAAAAACAGGTATTCTTCGAAGAAAAACCAACCTGTCTATCATTTGAAAAGATTTTTCTGAAAAAATTAAACCTAATAAAGCCTATTTTACCCATAGAAAGACTGAAAGTGCCTGCAAAAGAACGAATTCACTGTAAAACTCTGATAAGCCCCTATTTCAATACTGCATACGGTTTTTAAAGAAAAATTAAATGTGTTTAGCCTTTGCAGACATTGAAAAATACTCCTAACCTATCCAGAAACCCTTTTCAAGTAACCCCAATCCTTCTGTGCCCAATTTGAACCATTTTCAGTCCAGTATTATTTGAAAAAAGCATTGAAATCCTTTTTTTATGATTTCTTGTACCTGTAAGAGTCTGAAGATTAATTTTAAAGCCAAAATTGAAGAGTTAAATCCAAGAAAAAAGTCATTGTGTGCCTATTTTTATCTATAGACCTCTGTTAAATTCAAAAACACTTCTGTAAACAATTTAATCTTACAAAAGAGTTCAAAAAATCCAAAATATAGAGTTTCAAGCACCCAGACGGTCTAAAAATATCAAAATCAAATCCAGCAGTGTCTTCCAAAACCACAATTGTTGTAAATCCTCTACAACCTCTTGTTGTAGAAATTGAACATACACCCTTAGCATATGTGGATTACAAAATAGCAGATCTAGTAATAGAATTTAGTTTGTTAGACCTCCACTATTGGAGACTTTAAAAGTCATTAGATCAAGGAGATAAAGTCCAAATTTGGGAGTCAAATCTACCCATGTATGTAGTTCCACTCACTCATCAATGTCCAGAAATCATCAGGCTATGTCAATCTTATTATTCTCCTGAACAAAGAGCAATGTTTAATGCAAATAAAGAAGTATTGTTCACAATTGCTGCTGAGTCAATAAACCTAATCTTATAGCTCAAACCAGACCCCAGTGCAGTTCATTTAGCCATAGAAGAAGTCACTAAGTTTTACATTGGTCTGGACTTTCCTAAAAGGTTTCAGATTTTCCAAAATTTCATGCCTGCCTATGTTGAAATTTGAAAACTAAACCCTCCTTATTCTACTTCAAAATTTCATGAAGGGTCTAGGCATTTCATATCCATGTTGTCCTTCATCTAGGGTATTTTACAGATGAGCCTATAGATGAATCAATCCTAGGTTTTCTATCTACCTTTGTACCAAGAGAGCCTCCTTCTATCATTTACAATTATGCTAAATACATAGCTAATAATATCCATGATTAGCTTGTCAAATTTCCAACTGAAGGAGTATTTAGGTATACTTCATTTATTTTACACATGTTTCTATATTTCCAAGCAGACAAGTTCCCAATGACACTTCAGAAGCTTGATGTAGAAGGGAACCCTTTGTCAGTCATCTTTTGGACATATTTGATCAGAAAAAAGTCCACAGAGTTCAGTTATGTAGAGTTTATAGATTATTTTATTCATCCGTTGATAAACTTGTTGACAAACAATGTACAACCAAGAATCAATGATGAGATAAAGAAAATATTACAGTTGTCAGAACAAACTAAAACTGGAGATTGGTACTTATATCAGAACCATCTAGAAATTAGAGTTTTTGGGTCCAATATTTTACCCTATAAACTACCTAAGTATGTGCCAATGAGAGATTTTTCTTGGAGTACATCAGGCAAATTCTCAGTTCAGATTCAATAAATTTCTTGGTAGCCAAGAAGAAGACCCAATTTAAGTTGAAAAATCACATAGTACCCTTGATTTTTAATCATAGAGATGCAACAATAGAGGTGGAAAAATAGTTGCTAGAGTAAAAATTTGAATTTAACTTCTTTTGGAATTATGATCCTTAGGGAACTCTTAGCAAATTGAGGGTGAAGTGCAAACTGACACCTTATATTCATGAAAAAAGGCCAGAGATTTAACAATTTGCTAATCAAGCAGAATGGCTAGAAAATACCTTGATTGAAGCAACAAAACAAGGTGATACTAGCCACACCTTGAAAAATGTGAATCAAGAAGATAGAGCTACCAAACGAGTCAAAGAAGAAGGTACCTACACTGCTGAAACAACCACTAAGACTAGGTTTAAACTCAGGTATAATAAAAAGCCTAAGCTCAATCCAGTTGATAAAGAAAAGGTGACCATAGAAGTAGAAGATATAGATGTTCTAGAGACAAACACAAATGCTTATACAGTCATTATAAATAAGCAAGACATAGACATTCTAAATGAAGATCATCCTGATAATTCAAATATACAGGTAATAAAGAAGTAGCAGAGTATGGATGCATCCTCCTCAAAGCCATCAAAGTACAAAGTTACATCAGGGAGAAATACAAGAAGATAAAGGCCAAGTATGAATAAATCAAGAATGAGATTTATTCTCAGTATTTAAAACAAACACCAGGGATCCAGAACAAACTTATGTCTGCTTTTGATTATTCTAACAAGAAGTTGATTATGTCAGTGCTTCAACCAACAGTTAAGACTCCCAAAACAGTGGCAGATTACAAAAGAATTGACTTTGAAGTGCTTATAGAGAGTATCCATGCATTAGATCAAATTGAGTTTCATAGAAAAAATTCTGAGATGCTTTATTCTAGCATTACTACAAAGGCCATGAGTGTTCACAAGCTGCAGAATACAATCTTAAATATGAGAGATGAAATTAAGGTTTAAAAGGCTTCCTCATATGCTAAATATCTTAGGATTAAGTCTTTAGAAGAGTTGGTTATTCAAGTAGGATATGATCGTGCCAATGTGAAAGCAGCAAAAGAGTTGGTGAAGAAAAAGAATGTTGATATTGCAGCACTTAAGAAAAAACTCAAGCTTCCACCAATAGAACACCCACAAACCAAGGAAATTGTGCAAGAGGCAAGTCAAAAAGATGAAATGATGAACTTGATCTTACAATTAACATCACTGATAAAAGATATGGAAATCCAAATGGACAAGCCTGTCCATGAAAGAGAAACTGCAAAATCACAGGAAGTTCCTACAATAATTCTCATGGCAACTACATATGTGCCTTCAACTCTTGCAGAAGAGTTGGCACCAAAAGTACCACTCGCGACAGCAGTGCCAGTGACCTCATCTACTACTTCAACTACAGAGTCATATATATCAACAGTGCAACCAACAAATGAATCCAACAAGCTTATCAAAGCTATGGAGGAAATGACACTTCAAACCAATGAGATCAATAGATTGAAGAAAGTGATTGACAATCTTGAAGACACTAAGAAGCTATCCCAAATCAATGCTAAAACTCAAGAATAAAGGGGTAATAGGTTAAATGTTGAATTGAAGAATATTCAAAAGGATTTAACCTTGAAAGAGCCTATGTCATATGTGAAGAATCAACTATGGAGTAAAATGATTGAATCCATCAATGAAGTGTGGTCATCAATATAGCTAATATATGAGCAAAGGGATTTACTGAAGGTAGCCCAAGAAGAGATTCAAGAAACAAAGGAGGAACTAGGTGCCAAACCTGAATAGGTCCTAGAACTAATCAAGTTTCTCAATAGTAAGAACAAGCAATAAATAGAGGAGATAGAAATTACTGATAGAGCAGAGACAATCCTTGAGATAAGGAAAGTAATTTCAAATAAGAATTTAATGAAGCAACTAGAGGAAAAATGTGAAAACATGAACATAGCCATAACCAAAGTTATGGTTAAATTTGAGATTTTGAGGCAAAGAGGTTTGCCAAATATCCTTATTATTAATGATAAACTCATGCCACAAGAGGACTATAACAAGAAGATCAGAGATTATGCAAAAGAGAAACTAGACAAAACAGAAGGACAAGGAATTCCTACAGGAAAGGTTTTACATAAAAGTTTTGAAGACTTGTTTTATCTTCGGCATGAGATAAAACACTTATTTGTTATAAAACCAACGTTTTCTAGATATACTAAGTCAGATGAGAAATTTAGGAAGCTAAAAAAGATTAAAATTCCTGATGAAGAATCTTGGGAATCACTCACTAACTTATTGTAAAGGTCAAATTGAAATAAAAAGGATAAAAACGGTTTGCTAATTTTACATAGTCAAAACAGATTTTACAGCAGTAAGGTAGTTAAACAGTGGTTAAAGTGTATAAGTGATTAAAGAGTATCAGAGATAAAGAGTATCAGATAAAAGATAAGATTGCAAAAAAAATCAAAAGATCTTGTGCCAGCATTGTGTTAGCCATCATTAAATTTTTGACTAAGAAAATGATGGCTAAAAATAAATCCTAAGCCTTCAAGAGATTGTTTTCATGAAAAACTGCTCATTCTTGAAGTCTTCTCTTGCTGTTTTAAATTTGCAAGTAATCTTCACTACTGTTTCATTACAAATAAACCAAGTTAAAACTGTTGCCCCCTGCAATATTGTTCCCCAAACGTCCTCTTTCATAAATTAATTTACTCATTTTGACCCTTTTTATCCTCCATCTACCTCTAAAAAATCCCCTTTTACCCTTCATTTTTTCGTTCAAAGCTAATACATTGCCTTTATCCGTTTTGAAACCCTCCTTTCCCTCCTATAGGAACCCCTAAAAAGCCTAAAAAACCAACTTTTTAGGCTAAAAACCCATTCTTTAAAACAAACAGGCCTTAGGCCCCTTTGGTTTTTTAGGCCCCAGCCCCTTCCTCCATATAACCTAGCCTTGCGATCAAGTGCCTAAACCTTCAGCCCCTTCATCGCATCGGCCTTTCTTTTTATAAGCCCGTTGTTCCCTTACATTTTTTCTCCCGATGCGATAAGCCCTTTTTTCATCGGCTCCGGGTCGCATACCCCTCCACGTGACCATACCTCGACGCCTGTGTTAAACCCCCATTGCATCGACACTCCCACAAATACCTACTTTTCTTTCATTCTTCGCAACCTCCAATAACTATCCCCCAACGAAATCTCAGCCGTAGATCTATATGATCTAACGGTCCGCATTAAACCCAATAACCCCAACTTCACCGGGGCCTACCATCCACCATATACAAATGCCTACCCAATCGTACTATGACACCTGGCCTCCACTCAAACGACTCACTGTGAAACTCTTTCATTGCACTCATTTCGCATCGTTCGATCTGGAGCCTCCGATCCAACGGTTGATGATGCATATCACATAATTTTTGCACCTAGAGTTTAAAACTCCAAAATAATGCGATACCAGTGGTTTTCCAAAAGCCATGTGGAAAGTGATGAATGGAATCACATTGCCTCTACGAAAAACCACTTACTGCCTTCTCATCATGCGATAACCACCCGTGGTATTCCCAAAACCAATTTTTTCCCAAATCGTGCCAAATATAGTTTAAACTGCATTTTTGCTCATTTTCATCCATGAGCCTCCTCTGCCTGCATTAGTCACCCCCTTCTACATCGCTCCTCTTCTCTGTTAGCCTCCTAAGTAGTTTAACCTCTAAATGCAGGATTTATCTAAACATTTGCTTTATGTTGCAGGTTTCATAGAAAATAAGCTGTAAAGCCATCCCATAGTCATGATAAGGTGACAAAGGGCTGAGGATGATGATCCTCACACCAGAATTCATGTAGAAAAGGGAATCCATAGGGTTTAAAATCATTATTTGACACATGCCTCATGAGAATTGGTTATACCATGAAACCCTCGATGTAACCATACACCTGTACACCAGCAAATGTAGTGATTAAGGATTAAGGAGTATCAGTGAGCCAATAAAGTTAAAGGGTTAATGCATAAAGACTGAAGATCAAAAGAGCTTAACCAGATATATAAAGATAAAACACAGATTAAAGACATATCAATGCTTAAAGCCACAGAAGAAGACAGATCAACAAAGGAGCCTCCAAATGCCACATCATTGAGGCTATGACTCCTCAAAAGCAACCTACAAACCTATTTTCGCAAAATAATACACAATGAATGCACATTTAGAGATCTTTTGCCAAATACAGCTCAAACTTTATGATCAACCTACCAAAGCCCCAAAAGTCAACAATAGTAACTTAAGTTGATGAAATATTAATGTAAAATCATTAAAATAGATATGAGCACTCGAAATATTCTCCCTTAGACCTCCCAAAGGCTAAGGCACCATTACTCTGTATTAATTGAACTAATGAACCCTTCTTACACTCCACCTCCTCATTCTTCTATAAATACTGCTATGGAAGACAGTATATAGGTTGGTCTCTGGATATCTTTTGCATGTAAATAGCTTTCTGAGGGTGTTGTAGCTCTATTTGTAATTGAAGACACATAAGCTGAGATGAAAAGTTTGAAGTTGTAGAGACCCACTGGACTTGAAGATTGTAATTGTTTTGAGCATAAAATACAAATAGTTGATTTATGTGATCCTGGTCTATGTCAATGGTGATGTGTTTCTCACTATAGATTGTTATTTTTTATTTTTTTTTCCATTCTGTCCACTTTTCTCTGATAAAGAACCAGAAATATAGATTAGGATTTACTCCTGAAGTACTCTAAATCTCACTGAAAATATTTATCCTTTATGTTTTCTGCTGATTGTTTATTTAAAGATGATTCAATAGAGTATAACTAGTGAAGTGTTGGTGAGCCCATGTTTCCTGAGTACAACTTGGGACATTGTCTTTGAATGTTCTTGGTAAGCTTCCTAACTAAAGATTGAGCTAGGGAAGTCTATGGTTAGCCCTGTCCTCTAGTTTATTCTCCAACAGTTGCTTTGAAGAGTTCCCTTAAGAGTATGTTGAAAGCAGGCTAGTTTAAAAGTACTTACCTGATATTAAGCTACTTTTTGTGTTTATCATGAATGTTTCCCCTTTGAATATGCTGAAAACAGGCTAAGTTAAAATGATTTACTTGATCTTAAGCTATTCTGTGTGTTTTAAATGTTTTCTTTTGAAATTACATCAAAAGCAGGCTATTTTAAAAGTACTTACCTGATCTTAGATTACTTTTGTGTCTTTCCTTAAGTGCATGCCAAAAGAAGGATAGTTTCAAAGTACTTACCTGATCTTAGGTTATTATTTTTTTCTTCATATATTTGATTTCCCTCACTCAATTTTTTAATGTTTCATTCCATAAAATCAACTTGAAGAGATCCTTTGACATATATGACTTTCCCCATGGACCACTCTTGAAGCTTGCTGTTTCAGTTAAACCCTATTATGACTCCATAGCCCAATGGAATGATTCAGTTCCTTGCTTATTTTATCAGCTGAACCACTCCTTCACCTACTCACACCTGCACCCTTCATAAAGACTTCCTTCATCTTCATTATATCCTTTCCCAACCAAAACAAACAAAAACCCCATTCTTCATAACTAGTATAAAATCACACTTCAAGCCTTGAAGATCACATCTTTAAACACATAAATAGAGAGATCCCTCTTTGAATATAGGATGGCTAGGTCCTCAAATTCCAAATCAGTTTTGATGTAGGCTCTGTAGCATTTGTACTTGCCAATCTTGCAAACTACGGAGTCCCAACATACTAGTGACCATACTGGGGAGTTTGAGTAAAATCCTTAAAACTGATCACTCAATGTTCATTATAGAATGAGTAGCTTTCTTAAAGCACTACCAAACATGTTGGTAATTATGATAGGACCTGTCTGAATCAGTGACAAACTAAGTAACCCTTAGGATTCTCATAGAGCCTTATCAAACCTTGGAGAAATCATCCAGTAAGACACAAAGTAAACTATGTTTGTCTCATCACCGTAGCTAAGTGTTGAAATAGAGTTAGGACACTCTCATAAACCACAGGACTAAAAAAACTCAGAAAAACCAAAAATATTTCAGATTGGTATTCAAACCTATTAATGGTGGTGGACCATAAAATTTTTTACCTTCTAAAGCTAAAAATTTCCACTTGGTGACTCCACAATCCTAAATATACCTAAAGACTCCACTGGGAAACCCTTTACTATCGTAATATCATACACACTCAGCTAAGGAAACTTTGATGATTAAATTTCCTTGTTCAAAAGATCAGTTAGCCTAACAAAGATTTTCATATCTGGGTAAAATTTTCTTATCATTGGGTTTGCAAACATAACATAGTGGCTTCTAGAAGAGTTCATACTAGAGCCTATCCTAACCCAAACCGTCCTGCGATAGCTGATAACCCAGAAATTATACTTAGGAAATCTCCTGAGTCTAAATCTTCAACTGTTGTTAGGCTAGTGCATAGAGCTAATTCTGTTGCTTAAAACCTTACAGCTCTACAAGATTCACAAGTTGACTTAAGAAACCCATTCAGAACTAGGTCACTTGATGATATAGATTAGATAGACTTTGAGCTTTCACACTCACCCCAACATAGTGGGGAAAACACTGTTAGCAGAGAAACCACCCCATCTGATTTACATTTCCTGCGGAATTTTGGTTTCTCTCATCCAAGATCTGCTCAATAGTCTCTTGATGATCCATCCACTTCTATGATCCATACACCCACTGTTCAAACTACCCCATTCCATCCATCCCCTCCCTTATTACATCCTCCACCTGTAAAAAACACCAACTTTTTCCACAAACTCCTATCATGGCAACATGGTATGCCCCTCTAGTCCTTCCTTTACCTTTATTCAATCTGCTACAGGACTATCAATACAAGATACCATTATATGATTCCATTGGTACTACTACTGCTTCACAACATATGGACAAGATGAATGACTATTTTAATAGAAATGAGATTGATGATGAAACTGTCAAACTCAGATTGTTTGCTCAAAGCATAGGGGGAGAAGCAAGAAAATGGTTCAAAGGCTTAACCCCTCACAGCATTAATGACCTCCAATCCCTTCATCAGTCTTTGCTAAAAAAATGGGAAGTCAGAAAAAACCCTCTCCAAATACTTTTAGACTACAAAAATCTCAAAATAAACACTAGGGAAGGTGTTCAAAATTATTGTACTAGGTTCAATAGTGTTTATAATGCACTACCCCCAGAATTGAAACCTTCACAAGGCTAGGCTTTGGAAAAATTTCCTAAAGGATTTGATCTTGAAATGGCCTATCAGCTAGGAGAAAGAGACCCCTTGACTTCAGAAGACATGCAGAAAGGAGCTCTTACTGTGGAAGTGAATCTGAGTGAGAAGAGAGCTAGGATGAGGAATGAAAATAAACTATCATTTAGGGAGGAAACTAATCCTTCCACATATAGTTCAAAAATGGAGAGAATGATGGAGGAAATGATGAAGAAGATGAGCATACTTTAGAGATTAGAATCGAGAGAAAACCAATCAGCTCCTCAAAACAAGAATCAATCTCAAAATCAGAATCAGAACTTTAGGAGAAATCAACCTCAAAACAAACAAAGAGAGGATGATCAACAAATCAGACCTCCCTTCCAAGAAAATTATATAAATTAGGATGAGGAAATAAATGAACAAAGAGAGGATGACAACATGAATATGTTGGGAGTAAGTAATGAAGATTCTAATCTCATTTATGAAAGAAAACAAGGTCTATATACACCTTATGATGACAAAAGACCACAAAATGACTATTACGAACAATATTCTAGAAATTCCATCATAGGATCACCTAGACAGTATGACCTTAGAAGTAAAAAGAATCAAGATACTCCTAGAAACAAAACCTCTGATAAATCTGCCAAAAAAATCCCTGAAAATACACCCAAAAAGACAGTTGAGAATCATATAGCAGTGGATGTAAATTCTCATTTAAATACAGGGAAAAATGCTCAAACCACTGAAAAATAGATTATTAACCCCAGTAGCACTAGCACCTCAGCTAATTCTCCTGAAAAAACCATTCTAACTGTTGTAAATAATAAAAATCAGCAAGCTAATTTTGTTGATGAAATGGTGACTAAGAAGGCTGAACTAAACATGTTGAAAAACGAGATTCCCTTCAGCCTAGAGAATGAAATATCCAAAATCAAAATCTTTGTTTCACTTACTGAATTAGGCACTCAAAATGTATATAGAGGTTAGATTTTGAAGGCTTTGAACATAGAATATTTTCATGATACAGTCAACTTAAATGATGATACCCCAGAGCTAATTTTTGGACCAAAAATCGAAGGAAAATTTCAAGAAGGAACAACCCCTCCATTCTATATCAGCTTAAACATTCATGAAAATATCTTGCACAATACCATGCTTGATTCAGGAGCATCACACAACCTCATGCCCAAGGTGATAATGGAAAAATTAGGCTTAGAGGTAACTAGACCCTACAAATATTTATATTCCTTCGATTCAAGTAGGGTGAGATTCCTAGACCTAATAAAGGATTTGTGTGTTAACTTAGCCCAAATACCAGCCAAGAGTTTAGTGATGGACATTGTAGTGGCTGATATACTCCCGAAATATGGCATGCTTCTTTCAAGATCATGGCGAGCTAAGTTACAAGGCACAAGGCAGATGGATATGACTTATGCCACCATCCCTGTCTTCAGTCAACCTAGAAGACTCTATAGGGAAACCCACATGAAATACATGGTGAGTAGCCAAGAAAGACCGGAAAAATCTCCTCTTTACTCCATACACACTGACCTTGACTCTTTTATTCTTTATAATGATGATATTCCAAAAGAGCAAGAACTAATCAGTGGAAAAACATCAAATGTTGTGATCACTTCATTTTCAAACATAGCTACAGCCATTGATGAGGAGGAAAATAAAGGGGAAATTAAAAAATAGTCTAATGATTTAGAAATCCACAGCAAACAGATTAGAGGTCTTGAGGTCCAATACAGTCATATAAATAACGCAGATCATGAAAGTCGGGAAGTAAAACATCAAAACATTGGAAAACTTGAGGAACGAATCTCATAAAAATATAGTACAGACCCTTGTACAGAACAAAATGATAAAGAATACAAAGAGGACAGCAATGAAATAAATCTCAAATTTGAAAACATCCCTCTTTGGAACATGAATTTTGATGGGTCTTGCACTAAAAATGATGCAGGAGCTGGCATATGGTTAAATAACACGGAAAACAATCATGTCGAGGGGCATTCCTTTAAATTAAACTTTCAATCTACTAACAACATAGCTGACTATGAAGCTCTCCTTTTATGCCTGCATTTATTCAAAAAATTAGGGGCCAAAAGGATAAAAGTTTATGGAGATTCTGAGTTAATTATTAGGCAAGTAAATGGGGAATATACTGCTAAACATCCCAGACTTAGAGCCTATAGAAATGATGCCATGGACTTGCTAAGAAATTTTGATGAATTCCAACGTATGTTTGTCCCAATAAACCGAAATGTCTTTGCTAATGGTTTAGCCTTTTCTACTAGAACTTGTCTTACACCCTATGAAACCAAGCAATGCACCACCCAAGTCAAATTTAGACTAGCTGTCCCAAACAATGAAAGATACTGGCAAGTTTTTGAGGGAGATAAACAAATAGAAGACTTCCTATAGTCCAAAAATGAATTTGAAACATCAAGCTCAGATTTAGATTATGATAAAGACTGTCCTATTGAAGAAAATCCACTTATTGAAGAAGAAAAGTCTCCCAAGATTGTTGAAATAAATATGTTAACCTATGAACGCAATCATAAAACAAAGAATAGCACAAATTTAGAAAATGAAGATTTAGAAGTGCTACAATCTAAGGAACAAAGCTTGCCAAAAGGACTGGTCCCTTTAGAAGAATTATTTGACTTGAATGATGTTGCCAAAAAGCCAAAACTGGAAACCATAGAATCTGAAGTAGAAGAATGCAATATAGGCAGTGAGGAAAAGCGAAAACTAATCAAAATATCTAAAATACTTCCTGGTCACATTAAACTAAAGTACATTGAGCTCTTTAAGGAATTTTATGATGTTTTTGCATGGACCTATGGAGATCTGAAATCATATGATACATAAATAATTTAGCATAATATACCCTCAAATAAAACCAGAAACCTTTTAAACATAAATTGTGCAGAATCAACCCTGTTCAATTACCTATGGTAGAGAAAGAAATCAGAAAAATGTATGAAGCTGAAATTATTGTCCATGTTAGATACTTAGAGTGGGTGTCTAATATTGTATTAGTGAGGAAGAAAACAAGAGAGATAAGGCTTTGTATTAATTTTAGAAACTTAAAAAAAGCGTCACTAAAGGACAACTATCATTTGCCCAAAATGGATCATATTTTACAAAAGGTAGTTGGGTCCAAAAGAATTTCTTTGCTCGATGGCTTCTCAGGTTACAATCAAATTTTGGTACATCTTGATGATCAACTTAAAACAACCTTTACTACACCCTGGGGTACTTCACGTATTTGAAAATGCATTTTGGTTTGATGAATGTTGGTGCCACATTTCAAAGAGCCATCGATATTGCATTTTCGGAAGAAATAGGTTACTTCATTATAATTGACCTTGATGACATAACTGTTTATTCTAAAACAGATGAAGAACACCTAATACATTTGAGAAAAATCTTTGAAAAGTGCAGGAAATTTGTGCTATCCTTGAATCCAAAGAAAACTTTGTTTGGTTTTCAAGAAGGTAAAATTCTTTTGTATATCATATCAAAAGAAGGAATAAGGATAGACCCAAAGAGGATTGATGGCATATTGCAAATCAGACATCCCAGAAACATCAAGGAACTTCAATCCTTCATTGGAAATATTAATTTCTTGAGAAGGTTCATACCCAATTTAGCTGAGCTCCTTAGAAACATAACAAACATGCTAAAAAAGGAAGAAGGAGTTAAATGGACCTTAGAAGCAAAGAAGTCATTTGAACTAGTAAAACAAGCACTCACCAAAACACAAGTTCTTATCAGTCCTGATTTTTCCAAAGATTTCTTCATTTTTTCATTTGCATCAGAACACACTATAGTTGTCGTCCTATTACAAAAAATTTTGAATGGACAAGAGCAGCCCATTGCATTTTTTAGCAAGGCATTAATAGATACACCTCTGAAGTACAACATAATGGAAAAAGAATCATTTTCCCTAGTCAAAGCCTTAAAAGGCTTCATAGTTTATATTATACATTCCCACATCATAGCATTTGTGCCTCATTCAGTGGTTAAAGACATATTGACCCAGGATCCAGATGGCAAAGGAGGAAAGTGGATTGCTGTAATTTTAGAGTATGACTTAGAAATCAAGCCCACTAAACTCATAAAGGGTCTAGGACTAGAAAAACTGATGGCTGAATCTAACTTCCAAGCTCTTGATATAAATATGCTCAATGCATTAGATGAACAGGAGGAGTTTTTAACTCTAATTATTGAAGATCATTTTCTGATTTCATCTTGGTATGCTGATATTTTGTATGTTTTGCTCAATCTTAATGTTCCTCCTAGTTTGTCAAAAACAAAGGAAAGAATTTTAAAGTTAAAAGATGTAAATTATTACATTTTGAATAAATGTTTATATTGGAAAAATGCTAGTGGGTTATTGCTTAAATGTTTGCCTAAGAATGATGCAGATAAGATCAAGCACGAGTTCATGAAGGAGAATGTGGATGCCACCTCTACTGGAAATCAACTACCAACAAAATCCTTAGAGTTGGTTATTACTAGCCCACCCTCTTTCAAGATGTCCATAAGATGATTATTGCCTACCACAAATGCCAAATCTTTGAAGGAAAAATAAAACTGCTCCCCTTACCTCTGCAACCAATCACTGTTGAAGCTCGTTTTCAGCAGTGGGGTCTAAACTTCATTGCCAAAATCCATCCTCCCTCATCTGCCCAACATAGATGGATCCTCACAGCAACAAAATATTTTACCAAGTGGATAGAAGCCATCCCATGTAGGAATGCCACCGACTCAGTCATCATATCATTCCTTGAAAACCATATACTATCCAGATTTGGCTGTCCTAGAAAGATCATAACTGATAATGCTACTGCATTTGGATCTAAAAAGATGGTAGAATTCTGTCATAAGTATTAGATCATATTGGGTCATTCCACAGCTTATTACCGTCAAGGTAATGGGCTTGCAGAATCATCAAATAAAAGTCTGGTGAACATTATCAAGGAGTTGCTGGAGGATAAAAAGAAATCATGGCAAAATAAGCTAGTACATGCTTTATGGGCAGACCGACTAACCATAAAAAAAATCTATTAGAATGTCTCCCTACCAGCTAGTTTATGGAACCAAGGCAATATTTCCAACCATTTTAGGGGTGCCAGTCATGAAGCTAATCAAGGAAGTACAGTCTGAAGATGATGGTGTCACAAGAAGAATAAATCAGACAATACATCTACAACAAACTAGGGAGGAAGTATACATTAGAGCACAACAACTACAACAAAACATCAAGAAGTTGTTTGACAAAAGAACTAAGGCAAGTGATTTCAAAATTGGCGATAAAGTTTTGAAATGGGATTCAAGAAGAGAAGATAAGGGAAAACATGGAAAATTTGATAATTTATGGAAAGGCCCTTATCTCATCCAATCTGCTATTGGAAACAATGCATTTTTTCTGCAAGAATTGGATGCAGTTGAATACTTTGGAGGTCCTGTTAATGGCAGGGTTCTCAAACATTATTTCTATTTACTGATATTTTAATTTAAAGGCCTTTTATCCATTGTATATAACACTATTTTTCAATTTGAAGAAAGAAAAAAGACAAAAACAATAGAAAAAGAAAAGAGGGTAGAAATAAAACAAGAAAGGTACAGGCCCATACCAAAAAGAAAAATAATTCTGAAAGTGTGCAAGCTTAAATGCCACTACCAAAAAAACAACACTGCTATTTTAGTCATACAACCTAACCATGACTAAGATAGATTTCAATTTTTCTGCTGATAGGTTAGTGAAGAATATTTTCCAAACTGCTAAATCTTGGCTTATCAAATAGGATAGAAAAATAATGGTTCAAACAAGCTGAAAATCTGAACCAAGGAAAAAGAAAAGATCAAAATCAGAGCTACAAAAAGATTGAAGGATGTTCTAAAATTTTTCAGATCTTAAGCCTTCACAAATTTTGTTTTAAATTTATAAAAAAATAAGGTCTATGTGCATCTTGTTTTTATTCCATGGACCCGTAGCAAACCAGACAGCCTACTCCTAGTTTGACTGAGTTTAAATTTCTGTTTTAGAAGATAGAGAATAAAATATGCTAGACAGTGTAATCCTGGCAGATAATAGTTTAGGTAGAGAATTGATGAGTTCAACAGTCTAATCTGAACTCATGGAAGAAATAAGGGTAGACATAGATTAGTTTTTCCTGTTTCCAAAAAGAATAAATGGTGATGTTTAAAGTTTGCAAGTCAAAATGCACTTTTGAAGTGAATATTTAAGGAAGTAGGTTGTGTAGGTAGTTGTTTTGGAAATAACTTTGTTTGATATAAATGTTGATCATCTTTCAAAGATGCATGATCAAATAAGAAAGGGTTGTCAAATGGATACAGGCACGGGTCTACATCCCGGAGATCAAATTCTGAAGATTCTTGACACCTCCAAGGAGCTTCCATCCCCAAGTGGAGCCACTTCTAGCCATCATTAAATTTTTGACTAAGAAAATGATGGCTAAAAATAAATCCTAAGCCTTTAAGAGATTGTTTTCATGAAAAAATGCTCATTCTTGAAGTCTTATATTGCTGCTTGAACTTTGCAAGTAATCTTCACTGCTGTTTCATTATAAATAAGCCAAGTTAAAACTACTGCCCCCTGTAAGATTGTTCCCCAAACCTCCTCTTTCATCAATTCATTCACTCATTTTAACCCTTTTTATCCTTCATCTACCTCTGAAAAATCCCCTTTTACCCTTCATTTTTTCCTTCAAAGCTAATACACTTCCTTTATCCATTTTGAAACCCTCCTTTCCCTCCTATCAGAACCCCTAAAAAGCCTAAAACCCTAAATTTTTAGGCTAAAAACCCATTCTTTAAAACAAACAAGCCTTAGGCCCCTTTGTTTTTTTAGCCCCCAGCCCCTTCCTCCATATAACCTAGCCCTGCGACCGGGTGCCTAAACCTTTAGCCCCTTCATTGCATTAGCCTTTCCTTTTATAAGCTTGTTGTTCCCTTACATTTTTTCTCCCGATGCGATAAGCCCTTTTTTCATCGGCTCCTAGTCGGATACCCCTCCATGTGACGATACCCCGGTTCCTGTGTTAAACCCCCATCGCGTCGGCACTCCTGCAAATACCTACCTTTGTTTCATTCTTCGTGACCTTCGATAACTATCCCTTGATGAAATCTCAGCCATAGATCTATATGATCTAATGGTTGGCATTAAACCCGATAACCCCAACTTCACCGAGGCCTACCATCCACCATATAAAAACGCCTGCCTCGTACTATGACACCTGGCCTCCACTCAAATGACTCGCCATGCAACTCTTTTATCATGCTTGTTCTGCATCGTTGGATCTGGAGCCTCCAATCCAAAGGTTGACGATGCATATCGCATAATTTTTTCATCCGGAGTTTAAAACTCCATGCAATGCCGGTGGTTTTCCAAAAGCCAAGTGGCGAGCGATGAATGGAATCGCATTGCCTTTGGGCAAAACCACTTAATACCTTTTCATCATGCGATGACCACCTGTGGTATTCCCAAAACCACTTTTTTCCTAGATCGTGCTAAATGCAGTTTAAACTGCATTTCCACCCGTTTTCATCCATGAGCCTCCTCCGCCTGCATTAGTTGCCCCCTTCTGCATCGCTCCTCCGCTCTATTAGCTTCCGAAGCAGTTTAACCTCTAAACGTAGGATTTATCTAAACATTTTTTTTATGTTGTAGGTTTCATAGAAAATAAGTTGTAAAGCCATCCCAGAGTCATGATAAAGTGACCAAGGGCCGAGGATGACGATCCTCAGGCCAGAATTCACATAGAAAAGGGAATCCATAGGGTTCAAAATCATGATTTGACCCATGCCTCATGAGCATTGGTTACAACATGAAACCCTCGATGTACCCATACACAGGTACACCAGAAAACATAGTGATGAAGGATTAAGGAGTATTAGTGAGCTAATAAAGTTAAAGGGTTAATGCATAAAGACTGAAGATCAAAAGAGCTTAACTAGATATATAAAGTTAAAACACACATTAAAGACAGATCAATGCTTAAAGCCGCAGAGGAAGACAAATCAGCAAATGAGCCTCCAAATGCCACAGCATCGAGGCTACGACTCCTCAAAAGCCGCCTGCAGACCTATTTTTGCAAAAGAATACACAATGAATGCACAGTCGGAGATCTTTTGCCAAAGACAGCTCAGAATTTATGATCAGCCTACCAAAGCCCCAAAAGTCAACACTAGTAAATTAAGTTCATGAAATATTAATGTAAAATCATTAAAACAGAGATGAGCACTCGAAATATTCTCCCTTAGACCTACCAAACGTCGAGGCACCATTACTCTGTATTAATTGAACTAATGAACCCTTCTTACACTCCACCTCCTCATTCTTCTATAAATACTGCTATGGAAGACAATATAGAGGTTGGTCTCTGGATATCTGTTGCATGTAAATAGCTTTCTAAGGCTGTTGTAGCTCTATTTGTAATTGAAGACACATAAGCTGAGATGAAAAGTTTGAAGTTGTAGAGACCCACTGGACTTGAAGATTGTAACTATTTTGAGCATCAAATACAAATAATTGATTTATGGGATCCTTGTCTATGTCAATGGTGACGTGTTTCTCACTGTAAATTGTTATTTTCTTTTTGTTTCCATTCTATCCACTTTTCTCTGATAAATAACAACAAATATAGATTAGGATTTACTCCTGAAGTACCCTAAATCTCACTGTAAATATTTATCCTTTATGTTTTCTACTGATTGTTTATTTAAAGATGATTCAAAAGAGTATAACCAGTGAAGTGTTGTTGAGCCCATGTTTCCTGAGTACAACTTGAGACATTGTCTTTGAATGTTCTTGATAATTTTCCAAATTAAATATTGAGCTAGGGAAGTCTATGGTTAGCCCTGTCCTCTAGTTTCTTCTACAACAGTTGCTTTGAAGAGTTCCCTTAAGAGTATGTTGAAAGCAAGCTAGTTTAAAAGTAATTCCCTGATCTTAAGCTACTTTTTGTGTTTATCATGAATGTTTCCCTTTTGAATATGCTAAAAGTAGGCTAAGTTAAAAGTCTTTACTTGATCTGAAGTTATTCTGTGTGTTTTAAATGTTTTCTTTTGAAAGTACATCAAAAGCAGGCTAGTTTAAAAGTACTTACCTGATCTTAGATTAATTTTGTGTCTTTCCTTAAGTGCATGCCAAAAGAAGGATAGTTTCAAAGTACTTACCTAATCTTAGGCTGTTCTTTGTTTCTTCATTTGTTTGATTTCCCTCACTCCACTTTTTAATGTTTCATTCCATAAAATCAACTTGAGGAGAACCTTTCACATACATGACTTGCCCCATGGACCACTCTTGAACCTTGCTATTTCAATTAAAACCTATTATGACTCCATAACCCAATGGAATGATGCAGTTCCTTTCTTATTTTATCAGTTGAACCACTCCTTCAGCTACTCGCACCTACACCCTTCATAAAGACTTCCTTCATCTTCATTATATCCTTTCCCAACCAAAACAAACAAAAACCCTGTTCTTTATAACTAGTCTAAAATCACACTTCAAGCCTTGAAGATAAAATCATTAAACACATAAATAGAGAGATCCCTCTCCAAATCTAGGATGGCTAGGTCCTCAGATTCCAAAGCGGTTTTGATGTAGGCTCTACAGCATTTGTACTTGCCAATATTGCAAACTACGGAGTCCCAACACATTGAAGACAGCAAAGCAGCCAGCTAAACGTAATCCACAACATCATTTTCTATTTTATTTGGATAAATAGGAAAACTTGCTAAGTTGTTAAAGAAACTGTCACTATTTTGTTGTAAAAGATATTTTATTTCCTTAGAAAAATCCTATGATTATTCTAGGATATTTTGTAAACATTTTTGTATATATACTTCATCTTTTGAAGTATTATTGTGGAATAAATTGCTGAATATTTCTATAGTCATTTTTTTTATACCTAAAGGCTTTTTGTAGCAAGTTCAAGTAGCAGACTGGATCAAATCATCTAGCATCATATTTCAGGATTCATGTGGTGAGACATTGAAGTGAAGTACTTTCTATTGTAATTGTTTATCTTCTTATGTTTTACATGCATCCATATATGTGTTCTAAATTTGGATGATGAACTAGGAATATTATTATAGGATTTGTTAAAAGCACCCTGTCTCTAACTAGTTATCATTTCTTTGTTTTCTGTTAATTTCCAGAGTAGGGAACCCTTACTTTCTCCCTCTTTTGAATGACCCCTGTCTACTCTTTCCTTATCCGGATCAAAGTATCCTTGGTTTCTCTTTATCCCGATCAAACCACTTCACCAATTAGCCTTCCTAGATCTTCAAAGACTTGTCTATCTTGCCCTGAAAATATTTGACTTTTTGACCTTGATCCTAGTCCTTTCTACTTGAAATTTGACTTCTTAGCCTAATGGACAAACAAATCTCTCACTATCCATCTCATTAAGTTATTTTCCCCACCAAACCAAATAAAACCAATTTGCACATCATAACTAGCCTAATATCATATAATTAAAACAAAGTTAAATCTTAGAGAGAGATCCATCTCTGAACCCTAAGAAGGCTAGATCTTAGATTTTAAAAGTTGGTTTGTGGTTACCTCTAATGTTCTTGGACTTTAAATAAAAAATCTCATAACTTAAGAATTATTAGAGTGATAACAGGCCCAATAACACATTAGACACATGAAGAGGAGAAACATCACACAATACCTCATCCGTGAATGGCTCGATGTTGTACGGAAGGAGACACTGCTGACGGACAAAAATATCTTTTTGTTAGTGAAGCCACCCAATGGTATATGGCTATGGGTGTGTTGTGGTGGGTAGGCTAATCCATTTCATGACCTCTGCTCAAACGAGGTTCTTTTGGCTTCCACTATTGACATGGAATTGTAGTGGAGAACCCTTCACCCACATCTACGAATGGAAGAGGTGCTCCCCCTCCTCTAGATCCTCGAGTTCCTCCCTCTAGATCTTGGTGGTGGAAATGGGGGAAATGAGTTCTGCATAAATCATTTTCTTCCCTTTGTAATCGCCCTAATCTAGTTTTGACTCAGGATCATAACATGCATCTAATTCAGGTGCCTTCACTTTGTCCACCAATGACTATTTGGCTCGACACTCGTTTGTGCTGTCAGTGGGGTTGTTATGAAATTCACACCACTTCCCGTGTCCTTATTTAGATTTGTGGTGTTTTTCTGAGTCACCCTGCTTTTGCTTTGCCCCTTGTTTTGCAGTTTGGGGGTGCCTTTCCCTGGCTTTGGATTCGCGGATCTAAAGTCTCACTTCTTCTGCTTAAATTTCTACTCGATCTTGGCCCATAGCGATATGTCATGTCAGGTGAGGAAATGTTGAGGAACTACATTTCCTCCTCAATTTATCTATGCAGAAAACTGCAGTACTTGAGCACCAGATGTCTCTCTGAATCTTTAATATCCAACTTTGTGCGCAGGGTGTGGAACAAATTATTCAGTTCATGCACAACTTCATCCCTTTGTTGTTGCAACGTGGTCCATTGGATTTACTTGTCCTCATAGCTCCCCATAGGGTAATATTGTTCCTTGATTCCATCTTAAAATGAATTCCAATTTGGTGTGACAAAGAATAGAGAGGGGTCCCTCCCATCCTTTTGCTCACAATATGTTTCCCACCAGTCTTTGAAATGGGGGGCAACTTTGAGGAATGAAAAAGTAGTATTTTCTCGGTGAGAGAAATCATGGACTGAGAAGTAACCTTCCAACAAATTAATTCATATATCTATGTCGTATGCATCTATCTGGCCTTAAAATACATGAATGTTGAAGTTGGATTGTACCTTGGAAGGAGTGGCACCTCCAGAGTGGTTGTTGGATGCATATGCACCACTGGTGGGCAATCGTTGAAGGATATGGGGAAAATTATCCATCATCGCATTCCTACGTTTCTCGAGGGCCTCCTCGAGCAATATTTTAATAGGATCTCCTACTCCCTCATATTTCTTTTCTTCTAACATGGGAGTTTGTCAGGGTTTTTGAGGATGATATTGCAAGGGTTAAACCAGATCGAGCCCTAACTCCTTATACCCTGACCTCGTTGGGGTCTTGAAAAGAAAAACAAAGAAAGAGAAAACCGCTATGATACCACTAATATGAATGTATGCAGGAACACAAAATAATACACATATAACCATAAATACAAAGATACAGTGGAAATAAAACTTATTTTCATTAAAATCAAATGACTGAAATATGCTTATTGACAAAATGAAAATAAACTAACTAGGGCGCCAGTAGATTATATCTGAGAAGAGATGTGGTGGAGACAGGCCTCTGAACTATGTTACGATGAGGCTCAATGGCCTATTTATTATTGAGAAACAATGGAAAACCCTAAACATCCAAAAAATTAACCCTAGGAGACGAAACATCAAAAATATGGGCCCTGTTTGGGTAAATTGGTACATCAACTTCCCGGGGACATAACTTTGGCATATGATCTATGTTTTATGTGCTCAATACATTGTTACAAATATATATCTGAGGACTAAAACTTTTGAGTGAGAAAAATCAAAGGAAATTCCATGTTTCTCCCGATTTTCTCCAAAAAAGTCGTTTACAGCCTCAAAATGGCTCCAGAAGCTCAGGACCCGAAAAACTGCTAAAAATAATAAATTGTTCTGAAACTTAAAAGATGAAAGAAATGATGGTGGGAATCCAAGTGTGATAGGTGGGTAGCCAACAATATCCACTTGGATCATTTCTCATGCTTATGTTTTTTGTCCTAATTGTTCAATATGCTTCCCTGTTGGGACTTTCAAGAAGAAAGTATGTGATAATTGAGCCTTTCATTGGTACATCAACAACATTTGAGGAGAAGAAATGTTGCATCATCTAGGATAACATGCACTGGGAGGATGCGTTATCTGTGTTATCTTTTATACAATAAAATATTCACAATCATATTTTATCGAAACTAAGTTCCAACTAGAAGTGTATTTTATTTATGAATTTGTAGTTTCAACTTTGAAAAAACCTTCAAAACCAAATGAAATATATGTTACCTATTGAAATGGGTAATTTTAAGCTACAACCCTCACCATATTAATTTTAGTGTTTCTAACAAGTAAATTTTAGCAACTTTTCTGAATGGATAGGTTACACAATCAATTATAAAGGTAGATCTAATGAGTGAAGTGCAGCAACAATTTTCCCCATGGGTGTCAAAGGTTTTTTTTTTCGAATCTACATATCATTTATAATCTTAAACATAAAATGAGTTTTATTGTGGATCCATTTTGATGTTGGTAAATCATGGAACATTATAATATTGGAGAAATTCTTTAAATGGCTTTCACACTTTTATCTATATCTACATTCAAAGAGAGCAACAATTGAAAGGATAATTTCTCAATGGAAAGATATTAATAATTTAGGGCTATAAAGTATCAAAACTAGGATTTTTCTTAATGTAAATTTCAAGACTTAGAACCCTATTTTTTCTGATTTGTGGGCTTCATTATCTTTAGTGGGAATTATTCTTTGTTGATTTTGTAGCATTTATGGGCTCTCAAAGTGGATTTTGCGCTTCTCCTAATCCAAAATCAGATAGGATGTGTTATCAAACATTTTTACCCCTTGAGGAATTAATCCTAAGGGGTTTTATTGGACAATTTAGAAATTTTGAAACTGTCATCAACAAAAATCTTCACTTCAAATTTGGTGCACGCTACTTCTAGGGCATGTACCTAGGATAATTGGTTGATCCAAGCTCCAAAATTTGTCACTTAAAATCAATGAATCAGAAGCATGGATGTAGTCTTGAATCCTTCAAAATATGAAATAAATCTACCAACATATGCATTAATTTTTTACATGTATATGAGAGTAAAATTAAATATGTGTAATACACAACTTAAAATCAATTAATGCAATAAGAAAATTTTCCATATATTCGAGGCTTTTTTTGCAAGGGTATGTTTTGAGGGATAGTGATGGGGAGAAATAATGAAAGTAGGAGACATAGGGTGATGGGTAGGGAATATTTATTGATGTAACTAGAAACAAGGTAGCTAGAGAAGGATATTTTGTAGATTCACAGGCATAAGAGAAAGGGCACATGTACGATTTCAAGGGTAGGCCTAAGAGAAAGTGACCAGGTACAGTTTCACTAAAACTAGTAAAGTTGTTGCCTCAGTGATAGTGGTGACACTTTCCTATTCCACTGGCCTTATCACCTTGTGAAGGCTTTTCACTAAGGTACTACACTTTGTGATAGTAGTCCCAATGACCTATTTTGGTAATTTGTTGACATTGACAAATTTTTTTTCTCTATTTCCACATCTGTAGTAGAAAACACTAGTTTGGGATTAAAATCAAAATAAAAATTTAGGGATGATGACTAGTGTTGGATGAGGAAATCATGAAAGTGAAGAAGCAGAGAACTAGATGTTGTGTAATTTCCAATTTAAAAATAAGGTATTGAAACTCCATTCTAGAACTGTTGGGATCAACCTCATTCATTGTTAGTTGTTGGTTTATTTTCCATTTCTTAATATTGCAAGTTTTTTGGACATAATGCATTTTGTACTCAATAAAATATTGGAAATATTTCAGTTCCACCACCTAATTGTGAATATGATCTCATTCAATAACAGGTGAAAATTACAATTAGAGAGTCATTGTCAAAACTTCATTTTTCATCTCCATATTTCCAAAATATGATGGTTCACGGGTCATGTTCACTTACTACTACTTCCTATATAATATTACACCATCCCAAAAACTGGAATATGCACTTCCTATGCATCAATATGTAGAGTTTTATCGCACCTAAAAAATGGATTCATAAACAATAACTTATACTGGATAACATCTTAAGTGTGACAAAAGTGAATTGGGATTATGTACAACTACATAAGAGATCCAATATGTAGATTATGATGTCGAAGAACTCCTATCGAAAATGGTTAGGTTGTGAACAAAGTGGTCAAACATCCTTTTCTAACACAACTATCAAAACACTATAAAATAATGATGTTGTGTTACCTGGGAAGCCTTCTCTTGTGGAGTATAATACCCTAGATTCTATTTTACATGACATGTCATCAAATAAATCTAGTTCCATTCATGAAGATGTAATGGGTTCATGGTTGCACTACCCTATTTATGATTAATTAGAAAAAGGAACATTTCTCTAACTTATTTGGACGGTTTTTCTTTCTTGATCTCTAAATCTAGGTCACTAGCTCTAAGGTTATTTCATTTGCTATATTTTTATTTCACCCATCTACTTATCGTGGATCTAACACAAGCACTTAATTTATTTGTCATGCTTGGGAATAATTTGAGGTCAATTTTCAATGACTTGTTCCAACATTGAGATATCTTTATGATCTACAATCTCAAAGAAGACTAATCAATGTCAAAATAGGGTGAATGACCTACTTAATAATAAGTGAAATAATTGATGCCATTTGATATTGATGTCTAGGGTTAACTTCATGCCTTTACAACTAATTTTGTTGTTGGTGAATATTTCATAATCCATGCTATGACCAACTTCCTAGTTATTCATTTAATGCCTCAATGCATGGGATTTATTTCTTGTATGCCATTTTACTCACTCTGCAACAAGGTCTCAAATGTACCATGATACACCTTGATTATTTTAAATTTTTTTTGCACAATGAATTCTTAAACACATTATAATTCAAGGCAATGCAACAATAAGTTTAAAAACCCACCTTATAATTCAAGAACATACTAATATTTGTCGCTGACATAAAAACTTGTATCTAGTTCTCTCTTTTTTTTCTGCGTATTTTATGTGGTAAAGTACTAAATTTTATTGCGCCTTTTTTTATGATATATATTATTTGAAACTGAGTCACATAACACTTAACGCATCATCTCTTAGCATTGGCGATGAGGGTTACATCTTCTGACATTTTTTAAAGTGTCCTTAAAGTAAAATTAATAGACAAACTTCAAAGAGTTTGAAGTCATTAAGGGTTTCAACTCCCTCTTAAGGAAAACCAACAACATAATAAATCTAAAAACCTAGCCTAAAAGGTTGGTGTCATACCCAATATTAGACTAAAGCACCCTTAATATACACTTAGCCCATCTAACACAAAATTATATGTTCAAACTTAGATTATTCACTGTTGAGAATAATAATGGCATTCTTCTAGGCCAGAATTAGTGCATGCCACATGTTATCACTCTGTAATTTCTCATGTCTAAAGAAATAAATCACCGTGGTAACCACAAACCTACTTTGGAGATTAGGATCTAGCCTTCCTAATGCTCAAAGAGGGATCTCTCTTAATGATTTAACTTTGTTGTTTTAATTAATTTTAGGCTAGTTAATAAGTATAGAATTGGCTTGGTTTTGATTTGTTGGTGGAATTACTGATTTAGATGGATAGGTGTCTATCTATTTTCCATTTGGATATGGAGTGAAAATATCAAGAAAATAGGATAGAATCAAGTTCTAAAGGAAGTGTTCACAGGTCAAGGTAGTTGAGCAAAATCAGATATTAAATTTTGAATGGTGAAGTGGTTTCCAATCGGGATCAAGGAGCAGTTAAGGGTTCCTTAAACTGGATAATGAAGGAAGGTGAAAGAGGTCAATCAGGATAGGAGAGCAATTAAGGATTCTCAGATCCATATATGAGAAGAAAACATTAAAATGAATAATAGTTCAGAACATAGTGTACTTGAACAAATTCTACAATAATATTCCTGTTATAACATTTACATTTCGAAAACATGCAAGCTTATGGAATACTCAAGAAAAAAAAAATGAACAATTGAAATATACTTCAACAGAGTAGCTAAACACATGAATCCTGTAATTCAATGCCTTTATTACTTGTACTATCTGTTGAATTGAAAATGGTACAATAAACTCTCGGGTATTTAGATCAATTACAACTATAGAAATGTTCAGGAATCCACACTCAATACTTCAAATTGTTGAAGTCTTTATACAAACTTTAGAAAATATCCTATCAACTGATTAGGATTTACTCTAGGAAATAAAATATCTGGATGCAAAAAAGTAGTGACACCTTTCTAACTAACTGAAAGTTGTGCCTATTTTATTTGATTGATTTTATTTGTTTCTTTCTTTCATGTTGGCTTGTCTCTCATGCTGTATTCTTCCTCTGTCTTTCATCTGTTTACTCTTTCACCTGTAGTAAATCATACTGATTTTCTTGTGTTTTTGTGTTTTAAGTCAAAATGGATTTTATTAAAAAGAAATTTTTAACTTCATGTAAAATATGTCCCAAATAATTACTTTGAATAAACTTCGTTGTTTATGACATAAATATTTTCATCTCTGTTTTAACCATTACTCTTTCTGTGTAAATTGTCTCTTTCTGCTTTGTTGTTGTATATAATATTTTGTTGAGGAAAACCATTTGAATTCATAACCTCGGAGTTTTTGGAATAAACAATTTTGGAACTAGTATGAAACCCTTTATTCAATCTCATGGTCATTTTTTAAATACCTGCAAAAATAAAACAATAGTTAATAAAACATAGGTTTGCAGAGACGAGATAATGGCTTCAGGTAATGGGAAAGTTTGTGAAATGAGTCTGAACTATAGTGGGGTTTCAATTCTGTTTAGAAATGGATTTTTATTTTCTCATTTCAAATGGAGACGAGTAAATAAATGTAAATGGTGAAATTTCATATTTCAAAAATTTTGTGGTTTCTCACAGGATGCAGGAGTGGTTTTATAAATGGTCTATTGCACGGGTTAAAATTGGTTTTACGGTTTGGGTCTGGGGGGTGTGATAGCACGAGGTGATTTCGCATGGGAGGGGGGTGGTGGTGCGAAACCACCAATTTCGCAACCCCCATGGCGTTAATATTTGGACTCTTGGGGAATGTGAAAGGGCGTGGGAGCCGTTGGATCTGACCACGGAGATTGAACGGTTGAAAAAATTTCGGGGTTTCAAATCAGTGGGACTCGGGTTATATATGCGAAGGGCTATAACGGGTTGATATATATATATATAAAGTTAGGGGATACAAAGCGGAAAGGTTAACATGTAATGGGGGGATCAATGAATATATAAAGTTGGATTTAATATGAAATATATACTTTGGGAAATATATTTAATGGGGTTTAATATAATATGATATTGGGGGTTTTAGTTAATATATGAAGTGGGAATTTTAATCCAATTGGCAGTGTTGATATATAATTAACACTTTAAACTATGGGAAAAATGGTTTTTGAGGTTTTATTGGAAAAATTGCGGAATTAGTCAAGGGGAAGGGAATTTAGTGATGGGAATGAGATTTTAACTAGGTAAAGGGGTTTTTAGGAAGGGGAAATGGTTATAATAAAGGGAAAGGGATATTATTATAAGGGAAATGGATTTCTACCAAAGGAAATGACTTCCAAGATTGGAAATAGGGTTTCTAGCAAGAGGAATGTGTTAGAAGAATATTAGTAACAAGTGTTAAACCAAACGACGCTTTCCACAATTGATGAAAGTATTCTACCTACCCTTTTTATCCTAACATTTTTATTTCCTTTATCGGGTGCATTTGATATTGATGGCCTTTTTATATTCTTTTGAAAAGAAAACTAACCTATTTCTAACCTTATATCATCTAATGGCTCAGATTAAACTGATGAGCTCATTTTATTCTTTGCACAACTATTGATCTGCCAAGATTAAATGGTTTGGCCAAATATTTATTCACTAAATATCATGACGTAAAATTGAAAAGCATGAATAATCAAGATTAAAGTGTATGATTATCATGAATTGTGGCATTTTGGACAACCTGCACACAACATTATTTGTAAAATTAAAGTAATTAAAGTAGTGGCATTTAGATGTGAAACACTTTCATGGTTTCTATTTTTATGGTTCATACTTTATGTCCTTTTTTAATATTCTTTCTTTTGGTCCTTTGATTTTTATTTTAGGACATACCCTCTTTTCATTTTTTAATATGGGAAAACATTTGCAGAAATAAAAGGTATGTACAATATTACAAGATTAAAAGTCACCAATTAAAATTATGATCCCTATTATTTATAGGAACCTAACAATGACTTCACTTCGGATGGAATCTCCTTGTGAGATGTGAAGAACATCGTCGACTAGTGGCTTGATCCATTGGGCCTATCCCAAGCCTGCACACTCTTTTTCATATAATCTCTGTTATTGAAAATATCAAACTGAAATCACAACCTTTTCTGTAAACTAAAATATGACACATTCTGAATTGAAATCTGATCTGAAATAAACCTGCTGCTGAAAATAATAAAACTGAAACTCTACCTACTTACTCTAATCAGCTGTACAACTTCTGATTAGGTAAAATGAAACAACGAATGCAACCATTCGAACATTATATATATTGATGTATTTTGCTGCATTTTCTTGTTTGTGATGAAAACTGAAGTTCTAGAACCCAATAAAAACTTGTCAACAAATATGGCTTTGGTAAGGAAATATTTAACCTCCTTTGTTCACTCTAGAAATTGTTCAAAAGGATCTTCCAGGGCATATACACTAATTTTCAACTAATCCAAGAAATTGTACATATGTTCTGGATGGCCTTCATGCCATGAAACTAAATTGTTATTTCCCTACAAAATTAACCTCTGATGGTCCTGAGATAATTGTAGACTTTCAGATAAACTTTGCGATGATATTTCTACTGATGGAAATGTTTGTCTGATGACACTTTTATCATCTTGGTCCTGAAGCTCATAGTTAGTTAATGGAGAAATATTTTTATTGCATTCATCATACAACACTTCATCTATTGGATCATGAAAAACTTGGAAGGATTTCTACAGTCTATTACATATAGGTTTCAATGGGACTTCATATATTTCTACAGTCTGCTTATCCTTTGCTTTAGAGATATCATAAAAAATTTCCTTTAAAATCTGAAATGCTTCAAAACATAGTGGTATAGAACTTTCCTATGTCATTTGATCAGGTATTTCAATGGAATTTGATAACTATAATTGTGAAATTGAAGAATCCTGATCAAGGGTTTCATTGTCTTCTTTGTTATCAATAACAATACCTAAAGACTGTTGATTTTTAATTGCTTTAAAATTTTCTCTAATGAAATGAAATGAAGAAAAACAAAGAGGCAAAGGTCCTTCACTCATTTCCAAATTTTTTGCGCTTTTTTCTTCACTCTTATAATTGATATGTATTGGTTGATCACTGTTTTCGATCTACTAAAACTGAATTTCTTCATCCAACAAACTAGCTATTGATTGATCTATAAAGTTATCTTGGATTTGGAGAAAACAATTATAATCATACTGATCATACTTAGGAAAATCATAAAAAGAAGGAATGTCATCAAACATACACATTAGATCATCAAATTGCTCCTCCACATATTGATCTATAAATCCATTTTCTGATCTATAAATCCAAATTTCTTTAAAAATTAAACAAAGACTCTCGACACCTCTTGGCAAGTAAGTAACATGTAATTTCCACCTCCTTGCAGCCTTCAAGAGAAATTTCATGGTTTTTTTGGTTTCTATGCAAATTTGGAAGTTTTTCTAGCTACAAACCTTAAATTCACTCTTTGTTCCCAACTTGGTGTCCATAAAACTCACATTCCCTTCCTACATCATTGTAAACCCTATTCATTTCATTACAACACCATATCCATTTCCTTAAATCCCTTTTCCCCTCAACCCTAAGCCCTAGGCATCTCAATTTCCTAGGCAGCCCTATCAAACCTGTAATTAAATTCTAATTCGAAAACCCTTAAACATTTTGATCCCCTATCACCTCCCTAATTTCAATAACCCCTGTCTCCATATCCATATTTTTTCCAAGACCTATCCCCACTTCCTAGACCTAGGTTTCCATTTACACTCATTCCATTTATTTTCTTAAGCTATCCATCTCATCTCTCATTCCCCTCATCTCACTCCATTTCACCCTAGGGTTTCCTAAGCCTTCAAGTTCAATATGTCTGAAGAGGAGGACATAGGTGTCAGTGAGGAACATATACCAAAGAGAAGTGACCAAAAAGGAGGGAAAATTAATAGATATGAACCAATAACCACAAAGGAGCTCATGGCTTCTCCTCTCACTGTGTCTTGTTTCAAACATGTTGGTTGTTTTGAGTTTTGTGAGAAAGTGCAGCATATTCAGTATCACCCTGTGTTGACAAGTTTGTTCATCACAAATCTTAATGATAGACATGTCACTCTTGCTGGGGTCACTTTTGCCATGTCCACTAGTGCTATTTCAGCTGCTACAAGGATCCTTAATGTGGGAGAAAGATGGTTTAAAAAGGGAAACCTTGATATGAGCTAATGAACCATATCTAAAACCAAGATATAAGGATGAAAAGAAAACCATTTTTCCCTTTCTCTCATCTCCTTGACTGGTATGTCTCCATGATGAAAATAATCATGAAGTACTTCACTTGTGAGGGGAGGTTTTCTCGACTCTATTCATACCATATCTAACTCCTCATGCACTTCACTAGAGTCAGAATGCCTCACATACCCTACTATCTCTCCCAAAGCATTGAAAAGATGGCATACATTGTACAAAGTAGGTATTATAGTCATCAAATGCAAATTCTTTTCACCATTCGCTCATCAAGATGATAGTTATACATCAACTTGAGCATAAAAACATCCAATGCGAAACATTCATTAAAAATGAAGTTTTTACTATCCCAACTATTCATCATGAACAGAGTATCCCTTCATCATCTCATCCTCCCATATCCACTTCTCCATCTCAGCCTATTGTTCATACATCATCACCTAGTCAAATCCATTCACCCCATGTTGATCCTACCTCTTCACCTTTCCATAATCATTCACCATAATCACATCATGATACTGAGGCATCAAGTAGTGAAAAGGACATTGAAGAAACTTGGGCTAATGTGACTGATGTCGAGCCATTTCCCAAGACCTATCAAAGAGGCCACAGGCATGTGTTTTCTTCACTTGGAGTGAAAGGGGCCATGCTTTCTTCACCAACAAAAAAGGTAGAAAAGGGAAAGGAAAAGGCTAAAAATCAAATCATTGAGGAGCAGGAGGATAAACATGAAACAAAGCAGGATTTTCAGCTAATTGACCTTGATGAGGAGGATCATCCTCCTAGATAGAGACCAAATACTAGAGGGTTGAAAAGAGCTCTAGCCCTTGAGAGACAGAAAGAAGTTGAGTTGGCAGAGTAGCTCACTCCAAGTGGGTTGCTTTCCATAGATATTAACAGGGATAGAGAGTCATGGATTGATAGAGCCAATTTTCATCTAGAGATCTTGTTAGAGAAGGCCAAAAAGGACAATGATATTTAGACAAAAATGGCAAAGCACTATGCTATGAGAAACAAAATTGCAAGGGCCAACCTCAAATGAGCCCATGCAAAAATTCAAGATTTCACCAAGAAAAAGGACAAAGAGAGGTTAGAAATACTTGCTGAGGTGTCTCATCATGCCTCAAGCCCTTGATCAGCAAGTAAACTCACAATTTTGGCAATTTTTGGCACATTTGGAACTTTAGTACATTTTTGGTTTTTTGAGCAATTTTAGCACACAGAAAATCTACCAAAAACGCAGCGCCCTTGTCATTGTGCTTCTCCTTGGAGCCTCCAATGGAAAAATGTTCACCACCATCATGTTCATAATGATGCAGACATCAAACACAACAAGTTTCATAAAATTTGGAGGACGACTGGTCCCTCAAACGTGCAAAAAACCACCAAATTTTCATGTTCATGCCTCCTTTTTGACCTTGGTGCTGTGCTTTTACCAGTCTTGGGAGAAGTGATTTTTACAGAGCATATGGGAACCATTTTGGAAAAGGGAGACATATTTGGAAACTAGACTCAGAGATATTTCCAATGAGCTATCATGGAGCTGATTTGGATCCCGGGAAGGCCTCCAAAAGTTTCTTACAAAAGAGGCTATTTTTTTGTCATGGCACTGTGCTTTTGCCAAGAAAATGTCATTTTCATCATCTTCAGCAAATTTTGAATTTTTGAATTTTTTATCGTGGGAAATTAAAAATTAATGATGTAAAAGGTAAAGATAAATTTAAATGTCTTTTTTTTATTGTTATCTAGGGTAGATACATCAGGTAAGTCCTCTAGAGGTCAAATGAATCATTTTCCTCTCTTTTAGAGGCAAATTGTTGGGTCTTCCTAGTATTAAGATTCTTGTTTGGGAGGAGGTGAAACTGATCTGTATCTTATGGATTCGACTCCTTGAGGCTAGGAAGAGTGGTTTTGAGGTCTATATGATGTATTTCCTCAGTCATTGTAATGGTTGGACTCACTTGGAGTTTTGGCATCTCAAGGACACAATTTTGTATCAGTTTGGCCTGGACATTAATGATAAATTTGCAGCTATTTCTTTGGGATCCATGTAGTATGAATGGTTTGACATATTTTTTCCTTTGTGATCATTTGTATGAATTTATTTTAAACTCATAAACCATTTCCATGTCTATGATATGCTTAAGTTCAAGTTGAAAGGAAAAATTCATGTTTTCTTGCTTTGTTTTGGGGAATTTTGCATAATTTGTCTATTTTCTTCAGTTTAGCGAGAATTCATCTTGTATGCTCTTCCTAAATCCTCACCAGTCTCCTCATCTCACCATAATCATCCTTTAAATGTCAAAACCTTCTACCTACCTTGACCCATAGAATACCCTACAAATTTTGACCTAAATTTCTTTTCCCTAGTTGTTTGACTCCTCCTAATCCAGCAAAACCCTACACAAATCAAAATAAAAAAACCTAAGCTACTATACCTAGCATAATATCTTCTTTTTGCAGTCATCTTACCTGTGATATTTATGGAGAGAGCCCTTGCCTGGTGCTAATTATAATCCAAGTTAGAAACCTAGTATTCCCATGTTGTTCTTCCAGGTTCATTCCAATGGAGTCTTGGATGTGATTTTGAAACTGATTTGGAGTCACCAGGTGGATGATTTTAACCTTTGTTTGTCTGATCACTATCCACCATCATAGATAAGATTTGAGTTTTGATATATGTTTCTAAAGAAGATGTTCGTCCTGAGTGGAGCTGCCAATATGTTATCACTATGTAATTTCTCAAGGCTAAAGAAAGAAATCACCTAGGTAACCACAAACCTACTTTGGAGATTAGGATCTAGCCTTTCTAATGCTCAGAGACAGCTCTCTCTTAATGATTTATCTCTATTGTATTAATTAATTTTAGGCTAGTTAATAAGTACATAATTGGTTTGGTTTTTATTTGTTGGTGGAATTAATGATTTAGATGGATAGGTGTCTGTCTATTTTCCATTGGGCTATGGAGTCAAAATATCAAGAAAATAGGAAAAAATCAAGTTTTGAAGGAAATGTTCAGAGGGAAAGGTAGCTGAGAAAAAATAGATCTTAAGGCTGAATGGTGAAGTGGTTTTCAATCGGGATAAAGGAGAAATTAAGGATTCCTTAAATGGGATAATGAAGGAAGGTGAAAGAGGTCAATCGGGATGGGAGAGAAATTAAGGATTTTCAGATCCACATATCAAAAGAAAACATTAAAATGAATAACAGTTCAGAACATAGTGCACTTCTACAATAATATTCTTGTTATAACATTTAAATTTGGAAAACATGCAAGTTTATGGAATACTTAAGAAAATAACAATGAACAATTGAAATACACTTCACTGAAGTAGCTCAACACATGACTCCTATAATGCAATGCCTTTATTATTTGTCCTGTCTGTTGACTTGAAAATGGTACAATAAACCCTCAGGTATTTAGATCAATTACAACTATAGAAATGTTCAAGAATCCACACTCAATACTTCGAATTGCTGAAGTATTTATACAAAATTTAGAAAATATTCTATCAACTGATTATGATTTGTTCTAGGAAATAAAATATATAGATACAAAAAGGTAGTGACACCTTTCTAACTAACTGAAAGTTGTCCCTATTTTATTTGATTGTTGCTATTTGTTTGTTTCTTTCATGCTGGCTGTCTCTCACGCTGTCTTCTTCCTCTGTATTTCATATGTTTACTCTTTCACCTGTAGTAAATCATACTAATTTTCTTGTGTTTCTTTGTTTTTAGTCATAATGGATTTTATTAAAAATTCATTGATAATTTCATGTAAAATATGTTGTAGAGAATTACTTTGAATAAAATTTGTTGTTGCTGATGTAAATGTTTTCATCTCCATTTTAACCATTACTCTCTATGTGTAAATTGTCTCTTTCTACTTTGCTGCTGCATATAATCTTCTGTTGAGGAAAACTATTCGAATTCATAATATGGAAGTTTTTGGAATAAAAAGGTTTGGAACTAGTATGAAACTGTTTATTCAATCTCATGGTCATTGTTCAAATACCTGCAAAAAATAAAACAATAGTAAATAAAACACAGGTTTGTAAAGAGGGGATAATGGCTTCAGGGAATGTGGAAGTCTGTGAAACGAGTCTAAACTATAGCGGGGTCTCAATTTTGTTTAGAAATGGATTTTTATTTTTGCATTTCAAACAAAGACGAGAAAATAAATGGAAATAGTGAAATTTCATATTTCAAAAATTTTATGGTTTCTCATAGGATTCAGAAGTGGTATTATGAATGGTCTATCGCACGGGTTAAAAGTGGTTTGAAGGTTTGGGTATAGGGGGTGCAATGGCATGAGGTGATGCCGCGTGGCAAGGGGGTGGTGGTGCGAAACCACCCATTTCATAACCCCCTGTGGCGTTAATCTTTGGAATGTCGGGGAATGCAAAAGGGCATGGGAGCCATTGGATATGACAATGGAGATCGAACAGTTGAAAAACTATTAGGGTTTCAAATAATTGGGACCCGGGTTATATACGCGAAAGGGTATAATGGGTTGATATATATATATATATATATATATATATATATATATATATTAGTGGTTAGGGGATACAAAGCATAAATGTTAACATGTAATGGGGGGATCAATGAATATATAAAGTTGGATTCAATATGAAATATATACTTTGGGAATTATATTTAACGGGGGTTAATATAATATGATATTGGGGGTTTTAATAAATATATGAAGTGGGATTGTTAATCCAATTGGCAGAGTCCAATATATAATTAACACTTTAAACTATGATAAAAAATGGTTTTGAGGTTTTATTGGAAAAATTGCAGAATTAGTCAAGGGGAAGGGAATTTAGTGATGGGAATGAGTTTTTAACTAGGTAAAGGGGTTTTTAGGAAGGGGAAATGGTTAGAATAAGGGGAAAGGGATATTAGCATAAGGGAAATGGATTTCTACCAAAGGAAATGACTTCCAAGATTGGAAATAGGGTTTCTAGCAAGAGGAATGTGTTAGAAGAATATTAGTAACAAGGGATAAACCAAATGACACTTTCCATAACTGATGAAATTATTCTACCTACTCTTTTTGTCCTAACATTTTTATTTCCTTTATTGGGTTCATTTGAGCTTGCTGACCCTTTTATTTTCTTTTGAAAATCAAACTAACCCATTTCTAACCTTATATCATCTAATGGCTCAGATTAAACTAATGAGCTCATTTTATTCTCTACCTAAATATTGATCTATGAAGATTATACGGTTTGGCCAGATATTTATTCACTAACTATCATGAAATAAAATTTAAAAGCATGAATAATCAATATTAAATTGTATGATTATCATCAATTGTGGCATTTTGGATAAGTTGCACACAATATTATTTGCAAAAGTAACGTAACTAAAGTAGTGGCATTTGGATGTGAAACAATTTTAGGCTTTCTTATTTTGGGGTTCATACTTTTTATCCTTTTTTAATCTTCTTTATTTTGGTCCTTTGATTTTTATTTTAGGACATACCCTATTTTCATTTTGTAATATGGGAAAACATTTGCAGAAAACAAAGGTATGTACAATATTACAAGATTAAAATCACTAATTCAAAATTATGATCCCTATTATTTATAGGACCCTAACACTACATATAATAAGATGCCATAATATTTCTATCCTATTTGAAGACTAAATCATCCATAATCAATTTCTAAACCATATAAGTTTCTAATACAAAGCTGGTTCACAAAAAATCTTGGCGACATTGGAATATACCAAAAATATTATCAGAAAGAACCAACCACATACATATAAGTGATACTCATTTCTAATAACATGTTAGGTGCTCTTTTTGGAAATTTTTAGGCCTACCTAAGTGCCCATACCTAAGTTCCCATGAGGGAGTGTGGAACCCATTTGAAATTATCACCCTGTCCACACCAATGACCCTTTGAGAAAAAACCAAGATGGGGGATTGAGCTATGAGGAGTTTTTCATCTCAGTAATGACTTGTAAATTTAATTTCTTAAAATAAAAGTTGACATTTTCCTTTATCTAATTCCTTATTTGTGAGAAATAATGTGAGACATAATGCATTGAAATCTAATGTTGACTATATTAATGTCATTAATGTGAGAAATAATGGATTGGAATGTAGTTCCTTCTTTGTCATTTGCAGTTGTACTTTGTCAATGGATTTTATTATTTGATTTTCTATTCTCTTCTTACTGTAATTTTGAATTGATATTTTCCACATTTAATTTATATGTTTGAGGAATCCAAATTGTCCATTCTAGGAAGTTATATAAATCGCATGAGGAATTATGGTCATGGATGTTAAAATTCAAGAATGCATTCTATCCATTTTCTTTTTCTGTAAATCATTAGTTTCTATTTGAATTTTTTCTATTGTTTGTGATCCTTAAGTTCTATGGTTGTGAGTGGTTTTTTGTGTCTATACTCCAACCTAGAATAGATAGAGTAAATTGTTAGTACTAAAATTTTTATAGAGAACAATTTTACTATTCACACCTGATCCAAATGGATCTCAACCACCACTTCCCTATCAAAATAGTGATGGTACAAGAATATCTCTTTTTGGTATGTTTGCATTTAAGAGAGGATAAGTCATGAATGCATAATTCACTCCCTTGAACTGTATGGGTTCTGTAGGATTTTTCCAAATAATTCTCTTACATCGTAACCTTTCTTATGATCCTAGAAATATTTATGTGGAAATGTTTCCTGGAGGATTTAACTGTCAATTGATATATGTTGTTTCCATACAAACCTGCAAGTTTAGAACTTTAAATATATCATGTTTGGTTGGAGGACATCCTCTTCTAAATCCAAGATTGCTAGGCCAAGAAGCAAACAGTAACTTAGGGCACATGCTAGAACTAATGAGTTTACTTGATATTATAATGCTCAAGAGTTCTCTAATTATTGTTATCATTAGTAAGTAATTTTCTGGTTCTAATTTTCTCGCCTTAGCATTGTTTTTAAAATGGTCATTTTTTATGCATAAGACAACGTTGCAATGCAAATTACGCTACAACTAGGCCATTAAATATGAAAAAGGAACTGTAAAAAACTTGGATAGTGATGAGTGTTACCTTTGTGGGATGGACATACTTTAATTTGTTGTGAAAAGTGTCCCATTGCATGTCATTCTAGATGTGTTGGTGTTTCAAATCTTTTTTTCCTTAAGGGAATTGGTATTTTCTATGGTGTTTGGTGAAAGAGATAACCAAAGGACTTGAGGAATTGAGTAGTTTGCAAGGACCTGAGATATTGGGTTATGATCCATATGGATGCACATACTCATCTTCCTATGATTACTTGTTAGTGTAAGTTAAACTTTTTATGGCTTGAGTTACTGATTTTCTATTAATTGTTTCTATACATATTTTATTGAGGTTTTCATGATTTTTCCTATGTTTTCTATGACTAAGGTTCACATAGTTGGCAAGAATTTCCGTTACTCTTGTAATTTTTTCCATCTATTGTGGTTTTAGTAAGGAAGTGGCCAGATTCCCAAAATCTTGGCCAAAAAATGTACATGTTTTTGGATTTTGATTTCTATCTCTGGATAGGTAATTCACTAGATAAATAGGTGCTCAAAATGAACTATGGATCACTTGAAATTGTGTCAAAATATTTATGTTCCAACCAGTATAAGTAGTTTTATTATGGAGGATTTTATGAAAAGCTGCAAACCCATATTCATAGGAGTAAGTCCTACTGGGAGCATGAGATATATTGGAAACCCAAAACGTATGCTTTTATTAGTGAAGGTAGTTTTGGAAACACCTAGCTACAAAATTATCCTTTTCTCATATGGTTATCCACATTTATGTGCTTCCATATTTTGTTCGATAAATTTTTGATTCTAACAAACTTCATGATGCATCTGCCAATTACTATGAAATAAATCCTGACCTTGTTAAATATGGAGTTAAAATCTTTAAAAATATGGTTCTTTACTATTGTGGTTCCATGCCATATAGTTGGTTGTTCCCAAAATGTTTTGTTGCACCACACCATGGTCATAGTGAAACAACTATAGCATCATTATGTGTTGGAGTACCCCAGATAAATTTCTATTTCACACTAAGCCAATTTTATTGGGATGAACTTATGGACTGGATAGGGATTGCACCACCGCCATTAAATAAGAAGCATCTTATCCCAGATTATAATGAAGATAATATTATGGAAGTTTCAAACCCCCTTTGGACTCAATCCATATGGCAATGGTTGTTGAAATGAAATATCGTGTGGTTCAAAATTGTGAAAATGATTTATTTTGAGGATGGATTTGAAAATGTTGTAAATATTCTTGTAAATAAGGTCTATACATCAGAAATATGATGTTCTAAAAATTCAAGGTTAGGAGTTAAAGTCATACCAAGTATGTTGGGGAGATTTGGTCCTGGTCTAATACTAAATATATGTACTAGGATCTTAGAATCTTGTAAGGGCGTGATGTTTCCTTCTGGAGCCAATGTAATGCACAATATTCCACAAAGCATATTTTCTAAAGAGGGTTATATTCAAGTGCAAGATATTAATGATTTTCTTGAAGCCTATGATGACCAAAGTTTGATGGTTTTAGGGTTGCCCTTTTTTTTTAAATAAGGACGTTTATCTTGGATGTTGTAATGAAGGTTCCAAATTTTAGTATATTATAACAGTAAATATATTAGTGAGCAGAAAAGTATGGGCCTATAATAGAAAATTTGAAAGGAGACTTACATAGATAGACTTTGTAGTTCAGATTGCATCCACCAGTGTCAGTACCTAATTACAACATCTCGTGCATTTCAATATTTAAATGGAAAAATGTCATGCATTACATTTTTCTTGTATAGTTTTTCATATTGTGGTAATTTTTCAGATAAGGTAAGAGGATATATGTGGTGGCTGGTGGAAGTGTTGCAAAGAACCAAATAACGAGACAAAATTGTAGGCTTCCTACCTCAAACATGAAATAACAATAAACATTGTAGCAAAAATATGAGAAAGTTACTAAATAAAGAGTAATTAAATTCCGAGTGAGCAGGATTGCATCAGCTGGGACAATTGGAATTTGGATTCACTGTTAGTGGATGTCCAAACAATTTATGTTCCATTTGTGGTATACTAATGAAAATATTACTTCCTGAATTTCTACTTACAAGTTTAGTAGTATAGACATGATAAGTTTTGATAGATGGGATTGAATATTGAATCACAAGTGAAAAGTTAAGAAAGGAAATCAGGATAAAGGAGTGGTTTAACATTGGATGAAATAAATTGGATTCTTTTAGCTCTATGCTTTGTTGTCACAGTAAGATTCATACATACCACCTCAATTGTTAGTTATCATAGCACTATTTCTATCATTTTTATGTTGGGATAAGAAGCCTTATGTCACTCCTTATAATCATTGTATGGTGAAACATTTTTCTATGGCATATTGGTTTTCTTCTCTTATTTCGATGGATGAAGGATCCTACATCTCACCCTATATTATTAAGTTCCACAAGGATTTGGGCTCCTCTTTCTTTTTCAATGGTAGTTATGGTTATCTTCTGGAGAATCAGATAGATATAATTTTGTGGGGTACCAACGTTAAGGGCTTCTTTTTAGCTATCAATACAAGGTAAAACAATCAAATTCTAGCTACTATAGAATCTATTTTTAATTCATTTTTCTTTTAATTTATCTTAGGTTTCTAAATCCTTACATAGAAGAATACCTAGTATGTATTACAATGAAGGTTTAGAAGTAGACAATATGCATGGCAAGTTGTTGTGGAAATGGAAAGGAGTGTATAAGAACTCATTGTACAGGTCTTTAGTCAGTTTGAAATTTCATTTTTTTCCTCAGATTCTAAGAAATGAGACTTATATTGATATTATATTCCTGAAATTATTTACAGAGAAGGAACCCTGATGCTTGCATTAGATGGGATGGCTCTTTAAATTTCAAAAAAAATCTGTCAACTTGAAATGGTAGGAGACAAACTCCATTGTCTTCAAGAAGACCATTATTTGTGCCAAGAATTCAAAAGATGGTCTCATAAAGTATTTGATATAATTTGGGAAACAAAAATCCAATCCAACCTACATTTTTAAACATGTAACAAATGTTGAGGAGGATTTATATGGTACATGAAAGTATTGGCTAAGCGAGTATCATGTGCCTTTGTTCTTGTTGAAGGATTTTGAAGAGGAAGCGCAATTATGTGCCCACCCAAAAAAGGGTTCAAAGAGACTCTGTAATGCTTATTATAGACTCTAAAATAATTCCAAGTTGGACATATTTACCATCCTCCTGGAAAAAGAAGATAATTTTGATAAATATTCATGTACCCATTGCAACAAGGATGTATTGATTTGGTATGCAATGTTTTTTTAATTGTTTGTTAACAAAATTTCCGTTAATTGATCATGATTATGTGGATATGTTATTAATGAGTTACAATATTGTTCTAACATTTTATTTTTTACTATTGTACCATAACTTGTCTACAATATTATATATTATTACAATGAGAGATGTAGTTACCATGTCCAGTTACTCTCCACTTTGGCAGGGTTAAATCATCTATTTAATTAACTTTTGTTAATCAACAATTTATATGTGTTTTGGAGGAATATTTTATAGTCGTCACTAAAAATGAACATTGAATATAATATTCTAATAATGTATTTGTTCCTTAATCTAATTGTTTTGTATTAAGAAACTCAATCATGAGGTTTGAATGACATGCAAATGTTTTCTTATCTGTGAAGGAGTCCATATGTTTCCTTTGAGATGTTATAGTTTTAACCAACTTTGAACTTCTATTTCCTTTTTGCACATCCATGTTTTACCATCCTTTATCACAAATACAATTGGTGATCTAAAATGAGAGTCACTTTGTCTAATAATACGTTTCTCCAATTTCTTTTACAACTGCAAATTGAACTCCATCAATTCTAGTGTTGTCATAGAGTAATGCGTTTTCGACATTGGTTAGGTACCTTGCATTAAATAAATGGGGAAGGCATATTTTATTTGTGGAGGTAAGCCCAAAAAGTCTTACAAAATCACATCTTTGAAGTCTTTAATACAAGGTGCTCATTTGAATTAGATTCCCACCCTTTCTTCCTCCATATACTTTACCTTAACAACATAGACTTTTCATCCCTTTATAAAGAACCATTTGAGCTGTAATTATCAGAATTTTCCAAACTGTCGGAGGATTGTTTATATATTTCATAATCATAGGATTCCCTTGATCCTCCACACAACACACTTTTATTCTTGCTAATCTATTAAGCTATGATGTGCACCTAACTATTCCTTGACAATCATTACGCCATATGCTCTAAGTAGTGTATGGTATAGGTTCAAAGAGTTGGTAAGATGTTTGACTCAAAGTGAGGAGTTTCTATTAAGATTTTAACCTTTATCTTTATCATTTTTCATGTTAATTATTGGTCATTTTCATTAATGATTTCAATTTGAGAGTATTTTTTATATATTTCTAGGAAAAAAATGGACAATTCTTTTTTATATCCAACTTATAGACAATCTATATTGTAAAATTTACAAGCTTAGGGAATTGCACCATTCTAAACTTTTTGATCATGTAATTTGAAGGGATGCTTGATTATAAAACTAAAATTTGTAATAATGAAAATTATAAAGGTTATTTTTGAAAAGGTAATAGCGAAACAAACCCCTTTTTCCTTTGGCATGGCATTGTTGTTTAAAGAGACATTTTTTGGGGGTCTGGTCAAGGTTGAGCAAACTTTGAATTTTGAAGATTACTAAAATTAAAATTTATAGTTTAGTTAGTTTTGTATTTTATTCATGTGTAAGCCTACATGTTTAATGTTTATTGGTTATTTCTAATGTTATTGTACATTTAAAACTGTCATTTTCTTGAAAAACCATATTTTATCCCTAATTTTTTTATTTTTCTTTTTCAAACGACTGGCTATGCCTAGAAGTTAAAAGACATAATATAAACATTAAAAAAACTATTATGTAAAAATAATTGAATTGTAGGTCCATGATAGCCTTATCGGTTATGATATATTTTTTATGGTTCCAGGGAGTTGGTACATCTTTCTCTTCAAGGAATTTTGGCACTTGAACTTGGGCAGCTTATCCATCTTCAAAAACTATAAATAACTACAACTCTAGGGATTTTTTTTATGTTTACATGTATAGGTTGCCATAAGAGAATTTTTTTTTCTATGATGCAATTTGGTAGCCAACTATCATACATTATTGTTATCCCCCTAATTTTCTCTCATTTTTTCATTTTCCCCTTCCTAAATCATAACCATTTACCTCTGTTTTACCTCTTTTATGCACCCTCATCTTGCACCAGTCCAAGCATGGTGACATATTTCATATAAAATTTATATTTCATATTTTAAATTCAAATTAGCATTTATTAATTATTTATTGCATGATTTATTACTTTTAAACATTATTTTTAACTTATTGATATCTCCTATGTTATTTTGGTAGTTAGAGTACTTATCGTGACTGCTGATCCTAGTGCAGGATCGGATCTTGCACCGTTGCCAGCGCAGAAAATCCTTGCAGTAGATTCGAACCTCCTTGATCATCGCCTTGTCTTGAGCCACTTCAGCCATGACAGCAGAGTGATCCAAAGGCACCCGAGACCAAATCTATGAAGGGAAAAAGCTGGAGATTAGCTACGGTCAGTTCTGCTAACTGTCTAAATTTTGCGTTTGGTTATGTAATCAGTTAAAGGATCTATTTTGGCCTTTGGCTAAAGGTCTATATAATGTAGAATGTAAATAGGATTAAAAAATGAGGAGGGAAGAGTTTTTGATAGTAGAGGAGAACATAAACACAGCCGAGAGGTGGTAGCAGGTCGTTGTATTTTGTTATTGCCCAAATTTGGGCTGGACGATGCATTAATGTATGTACTTGCCTTAGTGAATTAATAAAAGGAGCTCCACCTCATGTTTCAAAAATTATGTTTCTGTATTGAGTTGATGAATTGATTAAGGTACTAAGCAACGTTTCTATTTAAAAGGGAAACATGTTGGTTGGCTAGGGCCCAGCCAATCCAACATGTTTACCCCATTTCTTGTTTTCTTGTAATTTGTGTTTAAATTGTCAAGTGTGATTTAATCTTAAGTGCATGTATTCATGTACAAGTGCAAGAAGATTCGTTGTGTGAAGTAGATAACTTTCCTTTTCCTGCAATTTCTGTTCCTACACTTTATTTCAGATTGGTTTTCCTCCGCCTAGACCAAGCAGGAGAAATGAACCTGCACTAGTGCACATTGGTGTGATATCTCTTTTTTTGCAACTTTGCTTGATTGGGCTTCCCCGCCTGGTCCAAGCAGGTGGAATGAACCTGCACCAGTGCACGTTGGTGTGATGCAACAAAATTTCTTAGTCTACTTCCTGCAATCCTCTTTCTTTCAATAAATGCTTATGACAGGATAAATATATATATTGATTGTTTCTTTATTTTTGCATTATGTTAAGACCATAAAAATTCATTTTTATGTGTGAAATTTGATTTAAAAATATAATAGCACTTGCAATAATTAAAAACTCATTTTAAGAATTAAATGCTAAGTGCAGGAAGCTCTGATCCGATGCAAGAACTAGTTTCTTGCCATGGGATCTGAGTGCTTCGAACTTGGAAAATTTCAAGCCCTTGCATCAAGCAAAAAATCCTTTAGTAAAGACACCATCTATGCCTTTTGCATAACTCTGTGTTCCTACACTAGTGCAAGCAGACTGTGAAAGTGCAGGACAGATTAGTGCAATAAGGAAATCTCTAAAGGAGTAGGTTTAAGGGCCCATCTGATGATACTGCTAAGTGTCTCTACTAACGAAAAACATACACTAAGTAATTAAAAAATAATTAGCTAGAGTGATTTCCTTCTAGCTTTAATTCCCTCTTGAAAATGCATTCTTTTTTGTTCTAGTCTTAGATTTTTTTTTAGATTCAAGTTGCCTTATTTTCTCTTTTTAATTTGATTGTGCAATATTTCCTTTAAAGAAAGTAGGGATTCATATTAGGGAGATTCATACCATCTCTGGAATTTCCTGTGCTTCGTCTCTAAGTTTACGAATCCCCCAGTTTGACAAATTAAGTGTTGAGGAGTTTGTTTAAGTGTAATTCCTACACCCAACATTTTGGCGTCATTGCCGGGGAGGTGATTTGATTTGGTAAGAATTTTACGATTATACAATAGAGGTAATTTTTCCTTTATTTTTGCAGTATTGTTGGGAAAAATATTCTTTGAAGGAATTTTACTAGTGTCAATTGATTTCTGACAACATTTTTACTAGAATTTGTTGCTATTTTTCTTTTCTTGAAATGAATGCCTAGAAAACATAAGGGTTCAAAGCCCACTAAGGGCCAAAATAATTTTGAAAACAAATCTCATATTGGGTCTCCTTTTGTAAGCAGGAAGCCTAATATAATTCAAACCCATCATGCAGGAACAATCCACCTGGATTTTGGTGCCAACAACTCAGGTGTGGATTAGCTGGTTGAGAGCAGTACAAGTAAAAGGGAAACAATGGTGGACCATGAAGATCATTTGCAAGGTACTGGTGAAAACCAGGTAAGTAGAGAACAATCCATTTTTGTGTTTCCAATTGTGGATCCTGATACTGTGGTGCAAATGAAGAATATTCCACCATCAGCTCTCCCTCATTTCCATGGTAAAGTTCATGAAGATCCTGACTCTTTTCTATTCGAGTTTGAAATTCTGTGTAGAAGTTATGATTACTCAACTGACGCTTAGAAGTTACGATTATTTCTTGTTACTCTCAAGGACTCAACTCTACGCTGGTTTATGGGGTTAGTGGGAAACACTATAAACTCTTGGGATTAGATGAAGAGAGTGTTTTTATCTAAATATCAAGAATATTACAAAACTTGGGACATGCAGGATGAGATTTTTACAATCATATAGGATGATGATGAAACTCTTGAAGATTATCTGGAAAGATTTATGTATATTTTAAAAAGGTCGAAACTTAAGTTTGATCCCAGTACTATTAGAACCTTGTTCTTAAGAGGACTTACTGATAATGCTAGAAATAATTTAAATCTGTTAGGACAAGGTGATATTTCTCAGCAAACTTTTGAACAAATTTGTGAATTATGCAAGAAATTTTCAATAAATCAGTATAGATCTGGTAGAGGAACTTGAAACAAAAATAGAAAAACTGAATCTACTGATGCTATGATTATTAGACTAGAAAATAAAATGGAAAACATGAAAATTGATATAATGAATACTGTTACCAAACAGTTAGACTCTTTAAAATTCCAGCAAAAACTCATGAAGGAACAAGAGTCATTATGTATTTTTTGTCCTAAATGTAGAGACAAACATCCCCCTAAAGAGTGTCCTTTTAATTTGAAAGAAAATAATAATTTTGCTATTTGTGCAGAAGACCATGTCACAGAAAAATGTCCCTCTATACCTGGACTTAAAGTTGTATTACAGGGGGGAAACCTGAAGTTGAATACTTGTATGCTATGGGAGCAAGAAGGAATTGGCCTCAGGTAGGTTCAGGTATGGCTCCTGAATTTTCTCCACACTATTTTCGTTATAATTCACATGCATATTCTTATCCTAACACTAATCAGCAGTGGTAGTATGGGAATCAATATCAGCATGGGCAACCTTCTCAACCATGGAAACAAGGTTGGAAAGGGCCAACTCATTTTCCATATTCCCACAAGCCACCTATGCATTCATATCCATCTACGCATACACCTTATTCAATTCCTCAACTTTCGAGTCAGTCTACTCCACCGTTACCTTTACCTCCACCCTTTTGACCTCCTCAGTTTCCTGCTCAACCTATGCCCAATCATAACAATAATAAAGCAGTTAAAATGATATATGTAACAAACCCACCTTTACCATTCGAGTACCAGTCTATTCCAGTTGGGGTTCATGATATTCAATTAAGATCGGGGAGGACCGTAACATCAAAAAATCAGAAGCAACCTATGGTGATTGTTGAAGAGAAAGGAGAAGAGGAAACTCCAAACCATTCTCCAAAAGTTGTCACTAAGCAGCCTTTACCCTCTAAATCCTTGCCATCTTCTTCCAACCAGCCTCCCTTCCCAGAGAGGCGAGTAATGGAAAGGAGTGAGCCTATTTCTGAGATTATTTTGGCATCTGAGCTTCAAAATATTTTTATTAAGATACCTTTGCTTCAAGCCATTAAAGAGGTCCCCATTTGTACTAATATTATTAAGGAACTCTGTCTCAAGAAACCTGTGAGGAAGAGATTGGAACCCAAAACCATTCAATTTATTGGTAGGGTAGCAGATTTGATGACGGGATGTGTGTCTATGGAAAAATATACTGATCCTGGAAACCCTGTTGTCTTAGTTCAGATTGGTAATGTCCCTGTCTCTAATTTTCTTATAGACCCGGGGGCAGTCATTAATGTCATGAATAAGAAAACCATGGATCAAATTCAGTTATCTCATCTTCGCCCTACTCCCACTGTGCTAGAATTAGAAAATAGATTTAAAATTAAGCCAAAATTAGTATTGGACGATGTGTTCTTGAGAATATCCTGTTGATTTCATTGTGCTTTAGCCAAAGAACCCAGTAGGAGGACATCCCTTGATCTTGGGTCGACCATGGCTTGCTACAGTTGATGCCTATATTGGATGTTGTTCCGGTGATATGTATATTTCGCATGGAGATTCTAGGAAGAAAGTTACCTTATACCCCCCTGCCAGATCCATTTAGGATCTTTGAGATAATTTATGGTTGGATCAAAGAAGTTATGAGGAGACTCAACCTATTTCCCTTATTCATCATTATACTGGGTCTTCACAGGAAGATGAGATTCAATATTTCTTGAATAATCTAGACACTATGCCTAATTTTGAGCCATTACACTAGAAAATTTGGCCCAATTTCTGACGGCCACTTCATCTCTATTCCGACACATAGTTGTCGCAAGAGTGACAGTTCGAGGCCAGACAAAACATGGTTAGCCATAACGTCGCAATTCTAATGATTTGACAAAGTGTCACAATACCGACACTTTTTCCGTCATTTCCAAACAACCGTTTCTCTTTTGACGTTTCCCAAACCGTCACTCTTCCGACGTTTGTAAACTATCACAATTCCAACGAAATGTGGTCCAACGTTTTGAACGTCACTCTTCTGAAATTTTTAAACTGTCGCAATTCCGAAACTTTGCAAAAGTGTCACAAGACCGACGCTTTGCAGAAGTGTCGTAATACCGACGCTTTGCAAAAGCGTCGCAATACCGACGCATTGCAACTGCGTCGCAATACCGACAGACATTTAAATTTTTTTTTAAAATGGAACATCGCAAGACTGATGAAAATGGAAAACGTTCAAGGCATCAGAAGACCGATGCTTATAAGAACTGTCGCAATACTGACAGACATTTAAAAATTTTAAAAAAATGGAATGTCACAAGACCGACGAAAAGGGAAAATGTTCAAGGCGTCGGAAGACCGACGCTTATAAGGCGTCGGAAGAGCGATGCTTACAAAGCATCGGTATACCGACGGTGGGTTCAATTTTAAAAAAAAAAAAAATTAAAAAAGGAGAGTAAATTGAATAGTCACGTAAATTGAGGGTCTATACTATATTGGAATACATAATACAAAAAGTATTAGAATACTGTAATATGTCTTAGCATGGACTTTAGTAATAATTTTGACTCTTGAGATTGTTTTGATATCAATAAAGTATTTTTTGGATAGCACTTTCATGTAACTACAGAATATTGGAAGACAAATTACTTGATTAACAAACAAGTAGACAGTCTCATCTATTTGTAATGTGGTTTGAGTGCCGTCAGAGAGTGCTCTTTTTTCTCTAGTGAAATAAATAAAGCATTTTTTTCCTTGGAAGGAAATATTGTAAGCACACAAAGGTATATAAAATTTTTAAAATGTATAGATTTTTTGATATTCTTTTGCACAGAATGTGCTTTTCCTGGGGAAACACACCTGCACTTTCCTTCATTCCATGGATGGTAGCCATAGTAAACCAGATTCTTTAAAACTCAGGGTCAGGTCATCATCTCAATAACAATTGGCTCACTAAGTAAGCATATCACATAATGGGATTTGAACCCAACTTAAGCAAGGGAGGAAACAACATTCCCTCTCAGCCACTCAAACTGCACCTAATTGGCAAGAAAAAATGTCACTTAATTTTGGTTAAGCCGTGAATGAGCACAAATGATAACCAACTTTGGGTGAATGTAGAATACCAAACAAATTCGTTTTATTTTCATAATTTAAGAAACCAAAATTATTGGATCCACTTATGAATCATGATGCTTCGGATTCATTTCATGGATGAGGGATCTGTCTCGATCTACACAGTAGACAAGTACGAAACATATCTCGGGAAAATCCTAGCGAATCATGATCTAATCTAGGGATCCATCCCTCGGGACCAACAGATCTAGTAACACAGATTTAAGTGCTATTCTGTTGTTGAGGAAAATATACAATGACTATAAATGCCACCATAACTGTAATATGTTCATGCACTTCAACCATGTACGAGGAAATGGGAAGGAACTAGGGATGATTATACAATCGAATTGGACAATGTTGATCCAAGTAATAATTAGATACTCAACATTAGGAAGCCAACCTTCTCAAATGAGGCTAGAGAGAATTGGAATCAAAATTAATAGCACCATTGGAGAAAGATGTGTTGAGATTCTTTTTTATGAGTTCTCAACCCAATAGTAATTTGCCTATGCTTCATGACTCAAACACTAATGCCATAGCCCATGGTCCATCATTCATAGTTCTTGACATTTGATGAGATTTACCAATTTTCTGAGTTGACTATCCATTTTCACTTTGCCTCAACCCATTTCACATTTTTGGCCTCCCTTACTCATATAATCCATGGGATTTGAACATGGATCTCATCCATGAAAACCCAAGATCTCTACCATTAATCCTAACCCATGTTGAGGGCACTGACATTTCAGCTCACCTGCTGGAAAGGATTCAAATTCCACACAAGCTAATTATTATTTTTTCAAAATTAATCTTTGGTAACTTTTAATTTCAATAAATGCAAAGAAAATTATCTTAATTTAAGTCTGCAATTTCTTGAGTTGTATCTGGGTTTAATGTAAGTTGTTCAATATAACTTTAAACATCAATGTAAACTAGTGCAAAATGTATACCTTTTTTTAGAAAAAAGAAATTCATTAAGAAAATACATCTTAAGCATAGCATTTTGATATTTACTATACCAGATTCCTTCAATGACTTTTTTATTGCCTAAATCTACCTCAGGCTGAGAAAGGCAGAATCTAGGGTAACATCAAACCACGCTTAATCTGGTAGCTAGCCCTACTAGATCGGGAGAGGGCTCTTTCCTCGTCAATCTCAGCAAAAATAATCAGTGAGGCTTGAGATGACGTGACTAAAGGCTGATTTTAGGCTAGGTATATATATATAAGAGTTTGATTTTGATTTTGAGGGTGTTTTTTGGATCAAAGGGGAAAGCAGATTTTGGGTCTGGGGAATGAGGCCTAGTTTTTGCAGAGATCTGAATGGGGCAAGGACGGTAATTGTTTTGATGCTTCGAATTGAATTAAATGGATAGCTCAGACCGGTGAGGAGTTGAAGAGGGCAAGATGCTTTTAGGTATCCTCTTCAAGAAGTTGAAAACATAGAAAATTAAACAAAACTCAAGGTAGATTAGTGCAAATCTAATGAATTCCACCTTTATTACTTGTTTGTTTAACTTAAGAAGAAATAAGAAGAAAGATGATACACATGAAACATCAGTAAACTTAAAAATCATAGAGATAAAAAAATCATCAAAAAAAAGAGCCACTTGGATCCCAAGGAGTGCTATAAACCCTAGTCTATTCCTTTGCCAAAATATGCAGAGATGAAATGTACGATGAAGTTCCAAGAAATCCCAAGTGTCCAACCCTCAAAATGACTGAAAATTTACAAGATATAGACAAACATAACTCATCCCCATGCCTCTAGGGGTCGACCTCACTATTTTAGGAGCTATTTCAACAAGATCTAAAATAAGAACTAGAAAATAGGTAGTGGAACAGCTTGCCTCTATAAGATAGGAAACTGATTCATTCAGTTGTAATTCACCTTTTGATGAATGAATCTACTTACATGAGTTAAAATTTGTAAAAATTACATCAAAAGCCATGAAATTACATCAAATTACATTAAGAGTTTTACATTTGGAGGTAAGAAATTCAAGCTGGCCAAAACTAGGCGAAAAACAGAGTTACTGAGTGAAAAATGAGCCAAAATCCCCAATGCGTCGCGCCTGAAATCTCTATGCATCGCGCCAGTTTGGAGCCAGTTTTGAAGGCCTTCCCAAGGTTCAAATTGAGCCTAGGATATCTCGTTGTAAATCCCTATCTGTCTACTTTCCAACCCAAGTGGAATTTCAGAATTTGGTTTCCATTTGCACCTCCAAAAATGATTTTTCACAACACTGCTTCCTGTGTGTCCAAAAAGAGGCAGAAAGGTCAATTTTAGGGTGTTTTTGACCCTTTTGGAGGCCCAAAAATTGTCAAAATATTTGGGAAATGGGTAGGCATGCATAAATTTTCATGAAAAATCCAAAAATACAAATTTTTACCCAATAGGAGCTCCCAATCATAAGCGCGCGCCAAGTGGTGCGACGCGTCAGGCAAAAAAATATGTGTTTAGGCCAAAATGATCAAAATTGACAAAATTTGTCCCAAATTTCTTGAAATTTGGGCTAAGTGTCCTCCATCATGCACTATGTTGAGCCAAGGAAACTTCAGCCACAATTTGGAGTCTATCATGCCTTTTGCAACGCTTTAATGCCCTTTTTAACTTTGCCTTCAGGATCTTGATTCGTGCCTTGCAAACATGATTTCATGCCCAATAATGATTCTTCATGTGCCTCAACATGTTCTTTTCCTTTTTGGCCTTCTCCAAATGAATATTGACCCTTTCGAGCCAAGTTTCTCGGTCAGCCTCAATCTCTCGCTCAATGGATTTCATCTCGATTTTGCTCCTTTGGGCAGCTTGCCAGTTCTCACGTATATTTTGCAACTCCATGGTAGTTTTTTGATCTTCCAAATATTTGTTTCGCTGCTCAATATAGTTGATAATCCATTGGGATCTTTGCAACTTGACGGACAAAGTATCTATTTGTGCTTTCTGCTCCTGAATAATCTATCTCAACTTTGAACTTGGTGAGCCCAAATCCTCATCAATGAGTATGAAATCGGTATCCCGGCCTCCTGAAGGCCCCTCATCCTACATGGGCCTCTTACCCTTGTCCTGTACTTGTACCTATGCTATTGATGATGGAAGCAAGACCCCTTCCACCCTGGGTGAAGATAATACTCGCCTGGCTACTGCAAATAATCCTCTAGTGCCACTCTGATAAGTGAAAAACACTGGCACACTGGTGGTCTGTGTCTCTTGACCTTCATGCTGATATGAAGGTTTACCTGCCTCATGAACAACCTCTGAAGGAACTTGATGAGCTGTGAATAAATCATTAGAAATGAAATCCTCCCATGAAATACCCTGCAAGCCGAGCTGATGCATAACCACAATCTTGATGAGTGAAAAGTGATAGATACTGCTGTACTGCTGCTCAGGAGTTTTCCTTTGCATGAGAGTGGTCATCTTCTCAATATTATGGCACATGAAATAAGGGAGGTTCATCATCCTCACCCTAGTTAAATGCATCAACAACCTGATATGATAGGCATAGAGACTTGAAAATCGACCCTCGCAACTGAAATATTTGATAATAAGTTTCATCAGAGGAGCATAGGAATCCTTTAGGAACCAGAAGGGGAAAACATGGCTGAGTTGCCTCACAAAACTAGGCCTGATATATGGCTCATAGTGTACCCTATCAACCTGCTGTCTTTTTTTCCACTCTTCTCCAACATTTGGTATTCTGGTTGCTTGAGAGATAGTTTCAGGTGTTGAAGTGAATGTCACACCTGCAAGGGTGACTTGGCCATCATGCAAATGCAACACGAAAAAATGGGCCAGCTCTTGATGATGATGGAACCTAAAAACCATTTCACAAAATTGATAACAAGACTGTTGTTGAAAACATGCGATGGCAAGTGGACAAGCCTGCAATTCAGCCAATGAAGTGGGCTCCTCCCTCACATGTTTGCCACTCTGATGATGTCTTCTAGGTGCATGTAATTCAGTTGTGCAATCACTGTCTCGGTCATAAGATGTATCGGTATCTGTCTCCATGATGTCCAAGGTCTATATTATCTTAGATGAAAATGAGAAGTTTGGTGTCTTTGATTTTGTTTCCAAAATGAGGGACTATGGAGGGATAGGGTGGTGGAAATGATGGACTATTACGAAGTGAAATTTTTCACTTGAAATCTGTGAATTGAAAAGTTTAGGGACAGCCACTTAATTTCTTGGGATAGCCTTGGGGTTTGGAGAAATTTACAATTGGGATGTGGATTAATGGGAATGGTATAGGAATGAGTGACTTAGGGATACAAGGGAATAGGGAAATGGGCTGCTATGATAAGATAAATAGTGAGGAGGGACTAACAAGGTGGGGGAAATGGGAATGATTGACACAAAACCAATTTCAAAACCATAAAGGAGAATTCTTCAAACAAGAGAATAGGGTTTTATTTTTTGTATTTAAACTCTCATAAACATCACCAAACACATGTCATTGGAAATTACAAGGTTTATTGACCTACTTGGACAAAGATGGACCGAATCGATTTGAAGATTTGGAAGAAATAGCAATAAACTTTCTTTCCAGTCTAATGCGTCGTGCAACCAACCCAGTGTGCCACGCTATTTAAATTTGTTACACAGGAGCAAATTTACACACAGGGAGCCGACCCAATGCATCGCGCTCGCCCGATGCGTCGCGATAGTCACCCAATGCGTCGCGCTCGGAAATTTTACATAGTCTGCGCTCAAATTGCTTGCTTCACCCTCCACGATTTCTCCTTGGCTTACTCCAGTCTTCTTGGCATACAAATGAAGTTTTGAAACATGAAAATATCTTATATGCCAAGGATTTTGATTTTTCTTTTCAAAAAACCCACTTTGCAATGTTTCAACTTTTGACACTTTTCAAAAACTTTGTTTTGCTTCCTTTTGGCTTTTTAACTGAATGCTGAGCTTTTTGTCTGTCTTGCAGGGAATGGATGGTTGGAGCTTTGGAAAAGGTGACCAAGGTTGTGAGTGAAAGTACTATTACAACTGAGAAAACTTTAAAATCACATTAAATTTATACATAGAGATAAATAAAAATCATTATTAAGCATATAATGATGAAATTTTAGCACTGAAACCTTATTTCAAACTTCCTCATGTGCCTGCTAAACATTATTAGGCATTCTGAAGACCTAATTAATGAAACCATAGACCTAATGAGACTAAAACCCTAAAATGACTCTTTTCCAACTATGAGACCAAAAATGACTGCAAATTATTTTAATGAACAGAAATGGGCCAGCAGGTAAAAGACATGAGGGACATAAGCAACAAGCCTCTACCATCAGATGATCCATGCTCCTAATGGAATGCAGCTGACTCAATGAGACACCTAATATGCAATGCAATAAGAGAAATTTTATCTCTGATGGAGGGATGAAGATACCGACACTAACATTGGCTCCAATGGGGATGCTAGCTCCTTGGAGGTGCCAAGAACTACAGATCTCTGGGGAAGTAAGCGGTGCCTTTTTCCATTGGGCTACGGAGTTAATAACTTTGAAAAACCAAAACAAGACTCTTGACTCATTGTGAGAACTGAAAACTGACTCAAACTGACTCAATTTTGAAACCAAAATGACTGAAATACCTGACTCAATAAATCAAACCAAAACTGAAATCAATCTTCAGATTTATAGCCTTCACCTCAGGCCCCAAACTCAAAGAATGATGACAGCACATGCTTGCAATGAAACTTAAAAAAAATGGTATGTACAATGATATGTATTATAGCAGAGAACATTTCAAAAATAGTACCGCTTGAGTAGCCGACCATTGACCGGCTCTCCTGGACAATCTTCTCCAATCATTTCTTTCAAAAGGAAAGCATGTTGGCCTTGATATGTAGCAATTCTGAAAGGTCCTTTCCAAATATTCTTGAACTTTCCATGCTTACCTTTATCTTTGTTTCTTGCATCCCATTTCAGCACCACTTCTTCTAATTGAAACTTGTCCGCTTTTGCCTTTCGATCATATATCTTCTTGATTCTCTCTTGCAACTTGAAAGTGTTTTGAAAAACCTTGTCTCTAGTCTGTTGTAAATGGATCATTTGATTTATTCTCCCTTGCATATGATCATCTTCGCTGCTAGCTTCCTGCAGAAGCTTAGCCATTGGAACTGCGAGAGAGGTCAGGAATATTGTGTCAACACCATACACGAGCTCAAAAGGAGACATGCCTATAGATTTCTTTTGACTCACTCTATCTACCCAAAGTGCATTAACCAATTTCTTATGCCAACTTTTCTTGTTTATTTCCAGCAGCTTTTTGATAATTTTTACCAAGGATTGAGTGCTCCAAAGTAATTTGATACTTATCACAAAATTCAATCATTCTTTTATATTTAAAGGTTGTTTCATTATCAATGATCAGCTTTTTTGGACAACCAAAACGAGACAAAATATTTTTTTCAAGAAATGAAATGATTACCAAATCTATGGCCTGCCTGGTGGGAATCGTCTCAATCCATTTAGTAAAATAGTCCATCGCTGTAAGGATCCACTTATGCTGAGCTGAAGAAGTAGGATGGATTTCACCAATGAAATCCAAACCCCACTGCTAAAAAGGAGCACTTACTTCAATGGGATTGAGCGACAAAGGCTGCAATTTTTTCCTCCCTTCAAAAATCTGACATTCATGGCAGCTTTTAACAGTTTTTTACACATCAGCAAAGAGAGTCAGCTAATAATATCCTGCTCTAAAAATTGTGTTGCCCATTGTTTTCCAAAAAAGGTGACCTCCGCAATCTCCCTTATGAAAGTCTTCCATAACCTGCTTTGCTTCTTCTTCAACCAAACAATTTAGCAAAATAGCACGGGGATCTTTCCAATAGAGTGCATTATTCATGACACAAAACTTGGCAGCCTTTAATTTCAGAGTCCTAATTTTCTTTTTAGCCATTCCTGGCAGTGGTGACAAATTTTATAGCACATATACAATTTCCGAATACCAAGGAGAAAGAACAAATATTTCTGATACCTGAATTAGCGAACTTTCTTCATTTTCCTCGGACATAGCAGCAATGAGATTAATGTCCAAGGCATACAAATTTGACTCAGCCATTAGCTTAGCCAGCCCCTGTCCTTTGATGAGCTTTGTAGGCTTTATCTCCACATCATACTCCAACAAGGCAGCAATCCATTTGCCTCGTCTCCCTTCTGGATTTGTTTGCACTAAGACATCTTTAACAATAGCATTAGGAACATAAGAAGGAATATGAGAATGCAGAATATATACTCGAAAATATTTCAACGCTTTCACTAAGGCAAGAGCTTACTTTTCAATAATGTTATACTTTAAGGCTGCATCTCTTATGGTTCAGCTGAAAAAAGTAATTGGTTTTTTATGCTGATTTCTTTTCTGCATAAAGACCGCTGCCATAGTATGATCCGAGGCAAATGAAAACAAAATAAAATCCTGAGTATAGTCCAGTCTGATCAAAACCGGAGCTGAAGAAAGAGCCAATTTCACTAAATTGAAAGACTTTACTGCTTCCTCAGTCCACTTCACTACACTATCTTTCTTGAGCATGCTTGTGATTTCCCTTAAATGTTCTGCAAGATTGGGCACAAAGCGACGCAAGAAATTCATCTTACCATTGAAATATTGTATCTCCTTTTTGTTTCGGGGAAGATCAATTTGCTGAATAGCTTCTACTCGAGCTGGATCAATGTGGATGCCATCCTTTGATATAATATGATCAAGAAGCTTGCCCTCATCCATAGCGAACAAACTCTTCTTCGGATTGAGAGACACACCATATTTTCTACATCGCTGAAAAACAATCTTCAAATGATAAAGGTGCTCTTCATCTGAATTAGAAAAAACTGTCAAATCATCAAGATACACAACTAGAAAAACATCCTTCTCATTTGCAAATGCCATATCCATTGCTCACTGAAAGGTCACACCAGCATTCTTCAAACCGAAAAGCATTTTAGTATAATGGAAAGTTCCCCACGGAGTGGTGAACGATGTTTTGTCTCTATCATCCTCATGGACCAGAATTTGGTTATAACCAGAATAACCATCAAGTAGTGACATACGAGATGCTCCAACTACTCACTAAAGTATGTGATCCATTTTGGGCAATGGATAGTTATCTTTCAAAGAAACTTTATTCAGATTCCTAGAATCAATGCATAAGCGAATCTCACTTGTTTTCTTACGCACAGGCACCAAATTAGAAATCCAATCTGAAAATATTATGGGAACGATGATACCAACCTTATACAACAGGTTCACTTCTTTCTCTATTGAAGGCAACAACTTTGGATTTATTCTTCTCAATTTTTTCCGAAAGGGCTTTTGATTTGGCTTGATCGGAATGGTATGCTGAATTATGTTTGTGTCATATGTCTTCAAATCTGAATAGTCCCAAGAAAATACATCAGAAAAAGAAGATAATAAACTGATATACTTTTCTTTTACTTGTGGGGGAAATGCTTTGGACAATTTCACCATTTTTGGATTTTCTGCTGATCCAATGTTCACATCCTCAACTCCTTTCTTGGTGGGCAGCAAGCTTGGTTTCTGAGCTAGATCATCTTGGTCAAAAAGCTCCTCTAAAGGTATCAAAACTTTAGGAATGACATTATCCTTCAGCTACAAAACTTCCATCTGATTGATTTGTACATCAATCTTGCCATCATCATGCTCCACATCAATAGAAGTGTCTTTGAATTTACCTTCATTTTGCAGAAACTCATCAATTTATTTTTCATCTTGAAACACTTGCCAACACCTTTGGTTTTCAGGAACAGTCGGACGATGCTTCACATGGATTTCAAATTTGTTTCTTGAATTCATTAGAATTTTCAAATTACTTGCTGCTATTGCAAGTGCATTTTCAATACCATTCTGAATACGAGGGACACATGTCAAAGTATAATCTGAAAACAATCTCAAGATATCTAGTATCGCATTTCGGTATGCCCACATTCGAGGATGCTTAGCTTGATATTCACCTTTCAATTGCTTAATAATCAACTCCGAGTCGCCATACACTGCAATCCTCTTAGCATTTAACTTTCTAAGAATTTTTAGACTAGCAATTAAAGCTTCGTATTCAGCCTCATTATTTGAAAAATCAAAAGCAAATTTATAAGAACAGACACTTACATTACTTGGCACTTTGTTTGGGGAGGAAAAAGGGATGTGTACCCAAATGCCAATTCCAGCACTGTCCCTTCCTACATCACCATCAAAATCCATGGTCCACAAACCATCTTCGTCTTCTTCCAAATGCTGGAATTATGTTTTCTTTTTTTCTTTGCTTTGTTGTCCATCAACATTTTGTAGTTGCCGGGAGGCTGATTATTCATCAGTACTATCAAGTATTTGTCTCTCTTTCTTTAAGACCTCTCTGAAATTCTCAGTGATCTCCGGAATGTCTTCTACTTCAACTAATTGGCTATTTACATCATTAAAGCTATCTGAGTACTAAACAAATGATTCTAAATTAGTATGTACATAATTGATTGGATGATTTACAGGTTTCTCCTTGCTAGTGATCATATACGTCATCTTTTTCTCCCGATATAATTTCCTCATCTGACCAAACACAGGAATAGTAGCATAGGAGAAATCAAGCTGCAATGTCCCTTTAAGTTTCACTCCCCAAGATCTGGAAAGAAGCATGCCAAATCTAGGAGGAATATCTGCCACAACCACATCCATCAAAACATTTTTAGTAGAAATATGATCCAAATTGACCACCAAATCTTTGATAAGCCCAATGCATCTTACTCCACTAGAATCGAAAGAATAAATATCATGATACTTTCTACTAATATCCAATCCCAATTTCTCCATAATTGCCCTAGGCATGAGATTATGAGAGGCTCCGGAATCAAACATAACATTGTGTAACACATAGTCATGCAATCTAAGGCTGATGTAAAAAGGAGGTACATCACTATCTGGAGACTCACCATCCAATGCTGGACCAAAAATCAACTCAGGTTGATCATCTTCCACATTTACCATATCAGATAATGGATCTAAATTCAAAATCTTAGACACCTGACCCTTATAGCTGCTATTCTTCATCAATTCAGTCAAAGGAATGGATAATTTTAACTTAGAAATTTCATTTTCTAAGTTAAAAACTGAAGTTTTCTCTATCTCTTTAGCTGGAACATCCTTCTTTTCAGCTTTCGTTTCAGCTCTCTTAGCAAGAAAATTGGCTTCAATGCTGACTGCAATTTTCTGCATATCTTCTAAAGTTCCCAGATCTCTTTCCCTTAATTGATAAGCCATCTCAGGATCAAAGCCATCCAGAAAATTAATCAAAGCCGACCCCCTAGGTGGCTTTATATCAGCAGGAATCACATTGTAAACAGAATTGAATCTAATACAATAATCTTGAACCGAATCACCAATGTTCCGCTTGATATTGTCATATTCAGAAAGGATCTGAAGCGGATCTTTCTTCACTTCCCATCGATCCAAGAATTGTCTCTGAAGATTAGGAAATGTAGTAATACTTATAGCCGGCAAAGCTCTGAACCACTTTCTTACTTCACCTCCAAAGGTTTGTACAAACAATCTCATTGTCACATTTTCCGCATCAATCTCATAAAGGTCAAAGAAATCTGCCATCCTATCCACATGTTGTTGAGAAGTAAAACTTTGAGGAGTGCCATCAAATAATGGAATTTTGCTTTGATAATCAGCGGGCATGTCATCCAAGTTTTGAGGCAATACGAGGGGTGAAAATCGGGCAGCCATTACTCTTGGTGGATTTACAACCGAGTTTGGGGATATAGGAGGAGTCAAAGCAGTTGATGTATGAGGTGTATGTGGTGTGGATGGAGGTGATACTACTACAGATTGTTGATCAGGGATAGAAGGTTGCACGGGAATGATAGGAATGAAAGGAGGCTTGGTAGGAATTTTTGAACCAGATGTAATTGTGGATGACCCAAGAGTTGTAGATGCAGACTCTATGAATTCGGGAATATTTGTTACCAAAATGAAATTCTGAATATTCAAGATGTAATTCTCAATGGATCTATTATATTTTTCAATTTCAAGATCTTTGACAAACTCTGGATTTAGGATAGTAGAATCAAGAGCACTTTCAGACTTGGTCTCAAACAACGACAACTCAAATTGTTCATCAAACTCAAGATCTTCAAGATACTCAAAAACAGCGGGACATGAATGAGATTTGAACACAAGAATCACAATACTTTCTCGACGAAGGATTCTTGAAATAAGATTTGGATTTTCATACACAAGAGGTGGATCAGGATCTGGATTTTCTCTAGTATGTTTTCTAGAAGCCAGTGTGTTGAATTATTCTCAAAGATCAAATGGACAAAACCAACTTGTTCAGCCTATCGAATTCTAGACTCATCACCCAAAAGTCCAGAATTGTCTGATGTACTGGGGTGATTCACAAGTTAGATGTTACATTTATAAAACTAGACCAGAGATTGACTGAAGCAACGTTTATCTACTTTCGCTAATGCAAATCAAGATTGTTTCAAAGGCTACCTGGCATAACTTCAGGCTCCGTCTCTAGTTTACAAAACAAATAACACTAACAAGAAAACCATTTTGTACTCCCCAGTATGGTCGCCACTATTTTATTGCCTAAATCTACCTCAGGCTGATAAAGGAAGAATCTAGGGTAACATCAAACCACGCTTAATCTGGTAGCTAGCCCTACCAGATCAGGAGAGGGCTCTCTCCTCATCAATCTCAGCAAAAATAATCAGTGAGGCTTGAGATGACTTGACTAAAGGCTGATTTTAGGCTAGGTATATATATATAAGAGTTTTATTTTGATTTTTATTTTGAGGGTGTTTGTTGGATCAAAAGGGAAAACAAATTTTGGGTCTGGGGAATGAGGGCTAGTTTTTGCAGAGATCTGAATGGGGCAAGGAAGGCAATTGTTTTGATGCTTCGAATTGAATGAAATGGATAGCTCAGACTGGTGAGGAGTTGAAGAGGGCAAGATGTTTTCAGGAATCCTCTTCAAGAAGTTGAAAACATAGAAAATTAAACAAAATTCAAGGTAGAGCAGTGCAAATCTAATGAATTCCACCTTTATTACTTGTTTGTTTAACTTAAGAAGAAATAAGAAGGAAGATGATACACATGCAACATTAGTAAACTTACAAATCACAAAGAGAAACACATCATCAAAACAAAGAGCCACATGGATCCCAAGGAGTGCTGCAAACTCTGGTCTATTCCTTTGCGAAAATTACAGATATGAAATGTACAATGAAGTTCCAAGCAATCCCAAGTGTCCAACCCTGAAAATGACTGAAAAACTACAAGATATAGACAAGCATAACTCATCCCCATGCCTCTAGGGGTCGATCTCACTAGTTTAGGACCTGTTTCAACAAGATCTAAACTAAGAACTAGAAAATAGGCAGTGGAACAGCTTGCCTCTATAAGATAGGAAACTAATTCATTCAGTTGCAATTCACCTTTTGATGAATGAATCTACTTACATGAGTTAAAATTTGTCAAAATTACATCAAAAGCCATTAAATTACATCAAATTAAATTAAGAGTTTTACATTTGGAGGTAATAAAGTCAAACTAGCCAAAGCTAGGCGAAAAACAGAGTTACTGAGTGAAAAATGAGCCAAAATCCCCAATGCACCGCGCCTGAAATCTCTATGTTTCGCGTCAGTTTGGAGCCAATTTTGAAGGCCTTCATGGGGTCCAAATTGAGTGCAGGATATCTTGTTGGAAAGCCCTACCTATCTACTTTCCAACCCAAGTAGAATTTCGGAATTTGGTTTCCATTTTCCCCTCCAAAAATGAGTTTTGCCAACACTGCTTCCTGTGTGTCCAAAAAGAGGCAGAAAGGTCAATTTTAGGGTGCTTTTGGCCCTTCTGGAGGCCCAAAAATTGCCAAAATCTCTGGGAAATGGGTAGGCATGCATATATTTTCATGAAAAATACAAATTTTTACCCAAGAGGAGCTCCCAATAATAAGCGCGCACCAAGTGGCGCGACGCGTCGGGCAGAAAAATCTGTGTTTAGGCCAAAAAAATCAAAATTGACAAAATATGTCCCAAATTTCTTGAAATATGGGCTAAGTGTCCTTCATCATGCACTATGCTAAGCCAAGGAAGCTTCAGCCAAAATTTGGAGTCTATCATGCCTTTTGCGACGCTTTAATGCCCTTTCTAACTTTGCCTTCAGGATCTTGATTTGTGCCTTGCAAACATGATTTCGTGCCCAATAATGATTCTTCATGTGCCTCAACATGTTATTTCCCTTGTTGGCCTTCTCCAACAACTTCTCCAAATGAATATTGACCCTTTTGAGCCAATTTTCTTGATCAGCCTCAATCTCTCGCTCTATGGATGTCATCTCGGTTTGGCTCCTTTGGGAAACTTGCTGGTTCTCACGTATATTTTGCAACTCCATGATAGTTTTTTGATCTTCCAACTGTTGGTTTCACTTCTCAAGGTAGTTGATAATCCATTGGGCTCTTTGCAACTTGATGGAAAAAGTATCTATTTTCGCCCTCTGCTCCTGAATAATCTCTCTCAACTTTGAGCTTGGTGAGCCCAAATCCTCATCAATGAGTACGAAATCGATATCCTGGCCTCTTGAAGGCCCATCATCCTACATGGGCCTATTAATATTGTCCTGTACCTATACCTATGCTGATGATGATGGAAGCGAGACCCCTTCCACATCGGGTGGAGATAATACTTGCCTGGCTGCTGCAAATAATCCTCTAGTGCCTCTCTGAAAAGTGACAAACACTGGCACACTGGTGTTCTATGTCTCGTGACCTTCATGCTAATATGAAGGTTCACCTGCCTCATGAACAACCTCCGAAGGAACCTGAGGAGCTGTGAAGAAATCATTAGAAATGAAATCCTCCCATGAAATAACCTGCAAGCTGAGCTGATGCATAACCACAATCTTGATGAGTGCAAAGTGATAGATACTACTGTACTACTACTTAGGAGTTTTCCTTTTCATGAGAGTGGTCATCTTCTCAATATTCCAGCACATGAAATAAGGGAGGTTCATCATCCTCACCCTGGTGAAATGCATCAACAACCTGATATGATAGGCATAGAGACGTGAAAACCAGCCCTCACAACTAAAATATTTGATAATAAGTTTCATCAGAAAAGCATAGGAATCCTTTAGGAACCAGAAGGGGAAAAATCGGCTAAGTTGCCTCACAAAACTAGGCCTGATATATGGCTCATAGTGTACCCTGTCAACCTGTTGTCTTTTGTTCCACTGTTCTCCAACACTTGGTATTCCAGTTGCTTGAGAGATAGTTTCAGATGTTAAAGTGAATGTCAGACCTGCAAAGGTGACTTGGCCATCATGCAAATGCAACATGAACAAATGAGCCAGCTCTTGATGATGATGGACCCTAGCAACCATTTCACAAAATTGATAACAAGACTGTTGTTGAAAACATGCCATGGCAAGTGGACAAGCTTGCAATTCAGCAAATGAAGTGGGCTCCTCCCTCACATGTCTGCCACTCTTATGAGGTCTTCTAGGTGCATGTAATTCAGTTGTGAAATCACTGTCTCGTTCATAAGATGTATCATTATCTGTCTCCATGATGTCTAAGGTCTATATTATCTTGGATGAAAATGAGAAGTTTGGTGTCTTTGATTTTGTTGCCAAAGTGAGGGACTATGGAGGGATAGGGTGGTGGAAATGATGGACTATTACCAAGTGAAATTTGCCACTTGAAATTTGTGAATTGAAAATTTAAGGGATAGCCACTTAATTTCTTGGGATAGCCTTGGGGTTTGGAGAAATTTACAATTGGGATGTGGAGTAATGGAAATGGGATAGGAATGAGTGACTTATGGATATAAGGGAATAGGGAAATGGGCTGCTATGATAAGATAAATAGTGAGGAGGGACTAACAAGGTGGGGGAAATGGGAATGATTGACACAAAACCAATTTCAAAACCCTAAAGGAGCATTCTTCAAACAAGAGAATAGGGTTTTATTTTTTGTATTTAAACTCTCATAAACATCACCAAACACATGTCATTGGCAATTACAAGGTTTATTGACTTACTTGGAAAAAGATGGACTGAGTCGATTTGAAGATTTGGAAGAAATAGCAATAAACTTGCTTTCTAGACCAATGCGTCGCGCAACCAACCCAGCGTGTCGCGCTGTTTCAATGCATCACACAGGAGAAAATTTACACACAAGGAGCCGACCTAATGTGTCGCGACAGTCACCCAATGCGTCGCGCTCGAAAATTTTACACAGTTTGCCCTCAAATTGATTTCTTTTCCCTCCACGATTTCTCCTTGGCTTAATCATGTCTTCTTGGCATACAAATGAGGTTTTGAAACATTAAAATGTCTTATATGCCAAGGATTTTGATTTTGCTTTTCAAAAAACCCACTTTACAATGTTTCAACTTTTGACACTTTTCAAAAACTCGTTTTGCTTCCTTTTGGTTGTTTAACTAAATGATGAGCTTTCTGTCTGTCTTGCAGGGAATGGATGGCTGGAGATTTGGCAAAGGCGACCAAGGTTGCGAGTGAAAGTATTATTACAACTGTGAAAACTTTAAAATCACATTACATTTATACATAGAAATAAAAAACACTATTTTTCTTCAAAACAGAGTTTTGAAGAAAAATCATTATTAAGCATATAATGATGAAATTTTAGCACTGAAACCTTATTTAAAACTTACTCATGTGCCTGGCGACTATTATTAGGCATTCTGAAGACCTGATTAATGAAACCCTAGACCTAGTGAGACTAAAACCCTAGAATGACTCTTTGCCAACTATGAGACCAAAAATGACTGCAAATGATTTTAATGAACAAAAATAGGCTAGCAGGTAAAAGACATGAAGGACATAAGTGACAAGCCTCTACCGTCAGATGATCCATGCTCCTAATGGAGTGCAGCTGACTCAATGAGACACCTAATATGCAATGCAACAAGAAAATTTGATCTCTGACGGAGGGATGAAGATACCGACACTAACAGACTCTACCAAGTAATGAGGAAGTCAATTGTCACGCAAGTCCCTGGCTTAGATCATACACATTCAACAAAACCTTGTATCCTTCTTGAGACTCACTGAAATCAAATTTTTCCATCAATCTCTCTGCCCGAATTAGGGGCATGGAGAAAAAAATTTGTTGAAGGAAGAAAAAGGTATGAAAATCAGTCCTTAGGGGCAAAGAAAGCAATCTTTATCTGTGAACGTGAGAGAGGACCAATGTTTGATGAAGAAGAGGTGGATAAGAGACAAGATAAGAGTCTCATGGAAAACTTAAGAAGTTCAATCCATCATAGAGGAGAAATGTCAATCCTAGAGGCATCAACGGGGGCAAATGAGCGTCAAGTTTTTTAGTCTAACTATTTATATGATTGTTTGTTTGCAGGACTTGAAGAATATGAATATGAACGAGTACAAGAAGCTGTCATAAAGGAGAAAGAAAAAAATTTGTCTCTTGAAAACAAATGTAATGCAAATAAAAAGTAATGGACCTAAAATAAACAGGGTAGAGGACCAACTGAAGGAAAGCTCCAAGATTTCACAAGATGGAATAGATGGCAATCAAAATTCTAAAAAATATTCTGTTATGGAAATGTCAAATGTATAGAGATCTAGCCTAGTACAAGTCTTTTATGAACTATGGATGCATGTACAGAGAGAAATTGAAGAAGCATCTCTGATTTGTAATAATGATCTCAGGTTTCAATATGAAGACGAGATAAAGCAAATGAATGACAAGTTTGATATGAAAAGGTGTATAACATACTTGGAAAAGAAACATACAAGAAAACGTCAATATGGAAAAAAAACCTACTTATGAACAATAATATACAAGGATTTCAAAGAAATTAAGGCCAAAATAGGGGACATGGAGCCGAATTCCAAAGAATTTATTGAATTTTCAGAAGTTGCAGGTCAAGAACAGGGTAAAAGACTCACTGATAAGCTTCAAGAAGGATCTAGGAACTATAAGAGAAAGCAAGGGAAAAGGAAGTTGCTTGAGGATGTTCTTAGAGACAGGATCATGGGTTCAAATCAAATTAACTGACTCAGAATAGCTGCCCTCTATCCAAATGTGTCGAGGAAGGAGAGGGGATTACACAAGGATTTCCTTTAAAAACAAAAATCCATTGCTACTGTAACTGTACAGTACCACAATCAACACTTTGTAGCAATTAACCATGTGCTAATCTATAATTCTAAACTTGAACACATATATATGAAAGACTTAGAAAACTGCAATCATTTTGTCCATCCTTATAGTAAGGCTTTACGTTAACCAAATGGTAAGCCAGCCAGCAAGTCCACTGGCATGAGAGAAGAAACTTTTCTTCCTAGTGGAGGGAACTATCATGGAGGTGCCAATCAATTAATGTTTGTAGTTCGGGCAGGTTTTTCATAGGCCTAAGTGTCTAGGCATGCATAATTTGCCCACAATTAAAGAATTTTTTAACATAATTTCAGTTAGCTCACTCAAGCCCTGTGTAGATCCTAATCGCTCAACATTGCTGTTATCTGATTTCGGAGTCTCCAGTAACCAAGGCACCAGATCCGGGAAGTTCTCTTCACCCATGCCCTTTATGAGCGACCCAAGAGCTCTAGCTACAACAACACATACTTCTGGTATAGGGTCTACAAGAACTTGTGTAGAATTTAAATTAATTAGAAATGTCTGAAAAAAATATCTCAATAAGACACATACAAGGAAAAAGATTCTTCCAATACCTTCTTCACTTTACGAAGCATCAAGATTATATATGGTAGCATATCCTTTGGCTCTGTTACCAAAGAACACATGTTTCCAACAATCTGGGCTGCTTTCTTTGCACGTATCTGCACTTCTTTCCCTAAGACTGTGGTGGACTATAGGCACCAACAATGCTAGTAATGGAGCATCAATAGTATTGAAAAAAAATGTCTACAATGATGGTAACAGATAAAGGAATACAAGATGTTGGTAATAAATAAACAGCATCAAATCTCACAAAAAATGGTATAGAAGGCCTGACACAAAAATTTACAAAATACCTACAAAATAATGTCAAGGGAATGCTTTGTGTATTCATTGGGATCTGAGATACTCAAGAGTAATGATGAAACTAGTGCAGATATTTTAGGGTTCTTGATTACACTGCGCGCACACACAAATAATATTATTCGTCTAGACAATCAAATGTGCCATATAGTAGGGTTCCAATAAGGGGGAAAAGGTGATGAGGCCAAGTGAAGCTTAGCCAGTGTAATGCCTGCAACGAGTGATAGTAGTGCAGCTTATGTGGTAAGGTATGATCAAGTTTATAAGCTCCCTTAGAGACCATTGTGCATTTTTTTCATCAGATTAGGTTGGTAATGGGTTCCAGTCCCAATAGAACAAATTACAAGCAGACCCATGAGACAAGATCCTGAAAAAAAAGCTAAAATGCCAACCAAAATTCTTGTCATATTGAAGAATAAGATACATGTTTTTGGAGTTGTGGAGTTGAGAGAAATGCAGAGATCCTCACACTGTCCATGGTGCCAGATCTATGAGCATGGTTGGGGGCACAAATCTCCTGCATCCTTCCTCCAAACCTACAATAGTATGGCTGCATCCTTCCTCAAAACCGACGACAGTATGGTCGCATCTACCCTCCTTCCCTAGACAAACCATGCAACCGGAGGGAAATGAAAGAGGGAAATTAAAAATTTTGATATTTGAAAATTTTTGACATTTTGAAATGAAACACGAGTGCTTTTTTTAATGCCACACAAATTGATTTAAAAATACATATTTTTTAATAATTATAATAATTTTTAAATAGTTAAAATAATTTCTAAATAATTAAATGTTTGTTTATTTTGATTGTTTAAAAATATTTACAATCAAAAAAATAAAAGATATTTTTTTGAGAAGCAATTAAAATTATATGAGTGAATGCTAGCTATTGTAACAAATAGACTTGAAGATCATCTTCTCTGTAGTAGCCATCAATGAAAGACATTATTGGAAGCCAAATCAATACTCTTGATAGATTCTCTTTCCTTTTACAAGTAAGTTATCCTCTATGCTCTATGTCTGCAATGCAAAAGTCTATATCCTAATTTGAGGCTATGGTATGAAGCATCTTTCCAAAAGTTCTGTAGGTTGAATCCTAAGGGAATCTAGGACCAAGACTGAAAGAATAAATCCTACATCTCTTTGAAGCTAATCTCTTGACCAAGTTACGGAAACAAGCACTTATGATGACACCAAACAGTTACATGTGACTATACATGACATTCTATACAATATTCTTTGTGATTTATGGAAGAAGATGAAAGAATATCCAATGAAGTTTGAAACCTCTTAATCATCTATTATAACTCACTCTTGCTTAATATTGAAGGTCAAGTTTATGATAATCATCTTTACAAAAGGATAAATATTTTATGGGCAAATGAATGTAGAAAATGAAGCAGAACAGAATTTGGAAGAGTACCATATATATGTGACATGTGATCTGAAGTATCAAAGATCATATGAAAATAAATTTGTTGAAGCATATAATCTCAAAATATTGGGAAAATTGTTTAAAATAGAAAAACACAAGAAGCATTCATGATAGATATGAACCTATGACTTCTTTGGTGGCATCTGAATCTTTTATGGAATTATAGTATACTGAATTTTTGTGACACTCTGACATACAAGTTTTCAAATCTTTGTGGCATTATGCCTATGTGTAGTTGAGTTCTATGACATATCTCTTTATTTATATGATTCTTTGTGGGCTGATTCATTGTGCTAAAATTAATTTCAAAAGGTACATAATGATGCAAATTTTAGAGACACCTTTTCAATAACACATAAGTAGTCCTCGCTCAAGTAAAACCATATTATTTGAAGATACATGAAAAATAAAGTATTGTGTGGAGGTTTGATGATGCAGGGGCATTAGACACTAGCCAGCAATGTGGAGGATTGTCCACATGTTGTGGCTAGAAGGATTAAAAACTATTCAAATTGTAACAGCAAGGTGTTAATACCTTAGCTGTCTGTTGCTTTTAGAATAGTTAGGGTCATTCTAGAAACTGTAGAAGTCGAACAGTTTTGGTTTAGGTCCATCTGTTTAGTTTCCACTATTAGAATATGATGTAATTAGTCTTTTAGGTTAAATAAATAAAACAGTCCCCAAAGGAACCGAAGAGTCATGTAATTGATTATAAATTGTAGCCCTGATATGGTTAAAGGCGGATTTTGGCAACGAAAGGTTGAATTGAGAAACTGTATTCTCTGTTGAATAAGATTTAAGCCTTATTGTTTAACTGTGCATGTGCTATTGGCATTCTCTAATGAATTACTCCTTTTACATTATGAACTCTGTGTATAACTTTAAGAAAAAAAATGTTGTGTTAAATCTCCTGTAGCCCTCTCTATCTGTGGTTGAGTACAGGTTCCCAGTGATAAATCTGAATGTGTTAAATTGATATAGAAGCCCTGTATGAGGTCGAGAGTGAGTCCGTTGGCTGAACGAGTTTGTATTGGTTCTCAACCAAATGAAGAATATTGAGTCTATGTACAAGGTGCCGAGCTCTGTGTGCTTAGACCAGGATTTATAGAAGTGAAATCCCTGTTATCCTTCGTTTACCATAGAACTTTGAAATTTTGTTGAAAGTAGGAAAATAATGTGTTTTATGATGATTTTAACAATATTATTGAGGCTTGACCCAGAGTTAAGAAGGCGGAGTTATTATGTTTAATGGCATTAACCATGGTGAAAGTCCGGTTGAGCACTGTTCAAAACCCGGGAGTGGGTTTGTGAAACCAAAACCACCCTCATCGTGCAGCCTTTGGGCCAGAGTGAAACCATTTAAAAAAAGACGCGATCCTATAATATGTCACCATGTCACTGGGGTAATACTGCCCCCATTGCATTTTTTTGAAGTGTTAAAGGAAGGCGTGCAAAAAAACGTGATATCAACATGCGTCATCCGATCGGGAGGCCAATAGATCCAACGAATATCACGTGGTTAGTAGCACGGAAGTTAACTCCAGGTAAAGACCAACGGTTTTGATCAACATTTATTTAAATTGTGTTGGATGTGTGGGGCCGGAAACCACCATATAATATAATGTTGTGTTAATGTATAACCATAGTTGGATGCTATAAGCACAAGTGTATATAATTAAAAGAGTTGGACACCTTTTTGTAGTGTTAAGCGCTAAGGTTCGAAAAATGAATGTGGGTTATTATATTTGCCTTAGGAGGTTGGATAAAGATCTTTGATTGTCAGGCATTCATTCAATATTCATACAAAGGAAAGGCTCCAAAATAAAATAAGTAAAGAACTTTATTTAAAGGGCCAACCTTATAATAGAAGATATATATATGTATGGTAATGTGCGCTGAATTTAAATTATCAAAGGGAAAATACATATTCGAGTTACAATAAAGTTTGGCTAAAGTAATTATTTATTAATTTATATGAAATTGATAAATAAAATTTGACAAAGAAAAAAAAATAGACTTCCTTGGTTTAAGTAGAAGTTGTGTTAAGTGAAATTGTTGACACAGAGAGAGACCAGCTCTCCTTAGTGCCCGGGTTCAAAAAAAAAATTGCTGTCATTTGATGTATACTCTTTCTCCAAGTTCTATAACCCTAAATTTGTACTCAATGCATCGCCATCTTAGATCTAGTTCTAGACCAAGAAATAGAACTAGTTCTAGTTCTCCGAGAGTTTGTTTTTACTCTTTACATTATGAATCTGGAGTAGCAGCACTAGTCACAAGGTTAGAAACAATGTTATCCAAGGAACCAGTCTCTGCAAAAATAAATTGTGGCTGAAATAGGTAGCGTGCATCATTATAGTATTATTACAAAAACTTCAAAACATCCAAGGCTACAGAGCCAAATGATGTATCCGGAGGGATTAGGAACTTCCAAACAAAACCGGACTAGATCACTGTGAAAACTGTGAAAATAGATATGGACACAGCCTTATTAAAATAGAGAAAACAATACATAGTTTCAGGACATGATAAGTAGTCAGCATCACCACCCAGAAAGTCATAAAACACCAGCAAAAAAAAAAAAAAAGTGTACCAGTGCTTCCAAAAAATAAAAGGAAAACAGTATGTGAGGTTAATTTCCATAAGAGACAGACCCTATTCAAGAAAAATGAACAGCACCAGCTGTCCCTTGCCCATCTAACCTATGAAGCTAATAGTGCATGAGACCGAAACTACTATTTAGGCCTCTCTTCAATAAGCTGTCAGCAATGGTATTTCTTTCTCTGTAAACATGTCGAAAGGTGATTTCCATAAATGAGTTCTTCAGCAATTCAATCCTCTCCATAGTTCCCAACTTATTGCCTCTATGCAACGTCTTTTTACTGGTGTTTACAATTGATTTTCAATATAAGAATGTGTATTTAGTATTTACTATTAACTAAAACTATGACAGTTTGTGTTTCCATTAGATATTCCTTCTGAAAGGCACTCGGGAGTTAGCAGCATGCGAACATAAGTAATTTTCAAACACACAATCGAAAAATAAAACAATTTTCAGTTTGAGGTTAACATACTCAGTTACTTGCAATAGCACCCTTTAAAAGCATATATTATCATAGAAAATTATCTCTATTTGAACGACTGTGGAACACCTCAGAAAAAACAAAGGGCACTCCATTAATGGCTTCAAACTTAATTTGAAAGGGCACAATCCATCTAAATATCAGTCATAATTTAAAATAAAATCCCATTAATAAATACGGTAGTGAGATGAAAAAACTCAACAGATTTAGTTTGTGCTAAAGAGACCCATTACATTGACTTAAACCCTAGTCGGCAACCAACCATAAATCTCTACAAAATTTAATGATTCAGAATTATACAAAGAATACAATGAGGAAAGGGTTATCAGTTTTTTATGAGGAAAGGGTTATCAATTTTTTATGTAGGTTTTAGCAGTTTGACAGAAAAGGTTGATGAGTTCAGGATTCATAAATGACAAAATAACCAAATGGGATGAAATGCATGCTTAATTTACAACAGAATAATGCAACAGAACTCTACTAGCAATCAACATAGTTTCCAATAGAACATTGATAAATCATAAGACTGAAGTAATACATTGTACAACTTGAACGCTCCATTCCCCTCCAGATTTCTATATGTAGTACATAACATTCAATCTTGGTTAAAAATATTTAAATTTTTTTTTTGCCAAATTTGCTAGTTTTAAGTAAATAGGTGACTTAGCTAATTTGAAAGGTTTGTCCAAGAATCAGTAAATAGGAGATAATTTGAGGATTTAATAGATGTTCATCGCATAAAATATGTCAAAATCCTGTAGCTATATCCTTGGCCCGAGACTGCAATGAAGAGGTCCAAAGTATGGTAGCTTCAATAGAACCAAGCCTCAATATAGGGTTGTAGTAGGTCCGAGGGTTTAACTGATTCAAGTCTTAATAAAAATCTACAAAAAAGAACCGAGCTCTTATGGTATATCTCTGTCCTCCAATAATGACAAACATTAAATTCTCTTGAGCATGGTAATAGAAATAAATTTTTTACAACAGTCCACAAGATATCCATTCATTTCTAGAAATTCTACAACAAGAAAATGAAATTCATGTGTAACAAAGTATTATGAAAAGACTTCAAGAAACCAGAACTTAGCCTAAATATCCTAAGACTGAAGTTGGAAACATCGTCTCTCCAAGGTTGTTAATGTTGCAATCCTCTGTTCAACATTGATACAAATGTCGAAAACAAGTTAAAAGATGAACCAAATAATATCATTCAAAGGAAAGACTAGGTTGTCACAATTTCTTCCTGCTATCCTTGAAAATAAGGAGAGCTAAATTACATGCTTTTGTTTTTTCAAGGTGGACTTGAAGACCATGTTCATCCCAGAATGAGCTCAAATTTACTTTTTTTTTGGATTCGTGAAATAGAAGGACACTGTTGTCAAAAAATAGTGAAATGGAGATCCCATAGAGGGCCTCCACCTTTACCACCCATGGATTTTGAAATGAGAAACTCTCATCCATAAATATGAAGTCCAAAGAATGTGAGGCATTCGACACCCTTGCTTGACTACTATGTTAATGTATATAATAGACCCCAGAGATGATCATTTGAATCTCATATAGGGTCATAATTATAGAGATCGCCAAGCATAGGAGAGGTATACCTTCAGCCTCTCAAATAATAGGTTTCTTCCAACTATCTAAAAGGCTTAACAGGTGTCCATGGATCAACAATATACTTACTTTTTCTTCCTCAATAGCATTTCGGAGGATTGAAAAATAGTCAAAAGTGCGGTGATTCCATTTGCAATGACTAAACCTTAAACCTGAAATTTCTCCCTCTCTGCCCATATGGAGATGAATTTGTCTGCTCTTCTGGAAAAGAGTTTGAACATGGTGTATCCCAGCATGATAGTCTCGCAATTAATTGATTCAGAGGTTAAGATGTATGCAGGAGGCAGAGGACTTGAGTGAACTACCATACTAAGGAAGAGAGCACGAGTATTGAAACTAGGCATTGCTTCTCCAGTGAACACTTGATTACTTACTATAATGGGTTTTACATATTAAAATTGTATTCATACTAAGAGAAGCCAAAATAATAGAGATTAAATTTTCTAGATCCAAAAACCCAATTTCCTTAAAAGCAAGAGAAAATTGGGTTAAAACAGTTTAGCAAATTGATATTTCAAAAACTAATGTCAGGAACAAGAACTGTAAGCTACTTGAACCCTAACAAGCACTTTTTAGTTGGATGTTCATGGCATGTTGTCCTCCCCATCTTAGTTAGATTGGAATTACACCTTGTGTTGTCGACAGATATTGTCACTCCTAGAGACATCCTAGAGTTGCCATAGACTAGTGCCTAGGACATCTTATCATAGCAAGGAGCACATAATATAACTTGGGTGTCAATCCAAAAGGCTCTCCTGCTATCTCTTGTAAAACAAGGAAATGGATTTAGATGGGACCAAAACTTACAGAAACTGCCACAGGGGAAGTAATGTTGCAGGGACAAAGTGCAAAGCTCTAACACAAAAGCATCAGACAGTTAAGGGACAATTTACTGTAAAGAGGGCCGATTCAAGTAATATGCCACAGAGATCAAATATCAGAAGGTGTATGCAGTGAAAGAAATATGAGAAGATATTAGTTAACTTTGGTCTGATACCCAGATACACAACAGAATCATATATGGGCTTATCATTCTAAGAATCCATACATGACAATGGCGTTTTAAAAGCACCCTCCCAAAGCAACTAATATAGCAGAAAGATGGATGAAATGAATCATGAAATAGTATATCATGCCTGATCCATATTTAAAGTGCTTGACTGATCCAAGTATGGGTATCAACTAGGATAAATCCTTACCTAAAATCAATGAGCCACTCGAATTCGAGTACACGATACAAGAAGATGGATAAAATGAAATATTGTATTAAACACATAAAAGGAAGTTACATACTGTGGGATACCAAAGAACAAAATCCTCTAATACAGATAGAAATCCTCCTCACTGAGACCCTACGGGCTCTGAGCCTTCATACAAGAGCTTATACAAAATGTATACAAAAATGCCTTTCACTGCACAATTCTCTGATAAAAATCTGGAACCCTTACAATGTGTTTCTTCCCCATTTTTATAGAGGAAGGAGAAGAGAAGCTAATAAAAGAAGTAGATGACAAAAATTAATTGTTTCATTAAAACAAAATGGCGGAAACATTAGTGCCCATATTGCTGAATGACTAGGTAATAGTATCTGTACTTGACAATCTGCTTGCAGAAATAAATGCATTGGGTAGGAAATCTCTTTAAGAACATGGTATAAAGATGAATTCACATGAACATTCTGTCCTTTCCTGAAGAAAATATGGCTGAAATAAAACCTTGAAAGCATTGCTTCTTGTGCTTTGTACTCCTAGTCTTCCAACTTTGAATTGGAATTTAAATTCCTCGGTGCCGGACACTGCATTCATTGATTTTTCATTGATATTTATTCGATGCTCCATTAATTTCTCCATCTGATCGATCTGTGTTTTGGATGGCTCCGAAGGGTCTGATAAATTTCGAACTCTGCTGCTTTAATGAGAGTCATGTCACGGAAACTACCCAGGGCTTTCCTTCATAAATTCCTCCTCTGCAAGCCGACCCTTGAATGCATCTTCGACTTGAGTAATGGAGGCAGAGACTAATGGTGATTCCTTGTCACTGCAACCTGCAAAACCCACAAACATGTTAAGAAAACTGGACACAAGGATGATGGCGTGGCAGGATCCATGGACATGGTGGTGGAGTCAAGACGGAATGATGAAACGACGCAAGGTGGTAGGAAATGCACGTAAATGATGAAGAAATGGAGGGTAGAAAATGAAAAATACAGTGGAATTACGACAAATGAATGAGGCGAAGGTGCATGACATAAACATGGAGGTATGACACATAAACGGGATATATGAATGGTGGAGGAGAATGCAAATGACACGTGGAAATTATGACGTGGGGATGGACCGGGTCCACAGCTGGGCAAACAAACGATTTGAGCTGCCCGATGTGCCAATGAGATCAACGGTCCAAAAAGCGTTGAAGAGTGATGGAGTGGTAGGCCCGGGACACTGTACGCCTAGATTAACATCCGTGCAACTTTGAAAAGCAACCACCGTTGGATGAAGGCTTATAGATCTGACGGTTAGCATAAATTTCGATGTGCGTCCTTGATCGAGCGTTAACGCGCGAAATAGGGTGGTATTGAAACAATGACCTGGGACGCGTGGCGTATAACATATGGAATCACTGCATTTTGAGGAAAACTACCAGCCCTTCGAAAGCGGTGCGGGGAAAACATGTCGGTTTTTGCAATAACTGAAATTATGGGGCGGGGGTCCACAAAGGCAATGAGCTGTGGTGCGTTGATTTGCGATTGATCGGGTGGCTGAGAGCATGTACGGCAGCCACAGAAGGTAAGCGCTTTTCATTTGGCTTGTGGTGTAGCTCCTGCGCTACATGGAGAACAATAACGAAGAGGGCTGAGGCCAGAGGGGCTAGGACCCCCGATATATTTCCAAATTCAGACCTTAGGCATTAAAATGTGATTTTGAAGCTAAGAGAAAACAATGATAGAAAGCTAAGGGTATTTGCAAGGCGGGGCCAAGGAATTAGAGGATTTAAACCAGATGTTCCATGGAAATTTTACTGGGGAGATGATCATGATCAACACCTTGCAATTTGATAAGAGTTTGTATTTCCTGATGAACAAAATGCAACTTTAATTGCAACAAAAAAAAAACGCAATCCTCTTGTAGAGTCCATAAAGGTGGTAGTTCTATATGGTCAGGATTCACTTGAACAAACATGTCTACCATTACATTTTTAGTCTGCTCTACCCGACAGATCTGAGGCAAGGATGAAATGCATGCTCAAGAGTTCAAATTTTAGGGAAAAAACTTGAGAAATTTAAAGAAATTGCACCTAAAATTCTCAATAACACCTACCTTAATTGGCAATGGCACTTTTGGTACATATAAATAGTAGTAAAAATGAATAGATGAGAAATAAAGGAAGAAAAAATAGACTCAATGCCTAGCTTGGACCTACAAGATGATAAATAAAGGCACGTTGACAGGCCATCTCACATAGACCTATCAAGACAATGCAATTTTATGGCAAACAGTAGCGCATTGATCATGGGTTCAAATCAAATTAACTGACTCAGAATAGTTGCCCTCTATCCAGATGTGTCGAGGAAGGAGAGGGGATTACATAAGGATTTCCTTTCAAAACAAATATTCATTGCTACTATAATTGTATAGTACCACAATCAACACTTTGCAGCAATTAACCATGTGCTAATCTATAATTCTAAACTCGAACACATATGCATGAAAGAAAATATGAAGTTGTGTCAGATTGCATGAGTGAACGTCAAAGAGTTTGGAAGATTCAAATGAATGACCCTCACATAAATCTAGCACACCTCAGGATGAAGCCCTAGCATTCTCACTGTAAGAGGAGGGTCTTGAAGCAGAACGTAGAGTCTTGAAGGGTACACTATGGGACAAGCTATGTTGTAGAGGCCAGAGTGAAGTAAGCATACCTGATCTAAACTGAAAGACATGAGTCACCAAGAAGTGCAGCATGCCAATGGAGTTGTCCCTAAAGAAAAACTGAATGGTGATCTTGCACAAGATGCCAACAAGATCCAGAGGATCTGATTTTTAGCATTTTAGAATACAATCTGATTTTTAACGTTTTACATAGTTGTATTATATAGTGTAGCTGAGACATTAAAAGTATCAAATTTCTATGTGATTATAGACTGCATGATTAATTATATTATCTGGTTTCTCAAACTCAGTTAAGATTGAAACTTTGGGACTAAAATGAATAGAATGTTTCCAGGACCAGAAATTAGCCTTATAAATAATTTAGTTTCTGCCAGAGGTATATTTTTCCCAAGAACAAAAGAGATTTTAAATATGGTTGTAGAGGGCTTGGTTAGTTTATATGATCAATTTTACTGTATGCATCAGTACCAAGGCCCAAGAGGCAGAGTGTCCTAGGAGATGACTCCAGGGAAATGGGAAAATCCCCATCTATTGCAAAATGGATTTCTCATCCTGAAGAAAAAAATTATAATAGAAAAATCATGAAAAGAAAAGGCTCAAATCTCTCTTCCAAACTGGTGAAATGGCACAAGGCCACATGTACCACTGTGATTGGTTGACATAACACATTAGAAGCATGATGTTAGCATATAAAATATCTAGGACATGTGGCACTCCATGATAATGACACATGGTGTGTGGATTTCATGAGTTTTTCAGGTGGTCAAGTGGGCCAAAAATAGGTGAAATGTGGCACCACTCAAAGATTTACATGTGCCAATTGGTACAAGTGGTAGATAATTGGCATGCTCAAACAACGAGGTGATGCTAGAATGACATGAGGAAGAAAATATCAGAAAAGCCCCAAATATGGAGAACTAAATCTCATCACCAACCTGAGATTGACAAATTTACATGATGTCACCTATGAAATCGTAAATGGAGAAATCATAGTAACAATAAAGTAACCTATGTAACAATAAAGTTGGATTCATCCTGGGAGTGGTGAATGGAGAAATCATAGTGAACAATAGGAAACATGCAGAGTTGCTTACAATCAAATAGATGAAAAAACACATACAAAAAACCTAGATAATAATCATGAACAAGCTTAATATTGAATTATGAATTGTAAAGGAACTTACAAAATGTGACATTACGAACCTGGTAAAGCGCACAAGAAAAAATATCCTGGACATGACCCTGGTTGACAAGTTGTATTGTTCATGATGCAAGAGGATTTGTACCTGCACTACCAGTTCAATCAAAATCCATCATTATCTATACAATAAATACAAGTAATTGATGTAGTATTTTTTACTCTAAGATGCATTCTTATGATAATGTTAGAACTTATGTTGAAAATGTCAAAACATACTTGAATAAGCTCCTCTTCATTTCAAGAACAATTTATTAGAGTCGCATGAACTTGGAACAAGCCTCCCACGATCTAAAAGAGTAGCAACTAAGTCAATAGTGACTTTTTTGTTGCTACGTTGGATCAAGGGAGATTTGCTCCAAGATTAAATTGCTCCAATAAATAATTCTCTACTAAACAGGGCCAACGACGTGAAGGTGGAAGCACTTATGGCCCTTCCCCCCCCCTCACATCACTCTCAATTCCCTAATACCCAATCTATATTTCATTTTTTACTTTCATGAGCATAAAAAAAAAATATTCAATAACTAATAAAAAATTGATGCAACAAAAAGTACGCAAGGAAACATTGAAATTAGTGCTTGACATAAAAATAGTATGATAAATGAGTTTTTTATATAACGCAAAAAACGTTCCATGTATGGTAACGTTTGTCTTATAACAATACAATATTTTACATTATCAAATTTTCTTTTTCTTCTTCCTATTTCTAAAGCTCCTAATTATATCATCAATATCATCGTGCTCTACTCATGTTTCGTGCCTTTCGACCCACACTGCTGACCTAGTTGCGTAGTCACAATGTCTGGTCTCATCCAGTGATGGGGCATCGCCTACAAAAACAAATAATATTAAATTTTAATTGTCATTTTTTAAATATCATTGAACTAGTTCGGTAATATTAATAAAAATAATTGCAATGAGATTATTTACCTGGTGCACCAGTTATTGCTGTTGGGACTATTGCCCTGTCTTCCTCTCTGGTGGTAAGATCCTTAAGGGAAACATTCTCTGTCATTTAAAAAAAAAACATTATAAGGACAACCATCAAGATATAATTATAAAAAATTATAAGTGGAAATTAATTACCGTCACGGCCCTCACTGATAGTAGCATTGTCGGCCTGGTCCCCACTACAATGATCAGGTTGCACGTGAGGAACATCTACATCTGGCTCTACAACTAGGTTATTTTCCTCATCGGCAGTGATGCTCCCCTGATTTAAAAAAAGTTGTTAGACATTAAATTTATGGATGAAAACAAACATATTGAAAGGTTAACGTTTTACCTTATCAGGCATTCTGGATCTTGGGACCTACCCCAAGCTTCTGTGACGTTCAACTATGGCTTGATAGCCGAAATGGAAAACGATAGTTTTATCTTCCTTTGTATTTTTTGTTCCGAATTCATCACCGTACATTACATATGATTGTGTATTCTTAATGTTATTTGATAGGATTACAAAAACGTTGGAAGGTGATACAATTAATTATAAGATGTTTAGCTACTTACAATTCTTGCGGTTAATTTCAAGTAGCCACCGTGGCCTAGCTTGTGATGGCCCTTTTTTTCAATCCTAGATTTGGTTGCCTTCGAGGTGTCAGTCAACCTATCATCAAAATATTGAAGTCAGATATGACGTAGCACACTTTTATTTTATACATAGAGAAACTTAAAGCTATTGAATTAAAGTTGTAATTTACCTTGCGGGTCCAGTTGGCATTTTTCCTTATTTCTTTGCCCCTTTCTCTTTTCCATCATGGATGAGTGCTCTCCACTCACTCTCTGGAACTGTGAGAGGATGCTCGTATCTAGGGTTAAATTTCAATTGCGTCCTATAGGTGTCCCTGGTATATTTAAAATATTTTCCAACTACTCGAGCCACCGTTGTTCTGTCAAATGTGCCGACCCAAAAAAGGGCTTCTAGATAATTTAGAATTTATTTTTTTAGATTGGAATTCTGGGAATTCCACCGTGTGCATATGGTTGGGCCAAAAATTAACAACGCATGGCTCTCCCAAAACTTGTAGAACTCATTGTTTCCTACACAGAAAAAAAAAAGATATTATCATTAATTTAAAAATAAAAATCATGATAAAATATGTTTTAGATAGAGTAAATGAAATAGTTAAAATATTAAAACTTAACTGGGAGTTGTACGTGCTTTATAGGGACACCTTCATCGTTCACCAACAACGTGCCATTAATTTTCCCTGTGAAGCTGACACGTGTAGCTCTAGGAAACGCAATAATGTAGTTGGCCATATCAGCCTCATCACTGCCAAAAAGTTCAGCGGTTGGCTGGGTGTCTGCTTGGGCAGGGTGTGTTTCTTGGCTGGCACCTAAAGGAGTAGAAGGTGTATGAGAGGGTTACTGGGAAATATCTTGCCCTTGTGTCCCACTACCAGCAACACAAGGTTCAACAAGTTTCAGATAATGCTACATACAAAAGAAATTTTTGTTAGTTTAGTCAATGTAAAAATTAAAAATCAAACTATCACAATTCATCTCATGCAGAACAAAAAAAATATCCTTTTGATTTTTTATTATTACTTGATATGTTTCTAGATGGGTCATAAGTTGCTTTATCCTCTCTTTTGTTTTAGGTGTTTGAGGCACGTCTATCAAAGTATCAAATTACGACATTGCTTTTCGCGCCTTTTTTCATAGTAAGAGCAATGGAGATAGGGATGAAGAAAGCTCTTCCTCATAGAGGTAATCATCAGGCGTACTGTTAGGAATCTGTAATCAGCAATATTGGCAAAGTCTGATCACAGAAACAACATCATTTCAACCACTTTGGGATTCTATGATCTAGCCCTCCTGAATATGGAGAGGGATCTCTCCAATAAGTGCAAAGATGGATTTGTCTTTGAAGTTTGGGGTAATGATATTAGGCTAGTTATGAAGGCCGAGGGTTTGTTTTGTTTTTTGGATGGTTGAGCATGATTATTTTTTGAGGAGAAAGTTCTAAGTGCAAAAATTTTCAAAGGTGAGAAGTTGCAAGTGAATAGAACAGCTTTGGCTAAAAAGATAGATATAACGTTGGTTTTTAGTCCATTGGGCTATGGAGTCATATCAGGGCTTTAATTGAACAACAACATCAAGAGTGATTCAAGGGGAAAGTCATCTGTATCACAAGATCATTGAGATTAAAATGATGGAATGGAAATAATAAAGTGGTGGATGGGTGTAAACTAATAACAATTTCACAAGGGATTTATAGTCAGTCCAAACAAAAAAAACCTCTTAAGTAACTGTTTAAAACCAACCAAGAACAGGGCTGGCCATAGACTTCTTGGGAAATTTTGTATTAAAGCAGCTTAATTGACAAACAATCCATTAATCCACATAATTACCTTCAGAAAGTATGAAAACACATAAGAGAAACAAAGTGTAGCCTAAGATCAGATAAGGTACTTTTAAACCTAATCTTCTTTCGGTCAACACCAAGGGAAACATTCAGAATCTGCCTTTGGAGAATAGAAACTAGAAACAGAGCAAACCATCACTTTTCTAGTCTAACTTTAATAAGCAAATGACGAAAATAACTTTCAAGAATAATGTTTAAAGCAAACAATAGGACGAGGGAACGCCAACATTCCTAACTGCTTAAACTATATTGAATCATTCTTAAATAAACAAATTTGGAGGAAAACATTGAGATAAATCTTATCAGTTAGAGAAGGGTGCTGGTAAACAATAAATCCTATATAAATGTTGTTCTTTATCAGAGAATAGTGAACAATATGACATACATAGAAGGAAAAACAAAAGCAAAGAAATGGGCACTTCACCAGTGATATAGACCAGGATCCCAAGAAACAACTTGTTATTGATGTCAAACCAGTTACAGTCTTCAGTTCCAATGTTTCAGTTCAGCAATCATCTTCACTATTCAGCCTAACTTATCTATCACAAGAAGAGCTCCAAGGGGCAGTGAACACTATTTACAGTTAGAATTTTAAGCTCAAATGTATTTCAAAGTTCTGCAACCAACAGTTTCTCATCTTCTATAGAAGTATTTATAGAAGAACGAGGAGGTGAAATCTCAATAAAAGATCTCCCAAGATAATTAATAGAGTCTTAATGGCTTCTCAGCCTTTGAGGGGCTCGATGAAGAAGTTTACAGATGTTCTTTCTATATTAATTGTTTTACACTTTAAGAATAAGCTCGGTGGGTGCTTTTGTTGACTTTTGAGGCTCTGTGTCATGTTGGAGTAACTCTACAGATATTTTTTGGATTAAGTTCCTTGCAGAAGTAACTCTCTGGCTATGTTCAGGCGAATATCTGATTTTTCTCAATAACTTCGGCCTCTGTTTTGAATGCTTGTGGCTACAGGTGGCACTGTGGTAGCTGAGAGGAATCAATTTTCCTCAAATGTGGTGGTGGAGGCATTTCTGTCTATTGAAAACTTATGATTTACCTTTAATTCTGTGTTTTAATTTGGGGGATTAGGCTTTTGATAATCATTCTTAGTCGTAATCCAAAAATTATCTTCAATCCTTCTGTTCTGCTGTGCTTTGTCTTCAAAACTGATACTCTTTTAATTTTGATTAAAATCACAGTGTCTTGTTGATGTGCAGGCTGTGCAGGGCTGTCAAGGCATCAATGCCCATGAAGAACTGACGAAACGTGGGTCTTGAACCCCGCTGACGTAGGGCTAGGCTTGCAAAACCAGGATCTTCAATAATAACACATATCAAACCTGCTTCTCAGCTTTTGCCCAAATTAAAAACACCAATCCATGGCATTTTCAAAACTTTTCATCAGTACCATTTCATAAGCATCAAATTTTCAAACAACTCACTATTCAAATGTTCCCACAATCCATATTCCAAGACAACCAAGCTTTTCACATTTTCCATAAATATGCATATACAAATGCATCTTAATCACCTACCAAATAAATGTCATTCAATCCCAAATTTAATACTTTGTACATGCGCCTTTTCAATCAAAACTCACAAAACAAATGCCCTAATGTATTTAATACCACTGCTTCACAATGCGAACAAGACTCAACCTGCTTGTTTTGATAACAACGCTCCCAAAGTAACTTACCTCCAATGGCGCAAGCCTTATTTATTCAATTTAAGTTTCCACCCTTAAGTCCCAAATGCTTCATGCAATTGTAATTCAGTGCCTGCACCTCTGTAATTATATTGCAATTGCCATTTTTCTATACAGTTTTAAAGGCCAATGTTTATATAACCTTTCCAGCGCCAAAGCAGTGTGTTTAGATACAAAAAGAGTCATTATTTAAAATTGATTTCCATCAAACTCAACCTACGAGTTCAATTTACTATCCACCAGTTCTTCAGCGCCAATAAAACTCAAATCACTCTGCATTTGCATTATAAAATGACATAGAAATCAACCCACAACGTTACCTTAATACTATCTGCGTTTTAACTCAATTCAAAAACTGGAATCGATCTCCATCGATTTGATTACATCGCACAAACTCAAATAGGTAAATCGATCTCCACAAAAAACATTCTGCAAATCGATGCCAATGTACTGTACTTGTATTCACTGTGCATCCCAATTATACTGATTACATCCAGATTATGCTATATCCGGCAATCAAACATTCGACTGGATTAAAAACCCATGACTCGACTTAATTAACAAGTCAATTTTATGGAATTCAGTTCAAAACTTCTGTTGTTTTCACATTGAATTGGTTCCTATAAACACTGTCTCTTAATTCCCCACACCCGCTCCTGCAAACAATTTTTCCAGATATTGATTTCACACATTGAGTATGTTAAGAAATCACATTGAGATCGTTTTCCATTTTGTTTATTGAAAGGTTATCGATTCTCACAAATCGATTTCAAAAGCGTTCTTCCTCCATCTTGAAACAGAATCGGAATTCTCCGTTTCCGCAGTGATAAATTAATATAGTTTCAACGAATTAACATTGTTAATTCCACCAATTTCTATGCTCAATTCAGTTCTACACGGGTTATATCTTATGGCTTCACCACATTAATTTAATAACAATTTCTGCAATCGATTCAGTATCGATTCTACAGGCTTTTGACACTGTTTAAATTTATACCAAATCAAACCCAAAGGACGACGCCGCATTCACTGGATTCAACACCAAAATCACAACCCAATACATTGAAAATTAACCGTTCACACAGAATTTAATGCTCGATTCAATGTCTTTTGTCTTCAATAGTTTTGCAATGAACTCATAAACAATGATTTCTCAACCAAATTATATAAAACGGGCATTCTTCATTTAAACCCAATTGCAGAAGATATATTCCACTCCAGAAATCAAATTACACAATTCTAAAACCACTTTTTACATTAACAATGAAAGCACTTACAGACTTTGTCTTTGTCGGATGTGCGACAGTGATGGCCTTACAATTGCCGAAGGCTTACAAGCCTTGGCTGCCCAGGCTTTACTTCTCCTTTCTATTCTACCCTATCTGCCTCATTGCCTTTAAGGCTTTGTTGAATTTATACAATTTTTAAAATGATCTAGTTAAATGCTTTATCCCTTCAATTCCTCAACAAACCCCTAAATCTCTCAACATCCCTAAAAGATAGATTCTTATCCCTAAGACTTGGAAACTAATTCCAACTTAGGCTCCATCATTAATTCTAAATAATCTAGAAACTAAATTCTCACAAATGATTAATTAAAATATAATTAATCACTCAAAATAATATTAATATTTACATTTCTTCAAAACATGAAACCCCTTAGCTTAGATAAAATATAAGGTGTTTTTCCAGAGCTAGTGCTCCTGCATCAGACTCCCCATGTAAGAAAATTCATGACCACCTGGTCATAAGTTTGGATAATTATTTCCTCCTGGATCCCAAATTTTATTTTGTAATCTTTCCTTGCTTGTCAATTGCTTTACTGTTGTTGTTATCTGTTGTTGTCCTCCAGGTTTCCATATTTTGTGTTGTAGTGCTCCACTTGCTCTGCCTTCCAAGTCTGCTACTGTCTTCCTCTTGTTGTCTTTCCTTTTCTTTCGTGCTACTGTCTTTCTCTAAGATGTTTTTATCATTAACCTCCTTATCAACTCAATTTCTCTGTCCAGTATGTCCTCTTTCTGATGATTGTTTCCATCTCTTGATTGTTGAACTCTCATTCTTGCTTGTTTTTCACTTGTTTTGATCGCTTCCTTTTCACCCTTACTGCTGTTTTGCACCTTTTATGCTACTGCTACATCATCTTTTAGAACAATTTCTTGCCTCTATTTTATGCTTCTGTCAATTTCTTCTTGATTATCATTTATGACAACTACTTTGTCATCCTTCTTCAGCAATCTCTCCTTAACATCCTTCAGTAGATGTTCTTCCTCTTCTTCCTCCAATTGGCTATCCACCTGTACTAAATATGTTCCAGCATCTGCAACAACATCTTCAATTATAAGACAATCATTATAAAAAAAATAAGGCCTCTGTACCTCTTTTCCCTTTAGCAATACTTCAGTATGTTGCGTTGATTTCTCTTCTTCTGTCAGGATATCAATATGCTGATCCAAACTCAAAGAACTCTTGAGATTGTCAGCTAGTCTCCCCTTCTCATCAGCTATTTCACTGATGTCTTTTAGCATTTGTCCACTGTAGTGAACTGATTCTTTCCCAGCCTCTTTATCATATTCTGCTTCAAAAATTTCATCTTCTGGAAGGTACTCTTCCACATCTTTGACAGCTTTAAAACACTACCTATCTTCTTCCAAACCTGCAATCACACACAAATCATTAGTTTTAAAATCACAAGACCTTACTGTCTTATTTGATGCTTCAGTCATCAAATCTTCGGGCTTCTTCGAATCATTCATATGATTCAACTCCTCTAGCTCTTCATCACTTTCAAAAAGTAATGGTCCACTCTCTGGGTAACATATCGAAACTTCAACATCTTCTTCAACATCTTCATTTTGCTGTAGCTCAACTCTTTAGAGCTTCTCTATCTTCTGTCTGGCATCTATAACCTGTTCAAGTTCCCTTAGTTCCTTTATTAACTGCATATTTACCTGATGATTCCTCTTCTCTTGTAGCCTCTGCCACTTCAGCTTCTTTCTCATGACATAACCATGCTTCTGGTCTTCCTCATTTCTTTGCAACATCTCCATTAACACCTCAAGCTGAACTACTATCTCAGCCTTCTCCCTCTCATATTCCTCTTTGCTTAACTGTCTCTGTATGCCAATTGCCTTGGCATCCTTTTCCTTTTGTCTTCTGCTGTGGTTTATTTCAGAACCTCTGTTATGAATGTCACTAGTCATCATCCTTTCCATCTCTATGAGTTCCTCACTCACTTTACTATGAGTTGTACTAAAGCCTCTTCAGCAGCAAGTCCTATCCTGCCGCCACTTACCTCACCAAGCTCTCCTCACTCAGTCTTTTGGCAAGCAATTGGTTCTCTATCTCCGGAACCTCCTTTGAGCACTTCTCTTTGCTCTTCCTGGCTTCAACTCATCTGCCTGTTCACAACTGTCCTCCTTATCCAATCTCTATTGGAATTCCTCAAGGTTCTGCCACATCTATGTTTTCACTTAGAAACTTTCACTAGCTTCCTTTATCTGTTAGCAATTCTAATCACATTGCCTTTTGGGAGTTGCAATAATACTTCAATGCAAAGACTACAATATTCTATTCTTCAAATCCAAATAAAACCATATCATCTTACCTCCAAGATCTCGTCTGATCTTGTCCTCCCATTCTCCTGCACTTCAATTACCTTCAGAATCTCACCACTCCTGCAAATCTGTTCCAGCAAATATTTATGCTTCCTCTACAAAAATTCTCGATATTCAACCACTGTCAATCATATTTTAAAATATGATCCTCTCTTCCAATCTTCTGGCTTTATCTGGAAAACTTCAGCTGTCAGCAAAAATTCCTTCTTTGCTGAGTTTCTTCATTGCTGCAACCATCAATCCTCATTCCATTTCTTTGTCAGTAAAACTCAAATCAAAATTAACCAAACACAATACCTGCACAATCCAAGTGAATTTCCATTCCCCAACATCGCTGTGGATTCTTTCTGTCTCTGCAATCTCTGCTTAATTATGCTTTACCTGCCTCTAAGAACTTAATTGTTCTTCTCCATTATCCCAGCTGTACTCTGGTTGCTTGACTGTCAGATTAGAATCTGATCTCCCTTACCTACATACACATCTCTTCACACATGATTTGATATAAATTCAAATTCAGTCTTCAACGCTTTTCAAGAAACCTTCATACAGAGCCAAGCTCTGATACCAAAATGACGCAGGGCTAGGCCTGCAAAACCAGGATCTTCAATAATAACACATATCAAACCTGCTTCTCAGCTTTTGCCCAAATTAAAAACACCAATCCCTGGCATTTTCAAAAATTTTCATCAGTACCATTTCATAAGCATCAAATTGTCAAACAACTCACTATTCAGATGTTCCCACAATCCATATTCCAAGACAACCAAGATTTTCACATTTTCCATAAATATGCATATACAAATGCATCTTAATCACCTACCAAATAAATGTCATTCAATCCCAAATTTAATACTTTGTACATGCGCCTTTTCAATCAAAACTCACAAAACAAATGCCCCAATGTATTTAATACCACTGCTTCACAATGCGAACAAGACTCAACCTGCTTGTTTTGATAACAACGCTCCCAAAGTAACTTACCTCCAATGGCGCAAGTCTTATTTATTCAATTTAAGTTTCCACCCTTAAGTCCCAAATGCTTCATGCAATTGTAATTCAGTGCCTGCACCTCTGTAATTATATTGCAATTGCCATTTTTCTATACAGTTTTAAAGGCCAATGTTTATATAACATTTCCAGCACCAAAGCAGTGTGTTTAGATACAAAAAGAGTCGTTATTTAAAATTGATTTCCATCAAACTCAACCTACGAGTTCAGTTTACTATCCACCAGTTCTTCAGCGCCAATAAAACTCAAATCACTCTGCATTTGCATTATAAAATGACATAGAAATCAACCCACAATGTTACCTTAATACTATCTGCGTTTTAACTCAATTCAAAAACTGGAATCGATCTCCATCGATTTGATTACATTGCACAAACTCAAATAGGTAAAGCGATCTCTGCAAACAACATTCTGCAAATCGATGCCAATGTATTGTACTTGTATTCACTGTGCATCCCAATTATACTGATTGCATCCAGATTATGATGTATCTGGCAATCAAACATTCGACTGGATTAAAAACCCATGACTCGACTTAATTAACAAGTCAATTTATGGAATTCAGTTCAAAACTTCTGTTGTTTTCACATTGAATCATTTCCTGCAAACACTGTCTCTTAATTCCCCACGCCCGCTCCTGCAAATAGTTTTTCCAGATATCGATTTCACACATTGAGTATGTTAAGAAATCACATTGAGATCGTTTGCCATTTTGTTTATTGAAAGGTTATTGATTCTCACAAATCGATTTCAGAAGCGTTCTTCCTCCATCTTGAAACAGAATCGGAATTCTCCGTTTCCGCAGTGATAAATTGATATAGTTTCAACAAATTAACATTGTTAATTCCACCAATTTCTATGCTCAATTCAGTTCTACACGGGTTATATCTTATGGCTTCACCACATTAATTTAATAACAATTTCTGCAATCAATTCAGTATCGATTCTACAGGCTTTTGACACTGTTTAAAATTATACCAAATCAAACCCAAAGGACGATGACGCATTCACTGGATTCAACACCAAAATCACAACCCAATACATTTAAAATTAACCGCTCACACAGAATTTAATGCTCGATTCAATGTCTTCTGTCTTCAATAGTTTTGCAATGAACTCATAAACAACGATTTCTCAACCAAATTATATAAAACGGGCATTCTTCATTTAAACCCAATTGCAGAAGATATATTCCACTCCAGAAATCAAATTACACAATTCTGAAACCACTTTTTACATTAACAATGAAAGCACTTATAGACTTTGTCTTTGCCGGATGTGCGACAGTGATGGCCTTACAATTGCCGAAGGCTTACAAGCCTTGGCTGCCCAAGCTTTACTTCTCCTTTCTATTCTACCCTATCTGCCTCATTGCCTTTGAGGCTTTCCTGAATTTATACAATTTTTAAAATGATCTAATTAAATGCTTTATCCCTTCAATTCCTCAACAAACCCCTAAATCTCTCAACATCCCTAAAAGATAGAATCTTATCCCTAGGACTTAGAAACTAATTCCAACTTAGGCTCCATCATTAATTCCAAATAATCTAGAAACTAAATTCTCACAAATGATTAATTAAAATATAATTAATCACTCAAAATAATATTAATATTTACATTTCTTCAAAACATGAAACCCCTTAGCTTAGATAAAATATAAGGTGTTTTTCCGGAGCTAGTGCTCCTGCATCACCCGCAAATGGTTTTCTTTTAATGAATCAACGGTAAGGGAAACGTCTTTCCCGGCCTTCGGCCTTTCTTTCGATATAACGAAAAAACCGTTAAACACCTGCAAAATACAAAACTTATTAAGAAATCTTGCGTTGTGGGTTTAACTACTACAGAGGATGTGCAGAGGAGCATAGCTGTTATATGGCAACATCCAATGGTGGAGATAAGCCAAGAGAAGGTAAAAAGGAGAGCGGAGGGAAGAATAAGATGGAATGATCTGGGACCGTCCGATCTGGACACGTGGACGTTCCGGATCCAATCGAAGGATCGCAATCGGCGAAGAAACAATGTTTAAAGCACTGGGAAAAAACTTGCGATGCGATGAGTGATGACCGTTGATCTGAGGATCATATCAACGGTGGGAAACAAATCGGAGGTTTATGAAGCGGAGGTAAAACTTGTGATCAAGGAAATTGTGGGCCGTTGCATCTGAGAAAGCAGAGAGGAGATCAACGGCGGACAACCAATCGGGGATCGGTAATCGGAGGTAGGGTGATGTGATTGCGCGACCAGGGAAAGCCGATGCAATTGCGCAATCGGGGAAGGCTGATGTGATGGTGCAATCGGGCCATCGCAATCGGAGGTTTCAAATGGACACAATTGAAAGAGCCGTTACAAAAGTTTCCAATGCGATAGGCACCTTGGGACTTAAACTCTTGGTCCTGGGCGTAGGTTATATAAATGGAAAGTGACGGGGGCGGGGTTTATATATATGGGACCCAATCACATCGGAAAGTTTGATGCGAGTCTTTCAATCAATCCATTGTGGATTTCTCCGATGCGATTGCGCTTCGGGTCTTTTTAATCTAGCCATTTTCATTTAAAAATCATTAAATGGGCGCGTTAGAACAAAACTTTGGATAAGTGGGTTATTTGAATTTACAAAGTAAAAATACCATCGGGAATGAATTTTTATAATTATTTAGCACCTGATGGCGGGCCCACGAGTTACATGAAATGATAATACAATTGAGGGGTATGTACATGGGCTTAATCACATCAGAACTTTTTAAACATGGCAACAAGACTTGCACACTTGGACTTTTGTGATGTGATAAGCACTGTGAGGGGTTAGCACCTGATTTGTAGGGTGTGGGAATGTGGGAGAAGTGGTTAGGGGGCTTAGCCGAAGCAGGCTAAAGCCTGAAACATAAAACATGGATTTTTATGGATTTTCAATGTTTTCAAAGGAATTTGAGGGTTTCGATAAGGTTAAAAAGTGAGTTCTTAACCTTGTAAAAATAATTTTCATGAAGGGAATAAGAGGGATCATGAAAATAGAGGAGTTTTATGGAGAATAATGAGAGAAAATGAAGGTTAGTTTTGAGTGTAGGAGGGGAAAAATGATTATTTTGAAGCAGTCCTTTCTCATGAAATTGGCAGAATTTCTGAGTATAAAATGGGAACAACAGTGAATATTTGGACAGAGGCATGAGGCCTTCAAGTGTCTTCAAGAGCCAACAATTTTTAGCAATAAAATTTGTTCCTTGAAGGCTCAAAAAAGTCTTAGCCACCTTTCGTTATAACAAATTTTATAGGTGGCTAACAGTGGCTCCACTTGGGGATGGTGCCTTCTTGAAGGCATCAAGAACTTCAGACTTGCATTCTCTAGGAGGCTGACCTATGCCTCATCCATTGTGTTCTCTGGGAGGCTGACCTGTTCCTCATCCATTGGGATACTTTCTTTTGCTTGAATGATCTTCTTTTGAAAACATATTAGCAGCCATAAAAATAATGGTTCTTTCATAAACAAGCTTTCTACCTACCCAATCCTACTGATCTAACATTTTTTCTTCATTAGAGTGCACTTGGATTGGTAAACTCTTTTACAACATTTTATTCTTTTGAAAGTAGGAAATCTAATCTATTTCTACTTCTTATTTCTCCATGGACTCAGATTAAGCAGTTGAGCCCATATGATTCTCTACCTAATCTACTATCTGTTGGGATTAAACTGCCCAACAGACTTTATTCTCTAAATTCTACAGCAGAAATTCAAAAGAATTCAAGTCAGGATTGAATAGTCTAACTTGATGCTGGTCTATGGCATAAAAACCAGTTGCACATAGACATTTTTTGCACAAAATTTAAAACAAAAGTGGAAGGCTTGAGATCTGTAATTTCAAAGCACTTCCTTCATCTTTTCTTCAGCTCTGTTTTGAATTTGTTTGAGCTGTTTTTCTTCTATTGACTGGCTCATATTTTGAGCTGATTAGAACCAGTTTTACATCTTTTGTGACTCAGGATTTAAAACAGATTTGAGTCATTCTTTTGCTTGGAAATTTAGGTTCAGATTTTGAGCATGTTTGAACCTTTAATTTCTATCCTAAACTATCTAATGATAAGCCAAGATCAAACAGTGTGGCAAATCAAATTCACTATCCTATCAGCAGAAAATTTAAAGCTAATTATTCAAGATTAAGCTGTTTGAATAACTAGAAGTGTGTTCTTCAGGAGTGGAATTTGAGCTTGCACACTCTTAGATTTGTTTCTCTTTTTTGGTATGGGGTTGTACCTTTCTTGTTTTCACAATCTGCCCTCTTTTCTATTTTCTATTGTTTTTGTATTTCAATTTTTCTAAATTTGAATGAAATGGTGGATGAAATATTTATAATGGAAAAAAGATAAAAAGGCTTCAAAACATGGTAGGGATCAAGAGAAGTAATGTTTAAGCATCTTGCCATTGACAGGGCCCCCAAACAATTCTTCTCCATTAAACTCTTGTAAGAAATATGCGTTGTTACTAGCAGCTGAATGAATAGAGTAAGGGCCAAGCCATAAGTTGTCAAATTTTCCATGCTTTCCCTTGTATTCCCTCCTTCAGTCCCACTTTAAAACTTTGTCCCCAACTTTAAAATTTTTGGCCTTTTTTCTTCTGTCAAAAAGCTTTTTGACGCTGATCTGCTTCTGCAATGCTTTCATATATACCTCTTCTCTGATTTGCTGAAGATGAATGATCTGATTTATTATTATGATCATGTCATTATCTTCAGTTTGAAACTCTTGAATCAACTTCATCACTGGTACAGCAAAGCTGTTTGGAAAAATTGCATCAGTACCATACACAAGCTGAAAATGTGACATGCCAATAGATTTCTTTAATGTCAATCTGTCAGCCCAAAGTGCATGAACAAGCTTTGTGTGCCAAGAATCTTTATTGTCCTCCAACATTTTCTAGATTATGTTCACTAAAATTTTGTTTAAGGATTCTGCAAGTCCATTACCTTGAGGGTAATAGGCCGTGGAATGCCCCAATGTTATCTGATATCTATGAAAGAACTCAACCATCCTCTTTGATCCAAATTTTGTTGCATTATCAGTGATGATCTTGGTAGGACAACCAAATCTGGAGAGAATGTTGGTCTCCATGAATTTTATAATAACTGAATCATTGGCCTACCTACAAGGTATGGCTTATATCCACTTAGTGAAATAGTCTGTGGCAGTGAGAATCCATCTATGCTGGGCAGAAGATGGTGGATGGATTTCTATTATGAAGTCAAGTTCCCACTGTTGAAATGGGGCTTCAACAGTGATTGGATGCAGAGGCAGGGGTAGCAGTTTTCTTTTGCCTTCAAAAATTTGACATTTATGACAGGCTATGATCATTTTGTGTATATCAGGAAAAAGAGTAGGCTGATAGAAACCATCCCTCAAAATTTTGTTGGTTGTTGTCTTCCACTATAAATGACCTCCACACTCTCCTTCATGGAACTCGTGCTTAACCTTCTCTACATCCAACTCAGGCAAACATTTAAGCAATAGACCACTTGCATTTTTCCAATAAAGACATTTATCAATAATGCAATAGTCTACAACTTTTAACTTTAGGAATCTTGCCTTTGTCTTTGTCAAACTAGGAGGTGTATTTAAATTAAGAAAAACATAGATAATATCAGCATACCAAGGAGAATTCATAAAATGGTTTTCAACAGTAGGAGTTGAGAATCCTTCTTGGTTATCCAAAGTGTCAATCATATTAATATCAAGAACTTCAAAATTGGATTCATCCATTAATCTAGCTAGACCTTGGCCTTTGATGAGTTTAGTGGGTTTTATCTCTAAATCATATTCAAGGATAACAACAATCCACTTACCTCTCTTACCATCTGGGTCCTGTGTTAGAATGTCTTTAACAACTGAGTTTGGGACAAAGGAAATGATGTGTGAGTGAAGGATGTGCACTCTGAAGTCTTTCAAAGCTTTAACCAAAGCAAAATATTGCTTCTCCATAATTTTTTACTTCAGAGGGGAATCCCTCAATGCCTTAGTAAAGAATGCAATAGGCTACTCTTGTCCTTGTGGATTTTTCTGTAAAATGATAGCAGCTATGGTATGTTCTGATGCAAATGAAAAAATATCAAAATATTTTGAAAAATCAAGACTTCTAAGAACCGGTGTTTTGAGTAACGCTTGTTTCACCAGTTCAAAGGACTTCTTTGCTTCCAAGGTCCATTTTACCCCTTGCTCCTTCTTTAACATGTTTTTGATATTCCTAAGGAGCTCAACCAAGTTGGGGATGAACCTTCTCAAAAAGTTAATCTTTCCAATGAAAGATTGCAACTCTTTGATGTTTCAAGGATGAGAGATTTGCAATATGGCCTCAATCCTCTTTGGATATATCTTAATACCCTCTTCTGAAATAATGTGCCCAAGAAGTTTACCTTCTTGGAGACCGAATAGTGTCTTCTTAGGGTTTAAGGATATTCCAAACTTTCTACATTTCTAGAAAAATCTTCTTAAATGTTTTAAATTCTCTTCATATGTTTTTGAAAACACAGTAACATCATCAAGATAGATAATGATGAAAAAACCTAGTTCCCTAGAGAATGCTATGTCCATGGCTCTCATGAAAAGTTTCTCCAGTATTCATTATACCGAAGGGCATTTTCACACACATGAAAGTGCCCCAAGGTGTAGTAAACGTTGTCTTTAATTGATCATCAGGGTGGACTAAAATTTGGTTGTACCCTGAATAGCCATCCAGCAAGGAAATTCTTTTTGAACCAACTACCCTTTGTAATATGTCATCCATCTTGGGTAAAGGGTAGTTGTCTTTTAATGAAGCTTTGTTTAAGTCTCTAAAGTCTATACAAAGCCTGATCTCTCCAGTTTTCTTCCTAACTGACACCAGATTAGATACCCATTCAGAATATCTAATAAGGACAATAATACCATCATCATACCTTTTCATGATTTCCTTCTAATCCAGTAGTAACTGAACATGGTTTATTCTGCGCAGTTTCTGTTTGAATTGTTTTTCGTTTTCTTTGAGAGGGATTTTGTGCTGTATTATTTCAGTGTCATAGGATTTTAGATCTTCGTAACTCCATGCAAAAACATCAGAAAACTCTTTAAACAGCTCTAAGTATTTTAGTTTAATGTGATCTGCTAAAGATTTAGACAGTTTAATCATTTTAGATTTTTTCTCACTGCCTATATTGTACTCTTCTGCTTCAGTCTCTACAGGTTCCAGTTTTGGCTTGTTTGCCACATTGTTAAAATCGAACTACTCTTCTAAAGGGGCCAAACCCTTAGGAAAGCGTTCATCTTTAGAGCATAGAGTTTCTAACTCTTCTGTTTCTAACTCTGTATTCAATTCTGTTTTGTTTATAAGTTTGCTTGTTAGGAAATTAATATTGACAAGCTCAGGAGACGGATCTTCTTCACCAAGAAAATTTTCTTCACTAGGGTAGTCGGTTTCATAATCTAAATCTAAACTGTGAAGTTCAAATTCATTTCTGAACTACATAAATTCTTCTATTTGTTTGTCTTCGTCAAACACCTGCCAATATTTTCGTTATCAGGAACGGTTGGTCTAAATTTTATCTGAGTTTTGTAGTCTTTAGTTTCATATGGCGTTAAGCATGTTATAGCTGCAAAGGCTAAATTGTGGGCCGCAATATTTATTTTTCTTGGGACAAAAATCAATTTGGACTCCTCGAAAGTTTTTAAAAGGTCCATGGCATCATTTCGGTAGGCCCTAAGCCTGGGATGATTTGTGTTATAGTCCCCATTGACTTGCCTAATGACTAACTCTGAATCCCCATACACATTGATTCTTTTGGCTCCTAACTTCTTCAACAATCGTAAGCCTAAAACAAGGGATTCATATTCCGCTATGTTATTTGAACACTAGAAGTTTAATCTACAAGAAAGACTTTATGTGTGGTTGCTTTCAGTGTTGCAAATCCAAACCCCTGCACCAACATTGTTCCTAGTGCAGGATCCGTCAAAATACATACTCCACAGAGGACTATTTTCGGTTTCGTCTGTTTGGTTATCATCCTCTTCAATTATTGTGCTTTCTATTTTTTCATGATTAGCAGAACTTAATTGAATTTGTTTTAACTCTTTAGGTTTTTCGTTAAGTGGAGGCATGTTTTATTGAGTGTCAAGGCTTAAAAGCAAAGGACACATGACTTGGAGTTCAAGACCCATATTTGGTTCACTGTTATTTAACGGTTCAGCAAACTGTTTTGATATTTCTATGGTGTTGACATCCTCCTCTCTATCGGCCATAAACTCTGTTAAAGTTACTTGTTCATCCAATGTTTCTTCATTAAAAAGGATAAATGAATCAAGGCTTGTGTTTACAGAGTATAAAGGGGAGTTTTGCGGTCTGTCTTGACTTGTAACTGTGTATTGCATATGAGAATCCCTGTAAAGTCTTCTATTCTGATTGAAGACAGGGATAGTCACATAGGTCATGTCCATCTGCATAGTCCCCTGTAACTTAGCCCTCTAAGATCTTGATAATAGCATTCCATACTTTGGGGGTAAATCAGCCACAACAATATCCATTACTAAGAATTTGGCTAGAATCCAGGCTAAGTTAACACAGCGGTCTTTGATTAATCCTAAACATTTTACTCTGCTTGAGTCAAAGGAGTAAAGGTATTTGTAAGGTCTGGTGATTTCTAAACCAAGGCTCTCCATCACAGCTTTAGGCATTAAATTATGAGAAGCCCCGGGATCATGCATAGCGTTGTGCAAAATTTTGTCATGAACGTTTAAACTCACATAAAAGGGAGGAACATGTCCCTCTTGATACATACCTTCAATATTTAGACCAAAAATAAGCTCGGTTTGGTCATCATTAAGATTGACTGTATCCTCTTTTTCCTCTATATTTAAAGCCTTCAAAATTTGTGTCCTATATACATGCTGGGCAGCTAACTTATTCAAGGGAACAGAGATTTTGATTTTGGAAATTTCCTACTCTATATTGAAAGGAGTTTGAATTTTTAAAGCGTTGGTCTCAGCCTTATTAGTTGTCACTTTATCAGCAATATCATCTTGTTGATTTTTCCTATTTACATTTGAAAAAATGGTTTTAACAGGAGTACTATCTGAGATGTTAGTACTACTAATGTCTGCACTCTGTTTTTCAATGTTTTGAGTGCCTTTCTCTTTACCATTATCAGAATTTATAGCTACTGTTTTGTCCTTTTGTTTGACAACTTTAAGCTTGTTTGCAGAGCTGTTTCGTAAAGGTTTGTCAAAGGTTTTGTTTTTGGGGGTTTGTTGACTAGTTTTGCTTCTAAGTTCATATTCTCTTTGAGGCTCTATGATGACATTTTCCATGTCTTGATAGTGATTTTCATCATCATCTCTTTTGTCATCATAAGGTGTATACAGACCTTGTTTTCTATCATAATGAATCTCAAAGTCATCATTATCTACCCCCAGCATGTTGATATCATCCTCCTCTGTTATTTAATCTGTTTCCTCAACCTCACTCACATAGTTTTGATGAAAGGGCGGAGTGATCTGTTGATCATCTTCCCTGGGTCTGTTTGGAGGTTGGTTCCTCTAAAATTCTGGTTTTGGTTCTGGTTTCTGTTTTGAGGAGCATTTTGGTTTTGACTGGCTTGTGCTCTCTCAAGGATGCTTATTTTCTTCATCATCTCTTCCATCATTCTTTCCATATTTTAGTTTGAAGTAGAACTGGTGTTTTCCTCTCTAAGAGATACTCTCTTTTCATTTTTCATTCTTGCTCTCTTCTCCATTAAGTTGACTTCCACGGAAAGAGCACCCTTTGCATCTCTTCAAGAGTTGCAGGATCTATTTCTCTCAGCTAATAGGCCATCTTAGGGTAAAACCCTTTAGGAAACTTGTTTAAAGTTGAGCATTGTGGAGGTTTTAGTTCTGGGGAAAGAGCATTATATACACTATTGAATCTGGTACAATAAGCTTGTACACTTTCCCCTGCGTTTCTATGGAGATTTTTGTAATAAGAAAGGACTTGGAGAGGATTCTTCTTTACTTCCCATTTGTTCAAGAATTTCTAATGGAAGGCTTGGAGATCATTGATACTATGGGGGGTTAAACCTTTAAACCATTTTCTTACTTCTCCCCCGAGACTTTGAGAAAATAATTTAAGCTTGACAGAATCATCATCAATTTCATTTCTTTCAAAGTAGTCATTAGTTTTATCCACATGTTGTGATGCAGTTGTAGCATTGCTAGCATCATACAATGGAATATTGGAATGATAGCCCTCTAGAATATTGACTAATGGAAGAGGAAGGACTAAAGGAGCATACCATGCTACCATGATATGTGGTGTAGGTGGATTTACAAGAGGTGGATTAACAAGAGGAAAAGTGGGCTGAAGTGGAGTGGTTTGGACAGTGAATAAAGGATGAAGGGATGCAGATGGAACAACAGTAGATTGCTGAGATGATCTTGGATGAAAGACACCTAAATTGTGAAGGAAATGCAAATCAGGAGGTGTTGTTTCTCTACTACCAGGATTTTCACTTGTCTCCGGGGATGAAAGTGAAGACTCAAAGTCTAGCTAAATTATATAATCAAATGACCTAGTTCTCAATGGATTTACTAAGTCAGCTTGTGATTGTTGTAGATCTATAATATTTTCGGGAACTAAATTAGCTCTCAAGGGTGATCTGAAAACAGTTGATATTTTAATCCTAGGAGACTTCCTAAGGATACTTTCTAGGTTATCGACTGTTTCATGTGGATCAGGGTCTAGGTAGGCTCTATTATGAATCTTTCTAGAAGCCAATATGATGTTTTTTTTAGACCCAAATAAACAGAGGAAGTTCAACTAGGTATGAAAATATTTAAGAGGTTAACTCGTCTGTTTATAAAAAATTTAATCCTACAGTCCTCTAACTGAGTTTGGATGATATTACAATGATAAGGGTTCTTCCCAGTGGAGTCTTAAGGTCTGTTGAGGATTGTGGCGTCGGAAAGTGCAATTTTTTAGCTCCTAGGGAGGTAAAAGATTTTATGGTCCACCACCATGTTTATTTGATACCTATCTGAAATATTTTTAGGTTTTTTCGAGTTATTTTTCAGTTGTGTGGTTTCTAAGAATGTCCTAACTCTGTTTCAAAACTTAGATACGGTTAAGAGACAAAGGCAGTCTACTCTTATGGCTAAGGCAGCTGATTTTTCAAGGTTAGATAAAGCCTTAAGAGAATCCTAGGGTTTTCCTAGTTTGTCACTGATTCAAACAAGTTTCATCCATGATTACCATTATTTGGTATTGCTTGAAAAGGCTACTTTTTACTCACAAGTTTTGTATTAAATTCTAAAGGAAACTAAGATGAAAATTTGACTCAGTCCCTAGTGGAGTCGCCAGAAATGTTAGTTGCTGGTGGCTCAGCTGTCAACTAGAACAATTTTCATAAAACCCGGGGTTATCTAGAGTTTTAAGGTGTTTTTGAACTTTTATTAACTCAGAAAATTCCCCAGCGGAGTCGCCAGAAATGTTAGGAATCTGTAATCAGCAATATTAGCAAAGTCTGATCACAGAAACAACATCGTTTCAACCACTTTGGGATTCTAGGATCTAGCCCTCCTGAATCCGGAGAGGGATCTCTCCAATAAGTGCAAATATGGATTTTTCTTTGAAGTTTGGGGTAATGATATTAGGCTAGTTATGAAGGCTGAGGGTTTGTTTTGTTTTTTGGATGGTTGAGCATGATTATTTTTTGAGGATAATGTTCTAAGTGAAAAAAGTTTCAAAGGTGAGAAGTTGTAAGCGAATAGAACAGATTTGGCTAAAAATATAGATATAACGCTAGTTTTTAGTCCATTGGGCTATGGAGTCATATCAAGGCTTTAATTGAACAACAACATCAAGAGTGGTCCAAGGGGCAAGTCATTTGTATCACAAGATCATTGAGATTAAAATGATGGATTGGAAACAATAAAGTGTTGGAGGGGTGGAAACTAATAATAATTTCACAAGGGATTTATAGTCAGTCTAAACAAGAAAAACCTCTTAAGTAACTATTTAAAACCAACCAAGAACAGGGCTGACCTTAGAATTCTTGGGCAAGTTTGTATTAAAGCAGCTTAATTGACAAACAATCCAGTAATCCGCATAATTACCTTCAGAAAGTATGAAAACACATAAGATAAAAAAAGTGTAACCTAATATTAGATAAGGTACTTTTAAACCTAATCTACTTTTGGCCAACACCAAGGGAAACCTTCAGAATCTACCTTTGGAGAATAGAAACTAGAAACAGGGAAAACCATCACTTTTCTAGTCTAACTTTAATAAGCAAATGATGAAAATAACTTTCAAGAATAATGTTTAAAGAAAACAGTAGGACGAGGGAATGCAAACATTCCTAACTGCTTAAACTGTATTGAATCATTCTTAAATAAACAAATTTGGAGGAAAACATTGAGATAAAGCTTATCAGTGAGAGAAGGGTACTGGTAAACAGTAAATCCTAACTCTATAAATGTTTTTCTTTATCAGAGAATAGTGAAAAATATGACATACATAGAAGGAAAAACAAAAACAAAGAAAGGGGCACTTCACCAGTGATATAGACCAGGATCCCAAGAAACAACTTGTTATTGATGTCAAACCAGTTACAGTCTTCAGGTCCAATGTTTTATTTTAGCAATCATCTTCACTATTTAGCCTAACTTATCTATCACAAGCAGAGATCCAAGGGCCAGTGAACACTATTTACAATCAGAAGTTTAAGCTCAAATGTATTTCAAAGTTATGCAACCAACAGTTGTTGGGTGTGGAGCCTGATTATCTTGTTTACTTTGTATCACAGAATTGGACCCCTATACCTTAAAAGGGGTGGCAACGCCGCCTGAAATTTAATCGCTGCCGTGGGGGGTCCAGGGGGGGCAGCGCCCCCGAAGCTAAAAACAAATGTAAAATTGCCTTGTAAAAGTATAGTAATTTCTAGTCAATCTGGGCCGTTCATTAGGTAAATGATCTGATTGTATAATTTATGTTTAGATTAAGTTTTTCCTTAAAGAGCCTTTATGTATATATAAAGGGCATTGTAGTGAAGGCTACATGTATTAGAGAATTTGAAGGCGAGGAAATAGGAGAGGAAGAATAGGAAAGCAGAGGATATTACAGTGGATCTGCTGTAGGTTTTGTCTCTTCATTTTTGCTGGATAATAGAAAGGAAGGACTGGCTGTTCGGGGTGGACGTGGCCCAAACTGGGTGAACCACGTATATCTGTGTCTCTCTGGTTTTTATGTGTTTTGTGTGCTTGTATTTTTCCGAATATTTTATGTGTTTCATTGCTCCATAATATATAATTTTCTAACAACTGGTATCAGAGCGGAAGGCATATTTGGCTGATAAACTCGCAGTAAAGAAGGGTTCCTGGTTCGAGTGGGAGCAATGGCGGACGATGGTAAGTTTAGGGTAGAGAAATTTAACGGCCAAAACTTCCTGTTGTGGAAGATGCAGATGGAATATTATCTGTATCAGAAAGATCTGTACCTACCATTGAGCGGAAAAACAAAGAAGCCGGCGGCCATGACAGACGCGGAATGGAACATTCTCGATAGAAAGGCACTCGGAACAGTACGGTTGTGCCTTGCGGCATCCATGGCCTTCAATATTTCGAAGAGCAACCGCGGAGGGTTTGTTGAGACGATGTTGACTGTGTGAAAATCCACAAGCCTCAGAGGAAACAAAATTATTTCTTATGAAACGACTATTTAATATGAAGATGTCGGAAGGTGGATACGTTGCAGACCATTTTATATAGATTTATCTAGTTACCAACTAGCTAAGTTACTGGCAGAATCAATTTGGTGGTGAAGTTGAGGCTCTGTTATTCTGTACTCATTACAGTTGAGATGGTTTAGTAATGGCCATTAATAACCTAAATATACCAGATCTGATACTTTAAAGTTTGATGATGGCAATTACTATCCTTGGCGAGGAAATGCGACGGAAAGCTCCGGTGAGACATCGGTATGCGGTGAAAATTCTGGGGAAGGAATTGAAGAGGAACGAGCTCGGGATATCATAGTAAATCAAGGAAATGCAGATCCAAGTCCGGATCGGGGATAGTGTGCTGGAAATACGGAAAGAAAGGACACCTAAAGAAAGACTGTAGATCTCGGAAGGGAAAAGAAGGAGACACACAGCAAGAAAAAAATCATGAAGCAAATGTGATAGGTGATGTGTTACAAGATGTTTTGATTCTTTCTTTCGAAAATTTTATTGAATCTTGGGTTGTAGATTCAGGGGCTTCATTCCATGCCACACCTGATAAGAAATATTTTCATGACTATGTTCAAGGAGATTTTGGACAAGTTCGTTTGGGTGATGATAAACCCTGTAAAATTGTTGGAACGGGTAAAGTTATTGTAAAACAACAGAATGGAAACCAATGGCTACTAAAGGAGGTAAGGCATGTTCTAGATTTGAAGAAAAATATAATTTCAACAGGGCAGTTAGGCAGTGAAGGTTGTGTGACAACTTTCACAGATAAAACTTGGAAGGTCACCAGAGGAGCGCTGGTAATAGCAAAAGGTGAAAAGGTTGGCACATTGTATTTATGCAATGGTATTTCTAACTCTGTTAATGCTTTAACTTCCAAAGGAGCAGATGCAGAATTATGGCATCACAGGCTCAGACACATGAGTGAGAAGGGAATGAAGATTCTTCACTCAAGAAATTTGTTGCCAGGTTTGAAGAATGTTGATTTGGATTTCTGTGAGAATTGCATTTATGGAAAAAAAAAGAGAGTCAGATTTCTCAGAGTTGGGAAAGAAAAGAAGAGCGAAAAATTGGAGCTTGTGCATACAGATGTATGGGGACCTGCTCAGGTATCATCTCTCGATGGCTCTCATTATTATGTTAATTTTATTGATGATGCAACTAGAAAAACATGGATTTATTGTATTCAGAATAAATCTGATGTATTTGATACTTTCAAGAAATTGAAAGATTTGGTTGAGATTGAGACAGGAAAGAAGTTGAAGTGCCTCATATCAGAAAATGGAGGTGAATATTGCAGCAAAGAGTTTGATAGGTACTGTTCAAAGCATGGAATTCGTAGAGAGAAGATAGTTCCAAGAACACCACAAGAAAATGGTGTGTCAGAAAGGATGAACAGAACAATCATGGAGCGTGCAAAGTGCATGATATTGCATGCAGGATTGCCTTTACAATTTTGGGCAGATGCAATAGATACTGCTATTTATCTAATAAACAGAGGGCCTTCAAGTTCCTTGGATGGTGGTATTCCAAAGGAAGCGTGGACAGGTAAAAAGGTAAACTACTCCTTTTTAAAGCCTTTTAGTTGTGAGGCCTTTGTCCATATTAATAAAGAAAACAGAACAAAGCTTGAGGCAAAATCAAAGAAATGTACCTTTATTGGATATGGTGCTAATGATTTTGGTTATCTCTTATATGATTATGAAAATCACAAAATCATTAGGAGCAGAGATGTAATATTCAATGAAAAGGTCTTGTATAAGAATCAGTTGCAGGAAAAGAAACAGGAAAAAGAAATCAAGGAATACGCGGTTCTTGATGAGATATTTGAAAAATTAAAGGTGCCTGAAAATAATAATAATCAAAAACCACAGCAGCAGCAACCACCACAACAGCAACAGGCACCTCAAACACCTGAAAGTGGTGTTAGAAGATCTACTAGGATAAGTAGACCCCCTGAACGATACTCTCCTTCATTATATTATTTATTGCTGACTGATTCTGGTGAACCTGAATGTTATGAAGAAGCAATGCAGGTTGAAAGCAGGAAGAAGTGGGAGCTAGCCATGAAAGAGGAGATGGACTCCTTAATGCATAACCAGACTTGGGACTTAGTCAGGTTACCTGTAGGTAAAACTACATTGCAGAATAAATGGGTTTACAGGTTGAAAGAAGAAGATGGAGGAAAAAAGAGGTACAAAGCTAGACTTGTGGTGAAGGGATTTGCACAGAAGAAAGGTATTGATTTTGATGAAATATTTTCTATTGTTGTTAAAATGAATTCAATCAGAACTGTTTTACGTCTTATAGTAGTGGAAGATTTACATCTTGAATAGTTAGATGTAAAGACAGCATTTCTCCATGGAGATTTGGAGGAAGAGATATACATGTAGCAACCAGAAGGATATGAGGTAAAAGGGAAAGAAAAATTGGTGTGCAAGTTAAAGAAGAGGTTGTATGGCTTAAAACAGGCCCCAAGGCAGTGGTATCTAAAATTTAACAGGTTTATGTCTGAACAAGGTTATACTAGATGTCACTCTGATCATTGTGTTTATCTGAAAACGAAAAATGATGGCAGCTATATTATACTGTTATTGTATGTAGATGACATGCTTGTTGCAGGGTCTAACATGCAGGAAATAAATGTGCTCAAAAGAAAATTGGCAAATTCATTTTCAATGAAGGATTTGGGAGCTGCAAAACAAATCCTTGGTATGAGGATAACTAGAGACAGGAAAAATCGCAAATTAACACTGTCTCAGAATGAGTACATAGAAAAGGTGTTCAAAAGATTTTATATGCAGAATGCAAAACCAGTTAGTACACCTTTTTCTAGCCATTTCAAACTTAGTAAGGAGATGTGCCCAAAGACCCAAGAAGACATGGATTATATGTCTAAAGTTCCATATGCATCAATAGTTGGAATTTTAATGTATGTAATGGTATGCACAAGGCCTGATATTGCACATGCAGTGGGAGTTGTAAGTAGGTATATGAACAATCCAGGAAAATAACATTGGATGGCAGTAAAATGGATTCTCAGATATTTGAGAGGTACCACAAATCAAGCATTATGCTTTGGTGGTTCAAACATTGCTCTACAGGGATATGTTGATGTAGATATGGCAGGTGACAGAGATAAAAGGAGGAGCACTACAGGATATGTATTTACTGTAGGTGGAACAGCTGTCAGTTGGGTTTCAAAAATCCAAAGTGTTGTTGCACTTTCAACACCAGAAGCCGAGTATGTTGCTGCTACAGAGGCTAGTAAAGAAATGATTTGGTTACAAAGGTTTATGGATGAATTGGGTAAGAAGCATGATATGGGCACGCTATACAGTGATAGCCAAAGTGCTATTCATCTTGAAAAGAACTCAACATTTCATTCCAGGACTAAACACATACATCTCAAGTACCATTTCATACGGTCAGTATTGGAAGATGGAGAGTTGAAGCTGGAAAAGATACACACTAGCCAGAATCCGGCAGATATGCTAACAAAAGTTGTAACCAGGGAGAAACTGAGAATGTGCTCAGTTTCAATTGGTCTTCAAGGATGACGATGAAGATGAGGAATAGCCAGGTCCAAAGAGGAGTCATTGTCCAGCAAATGAAGCAGCGGTGGAGTTGCTACAATCAGTCTCCAAGTGGGAGATTGTTGGGTGTGGAGCCCGATTATCTTGTTTACTTTGTATCACAGCATTGGACCCCCGTACATAGTATGGTGCAACGCGCTCAAATTTAATCGCCTGGGGTCTAGGGGGCGGCAACATGGAAACCCCGGGCAGTTCGGGCGTGTCCCTAAGCTAAAAAAACAATGTAAAATTGCCTTGTAAAAGTATAGTAATTTCTAGTCAATCCGGGCCGTTCATTAGGAGGATGATCTGAGGGTAGAAGTTATGTTTAGTTTAGGGTTTTTTTTGCCCTAGAAGGCAACCCCCTCGCTTTTATGAGGGTATTGTATTGCGGCTGCGCATTGTATGTGTATTCTCTGAGCGGGAAACAGATAGGGAGACTGTGAGAGAGAACAGAGGATATTACAGCGGATCTGCTGTAGGTTTTGTCTCTTCATTTTTGCTGGATAATAGAAAGGAAGGACTGGCTGTTCGGGGTGGACGTAGCCCAAACTGGGTGAACCACGTATATCTGTGTCTCTCTGGTTTTATGTGTTTTGTGTGCTTGTATTTTCCGCATATTTTATGTGTTTCATTGCTCTGTAATATTTAATTTTTCTAACAACAGTTTCTCATATTCTACAGAAGTATTTATAAAAGAACGAGGAGGTGAGATCTCAATAAAAGATCTCCCAAGATAATTAATAGAGTCTTAATGGCTTCTTGGACTTTGAGGGGCTCGATGAAGAAGTTTACAGATGTTATGTCTATATTAACTATTTTACACTTTAGGATTAAGTCCAGTGGGAGTTTTTGTTGACTTTTGAGGCTCTGTGTCATGTTGGAGTAACTCTGCAGATATTTTTTGCATTAAGTTCCTTGCAGAAGTAAATCTCTGGCTACGTTGAGGTGAATATCTGATTTTTATCAATAACTTCGGCCTCTGTTCTGAATGCTTTTGGCTACAGGTGGCACTATGGTAGCTGAGAGGAATCAATTTTTCTCAGATGTGGCGGTGGAGGCCTTTTTGTCTATTGAAAACTTATGATTTACCTTTAATTCTGTGTTTTAATTTGGGGGATTAGGCTTTTGATAATCATTCTTAGCTGTAATCCCCAAATTATCTTCAATCCTTCTGTTCTTATATGCTCTGTCTTCAAAACTTATACTCTTTTAATTGTGATTAAAATCACAGTGTCTTGTTGATGTGCAGGTCGCGCAGGGCTCTCAAGGCATCAATGCCCATGAAGCACTGACGAAACGTGGGTCTTTAACCCCACGAATGGTTTTGTTTTTATGAATCAAAGGAAATGGAAACGTCTTTCCCAGCCTTCGGCCTTTCTTTCGATATAGCAAAAAATCGTTAAACACCTGCAAAATACAAAACTTATTAAGAAATTTTGTGTTGTGGGTTTAACTACTGCAGAGGATGTGGGGAGGAGCATAGCTATTGGATGGAAACATCAAACGGTGGAGATAAGCCAAGAGAAGGTAAAAGGGAGAGCGGAGGGAAGAATAAGATGGAATGATCTAGGACCGTCTGATCTGGACATGTGGACGGTCCAGATCCAATCGGAGGATCGCAATCGGCGGAGAAACAATGTTTAAAGTGTCGGGAAAAAACTTGTGATGCGATGAGCGATGACCGTTGATTTGAGGATCAGATCAATGGTGGGAAACAAATTAGAGGTTTATGAAGCAGAGGTAAAAATTGTGATCGGGGCAATTGTGGGTCGTTGGATCTAAGAAAGCGGAGAGGAGATCAACGACGAACAACCAATCGAGGATCGGTAATCGGAGGTGGGGTGATGCGATTGCGCGACTGGGGAAGGCCGATGTGATTGCGTGATCGGGGAAGGCCGATGTGATGGTACGATCAGGCCATCACAATCAGAGGTTTCAAATGAACAGAATCGGAAGAGCCATTACAAAAGTTTCCGATGCGATAGGCGCCTCGAGACTTAAACTCTTGATCCCGGGCATAGGTTATATAAATGGAAAGCGGTGGGGGCGGGGTTTATATATATGGGACCCAATCGCATCAGAAAGTTTGATGCGGGTATTTCAATGAACCCATTGTGGATTTCTCCAATGCGATTGCGGTTCGACTCTTTTTAATCTAACCATTTTTATTTAAAAATCGTTAAATGGGCGCGTTAGACCAAAACTTTGGATAAGTGTGTTATTTGACTTTACAAAGGAAAAATAACATCGAGAATGAATTTTTATAATGATTTAGTGCCCGATGGTGGGCCCATGGTTTACATGAAATGATAATACAATCGGGGGGGTATGTACATGGGCTTAATCGCATCGGAAGTTTTTAAACATGGCAACAAGACTTGAGCACTTGGACTTTTGCGATGCAATAAGCACTGTGAGGGGTTAGTGCCTGGTTTTTAGGGTGTGGGCATGTGGGGAAAGTGGTTAGGGGGATTAGCCGAAGGGGGCTAAAGCCTAAAACATAAAACATGGATGTTTATGGATTTTCAATGTTTTCAAAGGAATTTGAGAGTTTCGGTAAGGTTAAAAAGTGAGTTATTAACCTCGTAAAACTGATTCTCATGAAGGGAAGAAGAGGGATCATGAAAATAGAGGAGTTTTATGGAAAAAAATGGGATCAAATGAAGGTTAGTTTTGAGTGGAGGAGGGGAAAAATGATGATTTTGCAGCAATCCTTTCTCATGAAATGAGCAAAATTTCTAAGTATAAAATGGGAACAGTAGTGAATATTTTGATAAAGGCATTGGACCTTCAAGAGTCTTCAAGAGCCAACACTTTTTAGCAATAAAATTTGTTCCTTAAAGGCTCAAAAAAGTCTTAGCCACCTTTTTTTATAACAAAATTTATAGGTCGTTAACATGTACCATGGCCAGGTGTCTGCATATTTGAACAAAATTAATATTATTTCAATTATATAAATAACTAAAATACCTGAAGATAGAGCAATGCTGGCACTTTACATGTTCTTCTGCTGGCCTTTTCCATGATCATCCTATCTCGAGGTTGTTCCTGTACTGCCCTGATCAGTCTACCACATTGCAATAAAGTTATAAATGTAAAAACTTGAAAACAATATCCAACTTGAAAACAAAAAATGAAAACTAAAATAATTTCTAATAAGACACTGGAAGACAGAGTTAGAGTTTCAAATATGCCTTGCATTGAATTCAGTCCTAGAAACATGTCACTACACATTAAGGCACCCAAACAAGAGATGACTTGACAATGAGACTAAACTGGGTTATTTGTAGTGAAATTTTAAAATCTCAAAAGGCATATTAATTATTGAAACAAATCAGCCTCATAATTTTAGTATTATTGAGTCAGCTGTGTATAAATCACAAAAAAAATTGAAACAAAACACTAGAAAAGCAACAACATAATCACATTCTGCTATAGCAGTGATCTAACCTCTAAAGTAGACTTTCTACTAGTTTCATCAGTACCATACAAACAGTGGAAATGAACACAAGATACAACCACAGATGTGTAGTTATCCGCAAAACCATCCACCCGCCAACCTCCTCTAGTAACCTACACTAGAAATAGATGTATGGGGTGTTTTTATAAGGGGTGCCTCAAAAACATCCACTAGAGTTTCTTTTCCTTGTAGTGATTTTAGCCTATCACATCCAACCAATTTAAATTAATTGAAACTTTGAAATTCATAAAATGTACTCTCCATTTTCACAACACAATAATTTTGACAAAATCCTTTTCAAATTTGACATGTTTACCATGTCATGGGTAGAATTTCCATTTTTTTCATCTCAATAGGATGTGTCAGACCTTGAAGGTCATGGTCTAGGTGTCTTCTCTTGCACGATTTCACGAAGTAGCTATTTGCATGAATGCAATGTGTTATGCATGAACCAGAGGTGCGTTGGATATATAGTGGGTGGGCTAGATTTACTTGGGCATGCAAAAATGCCAAGGGGATTCACAAAAAAATGTATCAAGCATGTTATGCATGATTGGAAGGCTAAATTTTGGTGCAAGAAAGTTTAAGTGGAATTTTGGATAGTGACTTAACATGACATGATGATGGTAAATGGTATGAGAGGTAAGCGTGTGACCAAGGAGTTAGCATAGCATAAGATGACATGACATAGTTTGGTGCAATGTGTGTTGAGAAGACACGTGGGTTAGCTTGATAAGTTAAGTGGGTAAAATAATTTTGCATGCATGCTATCTTGATAATTTAAGTGGGTGAAATGAATCGGCACATGGGTTGACAAGGCAAGTTATATGGACCAGTGCATGATGGGAATGGACAAGCTCATTTTATGTGGAACAATGTGATGGACCAAGGAGTGACATGATTGCATATAGGTACTTGTTGTGAGAAACAAAATGAGAGACAAGGATCATGAAGACCAAAATATAAGGCATAAGTTTTGAAGTACAAGATGATAGTAAGACAAGGAGCAGCAGGTTCCATGCTATTCTCGTCTATTAAATCTATCAAGTAATTATTGCATGAGTATTGTCATAAAATTTAATACATTTTGTGTTAAAATATTGTATGTTATTACCATGATGGTCATTTTCATAGGGATTTACTAAGTAGCTGTACTATAGATAAGCTCAATAATAATAATTGTGACACTTCTTGATGTCACTAAACTTTCTATTGATCATAATTGAGGTTATCTACATGTACGCCACTTAATGTTGAGTTAGCTATTGAGTGTGGATGGCTGAAGTATTTAGTATTTTGTTAAGTTGTGAAGTATTAGATTTAAATGTGTATATACTCCAACATAAATCACATTAATAGGCTCTCATTATGGAGCACAAGACCACCTCTGTGTAAGATGATGGCAAGGCCTAAGGAAGCTTTACTATTGGAAACAATAGTCTGGTGGCTAAAGATATACACTTCCTATTCCATGCCTCTTTAGATTCTTGCTACCGAAGCACACCTTGAGCAATGAGAACACTATTTTTAAGAGTCTGATCACAAGGAGCAAGGTATAATTACCATAGAAACACCCTACCAGTCTTAGAGAAACCAAAGCTTACAGGCTGAATTACAAGGTTGATGAAGACCAAAATGTAAGGCATAAGTTCTACTAATCATAATTGAGGTTATCTACCTGTAGGCCACTTAATTTTGAGTTAGCTGTTGAAAGTGGATGGTTGAAGTATTTAGTATTTTGTTAAGCTGTGAAGTATCAGATTGAAATGTCTATATACTCCAATAGAAGTCACATTAATAGGCTCTCATTATGGATCACAAGACCACGTCTGTGTAAGATGATGGCAAGGCCTAAGGAAGCTTTACTATTGGAAAAAATAGTCTAGTGGCTAAATATATACACTGCCTATTCCATGCCTCTTTAGATTCTTGCTACCAAAGCACACCTTGAGCAATGAGAACACTATTTTTAAAAGTCTGGTCACAAGGAGAAATGTATAATTACCATAGAAACACCCTACCTGTTTTAGAGAAACCAAAGCTTACAGGCTGAATTACAAGGATGATGAAGACCAAAATGTAAGGCATAAGTTCTATTGATCATAATTGAGGTTATCTACATGTAGGCCACTTAATGTTGAGTTAGTTGTTGAGTGTCAATGGCTGAAGTATTTAATATTTTGTTAAGATGTGAAGTATCAGATTGAAATGTGTATATACTCCAACAAAACTCACATTAATAGGCTCTCATTATGGATCACAAGACCACCTCTGTGTAAGATGATGGCAAGGCCTAAGGAAGCTTTACTATTGGAAAAAATAGTCTGGTGGCTAAATATATACACTACCTATTCCATGCCTCTTTAGATTCTTGCTACCAAAGCACACCTTGAGCAATGAGAACATTATTTTTAAGAGTCTGGTCACAAGGAGAAATGTATAATTACCATAGAAACACCCTACCAGTTTTAGAGAAACCAAAGCTTACAGGCTGAATTACAAGGATGATGAAGACCAAAATGTAAGGCATAAGTTATATTGATCATAATTGAGGTTATCTACCTGTAGGCCACTTAATGTTGAGTTAGTTGTTGAGTGTGGATGGCTGAAGTATTTAGTATTTTTTTAAGATGTGAAGTATCAGATTGAAATGTGTATATACTCCAACAGAACTCACATTAATAGGCTCTCATTATGGATCACAAGACCACCTTTGTGTAAGATGATGGTAAGGCCTAAGGAATCTTTACTATTGGAAAAGATAGTCTGGTCGCTAAAGATATACACTGCCTATTCCATGCCTCTTTAGATTCTTGCTACCAATTCACACCTTGAGTAATGAGAACACTATTTTTAAGAGTCTGGTCATCAGGAGAAATGTATAATTACCATAGAAACACCCTACCAGTTTTAGAGAAACCAAAGCTTAAAGGCTGAATTACAAGGATGATGAAGACCAAAATGTAAGGTATAAGTTCTATTGATCATAATTGAGGTTATCTACCTGTACGCCACTTAATGTTGAGTTAGCTGTTGAGTGTGGATGGCTGAAGTATTTAGTATTTTGTTAAGCTGTGATGTATCAGATTGAAATGTGTATATACTCCTACATAACTCACATTAATAGGCTCTCATTATGGAGCACAAGACCACCTCTGTGTAAGATGATGGCAAGGCCTAAGGAAGCTTTACTATTGGAAAAAATAGGCTGGTGGCTAAAGATATACATTGCCTATTCCATGCCTCTTTAGATTCTTGCTACCAAAGCACACCTTGAGCAATGAGAACATTATTTTTAAGAGTTTAGTCACAAGGAGAAAGGTATGATTACCATAGAAACACCCTACCAGTTTTAGAGAAACCAAAGCTTACAAGATGAATTAAAAGGGTGATGAAGACCAAAATGTAAGGCATAAGTTCTATTGATCATAATTGAGGTTATCTACCTGTAGGCCACTTAATGTTGAGTTAGCTATTGAATGTGGATGGCTGACGTATTTAGTATTTTTTTAAGCTGTGAAGTATCAGATTGAAATGTGTATATACTCCAACATAACTCACATTAATAGGCTCTCATTATGGAGCACAAGACCACCTCTGTGTAAGATGATGGGAAGGCCTAAGGAAGATTTACTATTGGAAAAAATAGTCTGGTGGCTAAAGATATACACTGCCTATTCCATGCCTCTTTTATTTCTTGCTACCAAAGCACACCTTGAGAAATGAGAGCACTATTTTTAAGAGTCTGGTCACAAGGAGCAAGGTATAATTACCATATAAAAACCCTACCATTTTTAGAGAAACCAAATCTTACAGGTTGAATTACAAGGATGATGAAGACCAAAATTTAAGGAAAAAGTTTTGAAGTACAAGATGACAGTATATGACAAGGAGCAGAAGGTTCCATGTTGTTCTCATATATAAAATCTGTGAAGTAATTATTGCATGAGTACTATCGTAACATTTAATACATTTTATGTTAAAATATTGTATGCTATATGAGAATTATTAAGGCAATATTGTATGTTATACTTTGAATCTAGTACATATTTAAGGATTTTTCATAATTGCAGACTCGAATCATCTGGAAATTTTCAAACTTCTTATCTTGAAGACCTATACATTTGTTGTTGCAGATATTGAGACTTCATACCAAAATTGCAGACCTTAGGCTGAGCTCAATTTTTGGGTAGTTCAGAAAAATTATAAAAGTTATCTCTTGCAAAATAGCAGATCTCAACCACAACAGGAAGTTGGTCTTGAAGAAGTATTTGAGCAGGAAATTTGGTCTCTTATTGAGCTCTTTATTTGCAGACCTCAAACCTCAAATTGTTACAGATTTTGGACTAGTTTTTGCATACATTGCGTCAAGGAGTTTGGATTTGTGCACTGTTTGGAGATCCTCTTAGTAGATCTATTTTTTTTAGTAGCCTTACCTTCAACAAGAAGAAGACCTTATTTGGAAGAAGACATTGGGCTTGTTTGAAAATAGAGTTTGGTTCTTCTTGAAGTAGAATTCAACTCATATTTATTAAATATATTCCTTGCATTATTGCTAATATTTGGATAAAAACATTATTAAAGGATTTCTAAAACAAAGTAGCAAGTAACCCTTGTTCAAGACCTTATTGAATATATTGTTGAAGCAACTTCAAGTAAACTTTTTGTGAAGACCTTGAGGACATTTTTGGAGAAACATTGTTGAAGCTGATGGTATAGCATTGTTGGAGAAGATCTTGAAGGGCCTTGAAGTGAAGCTTTTGGAGCAACTATTGAAAAATCCTTAGAGCATTTAAGTAAGGCACTTTCTATCTTCCATCACCTTTCTCCTTTCAATATCATTTAAATGATTTTTTTGATATTTAATGTTTGAAATCACGTTATAATTCCTTGATTATATGTGTTTGGGGACTTTCCTTTTGAAATTACCCAAAAATACCATGGTAATTTTATCTTCAGGATGCATGTCTGACCCTATTGTTCAATATTTTGATTGATAGTAGTAAACGTAGAGCGTTAGGGGGCTCTTGACTTGGTTTGGTTGGGCCATTAGATACCTAACATCTACTAGGGAGAACCCCCCTTGAGTTGGAGGAGAGCTAGCCTGAAGTGAAAAGAGGTTGGTGAGATGACAATGGGGCTATTGAATTACACATGGTATCACACTTTAGCTTTAGGACTTTATCTTCAGAAGTGCGAGATTTTGCTATATCAATTATCAAATTGTTTATAACACTATTTTTCAGAACTAATAAGAAGTGATGTCGAGGGGTTTTTGGGTATAAGAAACAATAGCATTTAAAAACTAGGGTTCTCAGTCTTTGCCACTCCTTCACCTGGGCCTAGGGGCACACAAGAATAATCTAACACTAAACCATGCAAACTTAAAAGTAACTTAACAGATCCATAAAGTAATAATAATCATAATTCCTAATTTCCTATTGTAGTATATAATGCAAATTATTCAAACATGAAGCAATGAAGACATGCAATGTCTGAATTTCAAGATTGATGAACCAATACAAGAAGTTAGAAACTACAACTTTGATTCAATACTCTGTGTCTTAACTCCAGGAAGGAATCTAGTTTGCAGTACAAAACATGCATCATGTATTAACAATTCTTAATTGACAACAACTAAAGGTCATCTACCTCATCAATTCCTTCCCATTTTTTGTTTTTAGGTTATATTCCTTATAAAAGTGTCAAATTTCTCTCAAAGTAAAAAACCACTGAATAAAATAAAAAAGAGTTGAGATATGATTGAGAAATGGTCATTTATTTCTTGAAAGGATTTTCACGATTTCTTTGGTTGTTTTTCATCTCAAGAAACAAGAAATTACCTAAGAAACTATCGTGATGTAATATAAGAAACAGCACGGTCCAATAGCCATTTTCAAAACCAAATGATGTCCATTGAGGACATGGCCTTTATTTGGTTCCTGTTTCATAGGAGTTTCAGGTAGAAATGGAACTTTGTTGTACCATTCCTAGTAGTAAAAAGGGAAAACCCTCTTTTTCCAAGGGAAATTATTTACCTTTCCTTTTTCAAGATAATATAAATCACAAAAAATATGAACTATACTACACAAATTCTTGGATAATGTGAAAGTGGAAAAGGAATACCCTACACAAGTGATGCACACATGTACACTTGAACACTAATAGATTTTTGTAGTTGAAAAATTTATGCAATGGTTTTTTTCATTTAAATGTAGGGTTTTTTAAGCAGGGAGAAATAATGGCTGCCAATTTAATAAGCATTTCTTTGGAAAAAAATTAAATCTTGTACTAGGTGATGAAGATAATAGAGGGTATTGAATCTTGATTCTTGACATTGTGTTTAACTTGAATAACTCAAATGATTATAAATATCAGTGGATGAGTTCTTTTTTCAAGTATGTCACTCAAAATTCTTATGTCAAAGCATTTCATGATGGCTAGCATTTGCTTGTTTCCATTTCTTCAATTCAATGTAAAAATTATATTAATATATTGGATCACGAATGATAACTACAATTGTTTCCTCTGCAGTATATCTAGCCCCAAGATTATGAAAAGCTTTCTCAAGTGGAGCTATTGGTTATTGATGAAGCAGCTGCAATTCCATTGCCCATTGTAAAGGCTCTGCTCGAGCCATATTTAGTGTTTCTGTGCTCTACTATAAATGGGTAATAATTATAAATGATCCAAACCCAATCACAGATTTTGTAACCAGTCGGTTTCAATATAAAGCCCAGGTATTGAAACCCTCCATCCATATTAACAAAAAATTACAAATTTTTATAACATTCGGGACAGTACAGCTAAAGGATTGGTGTATGCTTACCATTTTGGTGGTCGAACCAATGGGTCCTCTGCTAAACCCTCGAACCAATGAACAACTAACCGGTTGAACAAACATTCGAACTCTCAACACCACTGTTGCAGAGATAATGAAATCGATTAGGTCGAACTGTCAGCATCGTTGCAGAGATAATGAAATCGATTTTGTAAGAATTTTTGTAAAAAGGGCACGTGGGTAATGAAACGGATTGGTTTGGTGTGACATCCACAAGATATATGGTACATTCCTTCGATATTAGTATATAAGGATAAGTATTTTCATACAATTCCTCTTGTGTTTTTAAACATATGTGTTTTATCGATATGATTTACAATTCATCCCTCTAGGTTAAGACGTTAACCCATTATTTACTACACATTTTAACTTGCACATGAACTTCTACCTTTCATGCACACCCTGAAATTGTGACATCCCCTTGGCTTGAGGTTTTTATGTAACTAATTGTATATATGTGTTTTGCTTTTTATAATGTTTAAAGTTTGAAAGACATATGGAGAATTTAATTATTAGTACTTTATTAATGATGATTGTAAAATTTTATTTAAGATGTTTATAAAAAATAAGGAGTTTTGGAAAATTAATGTTGGAATACATTTGGTTGAAAACAGATGAGGCTGCAAATTGATGGTAAATATTAATTACCTAGTAATAAGCCTTAGGCATCTAATCTGAATAATTATATTTATTGTGAAACTATGGAGTTGGCCAATTAATTATTTCCATAAAAGATAGGATGTTTCCTTCAGGAGTGGGAAAATAAGGCCCATTAATGAGCTAGAAATTACATGCGACCTATTGGTGAGGTGGAGGTAGTTACCAACTACAAAAATGAGTGGTAGATGAGAAATAGACAAAGATACTTTTTTTTTTTTGTCTTCTTGTTGAAGGGGACTCACGATTTTTGAGAAGAGGTTTTGAGAGAAGCAAGTGAAAAGGAAAACACGAAAGTATATTTGCAAGCCTGTGCTTGAGGGGATAACTTCGGGGAGAAGTATCAAGGTTGGGTGGAGCCAAGTATTCAAACATATACTTTGCAGACAACAAATTCAAGTCATTATTCTTGCCTTATATTATGTTTTGAAGAGTAAAATACCTAATTATGTTATGTTTCTAATTCTATGTAGCTTATACACTGCTAGAAATAATGACAAAATGAAATAATTAGAACAAATGTTCCTTATTTCATTATTTCTAAGAGTGTTTTGAAGAAATAGGTAAAAAGAACAAAAATAAGAAAAGTAAAATTTTAAATTATATAACTTATGTGTTATATATCCAAGATTCTCCTGATCACACACTATTTTAACTTCATGCACAATACAGAATCTATTCCACAGATCTTTGTTTCCTGTTGTACCAAGAAATTGTTGTAGACCTGATATTGAAAATCCCTCCAGATGTGTTCTTTCTGTCTGTTGGGCTCCCTGCCCAATCTGCATCCATGAAGCCATGCAGCTTCACCTCATCTGATTGTCTATACCACAGTCCATATCCATATGTGCCCCTGAGATACCACAGGGCATGTTTAACTGCATTCCAAAAGAGCTTGGTAGGCTTAACCATAGCTTGTGAAAGCTGGTTAACAGCATAGCATATGTCCGATCGTGTATTGACCAAATACATGAGCGAACCAACAAACTGTCGATAAACAGTGGCATCCACTACCTCTGTCAATTTAGCATCCTCTTTCCTCCAACCACCAAGAAGAGGAGTGTCGATAGGCTTACAACCTTGCATGTTGAACTTCTCCAGTATCTCCCGGGCATACTTGCCTTGAGACACAAATATTCAACCCTTCCGCTGCCAAATTTCCAATCCCAGGAAATAATGAAGGATGCCCAACTCCTTCATCTCAAACTCCTTTGCAAGATCTTCCTTGCATGAGTGTATCAACAGTTCATCACCTCACATTAGTATCAAATCATCTACATAAAGTACAATGATCAGCAACTTAGCCTCAATCACAACCTGGTACAGGTTAGGATCCACCTCACTCTTGGTAAAACCAAGTCCGGTGAAATAATTGTCTATTCGTGTGTACTAAGCATGAGGTTCTTATTTCAGCCCATACAACGCTCTTTTGAGCCTGCACACATGTGACTCACTGCTGAATATTTCAAAACCTTCAGGCTGCTCTATGTACACCTCCTCCCCAATGACTCCATTGAGGAACACAGTCTTCACATCCATCTGATGAATGTGCCAACCCATCTGCGCTGAGAGAGAAATTAATTAGGATGGTTCGTATGGAAGAATACCTTGTGACAGGTGCAAAGGTTTCTTCATAGTCGGTCCCCTCGATCTGTGAGAAGCCTCGGGCAACAAATCTTGCCTTGTACTTCTATGGCTGCCTTCCCCTATCCCCTATATGCATTGTGATAAACTTTCTCACCTTAGGTCCCAACCATTAAAGCCACTACCCTCATGGAGACTTTCTCCCATTAACACTGTGTTGTCCCTAATTGATGATCCACTCTCTCCATACTAGAACTATTGATTTGGTCCCAATATGTCATGATATATATTAAATCTAGATATATATGAGAAGGAATAATTATAAAGACATAGATTGATAGATCAGGTGGCGAGACAAGGGGAGTCACAAGGGAGAGATGGAGATAAACTGAAGGAGAGGGGAGAGAAGGAATGGATCAGCTGAGAGAGAGAGAGAGGGAGAGGAGTGAGAGAGGTAGAGAAGGGTAAGAGATGGAAATTGTGACAACATAAGCAAATTACCCCAGAGATGGATAAGATAAAACTTGACAACATATTGTTCAATTTCCTTGACCCTTTATTGGTTATTCAGAAGGAGTATGAATACACCAATATCGTTTATATCAAGGTAACCGGCCCCTAGCAGATCAAGTGGTTAAGGGGTTTAGGGGTTAGATGTTTGGGGTTTAGGGGGTTAATTAGTCATGGGTTAGGGTTAATGCATGCATGCGCCCAACCGAACGATGCCACAAGGGAGCAAATGGCAAATGGGCCGCCTAAACGTGCACAAGGCACTCGGGCAGTCACAACTTAGCAAAACTGATACGGGCACCCTCGAACGAAATGTCCCGACCTGAATGTGCCTATTCAGGTGACCTCACATGGCATGACACAATGCACCTGACTTAACGAATATCCCACAAGGGAGAAAACAGAAAACGGGTTGCCCGAACGTGCACAAGGCACCTAGGCGGTCACAACTTAGCAAAAATGATACGGGTGCCCTCGAGAAAAACGGCCCGAACCGAATGTGCACAAGGGAGCAGATGGAAAATGGACCGCCCGAACGTGCACAAGGCACTCGAGCAGTCACAACTTAGCAAACCTGATACAGGCTCCCTCGAACAAAATGACCCGACCGTAACGTGCCCGGTCGGGTGACCTCACACGACGCGACATGACGCGCCCGAATGAACGTCGATGCCACAAGGGAGAAAACGGAAAATGGGCCACCTGAACGTGCACAAGGCATCCAGGCAGTCACAACTTAGAAAAAATGATACAGGTGCCCTGGAACAAAACAGCCCAACCCAAACACACCCAGTCGAGCGACCTCACATGGCATGACACGACGCGCCCGACCGAACGATGTCACAAGGGAGAAAATGGAAAACAGGCTGCCCAAACATGCATAAGGCACCTGGGCAGTCACAACTTAGCAAATGTGACACGGGCGCCCTCGCACGAAACGGCCCGACCTAGATGCCCTTAGTTGTGCAGCGTCACACGGCGCGACACGGTGCGCCCGGCCGCACAGAGGCACAAGGTAACAAATGGAAAACGGGCCACCCGAACGTGCACAAGCTGGCACCCGGGTAGTCACAAGCTAGAAAATCTGACACAGGAACCCTCGCATGTAACGGCCCGACCCAAGCACCCTTGGTCGTGTAGTATCACAAGGCGTGACACGGCGTGCCCGGCTACCCAGAGGAACAAGGTAGAAAATAGAAAACGGGCTGCCCGAACTTGCACAAGGCACCCGGGTGGTCACAAGTTAGCAAATCTGACATGGGCACCTTCGCATGAAACGACGAGACCCGGGAGCCCTTGGTCATGCGACGTCACACGGCACGACACGGGACACCCGGCCACATAGAGGCACAAGGTAGCAAACGGAAAATGGGCAACCCATACGTGCAAAAGCTAGCTCCTGGGCGATCACAAGTTAGCAAATGTGGCATGAGTTCCGTCACACGAAATGGCCAGACCCGGGCGCCCTTGGTCATGTAGCGTCACACAACGCGACACGGCGTGCCTGGCTGCACAGAGGCACAAGGTAGAAAATGGTAAATGGGCTGCCCAAATGTGCAAAAGCTAGCACCCAGGTGGTCACAAGATAGAAAATGTGACACGCGTGCCCTCGCACAAAACGGCCCGACCCAGGTGACCTTGGTGGTACGGCGTCACACGATGTGACAAGGCGCGCCCGGCTACACGGAGGCACAAGGTAGCAAACGTCAAACGGGCCGCTCGAACGTGCATAAGCTAGCACCCGAGCAATCAAAAGTTAGCAAATCTGACATGAGCACCCTCACACGAAACGGCCCAACACAAGCACCCTTGATCGTGAGGCATCACATGCCACGACACGGTGTGCCCAACCGCCTGAAGGAACAAGGTAGCAAACGGAAATTAGGCCACCCGAACGTGCCAATTAAGACACTCATGTGGTCACAAGTTAGCAAATCTGACACAGGTGCCCTCGCACGTAACGGCCTGACCTGGGCACCCTTGGTCGTGCGGCGTCACAAGGCGTGACACGGCACGCTCAACCACTTGGAGGAACAAGGTAGCAAACGGAAAATAGGTTGCTTGAACATTTACAAGGCACCCAGGTGGTCACAAATTAGCAAATCTGACACGGGTGCCCTCGCACGAAATGGCCAGACCCGAGCACCGTTGGTCGTGCGACATGACACGCCACGACACGGCGCGCCCGGCCACATGGAGGCACAAGGTAGCACTTAAAATAGAGGCCACGATATAAACTTAAAATACAAAAAGTTTACTAACACTCAAAAAAGAGATATGGTAAATAAATAATATATGGTAAATACATAAAAATATAAATAAACCATAGGTATGATAAATAAATAAAACCTCTTTTTATATTACTCAGGAGGTATGGTAAATAAATAAAAATATAAATATACTAGAGGTATGGTAAATAAATAAAGTTGATTTTTATATTTACTCAATAAACCACTTTATATTTACAAAAACTCATAAACAGGTTTTATTTAGGTGAAGCCTATGGGACAAATTATTATTAATACCTTGGGCCAGATACCATGGGACAAATCATTAATAATACCACGGGGAAATACCATGGGCCAAATATATTTATAAAATAGGTATGGTAAACAAGTAAATATAAAAGAGGTATAAAGAGGTAAGGTAAATAAATAAAAATATATGAAATAAGATTAGAAATCAAGATCTAATTATATATGAAGTAGAAGGGTCAAATACCATGTACCAAATTATTATTAATACCATGCCAAAAAAAACATTGCTAACCCTAACATTAATATTAAAATATTAATGTTATTAAATTTAATATGTTTAGATTAATACAATATTAAATTTATTATATTGTAATATATATTAATATATCATGATATATGGTAGAGGTGGAGAAATAGGGGGAGTGACAAGGGAGATATGGAAATAAATTGAAGGAGAAGGGAGAAGAGGAATGAAGAGAGAGAGAGTGAGAATAGTGAGAGAGTTAGAGAAGGGTAAGAGAGGGAGAGGGTGACATAAATATGGAGGTGGGAGAGAGATAAGGAGAGAGGGAGGGAGAAGGAGAGAGGATTGGAGGGAAAAGAGTGAGAGAGAGAAAAATAAGTGGGAAGGGAGAAGGAGGTAGGAGAGAAAGGGAGAAAGAGAAAGGTTGAGAGGAGGAGGAGAGAAGGAGGGATAGAGAGATGGAGCTCGAGGCATAGCGAGGAAAGGAAGAAGAAATACATAGAGAGGGAGTGACAAGGGAGATATGGAGAGAGTGTGTGTATGCTTATGGCTGGGATAAAGATACATAGGAGTGATGGAGACAAGGGGGGAGAGAAGGAGAAAGGAGGCGTGATGGAGACAAGGGGGGAGAGAAGGATAAAGGGATAGAAATAGTAATATAGTTGGAGAGTGAGATAGAGTGATGGGGAAAGAGAGAGGATTGGACGACAGAGAGAGAGAGAGAAAGAAAGAGAGATGGGGGGTCAAATAGAAGGAGGTGAGAGAGGAATGATGAGAGAGAGGAAGAGAGTGATGGGGGAAGAGAGGATTGTAGGAGAGAGAGAGAGAGGGAGGTAGAGATGGGGGAAGATAAAGGGAGAGAGAGGAAGGAAAAAAGAGGGGACTTGAAAGAGAGGAGGAGAGAGGGGAGGAGAGAGTGAGGGATATAAATATGGATTTGGAGGGGGAGAGAGGGAGGGATTGAGAGATGGAAAGAGAGAGAGATGGGGGAAAAAAATGGAGGTGGGAGAGAAAGGAAGAGAGAGGAAGGAAAGGAGAGGGGACTTGAAAGAGAGGAGGAGAGAGGGGAGGAGAGAGGGAGCAGCAGAAATATGGATTTGGAGGGGGAGAGAGGGAGGGATTGAGAGATGGAGCTATATGAGGAGAGAGGGAGGGAAGAATAAATACATAGAGATTGAGTAGTGGAGAGAGAGGGGGAGTGACAAGGGAGAGATGAAGAGGGAGTGTGTATGTTTTGGGGTGAGATAAAGAGACAAATAAGGATATATGGAGAGAAGGGGGGAGAGAAGGAGAGAGAGAGAGGCATATGGTAATAAAGCTGGAAGGTGAAGATAGAGAGATATAGAGGGGGGGAGGTAGGGAAAGAGATATGAATATGGAGAGGGAGAGAGGGGGAGGTAAGAATAAAGACATAGAGGGTGAAAGGTGGAGAGAGAGAGAGAAGGAGTGATAAAGAAGATGGAGAGAGAGGGAGAAAGGGAATCAGGAAGGAAGAGAGATAGAAGCAAAAGAGAGAGAGAGAGAGAGGGAGAGGGGGGGAGAGAGGGAGAGAGAAGAGGAGGAGGGAGTGATAGATAGATAGATAGATTGGATAAAGAGAGTTTATGTTTTTGAGTTGATATACAGAGATAGAGTGAGATATAGATATAGATGTAAGGTGAAGAGAAAAAAAGATAGATGGAGAGAAGGAGGGAGGGACAAGGAAACTGATAGATATGTAGTGAGAGAGAGAGTGTGTATGGTGGGGTGAGATAAAGAGAAAAAGAAGGAGATATGGATGAATATATAGATATATATGGGGGAGATAGGGAAGAAGGTTTCTTGAAGTAGATGCATTGATTTCAGTGTAGATGGTGATTTCTAATCCTATTTGATTTCTTGCACTAGATGAATTGATTTTGGTGTAGATGTTGATTTCTAATGATATTTGATTACTTACACTAGATGGATTGATTTTAATGTAAATGATTTCTAATCCTATTTTATTGCTTGCACTAAATGCATTAATTTCAGTGTAGATGGTGATTTCTAATCCTATTTGATTGCATGCACTAGATGCATTGATTTCAGAGTAGATGTTGGCTTTAAATCCTATTTTCCTACTTGCACTAGACTCATTTATTTGAGTGTAGATGTTTATTTCTAATCATATTTCATTACTTGCATTATATGCATTGATTTTAGTGTAGATGTTGTTTTCTATTATTATTTGATTTCTTGTATTAGTTGCATTTATTTTAATGTATATGTTGATTTCTAATTTGATGTATGATGGTACATTAATTTTAAAGTCATGGGATTAATAGTGTGTGTGCAATGATTTCAGTGGAAGCAAAAAAAATTATTGACAATGTACATTGATTTTTGTGTTACAGTAATTCAACCTATTAATATTAGAGAGCAAGAGAGACAAGGTATGATGTTTACTACAATAGCTCGAGCTAAATATTTAAATGGTTTACGATTCCAACTGTCCTTTTCAAATAATCAATATGAAAATATGACAAAACTAACATGGGTGAAAATAAGAATAGTAGAAAAAAATAGTTTAAAATCGATCACAATGAAGACTTCGTAATCGACTACATTCTTATTATTCACAGTTTCTACCATTCAATATTATTACATTATGACTTTGTGTTCAAAATTTTATTTCATCATTAAAGTTATTTTACAAACTGAGGTAACTAATCAAATTTAAAATTAAAATGACTCAATGAATCTGAGACATATTTAAGATATTTAAAATGGTTATGTTAATATTATATGTATTTACATATTATTGATAAAATTAAGCATATGTTCCTCATATTATCGATAGATTTTCCTTGGTCGCACATGACTGAAACCAACTTAGATCCATCTTAACTCCGGATCTATCAAGCGCTGGAGGGATCAAATCTCTCAAGGTGAAAACATTTCCTCAAGTTTTGCACTCAAGAAAGAGGTTTTCACCTCGAGAGTTTTGATCCCTCTCGGCGCTTGATAGATCCAGAGTTAAGATGGATCTAAGCTTACTTGCATTATATGCATTTATTTTAGTGTAGATGTTGTTTTGATCTGGGACCATCCGATCTGGACACGTGGATGGTCCGGATCCAATCGAAGGATCGCAATCGGCGAAGAAACAATGTTTAAAGCGCTGGGAAAAAACTTGCGATGCGATGAGTGATGACCGTTGATCTGAGGATCAGATCAACGGTGGGAAACAAATCGGAGGTTTATGAAGCGGAGGTAAAAATTTTGATCAGGGAAATTGTGGGCCATTGCATCTGAGAAAGCAGAGAGGAGATCAACGGCGGACAACCAATCGGGGATCGGTAATCGGAGGTGGGTTGATCTAATTGCGCGACCGAGGAAGGCCGATGCAATTGCGCAATCGGGGAAGGCTGATGTGATGGTGCAATCGGGCCATCGCAATCGGAGGTTTCAAATGGACACAATTGGAAGAGCCGGTACAAAAGTTTCCAATGCGATAGGCGCCTTGGGACTTAAACTCTTGGTCCCGAGCGTAGGTTATATAAATGGAAAGTGACGGGGGCGGGGTTTATATATATGGGACCCAATCGCATCGGAAAGTTTGATGTGAGTCTTTCAATCAATCCATTGTGGATTTCTCCGATGCGATTGTGCTTCGGGTCTTTTTAATCTAACCATTTTCATTTAAAAATCGTTAAATGGGCGCGTTAGACCAAAACTTTGGATAAGTGGGTTATTTGACTTTACAAAGGAAAAATACCATCGGGAATGAATTTTTATAATTATTTAGCGCCTGATGGTGGGCGCACGAGTTACATGAAATGATAATACAATTGAGGGGTATGTACATGGGCTTAATCGCATCGGAACTTTTTAAACATGGCAACAAGACTTGCACACTTGGACTTTTGTGATGCGATAAGCGCTGAGAGGGGTTAGCACCTGATTTGTAGGGCATGGGCATGTGGGAGAACTGGTTAGGGGGCTTAGCCAAAGGGGGATAAAGACTAAAACATAAAACATGGATTTTTATGGATTTTCAATGTTTTCAAAGGAATTTGAGGGTTTCGATAAGGTTAAAAAGTGAGTTCTTAACCTTGTAAAAATGATTTTCCTGAAGGTAATAAGAGGGATCATGAAAATAGAGGAGTTTTATGGAGAATAAGGGGAGAAAATGAAGGTTAGTTTTGAGTGTAGGAGGGGTTAGTTTTGAGTGTAGGAGGGGAAAAATGATTATTTTGAAGCAGTCCTTTCTCATGAAATTAGCAGAATTTCTGAGTATAAAATGGGAACAACAGTGAATATTTGGACAGAGGCATGAGGCCTTCAAGAGCCTTCAAGAGCCAACAATTTTTAGCAATAAAATTTGTTCCTTGAAGGCTCAAAAAATTCTTAGCCACCTTTCGTTATAACAAATTTTATAGGTGGCTAACAGTGGCTCCACTTGGGGATGGTGCCTTCTTGAAGGCATCAAGAACTTCAGACTTGCATTCTATGGGAGGCTGACCTATGCCTCATCCATTGTGTTCTCTGGGAGGCTGACCTGTGCCTCATCCATTGGGCTGAATGACTCTCTCCAATCCTACCGATCTAACATTTTTTCTTCATTAGAGTGCACTTGGATTGGTAAACTCTTTTACAACATTTTATTCTTTTGAAAGTAGGAAATCTAATCTATTTCTACTTCTTATTTCTCCATGGACTCAGATTAAGCAGTTCAGCCCATATGATTCTCTACCTAATCTACTATCTGTTGGGATTAAACTGTCCAACAGACTTTATTCTCTAAATTCTACAACAGAAATTTAAAAGAATTCAAGTCATGATTGAATAGTCTAACTTGATGCTGGTCTATGGCATAAAAACCAGTTGCACATAGACATTTTTTTGCACAAAATTTAAAACAAAAGTGGACGGCTTGAGATCTGAAATTTCAAAGCACTTCCTTCATCTTTTCTTCAGCTCTGTTTTGAATTTGTTTGAGCTGTTTTTCTTCTATTGATGTTGTGTAACCAGCTCCAAAAATAGAAGAAAAGAGATATGAACGCCTTATAAATAAGCCACTTCGAGGGGGAAACCTCCAATACATTACATAAATGAACAATTCTTGGATGATACAATTTACAAAACCTCCTTTCTATATATAGGAGTCCATGGGGCCATAATGTAATCCTAGTGGGCCACAATGTAATCCTAGACGACCTAACAATAATAATTTAAGGGCACAATAATAAAAAAATGGGGGTTACAAGGGTTCAATAATAACAAAAGGGGGTTAAACTAACCATAATAAAGGACTATACTAGTGATATAGGGACCTAACATGCCCCTCTCCTTCAAAAAAGTGTTGTCCTCAACACTTGAGTAGCTCCGGGTGCTTCTGTATAAAATTCTCATCCACCCATGTAGAATCTTCAGTGGGTAAGTTCTTCCACTTGATGAGATACTCTGAAATTGACCGATTCCGTAGTTGTCGAGTTCTTGTTTCCATGACCACTTTAGGTTGCAATATTATTTTTCCTTCCTAATCAAGTTCTGGCAATATTGTTTGAACTGGAAGATTTTCACCTATAACCTTCTCTAAGCATGAAACATGGAAAACTGGATGTACTCGTGAAGAAGCAGGAAGCTCCAATTTGTATGCCATAGAACCAATCTTTTGCAACACCTTGTAAGGACCATAGTACTTTGGTGATAATTTATTATCCTTCTTAGCTTGCTTGAGGGACATTTATTTGTATGGTTGTAGCCATAAAAATACCCAATCTCCTACATCCAAACTTCTCTCGCTGCGATGTTGATCTGCCTGTTGTTTCATTCGATTTTGTGCCAAATTCAGGTTATCCTTTAAGAGTTGGAGAACTTCTTGTTGATGCTCGATGTGATCTTCCACTGCTTGAACCTTCGATTTTTCTCTTAAATATGATGTGATGGATGGTGGATGATATCCATAAAGTGCCATAAATGGGGTCATTTTTGCTGCAGTATGGAAGGAAGTGTTATACCACCATTCAACAAGAGGTAACCACTTGACCCATTGTGTTTGTTTATCAAATACAAAACAACGAATATATCCTTCCAAACATTTATTTACGATCTCAGTTTGACCATCAGATTGAGGATGATAAGATGAGCTATGAGCTAATTGAGTACCCAAACAAGAAAATAACTCTGTCCAAAAATTTCCGGTAAAAATGGGATCTCTGTCGCTCACAATAACCCTTGGGCTTCCATGTAGTTTTTGAATTCTATCCATAAATGTAGTAGCAACTGTACTTGCTTTAAATGGATGAGATAATGCACAAAAGTGTGCATACTTGGTAAGTCTATCAACTACCACCATGATGAAATTATTGCCTTCGGACTTCGGTAAACCTGTGATAAAATCCATTGAAATCTCCTCCCAACGTTGACTTAGAATGGATAAAGGTTGTAGAAGTCCCGGGGTCTTAATTGTCTCCACTTTATTCTGCTGGCAAACCAAACATTCCGCCACAAACTTTTGAATATCAGATTTAAGGCCATCCAAAAAAATTCTTTCTTCACCCTGTGGTAAGTTTTTAAAAATCCTGAGTGTCCTCCTAAAGGAGAAGTGTGCAATTCCAGAAGAATCTTTTGTTTTAGTTGGAATTCTTACAAAGATATAAGCGATCTTTGTACCATAAGGAATCATTTTTCCAACTAAATGTATCAGATGTACTAGGATCTTGCTGCAACTTTTGAATGAGTGTCCATACATCTTTGTCCTTCTTCATTCATCTCTTGCTTCGGTTATCCAATCTGGTTGGATAATAGAAATGGCACAAAGCAATGCTTCCACCTCTTCATTCTTTCTTGAGAGTGCATCTGCAACAACATTAAGCTTTCCTTTTTTGTAGATTATTTCAAAGTCATAACCCAACATCTTTGTGACCCATTTTTGCTGCTCTTCTGATGATAGTCTTTGTTTCAAAAAGTGTTTAAGACTATCATGATCAGTTTTTACCTTGAAGTGTCTTCCCATTAGGTAAGTTCGCCATTTCTTTAGTGCATGCAGTATTGCTAACATTTCCTTCTCATAAATAGGTTTCTGTAAATACTTTCCTTTGATTGGACGACTTTCAAAAGCAATGGGTCTTCCTTCCTGCATCAAAACTGCACCAATTCCCTTTCCTGAGGCATCACATTCCACAATAAAGGTTTTTGTGAAGTCTGGCGTAGCTAAGACCGGTGCATGGCACATTGCCTCCTTAAGACGTTCAAAGGCCTTAATTGCTTCAGGAGTCCATGAAAATGCATCTTTCTTCAATAATGTTGTTAGAGGTGCTGCTATTCTCCCATAATTCTTAACAAACTTGCGATAATACCCTGTTAACCCGAGAAATCCTCGCAACTTCTTTATGGTTGTGGGGACTTTCCATTCCTTAATGGCTTTAATTTTGTTAGGGTCTACCTTAACACCCTCGTGAGATACAATGTGACCCAAATATTCCACCTCTTGTACTCCAAAGAAACATTTGGATTTTTTTGCATACAATTGTTTCTCCTGCAGTAGTTTGAGCACCCTGTCAACATGTTCAACATGATCCTTCCAAGACCTGTTGTAGATTAGTATATCATCAAAAAATACTAGCACAAATTTTCTAAGGAAGGGTTTGAAAATGGAATTCATCAACCCTTTAAATGTAGAAGGTGCATTGGTAAGACCAAAATGCATGACCAAAATTTCATAATGACCCTCATGAGTTCGAAATGTTGTTTTTGGAATATCTTCAGTCTTCATTCTAATTTGATGATATCGTGAACGAAGATCCAACTTGGTAAAATAAATTGCTCCATGTAATTCATCCAATAATTCATCAATCACGGGAATGGGAAATTTGTCTTTAATGGTGAGCTTATTGAGCTCCCTATAATCCGGACACATTCGCCATGATCCATCCTTCTTGTGTACCAACACTACAGGAGCAGAGAAAGAACTTTGACTGGGTTGAATTATACCCGCCTCTAACATTTCTGCAATCATACGTTCAATTTCGCTCTTTGGAAGTAAGGATATCTATAAGGCCTGATGTTTGGAGGAACACTTCCTGGAATCAAATGAATAGCATGATCATGATCACGAATAGGTGGGAGTCCTTTCGGAGTTTCAAACACCTTGGAATGATTGTCCAAGACTTGTTGGAGATCTGCAGAAATAGATGATTTCGATGTCGGAACTTCTAGTGAGCATAATTGTGAAATTACGCCTCGTTGTTGTTTCTTTAGAAGCTTTGTCATGACATTAGAGCTTATTATCCTTCCCGGCTTCCCTTCAATACCCCGTAATTCGACTTCCTTTCCTTCTGAAAAAAATTTCAAGAAAAGTTCTTGAAATTAAAAGCTACCGTCCCCAAAGATTGTAACCATTGTACTCCTAGTACAACATCAGCACCTCCCATAGGAATGGAAAGCATTGGACTAGTCAATACATATTCCCCCATGGTTGGCTTGATATTATGGCATTTTCCAGAGAAATTTATAGTTCCTCCATTTGCAACCATCACTTGACATTCTGGTGCTGGGTATAGGAAACAATTTAATTCCTTGGCTACCTTACAATGAATAAAATTATGGGTGCTACCTGAATCAATCAACACTATGACCTTTTTCTTCTTGATATGTCCTTCTATCTTGAGAGTTTGAGGAGTGGTAATTCCTGCCAGTGCATTACACGATATGGTCAGATTCATTTCTTCCTCTTCTAGAGTTGGTTCCTGGTGTATATCCTCTTCTTATTCATTTTCTTCTTCCTCTTCACAATCTATGTAAAATAATTTCTTCTCAACACACTTATGACCTTTAGTGTATTTTCTATCACAACTGTAGCAAAGCCCTTTTGCTCTTTTCTCTTCCAATTTTTGTGGTGTCAACCTTGTAGGTTGTGGAAATCTAGGCGTAGCAACACTTCCTTCTTTATAGAATTGAGTGGTAGGCTTCCTTGTCGCCATAATTTTACATTCAACTTTTCTTGCCAAACTGAATGCCTTCTCCAATGAATCAGGTTCCAAAACGCGAACTTCATGTTGGATGTTATCCTTTAAAGTGCCTAGGAAGAGATCAATCCTGTGTTCCTCTGTAAGATCAGTTACCCCTATATTCAATTTTTGGAAGTCCTCAATGTGCTGCCCCACTAAACCCTTTTGTTTGAGATTTATCAATTGGGTAAAGAAGGTGTTGCTCTTTGTATCCTCATAATGTGCTATCATTTCCTCAGTAAAAATTGACCAAGTGACAATTTTTTTACGGGAACAAAGCCATCGATACCATACAAATGTATTTTGTTCTAAATGTAAAGTTGCAATGCGTACCTTTTTGTGTGTTTTGCACGTTATGGAGATCAAAATATTGCTCCATCTGTAGTATCCATGTTACAGGATCCTTTCCATCAAACTTCCTCATATCCATTTTTGGAATATGGTGGTTCTTCCCGCCAACATTAGAGGTTATGAAATCACGATTAACATTTATTTTGTTCTCATCATGAGGTTCTTCTACTATATTTACGCCATTAGGAATCGTTTCTTGTTTTAAGCTTGTCATCAAGCCTTCCATGTATGCTTTTAGATCATTCTTCATGTTTTCCATGTTGTCTTTCATGTTTTCATCGATCTTAGCTTCCATGTCATCAATCTTAGCTTCCATGTCATCAATCTTAGCTTCCATGCCCACTTCCATGCCATCCATCTTAGATTCCAAACCATTCATCTTAGCTTCCACGCCTTTCTTCAAACCATCCATCTTAGTTTCCTTGCCTTTCTTCAAAACTTCCATTTCATTTTTTGTTGTTCTTTGCGAGAGCGAAATTTGTTGCACTTGCTCTTGTAATTTTGATATGTCATGTTGCCATTCTTCATCTTCATGAGTCATAGTAGAGCCTTCTAAAGGATTAATGGGAGTTGAATTCTTTTTAGGGGCCATTTTAGAATTCAATAATGATATCTATTCTACAATATTCCCTTGGAATCAATTCAACTTGATTCTTCAAACAAGGCTTATGCAATTGGAAAAAAATACACACCTTTTACTTGATTTTTAGGAGCTCTGTATTGAAATTGAATTATATCTGTAATTGAGAATCTTCAATATCTGAAATTCACTTCTGTAGTAACCTTCTGAACTGTCTTTCAAATTCCACAGATATGATCTGATTTGGATTCTTCAAGACAAAGTTATTTCCAATCTCCCAAAATGACCCAACTTTGGACTGGTTCAGTAGAGCGAAATTGTACGGCTTGCCACGTGTCACTGTTTTGTCCTTCATCTCTGAAATTGATAGCCAAGAAACTGCGGTTCGTGTACTTGCAACCAATTTTTACGGCACTCCAATCCGATGCCCAGAGAGAGAGTTATTGAACTTTTCCCACGATCACCTCTTTGAGATGAAATTCAGGAGCCTGAAAAAGCACTACCTTCCACAGATCATATCTCCAAAAATATTGCGAACCAAGTTCTGAAATTTTTTGACGAATTTCCTCAGGATTTCAGCTTTGCACCATATGAATTTCAGACTCTGACCCTTCGTACAAAAAAATTTATAGCGCAAATTCCACGATGACCTGTTTATGAGCCTGAAAAAATACCTAACTTCCACAGATGATATCTCCTCAAATATTCCGAACCAAGATCTGAAATTTTTAGACAAACTTCCTCAAGATTTCAGCTTCGCACCCTAAAAATTTCAGCTTCTGAAGCTTCGTAGAAAAAAAGTTATAGCGAAAATTCCACGATGACCTGTTTGGAGCAGCGAAACCCTAGAATCCAAAGCTCTGATACCAAATGTTGTGTAACCAGCTCCAAAAATAGAAGAAAAGAGATATGAACGTCTTAGAAATAAGCCACTTCGAGGGGGCAACCTCCAATACATTACATAAATGAACAATTCTTGGATGATACAATTTACAAAACCTCCTTTCTATATATAGGAGTCCATGGGGCCATAATGTAATCCTGGTGGGCCACAATGTAATCCTAGCCGACCTAACAATAATAATTTAAGGGCACAATAATAACAAAATGGGGGTTACAAGGGTTCAATAATAACAATAAGGGGGTTAAACTAACCATAATAAAGGACTATACTAGTGTAGGGACCTAACAAATTGACTCAGGCCCATATTTTGAGTCGATTAGAACCAGCTTCTTTACATCCTTTGTGACTCACATTAAATGGTATTTGTTTACTTTGTTTTGGAAAATTTAGCCCGTATTTTGAGTATAAGCCTAAAACCTTTAATTTTTATCCTAAACTATCTACTGATAAGCCAAGATCAAATAGTGTGGCAAATCAAATTCACTATCCTATCAGCAGAAAATTTAAAGCTAATTATTCAAGATTAAGTTGTTTGACTAACTAGAAGTGTGTTCTTCAGGAGTGGAATTTGAGCTTGCACACTTTCAAATTTGTTTCTCTTTTTTGGTATGGGGCTGTACCTTTCTTGTTTTCACAATCTTCCCTCTTTTATATTTTCTATTGTTTTTGTATTTTAATTTTTCTAAATTTGAATGAAATGGTGGATGAAATATTTATAATGGAAAAAAGATAAAAAGGCTTCAAAACATGGGAGGGATCAAGAGAAGTAATGTTTAAGCATCTTTCCATTGACAAGGCCCCCAAACAATTCTTCTCCATTAAACTCTTGTAATAAATATGCGTTGTTACTAGTAGATGAATGAATAGAGTAAGGGCCAAGCCATAAGTTGTCAAATTTTCCATGCTTGCCCTTGTATTCCCTCCTTGAGTCCCACTTTAAAACTTTGTCCCCAACTTTAAAATTTTTGGCCTTTGTTCTTCTGTCAAAAAGCTTTTTGACGCTGATCTGCTTCTGAAATTCTTTCATATATACCTCTTCTCTGATTTTCTGAAGATGAATGGTCTGATTTATTCTTATGATCATGTCATTATCTTCATTTTGAAACTCTTGAATCAACTTCATCACTGGTACACCAAAGCTGTTTGGAAAAATTGCATCAGTACCATACACAAGCTGAAAATGTGACATGCCAATAGATTTCTTTGATGTCAATCTGTCAGCCCAAAGTGCATGAACAAGCTTTGTGTGCCAAGAATTTTTATTGTCCTCCAACATTTTCTTGATTATGTTCACTAAAATTTTGTTTAAGGATTCTGCAAGTCCATTACCTTGAGGGTAATACGCCATGGAATGCCCCAATGTTATCTGATATCTATGACAGAACTCAACCATCCTATTTGATCCAAATGTTGTTGCATTATCAGTGATGATCTTGGTAGGACAGCCACATTTGGAGAGAATTTTGGTCTCCATGAATTTTATAATAATTGAATCATTGGCCTACCTACAGGGTATGGCTTCTATCCACTATGGAAATGAGAATCCATCTATGCTGGGCAGAAGATGGTGGATGGATTTCTCCTATGAATTCAAGTCCCCACTATTGAAATGGGGCTTCAACAGTGATTGGATGCAGAGGCAGGGGTAGCAGTTTTCTTTTGCATTCAAAAATTTGACATTTATGACAGGCTATGATCATTTTGTGTATATCAGGAAAAAGAGTAGGCCGATAGAAACTAGCCCTCAAAATTTTGTTGGCTGTTGTCTTCCACTATAAATGACCTCCACACTCTCCTTCATGGAACTCGTGCTTAACCTTCTCTGCATCCAACTCAGGCAAACATTTAAGCAATATACCACTTGCATTTTTCCAATAAAGACATTTATCAATAATGCAATAGTTTACAGCTTTTAACTTTAGGAATATTGCCTTTGTCTTTGTCAAACTAGGAGGTGTATTTAAATTAAGAAAAACATAGATAATATCAGCATACCAAGGAGAATTCATAAAATGGTTTTCAATAGTAGGAGTTGAGAATCCTTCTTGGTTATCCAAAGTGTCAATCATATTAATATCAAGAACTTCAAAATTGGATTCAGCCATTAATCTAGCTAGACCTTGGCCTTTGATGAGTTTTGTAGGTTTTATCTCTAAATCGTATTCAAGGATAACAACAATCCACTTACCTCTCTTACCATCTGGGTCCTGTGTTAGAATGTCTTTAACAACTGAGTTTGGGACAAAGGCAATGATGTGTGAGTGAAGGATGTGCACTCTGAAGTCTTTCAAAGCTTTAACCAAAGAAAAAGATTGCTTCTCCATAATTTTGTACTTCAGAGGGGCATCCCTCAATGCCTTACTAAAGAATGCAATAGGCTACTCTTGTCCTTGTGGATTTTTCTATAAAAGGATAACAGCTATGGTATGTTCTGATGCAAATGAAAAAATATCAAAATATTTTGAAAAATCAAGACTTATAAGAACCGGTGTTTTGATTAATGCTTGTTTCACCAGTTCAATGGACTTCTTTGCTTCCAAGGTCCATTTTACCCCTTGCTCCTTATTTAACATGTTTGTAATATTCCTAAGGAGCTCAACCAAGTTGGGGATGAACCTTCTCAAAAAGTTAATCTTTCCAATGAAAGATTTCAACTCTTTGATGTTTCGAGGATGAGAGATTTGCAATATGGCCTCAATCCTCTTTGGATCTATCTTAATACCCTCTTCTGAAATAATGTGCCTAAGAAGTTTACCTTCTTGGAGACCGAATAGTGTCTTCTTAGGGTTTAAGGATATTCCAAAATTTTTTCATTTCTAGAAAACTCTTCTTAAATGTTTTAAATTCTCTTCATATGTTTTTGAAAACACAGTAACATCATCAAGATATATAATGATGAAGAAGCCTAGTTCCCCTGAGAATGCTATGTCCATGGCTCTCTGAAAAGTTTCTCCAGCATTCATTAGATCGAAGGGCATTTTCACATACATGAAAGTGCCCCAAGGTGTAGTAAACGTTGTCTTTAATTGATCATCAGGGTGGACTAAAATTTGGTTGTACCCTGAATAGCCATCCAGCAAAGAAATTCTTTTTGAACCAACTACCCTTTGTAATATGTGATCCATCTTGGGTAAAGGGTAGTTGTCTTTTAATGAAGCTTTGTTTAAGTCTCTAAAGTCTATACAAAGCCTGATCTCTCCAGTTTTCTTCCTAACTAACACCAGATTAGATACCCATTCAGAATATCTAATAAGGACAATAATACCAGCATCATACATTTTCATGATTTCCTTCTAATCCAGTGGTAACTGAACATGGTTTATTTTGCGCAGTTTCTGTTTGAATGGTTTTTGGTTTTCTTTGAGAGGGATTTTGTGTTGTATTATTTCAGTGTCATAGGATTTTAGATCTTCGTAACTCCACGCAAAATCATCAGAAAACTCTTTAAAAAGCTCTAAGTATTTGAGTTTAATGTGAGCTGCTAAATATTTAGACAGTTTAATCATTTTCGATTTTTTCTCACTGCCTATATTGTACTCATCTGCTTCAGTCTCTACAAGTTCCTGTTTTGGCTTATTTGCCACATCGTTAAAATCGAACTACTCTTCTAAAGGGGCCAAACCCTTAGGAAAACTTTCATCTTTAGAGCGTAGAGTTTCTAACTCTTCTGTTTCTAACTCTGCATTCAATTCTGTTTTGTTTATAAGTTTGCTTGTCAGGAAATTAATATTGACAAGCTCAGGAGACGACTCTTCTTCAGCAAGAAGAATTTCTTCACGAGGGTAGTCGGTTTCATAATATGAATCTGAACTGTGAAGTTCAAATTCATTTCTGAACTACATAAATTCTTCTATTTGTTTGTCTTCGTCAAACACCTGCCAACATTTTCATTATCAGGAACGGTTGGTCTAAATTTTATCTGAGTTGTGTAGTCTTTAGTTTCATATGGCGTTAAGCATGTTCTAGCTGCAAAGGCTAAATTGTGGGCTGCAATATCTCTTTTTCTCGGGACAAAAATCAATTTGGACTCCTCGAAAGTTTTTAAAAGGTCCATGGCATCATTTCGGTAGGCCCTAAGCTTGGGATGATTTGTGTTAAACTCCCCATTGACTTGCCTAATGACTAACTCTGAATCCCCATACACATTGATTCTTTTGGCTCCTAACTTCTTCAACAATCGTAAGCCTAAAACAAGGGATTCATATTCTGCTATGTTATTTGAACACTGGAAGTTTAATCTACAGGAAAGACTTTCTGTGTGGTTGGTTTCAGTGTTGCAAATCCAAACCCCTGCACCAACATTGTTCCTAGTGCAGGATCCGTCAAAATACATACTCCACAAAGGACTATTTTCGGTTTCGTCTGTTTGGTTATCATCCTCTTCAATTATTGTGCTTTCTATTTGTTCATGATTAGCTGCACTTAATTGAATTTGTTTTAACTCTTTAGGTTTTTCTTTAAGTGGAGGCATGTTTTATTGAGTGTCAAGGCTTAAAAGCAAAGGACGCATGACTTGTAGTTCAAGACCCATATTTGGTTCACTATTATTTAATGATTCAGCAAACTGTTTTGATATTTCTGTGGTGTTGACATCCTCCTCTCTATCGGCCATAAACTCTGTTAAAGTTACTTGTTCATCCAATGTTTCTTCATTAAAAAGGATAAATGAATCAAGGCCTGTGTTTACAGAGTATAAAGGGGAGTTTTGCGGTCTGTCTTGACTTGTAACTGTGTATTTCATATGAGACTCCCTGTAAAGTCTTCTAGTCTGATTGAAAACAGGGATAGTCGCATAGGTCATGTCCATCTGCATAGTCCCCTGTAACTTAGCCCTCTAAGATCTTGATAATAGCATTCCATACTTTGGGGGCACATCAGCCACAACAATATCCATTACTAGCAATTTGGCTAGAATCTGTGCTAAGTTAACACAGAGGTCTTTGATTAATCCTAAACATTTTACTCTGCTTGAGTCAAAGGAGTAAAGGTCTTTGTAAGTTCTGGTGATTTCTAAACCAAGGCTCTCCATCACAGCTTTAGGCATTAAATTATGAGAAGCCCCGGAATCATGCATAGCATTGTGAAAAATTTTGTCATGAACGTTTAAACTCACATAAAAGGGAGGAACATGTCCCTCTTGATACATACCTTCAATATTTAGACCAAAAATAAGCTCGAGTTGGTCATCATTAAGATTGAATGTATCCTCTTTTTCCTCTATATTTAAAGCCTTCAAAATTTGTGTCCTATATACATGCTGGGCAGCTAACTTATTCAAGGGAACAGAGATTTTGATTTTGGAAATCTCCTACTCTAGACTGAAAGGAGTTTGACTTTTTAAAGCGTTGGTCTCAGCCTTATTAGTTGTCACTTTATCAGCAATATCAGCTTGTTGATTTGTACTATTTACAATTGAAAAAATGGTTTTAACAAGAGTACTATCTGAGATGTTAGTACTACTAATGTCTGCACTCTGTTTTTCAATGTTTTGAGTGCCTTTCTCTTTACCATTATCAGAATTTACAACTACTGTTTTTTCCTTTTGTTTGAAAACTTTAAGCTTGGTTGCAGAGCTGTTTTGTAAAGGTTTGTCAGAGGTTTTGTTGTTGGGGTTTTGTTGACTGGTTTTTCTTCTAAGATCATATTCTCTTTGAGGCTCTATGATGACATTTTCCATGTCTTGATAGTAATTTTCATCATCATCTCTTTTGTCATCATAAGGTGTATAAAGACCTTGTTTTCTATCATAATGAATCTCAAAGTCATCATTATCTAGCCCCAGCATGTTGATATCCTCCTCCTCTGTTATTTAATCCGTTTCCTCAACCTCACTCACATAGTTTTGATGAAAGGGCGGAGTGATCTGTTGATCATCTTCCCTGGGTCTGTTTGGAGGTTGGTTCCTCTAAAATTCTGGTTTTGGTTCTGGTCTCTGTTTTGAGGAGCATTTTGGTTTTGACTGGTTTGTGCTCTCTCAAGGATGCTCATTTTCTTCATCATCTCTTCCATCATTCTTTCCATATTTGAGTTTGAAGTAGAAGGGGTGTTTTCCTCTCTAAAAGATACTCTCTTTTCATTTTTCATTCTTGCTCTCTTCTCCATTAAGTTGACTTCCACAGAAAGAGCACCCTTTGCATCTCTTCAAGAGTTGCAGGATCTCTTTCTCTCAGCTAATAGGCCATCTCAGGGTCAAACCCTTCAGGAAACTTGTTTAAAGTTGAGCCTTGTGGAGGTTTTAGTTCTGGGGAAAGAGCATTATATACACTATTGAATCTGGTACAATAAGCTTGTACACTTTCCCCCGCGTTTCTATGGAGATTTTTGTAATCAGAAAGGACTTGGAGAGGATTCTTCTTTACTTCCCATTTGTTCAAGAATGTCTAATGGAAGGCTTGGATATCATTGATACTATGGGGGGTTAAACCTTTAAACCATTTTCTTAATTCTCCCTCGAGACTCTGAGAAAATAATTTAAGCTTGACATAATCATCATCAATTTCATTTCTTTCAAAGTAGTCATTAATTTTATCCACATGTTGTGATGCAGTTGTAGCATTGCTAGCGTCATACAATGGAATATTGGAATGATAGTCCTCTAGAATATTGACTAATGGAAGAGGAAGGACTAAAGGAGCATACCATGCTGCCATGATATGTGGTGTAGGTGGATTTACAAGAGGTGGATTAACAAGAGGAAAAGTGGGCTGAAGTGGAGTGGTTTGGACAGGTAATGAAGGATGAAGGGATGCGGATGGAACAACAGTAGATTGCTGAGATGGTCTTGGATGAAAGACACCTAAATTGTGAAGGAAATAAAAATCAGGAGGTGTTGTTTCTCTACTACCAGGATGTTCACTTGTCTCCGGGGATGAAAGTGAAGACTCAAAGTCTAGCTGAATTATATCATCAAATGACCTAGTTCTCAATGGATTTACTAAGTCAGCTTGTGATTGTTGTAGAGCTGTAAGATTTTCGGGAACTGAATTAGCTCTCAAGGGTGATCTGAAAATAGTTGATATTTTAATCCTAGGAGACTTCCTAAGGATAATTTCTAGGTTATCGACTGTTTCATGTGGATCAGGGTCTAGGTAGGCTCTAGTATGAATCTTTCTAGAAGCCAATATGCTGTTTTTTTTAGACCCAAATAAACAGAGGAAGTTCAACTAGGTATGACAATATTTAAGAGGTTAACTTGTCTGTTTATACAAAATTTAATCCTACAGTCCTCTAACTGAGTTTGGATGATATTACAATGATAAGGATTCTTCCCAGTGGAATCTTAAGGTCTGTTGAGGATTGTGGAGTCGCCAAGTGCAATTTTTTAGCTCCTAGGGAGGTAAAAGGTTTTATGGTCCGCCACCATGTTTATTTGATACCAATCTGAAATATTTTTAGGTTTTTTCGAGTTATTTTTCAGTTGTGTGGTTTCTAAGAATGTCCTAACTCTGTTTCAAAACTTAGATACGGTTAAGAGACAAAGGCAGTCTACTCTTATGGCTAAGCCAACTAATTTTTCAAGGTTAGATAAAGCCTTAAGAGAATCCTAGGGTTTTCGTAGTTTGTCACTAATTCAAACAAGTTTCATCCATGATTACCATTATTTGGTATTACTTGAAAAGGCTACTTTTTACTCACAAGTTTTGTATGAATTTCTAAAGGAAACTAAGATGAAAATTCGACTCAGTCCCTAGTGGAGTCGCCAGAAATGTTAGTTGTTGGTGGCTCAGCTGTCAGCCAGAATAACTGTCATAAAACCCGGGGTTATCTAGAGTTTTAAGGTGTTTTTGAACTTTTATTAACTCAGAAAATTCCCCAGCGGAGTCGCCAGAAATGTTAGGAATATGTAATCAGCAATATTGGCAAAGTCTGATCACAGAAACAACATCGTTTCAACCACTTTTGGATTCTAGGATCTAGCCCTCCTAAATCCGGAGAGGGATCTCTCCAATAAGTGCAAAGATGGATTTTTCTTTGAAGTTTTGGGTAATGATATTAGGCTAGTTATGAAGGCTGAGGGTTTGTTTTGTTTTTTGGATGGTTGAGCATGATTATTTTTTGTGGAGAAAGTTCTAAGTGCAAAAAGTTTCAAAGGTGAGAAGTTGCAAGCGAATAGAACAGATTTGGATAAAAATATAGATATAAAGCTAGTTTTTAGTCCATTGGGCTATGGAGTCATATCAAGGGTTTAATTGAACAAAAACATCAAGAGTGGTCCAAGGGGAAAGTCATCTGTATCACAAGATCATTGAGATTAAAATGATGGATTGGAAACAATAAAGTGTTGGAGGGGTGGAAACTAATAATAATTTCACAAGGGATTTATAGTCAGTCCAAACAAGAAAAACCTCTTAAGTAACTATTTAAAACCAACCAAGAATAGGGCTGACCATATAATTCTCGGGCAAGTTTGTATTAAAGCAGCTTAATTGACAAACAATCCATTAATCCGCATAATTACCTTCAGAAAGTATGAAAACACATAAGAGAAAAAAAGTGTAACCTAAGATCAGATAAGGTACTTTTAAACCTAATCTACTTTTGGCCAACACCAAGGGAAACCTTCAGAATCTACCTTTGGAGAATAGAAACTAGAAACAGGGAAAACCATCACTTTTCTAGTCTAACTTTAATAAGCAAATGATGAGAATAACTTTCAAGAATAATGTTTAAAGCAAACAGTAGGACGAGGGAATGCCAACATTCCTAACTGTTTAAACTGTATTGAATCATTCTTAAATAAACAAATTTGGAGGAAAACATTGAGATAAAGCTTATCAGTGAGAGAATGGTACTGGTAAACAGTAAATCTTAACTCTATAAATGTTGTTCTTTATCAGAGAATAGTGAAAAATATGACATACATAGAAGGAAAAACAAAAACAAAGAAAGGGGCACTTCACCAGTGATATAGACCAGGATCCCAAGAAACAACTTGTTATTGATGTCAAACCAGTTACAGTCTTCAGGTCCAATGTTTTAGTTCAGCAATCATCTTCGCTATTTAGCCAAACTTATCTATCACAAGCAAAGATCCAAGGGCCAGTGAACACTATTTACAATCAGAAGTTTAAGCTCAAATGTATTTCAAAGTTATGCAACCTACAGTTTCTCATATTCTACAGAAGTATTTATAGAAGAACGAGGAGGTGAGATGTCAATAAAAGATCTCCCAAGATAATTAATAGAGTCTTAATGGCTTCTCGGCCTTTGAGGGGCTCGATGAAGAATTTTACAGATGTTCTGTCTATATTAACTATTTTACACTTTAGGATTAAGTTCAGTGGGAGTTTTTGTTGACTTTTGAGGCTCTATGTCATGTTGGAGTAACTCTGCAGGTATTTTTTGCATTAAGTTCCTTGCAGAAGTAACTCTCTGGCTACGTTGAGGCAAATATCTAATTTTTCTCAATAACTTCGGCCTCTGTTTTGAATGCTTTTGGCTACAGGTGGCACTGTGGTAGCTGAGAGGAATCAATTTTCCTCAGATGTGGCGGTGGAGGCCTTTTTGTCTATTGAACACTTATGATTTACCTTTAATTCTGTTTTTTAATTTGGGGGATTAGGCTTTTGATAATCATTCTTAGCTGTAATCCCCAAATTATCTTCAATCCTTCTGTTCTACTGTGCTCTGTCTTCAAAACTGATACTCTTTTAATTGTGATTAAAATCACAGTGTCTTGTTGATGTGCAGGCCGTGTAGGGCTCTCAAGGCATCAATGCCCATGAAGCACTAACAAAACATGGGTCTTTAACCCCACGAATGGTTTTTTTTTTATGAATCAAAGGCAAGGGAAACGTCTTTCCCAGCCTTTGGCCTTTATTTCGATATAACAAAAAACCGTTAAACACCTGCAAAATACAAAACTTATTAAGAAATATTGCGTTGTGGGTTTAACTACTGCAGAGGATGTGGGGAGGAGCATAGCTGTTGGATGGAAACATCAAACGGTGGAGATAAGCCAAGAGAAGTTAAAAGGGAGAGCGGAGGGAAGAATAAGATGGAATGATCTGGGACCGTCTGATCTAGACACGTGGACAGTCCAGATCCAATCGGAGGATCACAATCGGCGGAGAAACAATGTTTAAAGTGTCGGGAAAAAACTTGCGATGCGATGAGCGATGACCGTTGATCTGAGGATCAGATCAATGGTGGGAAACAAATCGGAGGTTTATGAAGTAGAGGTAAAAATTGTGATCGGGGCAATTGTGGGCCGTTGGATCTAAGAAAGCGGAGAGAAGATCAACGGTGAACAACCAATCCGGGATCGGTAATCGGAGGTGGGGTGATGCGATTGCGCGACTGGGGAAGGCCGATGTGATTGCACGATCGGGGAAGGCCGATGTGATGGTGCGATCGGGCCATCACAATCGGAGGTTTCAAATGAACAGAATCAGAAGAGCCATTACAAAATTTTCTGATGCGATAGGCGCCTCGAGACTTAAACTCTTGGTCCCGGGCGTAGGTTATATAAATGGAAAGCGGTGAGGGCGGGGTTTATATATATGGGACCCAATCGCATCAGAAATTTTGATGCGGGTATTTCAATGAACCCATTGTGGATTTCTCCGATGCGATTGCGGTTCGACTCTTTTTAATCTAAGCATTTTCATTTAAAAATTGTTAAATGGGCGCGTTAGACCAAAACTTTGGATTAGTGGGTTATTTGACTTTACAAAGGAAAAATACCATCGAGAATGAATTTTTATAATGATTTAGTGCCCGATGGTGGGCCCATGGTTTACATGAAATGATAATACGATCGATATGGTATATAATAAGATTTTGATAGAGGCATTGGACCTTCAAGACTCTTCAAGAGCCAACACTTTTTAGCAATAAAATTTGTTCCTTAAAGGCTCAAAAAAGTCTTAGCCACCTTTTGTTATAACAAAATTTATACATCGCTAACATGTACCATGGCCAGGTGTCTGCATATTTGAACAAAATTAATATTATTTAAATTATGTAAATAACTAAAATACCTGAAGATAGAGCAATGCGAGCACTTTACATGTTCTTCTGCTGGCCCTTTTCCGCGATCATCCTATCTCGAGGTTGTTCCTATACTGCCCTGATTAGTCTGCCACATTGCAATAAAGTTATAAATGTAAAAACTTGAAAACAATATCCAACTTGAAAACAAAAAATGAAAACTGAAATAATTTCTAATAAGACACCGAAAGATAGAGTTAGAGTTTCAAATATGCCTTGCATTGAATTCAGTCCAAGAAACATGTCACTGCACATTAAGTCACCCAAACAAGAGATGACTTGACAATGAGACTAAACTGGGTTATTTGTAGTGAAATTTTAAAATCTCAAAAGGTATATTAATTATTGAAACAAATCAGCCTCATAATTTTAGCATTATTGAGTCTGCTGTGTATAAATCACAAAAAAATTGAAACAAAACACTAGAAAAGAAACAACATAATCACATTCTGCTATAGCAGTGATCTGACCTCTAAAGTAGACTTTCTACTAGTTTCATCAGTACCATACAAACAGTGGAAATGAACACAAGATACAACCACAGATGTGTAGTTATCCGCAAAACCATCCACCCGCCAACCTCCTCTAGTAACCTACACTAGAAACAGATGTATGGGGTGTTTTTATAAGGGGTGCCTCAAAAACATCCGCTAGAGTTTCTTTACCTTGTAGTGATTCTAGCCTATCACATCCAACCAATTTAAATTAATTGAAACTTTGAAATTCATAAAATGTACTCTCCATTTTCACAACACAATAATTTTGACAAAATCCTTTTCAAATTTGACATGTTGACCATGTCATGGGTAGACTTTCCATTTTTTTCATCTCAATAGGATGTGTCAGACCTTGAAAGTCATGGTCTAGGTGTCTTCTCTTGCACGATTTCACGAAGTAGCTATTTGCATGAATGCAATGTGTTATGCATGAACCAGAGGTGCGTTGGATATATAGTGGGTGGGCTAGATTTACTTGGGCATGCAAAAATGCCAAGGGGATTCACACAAAAATGTATCAAGCATGTTATGCATGATTGGAAGGCTAAATTTTGGTGCAAGAAAGTTTAAGTGGATTTTTGGATAGTGACTTAACATGACATGATGATGGTAAATGGTGTGAGAGGTAAGCATGTGACCAAGGAGTTAGCATAGCATAAGATGACATGACATAGTTTGGTGCAATGTGTGTTGAGAAGACACATGGGTTAGCTTGATAAGTTAAGTGGGTAAAATAATTTTGCATGCATGCTATCTTGATAATTTAGGTGGGTGAAATGAATCAGCACATGGGTTGACAAGGCAAGTTATATGGACCAGTGCATGATGGGAATGGACAAGCTCATTTTATGTGGAACAATGTGATGGACCAAGGAGTGACATGATTGCATATAGGTACTTGTTGTGAGAAACAAAATGAGAGACAAGGATGATGAAGACCAAAATGTAAGGCATAATTTTTGAAGTACAAGATGATAGTAAGACAAGGAGCAGCAGGTTCCATGATATTCTCGTCTATAAAATCTATCAAGTAATTATTACATGAGTATTGTCATAAAATTTAATACATTTTGTGTTAAAATATTGTATGTTATTACCATGATGGTCATTTTCATAGGGATTTACTAAGTAGCTGTACTATAGATAAGCTCAACGATAATAACTGTGACACTTCTTGATGTCACTAAACTTTCTATTGATCATAATTGAGGTTACCTACCTGTATGCCACTTAATGTTGAGTTAGCTATTGAATGTGGATGGCTGAAGTATTTAGTATTTTGTTAAGTTGTGAAGTATCAGATTTAAATGTGTATATACTCCAACATAACTCACATTAATAGGCTCTCATTATGGAGCACAAGACCACCTCTGTGTAAGATGATGGCAAGGCCTAAGGAAGCTTTACTATTGGAAAAAATAGTCTGGTGTCTAAAGCTATACACTTCCTATTCCATGCCTCTTTAGATTCTTGCTACCAAAGCACACCTTGAGCAATGAGAACACTATTTTTAAGAGTCTGATCACAAGGAGCAAGGTATAATTACCATAGAAACACCGTACCAGTCTTAGAGAAACCAAAGCTTACAGGCTAAATTACAAGGTTGATGAAGACCAAAATGTAAGGCATAAGTTCTATTGATCATAATTGAGGTTATCTACCTGTAGGCCACTTAATGTTGAGTTAGCTGTTGAATGTGGATGGTTGAAGTATTTAGTTTTTTTTTAAGCTGTGAAGTATCAAATTGAAATGTGTATATACTCCAATAGAAGTCACATTAATAGGCTCTCATTATGGATCACAAGACCACCTCTGTGTAAGATGATGGCAAGGCCTAAGGAAGCTTTACTATTGGAAAAAATAGTCTAGTGGCTAAATATATTCACTGCCTATTCCATGCCTCTTTAGATTCTTGCTACCAAAGCACACCTTGAGCAATGAGAACACTATTTTTAAGATTCTGGTCACAAGGAGCAATGTATAATTACCATAGAAACACCCTACCAATTTTAGAGAAACCAAAGATTACAGGCTGAATTACAAGGATGATGAAGACCAAAATGTAAGGCATAAGTTCTATTGATCATAATTGAGGTTATCTACATGTAGGCCACTTAATGTTGAGTTAGTTGTTGATTGTCGATGGCTGAAGTATTTAATATTTTGTTAAGATGTGAAGTATCGGATTGAAATGTGTATATACTCCAACAGAACTCACATTAATAGGCTCTCATTATGGATCATAAGACCACCTCTGTGTAAGATGATGGCAAGGCCTAAGGAAGCTTTACTATTGGAAAAAATAGTCTGGTGGCTAAATATATACACTACCTATTCCATGCCTCTTTAGATTCTTGCTACCAAAGCACACCTTGAGCAATGAGAACACTATTTTTAAGAGTCTGGTCACAAGGAGAAATGTATAATTACCATAGAAACACCCTACCAGTTTTAGAGAAACCAAAGCTTACAGGCTGAATTACAAGGATGATGAAGACCAAAATGTAAGGCATAAGTTCTATTGATCATAATTGAGGTTATCTACCTGTAGGCCACTTAATGTTGAGTTAGCTGTTGAGTGTGGATGGGTAAAGTATTTAGTATTTTTTTAAGATGTGAAGTATCAGATTGAAATGTGTATATACTCCAATAGAACTCACATTAATAGGCTCTCATTATGAATCACAAGACCACCTTTGTGTAAGATGATGGCAAGGCCTAAGGAAGCTTTACTATTGGAAAAAATAGTCTGGTTGCTAAAGATATACACTGCCTATTCCATGCCTCTTTAGATTCTTGCTACCAAAGCACACCTTGAGAAATGAGAACACTATTTTTAAGAGTCCGGTCATCAGGAGCAATGTATAATTACCGTAGAAACACCCTACCAGTTTTAGAGAAACCAAAGCTTAAAGGCTGAATTACAAGGATGATGAAGACCAAAATGTAAGGCATAAGTTCTATTGATCATAATTGAGGTTATCTACCTGTAGGCCACTTAATGTTGAGTTAGCTGTTGAGTGTGGATGGCTGAAGTATTTAGTATTTTTTTAAGCTGTGAAGTATCAGATTGAAATGTGTATATACTCCTACAGAACTCACATTAATAGGCTCTCATTATGGAGCACAAGACCACCTCTGTGTAAGATGATGGCAAGGCCTAAGGAAGCTTTACTATTGGAAAAAATATTCTCGTGGCTAAAGATATACACTACCTATTCCATGCCTCTTTAGATTCTTGCTACCAAAGCACACCTTGAGCAATGAGAACACTATTTTTAAGAGTTTAGTCACAAGGAGCAAGGTATGATTACCATAGAAACACCCTACCAGTTTTAGAGAAACCAAAGCTTACAGGATGAATTACAAGGATGATGAAGACCAAAATGTAAGGCATAAGTTCTATTGATCATAATTGAGGTTATCTACTTGTAGGCCACCTAATGTTGAGTTTGTTGTTGAATGTGGATGGCTAAAGTATTTAGTATTTTTTTAAGCTGTGAAGTATCAGATTGAAATGTGTATATACTCCAATAGAACTCACATTAATAGGCTCTCATTATGGAGCACAAGACCACCTCTGTGTAAGATGATGGCAAGGCCTAAGGAAGATTTACTATTGGAAAAAATAGTCTGGTGGCTAAAGATATACATTGCCTATTCCATGCCTCTTTAAATTCTTGCTACCAAAGCACACCTTGAGAAATGAGAGCACTATTTTTAAGAGTCTGGTCACAAGGAGCAAGGTATAATTACCATATAAAAACCCTACCAGTTTTAGAGAAACCAAATCTTACAGGTTGAATTACAAGGATGATGAAGACCAAAATGTAAGGCAAAAGTTTTGAAGTACAAGATGACAATATATGACAAGGAGTAGAAGGTTCCATGATGTTCTCATCTATAAAATCTGTGAAGTAATTATTGCATGAGTACTATCGTAACATTTAATACATTTTGTGTTAAAATATTGTATGCTATATGAGAATTATTAAGGCAATATTGTATGTTATACTTTGAATCTAGTACAGATTTCAGGATTTTTCATAATTGCAGACTCGAATCATCTGGAAATTTTCAAACTTCTTATCTTGAAGACCTATACATTTTTTGTTGCAGATCTTGAGACTTCATACCAAAATTGCAGACCTTAGGCTGAGCTCAATTTTTGGGTAGTTCAGAAAAATTATAAAAGTTATCTCTTGCAAAATAGCAGATCTCAACCACAACAGGAAGTTGGTCTTGAAGAAGTATTTGAGCAAGAAATTTGGTCTCTTATTGAGCTCTTTATTTTCAGACCTCAAACCTCAAATTGTTACAGATTTTGGGCTAGTTTTTGCATACATTGCATGAAGGAGTTTGGATTTGTGCACTGTTTGGAGATCCTCTTAATAGATCTATCTTTTTTAGTAGCCTTACCTTCAACAAGAAGAAGACCTTATTTGGAAGAAGACATTGGGCTTATTTGAAAATAGAGTTTGGTTCTTCTTGAAGTAGACTTCAACTCATATTTATTAAATATATTCCTTGCATTATTGCTAATATTTGGATAAAAACATTATTAAAGGATTGCTAAAACAAAGGAGCAAGTAACCCTTGTTCAAGACCTTATTGAATATATTGTTGAAGCAACTTCAAGTAAACTTGTTGTGAAGACCTTGAGGACATTTTTGGAGTGACATTGTTGAAGCTGATGGTATAGCATTGTTGGAGAAGATCTTGAAGGGCCTTGAAGTGAAGCTTTTGGAGCAACTATTGAAAAATCCTTAGAGCATTTAAGTAAGGCACTTTCTATCTTCCATCACCTTTTTCCTTTCAATATCATTTAAATGATTTTGTTGATATTTAATGTTTGAAATCACGTTATATTCCTTTATTATATATGTTTGGGGACTTTCCCTTTGAAATTACCCAAAAATACCATGGCAATTTTATCTTCAGGATGTATGTCTGACCCTATTGTTCAATATTTTGATTGATAGTAGTAAACGTAGAGCGTTAGGGGGCTCTTGACTTGGTTTGGTTGGGCCATTAGATACCTAACGTCTACTAGGGAGAAACCCCCTTAAGTTGGAGGAGAGCTAGCCTGAAGTGAAAAGAGGTTGGTGAGCTGAAAATGGGGCTATTGAATTACACATGGTATCACACTTTAGCTTTAGGACTTTATCTTGAGAAGTGTGAGATTTTGCTATATCAATTCTCAAATTGTTTACAAAACTATTTTTCAGAACTAATAAGAAGTGATGTTGAGGGGTTTTTGGGTATAAGAAACAATAGCATTTAAAAACTAGGGTTCTTCGTCTTTGGCACTCCTTCACCTGGGTCTAGGGGAACACAAGAATAATTTAACACTAAACCATGCAAACTTAAAAGTAACTTAACAGATCCATAAAGTAATAATAATCATAATTCCTAATTTCCTATTGTAGTATATAATGCAAATTATTCAAACATGAAGCAATGAAGACATGCAATGTCTGAATTTCAAGATTGATGAACCAATACAAGAAGTTAGAAACTACAACTTTGATTCAATACTCCGTGTCCTAACTCCAGGAAGGAATCTAGTTTGTAGTACAAAACATGCATCATGAATTATCAATTCTTAATTGACAACAACTAAAGGTCATCTACCTCATCAATTTCTTCCCATTTTGTGTTTTTATGTTATATTCCTTATAAAAGTGTCAAATTTCTCTCAAAGTAAGCAAGCACTAAATAAAATAAAAAATAGTTGAGATATGATTGAGAAATGGTCATTTATTTCTTGAAAGGATCTTCACAATTTCTTTGGTTGTTTTTCATCTCAAGAAACAAGAAATTACCTAAGAAACTATCGTGATGTAATATAAGAAACAACACGGTGCAATATCCATTTTCAAAACCAAATGATGTCCATTGAGGACATGGCCTTTATTTGGTTCCTGTTTCATAGGAGTTTTGGGTAGAAATGGAACTTTGTTGTACCATTCCTAGTAGTAAAAAGGGAAAACCTTCTTTTTCCATGGGAAATGATTTACCTTTCCTTTTTCAAGATAATATAAATCACAAAAAAAATGAACTATACTGCACACATTCTTGGATAATGTGAAAGTGGAAAAGGAATACCCTACACAAGTGATGCACACATGTACAATTGAACACTAATAGATTATTGTAGTTGAAAAATTTATGCAATGCTTTTTTTCATTTAAATGTAGGGTTTTTAAAGCAGGGAGAAATAATGGCTGCCAATTTAATAAGCGTTTCTTTGGGAAAAAATTAAATCTTGTACTAGGTGATGAAGATAATAGAGGGTATTGAATCTTGATTCTTGACATTGTGTTTAACTTGAATAACTCAAATGATTATAAATATCAGTGGATGAGTTATTGTTTCAAGTATGTCACTCAAAATTCTTATGTCAAAGCATTTCATGATGGCTAGCATTTGCTTGTTTCCATTTCTTCAATTCAATGTAAAAATTATATTAATATATTGGAGCACGAATGATAACTACAATTGTTTGCTCTGCAGTATATCTAGCCCCAAGATTATGAAAAGCTTTCTCAAGTGGAGCTATTGGTTATTGATGAAGCAGCTGCAATTCCATTGCCCGTTGTAAAGGCTCTGCTCGGGCCATATTTAGTGTTTATGTGCTCTACTGTAAATGGGTAATAATTATAAATGATCCAACCCCAATCACAGATTTTGTAACTAGTCGGTTTTAATATAAAGCCCAGGTATTGAAACCCTCCATCCATATTAACAAAAAATTACAAATTTTTATAACATTCGGGACAGTAGAGCTAAAGGATTGGTGTATGCTTACCATTTTGGTGGTCGAACCAACGGGTCCCCTGCTAAACCCTAGAACCAATGAACAACTAACCGGTTGAACAAACATTCGAACTCTCAACACCACTGTTGCAGAGATAATGAAATCGATTAGGTCGAACTCTCAGCGTCGTTGCAGAGATAATGAAATTGATTCTGTAAGAATTTTTGTAAAAAGGGCACGTGGGTAATGAAACGGATTGGTTTGGTGTGACATCCACAAGATATATGGTACATTCCTTCGATATTAGTATATAAGGATAAGTATTTTCATTCAATTCCTCTTGTGTTTTTAAACATATGTGCTTTATCGATATGATTTACAATTGATCCCTCTAGGTTAAGACGTTAACCCCTTATTTACTACACATTTTAACTTGCACATGAACTTCTACCTTTCATGCACACCCTGAAATTGTGACATCCCCCTGGCTTGAGGTTTTTATGTAACTAATTGTATATATGTGTTTTAATTTTTATAATGTTTAAAGTTTGAAAGACATATGGAGAATTTAATTATTAGTACTTTATTACTGACAATTAATGATTTTAAAATTGTATTTAAGATGTTTATAACAAATAAGGAGGTTTCGAAAATTAATGTTGGAATACATTTGGTTGAAAACAGATGAGGCTGAAAATTGATGGTAAATATTAATTACCTAGTAATAAGCCTTAGGCATCTAATCTGAATAATTATATTTATTGTGAAACTATGGAGTTGGAAAATTAATTATTTCCATAAAAGATAGGATGTTTCCTTCAGGAGTGGGAAAATAAGGCCCATTAATGAGCTAGAAATTACCTGCGACCTATTGGTGAGGTGGAGGTAGTTACCAACTACAAAAATGAGTGGTAGATGAGAAATAGACAAAGATACTTTTTTTTTTTTTTGTCTTCTTGTTGAAGGGGAATCACGATGTTTGAGGAGAGGTTGTGAGAGAAGCAAGTGAAAAGGAAAACACAAAAGTATATTTGCAAGCCTGTGCTTGAGGGGATAACTTCGGGGAGAAGTATAAAGGTTGGGTGGAGCCAAGTATTCAAACATATACTTTGCAGACAACAAATTCAAGTCATTATTCTTGCCTTATATTATGTTTTGAAGAGTAAAATACCTAATTATGTTATGTTTCTAATTCTATGTAGCTTATACACTGCTAGAAATAATGACAAAATGAAACAATTAGAACAACTATTCCTTATTTTATTATTTCTAAGAGTTTTTTGAAGAAATAGGTAAAAAGAACAAAAATAAGAAAAGTAAATGTATAAATTATATAACTTATGTGTTATATATCCAAGATTCTCCTAATGACACACTATTTCAACTTCATGCACAGTACAGAATCTATTCCACAGATATTTGTTTCCTGTTGTACCAAGAAACTATTGTAGACCTCATATTGAAAATCCCTCCAGATGTGTTCTTTCTGTCTATTGGGCTCCCTGCCCAATCTACATCCATGAAGCCATACAGCTTCACCTCATCCGATTGTCTGTAGCACAGTCCATATCCATATGTGCCCCTGATATACCACAGGGCATGCTTAACTGCCTTCCAAAAGAGCTTGGTAGGCTTAACCATAGCTTGTGAAAGCTGGTTAACAGCATAGCATATGTCCAATCGTGTATTGACCAAATACATGAGCGAACCAACAAACTGTCGATAAACAGTGGCATCCACTACCTCTGTCAATTTAGCATCCTCTTTCCTCCAACCACCAAGAAGAGGAGTGTCGATAGGCTTACAGCCTTGCATGTTGAACTTCTCCAGTATCTCTCGGGCATACTTGCCTTGAGACACAAATAGTCCACCCTTCCGCTACCAAATTTCCAATCCGAGGAAATAATGAAGGATGCCCAAGTCCTTCATCTCAAACTCCTTTGCAAGATCTTCCTTGCATGAGTGTATCAATAGTTCATCACCTCACATTAGTATCAAACCATCTACATAAAGTACAATGATCAGCAACTTAGCCTCAATCACAATCTGGTACAGGTTAGGATCCACCTCACTCTTGGTAAAACCAAGTCCGGTGAAATAATTGTCTATCCGTGTGTACTAAGCATGAGGTGCTCGTTTTAGCCCATACAACGCTCTTTTGAGCCTGCACACATGTGACTCGCTGCTAAATATTTCAAAACCTTCAGGCTGCTCTATGTACACCTCCTCCCCAATGACTCCGTTGAGGAACACAGTCTTCACATCCATCTGATGAATGTGCCAACCCATCTGCGCTGAGAGAGAAATTAATTAGGATGGTCTGTATGGAAGAATACCTTGTACTTCTACTTCTATGGCTACCTTCCCCTATCCCCTATATGCATTGTGATAAACCTTCTCACCTTAGGTCCCAACCATTAAAGCCACTACTCTCATGAAGACTTTCTCCCATTAACACTGTGTTGTCCCTCATTGATGATCCACTCTCTCCATACCAGAACTATTGATTTGGTCCCAATATGTCATGATATATATTAAATCTAGATATATATGAGAAGGAATAATTATAAAGACATAGATTGATAGATCAGGTGGCGAGACAAGGGGAGTCAGAAGGGAGAGATGGAGATAAACTGAAGGAGAGGGGAGAGAAGGAATGGATCAGCTGAGAGAGAGAGAGAGGGAGAGGAGTGAGGGAGGTAGAGAAGGGTAAGAGATGGAGATAGTGACAACATAAGCAACTTACCCTAGATATCGATAAGATCAAACTTGACAACATATTGTTCAATTTCCTTGACCCTTTATTGGTTATTCAGAAGGATTATGAATACACCAATATCATTAATATCAAGGTAACCGGCCCCTAGCAGATCAAGTGGTTAAGGGGTTAAGGGGTTAGATGTTTGGGGTTTAGGGGGTTAATTAGTCATGGGTTAGGGTTAATGCATGCATGCACCCAATCGAACGATGCAACAAGGGAGAAAATGGCAAACGGGTCACCTAAACGTGCACAAGGCACTCGGGCAGTCACAACTTAGCAAAACTGATACGGGCGCCCTCGAACAAAATGTCCCGACCTAAATGTGCCTATTCAGGTGACCTCACATGGCATGACACAATGCACCTGACTGAAAAAATATCCCACAAGGGAGAAAACAGAAAACGGGTTGCCCGAACGTGCACAAGGCACCTAGGCGGTCACAACTTAGCAAAACTGATACGGGTGTCCTCGAGAAAAACGGCCCGAACCGAATGTGCACAAGGGAGCAGATGGAAAACGGGCCGCCCAAACGTGCACAAGGCACTCGAGCAGTCACAACTTAGCAAACCTGATACGGGCTCCCTCGAACAAAACGACTCGACCGTAATGTGCCCGGTCGGGTGACATCACACGACGTGACATGACGCGCCCGAATGAACGTCGATGCCACAAGGGAGCAAACGGAAAATGGGCCACCCGAACGTGCACAAGGCATCCAGGCAGTCAAAACTTAGAAAAAATGATACAGGTGCCCTCGAACAAAACAACCCGACCCAAACACACCCAGTCGAGCGACCTCACATGGCATGACACGGCGCGCCCGACCGAATGATGTCACAAAGGAGAAAATGGAAAATGGGCTGCCTAAACATGCACAAGGCACCTGGGTAGTCAGAACTTAGCAAATGTGACATGGGCGCCCTCGCATGAAACAACCTGACCCAGACGCCCTTGGTTGTGCAGCGTCACACGGCGCGACACGGCACGCCCGGCCGCACAGAGGCACAAGGTAACAAACAGAAAATGGGCCACTTGAACGTGCACAAGCTGGCACCCGGGCAGTCACAAGTTATAAAATTTTACACAGGCGCCCTCGCATGTAACGGCCCGACCCAAGCACCCTTGGTTGTGTAGCATCATAAGGCGTGAAACGGCGTGCCCGACCGCCCGAAGGAATAAGGTAGAAAATAGCAAACGGGCTGCCTGAACTCGGAAAAGGCACCCGGGCGGTCACAAGTTAGCAAATATGACACGGGCGCCTTCGCATGAAACGATGATACCCGGGAGCCCTTGGTAGTGCGACGTCACACGGCACGACACGGGACACTTGGCCACACAGGGGCACAAGGTAGCAAACGGAAAATGGGCCACCCATACGTGCAAAAGCTAGCACCTGGGTGGTCACAAGTTAGCAAATGTGGCATGAGTGTCGTCGTAGGAAACGGCCAGACCCGGGCGCCCTTGGTCATGCAGCGTCACACGGCGCGACATGGCGCGCGTGGCTGCACATAGGCACAAGGTAGAAAACGGTAAATGGGTTGCCCAAATGTGCAAAAGCTAGCACCCTGGAGGTCACAAGATAGAAAATGTGACACGCGTGCCCTCGCACAAAACAACCCGACCCAGGCGCCCTTGGTAGTACGACGTCACACGATGCGACAAGGCGCGCCCGGCCGCATGGAGGCACAAGGTAGCAAACATCGAACGGGCCGCTCGAACGTGCATAATCTAGCACCCGAGAAATCACAAGTTAGAAAATCTGACACGAGCACCCTCACACGAAACGGCCCAACACAAGCACCCTTGATCATGAGGCATCACACGCCGCTACACGGTGTTCCCAACCGCCCGAAGGAACAAGGTAGCAAACGGAAAGTAGGCCACCTGAACGTGCAAATTAAGACACTCATGTGGTCACAAGTTAGCAAATCTGGCACGGGTGCCCTCACATGTAATGGCCTGACCTGGGCACCCTTGGTCGTGCGGCGTCACAAGGCGCGACACGGCGCACTCGACCACCTGGAGGAACAAGGTAGAAAATGGAAAATAGGTTGCCCGAACGTTTACAAGGCACCCAGGTGGTCACAAATTAGCAAATCTGACATGGGTGCCCTCGCACGAAATGGCCAGACCCGGGCACCGTTGGTCGTATGACATGACACGGCACGACACGACGCGCCCGGCAACATGGAGGCACAAGGTAGCAAACAGAAAACAGGTCGTCTGAACATGTACAAGCTAGCACCCGGGCAATCACCGGTGAGAAAATGTGACACGGGCACCCTCGCACGAAACGGCCAGAGCCAGGCGCCCTTGGTCTTGCGGCGTCACACGGCGTGACACATTGCGCCCGACCACACGGAGGCACAACGTAGCAAACGACAAAAGAGTCGCTCGAACGTGCACAAGCTAGTACTCGGGCGGTCACAAGTTAAAAAATCTAACACGATCACCTAACGGCTCGACCAAGGCGCCCTTGGTCATGAGGCGTCACATGCCACGAGACACCGCGCCCGGCCGCCTGGAGGAACAAGGTAGAAAACAACAAACGGGCTGCCCGAACATGCAAATTAAGACACTCAAGCAGTCACAAGTTAGCAAATCTGACACGGGCACCTAGCTCACACATAATGGCCCGACCCGGGCGCCTTTATTCGTGCGGCATCATAAGGCGCGACACGACGCACCTGACCGCCTAGAGGAACAAGGTATCAAATGACAAACGGGCCACCCGAACATCCACAAGGCACCCAGGAAGTCAAAAGTTAGCAAATATGATACAGGCACCCTCGCATGAAACAGCCAGACTCGGGTGCCCTTGGTCATGTGGCATCACACGTCATGACATGGCGCACCCGGCCGCATAGAGGCATAAGGTAGCAAACGGAAAATGGGCTGCCCGAACATGCACAAGTTGGCACCTAGGCAGTCACAAGTTAGCAAATGTGACATGGGCGCCCTCGCACGAAACGGCCAGAACCAGGCGCACTTGGTCGTGAGGCATCACACGGCGCGCCTGGCTGTAGAGAGGCACAAGGTAGCAAATGGTAAACGGGCAGCCCGAACATGCACAAGTTGGCACCCAGGAAGTCACAAGTTAGAAAATGTGACATGGGCTCCCTCGCACAAAATGGCCAGACCCGAGCACCCTTGGTCGTGCGGTGTCACACGTCGCGACATGGCGCGCCCGGCTTCACAGAGGCATAAGGTAGAAAATGGTAAATGGGCCGCCCAAACATGCACAAGATGGCACCTAGGTGGTCATCAATTAGCAAATGTGACATCGGTGCCTTCGGACAAAACAGCCCGACCCAGGCGCCCTTGGTCGTGCGGCGTCACACGGCCGCATGGAGGCACAAGGTAGCAAACGGAAAATGGCCCACTCGAATGTGCATAAGCTGGCACCTGGGCGGTCACAAGTTAGCAAATCTGACATGGGGACCCTCACACATAACGGCCCAACCCAGGCGCCCTTGGTCGTGCGGCGTCACAAGGCGTGACACGACGCACCCGTCCGCCCGGAGGAACAAGGTAGAAAACGGAAAATGGGTCGCCCGAACATGCACAAGGCACCCAGGCAGTCACAAGTTAGCAAATCTGACATGGGCACCCTCGCACGAAATGACCAGACACAGGTGCCCTTGGTCGTGCGACGTCACATGGCACGACACGGTGTGCCCGGCCGCATAGAGGCACAAGGTAGAGAACAGAAAATGAGCTGCCCAAACATGCACAAGTTGGCACTCGGGCGATCACAAGTTAGCGAATGTGACATGGGCACCCTCGCACAAAACGGCCAAACCCGGGTGGCCTTGGTCGTGCGGCGTCACACGACGCGACACTGTACGTCTGGCCGCACGGAGGCACAAGGTAGAAAATGGTAAACGGATCACTCGAACATGCACAAGGTGGCACCTGGGTGGTCACAAGTTAGCAAATGTGATACAGACGCCCTCAAATGAAACGGCCAGACCCAGGCACCCTTGGTCGTGCAGCGTGACACGGCACACCTGGCCGCACGGAGGCACATAGTAGCAAATGGTAAATGGGTTGCCCAAACGTGCACAATCTGGCACCTGGGCGGTCACAATTTAGCAAATGTGACATGGGTTCCCTCACACAAAATGGCCCAACCCAGGCGCCCTTGGTCGTGCGGCATCACGCGACGCGCTCGGCCGCACAGAGGCACAAGGTAGCAAATGGTAAATGAGGTGCCCGAACATGCACATGCTAGCACCCGGGTGGTCACAAGCTAGCAAATGTGACACGAGTGCCCTCACACGAAACGGCCCGACCTAGATGCCCTTGGTCATGCAGAGTCACATGGCACGACACGACGCGCTTGGCTGCATAGAGGCACAAGGAAGCAAACGGAAAATGGGCCAATCGAATGTGCACAAGTCGGCACCCGGGCGGTCACAAGTTAGCAAATTTGACACGAGCGCCCTCACACGAAATGACTAGACCCGGGCGCCCTTGGTCTTGAGGCATCACACACCGCGACACAGTGCGCCCGGCCGCCCGGAGGAACAAGCTGGTAGCAAATGGAAAACAAACTGCCCAAACGTGCAAATTAAGTCACTCGGGTGGTTACAAGTTAGCAAATCTGACACGAGTGCCCTTAGTCATGTGACGTCACATGGCGTGCCTGGCTGCCCAGAGACACAAGGTATAAAACCGAAAACGAGCTACCAAAATGTGCACATTAAGGCACCGAGGTGGTCACAAGTTAGAAAATCTGACACATGCACCCTCGCACAGAACGGCCTAACCCGGGCGCCCTTGGTCGTGCGACGTCACATGGTGTGACATAGCGAGCCCAGCCGCCCAGAGACACAAGGTAGCGAATGGAAAATGGGCCACCCAAACGTGCACATTAAGGCACCCGGGCAGTCACAAGTTAGAAAATCTAACATGAGTGACCTCACATGAAACGGCCCAACCCAGGCGCCCTTGGTCATGCAGCATCACACGGCACGACACGTCGCGCCCGCCTGCCTAGAGACACAAGGTAGAAAATGGAAAATGGGCCATGCATGAAGATTTCATAGCTTAAAAATTTCCTAACGAGAAGATAGCCAAAATACCAAGTTGACCATGATTTGAGAAATAATACTAGAGCATACATAAACCCTAACTTCCTTAGAGAATATCTCTAAAAATATAACGAACAAAGCTCTGACACTTGGACTAGATGTGCAAAAACAATTATCCTCAACATGGTGGAAGTTTCATGGCCTGCAACCTCACAGAAAAATGTTATAGCAATAATGTTGAACTGACCCTAATTAATTCAAATAATATCCAATCATTGTTGACATATGTCAAAATTCAGTTAGAGAGTGAATTAGAATTGACACGTAGCCCAAACCGTCGCAAGAGAAACGCTTATACAAAACTATCGCAATAGCGATGTTTCTGCCGAAACTGTCGCAATAGCGACACCTTTACCTGAACTGTCACAATAGCAACGATATCCTCAAACCGTTGCAAGAGTGACACTTAGCCTAAACTATCGCAATAGCGATGTCTCTGCCGAAACTGTCGCAATAGCGACACCTTTGCCTGAACTGACGCAATAGCGACGATATCCTTAGACGTCGCAATAGCAACACTTTCCTCTATGCCGTCGCAATTCTGACGCTATTGCCGAAACTATCGCAATTCTGATGGATTCCTCCAAACATCACAATTGCGACACTTAGTCTAAGTTTTGGTATTGCAACACTTGTTTCTAAATGTCGGTATAGTGATGGTTTCGAGCGGGATTTGAAAATTTTGAAAAAATTTGGGGAAATTTCCGACATTTAGTCAAAAGTGTCGGAACCAAATGTCGAAATTTTCGCCAAATGTACTAGTGTTAAGCCATATTTTCAGACTAGATTTTCAAGATAATCATGATTCTCATTCTTCTATACCGCTGCATTTGACCACTCCTTTGAGTAGTCCTGAGCCCGACACCACCCTTGTTTAGATTAGCCCTGGTAAATCCTTGCATATTAGTTCAAATTTGGACTCATCTTAGCAGGAGCAGCTTGTGAATTTCTTGCAAAACCATCTTAGTGCCTTTTCTTGGGGCTATGAAAATATGAAGGGTATCCCTCCTGAAACTTATACACATCATATCTATATTCAGGAAGGAACCTGTTGTACCCAACCAGATCTTCATCTAATTATTCAAATGGGTCGAAATGCCATATTCAAATACTACATTAATGCCCGACCCCTTTTGCCGCAAGCTCAAACCACTTCCCTGTCGTGCATCATTATGAAGCTTCATTATAAAGTTTTATGTATATAAAACCTCGTTTATGAATCGCAATCGCAATGTCTGTTCCAATCGAGAGTTGAGTTACAACTGTTCTGATTAATCCATCACAAACATTTGCGATGCGATTGATCGGGTCATCACACCTCTCCGATTACCCCACCGCCCCAATCGCTCCATCCTCCCCGATCGATCGCGTCACACTTCCTCCCCGTTGCGATTGCAATCACCTCCATGCCCCGATCTCTGATCGCGATTGACCTGCTAGGCCCCACCATATTATACTTCCGCCTGACTGTATAAAAGGCCTTTTCCTTGGTAAATCAGAAAGTCATTGGAATTTCAGTTTTAAAAGGGGATTCTCCCCCAATTGCATCGGAAGTTAGCTGTGTGTCATTCCTCCCCTCTCCCCCTTATGATTCCCGATTGCTGTTAGATCCCCTAGTCCCACTCCATGATATCCATGTCATTCCTTCCGCTAATCCTATCGTACGCCCGCGTGTCACCTACATCCACCCCAGTCATTTGTGTTCTCCGTTGACACGTATTATCACAAATTCATATTATATACCTCTTCCTCATTTATCTAGTGCCATTCCATTGTAAATCCTTCCGCTGCCTCTCGTGTCTCCACCATTCTCTTGTGTTTTCCACTGTTCCCCATTGTTCACCATTTCTGCGTGTCTTCACCTTCACACGCATGTAACTCATCACGCCATTATCTCAGTGTCTTTTTTCCTTAAAATGTTTGTGGATTTTTGTAGGTTGTAGCAACAGGGAGTCTCCATTAATTTCCGTTCCCATTAACGGAGACCGAATGCATTTCAAAGGATCATTCAGCAGGTGCAGAATAATGGAGCAAAACCTGGGGAGATGTACTGATAAGACCATCATTTATGGAAGCTAAATGAACATTTATTAAATCCCCAGGGCAATTCAAAAGGGGCAGGTGCTGGTAGCTGAAAACATAAATGAGGTTACAAAGAATATCAACAGAAGATCAAGGAGTTCAGTGTCCGGCACCAGAAAATATAAATCCCGACTTCAGGCTCAACGGGCCGAGAGTACCATGCACGAACACGAGCAACCTCAAGGCTTTATTGCAGCAGATTTTCCCCTCCAACCAAGTACAGTCATCTATATGGTAGTCATTCCTGGTATGGGCGCGAATGTTTTCCGCCATTTTTTTCAAATCAAGTCATTAAGTGCGCTCCACCTACCTCCTTCTCGAGAATTCTCTTTATTTTCTATAAAAGCCCAGAAATAAGACATTAGAGGGGTTCCAGATTTCTGTCAGCAGACTGTGCAGTGAAAAGGGTTTTGTATACATTTTGTAATATTTCTGTATGAAGGTTCAGAGCCCGTAGGGTCTCAGTGAGGAGGATTTATAACTGTCATGAGGATTCTGGTCTTTGGTATCTCATAGTATGTAATTTTCTCTTATGTGTTAATACAATATCTCATTTCATGCTATTTATCTTCTTGTATCATGCTCTAGAATGCCAGTGGCTCGCTAGTTTGCAATAAGGATTCATCCTTGTTGATGCCCTTTCTGGAATTAGTCAAGCAATTTAAATAGGCCTAGTCATGATATATTGTTCCATGTTCATCTCTTCCATATTTTCTGCTATATCAGTTGTTTTAGGAGGGTGCTTTTAAAATGCCAGGATTGTGTATGGATTCTTGAATTGCCAAGCCCATGCATGGTTTTTTTGTATATCTGGGTATCAATCTAATATCAACTGGTATCTTCTCGTTATTTCTTTCACTGCATTCACTCTTTGATAATTTGATTTCTGTGGCATATTATCTGAACTAGCCCTCTTTACAGTAAGCCATCTCTTAACTGTCTAATGCCTTTGTATTGGAGTTTTGCATAATGTCCCTACACTATTCTTATCTTTGTATCAGCTTCTGAGAGAGATTGGTCCCAATCTAAACTTATTTCTTTGTTTTACAAGAGATAGTAAGAGAGCTTTTGGATTTACAACCCAAGCTATATGATGAGCTCCTTGCTATATTAAGATGTCCTAGGCACTGGTCTATGGCAACTCTAGACTGTCTCTAGGGGGTGACAAAATTGTCCACAACATCTTTCTGGCACCATTGCCGAGGAACGAATTCAAGAATATCAATTTCCCTGGGTCTCGACAAATTGTTTTCACTCACTAATCAGGTGAGCACGAAGAGTTGAAGAGTTGCGTATCTCTCACCTTGACGACTCCACTGCTTTTATTTGATAAATTTATTGGTAGTCCTGGCTCCTCGTAAGCCACATTTTAGGTCAGATACATCTCAATCAAAGACACCTTACGTGTCTGACCCAGAGAAGATCATTCATAAAAGAGTTTGGAAGGAGAGGAAATCAGTTCGTGCTGAAAACCCTGCATATTCCATTGAAGATTATCCGCCCTCTTCTTCTCAAGAGGTTAGAACAAAAAATCCCGATTTTTACTCGGAAACTCCACGTAGAGGAAGTGCTTGGAGTGAAGAAGATTCTCATCCTACCCCCGAGGCTGAGGAAATTAAAGAAGTCACAGAAGTAGTTGCTGTTAACCGTGAACTATTCCCATCCACACCTCAGGCTTCTGTGCAATATATTCCCATTTTCATTCATACTCCACTTCCTCCTACTCCTCTCCCTTCATTTGTTTCTCAGACTATTGCTCAACCCCCACCTCCTCCAATGGCTAATGTTCCTACTTTTCTATTGAACAAATATGCTCCTCTGGCGTTACCCCAAGTGCTAAATGATATGCCACAGGATTATTTGAAGATTCTTCCGAGATTTAATGGTGAAAATGAAATTGATGCTCAAAAACATCTTGAGACTTTCTGCTCTTTTGCAGAAAACTTAAATGTTGAACATTTGGACGTGGTCTTAAGATTATTTGTACAATATCTGGAGGGCGAAGCCAGGAAATGGTTCAAGACATTGGGGAATCATTCAATAACCACCTGGGATATTATGGAGAATACTTTTCTCTGAAAATGGGGGGAAAAGAAAGATCATGGTCAGTGTCTTACTGAGTTTAATACTATGAAGAAGAAGCATAATGAAGGAGTGGCAGAGTTTATTAAAAGATTTAACAAGTTATATTTAAGCCTGCCTCCTCAAATGAAGCCCCATGAAACAACTGCTAAGATAGTTTTTATAGCAGCCTTCGATCTTGATTTCGACTTCGCATTGAGGGAAAGAAAACCTTCCACTTTAGATGATGCACAGTCAGATGCTCTGGAATTGGAAGCGAACTTTGCCTCCACTGGAAAATTAAAGGGAAAAGCTGAACAAGATACCAGGAGGAGAGGCAAAGAAGAGGTTTCCCCCTCCAATCAGGAAAAGGATTCAGACAAGATGGATGAAATAAGAAAAATGATAAAGAATATGGTCAAGCTTGAACTGGAAGCTAAAAATGCAGCTCCCAAGAATTTATATAATGCTCCAAACAGAGGATATAATCCCCAATACAGAAGGCCCCCATTGCAGATATTGCCTAGAGAAGCAAAGGAACAACAACACCAGGTACCTCATCCCTTATACCTGGAAGGACCAGCAGATGACTCCACTGGGGATGTAGCTTATGGATTAGAAGATTCAAATTTGGCTTTTTCAAATAATGATGATATGGAATGCCCATTGCAAGACGAAAAAGAAGAAGCAGAGATTGACCATTATTGTAAGCAATTTGCTGATTTCATGCAAGCACAATTCAATGTAAAGTATGATCTCAGATCTTCAAGAAAGAGGACCCGAACTCAAGACCAAGAAGAAGAGCCACCTCAGAAAGAAACATCTGCTCAAAAGGAATTAGCGACAAAGAAGAACATAGAAAAAGGTAAGAATCCTCTGAATGCTCCTTTGCGGCCCAATGATCAGATTCCTTCTTCTTCAAAAATAGTCAGTCCCCCTAATGATGAACCTGTATCAGAAGAAATTAAAGATTCGGCTAAAAATAAAGAGTCAAAAGAAGTTCCGACAGAGAAGCCCCTTCCTACTTTCAATTTGCAAAAAGAACTTGAGAAGATCAAAATTCCAGTCCCCTTGACAAAATTATTAAAACAGCTCGTATATCAATCTCAAGTTACTTCCTTCATACTCCCTCCTGAAATGCTGATTGTTCCTGATAGTCTAAACCTGCAAGAAGAAAGACCCATGGTAGTATTTGGTCCACATGTCGAAGAGATAGATCCTTCTACTCCTCCTTTTTATGTGTCTCTAGTCATCCATGACCTACTGTTACACAATTGTATGTTAGATTCTGGGGCTTCCCATAATCTTATGCCTTTGTCTGTCATGGAACAATTAGGACTGCAAATTACAAGACCATATAAATACCTATATTCATTTGATTCTAAAAGGGTTAAATGTTTGGGAATGATTAAAGATTTAGTGGTCAATTTGGCGCAAATTCCAGCAAAGAGTGTGGTCATGGACATTGTGGTTGCTGATATCCCAGCCCGCTTTGGCATGCTATTGTCAAGGTCCTAGGGTACGAAAATCGGTGGGTCAATCAAACTGGATTTAACATATGCTACTGTCCCAGTATTTGGAGGCCAGGAGAGGAGGTTATACAGGGAGACTAGATTTGTTAAAATGGTAACTAAGGCTGACTCCTCAGAGAATTCTCCGATTTATAACAAAGAGGGATATTTTTCATGCTTGATGTTAGAAGAAAATCAAAATTATGCTCATGAGCCCCTTTTTGGTCAAATCCAAGCTGAGCAGCCTAAAGAAGATCAGGAATCAGAAATTTGGACTTTGCATTTTGATGGGGAAAATTCAAAAGAAGGCAATGGAGCTGGGGTGTTATTAATCTCTCCTGCAAAAAAATGGGTGCCACTGTCCTTTAAATTGGAGTATGAGGCTACAAAAAATGTAGCTGAATATGAGGCACTATTATTGGGATTACAGATAGCTGGAAACATGGGCATCCAATGTTTAAAATTCTTGGGAGACTGTGAGCTGGTGGTGAGATAGATCAAAAATCAATTCCAAACTAAGCATCCACGGTTGAGAGCATATAGAAACGAAGTATGGGACATGATAGAAAATTTGTTCTCAGCATTTAACATACAGTTCATGCCCCGGGAGCAAAACAGAATAGCAGATTCCCTTGCTATAGCTGCCAGTACATTCCGTCCTCCTTAGAACCCACTTCTAAGATATGAAGTGGAGGTACGTTACAGGCCATCTATCCCAGATAATATTAAGCACTGGTAGGTATTTGAAGATGATGAACAGATGAAGAGATTTATGGAGACAGTGGGAGAATTCTCCAATATGGAGATTGATGATAACGAGGAGGAAGAAGTTGAAAATATTGTAGAAAACAGATGGGAAGGGAAGATAGCAGGTAATAAAGTGCTGCAGCTGAGAGGAAATGTTATACCTAGAGGTCTGGTGCCTCTAGAAATATTATTTAACAAAGATGATATTCCATCGCAGCCAAACAAAGTGACAGAAGAAGATCAAGTGGGAGATTTAAATCTGGGTACTTATGCTGATCCCAAAATTGTAAAATTATCTAAAAGAGTCCCAGAAGAATACAAAGAAAAATATTTGAAGTTGTTTCAATCTTACAAAGATGTATTTTCTTGGTCCTATCAGGACCTAAAAACTTTTGATGTTAACATAATGCAGCATAAAATTCCTTTGAGGGAAGGTGCAAAGCCTTATAAGCAGAAGCTTAGACAGATAAATCCTCTGCTGCTCCCCTCTATTGAAAAGGAAATCAAGAAGCTACTGAAGGCCAAAATAATTGTGCCATTGAGATACTCAGAATGGATAGCAAACCTTGTCCCTGTTCGAAATAAGAATGGAGAAATAAGGCTGTGTGTGGACTTCAGAAATTTAAATAGAGCATCCCTAAAGGATAATTATCCACTGCCCAAGATGGACCACACCCTGCAGAAAGTAGTGGGAGCATCCAGAATGCCAATGATGGATGGTTTCTCTGGCTATAATCAGGTGGCTGTACTTCCAGAAGATCAGAAGAAAACAACATTCACTACACCATGGGGAACATTTATGTATGCCAGAATCCCATTTGGATTGATTAATGCAGGAGCTACTTTTCAAAGGGCAATAGACATAGCCTTTGTTGGGGAGCGGGACAAGTTTTTTTTGGTATATCTTGATGATATCACAGTGTTTTCAAAGAATGATGATGAGCATATTGAGCATTTAAGAAGAACTTTTGAAAAATGCAGAAGGTATGGTCTTTCTCTCAATCCTCAGAAATATTTATTTGCATTAGATGAGGGGGAACTCTTGGGGCACATTGTAACTAAATATGGCGTGAAAATAGACCCTAAGAGAGTGGAAGTAATAAATAGTATTCCTCTACCCAGGAATAAGAAGGAGGTGCAGGTGTTTTTAGGCCGAATTAATTTTTTGAGAAGGTTCATTCCTAACTATGCCGAGATAGTTAGACATATAACTAATATGTTGAAAAAGGAGAATGAAGTAAAATGGTCCCAGGAGTCTAGAGATGCATTCACAAGGATAAAACAGGCGTTCGCTGAAGCTCTTGTGCTAGCTGGACCAGATTACAAAAAGCCATTTATGATATTTTCATTTTCTTCACCTCATACAATTGTTGGAGTATTGTTGCAGAAAAATGAAGAGGGGTATGAGCAGCCTATTGCTTTCTTCAGTCAAGTCCTTTATGATGCTAAATTGAAATATAATATATTGGAGAAGCAGGCATATGCCCTAGTAAAGTCCCTAAAAGTTTTTAGAATATATGTTTTTCAATCTCACATTACTGCCTATTTCCCCACAGCAGCTGTCAAAGACATTCTTGTTCAGGGAGATAGTGAAGGAAAAAGAGGAAGATGGATTGCAAAAATACAAGAATATGATTTGGACATAAGACCTACCAAATTGATTAAAGGACAGGGACTTGCTAAGATGCTATTTGAATCAAATAATCAGGCCTTAGGCATTAATTTATTTGTGATAGCAAATGAAGAATCCGAGAAAGAAGAAGAACAGCAAGGGCTGGAGATGGCCACTCAAAAGATACATATGAAATATCTAACTAGTCCTTGGTATAAAGAAATAGTTGAATATCTTTTAACACTTAGCTGTCCTCCAAGTTGTGATAAGATAAAATACAGAGCAGTAAGGATGAAATATCAGAAATATATAATTTCCAATGGACATCTCTATTGGAGAGACCCTCTAGGTATATTACTGTTATGCCTCACAGAAAATGAAGTACAGAATGTAATGACAGAATTTCATGAAGGAATTTATGGAGGACATTACAGTTGGAGGGACACAACTCATAAAATCTTGAGGGTTGGTTTTTACTGGCCAAGAATGTACTCAGATTCTTTTGCTTCGATCAGAGCATGTGACAAGTGCCAAAGATTTGCAGAAAGACAGAAATTAGTAGCTTTGCCCTTGATTCCTATTCATGTGAATGAACCATTTCAGAAATGGGGATTAGACTTTATAGGAGAGATACATCCCTCATCAAGTGGCCAATATAAATGGATACTAACAGCCATAGATTATTTCACGAAATGGGTGGAAGCCATACCTACCAGAAATGCTACAGATGTCGTAATAATGAGGTTTATGGAGGAAAATATCATATCTAGGTTTGGCTGTCCTGCTAGAATTGTAACTGACAACGCGCAGGCTTTTAAGTCTGCTAGGTTTGTAAATTTTTGCCAAAGGTATAACATTACATTGACTCACTCCACAGCTTACTATCCACAGGGGAATGGCTTAGCAGAGTCTTCTAATAAAACCGTGGTGAGGGCCCTGAAGAAAACAATAAGTGAGAATCAGAAGAACTGGGACTCTCAATTAAAATTTGCTCTATGGGCGAATAGGATAATCAACAAGAGAGCAACAGGGAAATCCCCCTATGAATTGGTATATGGGCGAGCAGCTGTGTTTCCTGTACAATTGGCATTACCAGTAGCACGTTTCATGCAGAAAATTCAGGAAGAACCAGATGATATGATCAGAAGAATAAGTCAATTAGTGGAATTAGAGGAGACATGAGACCAGGTAAATCAAAGACTGGAAGAATATCAGGAAAAAATGAAGAATATTTTTGATCGCCACGCAAAAGATAGAAAATTTCAAATTGGAGACCTCGTTCTCAGGTGGGATGTTCGAAGAGCAGAAAAGGGCAAGCATGCTAAATTTGATCCGCTATGGTTCGGTCCTTTTAAAATTGTAAGGCAGGGAAGGAACAATACTTTTGTGCTAGAAAATTTACAGGGCGATGTGTTCGATGCCCCTGTAAATGGAAAATTTATCAAGCCCTATTTTCAAAGTTGATCCAGGCAGAGCAAGTTGGATTGTAATATATTGTATATATATTTTTCACTTTAGTTTTGGTTTGATGAGTGCGCTGATAAATTTTGAAGATAAGTTCTGGAAAGCAGAAGATCAGTGGTCTGCAGGTTCTCGACGCATTCAAACATGAACACGCCATCCCCAGGTGGAGCCAAATGTTGTACCCAACCACATCTTCATCTAATTATTCAAATGGGCCGAAATGCCATATTCAAATACTACATTAAGGCCTGGCCCCTTTTGCCTCAAGCTCAAACCACTTCCCCGTCATGCATCATTATGAAGCTTCATTATAAATTTTTATGTATATAAAAACTTGCTTATGAATCGCAAACACAATGTCCGTTCCAATTGAGAGTTGAGTTACAACTGTTCCGATTAATCCATCGCAAACATTTGCGATGTGATTGATCGGGTCATCACACCTCTCCGATTACCCCACCGCCCCAATCGCTCCATCCTCCCCGGTCGATCGCGTCACACTTCCTCCCCGTTGTGATTGCAATCACCTCCATGCCCCGATCTCCGATCGCGATTGACCTGCTGGGCCCCACCATATGATACTTCTGCCTGACCGTATAAAAGGCCTTTTCCTTGGTAAATCAGAAAGTCATTGGAATTTCAGTTTTAAAAGGGGATTCGCCCCCAATCGCATCGGAAGTTATCTGTGTGTCATTCCTCCCCTCTCCCCCTTATGATTCCTGATTGCGATTAGATCCCCTGGTCCCACTCCATGATATCCACGTCATCCCTTCCACTAATCCTCTCGTATGCCCGCGTGTCACCTACATCCACCCCAGTCATTTGTGTTCTCCGTTGACACATATTATCACAAATTCATATTATATACCTCTTCCTCGTTTATCTAGTGCCATTCCATTGTAAATCCTTCTGCTGCCTCTCGTGTCTCCACCATTCTCTTGTGTTTTCCACTGTTCCCCATTTTTCACCATTTCTGCGTGTCTTCACCTTCACAGACATGTAACTCATCACGCCATTATCTCAATGTCTGTTTTCCTTAAAATTTTTGTGGATTTTTGCAGGTTGTAGCAACAGGGAGTCTCCATTAATTTCCATTCTCATTAACAGAGACCGAATGCATTTCAAAGGATCACTCAGCAGGTGCAGAATAATGGAGCAAAACCTGGGGAGATGTGCTGATAAGACCATCATTTATGGAAGCTAAATGAACATTTATTAAATCCCCAGGGCAATTCAAAAGCGGCGGGTGCTGGTAGCTGAAAACATAAATGAGGTTACAAAGAATATCAACAGAAGATCAAGGAGTTCAGTGTCCGGCACCGGAAAATATAAATCCCGGCTTCAGGCTCAAGGGGCCGAGAGTACCATGTACAAACACGAGCAGCCTCAAGGCTTTATTGTAGCAGATTTTCCCCTCCAGCCAAGTACAGTCATTTATATGGTAGTCATTCCTGGTATGGGCGCAAATGTTTTCCGCCATTTTGTTCAAATTAAGTCATTAAGTGCGCTCCACCTACCTCCTTCTCGAGAATTCTCTTTATTTTCTATAAAATCCCAGAAATAAGACATTAGAGGGGTTCCAGATTTCTATCAGTAGACTGTGCAGTGAAAATGCTTTTGTATACATTTTGTAATATTTTTGTATGAAGGTTCAGAGCCCGGAGAGTCTCAGTGAGGAGGAGTTATAACTGCAATGAGGATTCTGGTCTTTGGTATCTCACAGTATGTAATTTTCTCTTATGTGTTAATACAATATCTCATTTCATGCTATTTATCTTCTTGTATCATGCTCTAGAATGCGAGTGGCTCACTAGTTTGCAGTAAGGATTCATCCTTGTTGATGCCCTTTCTGGAATTAGTCAAGCGCTTTAAATAGGCCTAGTCATGATATACTGTTCCATGTTCATCTCTTCCATATTTTCTGCTATATCAGTTGTTTTAGGAGGGTGCTTTTAAAATGCCAAGATTGTGTATGGATTATTGAATTTCCAAGCCCATGCATGGTTTTGTTGTATATCTGGGTATCAATCTAATATCAACTGGTATCTTCTCGTTATTTCTTTCACTGCATTCACTCTCTGATAATTTGATTTCTGTGGCATATTATCTGAACTGGCCCTCTTTACAGTAAGCCATCTCTTAACTGTCTGATGCCTTTGTATTGGAGTTTTGCATAATGTCCCTACACTATTCTTATCTTTGTATCAGCTTCTGAGAGAGAGATTGGTCCCAATCTAAACTTATTTATTTGTTTTACAAGAGATAGTAAGAGAGCTTTTGGATTGACAACCCAAGCTATATGATGAGCTCCTTGCTATATTAAGATGTCCTAGGCACTGGTCTATGGTAACTCTAGACTGTCTCTAGGGGGTGAAAAAATTTTCCACAACAGAACCCAACATGTCTGATAACACCAAAGGTGAATGAATCCAGCTCTAAGAGATATTGTGAAGGAGGAAGTACAAAAACTCTTGGATGCCAGTTTTATCTATCCTATTTTTGACAAACAGTGGGTCTTTCCATTAGTGATAGTACCTAAGAAACATGGAAGATGGCATATTTGTATTGATTATCGAGAATTAAATAAAGCCACTCTCAAAGATTACTTCCCTCTCCCTTTCATTTACCATGTGCTTGATACCCTTGCAGGAAAGAAATATTTTTACTTTTTGGATGGCTTTAGTGGTTATAACCAGATAACGATTGCACTCAAAGATTCGGATAAAACTAGTTTTACATGTCCATGGGGTAAATATTCTTATAAAGTGCTTCCCTTTGGTTTATTTAATGCCTCGACTACCTTTCAAAGGGCAGTCCTGGCTATTTTTGCTGATCTAGAATTTGTGGAAATTTATATGGATGACTTTTCTGTGTTTGGTGATTCTTTTTAGAAAACTCTCAAAAATCTAGAGAAAGTACTTCTTCATTTTTAGGAAGCCCATCTTTCTTTGAGTGACAAGAAATGTAGATTAATGTGCAAAGCAGGAGTGGTACTTGGCCATTTGATTTCTGATAAAGGTATCTAGGTTGATCCAGCAAATATTGAAATTATTCTACATCTTCTTGCACCCAAAACTCAAAGGGAAGTAAGAGGTTTTCTAGGACATGGTGGTTAGTATAGAAGATTCATTGAAATTTTTTCTAAGATAGTTGCCCCTCTTTTCTGACTTCTAGCTAAGGATAGTGAATTTTCTTGGTCTACAGCTTGCCAAAAATCTTTTGAAACATTGAAGGAAAATTTGGTGCAGGCACCAGTTTTGAGAGGTCCTAACTGGTCCCTGCCTTTTTACATTTCCTCTGACGCTTCAGATTTTCCTATTGGTGCAACTTTAGGACAAAAGCAAAATAAGAAATCCTACGCTATTTATTATATTAGTAAGAATTTTTCTTCCGCTGAATTGAATTATACAGTTACAGAGAAAGAGTTTTTAGTTGTAATTTTTGCAATTAATAAGTTCAGGCATTGTATTACAGGATATGAAGTATTTTTACATACTGATCATTCCGCGATTAAATATTTGATGAGAAAACTATTGATTAGCGGTAGAGTGACTAGGTGGTTGCTATTGTTGCAGGAAATTAATGTTACTATTGTTGATAGACCAGGGAAATCTAATGTTGTGGCAGATTTTATTTCTAGATTAGATAATCCTGGTGAAGCAACTCCTGTTAATGATGATTTTCCATATGAACATATTTTTTCTATGTCAACAGATTCTCTGTGGTTTGTTGACATTACTAATTACTTGGTTACTGGGAAAACATCACCCCACTTGTTTTCTCGTGAAAAGAAGAATATTATTCAGAAAAGTCCTGCATATTCCTGGATTCGAGGAGATCTCTTTTACACTGGTCCAGATATGATTATTCGTAGATGTGTAAGAGAGGAGGAAGTGTTTGACATATTGAAATTTGCTCACGATGAACCTTGTGGAGGCCACTTCGCTAATAAGTGGACTGCATATAAAGTATTGCATGTTGGTCACTTTTGGCCTTCCTTGTTTAAGGATGCAAAACAATATTTCAAGCGATGTGATAGCTGTCAATGAATGTGCCAACCTAATCAAACCAATAAAATTCCTTTATGCCCCCAGGTTATGATTAATCCATTTGAAAATTGGGCTATTGATTTTATAGGGCCAATAAATCCAACGTCATTAAGTAAAAATAATATTCTGGTTTGTACAGATTTTGTTACAAAATGGGTAGAAGGTAAAGATGTTTCCTTTGCTACAGAAAAAGTTGTTGTTGATTTTATTTTTACTGAAATATTTACTAGATTTGGTGTGCCTAGAGAAACTATTTCTGACAATGGTCCGCAGTTTATTTCTAATCTGGTACAGGGTGTGATGGAGCAATATAAGATGTGGCACAGGAAATCCACACTGTATCACCCGCAAGAGAATGGCCAGGTGGAATCCACAAACAAAGTGATCGAGTCCATTCTTACAAAGACAGTAAACATGCATCAGAAAGACTGGGTTGAAATATTACCAGAAGCTTTGTGGGCATACAGAACCACGTGGAGAAATAACACAGGACATACACCATATGAGCTGGTATATGGAAAAGAGGTTCTGTTACCAATTGAATTCCAGATCAAAACTTTCAGAACTGCAGTTCAGTTAGGAATAGATCTCTCTGAGGCACAAAAACAACGTATTCTCCAATTAAATGAGTTATATGAATTTTGTAGGGATGTTGTTCAGTAGAACATACTAATTTAGCAACAACAAAAAAGGTGGCATGACAACTCTATTGAGAAAAATCAATTCCAACCAGGTGATTGGGTGCTCCTTTATGATTCTAGATTTAAAATTTTTAAAGGGAAATTCCATACACGTTGGATGGGACCTTATGAAGTGATCCAAGTATTCGAGAATCGACTAGTAGAAATTAAAACTATTGATGGGAAAAATTCAGTATTCCTGGTAAATGGACACAGATTAAAGAACTATTTTCAGCCACTTGCCAGGAAATATTTTACACAGCAAGTCCAACAACAATTCGGGATGGTATGGTGAATGGTAATACCAAATTTTTGAAAATATGAGTTCTTCTTCTTAAAAAGAAAAAAAAAAAATCTAAATAAAAAGTAAAGAAAAAAATATTTTCCTGTAATTATGAAAATCAGTTCGCTGACATGATTGCAGAAGGATCAACTTGAAAACAAGCTTGCTGGTAGGAAGATCAAAAATTTCTAATAAAAATAGAATGTTGCATGATCTTTAGATATGCTAGCGACCACCAAGTAAAATCAGGTTCAGTAGAACCAACCTTTGTACAATTGGGGTAATTAGCATGGATATTTTTATTCAAGTAACGCTTAATTCTTGCTGCAATTATTTTTTCTTGCACCAGTGCAGGAAGACCTTCCACAAAAAAAATTTCCTTTCTTCATATCCCATTTCATAATATTCCCTTAGTTTCTTCTCCAATCCCAAATGATTAACCTTCCCATATTCTTCTGAATTTACCCTGTTTGTTTCGTAAAACCCCACTTTACCCTTGAATTTTTTTTCTCCTATCCCACTTATGTTTATCCCCTCTTGTGGTACTATTCTTGGAATCCCTGTAACAAAATTCCTTCACATTCTGAAATTTCCCTTTTCCCAATTCTTTATTCCCTCATGAATTGCGGGATCTCGTGTACAAAGAGCAAAAGGATATCCTCTAAAACATCAAGAAAGGGCGGAGAAAATTTCCAATTTAAATTGAGGAAGTCATGTTGGAAGTCCAGCTTAAATGCCTCACCTAGCCATTAAAACATTGCCGCAAGTACCAATCTGGCATGACCTCAAAGATGTCGCGTATTGATGGCTATTTCAGTGGAATGAATGGGTGATAAGATGGAAGGGATGGTGGACAGTTGGATCCCTATCTATAAGAACCAATTTTCCCAGTGTTCCATGTAAATTCTTGATTGTTCATAATCGTTAAGCAGCGATGCCACCTGTTTGAAGCAAACCTTCGTCTCTTAGTATGGCAGAAGAGACTGTTGAGTTTCACAATAGTCTTGCACTATTGCGAGACTCGGGCTTTCTTCAATTCTTGCAAAATTTTAACAAGCACGACCATGAAGTGGCCATACAGTTTTCCAGAAGTTTCAAAAATAGCCGAGTACAAATTGGGCCTCTAAAATTTAAGGTTACGGAAGAGTTTATAGCAGCAGTGACAGGCTTGGAAAATACTTGTGAGAAGTGGTTTAAAAATAAGAAACTAGAGAGGAATCAATGGTAGTGTTTCGTTGTTGACGGGAACATGAAGGTAGATTGGAAGAAAGGAATTCTGCACAGTGCCCTGCTGGGATAGTGGCGGGACATCCCTTTCATCCTACAAAAATTCGTAACCTATGAGGGAAGGTACTCCCTCACTTTTGTGTACCATTTTAGGATGTTGCAGCATTTTGAAGGCGGCCAGCACATCGGGTGGAGGATTTATTTCCCCTATTTTTTTCTTAAGAGCTTGGAAAAAATGGCCAAAGGTGTGCAGGATGCACGGTCAGACCAGGCCGACAAGAAATTATATCACCACGGTTTGATAAAAATTTTGGTCCAAAAAATATTAGAAATTAAATGAATGACCTGGGAGGCGCTGTTAAAACATCTACATAAAAAGAAAGCCACTGGAAAGGAGACAGAGGACCTCGCCAACACAAGCAAGGGTCCGAGTAAGAATGAAAAGGGGAGTGCTTCTTGCATTACGGCAAGAAGGAAACAACCCAAAAAATCAACAGAAGAAAGGGCCCCATCTCCAAAGAAGAAGAAGACAACTAGTGCACCTATTGAAGAGACTCCTTCTATGACACCAGTACAGGTACAGACACCCGAAGAAGACAACCTGTTAGTCCTTGTAGATGTAGAAAAATCTGTAGAAGTCAAAGATGACACTCTATTGGCCAATTTCATTAAAAAGGCCCAGAAAAATAATGAGGAATCTAGTGCAGGCGAAGAACCATAGGACCTCGAATCCCCTCCTGCACCACTGCAAGAAGAATAAGAAGAGTTGGAAGAACAAGAAGAAGAAGAACCGGAAGAAGAAGAAGAAGAATAAGAATAAGAATAAGAATAAGAAAAGGAAGAAGAATTTGCTGAAACTATGAGGGATACTGAGGTCCTTGATGAAGAAACAACCCCTATCGAGAAAGAAGATCTGGTAACTCTTGCTGCTCGGATAGATGAACTAGAGCTTCAAGTACAGAACTTAAAGCAGCTCATAGCTAAAGTGCAGGAGGATAAAGAACAGAGAAGAGAAGAATTAACTGCGGAGATCCAGAAAAATAAAGGAGAAGTTAGAGTTTGGAAGTACCGTGCTACACAATGTTTTAGGCAACTTAAAAAGGTGATAAAGAAGCTAAAGAACATCAGAAATAAGAAGTTTGAAACATTGCAAGATGATGTTAGTATGTCAGAGCAAGATTGAGCTGGAATGCTCAATGTTTTGAAGGTTTTTTGCAAAGGTAAAGAGTTGTGTGAGGACACACAATAGCTTAGGGATGGGAGGATGTTAGCCACCTAATATTCTCTCTTTTTTCCATTTTCCCCTTCCTAAATCATAACCATTTACCTTTGTTTTACCTCTTTTATGCACCCTCATCTTGCACCAGTCCAAGCATGGTGACATATTTTGTATAAACTTTATTTTTAATATTTTCAATTCAACTTAGCATTTATTAATTATTTATCACATGATTTCTTACTTTTTATAATTCTTTATAACTTATCGATATCTCCTATGTTTTTTTGGTAGTTAGAGTACTCACCGTGACCGCTGATCCTAGTGTTGTTGGGAAATATACTGAGAGGGGGGGGGGGGGGGTGAATCAGTATCTTGATCTGTCAATCAACTTTTTACTTTTCTTTTCTCAAAAACCCATATGCTACTTTACAGAACAAAACTAGCATATATACGCAGATATCCTTAAGGAAACTCGCGTATGCTCAGATATCTTATTATGCAGATAATTCTTATCTTAGATTATTGCACCATTCATTTATCAGATGTCAGTAAGTAGTAAACATGTACAGTAAGAACAGAATAAATCAACACACATAAGCATCACACATGAACACCAGGATTTTAGGTGGAAACCCAATTCGGGAGAAAACCACCACTGCTGTCGTCTCAGTCTTCAATATTTATTATAAAGAAAACATCTTACAACTATGTACTGGTGCAGACTCATACCAGTACGCAAGCACCCACCTGTAGAAGGCTACAACTATCTCTCGTTTACCAACCTCTCCTAGAAGGGAGCTACAACCCCCTGCTCTCGTTTATCAGCCTCTCCTCGAAGGGAGCTACTACCCCCTGCTCTCATTTACCAGCTATCACTGGAAGGGCGCTATTAGCCCCTTTCTGAAGGCTTCGACCCTCAGCACCCATGTAGACCACGTTTCATCAATTTTCAAACTGGATCAAACAGCTTGAACTCAACCCTTCATTTTTCAATAAACACACTTTGCCTAATGCTTCAAACAGAACAGTGAAACCACTGTAACCAGAATATCAGAGATTACACAGACTTCAGAATATATATGCAAAAACACATTCAACCATGAGAAACCATTAGTTCAAATACCATACGCGCTTTTATTTAAACAGAACCGCATATACACACGCTTTTCATTAGACGAACCCGCGTATACATCTCTGCATTTTTCCAATAAACCCTAGCTTCCCATACACACTTTTATCAGATCAGATCCACATATACACGCGCTTTTTCCACAATATACTCGCGTATAGATTTGTAAATGAAAGCATTGCAAAACAAACCAGATATATAAGCTTACCCATATTTATTCATTACCTTCAGTAGAATTTGTGCCAAATCTTCACTAGTTCTTCTTCTGCAGATCATCTTAGAGATTCATCATCATCAGATCTAAGGATTTAGAACCGTCCATGGGTGCATCATAGATTCAAATTTATCAATCAATAAAAAATTTCAATTATACAGATATACTTCAAAGTGAAGTATTTATTCAATACCCAGACACATGCACACTCTTGCTCCATGATCTTCTTCTCCTTATATAGATTTAGCCTTTGTCAATACCATGAGCCAAAACCACGCCACTTCCGATGGTATTCCTGGACGGGATCAAATAGATAATCAAGCACTCAATACAATGGGTCAATACCATGGTAACACCCCTTGGTATTCTAAATTTGGAGTGCAAAAGGGCATACATGACTTGGCACGTACTTTTCCGCATGCATACGCTACTTCGCCTTAACAAACGCGCGTATGCTTTGTGACACAACATATTTATCATTTTTCTAGTACTCACTGGAATTTATTTCTTCTGTTACTTCTGAGCTGATCTGTAGATACATCATCCTTCATTTTAACACATAGATACATCATCAATAACTCATAGGCAACTCATCAAGTAGGTTGCCATCAAGGACAACACATGCCAACAATCTCCCCCTTTGGACTTGATGGCAACCATGATGGTGTTTGATCATCACAACAGATAGATACATTGAATATATCCATTATGCAAACACCATGATGCTCTCCCCCTATTCAAACACCATGCTACTCTTCTGATTTGACATTAAGGGCAAAGGGTGGATCAGAACCAAGACCATGCTCCCCCTAAGTTCATGCTGAATCTTCAACATAATATTTAATGAAGTACACGACTCTATGACCTTTCCTATCACCAAGGACTCATACTTACATCAAGGATCCAACCAATTGGATTTACATATATGACTCAAGTACCCAACCAAGTGGGTTTACACATTTTTACTCAGCTACCCAACCAAGTGGGTTTACAACTATGAACAAGCCCTTTACATGACTGAATATTACAATTTACATCATAGGTCTCAAACATAACCTTTTCATCAAATTAAAAATATGAACTTTTATAAAAAATACCAAAAGGACCTCAAGAAAGAGATCATATTTTAGAATCATCATAATGCCAACAATGCATTACATTCAGCAATGCTAATGCTCCCCCTAAAGTTGTGCATACAATGCATTCTTTCCATATAACCAAAACTCCTCCTTAGCTTGTGCAACCTGGACACTTATAACAGCCAATCATGAAGACATCTTCACCCAATATCAGAGAATGAAACATCATTAGAGATACCAAACAGCACTACCACTGTGCTGAAAAATGCTGACCCAGAAGAATTTTGTCAGCAAATACCCATACGCGGTTTTCTGTGTCTAAACTCGCGTATATATGCGACTGTCCTCTAGGAAACCCGCGTATCCAATTTAATCTTCTGAATTTAAGCAGTTATGATTTTCTGTAAGGAAGAGACTACTCGCAAATTCTGTCTGAGATATTCGAACGCTTCCCTGGGCAGAGGTTTAGTAAATATATCAGCAACTTGTTCTTTGGAGGGAACGTACTCCAACTTCACCTTTTTTTCAAGAACTTGTTCACGTAAGAAGTGATACTTGATGGGAATGTGCTTGGTCTTGGAATGCATAACAGGATTCTTTGAAATACTGATGGCACTTGTATTATCACACATTATGGAGACAGGAGGTGTGCACTTGATTTGAAAGTCTTGTAAGGTTTGCATAATCCAAAGAAGTTGCGTGCAACATGATGCAGCAACCACATATTATGCTTCTGCTGTAGATAAGGCAATAGAGTTTTGCTTCTTGCTGAACCAAGATACTAACCGGGGCCCCATATAGAATGCTCCCCCACTAGTGCTTTTCTGATCATCAACATTTCCAGCCCAATCTGCATCAGTGTATGCATGAAGAGTAAGATCAGCATTCTTTGGATACCATAGTCCAAAGTCTTGAGTTCCTTGTAGATATTTGAATATTCTTTTGACAGCCTGAAGGTGATACTCTTTTGGATTAGCTTGGAATCATCCAACAATCACAGCAGCATGCATAATGTCCGGTCTAGTCCCAGTGAGATAAAGTATACTTCCTATCATAGATCTGTATTCTGGTTGATTCACCGTGGGGGAATCATCATGAGAACTGAGATTACATCTGGTTATCATTGATGTACTTATAGTTTTGCATTCTTCCATGCCATACTTCTTCAGAATTTGCTTAAGGTATTTTTCTTGTGATAAGAATATACCATCTGTAGTTTGATGCACTTGCAAACCAAGAAAGAATGTTAGTTCCCCAAGTAAAGACATTTCAAATTCTCGCTACATGAAAAAAGCAAATTTCTGACTCATAGATTCTTCATTGCTTCCAAAAATGATATCATCAACATATACAACCACAATCAAAAGTTTATCATTTTCAATTTTTGTGTATAATTTGCTATCAGCAGACCCCTTTGAAAATCCTTGTTGATGAAGATATTTTTCAAGAAGATAATAACATGCCCTTGGAGCTTGTTTGAGACCATATAGAGCCTTTTTAAGTCTACAAACAAGATTTTCATCATTTCCCAAAATGAATCCTTCTGGTTTTTCTATATAAACTTCTTCTTCTAGATCACCATTGAGAAATGTAGATTTAACATCCATTTTATAAACTTTGATTTGTTGAAAGCTTGAAAAGGCAAGAAACATTCTTATGGCTTCAAGTCTAGCTACAGGAGCAAAAGCTTCTTCAAAGTCTATACCTTCTTCTTGAGTATACCCCTTGCAAACAAGTCTAGCTTTGTTTCTTACAACATCCCCATTCTCATTTAACTTGTTTTTGAATATCCATTTAGTTTCAATGACATTTTTGTTATGAGGTCTTGGTACTAATTCCCAAGTGTGATTCTTTTCAATTTGATCAAGCTCTTCATTCATGGCATGAACCCAACATTCATCTTTGCTAGCTTGATTGACATTGTGTGGTTCAATAGTAGATAGAAATTCCAGATAGCTAGAAGATCCCACAAGAGTCGTTCTTGTTTGTACACCTGATCCCTTATCTCCCAAAATTTGAGATTCTAGATGATTCTTTTGAACATACCTGGATGGAGCCTTTTCAGATAAATCATCTTCAGGTTCTTCATTGGGTTCACTGTCTATATCATTGCTATTTGATGTATAAGGACATAAGTCACCATCGTCTTCATTTGTTGTTTGTTTTTCTTCCTTTGGGGCTACAGGAGACTCATCAATAACCACATCAATACATTCAACAATCTTCCGAAGTCTTTTATTATAACATTTATATGCTCTACTCGTGGAGGAGTAACCAAGAAGTATTCCTTCATCTCCTCTAGGTTCAAACTTGCCAAGTTTTTCATCATTGTTTTTTATAAAGAATTTACTTCCAAACACTCTAAAATGTTTTACAGATGGAGAATTACCATACCAGAGTTCATATGGAGTTTTGTTACTATTTACACGAACATGTGCCTTGTTGAGAATGTTTACTGCTGTATGTGCTGCTTCTCCCCAAAATGTGTCAGGTGTTCCAGAATCATCAAGCATAGCTCTAGCCATTTGTTGAACTATTCTATTCATTCTTTCTGCTACGCCATTTTTTTGTGGAGTTCCAGCTACAGAAAATTGTCTTTTTATGCCATGTTGTTCACAAAATTCAAGAAATTCATTTGAAGTATATTCTCCTCCTCGATCAGATCTAAGACATTTGAGTTTTAGATCTACTTCATTTTCAACCAGAGCCTTGAAGATCTGAAATTTCTCAAATGCTTCATCTTTGTGCTTCAACAACCCAATCCAACACATTCTAGAGAAATCATCAATAAATAAGATATAGTATTGTTCACCACGAGGTGAATTTTTCCTCATAGGTCCACATATGTCAGTATGAATGAGTTCGAGAGGCCTACTTGATGATCCTTCCTTGGCATTAAATTGCACTCTGGTCTGCTTGCCGAATTGGCAAGATTTGCATATGATACTTTCAGGTAGAGTAATATTGGGAAGACCACGAACAACATTAAGTCTTCTTGATTTGTTGATTTGAGAGAAGCTTAGATGCCCCAACCTTCTATGCCATAGCCATTTTTCTGAAGATTTACTCAAGTAACATTGTTCTTTGCAGTTCTTCAATACATACAGGTTGCTTGGATTTCTTTTTCCTTTTATAATTGTTTTACCTGTATCAAGATCACGAACCACATATTCTTTTGAACTAAAGACAACTTCAGTTCCTTGATCACACATTTGACTTACACTTAACAGGTTATGCCTTAATCCATCCACATACATGACATCATTAGCCTTCACCTTTTCTTTTAGAAACACAGACCCTTTTCCTTTAATTACAGCAGGAGTATCATTTCCAAAAGTAACTTTCTTTTCCTTTTCTAGTGTACTATATGCATGAAGTTTGGTTTTGTCACCTTTCATGTGTCTTGAGCATTCGCTATCAATGTACCATTGATTTTCTTCACCTTCTTCAAATAACGCTATGCCACAATTTTCAACCTGTAATTCCTTCTTTTTCCGTACTTTGGAGTTTGAAGGAAACTGCTCTCTTGGCTGAACTTTTCTCTTGCATTCATATTCTTCATGCCCAAAATTATTGCAATAAGCACATTCAACTTCATTTAGAAGAGGAGAAAAATTGTTATAGGTATTCTTCTTTGTTTCAATATCAATCCTTTTCTTTCTCGCTTCTCTTGTCATGATGGTTTTATATGCAACACATTGAACAACTTTGTGACCAAAATTGTGACATGAGAAACATTGTCCATTGAAGAAGAAATTTCTGCGATCATGAAATCTTCTACTTGAATTTACCTGTTGATTGGTGTTTCTTTGAAAGATATTCCTGTTAGTGTTCTTTGAATTGAGATGACCATGCTTTACCTATAAATATTCTTTATACCCTTGCTGAGTGGTGGAATTTTGTAAACCAGCTGTAGCTGCTTTTAGATAATTTGGTGCTGAAGCCTGAGAAGATTTCCCGGTATATCCAAGACCTCTCTTAACAAGAGGAGAGCGTTGTACCTTGATAATATCATTTAAGGTTTTAGATCCTTTAGCAAATCTAAGATTCAGAGTCTTTTCTTTCTCAAAATATTTTCTTAGACTTACCACTTCACATTCTAATTTCTCAATGTGTTTCTTTGCTTCTTCAAACTGCCCTTTCAGAGTCTCAATGGTTATTTTCCTTTCTTCTAAGAGTATTTTACATTATTCTAAGTGTATTTTGAGTTGATTGTTTTCTTCAAGAAAATCATTGTCCTCTAGAGCATCCACAAAAGTATCATTTTCTTCTCTAGATTCAAATGCCATTAGAAGTCTAAGATCTTGTTCACATTCTTCCTCACTATCAGATAACCCATCACTATCTTCATGAGTATAGTAACTTTTTCTAGTGCTAGACCGGTTCTTATTCCTTCTTGCTACTTCTTTCCCTTTTGCAGATATTTCTCTATAAGGACACTTAGCAGCATAATGACCAACTCTTCCACAATCAAAACATTTGAAAGGAAGCTTACCTCTAAACCGTCCTGTGCCAAGTTGAAGTTTCTTTACAAAATTTATCTCATCTTCTTCTGAGATATATCCTGATCCTTCTGCTTCTTGCACTTCTTTCCCTTTTGTAGAAGCTCTAAAGATGGCTTCTTTGACTTCAGATGGTCCTCCTCTTCTCATTTCATATGCGGTTAGTATGCCATGAATTTGTACTACAGTAAGAGTCTGAAGATCTTGTTTTTCTTCAAGAGCATAAACTTTTGACTCAAATTTTGCTGTTAGCGATATTAAATTTTTCTCAACCAAAGTAGATTCGGTTAATGTTTCTCCCAGATTTCTCATACGGTTTACAACATCATCAATATGTAAAGATAAACTGGCAATACTCTCATCACTATGCATCTTTAAATTTTCATATTCAATTCGGAGAGTTTGGAGTTTTGCATTTTTTACCTTTGCATCACCATCATAACTTAGAATGATTTTGTCCTACATTTCCTTTGTTGTATTTAGTTGCATAACTTTGACAAATTCAGATTCAGTCAGACTTCTCGTTATATCATTGACCGCCTTTGCATTTGATTCATAATTCTTCTTTTCAGTCGGATCTGTTGGTATTGTAGCTGGATATTGATATCCTTGTTGAACAATGGCCCATACATCTGTTCCCATAGACTGAAGATAGGATCTCATCCTTGTTTTCCAGAAGATTAAATTTCTTCCATTAAAGAGGGGAGGCTTGATAGATGTTGTTCCATCTTGATTGCTCATCTTGCTTGATCTTCCTTCTAGCGGCCAAGCTTTTTTTTTAGAAGGACCTGCTCTGATACCAATTGTTGGGAAAGAAACTGAGAGGGGGGGGGGGGTGAATCAGTATCTTGATCTGTCAATCAACTTTTTACTTTTCTTTTCTCAAAAACCCATACGCTACTTTACAGAAAAAAACTAACGTATATACACGGATATCCTTAAGGAAACTCGCGTATGCTCAGATCTCTTATTATGCAGATAATTCTTATCTTAGATTATTGCATCATTCATTTATCAGATGTCAGTAAGTAGTAAACATGTACAGTAAGAATAGAATAAATCAACACACATTAGCATCACACATGAACACCGGGATTTTAGGTGGAAAACCAATTCGAAAGAAAACCACTGCTGCCATCGTCTCAGTGTTCAATATTTATTATAAAGAAAACATCTTACAACTATGTACTAGCGCAGACTCATACCAGCACAAAGGAACCCACCTATAGAAGGCTACAACCTTCTCTCGTTTACCAGCCTTTCCTGGAAGGGAGCTACAACCCCCTGCTCTCGTTTACTAGCCTCCCCTGGAAGGGAGTTACTACCCCTTGCTCTCGTTTACCAGCTATCACTGGAAGGGAGCTACTAGCCCCTTTCTGAAGGCTTCGACCCTCAGCACCACTGTAGACCACGTTTCATCAATTTTCAAACTGGATCAAACAGCTTGAACTCAACCCTTCATTTTTCAACAAACACACTTTGCCCAATGCTTCAAACAGAACAGTGAAACCACTGTAATCAGAATATCAGAGATTACCCAGAATTCAGAATAGATATGTAGAAACACATTCAACCATGAGAAACCATTAGTTCAAATACCATATGCGCTTTTATTTAAACAGACCCACGTAAACACGCGCTTTTCATTAGATGAACCTGCGTATACATCTGTGCATTTTTTCAATAAACCCTAGCTTCCCATACGCGCTTTTATCATATCAAATCCGCGTATACACGCGCTTTTTCCATAGCAAACTCGCGTATAGATCTGTAAATGAAAGCATTGAAAAACAGACCAGATCTATAAGCTTACCCAGATTTCTTCATTACCTTCAGCAGACTTTGTGCCAGATCTTCACAAGTTCTTCTTCTGCAGATCATCTTAGAGATTCATCATCATCAGATCTAAGGATTTAGAATCATCCATGGGTGCATCATAGATTCAAATTTATCAATCAAGAACAAAGTTTAACTATACAGATATACTTCAAAGTGAAGTATTCATTCAATACCCAGACACATGCACACTCTTGCTCCATGATCTTCTTCTCCTTATATAGATTTAGCCTTTGTCAATACCATGAGCCAAAACCACACCACTTCCGATGGTATTCCTGGACGAGATCAAATAGATAATCAAGCGCTCAATACAATGGGTCAATACCATGGTAACACCCCTTGGTATTCTAAATTTGGAGTGCAAAAGGGCATATGCGACTTGGCACGTACTTTTCCGCGTGCATACGCTACTTTGCCTTAACAAACCCGCGTATGCTTTGTGACACATCATATTTATCAATTTTGGTACTCACTGGAATTTCTTTCTTCTGTTACTTCTGAGCTGATCTGTAGATACATCATCCTTCCTGTTAACACATATATACATCATCAATAACATAGGAAACTCATCAAGTAGGTTTCCATCAAGGACAACACATGCCAACAAGTGTAGGATCGGGTCTTGCACTGTTGCCAGCACAAAAAATCCTTGCAGTAGATTCGAACCTCCTTGATCACCGCCTCGTCTTTAGCTGCTTCAACCATGACAACAGAGTGATCCAAAGGCACCCGAGACCAAATCCGTAAAGGGCGAAAGCAGGGGATTAACTACGGCCATTTCGGCTAACTATCTAATTTTGAAGACCAAAAAGCTAAATTATGCGTTTGGTTATGTAATGAGTTAAAGGATCTATTTTTGCCTTTGGCCAAAGTTCTATATAATGTAGAATGTAAAGAGGATTAAAAAATGAGGAGGGAAGAGTTTTTGATAGTAGAGGAGAACATAAACATAGCCGAGAGGCAGTAGCAGGCCATTGTATTTTGTTATCACCCAAATCTGGGCTGGACGATGGATTAATGTATGTACTTGCCTCAGTGAATTAATAAAAGGAGCTCTACATCATGTTTCGAAAATTATGTTTCTGTACTGAGTTGATGAATTGATTAAGGTATTGAGCAACGTTTCTATTTAAAAGGGAAACATGTTGGTTGGCTAGGGCCCAGCCAACCCAGCACATTTACCCCATTTCTTGTTTTCTTGTAATTTTTGTTTACATTGTCAAGTGTGATTTAATCTTAAGCACATGTATTCTTGTCTGAGTGCAAGTGGATCCATTGTGTGAAGTAGATAACTTTCCTTTTCCTGCAATTTCTGTTCTTGCACTTGATTTTAGATTGGTTTTCCTCCGCCTAGTCCAAGCAAGAGAAATGAACTTGCACCAATGCACGTTGATGTGATATCTCTTTTTCTGCAATTATATTTGATTGGTTTTCCCCGCCTGGTCCAAGCAGGGGGAATGAACTTGCACCAATGCACATTGGTGTGATGCATCAAACTTTCTTAGTCTACTCCCTACAATCCTCTTTATTTCATTAAATGCTTATGACAGGATAAATATATATATTGATTGTTTCTTTATTTTTTCATTCAGTTAAGACCAGAAACATTCATTTTTATGTGTGAAATTTGATTTAACAGTATAATAGCACTTTCAATAATTAAACATTCAGTTTAAGAATTAAATGCTAAGTGCAGGAAGCTCTGATGCAATGCAAGAACTAGTTTCTTGCAACAGGATTTGAGTGCTTCGAACCTGGAAAAGTTAAATCCCTTGCATGAAGCGAAAAATAATTTAGTAACAACACCATCTATACCTTTTTCATAAATCTTTGTTCTTGCACTAGTGCAAGAAAGCTGCGAAAGTGCAGGACAAATTAGTGCAAGAAGGAAATCTCTAAAGGAGCAGGTTTAAGGGCCCATATGATGAGACTGCTAAATGTCTCTGCTAAAGAAAAACATACACTAAGTAGTTAAAAAATAATTAGCTGGAGTGATTGTGTTTTATCTTTAATTCCCTCTTGCAAATGCATTCTTTCTTGTTCCAGTCTTAGATTATTTTTGATGATTCAAGTTGCCTTCTTTTCTCTTTTTAATTTGATTCTGCAATCTTTCCTTTAAATAAAGTAGGGATTCATATTTGGAGGTTTATACCATCTCTAGAATTTCCTGTGCTTTGTCTCTAAGTTTACGAATCCCCATGGTTGACAAATTAAGTATTAATGAGTTTTCTTAAGTGTAATTCCTGCACCCAACAATTATTTATTATATTTTGTCTTTTTCTTTCTATTTGTTTTGACAAGTTATCTATAGCCTAAGCTTTTTAACATGTAACTTAGTTGGCATTATTATGCCTAGTATTTTCATGAAGGTTAAATAATAAGTTCCTAGGGTGTTTTTTCTTTCTACGATGACGCTTTATTTTCTTGTTTATACTGGTAATGTAGCCATATAGTGGCCAGTATCACCTAACTGAAGAAAACTTGTTCAAGTCTCTTATTTTTTTGGGGAAAAATGGCATTGACATTGTTGATGTTGAGGTATATGTCGTGTAAATCCTATATAGTATATTTTAGTTTATATTCTACTGTTCATCATTTTCCATGTCTTATACTTTGCATTGTATCTTCTTTCATTTTCAAAAGAGGAACTTAGTATTGATGGTAAGAAGCAGGAATTGAAGAAAGAGGAGAACAGTAACACTGGAGCAACAGATGAATAAAGAGAGATAAGATAACTGGTCTAGTGATCATTAGGGGAAATTTGAGGTCGAAAATGGGCCTTCTAAGGAAATTATAAAATAATAGTGGAAATAATAAAATAATATCTTATTACATCATCAAATTTTAGAAAGAAAAAAGAGAAAAAACTATTCTTTCAACTTGTATTTTGAACTTATCTCTCAAATGTTTTACTCAAATTTTGAGCAAGAGTACTCGTTGGATGCAAAATATAATTCCACATACAAGGAGTAACCATGTTACATACTTTTGATAGATCCTTCTACACGAAAAATGAGAAATACATGAAAAACATGATTGCAATCATGTCTTATCATGTATTTCTCATTTTTTGTGTAGCAGGGTCCATCGAAAGTATGAAAAATGGGTACTCCTTGGATGAGGAATTAAATTTTTCATTCAACGAGTACTCCCGCTTGAAATTTAAATAAACACTTTGGGAGGTAAGTTGAAAATACGAGTTGAAAAAGTAGTATTATTATTTTATTATTTTTTAATATTTTTACCCTTTTACTTAAAAAATGGTGAAGCATCCCCCATTGTTGACATCAACATCATGAACCCTATTGGTTATTATAAACTTTGTTTTTTTGTAAATTTTTCTTAGGAGGCCCATTTTAGACCTCAAAATTCCCCTAATGACCCTTAAAGACAATATCCTGAATGAGACACACACATACAGACTGATAGAATTTACAATCTATAAAGTTTCAAGATATAATTTTTAAAAGTCTAATTATTTGAAGGGTTCTAGCTCAATGGAGAAGCAAGTACTTTAGAAGCAGGAGGTTGATGGCTTGATTCTATCATGCCCTGATATTCATATGGAATGGCAGTGATCATTTTTTGGTGACAAAGGATCTTTTGACCATCACCAATGAGCTTATGGTGACATTTTTTGACCCTCACTAAAATATGAAATGGTGACTATCAATGAACACCACCATATATATGAATCAATAGTGATGGTTTGTCACCATAAATCATTGTTGTTGATATGAAATGATGAGGGTCACTATTTGTCAATATATTCATTATTCATGATGGACCTTGAAGTCACCAATGAGATTATCATGACATATTTTTACCCTCATCAAATATGAAATGGTGACGAACACGATTTGTTATTATAATCAATATTCGTGAAGAACCTTGAATGTCACCAAAACAACTATACTTTCAGTGATGCCACCTTTGGTGGCATTCATTATTTTGGTTACCGAAGTTATGGTCACCCACCATTTCTCATATGAAGTGGTGACGATCATTATCCATCATTATAAATCATTATTGGTGATGAACCTTGAATTTTACAACACATATACTTTCGACAATGCCACCTTTGGCGAAGTTCATTTTTTGGTGACGAAGGCTCTTTTGACTGTCACCAATGAGCTTATGGTGACATTTTCCCCCCCTCACCAATGTCATTTTTTCTTGCAGTGTCTAATACAAAATGTTATGAAACTAGCTCACAAAATAGAATAAAAGAGAGATCAACAGCTTAGAAATCAACCTCTTTGAGGGGGAAACCTCTACATAAATGAAAAATTCTTGGATGATACAGATGAAAAAACCTCCTTTCTATATATAGGAGTCCAATGGGTCACAATATAATCCTTATCGACATAGCAGTAACAATTTAAGGGCACAATAATAAAAATATTTGGCTTCTATGGGGCGCAATAATAACAATATGGGGACTACATGGGCAGAAAAATAACAATAAGGGAGCTATACTAACAATAAAAATAAAGAGAAAACTAGTATTAAAGGGACCACTAACAAAACACACACACCAAAAGAAGCTGAACTTTTGGAAGAGTTGAAAAATATTTGTAAACATTCCTCTCCTTTAGGCCACAAGGATTTTCTCATATACAATAATTTAATCAAAGAGGAATGTCTTATAATTCCAGGGTGGATAAAAGTATATGCCCATTCTATCAATTTCTTAGGGGAAATGGCTAGCCTTATGCTTGGGAAGGTCACCATCCCAAACTACTTACATCCTATGATCCCAGTAGTATATTTCCACATCAATCAGATATTGTAGTTACTAACACTCTCATTGGCTTTGTATTTGCAACAAATTTCATGACTAAGGAGACAATTCTTAAACTCAATCTCCAAGGATCCCTAAGGAAAACCACCATGATGCTACATCTTGCTAATAGATCCATGGTAGCACCTAAAGGTGTTACTGAGGATTTCATGGTCTCCATTGATTCTTGGGAATATCTTATATATTGGAAATAATGTTTAATACTAAGGGGGAGGGGGGCGTGAATCAAAATTAAGGCTAATTTAAAATTTTATGCCAATTTTCATTCAACATTCAAACTTGGCATTCATTCATGTGAGAAATCAACAACCAATTATAATAAGAACAATTGAATAGTCAATACATCAACACACATCATGAACAACATACACATGAACATCAAGGTTTAATGTGGAAACCCTTTTGGGAGAGAATCCACTAGAGATTATTTGTTACTTGATGTAAAAATGAGCTCCTACTCTATTACATAAAAATATTTGTGAACCACCACTCATAGGAATCACCAACTCCCTTTGATTTTTTTCTAGAATCCACTATCAGGAAGAATTAACTCCCTTTGATTGTTTGCTAGCATACACTATTAAGGAGCACCAACTCCCTTCTTTTGTAGGCACATGATAAAAATGCCAAAAGCACCAACTAAACCACCAACTTCATGGAATTTTTGCAAGCACCAACATGTATTTCCTTGGATTTATGCAAGCACCAACTTGCAGGAGGAACCAACCCAAGATTTCTTTAGATACCCACATACATGGAAGCACCAAATCCCTATATGTAGGATCCAACCCATAGTCAATAAGGCAATTGGCAGCCACTCTACCTAATGTCAACTCTTTGTTCTCCTTTGCAAATTTCACTTTTCTCATCCCACAAAACACTATTTTTTCTTCTCACTTTGCAACAACTCACTGTTCTTGACCCTCTGCTCTCAATAAAATATACTTAACACTCGACCCCTTCCATTTGCAGGTTCTCTCGACCTCTCACAACAACATAAGCACACTCTGGGCCTGTTTCCTTTGCATAGGCATTATTGACCTCTCTCTACAACATACTAACACACATTTCTCTCCACTCAACTCTCTCAACTATGTTGTGTTCCCCACTTTACAAAAAAATGCAACCCATAATTTTTGTCCTTTGCTGCAAAAGGAATGATGTCATCTCTACTATCCTCCATACTTCCTTAAATCACGCACAATCATGGCCACCCATGTTTTTGTTGCATAAAATTTTTTGACCAATGCAACCACATTCAACTCTGGGAATAGGCTTCGTTCACTCAACCATTACAGCTACATTAAATCATAGAATGGGAACCTAATCATTTCTCCATTATAAGAATTAAGTCAAAGTCAAAACTGTGTGCTCTAGCAAGGCTCTCCATTCTTCTTAATTTCCCATAGAGCTCATATTTCACTTCAACATGGTTCTCGTTACTGTGATCAACGCTTCTACACATGACCATATTTTACATTAATATTCATTAATGTGCAAGAAAGCACAAACATGGTTGTTCGGAAGTCAATTGATACCTTTGTAAAACATGGTCCTTTTTTTCTCAGTCTCTTGCCTTCGATAGTAACCAATGACTCCATTAAAACATTTATGAAATCATGGTCCTTTGGTCCAAAAATTATTCACAGTCGCTTAAACCAATGGTGTCAACCTTACTTGTGCATTTACGTAGCTGCCGACTCATTTTCATGCTCAGAGGAAATCAGATCTTAACTAATTGTCGACCCATCCATGCTTACATACAACTTATGGTGAATATCCAAATTGGTGTAACTTCCAAATATGGAACACATAGCCCTATAGTTTTTGACTCATTCATATCCACAGGTGTTAAGCATATAGCCCTCAGCCTTCCTGTCCCGACACCCTTTTCATTGAAATAATCTCGAAGTCCCTAGGTCACCTTAATACCACTGCAAAATGACTCTTGGGTTCCTCTTTACCTTCAAGCCCCAAGGGATTATTCTTCTTACATATATCCTTCCTTTCCCTTTGTAAAATGACACCCACATGACCAGGTGTAGGCAGTAAACATTAACCCCTGACTCCTTTTACCTCAACACTTGTATCTTAGCCAAAACTCTATGCACCCTTTTTTTTCCTCTAACATGATCCTTATAGGCTTCTGAGTCTAGTTGGCCCCCCCCACTGTGTGTACTAACTAATCAAAGTCCCTGTCGGGATGAGATATCTAAATAACATGTGTTGATGCTTATATCCTTTTCAAAACTACGCGAGCATCAAGCCCCAGGGATAATGTGTCACAGTGATTTTTCCCGATGCATTTTCCATTGGCCCATGCTTTGACATGACCATTTATTCTTGATGCCCAGTCAACCTATTGGATCCACCTGTGCACCTTTCTAATCCTTTTGACATAGCCCTTCTTGGATGAAATCATGCTTACGTCATCATTCTTGAGTGGTGACACATATCACCCAGATTTGGCCCATTATGCCACCCTAAAATTATGAATCTACCTTTCACGTTTCCCCATGTATCGACATGATGCTGACATCACCTCGAAAAATAAAATTCTACCATGTTCTTGTTAGACAAGAGAGAGAAAATGGTCTCATTCCTTGTGTTTTGTAGCGATTTCCTTTGTTAATTTTTCATAAGGGCCCCAACCTTTTTACACTACTACACTCAATGAAACCTCTGGGGTACTCCCATAATGCTGGTGTGTTAAGTGGGACCTATACTATCCAATGAAAGAGCTCTTCACCATTGCGTTCAGAGTTCAACATGTCCTGGCACCTTTGCCCAGTACTTTTGATGCATGCAACTTAAAAAAAAACTTTGGGCTCATACCGTCGAGCCTTCTCCCCTCATCCAAGTTGTAGGTGGGCTCCACCTATAGCCAATAAAAAAGGCTCCCTTTTCAACACTATCTTCCCACATCCTCCTGACACTTCCTTTAGAAGCTCTATTAGTAGCCTTGTTAACTCTGTCAGGTTGTCATATAAATTGCTCCAAAGGGTCCTCCAACTAATTTTAGCACTACAACTTTGACTTTGGAGGTCCAGACTGTGATTGTCGAAAAATTTTGATCCAGGAAGCCATTTAAAAACTTCGATATACCATTAGAAAAAATATTTCCAAGCATTATCTAAATTCCATCTCTAATAGTATCTAAGCTAATCTCTTTAGGAAATATTTCCTCCAAATACTAGGACGTATGTCCATCATAATCATCATATTATGGCTTCTCCAATAATCCTTCTACTATGATGATTCTCTACAAAATACTATGACAACCATGGGGCTCCCCCTGAGCTTGGCACTCCATGCACATCAATTCTAGCTTAGTTTCCATCACATCTAGCCTAGTGGACATCAATGCACACCTGGTTAACACTAATGCCACCACATTTGATGTCACTAACAATCAGACAATGTCAATTGTCCAACACATCTCCCAAATGCATGTTGACATCAATGCCAACACACTTTCTTCCACTATCCATCCAGACAATGCCAACTACCTAAGAATATCCACCTTTGGCATTGATGACAACACCCCATTTATTCTTCGCATTTATGGCCAGTCCTCATGTTTCTTCCACACTTCTCCGTACATGAGATACCAATGGATTTTTCTCCTCTACATAGGCCATCAAAAAATTACTCTCCCCCTTTAACATAAATGGAAAAGGGATACTAGATGTTCCTTCTTCTCCTTCTAACAGTCAATAGCTGAGGGTTTGGTTGCTGATGTGAATTATTATTTGAAAACTTGTTCTTCCCATGTCAATATCCTTACTGAGGAACCTGAAGTCTTCCATCCAAGATCAACTACAAACATCATGACCAAATAAACCTACAATAATATAACCTTTAGCTGAAGCATGTATTTGAATCTATATATAGATGTTGATGTTGCTCTAGAAACTGGACATATAGGATATTCTCCTCCTAAACATATACTACCTCTTATTTAAATTCTCATTCATTTCTTGTGATATTATGGCTTATAACTGAGTAATTTTTTTTCCAATGCATATTTTGTATCAATCAAAGGAAACTGATACCAATTAAAATTTCTCATGGTATGATTGATGCATGCAAATAAAATAAATTAGTGATGAATTGATCTTGCTCTTCACTATTATTTCTATTGTTTCTCCTTTCTCATGAGCATGCTAAAATCTATCCCCTAATATCACTCTACCACAACTAGAGACTGCATCTTAATGATACCAATTTCACCAAGATGTTGATACAATTTTGAAAATGCATTGGGAAATTTCTTATATGTCCTACTAAAAAACAAATGACTACTTGCACAAAAATGTTACTCCACATGAACCTAGACCACTAGTTGACATATTGATACCAATTGAAATCTAAGGGCCATTCAATGATTTTACAAATTGTTTTCATGAACATAAGATTTATAACCATAATCAAATTTTCAATCTTAAAAGAAACAATGGTATTTCACCTAAGATGCAAACATTTCATTTCTTGAACAAAATTTCTTCTGGAGTCTAAAAATTTGTTTCTTGTTACTGCTTAATAAAGAAACTCCCCCTAAGAAAATTCTCTATGATTTCTAGCATCTACTTCCTTTCTTATACATGACAACTGATCTTGTGGAGTTTACTTAAATGTGGGCCTCTTGTCATTCCACACTTTTGATGCAACTCATATTATTCTCACAACATAAATTTCTATGAACTCCCCCTAAAATAGTTGTATATTCCTTTCTCTTTCAATGCTGATACATTCAAAATAAACCAATTTATTCTTGTAGTTAGCGTAGAGACTCGGTGATACCTCAAATTTTCAAAAGCATCACTTTTTAAAAACTTTATTATGCCTACATTTGGCTTCTATGGCCTCCCTTGAGGCCATTCTCTTCATTCACTGAAGAGAAACAAAGGATATACTCCACTTGAACATATTTTCCTCCTTATTCTTCCACATATTCACTGGTCGAGTCTTGACAACAAGATTTATTTCTAGCTTATTCTTTGCCCATGTTTGAGCTTTCTCTTAGCTCAGATTGAATAGAGAGAACTCCTCTTTTCATTCCTCTCTCTTCACCCAAATACTCTTTCTACATTTTTTCTTTGTTTGTAAGAGAATTTTAATTGGGTTGTTTCTTCTATTCTTCACCTGAGGCTTGTGCTAATTTCAACTGGAACTTAGAAAGGGTTTTACCACAGGAATCTTAGAATCATCCCTCTTAATTTTTCTCTGATTTTTCTTGAGAGAAGATTCAAATCCTTGATGGTTTCTTCTTCAATTTTTTAGCATACCCCCTTTGCATATATCACTGAAACACATACTCACAATCCTCTGCTATTTTTTCTTCAAATTTTGAGCTACTACATTTGCATGATTTATCTAAGAAGCAGTATTTGTTATGTTATATTCACAGTCCACTTCCTTATGCCCAATATTTCCGTAGATGTAACATTAAAAAAGGCTTAGGGATGAAGCCAAAATATTTCTATTCTTGGTAGCATTCCTAATAAAATGTCCCTCGCAACTAACATACTTTCCCCTAGTCCCTTTGTGCATTCTTGGGTTGCTGCTACCCAACACATGTTTTTCTCTTGCATGCCATCTACAGTCTATTCCTTTATGTCTAATTTATTGCAAGAAAAGAAATATCCATAAAAGGGATTTTGAGGGCTAAATATACCTTATGTTTGAGAGCTTTGTCATTGAGGGGGAAAACACCTATGTTGGTTCTTCATGTTCCTTTCATGAAAGTTTGCATTACTACCTTGCATTATTACTTGTTGCAGCTCGGCTTTCTTCTGCTACTCTCCTCATTGTTGCTACTTTTTCTTCTCTTGTTACTAATCCTTTCCTCATTTTCGCCGCAATCCAACTACTTTTTTTCCTTTATTTTTTTTGCATACGAAACCAACCTTGATGAGAGTGGGTGTCTACTTAACAATAATCTCATGCAGTTCCTTTCTGCTCTCCTCTGTTGGAAAGTGTAACTAGCTTTGGTCTTATAAATGACTTGTATTTATGAATTTATGTAATGAAGAATACAAAGGTAATAAAATTTATTTTGCATCATGGGTTTCATGAGAAAGGATTTTTTATTATAGTTCAAAGGCTTCTTCTTGATGTCTATAGGAGTTTTTCATCTTGTCATAAATGTATAATTTAGAGTCATGTATATGAAGGATTGTTGAATTGTAAAGGAAAAATATTGATGAAAAATTATGCCTCAATACCTTGTCAAAATGCTCATGGAATTTGGCTCAAATTTCATGCATATACTCTTAAACAAGTTGGCCTAGAAGATGCTGGAAGATCTCCTTGAACAATTGAGCTCACCAACAAATTGGCATGTCAGCCAAGAAGAGAGAAAAAATCCCTATATAAAGGAGGGGTTGCAGCCTCATTTGTTAACCAATAGTTTGGACACATCTGAGATGATAAGTATGGGTTTTATTCTATTTTTTGTGCGAATAAGAGAAGGTTTCCAATGAAGTAAGGAATATTGTATTACATCTCTATTTTGGAATATTACACCTCATAGATTTCAGCTAGGTCGAGGGATTACCACAACAAAGATAAGTTTATCTAATACAGTGTAGAACGAGGTGTTTATATAGTTTTGAAGCAACACATCAAGGAAGGTTTTCAAAAGTGCAGAAGGGACTGAGATCAATGCGGAGGAAAGGTAGTGCTAGCCTCTACAAATGATCTGACATTATCATATATATTCGGAAAATATTCAAAAAATTAAGAAGAAGGTCGTCATATCATGGAGAAAAAGGAATTATAGCTAAGAAAGAGATTTACATCTACGACATCAATGGTATAGGAAGATAGGCTGAATATCTTGAAGAAGAACAGTTTTGAGCTATTGGAATAGGAATTGTGTTTCCCTAGTGATGGTACATTATGGTGTATAAAAGGGAGATCAACAAAAGGAGCCTAGAAAGAGTAGTGACAATGTCTAGACGCATACTAGTGTCAAGGGTCGGTGTCATGGTCATTGTACTCATCAATTAAATATATATCAGAAAATTTACTTTTGGGTTTTCCTCTCCAAGAGGAAGAGGTTTTGGCCCTGGATTGAAAGCCTAAATTTTGTGTCTCTTGTGCATTTGGTAATTTACTTGATGAATAACATAATAATATAATTAAATATAAGATCTAAGTGAAATAAGAGTAACTAAATAATAAGTAATTATCATGAAAGAAAAATTTTAATTAAAAGCCCTAATTTCTCAATATCCTCAAGCTTATGATATTGAGAAAACTCTTTATTTTTTTTTCTAGTCCGTGCCTCAATGAGACTACTTCAACTTGTAGTATCTCACAGTGAGCTTCCTTCTCATTCAACTGATTGGTTAACATTCCATTCAATATACTAACTTATTCTTGTTGAGCATTAATATCAACTATTGTTTTGCTCAAATTCTCATTCTCAAACTCATACTCATTAAATTGCTCTTTTTTACTTTAGATTGGCTTCTGATAGATCCTTGACATCCTCTGTAATAGAGAACAACTTTCTCCTAAAGTATCTCCTCTAATTCTGATCCTTCTCTTCGCTATTAGAGGTGCTAGTTGAGTCACCAAAAAGATCTAAATCCCTCTCTGTGTCCATGGAATATTATAAAGGTCTCATAAGTATCCCATCTTCATCACTCCCAAGGATGATCTTATTATATTCTACATGAGAACACTCATATGATCTCTCTCTTATTTCTTCATCCAATTTCCATTCCTCTTGAGAGGTATCTTCTTCTTCTATTGCTATTAAGGTAGGTCTATCTTCATTACTACTACTAGATGCATGCATATCTCTGTCTTTAAGTGATTTAGATGAATATCTAGATAATGATTGGCATATTTATTTGAACTTATCATAGATAAATAGCATACCTTCTAATAAGCATTTCCTTTCTTTTAATTCTTCATCATCCCTTCAAATGCGATGAGAAGAAACTTATGCATTAAGAGGAATATCTTCAATCTTATCATCATCTCTTTTCTAGGATGCTTCCTTTGACATCTTCCTTCTCTTCTTCTCATTAGTATAAACCTTTAGAAATTTGGGTTTACTTCTTGAGCAACAAGGTTCATCATCCTTCTATGTTGTTTCGTAGCTTTCTCCTCCATATAGACATTACAATTGGCCCAACATTTCATATGTTGCCTCACAATGTATCACTATATCAACATCAAACTTTGAAAATACTTTCATGATGATATCCTTGTCTTTTATATTAAATTAAATATTTTGTACATACTCTAGCAACAACCAAAAATATTCATTGATGACCATCAAATAAGCTCGACCGAGAAGAGTGAAACAATCCCTATATAAAGGAGGGGTTGCAGCCTCATTTGGTAACCAATAGTTTGGACATGTCTAAAATGATAAGTATGGATTTTAGTCTATTTTTTGTGCAAATAAGATAAGGTTTCCAATGAAGTAAGGAATATTGTATTACATCTCTATTTTTGGAGTATTACACCTCGCATATTTTAACTTGGTCGAGGGATTACCACAACAAAGATAAGTTTCTTTGATAGAGTGTAGAACGAGGTGTTTATATAGTGCTGAAGTAATACATCAAGGAAGGTTTTGAAAAGTGCAGAAGGGACTGAGATCAATGCAGAGGAAAGGCAGTGCTAGCCTCTACAAATGATCTTACACTCTCGTAAATATTCGGAAAATATTCACTAAAGTAAGAAGAAGGTCATCATAACATGGAGAAAAAGGAATTACAGATAAGAAAGAGATTTATATCTACAACATCGATGGTACAGGAAGATAGGATGAATATATTGAAGAAGAGAAATTTTGAGCTGTTGGAATAGGGATCATGTTTCCCTAATGATGGTACATTACGGTGCAGAAAAGCGCGATCAAAAAAAGGAGCCTAGAAAGAGTAGTGACAAGGTCTTGAGGCATACTGGTGTCAAGGGTCGATGCCATGGTCATGGTACTCGTCAATTAAATATATATATGAATAATTACTTTTGGGTTTTCCTCTCCAAGAAGGAGAGGTTTTGGCCCTGGCTTGAAAGCATGAATTTTATCTCTTGTGCATTTGGTAATTTACTTGATGAATAACATAATAATGTAATTAAATATATGACATAAGTGAAATAAGAATAACTAAATAATAAGTAATTATCATGAAAGATAAATTTTAATTAAAAGCCCTAATTTCTCAATATCCTCAAACTTATGATATTGAGAAAACTCTTTATTTTTTTTCTAGTTCATGCCTCAATGAGACTGCTTCAACTTGTAGTATATCACAGTGAGCTTCCTTCTCATTCAACTAATTGGTTAACATTATATTCAGTATACAAAGTTCTTCTTGTTGAGCAGTAAGATCAACTATTTCTTTGCTCAAATTCTCATTCTCAAATTCATACTCATTCGATTGCTCTTTTTTTCTTGAGATTGGCTTCTGATAAATCCTTGACCTCCTCTATAATAGAAAACAACTTTCTCCTAAATTATATCCTCTAATTCATATCCTTCTCTTCGATATTAGAGGTGCCATTCGAGTCACCAAAAATATCTAAATCCCTCTCTGTGTCCATGGAATATTATAAAGGTATGATAAGTATCCCATCTTCATCACTCCCAAAGATGATCTTGTTATGTTCTACATGAGAACACTCATAGGATCTCTCTCCTATTTCTTCATCCAATTTCCATTCCTCTTTAGTGGTATCTTCTTCTTCTATTGCTACTAAGGTAGGTATATCTTTATTAATACTACTAGATGCATGCCTATCTCTTCCTTTAAGTGATTCACATGAATATCTAGATAATTATTGACATATTTATTTTCATTTATCATAGATAAATATCGTACCTTCTAAAAAGCATCACCTTTCTTTTAATTCTTCATCATCCTTTTGAAAGCGATGAGAAGCAACTTATGAATTAAGAGGACTATCTTCAATCTTATTAGCATCTCTTTTCTAGGATGATTTCTTTGACATCTTTCCTCTCTTCTCCTCATTAGAAGAAACCTTCACAAATTTGGATTTACTGCTTAAGAAACAAGGTTCATCGTCCTTCTCTATTGTTGCGTAGGTTTCTCCTCCATATATACATTACAATTGGCCCAACATTTCATTTGTTGCCTCACAATGTATCACTATATAAACATCAAAATTTGAAAATCCTTTCATGATGATATCCTTGGCTTCTATATTAAATTAAATATTTTGTACATACTCTACAAATAACCAAAAATATTCATTGACCATCAAATAAGATCACATTCTAATCCTATAGAGCACATAGTATAAACCACTCAAAAATGGAACTCCATTTGTTGATATTTAAATTTTATTATCCATTGTTTCCTTTTGATATACCTTCAAGCACTGAAGTTGTTCCTGAAGGAACTAGGCTCTGATACCAATTTTTGGAAACAATGTTTAATACTCGGTGGGGTGAATCAGTATATTGTAGCTACTACAACAACCTCCAAAATTTCCCCCCCTTTTTAAATTTTTGAGCCCCTGATGGATTGAAATCTGGATTCAAGACTGAAGTTTGATCTTTCAAAAGTCTTAGGTCACTAAGTCACAGAATAGGTCATTTTATCCAATGAGCAACCTAGCGACCTTGTGACCTATCAGGTCGCCAAGTCACTAAGTCACATATCGCTTTCAATTTTAAACAATTGCGACCCAATGACCCTGTGATCCCCAGGTCACAAGGTTGCAGGGTCATGGGGTTGCACATGTCATCAACGTGGTCTTATCACGACTCTGCGACCCCATTTATTTCCCGCAATCATGACCCATTTATATATATAAGGGTCACATAGGTCACATTTCACCCATTCGACGAAGAGAAAAAATGCTTTTGACAAGCCAACTGGAGTGCTATTTTTTTGGGTAACTTTCCTAATCCTCCTGCTGTTTCCATTTTTTCTATTTGTTGCCCCCTTCCCCCTTATTTTAGTTGTTTTAAGCCACCAGCTATCCTCCATTAATACCTTCTTGGAACCTACATTCTTCTCTGAGTCTCCAAACCCTATCAATATTATGCAAAACTTGTATATGAAGCCAACCAACCTCCCCTGTGTTAGTCTCTTCCTCAAATGACCATTTCTTTTTTCTCCTCCCTGTTTCCCCTTATTGATTTAAGTTAAAACTGAGCAAAATACTATGTCACCATTCAAAATTGTCTGCCCAACCCTAGTGCGACCTCCGACCCCACGACCTTGCGACTCCCGCGACCCAACGACCTTGGTCCCTGGTTGCTAAGTCACCAAGTTGTGTATCGCTCAAAAACTAAATTTTTTGTGACCTTGTGACTCAGCGACTCGGTAACTCGGTCGCAAGTCATTAAGTCACAAGGTTGCATCTTCATGAATTTTTAGACCAGTGTGACTCAACGACCTTGCAAACTAGTCGCAAGTCGCTAGGTCATAGGGTCGCTTTCCTCTGAAGTTTTAAACGAGTGTGACTCAGTGACCCAGGGAATGGGTCGCTAAGTCACAGGTTCACTCCTCCATGACCTTAGTTGGGAAAATTTAAAAGAAGTATTAAGCATTCATTAATATGTCATCTGTCTTATCCTTGGATTGTTTTATGAACATGCCAAGGAACCCCGAAGCAGAGCTAGAGTGCGTCTCCATCTCTTCAGCCTCAAGTGACATGGGGCCTCCGGCAGTTCGTAGGAAAAAAAAGAGCCTGGAGATAGAGTTCTCAGAAAGTGAAATACCTATGTCTCCTCGCCCTATCTATGGGGACACCGCATGTATATCCATCAAAGGAGAAAGCATGAGTTGGTATCAAGTATACCAAGATTTCACACAACCTAAGTTTCCAAAGGACCTCCAAGACCGGTAGGTATATGTGCAAGTTAATAGGTCGAAGATTCACTACACAAGGGCCCACCGATCTATATTCCCATGCGCCAAAATTATTAAATGGATCATAGATATATCGACCCCAGGATTTGGGTGATTCAGGATCATGAGGGGAAATATTTTGCAAATTTAAAAGGCCAAGATGCACAGTTCTATTACACACTTCTAGCCTGAGAGTAGACGTTCACAGAGGAATGGGACACTACCCATGCAATTCCCATAGTAGACACCCTGAGAGGATGCTGGGAAGAACCAGAGAAGTTCAAAGTCAAGAAGGACTAGGAGTATCAAGTAGTAGGCCTCCGGAAGGTCTATAAGCTCGTAGTAGCTATTCTTTCTAGAATGTATGGTTGTCTCGATGCCACCACTTTCAATGGTTCTTGGGTCTCCCTTATGTAATTTGCTACTGTACATGGCACCCATTTCAATTGGGCCAACTTACTGATAGCTGCCCTCAAAACAAACATATCTGCAGCACTAGCACCCGAGGAGGGATACTCATCCGAATTTTATATGGCCTCCTATATATCGGATGCAGCTTGACTAGGTGCCATTTTGAGGGATGGGCTCACAACTGGGATAAGGAGTGCGCACGCCCGATCCACAAGGATTTACAGGTATTCTGAGACTCCAAATATAAGCAGGATATAGAGAAAATTGCACATAGTTTCATCCCTGTACTCTATGGGAAATTGTTCATTCAGGATACCCCATGCATGTCCTGGAGAGCCATGGAAATGATAACCAATGTGGCACACTAGTTTCCATTTGTATAAGGTACATTCATTCGAGTCTTCGGTTCATTCAAGACTCCCCATGCAATGCCCGGTTCATTACTAACAGGATGCTACGTCAAGAAACATGTTATCAGATGACATCCGACTTCTTGAAATTTCTTACTTAATGTAAGAAGAAGCCATGGCCCATACTGTCACTCACCATCATCACTTATACAGTCAAGGAGTTCAGAGAAGTAGAGGTGGAAGCTGAGAAAATCAGAGGATTCTTTCTGCCACCTTTGGACCACCGGACATATGATCCTGAGAGGATAGTCCCTGTCCATTACAAACAGGAAAAATTTAAATGGAGCTACCAACATACTAAATGCCCGGATGAAGATGGGGTAAGAAACTAGTACAATAAGGATAGGGAACTTGCCCTAGAGGCATTGACCAATCAGGAGGACCAAGATGATCAAACTATGGAAGAGAGAATTCATGAATTAGGAGGAGCCTCTTCTTCCCAGGACAAGAAGCCCCAAACTAACACAGAACATAACTCTTCTATCCAACAGAAAGAAAAGAAAGAAAAATCTCAACGAGAAGCTGAAAAGAGAGCAAAAGAGGAGGAGGATAAATGTAAAAAAACACCTAAAGGTAGAACAAAGGAAGAAACAGGCGGAAGATGCCTGAAAAAGAAAGGAAGAGGAGGAGGTGAAAGCAGAAGCTAAGCGTCAACTCAAGAAAGAATTAGATAAGGTGGAAGCTGAATGCAAAAGGAAGGAAGAAGAGGAAAAAAAGTAGAGGCTGAGCGTCAGCTCAAGATAGAACTAGATAAAGTAGAAGTTGAGTGCAGAAAAAAGGAAGAATAGGATAAGGCAGAGGCAGAGCGACTATTGGAAGAAGAAGCAGAACAAAAGAGAAAATAGGAAGAGGATCGAAGATCGAAAGAAAATTTTTCCAAAGACACCGAGACACGTCCTCTAGTAACAGGGGTACAGACGGAGCTGCCGGCCATCAAAGTTCCTGAAATCAACACACATTTTGTGCTCTCATAATCGGGTACCTCCGAAGGACAGGAGGAGGAAGTGTTCAATGTGACGAGACTCACTTATGACCAGTTCACATTCAAAATCAAGCAGGAAACGAGGATATGCCTAGCACGGAACCCTACCATGCCGTTCACAGCCACAATAGAAAAGGATGGGGACATTAGGACCAATCCAGTAATGATAGCATTAGATGGCACTGATTTTGCCTCAGCCATAGAAGAAAACATGAGCCGAATGAGTAGGGAAATTCTCTCCCTACAAAATAGATTACAAGACTCCGAACAAAGAGAAGCTAGGTTGGAGCAAGAAAAAATAGCACTAAGGGACACCCTTATTAACTAAGTACCACTCATTTTCCAAAGAGAGTTGGTGACATGGGAAGCCACCATGAGGTAGGTATACGAGGAAATGTTTACCATAAAGCAAACAATTGCACCTCTACTGAGAGCTCAAGCAGAAACTAAGAAAAGGAACAAGTAACTGAAAGAAGCCTCAACAACCTTGGATAGAATGCTAGAATGGACGAACAAATATCCACAGTCTCCAGAAAATTTGCCCAGGAAATATTGGATTCACACTCAGAACGACAAGGTCCAAATTTGCATGAAGGTGCAATCCAAGGAGAAGTTATTCAAATACCTAGAGAAGGTGATGACTGCCTATGAGAATTTGATCAGCGGCATTGCCTAGATGGCTGAACTGGACCATATTCCTTCTCTAGGTACACTTGACAAAGAAAAGACATGGGAATAGGTAAATCAGGAAATTCAGGCATTTCTGCAACCTATTAGACAAGCCGCCGCTACACCTGATCTTCCGACATTGCAGGAGAACTTAGTTAAGTTAGTCATGACACCAGTTTGGATTTCCACCAAACTGGCTTCCTTATCCAACCAGGTCACGATCAAGAGAGAAAATCTGATCCTAAATGCCTTAGAATTCCTGCACAGGTTAAGGGAAGATACTCCTCTAATATCCCCAGTTGTTGAAAATTATCAAACATGGCAGAATTTCCTTAAAGAGTAGCAAGTAGATGTTCCTGACCTTACAATCACACACATGCTTCCATGATCAGGTTAAACCACAGCCTTCAGGATGTTGTGTAACCAGCTCTAAAAATAGAATAAAAGAGATATCAACGCCTTACAAATAAGCCACTTTGAGGGGGAAACCTCCAATACATTACATAAATGGAAAATTCTTGGATGATACAATTTACAAAGCCTCCTTTCTATATATAGGAGTCCATGGGGCCATAATGTAATCCTAGCCGACCTAACAATAATAATTTAAGGGCACAATAATAAAAAATGGGGGTTACAATGGTACAATAATAACAATAAGGGGGTTACACTAACAACAATAAGGGACTATACTAGTAATATAGGGACCTAACATGCCCCTCTCCTTCAAAAAAGTGTTGTCCTCAACGCTTGAGTAGCTCTAGGTGCTTTTGTATAAAATTCTCATCCTCCCATGTAGAATCTTCATTGGGTAATTTCTTCCAGTTGATGAGATACTCTGAAATTGATCGATTCCGTAGTTGTCGAGTTCTTGTTTCCGTGACCGCTTCAGGTTCCAATATGATTTTTCCTTCCTCATCAAATTCTGGAAATATTTTTTGAACTGGAAGATTTTCACCTATAACCTTCTTTAAGCATGAAACATGGAAAATTGGATGTACTCGCGAAGAAGCAGGAAGCTCCAATTTGTATGCCATAGTACCAATCTTTTGCAACACCTTGTAAGGACCATAGTGCTTTGGCGATAATTTATTATCCTTCTTTTCTTGCTTGAGGGACATTTGTTTGTATGGTTGTAGCCGTAAAAATACCCAATCTCCTACATCAAAACTTCTCTCGCTACGATGTTGATATGCCTGTTGTTTCATTCGATTTTGTGCCAAATTCAGGTTATCCTTTAAGAGTTGGAGAACTTCTTGCTAATGCTCGATGTGATCTTCCACTGCTTGAACCTTCGAATTTTTCCTTAAAGATGATGTGATCGATGGTGGATGATATCCATAAAGTGCCATAAATGGGGTCATTTTTGCTGCAGTATGGAAGGAAGTGTTATACCACCATTCAGCGAGAGGTAACCACTTGACCCATTGTGTTTGTTTATCAGATACAAAACAATGAAGATATCCTTCCAAACATTTATTTACTATCTCAGTTTGACCATCATATTGAGGTTGATAAGATGAGCTATGAGCTAATTGAGTACCCAAACAAGAAAATAACTCCATCCAAAAATTTCCAGAAAAAATGGGATCTCTGTCGCTCACAATAACCCTTGGGCTTCCATGTAGCTTTTGACTTCTATCCATAAATGTAGTAACAACTATACTTTTTTTAAATGGATGAGATATTGCAAAAAAGTGCGCATACTTGGTAATTCTATCAAATACCACCATGATGACACTCTTTCCTTCGGACTTAGGTAAACCTGTGATAAAATCCATTGAAATCTCCTCCCAACGTTGACTTGGAATGGATAAAGGTTGTAGAAGTCCCGGGGTCTTAATTGTTTCCACTTCATTCTGCTGGCAAACCAAACATTCCGCCACAAACTTTTGAATATCAGATTTAAGGCCATCCCAAAAAATTATTTCTTCACCCTGTGGTAAGTTTTTAAAAATCCCGAGTGTCCTCCTAAAGGAGAAGTGTGCAATTCCAGAAGAATCTTTTGTTTTAGTTGGGAATTCTTACAAAGATATAAGCGATCTTTGTACCATAAGGAATCATTTTTCCAACTAAATGTATCAGATGTACTAGGATCTTGCTGCAACTTTTGAATGAGTGTCCATGCATCTTTGTCCTTCTTCCATTCATCTCTTGCTTCAGTTATCCAATCTGGTTGGATAATAGAAATGGCACAAAGCAATGCTTCCACCTCATCATTCTTTCTTGAGAGTGCATCTGCAACAACATTAAGCTTTCCTTTTTTGTAGATTATTTCAAAGTCATAACCCAACATCTTTGTGACCCATTTTCGCTGCTCTTCTGAAGATAGTCTTTGTTCCAAAAAGTGTTTAAGACTATCATGATCAATTTTTACCTTGAAGTGTCTTCCCATTAGGTAAATTCGCCATTTCTTTAGTGCATGCAGTATTGCTAACATTTCCTTCTCATAAATAGGTTTCTGTAAATACTTTCCTTTGATTGGACGACTTTCAAAAGAAATGGGTCTTCCTTCTTGCATTAAAACAACACCAATTCCATTTCTCGAGGCATCACATTCCACAATAAAGGTTTTTGTGAAGTCTGGCGTAGCTAAGACCGGTGCTAGGCACATTGCCTCTTTAAGATGTTCAAAGGCCTTAGTTGCTTCAGGAGTCCATGAAAATGCATCTTTCTTCAATAATGTTGTTAGAGGTGTTGATATTCTCCCATAATTCTTAACAAACTTGCGATAATACCATGTTAACCCGAGAAATCCTCGCAACTGCTTTATGGTTGTGGGGACTTTCCATTCCTTAATGGCTTTAATTTTGTTAGGGTCTACTTTAACACCCTCGTGAGATACAATATGACCCGGATATTCCACCTCTTGTACTCCAAAGAAACATTTGGATGTTTTTGCATATAATTGTTTCTCCTGCAATAGTTTGAGCACCCTGTCAACATGTTCAACATGATCCTTCCAAGACCTGTTGTAGATTAGTATATCATCAAAAAATACTAGCACAAATTTTCTAAGGAAGGTTTGAAAATGGAATTCATCAACCCTTGAAATGTAGAAGGTGCATTGGTAAGGCCAAAAGGCATGACCAAAAATTCATAATGACCCTCATGAGTTTGAAATGTTGTTTTTGGAATATCTTCAGTCTCCATTCTAATTTGATGATATCCTGAACGAAGATCCAACTTGGTAAAATAAATTTCTCCATGTAATTCATCCAATAATTCATCAATCACCGGAATGGGAAATTTGTCTTTAATGGTGAGCTTATTGAGCTCCCTATAATCCAGACACATTTTCCATGATCCATCCTTCTTGTGTACCAATACTATAGGAGAAAAGAAAGAACTTTGACTAGGTTGAATTATACTCGCCTCTAACATTTCTGCAATCATTCGTTCAATTTCACTCTTTTGGAAGTAAGGATATCTATAGGGCCTGATGTTTGGAGGAACACTTCTTGGAATCAAATGAATAGCATGATCATGACCAAGAATAGGTGGGAGTCCTTTGGGAGTTTCAAACACCTTGGAATGATTGTCCAAGACTTGTTGGAGATCTGCAGAAATAGATGATTTTGATGTCGGAACTTCTAGTGAGCATAATTGTGAAATTACGCCTCGTTGTTATTTCTTTAGAAGCTTTGTCATGACATTAGAGCTTATTATCCTTCCTGGCTTCCTTTCAATACCCCGTAATTCGACTTCCTTTCCTTCTGAAAAAAAATGTCAAGAAAAGTTCTTGAAAATTAAAAGCTACCCTCCCCAAAGATTGTAACCATTGTACTCGTAGTACAACATCGACACCTACCATAGGAATGGAAAGCATTGGACTAGTCAATACATATTCCCCCATGGTTAGCTTGATATTATGGCATTTTCCATATCAATTTATAGTTCCTCCATTTGCAACCATCACTTGACATTCTGGTGTTGGGTATAGGAAAGAATTTAATTCATTGGCTACCTTACAATGAATAAAATTATGGGTGCTACCTGAATCAATCAACATTATTACCTTTTTCTTCTTGATTTGTCCTTCTATCTTGAGAGTTTGAGGAGTGGTAATTCCTTCCAGTGCAATACATGATATGGTCGGATTCATTTCTTCCTCTTCTAGGGCTGGTTCTAGGTGTATATCCCCTTCTTGTTCATTTTCTTCTTCCTCTTCACAATCTATGTAAAATAATTTCTTCTCAGCACACTTATGACCTTTAGTGTATTTGCTATCACAACTGTAGCAAAGCCCTTTTGCTCTTTTTTCTTCCAATTTTTGTGGTGTCAACCTTGTAGGTTGTGGAAATCTAGGAGTAGCAACACTTCCTTCTTTATAGAATTGAATGGTAGGCTTCCTTGTCGACATAATTTTACATTCAACTTTTCTTGCCAACGTGAATGCCTTCTCCAATGAATCAGGTTCCAGAATGCGAACTTCATGTTGGATGTTATCCTTTAAAGTGCCTATGAAGAGATCAATCCTGTGTTCCTCTGGAATATCAGTTACCCTTATATTCAATTTTTGGAAGTCCTCAATGTGCTGCCCCACTAAACCCTTTTGTTTGAGATCTATCAATTGGCTAAAGAAGGTGTTGCTCTTTGTATCCTCATAATGTGCTATCATTTCTTCCGTAAAAATTGACCAAGTGACAATTTTTTTACGGGAGCAAAGCCATCGATACCATACAAATGTATTTTTTTCTAAATGTAAAGTTGCAATGCGTACCTTTTGTGTATTTTTCACATTATGGAGATCAAAATATTGCTCCATCTGTAGTATCCATGTTACAGGATCCTTTCCATCAAACTTCCTCATATCCATTTTTGGAATATGGTGGTTCTTCCCTCCAACATTAGAGTTTATGAAATCGCGATTAACATTTATTTTATTCTCATCATGAGGTTCTTCTACTATCTTTTCACCATTAGGAAACATTTCTTGTATCAACTTTGTCAAACCTTCGATGTCTGCTTTTAGATCATTCTTCATGTTTTCCATGTTGTTTTCCATGTTGTCTTTCATGTCATCCATCTTAGCTTCCATGCCAGCATCCATGCCATCCATCTTAGCTTCCACGCCTTTCTTCAAACAGTCCATCTTCGATTCCATGCCTTTCTTCAAAACTTCCATTTCATTTTTTGTTGCTCTTTGTGAGAGTGAAATTTGTTGCACTTGATTTTGTAATTTATATAGATCATGTTGCAATTCTTCATCTTCATGAGCCATAGTAGAGCCTTCTGAAGGCTTAATGGGTGTTGAATTATTTTTATGGGGCATATTTTAGATCCCAATACTGATATCTATTCTACAATATGCCCTTAGAATCAATTCAAATTGATTCTTCAAACAAGACTTATGCAATTCGGAAAAAAAAATACACACCTTTTTCTTTCTTTTGAGGAGCTCGATATTGAAATTGGATTATCTCTGTGACTGCAGCACTTAAATATTTGAATTTCAGTACCAACGTAGCCCTCTTAATTATCTTTCAAATGCCACAGGTCTGACCTGATTTGGATTCTCCAAGACAAAGTTGTGTCCAATTTCCCACAATGACCCAATTATGGATTGGTTCAGTAGAGTGAACTTGTACAACTTGCCACGTGTCACTTTTTTATCCTTTGGCTCTAAAATTAATAGCCAAGAAACTAAAATCCATGTACTTACAACCACGTTTTACAGCACTCCAATCCGATGATCAGAGAGAGATTTATGAATATTTTCCCATGATCACCTATTTGAGATGAAATTATGGAGCCTGAAAAAGCACTACACTCCATAGATCATATCTCCGAAAATATTGCGAACCAATATCTGAAATTTTTTGACGAGTTTCCTTAGGATTTCGGCTTCATAACTTAAATATTTCAGATTTTGAAGCTTTGTAGAAAAAACATTATAGCGCAAATTCCACGATGACCCGTTTAGGAGCCTGAAAAAAGACCTAACTTCCACAGATCATATCTCCAAAACTATTGCGAACCAAACTCTAAATTTTTTTGATGATGTTCCTTAGGATTTCAGATTCACACCCTAACAATTTCAGCTTTTTAATCTTCGTAGAAAAAAAATTATAGCGAAAATTCCACGATGACCTATTTGGAGCAGCGAAACCCTAGAATCCAAAGCTCTGATACCAAATGTTGTGTAACCAGCTCCAAAAATAGAATAAAAGAGATATCAACACCTTAGAAATAAGCCACTTCGAGGGGGAAACCTCCAATACATTACATAAATGGAAAATTCTTGGATGATACAATTTACAAAACCCCCTTTCTATATATAGGAGTCCATGGGGCCATAATGTAATCCTAGTGGGCCACAATGTAATCCTAGCCGACCTAACAATAATAATTTAACGGCACAATAATAACAAAATGGGGGTTACAAGGGTACAATAATAACAATAAGGGGGTTACACTAACAACAATAAGGGACTATACTAGTAATATATGGACCTAACACAGGAGGGGTCACAGGTCGCATCATCCATGAACAGGTCGCAGGTCGCTTTTTCCTTCAGGTCGCAAAGCATACCAACAGGCGGGAAGGTGAAAATTCAAGACACCCAAGGGTAATTTTTATCATATATATACTCCCTTCGAGGGGCTTGTAAAGATTTTTTTTTTTGGACTCCAAAGGAGATAGGAGAATTGTAAAGCATTAAACAACCTTTTCGAATGAATACAAGCATTTGTCTAAAATCCATTGTTGTATCCAATGAGAATCGATGTGTTAATACTATGAATATTTCTATTATATGTTTGATATCTTATGATTAATTGGTCTGTGTTTTCTGCTTATACTCTTCATGCATTTCAGCTCACTCAATGTGTTAATGATGGTATGTTGTTTACCTAAAGAGATGTTTTTAACTTCATTATTGACATCTATCTTATTCACGAAAACTCCCAAGTAAGTATAGGTTGTTATTTCCAGGTAGAACTATTTCTTCTATGGTTCAAACAAATTTTACAAACATGACCCAAATGATATGCTTCTAACAGCATCCCCTTCGGTTGCGTGTTTCTTTTATATTTCTATTTGTATTGTTTTATTCTCATTGACAATCATCAACTTTTCGTCTTGTATCATCTGATAAATGTATGTTTATAACTATGTGGGGCTCATTTGTGTCCAAGAGAAGGAGTATTCAGCGGTGGCCAGACTCACACCCCGGGCGGGATCCTTTCACAAATGGTTCAGAGTTTAATCAGGACTTTTTACTGGGGAGATCCCTTACTGTTGGCTAGACAATTTTTCGCGTCAACAGATTTGGTGGTAGAAGGAGGGCCTGAATGACAGGCTCCTAGCACACAAGTAACATCCCGTTACAAACTCACCAAGGGGAGACCATGCATGAAAATACCAGTCCTCCCCCTTTGAAAAATTGCCAGGAGGATGAACCCTCTTTCTATGAAGTTACTTTAGCCCAGCTAAGGGCCCTACGCCCTATCGCCCATGACCTTTTCAAGGGTTTACAACACGCCCCGATCACTAGTTCCTTGGAAAATCCTAGAAATCCCATAGCTAACCATACGTGCCAAGGAACCCTTGTCAACTCCCTTCCCAAACTTGTCTGTCTTATGATCAAAGATTACGTAGATGGAGTTGAGAGAAATTCTGAAGCACCCCTAGACAGCCCTAGGGGGGCAGAAGGAGATGGTCCCAGAATCACTAAAAATCAACCCAACACTAGCCCCCAGCTTGACCAAATTTTGCACGATAACACTAAAGCCAACAACCCACTTGGGGAAGGAACCGGGAGAGTCTGGGGTAACAGAGGTAGGGGAGACGAGGCCATAGGTGAGGCCGAAATGTTGACCGTCATCCCCACTGAAACCAAAATAGGTTTCCTTTTCTTTCCAACTGGAAAAACATCAGAGATATAAGAAATCATGGAGAAAACCAAGACATGCAATCCCACCATGAGGGTGAGGCCTCCGGGTCTGGCATGGGTAGCGAATCCGAAAGTGAGAGGGGACGTGTTTACATACCACGCCATAAACGGGCCAGACGTGTACAACCTTTGGCTTGGATGGATCAGTCCCCCTTAGGTATCCAAGGTCCCCTCCATGACATGCCTCGCCATCCTAGAAAGCATCTCCCTAATTTTGACCTCCAGAAAGGTACTTTGGCCAAAGACCACATTAGAAACTTCTACCTATCTTTACAGAGGATGAGAGTGCAGTATGACAATGTAGCATGTCGGATTTTTCCTCATACTCTAGAAAATAAAGCCACAACATGGTATCGGTCGCTCCCTGTTGCTTCCATCCCTTCATGGGAACACTTCCGCCGTACCTTCCTACAAAAATTTTCAGAAGATAAAACCCCCTTGATGCTCCTCACAGAGCTCATCTTGCTAAAATATTAGAAGAAGGAGAAGGTCAAGGACTTCGATCAACATTTCACCACTATATTAAATAAATTTCCTCCAAACATGGCCTTAGATTATTCCATTACCATTGACTACTACACCAGAGCCCTCCCACGAGATATCGTCGTGTTTTTGAAACGCAAGGCCAGACCTACCCTGGTAACAAATTACACCACCGCCCTTGCTGTCGAAAAGGACATGCTGTCCATAGGTCCCATTGACCACAAAGGGTAGGATGATCAAAAAACAACCACGAAGAGAACCCAATCCTCAGGTCATAAATCCAGGGAAAAAGATAAGGACCCCTTTGATTTCGAAGGTATTACAAAATCCCTCAAGTTGCTGACCAACGAGGTCTCCGACCTGAAAAGAAAAAATAATGACTATGCCCCAGCTGCTAAAACACAAAAACCTTTCTTCAGAAAGAGTAACTCTATTGTGAATTAGCTCCCATCTAGCTCAAGTGCTGGTCTCAATGTTGAAGAAATCGGCAAGTACAACTTTTGTTCTTTTCATCAAGCCTCTCACTCAGAGAAGACTTTCCCCCAGTGAATTAATAGCATGATCGCAGTGGTGAACCAACTTCTAGAAGATCAAACCCGCAGGGATATGGAGGAGAAGGATATTTTAGACAACAAAGAAATCCCCCACCCCAAATGAAGATATGGGCTCCACTGTCCTTGCTTTCGAGGTCATCTGTAGAGATTCTTCCCTTCCCACCTCCAGGATAAACCTAGCTGTCGAACCTAAATCTAAACCCCCTCGAAACTATGGCTTTAGGAGGAAAGGCCCAATGCTTGAGCAATCCTTTGAAGTGAAAAGAAAATCCTTCTTAAGGAAAATCCTACCACCGAACCTAGAAAACCAAGACAAAGATCTTGAATTTTTTTTAGCAACTACTCCCTTAGAAGGCCCCAAGGCTAAAGCTTCATTAGTTTCCCCGAAGAACACCACCGAGCCCACCTCACACATAGATTCGGGGTATAACATTATCAAGGATATAAAGAAGACCCGGGCCAATATCTCTCTCTATGAGCTCACTCGCATAACTAACCAACGAGATCTCATTCTCAAAACCTTCTCCAATATATCAGCGACCAAACCCATAAGCATCACATCTGCCCAAGCTATTGCTAGTCCCTAATCCATCATGAATGTGGTGAAAGCCAACTCCATGGGCTCCATGCCACCTTTCATCCTCTCCTTCGAGATCTTTAACTTCAATTTCCATAATTTCCTCGTCGATTCTACTACATCCACGAATGATATTCCCTTATCTATGTGCAAGAAGTTAAACATCTGCCCTAAGAAAACCAATGCCAGAATCATCTGGCTCGACAGATCTCAAGTCCCCACAGTAGGTGAATTAAACAATGTCATCATCCACCTATCCTTTGACTCTAGATTGCATCAGTGTATCGACATAGTAATCGTGGATATACCCAAGGCCTATGGCCCTCTGTTAAGCAGAGATCGGTCTAGTAAGCTCCAAGGGTACTTCACCACTGAATTGTCCCACCTTTGGCTCCCGTAGAAAGGAAGTAATAACTAGATATGGGTCGAGAGTGAACCATACATGAAACATACTGTGACCGACCTAGACGCAAGTAATGAACCAGTTAGTTTCTTGCAAGAAGAGCTTGGTATGTGTTTTTTAGAATCCGTCCTCAGATGTTATCAAACCTCCCAATCCATGGTCACTCAAGGCATCCACTCAAAGCTGCTGTTGGCCGCTGAAAAGCCCTTCTCCTCAACAAAGGACCTATTAGGGACTGCTACTCCAAGTAGTTCCTCAATGTGTTCAGACATCCTCACCCGATCAAAATATGAAACATGGACCTTGTACTATGACGGTTCCAAAACCCAAGACGGGGCTAGTGCTAGCTACATCTTGCTAGACCCCGAGAAGAATAAATTTCTAATTTCCTTCCAGTTAGAGTTCCAATGCACGAACAATACAGCTGAGTATGAGGCATTGCTACTCAGACTCAAAAAGGCCATAGACCTAAAGGTCCATTGTTTAAAGGAAATTGGTGATTCTGAGATTATCACTCGACAGGTACGTAATACCATCCATTGCTTGTCTCCACATATTAAAGTTTATCAGCAAGAGGTATGGCATTTAATTTCTTCTTTTGATGCTTTCGATATTAAATATATACTTAGAATGCATAATGCAGCAGCTGATACACTCGCTAACACTGCTGCTAGGTTCACCCCACTTAGGGACAGGTTTTCTATTGAAGTTATTTACAGGTCATCTGTGCCAGACAATGTCACTAATTTACACGTTTTCAATGATGACCAACAGGTACTGGATTTCCTGCTCAATCCGAACATATTCAAAGACGCAGTCATAGAAGAAGAGGATCATGATTGGGCTTTGTAGAAAGAACTACAACAGAGGAAATGAAATTCCATACCTAAAGGAATCGTGTCACTTGAAAAGTTGTTAGACCTACAGAACCTCTTCTGGGGGCCTCCAAACACGAAAGTGCAAAGTTCAACGTTAACACATAGACAAATTAACCTCAGGACAGACAAAGATCCCAAGCTCGTCAACCTAGGTAACGAGTGCACCCCCCAGGAGGAACAAGCATTCACCGAGTTATTCAAGAAGTACCAATATATATTTTCCTGGACATATGATGAGCTTCGAACGTATGATACACGGATCATCTAGCACGTCATACCCATGAAAGAAGGAGTGAATCCTTTTCAATAGAAACTGAGAAAAGTACACCCCGCCCTAGAACCAATGATCCAAAAGGAACTAAAGAAGCTTTTGGATGCACGGATAATTTTCAAAGTTAGACATTCGACCTGGGTGTCAAACTTGGTCCCTGTACACAAGAAATCCAGCAAAATCTGTCTGTGCATGGATTTACGGAATTTAAACAAAGCCTCCGACAAGGACAACTACCTAGTCCCTCCTATGGAGCAAATCCTTCAAACTATATCAGGGTGGGAAATGTTCTCTCTATTGGACGGGTTTTCAGGGTATAATCAAGTACTAGTGGATGAGCCCGATAGGCTCAAAACTACATTCAAAACTAAATGGGGAACTTTCGAATTCAGATGCATGCCCTTTGGCCTGATTAATGTCGGTGCAACCTTCCAAAGAGCTATGGACATCACCTTTAGAGGACTCATCGGGAAAAGAGTGGTAGTATACCTTGACGACGTTACTGTTTTCTCCAAGTGCAGATCTAACCACCTACACCACCTCAGGAAGATTTTTGAAAGATGTTGGAAGTACGAGATCTCCCTGAACTCGAAGAAAATCATTTTCGTCGTTACTGAGGGAAACCTGCTAGGGCACATAATAACTCGAGACGGCATAGTAGTGGACCTAGAACGTGCGAAAGTCATCGCTCAGATACCATCCCCAAGTGGTAAAAAATCTATGCAGTCCTTCCTCAGTAAAATCAACTTTGTCTGAAATTTTATATCATATTTTTCCAAAATCATGAAACCATTGCAAGGCATGATTAAGAACACAAGTTTTAAGTGGCATCCTCCTGAGAAAGAAGCATTCAACAACATCAAACAAGCCATCGTAGAAGCACCTGCCCTACACAGTCCAGATTTCAACAAAGGTTTTATCTTGTATACCTTTGCCTCATATTCATCTTTGGCAGCCATCCTCACTCAGAAGGATGACCACAACAATGAGAAACCTATATCATTTATGAGCACTGTGTTCTAGGGTGCTGAACTAAACTACCCGGATATTGACAAATGTGGTATACAAGGCGGTTAAACACTTTAGTCCATACATCTTGAAGAATCATGTCATAGTCTTCGTACCTCACCTGGCTGTGTGCTCACTATTCATAAAACAAGAGCTAGGCAAGAGACGAGGCAACTGGATGACATGCCTCCAAGAGTATGACCTGGAGTTCAAGCCAGCACACACTGTAAAGGGCCAAGGATTGTGTCGCATGGTCATAGAGGCAGTAGACTCACGGGGCAATGAGGAAGAAAATTGGGAATATGAGATCAATATGTATCAAAGTAATAGCATAGCCCCGCAGGATACCTCCTCTTCGTATGTAGATATCCTGCAATATCTGAAACACACCACCATGGGCCCCGCTTTAACTACCTAGCAGAAGCATGCGTTGAGATTGAAATTTGTATCCTACCAGCTAGTGTAGGGTAAGTTGTTTTGCAAATATTACAATGGTGTCTTGCTGCACGGTTTGGAATGGGATGAGGCACAGAAAGTATTGGCAGAACTTCATGATGGCCCCATAGGGGGGCACTATGCAGGGGACACCACTGCTCACAAGATCATGCGTGTCGGTTTCTATTGGCCCAATTTGTTTAAAGATGCACACGCATATGTCTGGAAATGCCAGCAGTGCCAAAAGTTCACAAATAGAGATATACGGCCTTCGGCCCCATTACAGTCTGTCGTAGTGGAAGAACCATTTCAACAATGGGGGCTGGATGTGATTGGGGAAATCCTGCCACACTCTTCCAAGCAACATAGGTACATCCTCACCGCCACGGACTACTTTAGAAGGTGGGTTGAAGCGGTACCATTGTGTGAAGTCAATGGTCAAGAGGTAATAGCCTTCATCACCCAATGCATCATGATCAGGTTTGGCATTCCAACCTCCCTTGTTTTTGATAATGCAACATATTTCTCATTGTTGAAATTATATGATTTTTCTCTAGAAAATGGTATCATACTGAAACATTTTGCCAACTATTACCCTTAAGGAAACAGGTTAGCCGAGTCAACCAACAAGAACATAATCTGTATCATCAAAAAGACTTTGTTGTCCCAAAAACGAAATTGGCATAGGGCACTCCACAACGCCCTTTGGGTAGATCGAGTCACACCCAAACCTTCCCTAGGCACCTCCCCATTCTTCCTCGTATATGGAAAATAAGCTATCCTTCCTCCCAACTTGTCTCTCTCGACCCATTGATTATCTCAGGAGACTCATTGCACTCCTTGCCCTACTTTATAAGCCTGAATAGACACACTGTTGAAACTTGAGGAGGAAAGGCAAAAAACTCGGGAAAAATTCACCATCCACCAAGGTCAGATAAAATGATGGTTTGACAAGAAGTTAGCCAGGAACAAGGTTTTCGAAGTAGGTGACCTTGTCTTCAAATGGGATAAAGCTCATGAAGATAAAGGGAAACACTCCAAGTTCTAGGCTTTGCGGATAGAACCTTTCCAGATCAGAGAGAAGGTCGGTTCCCGCACTTACAGGTTACAAACTCTTGAAGGGAGGATTGAGGTCCTCCCTGTGAATGGACACAACCTTAAGCATTATTTCACCTGAAAACCCGTAGGGGCAGTCACTACACCCTGTACCATAGTTTGTATTGTTTTTTTCATTCTTTACCCTTCTTGTTTTCAATAAATCACTTGTTCCACACAAGCTCCCATTAACCTTTTATTTTCTTTGGCATCCAAATTTTGAAAGGGGATGTAGAAGTTAATCAAGTGGCATACTGAGTCGGGATCTATGCTGGTGTATAATCTCCCCCAGAATGCAAAGGTGGCCCAAGCTTACTATAATCTCCCCCAGAAAGGCTTCCTATGCAGAGAGGTGATACGACGACTCTACTGGGGTACTGACTAGGCTCACTGGCAGCGTAGCAACGTCTGTGACTCCTAGGCAGTGACTCCGTCAGTACCATCAGGTTCCCTGGCAGTGGAGCAACACAATGAGGACTAAATAAACTATACCGGATTCTAGAAATCCCTGAGGTTACTCCAAAATTTCCAATCCGGTCTTCAAAAGTAAAAACGGTGAACCAGCACCCAAGCGAAGGCAGATGGAAGGAGAAAACACACAAGGCTCAGTGGTGAAAGTATGTGGGACCCATAGGGTGGAAGGAACAGCACGCTAAAACCACCCCCCCTCATTTTTTTAATAAAGCACCAGCAAAGATTCTGGACCCTACCAGTGAATCGCCTTTTTTTGTAGCCACTACAACAACCTGCAAAATTTTCCCTCCTTTTTAAATTTTTGAGCCCCTGATGCATTTAAATCTGGAGTCAAGACTGAAGTTTTATCTTTCAAAAGTCTTAGGTCGCTAAGTTGCAGAATAGGTCATTTTCTCCCATGAGCGACGTAGCGACCTTGCGACCTATCAGGTAGCCAAATCACTAAGTCGCATATTGCTTTCAATTTCAAACAATTGCGACCTGGCGACCCTACGACCCCGTGACCCCCAAGTCGCAAGGTTGCAGGGTCACGGGGTCACACATGTCACAACGTGGTCTTATCATGACCCCACGACCTCATTTATTTCTCGCACGCGTGACCCCTTTATATATAGAAGGGTCGCATAGATCACATTTCACCCATGCGATGGAGAGAAAAAACGCTTCTGACAAGCCAACTGGAGCGTGATTTTTCTAGGTAAGTTGCCTAATCCTCCTGTTGTTTACATTTTTTTTATTTTTTTCCTCCTTCCCCCTTATTTCATCCCTTTTAAGCCACCAGCTATCCTCCATTATGACCCTCTTGGAACCTACATTCTTCTCTGAGTCTCCAAACCCTTTCAATCTTATGCAAAACTTGTAGATGAAGCCAACCAGCCTCCCCTGTGTCAATCTCTTCCTCAAATGACCATTTCTTCTTTCTCCTCCCTATTTCTCCTTATTGATATAAGTTAAAACTGAGTAAAAGACCACGTCGCCATTCAAAATCATTTGCCCAACCCTAGTGCGACCCGTGACGCCGTGACCTTGCGACCCCCGCGACCCAGTGACCTTGATCCCTAGTTTCTAAGTCGCCAAGTCGCCAAGTCGCTCAAAAACTGAAGTTTTTGTGACCTTGCAAATCAGCGACCTAACGACTCGGTCACAAGTTTCTAAGTCACAAGGTTGCATCTTCATGAATTTTTAGACCAGTGCGACTCAACAACCCTATGACCTAGTCACCAGTCACCAGGTCACAGGGTTGCTTTCCTCTGAAGTTTTAAACCAGCTTGACTCAGCGACCCAGTGAATGGGTCGCTAAGTCACAGGTTCACCCCTCCTTGACCTTAGTTGGGTAGAGTTAAAAGTAGTATTAAGCATTCATTAATATGGCATATATCTTATCTTGGGACTATTTTATGAACATGCCAGGGAACCTCGAAGCAGAGCTAGAGGGCATCTCCATCTCTTCAGCCTCAAGTGACATGGGGCCTCTGGCAGTTCAAAGGAAAAACAAGAGCCCAAAGATAGAGATCTCGGAAAGTGAAATACCTTTTTCTCCTCCCTCGGACACCGCATGTATATTCAGCAAAGGAGAAAGCATGAGTTGGTATCAATTATACCAAGATTTTGCACAACCTGAGTTTCCAAAGGACCTCCCAGACCGATAGGTATGTGTGCAAGTTAAGAGGTCAAAGCCTCACTATGCAGGGGCCCACACATCTATATTTCCATGCACTGCAATTATTGAATGGATCATACAAAATATTGACCCCAAGATTTGGGTGATTCCGGATCACGAGGGGAAAGATTTTGTAAATTTAAAAGGTTAGGTTGCGGAGTTATGTTACGCACTTCCAACCCGGGAGTAGACGTTCACAGAGGAATGGGCCACTACCCATGCAGTTCTCATAGAAGACACCCTGAGAGGATGGTGGGAAGAACCAGAGAAGTTCAAAGTCAAGAAGGACCAGGAGTATCAAGTAGCAGGCCTCAGGAAGGTCTATAAGCTCGTAGCAACTATGCTTTGTAGAATGTATGGTTGTCGCGATGCCACCGCTTTCAGCGGTTATTGGGTATCACTTATGTACTTTGTTACTGTACATGGAACCCATTTCAATTGGGCCAGCTTACTGATAGCAGCCCTCAAAACAAACATATCTGCAGCACGAGCACTCGAGGAGGGATACTCGTCCAAATTTTACATGGCCTCCTATCTATTGGATGCAGTTTGTTCCAGGTGCCATTTTGAGGGATGGCCTCACAACTGGGATCAAGAGCACACACGCGCAATCCACAAGGAGTTACAGGTATTCTGAGACTCCAAATATAAGCAGGATATAGAGCCAATTGTACATAGTTTCATCCCTGCACTCTAGGGGAAATTGTTCAGTCAGGATACCCCATGCATGTCCTGGAGAGCCATGGAAACGATAACCAAGGTGGTACACTAGTTTCCATTTGTAGAAGGAACATTCATCCGAGTCTTCGGTTCATTCAAGGCACCCCATGCAATGCCTAGTTCATTACTGATAGGATGCTACTTCAAGAAACATGTTATCAGATGACATCTAACTTCTCGAAATTTCTTACTAAAGGTAAGAAGAAGCCATGGCCCATATTGTCACTCACCATCAGCACTTATACAGTCAAGGAGTTCAGAGAAGTAGAGGTGGAAGATGAGAAAATCAGAGGATTCTTCTTCTGCATTTGGATCACCAGACATATGATCCTAAGAGGATAGTCCCTGCCCATTACAAACAGGTCAAATTTAAATGGAGCTACCAACATACTGAATGCCCAATTGAAGATGGGCTAAGAAATTGGTACAATAAGGATAGGGAACTCGCCCTGGAGGCATTGACAGATTGGGAGGATCAAGATGATCAAACTCCAGAATAGAGAATCCATGAATTAGGAGGAGCCTCGTCTTCCCAAGCCAAGAAGCCCCGAACTAACACAGGCCATAGCTCTTCTGCCCAATAGAAAGAAAAGGAAGAAAAAGCTCAACAAGATGTTGAAAAGAGAGCAAAAGAGGAGGAGGATAAATGTAAAAAACACCTAAAGGCATAACAGAGGAAGAAATAGGCAGAAGATGCCCACAAACGAAAGGAAGAGGAGGAGGCGAAAGCAAAAGCTGAGCGTCAGCTTAAGATAGAATTAGATAAGGTGGAAGCTGAATGCAAAAGGAAGGAAGAAGAGGAAAAAAATGCAGAGGCTAAGCATCAGCTCAAGATAGAACTAGATAAAGTAGAAGCTGAGCACAGGCAAAAGGAATAATAGGATAAGGCAGAGGCGGAGCAGCTATTGGAAGAAGAAGCAGAACAAAAGAGAAAAGAGGAAGAGGATCGAAGATCGAAAGACAATTCTTCCAAAGACACTGAGACACCTCCTCTAGTAACAGGGGTATAGACGGAGCTGCTGACTATCGAAGTTCCTGTAATCAACACATGTTTTGCGCTCTCAGAACCGGGTACCTCTAAAGGATAGGAGGAGGAAGTGTTCAATTTGATGAGACTCACTTATGACCAGTTCACATTCAAAATCAGGCAGGAAAAGAGGAGATGCCTAACACGGAACCCTGTTGCGCCATTCAAAGCCACAATAGAAAAGGATATAGTCTTGGACACTAGGACCAATCCTATAATGATAGCATCATTCAGCACTTCTTTCTCCACATCCACAGAAGCAAACGTGAGCAAGATGAGTAGGGAAATTCTCTCCCTACAAAATAGATTACAAGACTCTAAACAAAGAGAAGCTAGGTCGGAGCAACAAAAATGAGCACTAAGGGAAGAAGTCCAACAAATTCAAGATAGGGACACCCTTATTAATTAAGTACCACTCACTGTCCAAAGAGAGTTGGTGACAATGGAAGCCACCATGAGGCAGGTATACAAGGAAATGTTTACCATAAAGAAAACAGTTGCACCTCTACTAAGAGCTCAAGAAAAATCTAAGAAAAGGAACGAGCAACTGAAGAAGTGTCCATAGCCTTGGATAGAATGCTAGAATGGAAGAACATATATCTATAGGGTCCATAAACTTTTCCCATGAAATATTGGATTCGCACTCAGAACGACAAGGTCCAAATTCGCATGAAGGTGCAATCCAAGGAGAAGTTATTCAAAGACCTAGAGAAGGTGATGACCACCAATGATAATTTTATCAGCGGCATTGAATCGATGGATTAACTGCACCATATTCCTTCTCTAGTTACACTCGACAAAGAAAAGACATGGGAATAGGTAAATCAGGAAATTAAGGCATTTCTGCAACCTATTAGACAAGTCATCGGTACACCTGATCTTCTGGCATTGCAGGAGAACTTGGTTAAGTTCATCGTGACACCAGTTTCGATTTACACCAAACTGGCTTCCTTATCCAACCAACTCACGATAAAGAGAGAAATATAATCCCAAATGCCTTAGAATGCTTGCACAGGTTAAGGGAAGATACTCCTCTGATCTCCCCAGTTGCTGCAGATTATCAAGCATGGCATAATTTCCTTAAAGAGCAGTAAGGAGATGTTCCTGACCTTTCAATCACACACATGCTTCCATGATAAGGTTAAATCACAACCTTCAGGAGTGGTCGCAGGTCATATCATCCACAAATAGGTCGCAGGTTGCTTTTTCCTTCAGGTCGCAAAGCATGCCAATAGGCGGGAAGGCGAAAAGTCAAGACACCCAAGGGTCATTTTTGTCATATATATACTCCCTTCCAGGGACTTGTAAATATCTTTTTTTTTTAACTCCAAGGGAGATAGGAGAATTGTAAATCATTGAACAACCTTTTCAAATGAATACAATCATTTGTCTAAAATCCACTGTTGGATCTGATGAGAATCGATGTGTTAATACTATGAATGTTTCTCTTATATGTTTGATATCTTATGATTAATTAATCTTTGTTTTCTTCTTATACTCTTCATTCATTTCAGCTCACTGAATGTGCTAATGATGGTATGTTTTTTACCTTAAGAGATGCTTCTAACTTCATTATTGACATCTATATTATTCACGAAAATGCCCAAGTAAGTATAGGTTGTTCTTGCCAGGTAGAACTGTTTCTTCTGTGGTTCGAATAGCTTTTACAAACATGACCCAAATGATATGCTGCTAACAACATCCCCTTCGGTTGCATGTTTCTTTTATCTTGCTATTTGTAGTGTGTTTATGCTCATTGAAAATCGTCGACTTTTCATCTTGTATCATCCGATATCTGTATGTCTATAACTCTGCAGGGCTCATTTGTGTTCAAGAGAAGAAGTATTCATTGGTAGCTAGACTCACACCCCGGATGGGATCCCTATCACAAACTGTTCAGAGTCTAATCGGGACCTTTTACCGGGGATATCTCTTACTGTTGGCTGGATAATTTTTCCCGTCAACACAATATTAAGGTTAATTTAAACTTTTATGCCAATTTTAGTTCAATATTTAAACTTGGAATTCATTCATGTGAGAAATAAAAAACCAATTATAATAACAACACCTAACTAAATAAACACTTCAACACTATAGAAATTCCTTGTAGATTCAAATTTGCTCATTTAATTTACTAAAACATAAGACTAAAATATACTAAACTCATATGCGGAGATAAATTCACAGTCAATAATACAAATTATAAACATGCATCAATATTCAAAACACATACACAAATATTTATCTAGGGGAAAGAAATTGCTCAAAACCTCTTCCTATGCATATTACATTAATCAAAAAATAGATAAGAAATATGATGCTTGCTCAAGCTTGAGCAACCTATGAACTAGTATAATCTATCTCACTACCTCAGAGACTGACTCTGGCCAAAAATTAACCAATTTTCATTCCTTCTAAGCTACTGTTTACTTTCATTGTTCCTTGAGAAATTATACCATATTAATTAGGGAAATTCCTCATGAGAATTGCGTAATTACTTTAGGCCCTTATCTGACTGCATGCACCACCTGTACACTTCATAATAGTCTACAACTGATAGTACACTTCCCTTGAACTCAAATATCAATTGGGTAACTCGATTTATCTCCATGCATCAATTATTCTGGGATGATTTTTGAGTTATATGGTTGATCACTAAGGTACGCACCCCACTACTAGACCATCCACTAGTTATCTAGCAGTTAGAACTAGTTTAACTCACAATAACTCAAATTAACTGAAATAAATTGCTATAAATTAGAAACCAATCATACTCAACTGAAATTAGGTGTATCAAACTCAAATTAACTGAGTTAATTGAGTGACTAGTGCCATGTCACCTCAATTATCTACCTCCATGTATTTTACTGAAATTGAAAGTCGAATTTTAATCTAGTTTGACCAAGAAAAAGTTAAAAGTAGATTTTTTTTGTTGCATTTTCAACACTCCCTTTCATCAAGAAATGGATTATTTGATACCCCGATCCTACCTCTATGGAACTCAAATTTTCCTCTTGAGAAAGCCTTTGTCAAAATATCTACATCTTCTTACTCTATAGGAATGTATTCCAATGTAATATTCCCAATTTTCCATCAGTTAATTGGAATATTAGAGTTCTTACTTTTACTAATTAATTAAGTAAACAAGAGGGTGGAGGGACCCATAAACACCATAGAATAATAAAATCCACTTTTGGCGCATGTATGTGGATAATTAGATATCAGATCTACACTATGGAGTAGTGGATCAGCTTCTTAACGAAGGAAGAGTCGATATCATGCAACATTAATGATAAGATCATGGAGATAGTGGAGGAGTCAAAGTAAGATCATAGTGAAATAAAAGTAAGATCATAGAGAAATAATGATGAAATAGTGTAGGAAGTGGTGCATTTAATGCACACATGACAGAGAAAGTGGGAATTAAATGTAGATATGATTGAGATCATGCAGAGACAACACAGTCTTCATGGAGGCTAGTGGCCACATGTGCAGCACAATTATGAGGTGGGACAGGGCTATTGAAGGCTCAGAAATCATAAAAGGAAGATGAAGGCAGCAATAGAAGTCAATATTTAGAATTTGATTTCAGATCTAGATTTGTTAGTTGAAATTTCTATGCATGCCTCAGTTGTTTAGCTAAGTCAGTAGTGATGTTTATCACATGGGTGTTTCCGAGCAGAAATATCATCCTTACCCACGGGGGAATTTGAGTGCCTACATTGGGAATGTTTCTTTTAGTTTTCATACATCATCAGGAATTGGTTCACATTCATCCCCTCTCTACAACACATTAAATCTGAGGAATTACACACTCCTATCTTAGGGTTTGGGAGGAGGAAGGTAGTTTCTATCATTTCAGCTAGGAAACCAATGGAGGATTCATCCTTTCACCTTGAGATTCCATTTTAGTCTTCCAGGAGCAGCATATTGATATCCAACATTCATACCATCAATTTATGTGTCCATACAGCAGCAGTTCCCCCAAGAATTGTGCAATCCATTCCTGTAGATCTGAAGGAGGAAGGAAGTTTCCATTATTTCAGCTGGAAATCATGTGAGGGATCATCCCCTCACCTTGTTGATATTATTTCCATCATTCTTGAGATTTATTGCAGCATCTAGCATCAGGCTATAGCTTCAGCCTCCCTGACAGTGCAGTTTATTCTAGTTGTTGTGTATTCAGCAACTGCATATAATGGAGGAGGAAGGAGGAGCTAGATCTTGAGCTTCTAGCTTTGAGGATCTAGAGAAGGGATCAACCCTTCAAGCATTGAGAAAATTGTATATTTTTACAGCCATATTATTCTCGTTTCATGCTTCAGATCTTCATACCGAGTACTTAGATGTTGCATGCCCTAAGAGGGTGATTTTCCAATATTGTTAGATTTGGAAATCCTTTCTAGGTTATCTTGGGTATTCGTCATAGAGCTTAGATCTGAAATATCATCATCATCTGAGCTCTAGAACTTCCATATATACACTTATATTTTCATCCGAAAATTACAATCCCACCATTTGTAGTAAGGACAGTGCAGTATAACCTCTAGCATTTTAGCAGTTACGCAGTGCCTTTGAGGAGAGGGCTATAGGGTCATTCTAGCCTACTTGTTTGGCTTGAGTGTCTCATATTTTGAGAACTTTTGTACATTGTATTCCACCTCCTTTTTAATAAAATGGCTCAGCTATTCTGTCTATTTTCATGGTGTTTATTGTTTATGTGTAAATTGTTGTAGTTTCCATCTACTGTGCTTCTATATTCTTATCTTTTCCATTTTTGAATATTACAGTGGTATCAGAGCGTGATGTTTGGCTGAAATTATGGGCACTACAACTTATGAAATCATAAGAAGAAGCAGAAAAAAGAGATCTATAATTGCGGATGGATTAAGTTTTTCCACACTTCTTTTTAGATCTATGCAATATATCTCCAAGGAGGTCAAAAAAATGAAGAGAGAAAGCAAGAAGGAGACTCCAAGAATATTTTAAAATGAGGAAGTTCCAAGCACTTCCTATCAGCAGCATAAACAACCAGCAAGGCAAAGGGCCCAACAACATTCTACTAGTTCCACTTTCTTTGAAGAGGAAGGTGAATGGTATGGATATGGAGGAGACTTGGGGTATGATACTCTTAAGTAAATATCTGTCAGAGTACAAATATGAGTTTATAACACTCAAGGAGAATCTAACTCTCCAACAATTTTTACAACTCAAAGAAAAAAGGAGATCCTGAAACAACAATATAAGAAAGAGGCACAGATTATTCTTGCCTACATTTGATGGATCATCCACAAGAATAGTAAGGGCTTGGAGGAAAGAGTTAGATTCATTCTTTCAAATTTATTAAAAAGAATAAAGAGAGGTTGTTTAGATTGCAGCGCTGCACCTTGAGGGTGAAGCAAAGGATTAGTGGTTCATTTATTTGAAACATGCAGGAGAGATTGCTTATGAAAATTTAATTCAAATATTGAAGAAGAATTTTGGTAGAAGGAAGCCAGAGACACTTTCCGTAGAGACACTTCTCATCATTGATGAGATAGTACATGAGAAACCAAAGGAAGATGTCATCATTATCACTCTGGAAGAGGATAAACTACCACCACCACCAGTTGTATAAGTACTTACATCAAGAGAAGGAGCACTTGCATCCTTGCAATATGGTCTTGAGATATTTACATTTGGAGTTCCATGCATGATTTAGGAGATGCATTAGAAAGAGGAGGCAAATATTAATGATGGTATAGTAGAAGAGGAGAAACCATCACAATTACCAGTAGTTGGAGAGGCCATTGCACTGGTTGGAGGAACTCTTTTCGCTATGAAATATGTTCCCAAGATTCATTTGATCCAAGGTTTGCAATCATTTCCATCCCATCTTATTTCAATACCTCAACTTGAGATTTGTGGAGACATGCCATCAAGGAAATTGCATAACCAAGGATTAGAGCACATTGTTGATTTGGAGCATAAAACTATCATTGCACAAAGGACCCTTGACTTAATCAATGAAGATATGTATAACTATCCCATTTTGTCATTGTTGAGCTACACACAACACTTTTTGTTGAAGTGTGGATTTCTGGAGGATGGGATGATCATAGTCCTAATCAATACAATGTTGGGCTATGAGTTTAGCATTGTGTATGGCCATGAGACAACAGCTGCACCATCATGTAGATCAGGAGAATTATCACTAAGAAGCAATGATGAGATGAGGGCCCCATTATTCTTGGAGCATTCCGAGGAAAACTTCACTCATGAAGCACTTTAGAGACAGATGATCGATGGTAGATATCTTGTGATGGATAACATTTTCCATTATCAAGATGGCGTTTTATTGATGAGAATCTCACAACTCAAAAATAAATTTATACCTACAACATATATAGAACTTCATGGGTTCTATCAGGCCATTGATGAAAGGATCACGTGGAGAGACCTCAAGGAGGGTGCACTTCAACATCTCATGGAGTGAAAATGTTATCATCGGATTGAGGAGGATGGTATTCTACCTTGGGTGGATACCAATTTGGATCATGACATAATTCATCATCCATAGTAGGATGGATGGATGAGGATGATGAGAAAGGGGTTGGCAACTCACTTGCAGATCTATGATACATGGCAACAAGAAGCATGGTTGCATCAGTTTCTTTTTGGTGAGTATGGTTACTACCCAACATCTCACATTTGTATGATCCATGCCATGTATATTACTGATGATATGAAACTGTAGGAGGCATGGTGGCACTAGTTATTGTTGAGACAATTTGGTCATCACATGACATATCCTATGTCTATGGATGTATCTTTGTTTGGGACATTATATGGCACTCACATGATGTGGCATCAAGGGGCTTGTTTGTATTGTTCTAATGTGACATTATACATGTCAATCAATGTGTTGTTTCTCTATGACTTGCATCATGATGATGTGAGATGGCAGTAAGAATCCTTGTTTCTTTGGTTACTCTTGGGAGAGAACTGATTGAAATTATCCCATACTTTGCATGATGTTTATGGAGGATGGAAACAGGAGTCCTTACTGTGTTGGCTTATGTTGGGAGAATATGGCCACCTTTCTTGGTATGATGATGAGGTGGTATGGAAGCAAGAGGCATTGCTATGGTGGCTTCTCTTGAGGGAGTATGGCTACTACACTTGGTATGATGATGATGTGATGTGGAAGCAAGAGGCATTACTGAAGTAGATTCTCTTGAGAGAGTATGGCAACATTAGGATTTGATGCAGTGGCTACATAGTTTAATGATTATTTGGCATGGAAAAATGAGGCAATTATGAACAATTATGCAGAATTATGCCTTTATGTATCATTCTAATGGATGAGTTTCTTCTTCTTTTATCATTCTCCTAAGATAGAGAATTCTACCCATTCTATCTGAAGCCATGTGATGACATGAATTTATCTATCTATTATCAAATATATATACATAATTCTTCTTTTATCTGGTCATATACATTTTATTTTAGAAACTTCCTTTGCTTTCTTTGAAGATGAAAAATACTTCAACCAACTTAACATGTTGCACATCTTGTCATCATACCATAATCCTTCTAAATTATGGATTCCACAGAAGGTGGAATCTAGACTATTTGCTAGACACTTTATTCTTGTAAGTAGAGGTGAATATTCTAACAAAGATTCCAATGGAGGATAATGATGATCCTCATTCTACAAATGATTCTTCTCTAATAATGATGATGTATAATGATTTATTTCTCTTCCTATCTTACAAGATGAATTTTTCCAACCATATAGACGGCTACTTCGGTTATCATTATATGATTAAGATTATGATGTCATGAGCTACTTCCTTTTCATCACGTGATATGACTTCTTTTAACCATATACACTTCTATTATAGTTTTACTTCCATGACTCTATGATGATGTTATCTATAATTCATCCTACCATACTTGAGATGCTTTCCATCATGGCTGCTATCTTGAAAATAACTATGTGCGGGAGGTTATTGCAGTCATAATAAAGGTATTTTACTTATTCCTTTCGATTTTGGGATAGCATCGTATGTGCTCTAAGTCTGAAATTTTGTGGAGAGGCTTCGACACATGTATTACAGATAACCCAAAAATCATTTGATGAAATTCCACACGAATTGTATTCTATTAAAATAATTAATTATTTTTAAAGGGACCCTAAGTCTAAACTTAGGAAATAAAATAATTAAAGGGAATGAATAGAATATGGGTAAGAATGTTCTAGAAAATTCAGATCAATTCAAAAGTTAAAATTAGTCATTTATTAGAGATCTAATCTGGGCCATTGAGGTTTCAATGAGAAGACTATAAGAATGGCTTGAAGGGTCATTTGGAAAACACATTTGGCAAAGATCATAGATCGATTTCTTTAGTGAGAAATGATGAGAGAGAAAATTTGATCATGAGATATTTTTTAGAGAGGGGAAATAATTCTTTTTGGAAGGATTCCTGAGCTAGGGAGTGCATAATAGCAGAAATAGAGAGAGCCACAGTAGCAGAACAAAGCCAGTGACATAGTGCTTATGTAGTCACTGTGCAGAGGCTGAAACAAAGTCGTTTTCTTGGTGAGGCGACAATGTTGGATGAGTGCTAGCTCCGAGAGATATTTTTTGGAGGCCAAAAGGCTTTAGTTTCTATCCAATAGAGGGAACAACACATATACATAGGGAAACCATCATTATGATGTAGATACTACACAGAGTGACACAATCACTGCGTAGAGGCAGCACATGGCAGTCCAGATTTGGTGTTGATCAGTGTCGTGTTCTCATGGAGGAGTGAAATTTGTCTCATAAGATATATTATGCCAGTTTCTTTGTATGATTTGATAGATGTTTCAATCATAGATTTGTACCTGGAAATAGTTACTACATAATATACAAACCCTCAGTTCTTGCACGAATTTTCATGCATTGGGTTTTTCCAGGGACATTGGTCAAAAAATAACTGTGTCAAATGTCTGTGTGATGTATTCTTGTTCATTTTTGTTTCCACACTTTTATTTATTCTGTAGTTTATTTATGTAGGTTTCAATGTGATGTATTCATTTTTTTCAATAGTAAACTGCAAATAGATTGTTAAATTAAAATTAACATTTAGGTGAATATCTTCTAGTTGTTGCAATAGGATTCCAGAGGTTAGCGAAACATTCACATGGTATCAGAGCCTGTTTAATTTGAGTGCGGGAGAAATAAAATAATAGATCCAGTAGATTCAATGGCAGTGAAGTTGGGATCAAGGAGTTGTGTAAGAAGAAGATCGATCTCCTAGTTGATTGCAAAGTCCAAGCTAGGAAGGTTAGACCAGCAGGAAAATCTCTCTCTAAGTGAGCCGACAGAGGGGTATAATTGTTTCAGATTGATGTTTGTTTGAGGCAGAGGGAGAAGTGCAACATATATATGTATATCAACAACTAGAGTGATGCAGTTGCCTATGCAACAATGATTTTTGGTACAGAGTGTTAGGAAGAGTAGCTGAAACACAGTTTTGGGGATTTTTGACCTCAGTGAGTTTCTTGCCCAAGAAAATCAAATTTCTCATGCAGTAGTAGTAGATTTTGTGGCTTGCTCCACGAGAAGTGCATAAATCCAGCTGCACATAGGGTGAGAGGCATCATATTGATAGTATTTGGGTAAGATGGCCACCAACAGATTATGTGACCAACACCGATTGGAGGGTTCCTCTAACTATGTAATATAGAATGAAAGGATTTCCCTCCTTCTAGATGAGTATGGCCTTAAGAACTTTATCGATAACACTGAAGTTGAACCAGTGGATGCATCACCACTAAGTTCCTTCAAGAAGAATATGGAAAAATCCAAGCATTTGATCCTCGACGAAGTGAAGGATCATATTGTTTCACACATCTCAGCTAAAGGGATAGCCAACGAGATGTAGGATGCATTTTATATGCTATATTGAGGATATTCCGAGCAACGAAAGATGTTTATGGAGGAGAAAATGTGGACCACTAGGATGGAGTAGGGAGAGCGTATTGATCCATTCATGTCTATACTTCAGGAAAACTGAGATCAATAGGTGGTCATAGGAGTAGATCCTAAGGCCACAGAGATGGTCAAACTGGCCCTCAACTCAGTGTCCAAGGAATACCAAGTATTTATCCAAAGTATCTCGGGAAAAGAGAAATTGTCGGAATGGGATTCAATGTGGGAAAACCTTCAACAAGAAGAGATGAGAAGAGACTTAATAAAGTGTCAACTTGAGGGTGGCAGTAGTAGAAATTCGAAGATCAAGAAGGAGGAGGAGGAAAATTCATCCCTTGCATCAAAGGGGTAGCCAGATCAGCGCAAGAGGAAGAAGGATCTGTCAAATATCAAATTCTTCCAGTGTGGCAAGATGAGACATTACACCACACAGTGTCCTCTAAAAAAGAAGGATAAGGACGAGAATCATGATCCTTAGGCCAGAGTAGCGAAGATAGAAAAGGAGGAATTTTCTATGATTTCCCATATACCTCCAAGAGGGAGGTGGGATTATTTGGAGTTGTAGACCTAGAGATCTATAAGATTTGGTAGGATCCTTGAATATTCCACATCTTGGATCATCACCTTGCTACGGGAGCCTAATTATAAGTAGCAGGATGAACAGGTCTTGGTTGGTGTAGAGAGTGAAGAAGTGACAGTGCAGTAGTTAGAATCGCCATAGTTTGAGAAACGTAGAGCAGAGTTGGCACTAGTGCAGGAAGGCACAATTCAAAATCTAGTAGCAGTGTAGCAGCTTCAGAGGGACAACACAGAGGCTAGCAGCAGTCAGATCTTCATCACCAAGATTCATAATACTTGTCCAATTTTGGATGGTTTTCAGTTGTATAAATAAATTGTGATGTAGTGCAGTATTAGTTGCCAGTGGGAGAGTCAACAAAAACATGGATGCAGAATTCAGATGGATTTGTAGTATGGATGCAGTGTTTAAAGTGGCAGTGTCAGCAGCAGTATGAATGCAACGTTTGTGCAAAGTTGATGGGTAGCAGTGTCAGACATCAACAACACAGAGGGAGATGCTACGAGACCAGAGCAATAATCATAGGGTGCATTTCTAGAGCACATTCCTCGCTAAGCGGGAGTGTTAATTTTGGGGTAGAATCAGATGTGCTCTAAGTCTCAAATTGTTTGGAGAGTCATAGACACATGTATTCCAGATAACCTAGAAATCGTTTGGTTAAATTCCACACATTGTATTTTATTAAAATAATTAATTATTTTTAAAGGGTGCCTAAGTTTAAACTTAGGAAAATAAAATAATTAAAATTAATATAATATGGGTGAGAGTGTTCTATAAAAGTCAGATCAAGTCAAAAGTTAATATTATCCATTGATTAGATATATAATCTGGGTCATTGAAGTTTTGGCAATCCATTTTTGCTGTTGATTAGTGTCAAGTTCCCGTGGAGGAATGAGGTTTTTCTCACAAGATATTTTCTGTCAGTTTCTTTGTATGATTTGAAAGATGTGTCAATCATAGATTTTGTACTCAGAAATATTTACTGCATAATATACAAACCCTCAACTACTGCATCGGTTTTACCACATTTTTCGAGGGACATTGTTCCAAAAGTAAATGTGTGAAATGTGTGTGTGTTGTATTCTTGTTCGATTTTTCTTCCATAGTTTATTTCTGTAGGTTGCAGTGTGATGTATTTAGTGTTTTTCATAGTAAACTGCAAATATATTGTTAAGCTGAAATTAACAGTTACATGAATATCTTCCAGTTGCTGCAATAGGATTCCAAAGGTTAACGAAATTTTCACAATTCCTTCTCTGACTTCTCATGTTTAGGTTCTTTTACTTCTTCAGTGACATGGGCTTCATTCCTTTCCTTTCTCTTCTTGTTCTCCTTCTTTATTTGAGGGAAATTTCTTTTGAAACTCCTATTTTCATTACAATCATAGCATTGAATCTTAGACATCTAAATATTATTTTGAAATATTTTTTGAGACTTCCCTTTATTTCTTTCCATTGCTACATATGCTTGAGTTTTTTCACTTGATCCAACATCATTCTTTTCCTTCAATCTAGTTTCTTCTATCTTACATAATGACCATAGCTCATTGAATGGGGTATTTTCCTTCTTTCAAAATATGTTATATATAAATTTTCCCCATTCACCAGGTAGTGATTTCTCGATTAATGATTACTTATCCTAGTTATTGTAGTTGGTATCCTATTTGGTATCTTATTTGATTACTTATCCTATAGTGTTTACATGGAACAATTCTACCAAATTTTCATATATATCTTTTGTTGTCTTCAAATTTGCTACATAAGGGATGAAATAATACTTGATTGGCTCAATAAGGACTCTTTGAGCCCTTATTTCTCCTTTCATGTACTTTGATAATGCTTGAGATTACTCTTGATAAATTTTGGAGATTGATCCTGTGACATACTCACTGACTTCATTTTAACTGAGGATCAAATATACTCTCTTCTTCCATGCAAGGTAATTTGATCAACAATTTTGTTCTTTCCTTGCAGAAATAAGTCATTGTAGATTGAGACATAAAATATATAATACTTGTTAGTTGAAAATTCTCCTTTGATGATTATTTATTCAACTATATTTCTTCTTGATGATGTTGACTTCCACTAATCCTTTTTTGTTGACAATTGAAGATGCCTCCTTGATGATGATTTCCTTCTTGATGATTTTATTTCTTCAAAAGGAAATGATTCTTATTCAATATGGGCAGAGATTATCTTCTTTTAATAATGTTTGAGATGTGATCCTTTATTCACTTTTACAAATATCACTTTCATTTCTTTGGTGATGATGAAGTGCTCCTTATTTCATCCTTTTGTTAATTATTATGGAATGTTAAAGCTTCCAAAGAATTATTTAAATGTATATTCCTTCTTTGAATGGTGGGAGGTTCTTTGTGGTCTTGTTCTTCTTCCAAGAGTTGTGATGATGTGATCCTTTTGATGTGATTTATAGTCCTCCTTGATTCCTTTAATTTTCCTTGATTATTTACTTATGTTTGGCCCTAATGTATCCTTATTCAATGGAGTGATCTTCAAGCTTCCTTTCCTTTTTGTCATCACCTTAGCTCTGATACCATGTTGAGAAATGTAGGGAAGCTATATTAGGGATACTTCTCTTACATTGATAATAGATTGAGATGTTATTTTACTTAACTTGATGTACTTGTAGTTAGCTTATTATCTTAATTTATTATAATTATGTTCTTATCATCAAAAATATACTAAGATATGAAGATAAATGATACAAGAGGACATAAAATATAGGCTGCTAGGTAGAGCCAACACCTCTCCTCTTGAGAGTAAAACCCACAATAATTCTTCTCTTCTTATATAATCTTCAGATGATTAATTCAAAGACCTAAGACCCTTGAAAAAGACCCCTCCAAGACCAATTAAACCTCTTATTTTATGAACTTCTCTTCGAAAACGTTATTTCTAGTCAAATTGCTTCAAAAATTCGGTTGTTTCTTTACGAATGCAATCTTCGGCCTCTACTGTAGAAACCCTAGATGACACGTGTGAGAAAATAATGGTGTAATTTTCCTCCTTTATCCTTCACTTGGTTAGCCTTCTCTTCCATGAAAATTTGGCTTATATCATTTTCACACCTAATTTTAGCCTCCAAGACGACTGCAATTTTCAATCTTGTTGTTGAAAAAGGTGCACTAGTTTCCTTGCACATGTGAGATGATGCAAACCAAAATAGTCTCCAAGATTATTTGGTTCTTCACATATTCATTGTTTATTAGGCTCTTTTTCCTTTTAATTTAACTTTATTTTATGCTCTTCTTCAAATCAGGTTGAGCTCTTATATATATAGGCTTCTAGTGAGGTCGAGTTGCTCTTTATGAGGCAGAATCGTCACTTGTAGGCTGAATTTCCTTCTTGTTGGCCGACTTGGTCTTGTAGGAGAATATTTGATACTTTTTGACTTACATAAATTTATTTTAAATGATAAAAAATCCCTAATAAGGTCTTTAAATATCACAATGACTTCTTTGACTCTTGGACTTTATGACAAAACCCTAGAAGCACTCAATGGGTGCTTGACCTATAAATATAATGATCATGAGCATGAAACCCATGCTATAAAATAATAAGAATAAAATTTAATTTTCTCTTTACATCAGATACATAATATCATGATTACATTAGACATTATGAAGACCGAACCTAGTTAAATACCTCAACATACCCAACATGATCACAATTTTTCTTACACATAGCCCTCATACATTGTCCTTGGTTTGAAGAGTGTCACTTTATTTTGAAAATGACTATGTATACCCTCTATATACTTGAGGAATATTTTGAGGTTATTGAGAGAGATACCCAATGTGATCACAATATTCTTAAACTCAGTGGTGTACTCTTAGGCATTTTTCCTGTGCTTCTACCTAAAGTGATGCTAAAGGATCCACTAGTCCTGTACATACCTAGAAGGGTATAAATAGGATTATGAGGGTTTAGAAAACCTCCAAATTATTTATATATGGATAACCCTCCATATTAAGTTTCTTTATGTGTATTTTCCATCAAGTAAGTACATTTCCCTGTATTTTTAGTTGAGAAAATGAAATTTTATACTCTTTGTCTATATTACAAACACTGAAACACCCTTCCAATTGTTAAAACAAATTATTAAAATTAAAATTATTAGTATCACATTATTATGTATTTATGTCCACTTTTTATCTCATTAGGTTGTGACGGAAAATTATTCACTAGAAATCGATTTCTCCTCATTAATGTCCCTTTTTTACTCATCTTTTGGGTCTTCACTATCTCCTGGTTTCTCATTTGATCTAGCTTATGAGTAAGAGACACCAACCTCTTTGAAAGGTCTAAATTTTATTTCTAGAGCCACCATAAGGAGGGACATGTTACAATAGATATAAATGAATTTCTCTTCCATCTTTTCAATTTTCTCTTCTATTTCATCCCGAGGGTTCTTATAAAAAGACTCATCTAGTGTGACTAGGGTTTTGAAACTTTCTTGTTAAGCCAAATTTAATATTCTACAACTTTCCACAAGTAATCCAAATAAAAATAATTTTATACCAACTAGAACACCTCATCACAATAAACCTTGTATTATTATGAAAATTTTTAATGTACAAGTTTATTTCCTTAGATATCATATTTATAATTACTAGCTTATTGCGTAAAATTATGAACATAACTAAAATAAAAAAATTAAAGAACAAGAAAATGAACACATTATCTACATAAATGAACGCAAGATGTCTCCTAGTAAACCCAATATCAGATAAATCCTAGTTATAAGATTATGCCTATGCATTGTTCTATCTCTTTTCAGTTATGAAAATGAAACTACAAAGAAAGAGGCACTAGCTGTAGAGTTACCTTTAACACAATCACCTAAATTTTTTTTACAAAATGTTCTTCCTCCTTTGTGAAGCCCTCAAATCTCACTCCCAAATGCTTTGGTCAACTATGGAACAAGTACATTACTAAAATAATAGAACCCCCTCTTCTCCTAGCAATATGATTTTTAACATAGTCGAACAATTATTTAAGATCAGGGTTTTTGTGTGCCTCAACCCTAAATTAATGTTAGGATTTTGGTCCTTACATAATATTCTTAAAATTAAACATATGAATAGATCCATGTGTGAATATTGGGGGATGACATGGAATCCACTTGGCACTATGGTGACCAACATGTTAATTCAACTTGCAAGAGGCGTAACTTCTACTTGTGAACCAAAATTAAGGTGGTTTTTGCACCTTGGAAAAGACTTAGTGCGTAGGAAAACATTGACAAGTTAGAGTTAAGCTCATAAAGTTTTGACCCAGGAAAGTTTCATTTGATTCCTCAAAATGGATCTGGAAGGTTCCAAATACCAAATCTCCAAGATAGAACATGTCAAAAAAATGGGCCCTACAAGTTAATTATTCCAATTTTTACACTTAAAAGGTACTAGGATGGATTAAAAATTATATAATAATCCATTATGGATCAATATATTTTAATTTTAATTTAATTTTTCGCTTTATCTTTATCTTATCTCACATTGTAAATAATTCTTTGATGCCCTAGTCAAATTTTATGACTCTCATTTGTTGGTAAATTATTGGAGACATGGTCAATGTTGATGATGCTCCTTTAATACACACACAGTTGATTTCTTGTTATATTCTCTTATATATATATATATATATATATATATATATATATATATATATATATATATATATATATGTATGTATGTATATATATGTATGTATATATACTAATTCTATGTATATATGTATCTATATATATATATATATATATATATATATATATATGTATGTATGTATGTATGTATGTATGTATGTATGTATGTATGTATGTATGTATAAATAAACTTCTTTGAAATTAAATGATTATTTTAAATAGAAAATGTTAAATAGATACAATTTTTATGATGGATATGGTAAGAAAATAATCAATTGAACCATTTATAGTGGCAGTTAGAAAATTATAAAGGTTTTAGTTTTCAAAAACCCACCTCATGTTTTTTTTTTTCTTATTTTCATCAGAAACACCAAGAGGTCAAACCTCTCTCACTACTTTGTGTTCAAGCTTTTGTATTTAGATCTAAACATGGCCCTTATTACTTTTCTACTTTTTTTTTTGAAATTATAGGCTTAAGGCATTTCCTTCATGTTCACATGTGTCAAATACTATAGGGCACAACCTTCCCCCAACCTTTATTTCTTTGCACCTGTTCTACTTGAGGGTTTCATGAGATGCATCCTATTGGAGGCATGTAGTCCTCTCCTCATCCATTTGCATGTGTAGTTGTAGGTTTGGAGGGCATGACCTAATTGAAAAGGTGGAAACCTTCATATGTTTGTTGTAATGGTTTGACAAGGCACAACATCTGCCTCCATGGTCTAACACTCAAAGGGTGAAACAAGGGTCATTGCAGTTGAAATTTTGGGGCTCAACCATTACCATCATGGAACACAACCCTAGGAGCTATGTAGTCATGGTGCCAAGGTAGAACTTCTTCATGCAACATCACCCCTGCTACTCCCATAATTATAGGGTTCTTTCTCTCATCCACCTCATTCTGTTGCGGTTTGTGGTGTGTTGTCAACTCTCATATAATGCCTTATTTTTCAGAAGAAAAAAAATTTAAATTCATTTGAAATTTACTCACCTCCATTATCGATCCTAAGATCGTTCACCTTATTGTCAGTTTATTTCTGAACCAATGCCTTGAATTCTACAAACTTAAAGAATGTCTAATATTTCTTTCACATGAAGAATATCTAGCACTTCCATGAAAAGTCACCAATAAAAATGACAATTTTTTTGTCTTACAGTGGATACTATCGAGAAAGTTCCACATGAATCAAAGTGGACCCTTTCAAGGACCACATGTGCTTTGTTTTCTTGATCATGGAAAGAAAATTTTGTGTACTTCCCCAAAGTACATCCTTTGCATACATCTTACTGCCCAAGTTCTCCTTTGGGAAGCCCTGTGGTTATCTTTTTCATAATATTGAAGGCACCTTGTTACAAATGGCCAAGTATTCTATGCCAAAGTTCACCAACATCACAGATATGCACCTTCTCCACCTTAGTGATTAATGTAACACAATCTTCCACATATAGCTTATACAGGTTCTTCACATGAACCCTGATCTACTCCACCTTCATTGTGGCTATGTGTCGTAGGAATTATTTTCCTTTTATGAATATCACATCATAACCACGATCTTCCAAAACTACCACAAATATGAGATATTTCTTTAGATCCAGAATGAACATGACATCCTTGATCCTGAGGGGTGATCTCGATTCCCTATGAAAGGTGATTGTACCAACCTCGATCACATTATATGTTTCTTATTCCCCCATCTCAATGTGAATCTACAAATATTTCTCCTCTAGTTCACTACAAATGTCTCTACACCTTGTCATGTGGAAGGAGACACCTGATTCTAAGTACCACATGCTCCTCATAACTATTATGGCCATGCATGCAATAAGGGTAAATTCAAGCTTGAACTATGAAGCCAAGGCTCCACCTACTGCTCTTCTTGAGGTATTCTTGTTTTCCCTTTTGTGTGGAGACTTCGTGGCATAATTCCTGAATTCATGGCAATGAAAGAATTTAATTTTGGAGAAATATTTCTTCTTACCACCTTGATTGGATTCTGGTTTAGATTGGGATTTATTCCCTTTTCCCTTATTTCCCTTTCGTACCATTGCAAATTTTTCTTCATCCTGACCCTTGTATGAAGTTCCATCTCTTGTATTTCGCCTTCTTTCTTCATGTACTAAATCCTACAATAGGCACTCCCAATTCTTTAGTTTCTCCCTCCCATTCACCAAATCTTGATAGCTATGCCAACTCTTGGGAAGGCCCAGAAGGGTTAGGCTTACCAAATAATCATATTAAATAATAACACCAACTCTTGCAAGCTCATCACAAACTTATGTGAACCTACTCAAGTACTACGAAATAGTGTCATTCTTTTTCATATTGATATTTTGAAGTTTATCCTTGAGCGTGAAATTCCTGTGATAACTAATATTATAGAAAAATATATTAGTTCCTACCACATTGCATAAGGAGTTTATTTTCCATGGACATTGGTGACAATGTGTTCTTGTACTCCCTCTGATATTATTCTCCTTTCCTTGGCTACATATTTATTTAACTGAGCATGTTTTTTGGAGTCAAATTTTGGTGGTTTTTCAGGATCACTCTTGATGTATTCTAGAAATCAATTGTTTTCTAATATCGCCTCCATGTGATCCTTTCATGAAACAAAACTAGTGGCACCTTCCAAGGCATACTATAGACTTATTCCATTGAATTTAATCTTCTTAGCTCTGAAGAGATCATGTTGCACTGAACTCCAACTTCAAACCTCTTGAGAAACATCTTCGAAAGTTCTAATCTAATGTGAATCCTACTATGATACGATATTGAAATTATGATGTAGATTTTCACTTTCTCATGGAATTTTAATCAATATCATAAGAAACACTCTACTTATATCTAAAAAGTAATCCACAATCTAGAACAAAAAATTTAGACATGCAATGAGAAATTACACAAATGAAACAAGTATTTTTCCCAGGGAAAGAAAGCTGCTAGAAAACCCAATGTATGCTTGCATTAAATAATAAGAATATATATGTATTGCAATTTCTTTTCTCAACTGATCACAACCTGCAAGTGCATAACTTATCTCTCTGCTCATTGAAAGGCTTTGATCCAGACTTAGTCAAACTTTTCCTTTGCTTGAGCTGATATTTCCTTGTGTTTTTACTTTAGGAATTAGGCCCCTACTATTTAAGAAAATCCTCAAATTTATTGCGTAATTACTTTCGGTTGATCCTATGACTTCATGCAACACCTCTAGACTCAAGACTAGTCTACAAAAGATGTTACAATGCCTTGAAATCTCCACCAAGCCTAGGGAAATTGAATTCTCTATATGCACTAGATATTTTGGGTTGGTTGATTAGTTAACTGGATGATCACTGAGTTTGACTAAAATACCACTACTTAACTAACCTTTCACTAGTTCTTCCAAAAGTTGGAACTAGTTTCACTGAAAACTGTAACATCCCTGGTTAAAAAAACATGTAAAAAAATATAATATGAAGGTCATGGGACACATGTTACAGGCTAAACATTGGGAAAAACATCATAATATGGGTGTTAATATGGGTTATTATGGATATGGAAATTTGCAAAGGAAATGGCTAATACTTTGGAAAGGAAAATTGGCATTAATTGGAATTTTATTTATGAAAATAATGGAAAATAGGAGAAAAGGAAGGTGAAAGATCACAAGTTCCATGTGAGGAGGAAAATGAAAGAAAATAATTGAAAATTGATGAAATTAGAGGCCTCATTAATAAAAATGATTTTGGGGATCAGTTCATAGACTTTGGTCAGTTTAGTTTGGGAGCACTCATTTTCTCTCTCTCTCTCTCATACTCTTGTACACTTAGAGTTTTTTGGAGCATTCTTAGAGAGGGTGGCATACTTTGAGTTTTGGAGCAAGAAGGAAAAGGAAGAGAAAGAAAGAGCAACAAGACATTAGGATCAACAACTATAATGGTGTTTTCTTGTAGGTTTTGAGTTGAATGTGTATTTTATTCACTAGCATTGGCATGCATGGCATATACATATGGTTTCTTAGTCATGATTGGTCATTGAAATGGAGGATTGCCTGGATTGATAGTCGATTTTTGTAGACTTACCATTTCTTGGATAGCCACGGTATTGTGGGTTCATTTCATTTTTTTTTTTCTCTAGTTGGTTATCATGTGCCTTTGTCTATGGGTTGATTTATTAGTTCCTAGATCCTTGGTTGGACAAATTATCTGGAGCCCTGTACCAACTTGGGTTAAGTTACTATTCATGGATCGTTGGTTGGAAAAACGCTTTGGAGCCCTTAATGGGTCGAGTTACTAGTCCTGGATCCTTGGTTGCACAAATTCTCTGGAGCCCAGCAATAACTTTGGTTTGAGTTACTATTCCTGGATCCTTGGTTGTAAGAAATGCTCTAGAGCATTAGAGCCCTAGACAACATGGGTGGATACCAATCTGATGATGGTTGTGATGTCCGACCATGAGGTGGAATCACTGGTTGAGGTTTGAGGTAGTTTAGCCTATGGAATCCCTAGTTTGGTTTTGATTTATGATTTTTATGAGATACCACATTCATGCTTGGAATATGGCATGGGTGTGACTGTCCAAAGAGAGATTTTTCTCATCCATGTCTATGGTTGGGTGGAACGTCGAAGTCCCAAATTTGGTTGCATTTTTCTTATGGAAATAAGAGCTTTTTTCCTCTTGTATTGATGGGTAAAAATGTTTGTTATTATGTAGCATATATGGATGTTCTTTGCTTGCCACTTTTTTTATATGATGGTTAAAAATCGCATTTGTATCATTTTTTTTGTTTTTATCTTTCAGTTTTGGAAGTATCATGGAGTTCTAGGCAGTGACCTAGACCCTGGGCCTAAAAAGGTGGCATATAAATCGAGGTTGAAGGCTCATAACTACTATGAAAATTCCCTAGTCACACGCCTAAAAATGTCGTGCGAGAGACTAAAGGTTTCTAGTCACACTCTTTCCCATGTCAAGGGAGTGACTGAGGGATTGATGCATGAAATTCTCAAGTTGGATCAGGGGCTATCCTCCTGGAAGGTTGGGATGGCTCCTGGGTGTCTTGTAACATGTGTAAAAGGTTTGTGTTGTGGTGTGGCATCAGTTCCACTTCCTTAAGGTGACCCAGGAGCTTGAATTAGATCATAGTAACTCTTCGTCACATGTTTACCTTGGTTAGTTGGTTACTTGGAACTAGTTTAACTAAAAACGACCTAAGATAACTAACTGTTGGCTTGAGGGGTTTTGGCCCAGGTTCACTTTTAAGGTTCACCAAAAAACCCCTATATTGCTGTCCTTTTTGGCAATGGCCTGCTTTTTCAAGTCAAGGTCTCACCTGAAGTAGTATGGTAGGGTGTTGGAACCAGGTTTCCGCACTGTGAGAGAGAGAAAGTTAGTTGAAGTGGGCCAGTTTAGGTCTGACAGACTTGCACTGGAGAAGCCCTAACGTGGAATCCCTCAGAATATATCAAAGCTTATAAATCAACATATAGCATGCTAACATAGAAGAAATTGAATCTAACCAAATATACACATTCATAATATTGCATCCACGTGTGCATCAGTAAATCATCCGTATTCAACAAGCAATTATAACTTTAGAAATAACACAGAGTGAAACCAATAATCGTAGCATAGAAAAATCAGATATCCGAACCAGTCTTCTCATTCATTAATATCCAGATCCAGCTTAAAGACTCTATCTTCTAGCCCATGCAAAAATCCAGTAGGGTCCGCACATAGTAGGAGTCTGGGTCTCCACACACATAGCCAATAGGAGCCCTTACCCAGAAAATCAACACAAAAGATCCACAAGTCCATATCTAAGCTTAATCCTAATCTTAGCCTCCTCTAGACTCGATTTCTCCATATATTTATAACATATTAGCCTATGCTATTCTATGGTCCACAAACTGTGGTTTGTGGACTCTTGGTCTACCCTGTGACCCATTACAATTCATTAGGGACTTTGACCCACCCCAAAGCCCCTCCACTAGACTAGCTTATTACAAAATATTACAAAAAATTTCTACAATTGTCGCTAGGGGACCCTACTCCAACAAGCTCCCAGCACAATCTTGTGACTTGTCATGAGTCATAGCATTGGTGTGGTCTTCATCATCTCCAGGAGTTATTCGATGGCGGCAGAGAAAGGGGGTAGGACACCTATGCTCCGGGCAGCTACATTTTGTGCAATATCAACCAAATTTTGTGAATTTGGGCCTTCCATAGCTGTGGTGACACTCTCCAAGGTCTGATTCAACTTCTTCACAGCCCCATCTAATTCCTGTGAAAGCTTGGGAGCTTCATCATCCCATGGCTTCAGGTGGTTACTGAGTACCTTCTTCTTGCACCAGAGCCCCTCAATCCCATATCTAAGCATGTGGCTGGTCTGAAGGTGTGCTATTCGTTGGGTTGGGATGAGGGTGGGTGGGCATAGTGGCTTCTTGCTCAAAATATTACTCATTTTGGTGTAGCTTATGATTAATTTGGCAAAGGAGAGGATCACACTATAGCTGGGACCATAACGCCCTAACAGTCTCAAACAAGTCAGTCCCCTTTGTGATCTCTGCAGTAATATTATTTATAGCTTCCATGATGAGTGTGCCTCACTGGGCGCTCACCTCTGGAGGGGTCTCAGGCTATAGCTTGGCCTAGATGAGAAGGGAAAAGAGGAAATCTTTAAAATCACATTAAATTTATACATAGAGAAAAATAAAAATCATTATTAAGCATATAATGATGAAATTTTAGCACTGAAACCTTATTTCAAACTTCCTCATGTGCCTGCTGAATATTATTAGGCATTCTGAAGACCTGATTAATGAAACCCTAGACCTAATGAGACTAAAACCCTAAAATGACTCTTTTCCAACTATGATACCAAAAATGACTGCAAATTATTTTAATGAACAGAAATGGGCCAGCAGGTAAAAGACATGAGGGACATAAGCAACAAGCCTCTACCGTCAGATGATCCATGCTCCTAATGGAATGCATCTGACTCAATGAGACACCTAATATGCAATGCAACAAGAGAAATTTTATCTCTGATGGAGGGATGAAGATACTGACACTAACATTGGCTCCAATGGGGATGGTAGCTCCTTGGAGGTGCCAAGAACTACAGATCTCTGGGGAAGTAAGAAGTGCCTTTTTCCATTGGGCTACGGAGTTAATAACTTCGAAAAACCAAAACAAGACTCTTGACTCATTGTGAGAACTGAAAACTGACTCAAACTGACTCAATTTTGAAACCAAAATGACTGAAAGACCTGACTCAATAAATCAAACCAAAACTGAAATCAATCTTCAGATTTATAGCCTTCACCTCGGGCCCCAAACTCAAAGAATGATGACAGCACATGATTGCAATGAAACTTAAACAAACCAATATGTACAATGATATGTATTATAGCAGAGAACATTTCAAAAATAGTGCCGCTTGAGTAGCCGACCATTGACCGGCTCTCCTGGACAATCTTCTCCATTCATTTCTTTCAAAAGGAAAGCATTTTGGCCTCGATATGTAGCAATTCTGAAAGGTCCTTTCCAAAGATTCTTGAACTTGCCATGCTTACCTTTATCTTCATTTCTTGCATCCCATTTCAGCACCACTTCTTCTAATTGAAACTTGTCCTCTTTTTCCTTTCGATCATATATCTTCTTGATTCTCTCTTGCAGCTTGAAAGTGTTTTTAAAAACCTTGTCTCTAGTCTGCTGTAAATGGATCATTTGATTTATTCTCCCTTGCATATGATCATCTTCGCTGCTAGCTTCCTGCAGAAGCTTAACCATTGGAACTACGAGAGAGGTCAGGAATACTGTGTCAACACCATACACGAGCTCAAAAGGAGACATGCCTATAGATTTCTTTTGACTCACTCTATCTGCCCAAAGTGCATTAACCAATTTCTTATGCCAACTTTTCTTGTTTATTTCCAGCAGCTTTTTGATAATTTTGACCAAGGATTGAGTGCTCCAAAGTAATTTGATACTTATCACAAAATTCAATCATTATTTTATATTTAAAGGTTGTTTCATTATCAATGATCAGCTTTTTTGGACAACCAAAATGAGACAAAATATTTTTTTCAAGAAATGAAATGATTACCAAATATATGGCCTGCCTGGTGAGAGTCGTCTCAATCCATTTAGTAAAATAGTCCATCGCTGTAAGGATCCACTTATGCTGAGCTAAAGAAGCAGGATGGATTTCACCAATGAAATCCAAACCCCACTGCTAAAAAGGAGCACTTACTTCAATGGGATTGAGCGGAAAAGGCTGCAATTTTTTCCTCCCTTCAAAAATCTGACATTCATGGCAGCTTTTAACAGTTTTGAACACATCAGAAAAGAGAGTCGGCTAATAATATCCTGCTCTCAAAATTGTGTTGCCCATTGTTTTCCAAAAAAGGTGACCTCCGCAATCTCCCTTATGAAAGTCCTCCATAACCTGCTTTGCTTCTTCTTCAACCAAACAATTTAGCAAAACACCACTGGGATCTTTCCAATAGAGTGCATTATTCATGACACAAAACTTGGCAGCCTTTAATTTCAGAGTCCTAATTTTCTTTTTAGCCATACCTAGCGGTGGTGACAAATTTTATAGCACATATACAATTTCCGAATACCAAGGAGAAAGAACAAATATTTCTGATACCTGAATTAGCGAACTTTCTTCATTTTCCTCGGACATAGCAGCAATGAGATTAATGTCCAAGGCATGAAAATTTGACTCAGCCATTAGCTTAGCTAGCCCCTGTCCTTTGATGAGCTTTGTAGGCTTTATCTCCACATCATACTCCAACAAGGCAGCAATCCATTTGCCTCGTCTCCCTTCTCGATTTTTTTGCACTAAGACATATTTAACAGTAGCATTAGGAACATAAGCAAGAATATGAGAATGCAGAATATATACTCGAAAATATTTCAATGCTTTCACTAAGGCAAGAGCTTGCTTTTCAATAATGTTATACTTTAAGGCTGCATCTCTTATGGTTCAGCTGAAAAAAGTAATTGGTGTTTCATGTTGATCTCTTTTCTGCATAAAGACCGCTGCCATAGTATGATCCGAGGCAAACGAAAACAAAATAAAATCCTGAGTATAGTCCAGTCTGATCAAAACTGGAGCTGAAGAAAGAGCCAATTTCACTAAATTGAAAGACTTTACTACTTCCTCAGTCCACTTCACTACACTATCTTTCTTGAGCATGCTTGTGATTTCCCTTAAATGTTCTGCAAGATTGGGCACAAAGCGACGCAAGAAATTCATCTTACCATTGAAATATTGGATCTCCTTTTTGTTTCGGGGAAGATCAATTTGCTGAATAGCTTCTACTCGAGCTGGATCAATGTGGATGCCATCCTTTGATATAATATGATCAAGAAGCTTGCCCTCATCCATAGTGAACAAACTCTTCTTCGGATTGAGAGACACACCATATTTTCTACATCGCTGAAAAACAATCTTCAAATGATAAAGGTGCTCTTCATATGAATTAGAAAAAACTGTCAAATCATCAAGATACAGAACTAGAAAAACATCCTTCTCATCTGCAAATGCCATATCCATTTCTCACTGAAAGTTCGCACCAGCATTCTTCAAACCGAAAGGCATTTTAGCCTAATGGAAAGTTCCCCACGGAGTGGTGAACGCTATTTTGTCTCTATCATCCTCATGGACCAGAATTTGGTTATAACCAGAATAACCATCAAGTAGTGACATACGAGATGCTCCAACTACTCACTAAAGTATGTGATCCATTTTGGGCAATGGATAGTTATCTTTCAAAGAAACTTTATTCAGATTCCTAGAATCAATGCATAAGCGAATCTCACTTGTTTTCTTGCGCACAGGCACCAAATTAGAAATCCAATCTGAAAATATTATGGGGACGATGATACCAACCTTATACAATAGGTTCACTTCTTTCTCTATTGAAGGCAACAACTTTGGATTTATTCTTCTCAATTTTTGCCGAAAGGGATTTTGATTTGGCTTGATCAGAATGGTATGCTGAATTATGTTTGTGTCATATGTCTTCAAATCTGAATAGTCCCAAGCAAATACATCAGAAAAAGAAGATAATAAACTGATATACTTTTCTTTTACCTGTGGGGGAAATGCTTTGGACAATTTCACCATTTTTGGATTTTCTGTTGATCCAATGTTCACATCCTCAACTCCTTTCTTGGTGGGCAGCAAGCTTGGTTTCTGAGCTACATCATCTTGGTCAAAAAGCTCCTCTAAAGGTATCAAACCTTTAGGAATGACATTATCCTTCAGCTACAAAACTTCCATCTGATTGATTTGTACATCAGTCTCGCCATCATCATGCTCCACATCAATAGAAGTGTCTTTGAATTTACCTTCATTTTGCAGAAACTCATCAATTTCTTTTTCATCTTGAAACACTTGCCAACACCTTTGGTTGTCAGGAACAGTCGGACGATGCTTCACATGGATTTCAAATTTGTTGCTTGAATTCATTAGAATTTTCAAATTACTTGTTGCTATTGCAAGTGCATTTTCAATACCATTCTGAATACGAGTGACACATGTCAAAGTATAATCTGAAAACAATCTCAAGATATCTAGTATCGCATTTTGGTATGCCCACATTTGAGGATGCTTAGCTTGATATTCACCTTTCACTTGCTTAATAATCAACTCCGAGTCGCCATACACTGCAATCCTCTTAGCATTTAACTTTCTAAGAATTTTTATACTAGCAATTAAAGCTTCGTATTCAGCCTCATTATTTGAACAATCAAAAGCCAATTTATAAGAACAGACCCTTACATTACTTGGCACTTTGTTTGGGGAGGAAAAAGGGATGTGTACCCAAATTCCATTTCCAGCACCGTCCCTTCCTACAGCACCATCAAAATCCATGGTCCACAAACCATCTTCGTCTTCTTCCAAATGCTAAAATTATGTTTTATTTTTTTCTTTGCTTTGCTGTCCATCAACATTTTGTTGTTGTCGGGAGGCTGATTGTTCATCAGTACTATCAAGTATTTGTCTCTCTTTATTTAAGACCTCTCTGAAATTCTCAGTGATCTCCGGAATGTCTTCTACTTCAACTAATTGGCTATTTACATCATTAAAGCTATCTGAGTACTAAACAAATGATTCTAAATTACTATGTACATAATTGATTGAATGATTTATGGGTTTCTCCTTGCTGGTGATCATATACTTCATATTTTTCTCCCGATATAATTTCCTCATCTAACCAAACACATGAATAGTAGAATAGGAGAAATCAAGCTGCAATGTCACTTTAAGTTTCGCTCCCCAAGATCTGGAAAGAAGCATGCCAAATCTAGGAGGAATATCTGCCACAACCACATCCATAAAAACATTTTTAGTAGGAATCTAATCCAAATTGACCACCAAATATTTGATAAGCCCAATGCATCTTACTCTACTATAATCGAAAGAATAAAGATCATGATACTTTCTAGTGATATCCAATCCTAATTTCTCCATGATTGCCCTAGGCATGAGATTATGAGAGGCTCCGGAATCAAACATAACATTGTGTAACACATGGTCATGCAATCTAAGGCTGATGTAAAAAGGAGGTACATCACTATCTGGAGACTCACCATCCAATGCTAGACCAAAAATCAACTCAGGTTGATCATCTTCCACATTTACCATATCAGATAATGGATTTAAATTCAAAATCTTAGACACCTGACCCTTATAGCTGCTATTCTTCATCAATTCTGTCAAAGGAATGGATAATTTTAACTTAGAAATTTCATTTTCTAAGTTAAAAACTGAAGTTTTCTCTATCTCTTTAGCTGGAACATCCTTCTTTTCAGCTTTCTCCCTTGATATATTTGGTTGATTGGATCTTTCATTTGCTGATGGTGATTTTCTAGAAGTGGGATAAGCTGTCTCTTTTCCCTTTTTCTGCACAACAAGTGAATCATTCTTTGATGTTGTAGCTTCCTTTATTTTTTGAATTGGATTAATGGGCACATCTCTATTTCTGAGTGAATATTGTCGCTGTTGGGCGGTCAAGGCATTCATATACCCCCTCTGATACTCATCAGACTCTTCTTCAAGAGCTGTCTCATTTGACAAGATGAAATTCTTGTCCTTTTGTACAACTGATTTTTCTGAATAATCCTCATCTTCAGTGATAAAAATTGGCATATCATCAGGTGTAAAGAAATGATTCTCTTCTCCTATTACATTCTCTTCATCATCTGATTCCAAACCATGTAGAAAATTCTGTTGTAAAGGTGTCTTCACCTACTGTTGTATTGATGGTTCCTGTGCTCACTGCTCTCTTTTCTTGATTCTAAATTGTGGTTGCTGCTAGCCACTGAAGTTAGGATTTCTGATCTACGGTTCAGGCTTATCAAGTGTTAATATTTCAAACATATTTTCCATCTTACGAAGCACTTGATATGAAGTGGAAACCTCTTCCTTTATTGCTACCTTCTTTTCAGCTTTCGTTCTAGCTCTCTTAGCAAGCAAATTGGCTTCAACGCTGACTGCAATTTTCTGCATATCTTCTAAAGTTCCCAGATCTCTTTCCCTTAATTGATAAGCCATCTCAGGATCGAAGCCATCCAGAAAATTAATCAAATCCGACCCCCTAGGTGGCTTTATATCAGCAAGAATCACATTGTAAATAGAATTGAATCTAATACAATAATCTTGAACCGACTCACCAACGTTCCGCTTGATATTGTCATATTCGGAAAGGATCTGAAGCGGATCTTTCTTCACTTCCCATCGATCCAAGAATTGTCTCTAAAGATTAGGAAATGTAGTAATACTTCTAGCTGGCAAAGCTCTGAACCAATTTCTTACTTCACCTCCAAAGTTTTGTACAAACAATCTCATTGTCACATTTTCCGCATCAATCTCATGAAGGTCAAAGAAATCTGCCATCCTATCCACATGTTGTTGACTAGTAAAACTTTGAGGAGTGCCATCAAACAATGGAATTTTTCTTTGATAATCAGCGGGCATGTCATCCAAGTTTTGAGGCAATACGAGGGGTGAAAATCAGGCAGCCATTACTCTTGGTGGATTTACAACCGAGTTTGGGGATATAGGAGGAGTCGAAGCAGTTGATGTATGATGTGTATGTGGTGTGGATGGAGGTGATACTACTACAGATTGTTGATTAGGGATAGAAGGTTGCACAGGAATGATAGGAATTAAAGGAGGCTTGGTAGGAATTTGTGAACCAGATGTAATTGTGGATGACCCAAGAGTTGTAGATGCAGACTCTATGAATTCGGGAATATTTGTTACCAAAATGGAATTTTAAATATTCAAGATGTAACTGTCAATGGATCTATTAGCTTTTTCAATTTCAAGATCTTTGAAAAACTCTGGATTTAGGATAGTAGAATCAATAGCACTTTCAGACTTGGTCTCAAACAACGACAACTCAAATTGTTCATCAAACTCAAGATCTTCAAGATACTCAAAAACAACGGGACATGAATGAGATTTGAACACAGGAATCACAATACTTTCTCGACGAAGGATTCTTGAAATAAGATTTGGATTTTCATACAGAGGAGGTGGATCAGGATCCGGATTTTCTCTGGTATGTTTTCTAGAAGCCAGTGTGTTGAATTATTCTCAAAGATCAAATGGACAAAACCAACTTGTTCAGCCTATCGAATTCTAGACTCATCACCCAAAAGTCCAGAATTGTCTGATGTACTGGGGTGATTCACAAGTTAGATGTTACATTTATAAAACTAGACCAGATATTGACTGAAGCAGCGTTTATCTACTTCCGCTAATGCAAATCAAGATTGTTTCAAAGGCTACCTGGCATAACTTCAGGCTCCGTCTCTAGTTTACAAAACAAATAACACTAACAAGCAAACCATTTTTTACTCCCCAGTATGGTCGCCACTATGTTATTGCCTAAATCTACCTCAGGCTGAGAAAGGCATAATCTAGGGTAACATCAAACCATGCTTAATCTGGTAGCTAGCCCTACAAGATCAGGAGAGGGCTCTCTCCTCGTCAATCTCAGCAAAAATAATCAGTGAGGCTTGAGATGACTTGACTAAAGGCTAATTTTAGGCTAGGTATATATATATAAGAGTTTTATTTTGATTTTTATTTTGAGGGTGTTTTTTGGATCAAAAGGATAAGCAGATTTTGGGTCTGGGGAATGAGGCCTAGTTTTTGCAGAGATCTGAATGGGGCAAGGAAGAAAATTGTTTTTATGCTTCGAATTGAATGAAATGGATAGCTCAGACTGGTGAGGAGTTTAAGAGGGCAAAAGGTTTTCAGGAATCCTCTTCAAGAAGTTGAAAACATAGAAAATTAAACAAAATTCAAGGTAGAGCAGTGCAAACCTAATGAATTCCACCTTTATTACTTGTTTGTTTAACTTAAGAAGAAATAAGAAGGAAGATGATACACATGCAACATCAATAAACTTACAAATCACAAAGAGAAACACATCATAAAAACAAAGAGCCACATGGATCCCAAGGAGTGTTGCAAACCCTGGTCTATTCCTTTTCCAAAATTGCAGAGATGAAATGTACAATGAAGTTCCAAGCAATCCCAAGTGTCCAACCCTGAAAATGACTGAAAAACTACAAGATATAGACAAGCATAACTCATCCCCATGCCTCTAGGGGTCGAGCTCACTAGTTTAGGAGCTATTTCAACAAGATCTAAACTAAGAACTGGAAAATAGGCAGTGGAACAGCTTGCCTCTATAAGATAGGAAATTGATTCATTCAGTTGCAATTCACCTTTTGATGAATGAATCTACTTACATGAGTTAAAATTTGTCAAAATTACATCAAAAGACATGAAATTACATCAAATTAAATTAACATTTTTACATTTGGAGGTAAGAAAGTCAAATTAGCCAAAACTAGGCAAAAACAGAGTTACTGAGTGAAAAATGAGCCAAAATCCCCAATGCACCGCGCCTGAAATCTCTATGTGTCGCGTCAATTTGGAGCGAGTTTTGAAGGCCTTCATGGGGTCAAAATTGAGTGCAGGATAACTTGTTGGAAATCCCTGCCTATCTACTTTCCAACCCAAGTAGAATTTCAGAATTTGGTTTCCATTTTCCCCTTCAAAAATGAGTTTTCCCAACACTGCTTCCTGTGTGTCCAAAAAGAGGCAGAAAGGTCAATTTTAGGGTGCTTTTGACCCTTCTGGAGGCCCAAAAATTGTCAAAATATCTGGGAAATGGGTAGGCATGCATAAATTTTCATGAAAAATACAAATTTTTACCCAAGAGGAGCTCCCAATCATAAGCGCGCGCTAAGTGGCACGACGCGTCGGGCAGAAAAATCTGTGTTTAGGCCAAAAAAATCAAAATTGACAAAATATGTCCCAAATTTCTTGAAATTTGGGCTAAGTGTCCTCCATCATGCACTATGCTAAGCCAAGGAAGCTTCAGCCAAAATTTGGAGTCTATCATGCCTTTTGCGACGCTTTAATGCCCTTTCTAACTTTGCCTTCAGGATCTTGATTTGTGCCTTGCAAACATGATTTCGTGCCCAATAATGATTATTCATGTGTATAAACATGTTATTTTTCTTTTTGGCCTTCTCCAACAGCTTCTCCAAATGAATATTGACCCTTTTGAGCCAATTTTCTCGATCAGCCTCAATCTCTTGCTCTATGGATGTCATCTCGGTTTGGCTCCTTTGGGCAGCTTGCTGGTTCTTACGTATATTTTGCAACTCCATGATATTTTTTTGATCTTCCAAAAGTTGGTTTCACTTCTCAAGGTAGTTTATAATCCATTGGTCTCTTTGCAACTTGACGGAAAAAGTATCTATTTTTTCCCTCTGCTCCTGAATAATCTCTCTAAACTTTGAGCTTGGTGAGCCCAAATCCTCATCAATGAGTACGAAATCGATATCCTGGCCTCTTGAAGGCCCCTCATCCTACACATCACTCATGCTCTTGTCACAATGGTTAGAGGTCTATCTTTGGTGATGATGGAAGAGAGACCCCTTCCACATCGGGTGGAGATAATACTTGCCTGGCTGCTGCAAATAATTCTCTAGTGCCTCTCTGATAAGTGACAAACACTGGCACACTGGTGGTCTGTGTCTCATGACCTTCATGCTAATATGAAGGTTCACCTGCCTCATGAACAACCTCTGAAGGAACCTGAGGAGCTGTGAAGAAATCATTAGAAATGAAATCCTCCCATGAAATACCCTGCAACCCAAGCTGATGCATAACCACAATCTTGATGAGTGCAAAGTGATAGATACTACTGTACTACTGCTTAGGAGTTTTCCTTTTCACAAGATTGGTCATCTTCTCAATATTCCAGCACATGAAATAAGGGAGGTTCATCATCCTCACCCTGGTGAAATGCATCAACAACTTGATATGATAGGCATAGAGACATGAAAACCAACCCTCACAACTGAAATATTTGATAATAAGTTTCATCAGAGGAGCATAGGAATCCTTTAGGAACTAGAAGGGGAAAACTCGGCTAAGTTGCCTCAAAAAACTAGGCCTGATATATGGCTCATAGTGTACCCTGTCAACCTGCTGTCTTTTGTTCCACTGTTCTCCAACATTTGGTATTCCAGTTGCTTAAGAGATAGTTTCAGGTGTTAAATTGAATGTCACACCTGCAAGGGTGACTTGGCCATCATGCAAATGCAACATGAACAAATGAGCCATCTCTTGATGATGATGGACCCTAGCAACCATTTCACAAAATTGATAACAAGACTGTTGTTGAAAACATGCCATGGCAAGTGGACAAGCCTGCAATTCAGCCAATGAAGTGTGCTCCTCCCTCACATGTCTGACACTCTTATGAGGTCTTCTAGGTGCATGTAATTCAGTTGTGAAATCACTGTCTCGGTCATAAGATGTATCAGTATCTGTCTCCATGATGTCCAAGGTCTATATTATCTTCGATGAAAATGAGAAGTTTGGTGTCTTTGATTTTTTTGCCAAAGTGAGGGACTATGGAGGGATAGGGTGGTGGAAATGATGGACTATTACCAAGTGAAATTTGCCACTTGAAATCTGTGAATTGAAAAGTTTAGGGATAGCCACTTAATTTCTTTGGATAGCCTTGGGGTTTGGAGAAATTTACAATTGGGATGTGGAGTAATGGGAATGGGATAGGAATGAGTGACTTATGGATATAAGGGAATATGGAAATGGGCTGCTATGATAAGATAAATAGTGAGGAGGGACTAACAAGGTGGGGGAAATGGGAATGATTGACACAAAACCAATTTCAAAACCCTAAAGGAGCATTCTTCAAACAAGAGAATAGGGTTTTATTTTTTGTATTTAAACTCTCATAAACATCACCAAACACATGTCATTGGCAATTACAAGGTTTATTGACTTACTTGGACAAAGATGGACTGAGTCGATTTGAAGATTTGGAAGAAATAGCAATAAACTTGCTTTCCAGACCAATGCGTCGCGCAACCAACCCAGTGTGTCGCGCTGTTTCAATGCGTCACACAGGAGAAAATTTACACACAGGGAGCCGACCTAATGTGTCGCGACAGTCACCCAATGCGTCGCGCTCGAAAATTTTACACAGTCTACCCTCAAATTGATTGCTTCGCCCTCCACGATTTCTCCTTGGCTTAATCCTGTCTTCTTGGCATAGAAATGAAGTTTTGAAACATGAAAATGTCTTATATGCCAAGGATTTTGATTTTTATTTTCAAAAAACCCACTTTGCAATGTTTCAAATTTTGACACTTTTCAAAAACTATGTTTTGCTTCCTTTTGGTTGTTTAACTAAATGATGAGCTTTCTGTCTGTCTTGCAGGGAATGGATGGCTGGAGCTTTGGCAAAGGCGACCAAGGTTGCGAGTGAAAGTATTATTACAACTGTGGAATCTTTAAAATCACATTACATTTATACATAGAAATAAAAAAACACTATTTAAAAATCATTATTAAGCATATAATGATGAAATTTTAGCACTGAAACCTTATTTAAAACTTCCTCATGTGCCTGCTGACTATTATTAGGCATTATGAAGACCTGATTAATGAAACCCTAGACCTAGTGAGACTAAAACCCTAAAATGACTCTTTGCCAACTATGAGACCAAAAATTACTGCAAATGATTTTAATGAACAGAAATAGGCTAGCAGGTAAAAGACATGAGGGGCATAAGTGACAAGCCTCTACCGTCAGATGATCCATGCTCCTAATGGAGTACAACTGACTCAATGAGACACCTAATATGCAATGCAACAAGAGAAATTTGATCTCTGACGGAGGGATGAAGATACCGACACTAACATACTCTACCAAGTAATGAGGAATTCAATTGTCACGCAATTCCCTGGCTTAGATCATACACATTCAAAAAAACCTTGTATCCTTCCTGAGACTCACTGAAATCAAAGTTTTCCATCAAGCTCTCTACCCGAATTAGGGGCATGGAGAAAAAAATTTGTTGAAGGAAGAAAAAGGTATGAAAATCAGTCCTTAGGGGCAGAGAAAGCAATCTTTATCTGTGAACATGAGAGAGGACCAATGTTTGATGAAGAAGAGGTGGATAAGAGACAAGATAAGAGTCTCATGGAAAACTTAAGAAGTTCAATCCAGCATAGAGGAGAAATTTCAATCCTAGAGGCATCAATGGGGGCAAATGAGCGTCAAGTTTTTTATTCTAACTATTTATATGACTGTTTGTTTGCAGGACTTGAAGAATATGAAGATGAACGAGTACAAGAAGTTGTCATAAAGGAGAAATAAAAAAATTTGTCTCTTGAAAACAAATGCAATGCAAATAAAAATTCGTGGACCTCAAATAAACAGGGTAGAGGACCAACTGAAGGAAAGCTCCAAGATTTCACAAGATGGAATAGATGGCAATCAAAATTCTAAAAAATATTATGTTATGGCAATGTCAAATGTATAGAGATCCAGCCTAGTACAATTATTTTATGAACTATGGATGCATGTACAGAGAGAAATTGAAGAAGCATCTCTGATTTGTAATAATGATCTCAAGTTTCAATATGAAGATGAGATAAAGCAAATGAATGACAAGTTTGATATGAAAAGGTGTATAACATACTTGGAAAAGAAAGATACAAGAAAACATCAATATGGAAAAAAAACCTACTTAAGAACAATAATATACAAGGATGTCAAAGAAATGAAGGCCAAAATAGGGGACATGGAGCCGAATTCCAAAGAATTTATTGAATTTTCAGAAGTTGCAGGTCAAGAATAGGGTAAAAGACTCACTGATAAGCTTCAAGAAGGATCCAGGAACTATAAGAGAAAGCAAGGGAAAAGGAAGTTGCTTGAGGATGTTCTTAGAGACAGGATCATGGGTTCAAATCAAATTAACTGACTCAAAATAGCTGCCCTCTATCCAAATGTGTCGAGGAAGGAGAGGGGATTACACAAGGATTTCCTTTCAAAACAAAAATCCATTGCTACTGTAACTGTACAGTACCATAATCAACACTTTGTAGCAATTAACCATGTGCTAATATATAATTCTAAACTTGAACACATAGACATGAAAGACTTAGAAAACTACAATCATTTTGTCCATCCTTATAGTAAGGCTTTACGTCAACCAAATGTTAAACCAGCCAGCAAGTCCACTGGCATGAGAGAAGAAACTTTTCTTCCTAGTGGAGGGAACTATCATGGAGGTGCCAATCAATTAATGTTTGTAGTTTGGGAAGGTTTTTCATATGCCTAAGTGTCTAGGCATGCATAAGTTGCCCACAATTAAAGAATTTTTTAACATAATTTTAGTTAGCTCACTCAAGCCCTGTGCAGATCCTGATCGCTCAACATTGATGTTATCTGATTTCAGAGTCTCCAGTAACCAAGGCACCAGATCCGAGAAGTTCTCTTCACCCATGCCCTTTATGAGCGACCCAAGAGCTCTAGCTACAACAACACATACTTCTGGTATAGGGTCTACAAGAACTTGTGTAGAATTTAAATTAATTAGAAATGTCTGAAAAAAATATCTCAATAAGACACATACAAGGAAAAATATTCTGCCAATACCTTCTTCACTTTAGGAAGCATCAAGATTATATATGGTAGCATATCCTTTGGCTCTGTTACCAAACAACACATGTTTCCAACAATCTAGGCTGCTTTCTTTGCACGTATCTGCACTTCTTTCCCTAAGACCGTGGTGGACTATAGGCACCAACAATGCTAGTGATGGAGCATCAATAGTATTGAAAAAAAATTTCTACAATGATGGTAAGAGATAAAGGAATACAAGATGTTGGTAATAAATAAACAGCATCAAATCTCACAAAAAATGGTATAGAAGGCCTGACACAAAACTTTACAAAATACCTGCAGAAGAATGTCAAGGGAATGCTTTGTGTATTCATTGGGATCTGAGATACTCAAGAGTAATGATGACACTAGTGCAGATATTTTAGGGTTCTTGATTACACTGCGCGCACAAACAAATAATATTATTCATCTAGACAATCAAATGTGCCATATATTAGGGTTCCAATAAGGGGGAAAAGGTGATGAAGCCAAGTGAAGCTTAGCCAGTGTAACGCCTGCAACGAGTGATAGCAGTGCAACTTATGTGGTAAGGTCTGATCAAGTTTATAAGCTCCCTCAGAGACCATTGTGCATTTTTTTCATCAGATTGGGTTGGTAATGGGTTGTAGTCCCAATAGAACAAATTACAAGCAGACCCATGAGACAAGATCCTGAAAAAAAAGCTAAAATGCCAACCAAAATTCTTGTTGTATTGAAGAATAAGATACATGTTTTTGGAGTTGTGGAGTTGAGAGAAATGGAGATATCCTCACACTATCCATGGTGCAGATCTATGAGCATGGTTGGGGGCACAGATCTCCTGCATCCTTCCTCCAAACCTGCAATAGTATGGCTTCATTCTTCCTCAAAACCGACGACAGTATGGTCGCATCTACCCTCCTTCCCTAGACAAACCATGCAACAGGAGGGAAATGAAAGAGGGAAATTAAAACTTTTGATATTTGAAAATTTTTGACATTTTGAAATGAAACACGTGTGTTTTTTTTAATGCCACTCAAATTGATTTAAAAATACATATTTTTTAATAATTATAATAATTTTTAAATAGTTAAAATAATTTCTAAATAATTAAATGTTTGTTTATTTTGATTGTTTAAAAATATTTACAATCAAAAAAATAAAAGATATTTTTTTGAGAAGCAATTAAAATTATATGAGTGAATGCTAGCTATTGTAACAAATAGACTTGAATATCATCTTCTCTGTAGTAGCCATCAATTAAAGACATTATTGGAAGCCAAATCAATACTCTTGATAGATTCTCTTTCCTTTTACAAGTTATCCTCTATGCTCTATGTATGCAATCCAAAAGTCTATATCCGAATTTGAGACTATGGTATGAAGCATCTTTCCAAAAGTTCTGTAGGTTGAATCCTAAGGGAATCTAGGACCAATACTGAAAGAATAAATCCTACATCTCTTTGAAGCCAATATCTTGACCAAGTTACAGAAACAAGCACTTATGATGACACCAAACAGTTACATGTGACTATACATGACATTCGATACAATATTCTTTATGATTTATGGAAGAAGATGAAATAATATCCAATGAAGTTTGAAACCTCTTAATCATCCATTATAACTCGCTCTTGCTTAAGATTGAAGGTCAAGTTTATGATAATGATCTTTAAAAAAGGATAAATATTTTATGGGCAAATGAATGTAGAAAATGAAGCAGAACAGAATTTGGAAGAGTACCGTATATATGTGACATGTGATCTGAAGTATCAAAGATCATATGAAAATAAATTTGTTGAAGAATATAATCTCAAAATATTGGGAAAATTGTTTAAAATAGAAAAACACAAGAAGCATTCATGATAGATATGAACCTATGACTTCTTTCGTGGCATCTGAATCTTTTATGGAATTATAGTATACTGAATTTTTGTGACACTCTGACATACAAGTTTTCAAATCTTTGTGGCATTATGCCTATGTGGTAGTTGAGTTCTATGACATATCTCTTTCTTTATATGATTCTTTGTGGGCTGATTCATTGTGCTAAAATGAATTTCAAAAGGTACATAATGAATCAGCCCACAAAGAATCATATAAAGAATCATATAAAGGTGCTAAAATGAATTTCAAAAGGTACACCTTTTCAATAGCACATAAGTAGCCCTCGCTCAAGTAAAACCATATTATTTGAAGATACATGAAAAATGAAGTATTGTGTGGAGGTTTGATGATGCAGGGGCATTAGACACTAGCCAGCAATGTGGAGGATTGTCCACATGTTGTGGCTAGAAGGATTAAAAATTATTCAAATTATAACAGCAAGGTGTTAATACCTTAGCTGTCTGTTGCTTTTAGAATAGTTAGGGTCATTCTAGAAACTGTAGAAGTCGAACAGTTTTGGTTTAGGTCCATCTGTTCAGTTTCCACTATTAGAATATGATGTAGTTAGTATTTTAGGTTAAAGAAATAAAACAGTCCCCAAAGGAACCGAAGAGTCATGTAATTGATTATAAATTGTAGCCCTGATATGGTTAAAGGCGGATTTTGGCAACGAAAGGTTGAATTGAGAAACTGTATTCTCTGTTGAATAAGATTTAAGCCTTATTGTTTAACTGTGCATGTGATATTGGCATTCTCTAATGAATTACTCCTTTTACATTATGAACTCTGTGTATAACTTTAAGAAAAAAATGTTGTGTTAAATCTCCTGTAGCCCTCTCTATCTGTGGTTGAGTACAGGTTCCCAGTGATAAATCCAAATGTGTTAAATTGATATAGAAACCCTGTATGAGGTCGAGAGTGAGTCTGTTGGCTGAACGATTTTGTATTGGTTCTCAACCAAATGAAGAATATTGAGTCTATGTACAAGGTCCCGAGCTCTGTGTGCTTAGACCAGGCTTTATAGGAGTGAAACCCCTGTTATCCTTCGTTTACCATAAAACTTTGAAATTCTGTTGAAAGCAGGAAAATAATGTGTTTTATGGTGATTTGAATAATATTATTGAGGCTTGACCCAGAGTTAAGAAGGCAGAGTTATTACGTTTAATGGCATTAATCATGGTGAAAGTCCGGTTGAGCACTGTTCAAAACCTGGGAGTGGATTTGTGAAACGAAAACCACCCTCAACGTGCAGCCTTTGGGCTAGAGTGAAACCATTTAGAAAAAAACGCGATCCTATAATATGTCGCCACGTCACTGGGATAATACTGCCCCCATTGCGTTTTTTTGAAGTGTTAAAGGAAGGCGTGCAAAAAAACGTGATATCGACATGCGTCAGCCGATCGAGAGGCCAATAGATCCAACGAATATCACGTGGTTAGTAGCACAGAAGTTAACTCCAGGTAAAGACCAACGGTTTTGTGTTAATTCAACATTTATTTAAATTGTGTTGGATGTGTGGGGCCGGAAACCACCATATAATATAATGTTGTGTTAATGTATAACCATAGTTGGATTCTATAAGCGCGGGTGTATATAATTAAAAGAGTCGGACCCCTTTTTGTAGTGTTAAGCGCTAAGGTTCGAAAAATGAATGTGGGTTATTATATTTGCCTTAGGAGGTTGGATAAAGATCTTTGATTGTCAAGCATTCATTCAATATTCATACAAAGGAAAGGCTCCAAAATAAAATAAGTAAAGAACTTTATTTAAAGGGCCAACCTTATAATAGAAGATATATATATGTATGGTAATGTCCGCTGAATTTAAATTATCAAAGGGAAAATACATATTCGGGTTACAATAAAGTTTGGCTAAAGTAATTATTTATTAATTTCTATGAAATTGATAAATAAAATTTGACAAAGAAAAAAAAATAGACTTCCTTGGTTTAAGTAGAAGTTGTGTTAAGTGAAATTGCTGACACAGAGAGAGACCAGCTCTCCTTAGTGCCCGGGTTCAAAAAAAAAATTGTTGTCAATTGAAGTATACTCTTTCTCCAAGTTCTATAACCCTAAATTTGAACTAAATGCATCGCCATCTCAGATCTAGTTCTAGACCAAGAAATAGAACTAGTTCTAGTTCTCCGAGAGTTTGTTTTTACTCTTTACATTATGAATCCGGAGTAGCAGCACTAGTCACAAGGTTAGAAACAATGTTATCCAAGGAACCAGTCTCTGCCAAAATAAATTGTGGCTCAAACAAGTAGCGTGCATCATTATAGTATTATTACAAAAACTTCAAAACATCCAAGGCTACAGAGCCAGATGATGTATCCGGAGGGATTAGGAAGTTCCAAACAAAACCGGACTAGATCATTGTGAAAACTGTGAAAACAGATATGGACACAACTATATTAAAATAGAGAAAACAATACATAGTTGCAGGACGTGATAAGTAGTCAGCATCACCACCTAGAAAGTCATAAAACACCAGCAAAAAAAAAAAAAAAAAATTGTACCAGTGCTTCCAAAATAAAAGGAAAATAGTATGTGAGGTTAATTGCCATAAGAGACAGACCCTATTCAGGAAAAATGAACAGCACCAGCTGTCCCTTTCCCATCTAACCTATGAAGCTAATAGTGCATGATACCGAAACTACTATTTAGGCCTCTCTTCGACAAGCTATTAGCAACGGTATTTATTTCTCTGTAAACATGTCGAAAGGTGATTTCCATAAATGAGTTCTTCAGAAATTCAATCCTCTCCATAGTTCCCAACTTATTTCCTCTATACAACGTCTTTTTACTAGTGTTTACAATTTATTTTCAATATAAGAATGTGTATTTAGTATTTACTATTAACTAAAACTCTGACAGTTTGTGTTTCCATTAGATATTCCTTCTGAAAGGCACTCGGGAGTTAGCAGCATGCGAACATAAGTAATTTTCAAACACACAATCGAAAAATAAAAGAAGTTTCAGTTTGAGGTTAACATACTCAGTTACTTGCGATAGCACCCTTTAAAAGCATATATTATCATAGAAAATTCTCTCTATTTGAACGACTGTGGAACACCTCAGAAAAAACAAAGGGCACTCCATTAATGGCTACAAACTTAATTTTAAAGGGCACAATCCATCTAAATATCAGTCATAATTTAAAATAAAATCCCATTAATAAATACGGTAGTGAGATGAAAAAACTCAACAGATTTAGTTTGTGCTAAAGAGACCCATTACATTGACTTAAACCCTAGTCGGAAACCAACCATAAATCTCTACAAAATTTAATGATTCAGAATTATACAAACAATACAATGAGGAAAGGGTTATCAGTTTTTTATGTAGGTTTTAGCAGTTTGAAAGAAAGGGTTGATGAGTTCAGGATTCATAAATGACAAAATAACCAAATGGGATGAAATGCATGCTTAATTTACAACAGAATAATGCAACAGAACTCTACTAGCAATCAACATAGTTTCCAACAGAACATTGATAAATCATAATACTGAAGTAATACATTTTACAACCTAAACGCTCCATTCCCCTCCAGATTTCTATATGTAGTACATAACATTAAATCTTGGTTAAAAATATTTAATTTTTTTTTTGCCAAATGTGCTAGTTTTAAGTAAATAGGTGACTTAGCTAATTTGAAAGGTTTTTCCAAGCATCAGTAAATAGGAGATAATCTGAGGATTTAATAGATGTTCACCGCATAAAATATGTCAAAATCCTGTAGCTATATCCTTGGCCCGAGACTGCAATGAAGAGGTCCAAAGTATGGCAGCTTCAATAGAACCAAGCCTCAATATAGGGTTGTAGTAGGTCTGAGGGTTTAACTAATTCAAGTCTTAATAAAAATATACAAAAAAGAACCGAGCTCTTATGGTATATCTCTGTCCTCCAATAATGACAAACATTAAATTCTCTTGAGCATGGTAATAGAAATAATTTTTTTTACAACAGTCCACAAGATATCCATTCATTTCTAGAAATTCTACAAGAAGAAAATGAAATTCATGTGTAACAAAGTATTATGAAAAGACTTCAAGAAACCAAAATTTAGCCTGAATATCCTAAGACTGAAGTTGGAAACATCGTCTCCCCAAGGTTGTTAATGTTGCAATCCTCTTTTCAACATTGATACAAATGTCGAAAACAAGTTAAAAGATGAACCAAATAATAGCATTCAAAGGAAAGACTAGGTTGTCACCATTTCTTCCTGCTATCCTTGAAAATAAGGAGAGCTAAATTACATGCTTTTGTGTTTGCAAGGTGGACTTGAAGACCATGTTCATCCCAGAATGAGCTCAAAATTTACTTCTTTTTTTGGATTCGTGAAATAGAAGGACACTGTTGTCAAAAAATAGTGAAATGGAGATCCCATAGAGGGCCTCCACCTTTACCACCCATGGATTTTGAAATGAGAAACTCTCATCCATAAATATGAAGTCCAAATAATGTGAGGCAGTCGACACCCTTGCTTGACTACTATGTTAATGTATATAATAGACCCCAGAGATGATCATTTGAATCTCATATAGGGTCATAATTATAGAGATCGCCAAGCATAGGAGAGGTATACCTTCAGCCTCTCAAATAGTAGGTTTCTTCAAACTATCTGAAAGGCTTAACAGGTGTCCATGGATCAACAATATACTTACTTTTTCTTCCTCAATATCATTTCAGAGGATTGAAAAATATTCAAAAGTGCGGTGATTCCATTTGCAATGACTAAACCTTAAACCTGAAATTTCTCCCTCTCTGCCCATATGGAGATGAATTTGTCTGCTCTTCTGGCAAAGAGTATGAACATGGTGTATCCCAGCATGATAGTCTCACAATTAATTGATTCAGAGGTTAGGATGTATGCAAGAGGCAGAGGACTTGAGTGAACTAACATACTAAGGAAGAGAGCATGAGTATTGAAACTGGGCATTGCTTCTCCAGTGAACACTTGATTACTTACTATAATGGGTTTTACATATTAAAATTGTATTCATACTAAGAGAAGCCAAAATAATAGAGATTAAATTTTCTAGATCCAAAAACCCAATTTCCTTAAAAGCAAGAGAAAATTGGGTTAAAACAGTTTAGCAAATTGATATTTCAAAAACTAATGTCAGGAACAAGAACTGTAAGCTACTTAAACCCTAACAAGCACTTTTTAATTGGATGTTCATGGCATGTTGTCCACCCCATCTTAGTTAAATTGGAATTACACCTTGTGTTGTCGACAGATATTGTCACTCCTAGAGACATCCTAGAGTTGCCATAGACCATTGCCTAGGACATCTTATCATAGCAAGGAGCACATAATATAACTTGGGTGTCAATCCAAAAGGCTCTCCTGCTATCTCTTGTAAAACAAGGAAATGGATTTAGATGGGACCAAAACTTACAGAAACTGCCACAGGGGAAGTATTGTTGCAGGGACAAAGTGAAAAGCTCTAACACAAAAGCATCAGACAGTTAAGAGAAAATCTACTGTAAGGAGGGCCGATTCAAGTAATATGCCACAGAGATCAAATATCAGAAGGTGTATGCAGTGAAAGAAATATGAGAAGATATTAGTTAACTTTGGTCTGATACCCAGATACACAACAGAACCATATATGGGCTTATCATTCTAAGAATCCATACATGACAATGGCATTTTAAAAGCACCCTCCCAAAGCAACTAATATAGCAGAAAGATGGATGAAATGAATCATGAAACAGTATATCATGCCTGATCCATATTTAAAGCACTTGAATAATCCAAGTATGGGTATCAACTAGGATAAATCCTTACCTAAAATCAGTGAGCCACTCGCATTCGAGTACACGATACAAGAAGATGGATAAAATGAAATGTTGTATTAAACACATAAAAGGAAGTTACATACTGCGGGATACCAAAGAACAAAATCCTCTAATATAGATAGAACTCCTCCTCACTGAGACCCTACGGGCTCTGAGCCTTCATACAAGAGCTTATACAAAATGTATACAAAAATGCCTTTCACTGCACAATTCTTTGATAAAAATCTGGAACCCTTACAATGTTTTTCTTCCCCATTTTTATAGGGGAAGGAGAAGAGAAACTAATAAAAGAAGTAGGTGGCAACAATTAATTGTTTCATTAAAACAAAATGGAAGAAATATTGGTGCCCATATTGCTGAATGACTAGGTAATATTATCTGTACTTGACAATCTGCTTACAGAAATAAATGCACTGGGTAGGAAATCTCTTTAAGAACACGGTATAAAGATGAATTCACATGAACATTCTGTCCTTTCCTAAAGAAAATCTGGCTGAAGTAAAACCTTGAAAGCATTGCTTCTTGTGCTTTGTACTCCTAGTCTTCCAACTTTGAATTGGAATTTAAATTCCTCGGTGCCGGACACTGCATTCCTTGATTTTTCATTGATATTTATTCGATGCTCCATTAATTTATCCATCTGATCGATCTGTGTTTTGGATGGCTCCGGAGGGTCTGATAAATTTTGAACTCTGCTGCTTTAATAAGAGTCATGTCACGGAAACTACCCAGGGATTTCCTTCATAAATTCCTCCTCTTCAAGCCGACCCTTGAATGCATCTTCGACTTCAGTAATGAAGGCAGAGACTAATTGTGATTCCTTGTCACTGCAACCTGCAAAACCCACAAACATGTTAAGAAAACTGGACACAAGGATGATGGCGTGGCAGGATCCATGGACATGGTGGTGGAGTCAAGACGAAATGATGAAATGACGCAAGGTGGTAGGAAATGCACGTAAATGATGAAGAAATGGAGGGTAGCAAATGAAAAATACAGTGGAATTACGACAGATGAATGAGGCAGAGGTGCATGACATAAACACGGAGGTATGACAGGAAATGCTTCTTATTCAATATGGGCAAAGATTATCTTCTTTTAATAATGTTTGAGATGTGATCCTTTATTCACTTTTACAAATATCACTTTCATTTATTTGGTGATGATTAAGTGCTCCTTCTTTCATCCTTTTGTTAATTATTATGGAATGTTAAAGCTTCCAAAGAATTATTTAAATGTATATTCCTTCTTTGAATGGTGGGAGGTTCTTTGTGGTCTTGTTCTTCTTCCAAGAGTTGTGATGATGTAATCCTTTTGATGTGATTTATAGTCCTCCTTGATTCCTTTAATTTTCCTTGATTCTTTACTTATGTTTGGCCCTAATGTATCCTTATTCAATGGAGTGATCTTCAAGCTTCCTTTCCTTGTTGTCATCACCTTAGCTCTGATACCATGTTGAGAAATGTAGGGAAGCTATATTAGGGATATTTCTCTTACATTGATAACAGATTGAGATGTTATTTTACTTAACTTGATGTACTTGTAGTTAGCTTCTTATCTTAATTTATTATTATTATGTTCTTATCATCAAAAATATACTAATATATGAAGATAAATGATACAAGAGGACATAAAATATAGGCTTCTAGGTAAAGCCAACACCTCTCCTCTTGAGAATAAAACCCACAATAATTCTTCTCTTCTTATATAATCTTCAGATGATTAATTCAAAGACCTAAGAACCTTGAAAAATACCCCTCAAGACCAATTAAACCTCTTATTTTATGAACTTCTCTTTGGAAAAGTTATTTCTAGTCAAATTGCTTCAAAAATATGGTTGTTTCTTTACGAATGCAATCTTCGGCCTCTACTATAGAAACCCTAGATGACACGTGTGAGAAAATAATAGTGTAATTTTCCTCTTTTATCCTTCACTTGGTTAGCCTTCTCTTCCATTAAAATTTGGCTTGCAAACTATATCATTTTCACACCTAATTTTAGTCTCCAAGACGACTGCAATTTTCGATCTTGTTGTTGAAAAAGGTGCACTAGTTTCCTTGCACATGTGAGATGATGCAAACCAAAATAGTCTCCAAGATTATTTGGTTCTTCACGTATTCATTGTTTATTAGGCTCTTTTTCCTTTTAATTTAACTTTATTTTATGCTCTTCTTCAAATGAGGTTGAGCTCTTATATATATAGGCTTCTAGTGAGGTCGAGTTGCTCTTTATGAGGCAGAATCTTCACTTGTAGGCTGAATTTCCTTCTTGTTGGCTGACTTGGTCTTGTAGGAGAATATTTGATACTTTTTGACTTACATAAATTTATTTTAAATGACAAAACATCCCCAATAAGGTCTTTAAATATCACAATGACTTCTTTGACTCTTGGACTTTATGACAAAACCCTAGAAGCACTCAATGGGTGCTTGACCTATAAATATAATGATCATGAGCATGAAACCCATGCTATAAAATAATAAGAATAAAATTTAATTTTCTCTTTACATCAGATACATAATATCATTATTACATTAGACATTATGAAGACTGAACCTAGTTAAATACCTCAACATACCCAACATGATCACAATTTTTCTTACACATAGCCCTCATACATTGTCCTTGGTTTGAAGAGCGTCACTTTCTTTTGAAAATGACTATGTATGCCCTCTATATACTTGAGGAATATTTTGAGGTTATTGAGAGAGATACCCAATGTGATCACAATATTCTTAAACTCAATGGTGTACTCTTAGGCATTTTTCCTGTGCTTCTACCTAAAGTGATGCTAAAGGATCCACTAGTCCTGTACATACCTAGAAGGGTATAAATAGGATTATGAGGGTTTAGAAAACCTCCAACTTATTTATATATGGATAACCCTCCATATTAAGTTTCGTTATGTGGATTTTTCATCAAGTAAGTATATTTCCCTATATTTTTAGTTGAGAAAATGAAATTTTATACTCTTTGTCTATATTACAAACACTGAAACACCCTTCCAATTGTTAAAACCAATGATTCAAATTAAAATTATTAGTATCACATTAGTATGTATTTATGTCCACTTTTTATCTCATTAGGTTGTGACGGAGAATTATTCACTAGAAATCGATTTCTCCTCATTAATGTCTCTTTTTTACTCATCTTTTGGGTCTTCACTATCTCCTGGTTTCTCATTTGATCCAGCTTATGAGTAAGAGACACCAACCTCTTTGAAAGGTCTAAATTTTCTTTCTAGAGACACCATAAGGAGGGACATGTTACAATAGATATAAATGAATTTCTCTTCCATATTTTCAATTTTCTCTTCTATTTCATCCTGAGGGTTCTTATAAAAAGACTCATCTAGTGTGACTAGGGTTTTGAAACTTTCTTGTTAAGCCAAATTTAATATTCTACAACTTTCCACAAGTAATCCAAATAAAACTAATTTAATACCAACTAGAACACCTCATCACAATAAACCTTGTATTATTATGAAAATTTTTAATGTACAAGTTTATTTCCTTAGATATCATATTTATAATTACTAGCTTATTGCGTAAAATTATGAACATAACTAAAATAAAAAAATTAAAGAACAAGAAAATGAACACATTATCTACATAAATGAACGCAAGATGTCTCCTAGTAAACCCAATATGAGATAAATCCTAGTTATAAGATTATGCCTATACATTGTTCTATCTCTCTTCAGTTATGAAAATGAAACTACAAAGAAAGAGGCACTAGCTGTAGAGTTACCTTTAACACAATCACCTAAATTTTTTTTTACAAAATGTTCTTCCTCCTTTGTGAAGCCCTCAAATCTCACTCCAAAATTCTTTGGTCAACTATGGAACAAGTACAATACTAAAATAATAGAACCCCCTCTTCTCCTAGCAATATGATTTTTAACATAGTCGAACAATTATTTAAGATCAGGGTTTTTGTGTGCCTCAACCCTAAATTAATGTTAGGATTTTGGTCCTTACATAATATTCTTAAAATTAAACATATGACTAGATCCATGTGTGAATATTGGGGGATGACATGGAATCCACTTGGCACTATGGTGACCAACATGTTAATTCAACTTGCAAGAGGCGTAACTTCTACTTGTGAACCAAAATTAAGGTGGTTTTTGCACCTTGGAAAAGACTTAGTGCGTAGGAAAACATTGACAAGTTAGAGTTAAGCTCATAAAGTTTTGACCCAGGGAAGTTTCATTTTATTCCTCAAAATGGATCTGGAAGGTTCCAAATACCAAATCTCCAAGATAGAACATGTCAAAAAAATGGGCTCTACAAGTTAATTATTCCAATTTTTACACTTAAAAGGTACTAGGATGGATTAAAAATTATACAATAATTCATTATGGATTAATATATTTTAATTTTAATTTAATTTTTCACTTTATCTTTATCTTATCTCACATTGTAAATAATTCTTTGATGCCCTAGTCAAATTTGATAACTCTCATTTGTTGGTAAATTATTGGAGACATGGTCAATGTTGATGATGCTCCTTTAATACACACATAGTTGATTTCTTGTTATATTCTCTTATATATATATATATATATATATATATATATATATATATATATATATATATATATATATATATATGTATGTATATATATATATATACATATATATGTATGTATGTATGTATAAATAAACTTCTTTGAAATTAAATGATTATTTTAAATAGAAAATGTTAAATAGATACAATTGTTATGATGGATATGGTAAGAAAATATTCAATTGAACCATTTATAGTGGCAGTTAGAAAATTATAAAGGTTTTAGTTTTCAAAAACCCACCTCATGTTTTTTTTTTCTTATTTTCATCAGAAACACCAAGAGGTCAAACCTCTCTCACTACTTTGTGTTCAAGCTTTTGTATTTAGATCTAAACATGGCCCTTATTACTTTTCTACTTTTTTTTTTTTAAATTATAGGCTTAAGGCATTTCCTTCATGTTCTCATGTGTCAAATACTATAGGGCACAACCTTCCCCCAACCTTTATTTCTTTGCACCTGGTCTACTTGAGGGTTTCATGAGATGCATCCTATTGGAGGCATGTAGTCCTCTCCTCATCCATTTTCATGTGTAGTTGTAGGTTTGGAGGGCATGACCTAATTGAAAAGGTGGAAACCTTCATATGTTTGTTGTAATGGTTTGACAAGGCACAACATGTGCCTCCATGGTCTAACACTCAAAGGGTGAAACAAGGGTCACTGCAGTTGAAATTTCGGGGCTCAACCATTACCATCATGGAACACAACCCTAGGAGCTATGTAGTCATGGTGCCAAGTTAGAACTTCTTCATGAAACATCACCCCTGCTACTCCCATAATTATAGGGTTCTTTCTCTCAGCCACCTCATTCTGTTGTGGTTTGTGGCGTGTTGTCAACTCTCATATAATGCCTTATTTTTCAGAAGAAAAACAGTTTAAATTCATTTGAAATTTACTCACCTCCATTATCGATCCTAATATCGTTCACCTTATTGTCAGTTTATTTCTGAACCAATTCCTTGAATTCTACAAACTTAAAGAATGTCTAATATTTCTTTCACATGAAGAATATCTAGCACTTCCATGAAAAGTCACCAATAAAAATTACAATTTTGTTTGTCTTACAGTGGATACTATCGAGAAAGGTCCACATGAATCAAAGTGGACCCTTTCAAGGACCACATGTGCTTTGTTTTTTTTATCATGGAAAGAAAATTTTGTGTACTTCCCCAAAGTACATCCTTTGCATACATCTTACTGCCCAAGTTCTCCTTTGGGAAGCCCTATGGTTATCTTTTTCATAATATTTAAGGCACCTTGTTACAAATGGCCAAGTATTCTATGCCAAAGTTCACCAACATCACAGATATGCACCTTCTCCACCTTAGTGATTAATGTAACACAATCTTCCACATATATCTTATACAGGTTCTTCACATGAACCCTGATCTACTCCACCTTCACTGTGGCTATGTGTCGTAGGAATTATTTTCCTTTTATGAATATCACATCATAACCACGATCTTCCAAAACTGCCACAAAGATGAGATATTTCTTTAGATCCAGAATGAACATGACATCCTTGAGCCTGAGGGGTGATCTCGATTCCCTATGAAAGGTGATTGTACCAACCTCGATCACATTATATGTTTCTTATTCCCCCATCTCAATGTGAATCTACAAATATTTCTCCTCTAGTTCACTACAAATGTCTCTACACCTTGTCATGTGGAAGGAGACACCTGATTCTAAGTACCACATGATCCTCATAACTATTATGGCCATGCATTCAATAAGGGTAAATTCAAGCTTGAACTATGAAGCCAAGGCTCCACCTACTGCTCTTCTTGAGGTATTCTTGATTTCCCTTTTGTGTGGAGACTTTGTGGCATAATTCCTGAATTCATGGCAATGAAAGAATTTAATTTTGGAGAAATATTTCTTCTTACCACCTTGATTGGATTCTGGTTTAGATTGAGATTTATTCCCTTTTCCCTTATTTCCCTTTCGTACCATTGCAAATTTTTCTTCATCCTGACCCTTGTATGAAGTTCCATCTCTTGTATTTCGCCTTCTTTATTCATGTACTAAATCCTACTATAGGCACTCCCAATTCTTTAGTTTCTCCCTCCCATTCACCAAATCTTGATAGCTATGCCAACTCTTGGGAAGGCCCAGAAGGGTTAGGCTTACCAAATAATCATATTAAATAATAACACCAACTCTTGCAAGCTCATCACAAACTTATGTGAACCTACTCAGGTACTACGAAATAGTGTCATTCTTTTGCATATTGATATTTTGAAGTTTATCCTTGAGCGTGAAATTCCTGTGATCACTAATATTATAGAAAAATATATTAGTTCCTACCACATTGCATAAGGAGTTTATTTTCCATGGACATTGGTGACAATGTGTTCTTGTACTCCCTCTGATATTATTCTCCTTTCCTTGGCTACATATTTATTTAACTGAGCATGTTTTTTGGAATCAAATTTTGGTGGTTTTTCAAGATCACTCTTGATGTATTCTAGAAATCAATTGTTTTCTAATATCGCCTCCATGTGATCCTTTCATGAAACAAAACTAGTGGAACCTTCCAAGGCATACTATAGACTTATTCCATTGAATTTCATCTTCTTAGCTCTGAAGAGATCATGTTGCATTGAACTCCAACTTCAAACCTCTTGAGAAACAACTTCGAAAGTTCTAATCTAATGTGAATCCTACTATGATACGATATTGAAATTATGATGTAGATTTTCACTTTCTCATGGAATTTTAATCAATATCATAAGAAACACTCTACTTATCTCTAAAAAGTAATCCACAATCTAGAACAAAAAATTCAGACATGCAATGACAAATTACACAAATGCAACAAGTATTTTTCCCAGGGAAAGAAAGCTGCTAAAAAACCCAATGTATGCTTGCATTAAATAATAAGAATAGATATGTATTGCAATTTCTTTTCTCAACTGATCACAACCTGCAAGTGCATAACTTATCTCTCTGCTCACTGAAAGGCTTTGATCCAGACTTAGTCAAAATTTTCCTTTGCTTGAGCTCATATTTCCTTGTGTTTTTACTTTAGGAATTAGGCCCCTACTATTTTAGAAAATCATCAAATTTATTGTGTAATTACTTTCGGTTGATCCTATGACTTCATGCAACACCTCTAGACTCAAGACTAGTCTACAAATGATGTTACAATGCCTTGAAATCTCCACCAAGCCTAGGGAAATTGAATTCTCTATATGCACTAGATATTTTGGGTTGGTTGATTAGTTAACTGGATGATCACCGAGTTTGACTAAAATACCACTACTTAACTAACCTTTCACTAGTTCCTCCAAATGTTGGAACTAGTTTCACTGAAAACTGTAACATCCCTGGTTAAAAAAACATGTAAAAAAATATAAGATGAAGGTCATGGGACACATGTTACAGGCTAAACGTTGGGAAAAACATCATAGTATGGGTGTTAATATGGTTTATTATGGATATGGAAATTTGCAAGGGAAATGGCTAATACTTTGGAAAGGAAAATTGGCATTAATTGGAATTTTATTTATGAAAATAATGGAAAATAGGAGAAAAGGAAGGTGAAAGATCACAAGTTCCATGTGAGGAGGAAAATGAAAGAAAATAATTGAAAATTGAAGAAATTAGAGTCCTCATTAATAAAAATGATTTTGGGGATCAGTTCATAGACTTTGGTCAGTTTAGTTTGGGAGCACTCATTTTCTCTCTCTCTCTCTCTCATGCTCTTGTACACTTAGAGTTTTTTGGAGCATTCTTAGAGAGGGTGGCATACTTTGAGTTTTGGAGCAAGAAGGAAAAGGAAGAGCAAGAAAGAGCAACAGGACATTAGGATCAACAACTATAATGGTGTTTTCTTGTAGGTTTTGAGTTGAATGTGTATTTTCCTCACTAGCATTGGCATGCATGGCATATACATATGGTTTCTTAGTCATGATTGGTCATTGAAATGGAGGATTTCCTGGATTGATAGTCGATTTTTGTAGACTTACCATTTCTTGGATAGCCACGGTATTATGGGTTCATTTAATTTCTTTTTTCTCTAGTTGGTTATCATGTGCCTTTGTCTATGGGTTGAGTTATTAGTTCCTAGAGCCTTGGTTGGACAAATTATCTGGAGCCCTGTACCAACTCGAGTTAAGTTACTATTCGTGGATCGTTGGTTCGAAAAACGCTCTGGAGCCCTTAATGGGTCGAGTTACTAGTCCTGGATCCTTGGTTGCACAAATTCTCTGGAGCCCAGCAATAATTGTGGTTTGAGTTACTATTCCTGGATCCTTGGTTGTAAAAAATGCTCTAGAGCCCTAGAGCCCTAGACAACATGGGTGGATACCAATCTAGTGATGGTTGTGATGTCTGACTATGAGGTGGAATCACTGGTTGAGTTTTGAGGTAGTTTAGCCTATGGAATCCCTAGTTTGGTTTTGATTTATGATTTTTATGAGATCCCACATTCATGCTTGGAATATGGCATGGGTGTGACTGTCCAAAGAGAGATTTTTCTCATCCATGTCTATGGTTGGGTGGAACCTCGAAGTCCCAAATTTGGTTGCATTTTTCTTATGGAAATAACAACTTTTTTCCTCTTGTATTGATGGGTAAAAATGTTTGTTATTATGTAGCATATATGGATGTTCTTTGCTTGCCACTTTTTTTATATGATGGTTACAAATGGAATTTGTATCATTTTTTTTGTTTTTATCTTTCAGTTTTGGAAGTATCATGGAGTTCTAGGCAGTGACCTAGGCCCTGGGCCTAAAAAGGTGGCATATAAATCGAGGTTGAAGGCTCATAACTACTATGAAAATTCCCTAGTCACATGCCTAAAAATGTCGTGCGAGAGACTAAAGTTTTCTAGTCACACTCTTTCCCATGTCAAGGGAGTGACTGAGGGATTGATGCATGAAATGCTCAATTTGGATCAGGGGCTATCCTCCTAGAAGGTTGGGATGGCTCCTGGGTGTCTTGTAACATGTGTAAAAGGTTTGTGTTGTGGTGTGGCGTCAGTTCCACTTCCTTAAGGTGGCCCAGGAGCTTGAATTAGATCATAGTAACTCTTCGTCACATGTTTACCTTGGTTAGTTGGTTACTTGGAACTAGTTTAACTAAAAACGACCTAAGATAACTAACTGTTGGCTTGAGGGGTCTTGGCCTAGGTTCACTTTTAAGGTTCACCAAAAAACCCCTATACTACTAGCCTTTTTGGCAATGGCCTGCTTTTTCAAGTCAAGGTATCACCTGAAGTAGTATGGTAGGGCGTTGGAACCAGGTTTCCGCACTATGAGGGAGAGAAAGTTAGTTGAAGTGGGTCAGTTTAGGTCTGACAGACTTGCACTGGAGAAGCCCTAACGTGGAATCCCTCAGAGTATATCGAAGCTTATAAATAAACATATAGCATGCTAACATAGAAGAAATTGAATCTAACCAAATATATGCATTCATAATATCGCATCCATGTGTGCATCAGTAAATCATCCGTATTCAACAAGCAATTATAACTTTAGAAATAACACAGAGTGAAACCAATAATCGTAGCATAGAAAAATCAGATATCCGAACCAGTCTTCTCATTCATTAATATCCAGATCCAGCTTAAAGACTCTATCTGCTAGCCCGTGCACAAAGCCAGTAGGGTCCGCACACAGTAGGAGTCTGGGTCTCCACACACATAGCCAATAGGAGCCCTTACCCAGACAATCAACACAAAAGATCCACAAGTCCATATCTAAGCTTAATCCTAATCTTAGCCTCCTCTAGACTCGATTTATCCATATATTTATAACATATTAGCCTATGCTATTCTATGGTCCACAAACTGTGGTTTTTGGACTCTTGGTCTACCCTATGACCCATTACAATTCATTAGGGACTTGACCCACCCCAAAGCCCCTGCACTAGACTAGCTTATTACAAAATATTACAAAAAATTTCTACAATTGCCGCTAGGGGACCCTACTCCAACAAGCACCCAGCACAATCTTGTGACTTGTCGTGAGTCATAGCATTGGTGGGGTCTTCATCATCTCCATGATTTATTCGATGGCGGCAGAGAAAGGGGGTAGGACACCTATGCTCTGGGCAGCTACATTTTGTGCAATATCGACCAAATTTTGTGAATTTGGGCCTTCCGTAGCTGTGGTGACACTCTCCAAGGTCTAATTCAACTGCTTCACAGCCCCATCTAATTCCTGTGAAAGCTTGGGAGCTTCATCAACCCATGGCTTCAGGTGGTTACTGAGTACCTTCTTCTTGCACCAGAGCCCCTCAATCCCATATCTAAGCATGTGGCTGGTCTGAAGGTGTGCTATTCGTTGGGTTGGGATGAGGGTGGGTGGGCATAGTGGCTTCTTGCTCAAAATATTACTCCTTTTGGTGTAGCTTATGATTAATTTGGCAAAGGAGAGGATCACACTATAGCTGGGACCATAACGCCCTAACAGTCTCGAACAAGTCAGTCCCCTTTGTGATCTCTGCGGTAATATTATTTGTAGCTTCCATGACGAGTGTGCCTCGTTGGGCGCTCACCTCTGGAGGGGTCTCAGGCTGTAGCTTGGCCTGTAGTGATGCTATCTGTAGTTCCAAATCATCCTTAACAACCTACACTTCGCTCTGGGATGCCTTCAAAGCAGTGACCAAACCTTTGACCTTGGCCTATGATGTAGCAGAGGCAGGAATTACTTCTGGCATATCCTCAAAAAGCAGGCCTATCAATTTCTATAGTTCACCCTACTACACGTTGCCTGCAATTTGTGATGCCTAGGATTGGGTGGTTTCGGTAGCTTTGGTCACAACAGTTTTCTCGACCTCACTGAGTTGTCTTTGTGCGCGTAGTTCTCTATGGTGAAGTTCATTGGAGATGGAGATAAAAATTTCATGCAGCTGCACAACTGTCAGCCTAGCAACATCGAGGTCGACTTAAGGGCATGCACAGACTTCCTCACATAATATGGGTGCTACCATAACAAAATATGCACCCGGGAGGAGGCATATCAAACTATCCATCATGGTGGCCAAGGTTGTAACTGTAGCTACCTAGCTCACTTGATTCTGCCTTGCCTGATCCACGCTCACGTAAAGTGTGTCCACCTTTAGCTAAAGAGCCTGTAATTCAGACTACAAGTCTTCTACTGTGGCCTTTTGTTGTTCTTCCAAAGCATCCCATCGGTCTTCTAAGGCAATGGTGAATACGTTCACAATATTCTCTAAGTCATCTTTTGTCAACGTGACCTATGTTTCTATGCTAGGCTTAATAGCCTTGTGTTTTCTCCTTGGCCCTTTGAGAGGCTCACTAGTGCATTTTGTACCATGCGGGGACGCTGCACCTTCGCCACCAAGTCATTCAAGTCCCTATTTTTTTTGGGACTCCTACTCCACCCCCGTGGTAGCATCCCTAGGGGTCTCCTTGGTCATACTTCTCTCTGTAGCATGCACCTTTGGGATTGTTTCTTTGCCAGATGTTCCTGCTGTAACTGAGGCAGACGTCTTGAAGTAAAGCTTCCATGCTGGTGGCCAAGTTACAGCCACTTGGTCAATTTCTGATTCTATGCCCATATAAGGGAGAGTATACTAGGTTGGATCTTTACGGGCCCGAATCTGCACACTGTGCATAGTAACCTAAAACGTCGCATTACCCTTGTACATTTCATAGACCGAGGGTGACATGTGTGACTAGGAATGAATTTTTATTTCTAGAGCACCATCAAATAATACCTAAAACACCTTGTTCTCTTTGATCCGCTTGGGATCCTTCGAATCTTAGAGATTCGCAAACCACGCACCTTCACACATATATGACTCGAGCTCAGGGAGCATCACCTTGTTAGGTGCCTCCCATGAAACTGATGTAATTAACATTATTATCCATGAGTAGAAAAATTCCTTTCCATGTTCCTATGCCTCGCACACATTTTCTAGAAATTCATCACAGAGGTACTGCGACTAGTTGTAGCTAACCCTTTTTTCGCATTTTCTAGCGAGCTAAATAACATAAGCAGGGATGGGTGAAGCCTCACACTTGGGAATCATATTGCATGCAAGCAGTAGGGACATCCGCTTCAATTGCTTTAAGGAAATCCTTAACACTAACAGAACCATCAAAGTAGGGTAGTTCTCTTACCTATGAGGAGATGTTGTCTGCTCAACTTAGTGTTCCTAAATTGATGTCATAAATTATCAACCAGGGCTAGTAAAATGTTGAAGTGAGGTGCACTATATGTTCCTAGGTATCTTTTTCTTACTACGTTGTGTTTAGTGTTTTTTTTCAATGTTTTTGGTTTTGTGGTTTTGTGTTAAAAAGGAAAATAACTAAGTGTTGGTAAAGAGCAGTTGTTGGTCACACTAAAACAGAGCAAAACCTATTCTAGACTATGTATAGCACTCAGAAAATGAAAAACTTGACAAGAAAATAACTCATAACATGAACTCAGTCCCATTCATTCATTAGAAATATGTTGGAATAACTTGAGAAAAGGATAAGTTTAATGCAATGAGGTTCTTCTAAGTAAACAACATCCTAATCTTATCCATGGCTAGAAATTTGTTGGAACACATTTGGAAAAGATAGTCTGCAACATAGGGATGAAATTTGTTCTAAATTAACTAATGACATTGATATTGATCCATTCTACAACCCAAAACATCATTGTTTAAACCTCATTCAAGAATTAGAAATCTTTTGGAATAGCTTTGGAAAAGAGGCATTTTGTGAAATTGTGAGAAATTATGGAACAATCAAGACTTCAAAATGACATTACCAATTCTTGCTCCTCTGAAATTGATGTATTAATAGAAATTAAGAACAAGAGTAGTTTGTAAATAATGAAGGACGTGAAGTCTAATTTTGACAGCTAATAAAACTTAAAATACTGAACTAGAATGCAATCGATCAAACTTGAAATATAGTGACCACAACTGAACTAGAATGCCATTAACCTAACTTAAAATACAGTGAACAAGAACTGAAATGGAGTGCCACGAATCTAACTTGAAATACAGTGAACTAGAGCGCCATTAATCTCTGGAGTATTACAACTAAACTACAATGCAACTAATCTCTAAAATACTACAGCCCTATCTCGTTCAGTATTAGTGATATTTTGGAACAATTTGTAAGAACAAGACTAGTTTTAATATTCAATGTGAGTGAGCATAAAAACATAAAATTAAAAAGAAAATGCAACTAAGCTCTAAAACACCACAGTTATGCCTCATTCAGTGTTAGTGATATTTTGGAATAATTCGTAAGAACAAGACTAGCTGTAACAATTGATGTAATTGAGCACAAAAACGTAAAGTTCAGAAAAATGCAACTAATTCCTAAAATACTACAGTTATATCCCATTCAATATTAGTGATATTTTGGAAAAATTAGTAAGAATAAGACTGACTGTAGCATCCACTGCAAATGAGTATAAAACAAAAACTTCAGAAAATTGCTTAAGCTAGGAATGAAACAAGGCTAAAGTTACTTATCTAAACAATGCACAGAGCTTCTCGAGAAGTAGGGGCCCTCTACCACTGGATTAGCACGCAAATATACTCAAGATTGCCTCATATCATGCAATAAAGTCGAACTTATTTCATTAAAGGGAAGATACTTCAAAAACAGAGTATTATGGTCTTCTGAGATCTAGCAACAAAACAACAATCTAGCTAGCTATCTCTCGGTCTCCCGAGTCATTCTTATAAGAAAATTACATAACTGCCCTTGAGAGGAAATAGGGATAAGTGTTTTTCCTAATTCAAATCAAATTAAAACTCTTGTAAAGGCCTCTTACTTTACTGCAGACATCTGTAGAGTCTGTGTTCCAGTAGAAGTCTAACTCTTGGTTTTGATCTCTTCCACGTGCATAACCGCTTGGAGATTTTAACTCAGACTTCATGGAGAGCAAGAAATGATGGGGGAGTGTTTTGGATTTCACCCATATGCATTTTTATTTGAAGTGACACCTGGAACCTGCATAAAGATGAAGATAGCTGCGGAATAGGCGACTGGCTACAGAATGAATGCATTCTGTAGCTGAGTCTAGTCAAAAATTACTACAACAACAAAACCATAAAAACATAGCAAGTCAGTCATTGTATGCATTCCTAAATTAACTTTAATCAATCCTATTTATCATTTAAGCCTGTAATTGATAAGGGACAAAGAAAATGAAGTGAAATATAGTGAAAGAAAAGGACAGCTTTGGGGCTCAACATATCCCCACTGCAAGGCTTTTGCATGTCCTCATGCAATTAATCCATGTACTCGGAGACCTTTGCTAGGACATCTAGACCCCTTCTTCTGCTTTTCCTAATAGTCAATGGCCTCCTAGGCTTCCTTATGACCAAATTGAATCTCAAATTTATAAGTGCCCTTCTTAAATTTTTTTTTTTCTTCTTCAAATTTTCACTGGCCTTGTACAATAAATCCATTTGTAGAGAGATGGTTGTATTCATATCACTTTTCAACTTAACCTGCTCACTTAAAATGTCATTCTCATTCTTGATATGCCTATTGAGTACTTATAACTCATATTTATCTCTTCTTAGCATATCAATTGTAGATTCTGGTGGGCTAGGAGTTCTGTCTCTACTTTCTGAGGCTCTCTTCTCTAATGTCTCAACATAATTATAAATTTGTTGTTGTGCTTGGTCTATTTTCGGAGCTCCTTCATCAATATCCTCCTCGTACTGGTACTCAGGTGATCTAGCAGTAAGTGTCTCTTCATCCTCAATGTTTATAATTCCTGTTTGTATAACCCCTGTTTTCTTTAGTATACCTCTAAGTTCGTGGCTTCGTCTTGGTTGAGATGGTACTTCACCTCTCTCCTTGGCATTCCTTCTTATCATCTTCTCCTTTTTAAGTTGTTTCTTAATTTCAGCCAATTTCTCAGAAATTATCTCTTCACTGTCCTCTTGTATGGACTTACCAGTTTCAATTTCAACAGATTCAGAATTTTTCCCTCTCCTGTTTCTTCTTGTAAGTTTGCCTTCAGGTGGAGATTCCTTGGTTTCTTCAAAGTGATTCCTCACTAGGAACTCATCCCAATTGTCTCCCATTTTTCTCAAATGATGTTCAATTAGGATATTGACTAAACCCTGGTGATACAAGGTGGTTTCTAGAAATTAAACCCTCTTTTGAACATTAGAGGCCATTCTCTTTAAGATATGAAGTAAGTGTTAGCGCTCGAATCTACCTTAGGCTGAAATAAGGTAAAACTCAAGGCAACATCAAACCACGCTCAGCCTCGTAGCTAGCCCTACGAGGACAAGAGAGGGCTCTCTCCGGGTCTATCTCGGAAAATAATCTTTAAAGGGTCTGAGATGACCTATATTAGATATTGATTTTAGGCTAGTAAATAGATAAGAAGGTTTCATTTAAATTTTTTGGGTTTTTTGTTGAAAACATGGGAAAAACAATTTTGGGCTTGGGGATGAGGCCAGATCTTCGCAGAGTTCGAGTTGGGGCAGGATAGGTAGTAGTCTTGATGCTTTTGATTAAGTGTATGGATGGATCAGAATGGCAAGGAGTTGAAGAGGGCAAGGCGGAACAAGAATCCACTCTAAACTGAAGAAAACATATAAAACTAGACAAATTTAAAGGCAGAGCACTGAAATCAATGGATTCTACCTCATTTACTCATTCATTTAGTTTCAGAAGCAAAAGAAGGGAATGGAATAAATTAAACATGAAAGAACTTACAAAAGACTGAGATAAAACACCATCAAGAACTGAAAGCCACAAGAATCCCAACAGGTGCTGCAACCTCTGATCTTTCCTTAGCCAAAATGCAGAAGAATATGTACAATAGTGTGCCCAACTTTTCCCAAGAGTCCAACCCTGATAGTGTCTCAGAAATTAAATCATATAGACCATCCTAACCCCTTCCCATGCCTCTAGGGGTCGAATTCCTCCTTCTAGGATCAGTTTCAACCAATTCTAAACAAGGAGCTAAAATCTAGGCAACCAAACAACTTGCCTCTAAAAGGAAGGAAACTGATTCATTCACTTGATTTTCACTTTTTTGTGAGTGAATCTTCTAGAATAGGTAAAAGTGAGTCAAAGTTACATTAAAACCACAAAATTACATCAAGATAACTCAAAAATTACATCCACAATCAAAACTAGTCCAACTGGCCGAATTTTTGAGCTGGAAGATGAAAAATTGACCAAAAATCTCTATGCGCCGCGCGCCAAAGCTCTATGCTCTGCGCGCCTTTCGACCTAATTTTGGAGCACTTCCCAGAATCAAAATCAATATCATTATATCTTTTTGGAAAGCCCTGGATGTCTGCTATCCAACCCAAGTGGAATGTCTCAATTTGGAGCTCATTTGCCCCTCCAAAATTTCATTCTCCCAAAAGTACTTCCTGCTGGTGCAAAAGGTGGCAGAAAGTTGATTTTCATGGTGTTTTTGGCCCTTTTGATCATCCAGAACTTGATGAAATGCTTTAGCCATTTCTAAGCATGCATAAATTTCCATGAAAAATCCAAAAATACAAATTTTTCCTCCAGAAAGTGTCCCAATCATAAGCGCGCGTCGTGACGCGCTACACGTTGGGCGGAAAAACCTGTTTTGAGACCAAAATTTTCCAAAATGACAAAAAATTCTCCAAATTTGCTGAAATTTGGAGCGAAGATCCCCCATCATGCCTCATGATCAGCCAATGAAGCCTCGGCCAAGATACAGAGTGGATCAGGCCTCTTTCTCTGTTTTAGTGTTGTGCTCAACCTTGCCTTCAGGATCTTCATTTTAGCTTTGCAAACATGATTACGGGCCCAATAATGATTTTTCATGTGACGGAGCATGTATTCGTCTCTATTTGCCTTCGCCAACAACTTCTCCAGATGAATGTTAACATGCGTGAGGCAGGTCTCTCGATCAGCCAGTGTCATGTCACCTGGTCTCTTCCGGGCCAATGCACGGTCTTCCCGGATTTGCCGCAACTCTACAAGTGTATGCTGATCCTCTAGTTGTTTGTTCCGCTGCTCCAGGTATTTTATCACCCACTGAGCTCTCTGCAATTTCTCATTCAGCGTGTCGATCTCGGCCTTTTTCTCCTGGATGATCTCTTTCAGTTTCGAGCTAGGAGAGCTCGCATCAACATCGATGAGTGTAAAATCAGTGTCTCGGCCTCCTGAAGGGCCCTCATCGTGCATAGGCCTCTTGCCTCTACCCTGAACCTGTACCTATGTTGATGAAGAAGGCGATACCCCTTCCACACCATGTGGAGATAGTACTCGCTCTGTTGATGAAGTCAACGAGACCCCTTCCACCCCGGGTGGAGATAGTACTCGTCGCGATGCTGAAATGTGTTTGTCAACTGTATGCTTGGTTGTTTAGAAAATGAGAAAATTGGTGTATTTGTTTCAATGCCCAAATGTGTCACATAAAATGGAGAGGCTGTAAGGAAGTGTCAAAGTGAACAAAATGAACTGTCAAGTGACTTTGGAAAGGACAAACATTTAGTCACTGCTTTGGAAAATGTTGAGATTACACACCTTTACAAATGGTATGGGAATAGGTGATAGTGATGGGACTTGTGATGTGATAGAAACAAGATTTATTCAAATGGAAAAAATAAAGTCAAAGACATGAAAATAGCCATTGAAACTTGTGGAAATTTAAATTTTAATCAATGAAGGGAAGGAGGTAACAAGTGATAGGGTTTGGGATTTCACATGGGGATCAAAGGGTATAGGGATATGGGAACACTGAAAATGGGACTGTGGTAAATATAACAGTGGCAATAATGACATTCCATAACAAGAGCATACATGTTGTTTGAAACAAGTTTGAAACACCAACAATATCACCAACACTTCTTTCAAAACCCTATGGAGCAATTTTGGATGTAGACATAGGGTTAATTTTTTGACCGTTCAAAAATGTGTTTTCTCCACCTTTAAACCACCACAGCATATCCAAAAACCATTGAGAAAGCTTTAAAACACTTACTTGGAGGCGAAAAGATGATTTTAATTTGAAAATTTGAAGAGTTTGGGTGAATTTCTAGCTTGATGGCTCAATGCACCGCGCGCTACATAGTGCATTTTACAGGAGGATTTTGGAGGCATTCCCGGTGTCCAAATTGGGCATGTGATAGCTTGTTGGAAATATATTGGAGTCTAATTTCCAACACAAGTGAAATTTTTCAATTTGGAGTTCATTTACCCTGTCAAAAATCAAATCTCCCAACACTACTTCCTGCAGGTGCATCAATTCTCCTGAGGCAACGGTATTCTTAACATTTATCCAAAACCATTACACCTGTGTAAAAAGTGAAGGAGGTTTTTCTTCCTTGGCATTTTTTGTAAAAAAACCTCTCTCAGTTGTCAAAAAATCATCTTTTATTGCTCTGAAACATCATTTGAGTGAAACCTATCCTGATGTGTGAAACAAGGGTTTTGTCGAAATGAAGCGAAATGAAGGGGATAAGGGGCTTCTAAATTCTTTGGGAAATTTTGGGAAGTAGGGAGGGATGTTAGGAAGTAGGGGAAAGTAGAATCTCATAGATTGAGTGAGGGGAAGGGGTCCAAAGGGGCAAAACACAGGCCTAGCCTAGAAAATTGCCAAGTTCTGGCAAGAAACTAGGGTTTGTGCAAAAATGAGGAATTTGGGGGATCTCAGTGATGGGAAATGTTTAATAAGGTAAATTAATGATAGGGGAAGGTGTATGAACATTAGGATACACGTTTGTCTAATGATTTGACCATCCAAGAGAAATTACCTCCAAAACCCTAGGAGAGGGAAATGGACCTTACCTAGGCACAACTGAAGCATGAACAAGCTGTAAAATGACCCAATGGAACTTGACATGATGATGAAAACCCTCTGAATGATGGTACACTCAGCTGAATTGTGACATGGACCGACATTTGGAAAACTTTGAAAAGAGTGAAAACAAACCCTAGACCTAATGCCTAGTGACCAAATTTTGCTTGAAGACTCATTGAAATGACAAAATTTGACCTTGACACCTTAAAATAATTTTTTAAGAGCATGTTTGATCACTGAAGGAAAGCTTCAAAGGCTGACACTAACAGTAAGAAAAAGGGAAAATTGATTTCTTCATCTAAGAAATGCATCATTAGCCGAATATGATAAATATACAGGGTACCAAATCTTCCCTCACAAGTTATAATTTTTTGCAAAATGAGCAACATATTCCTCCATTTATTCTTCAGTGCCAAGCTAGGAATACCCTTCTTAAAAATGGAAACATCCATACCTGGTGTTTTGAGCATTTGCCTCCATGCCTCATTATGAAATTCCCTATTTTTGAACCACCGTTCTCCTTGCCTGGGTAATTCCGCTGCTTCTGCAATGAAAGCTTCTATAATAATGAATTTAACATCTCCTATTTCGACTTCTGCTCCATTGAAAGACCGTGCAAATGTTTTAGTTACCTCTTTATGAAAACCATTGAATTTTTCCAAAAAATTCAACCACCCAGCCTGCTGTAGCATTTCTCTAATTTGTGGGTAACCCTCCAAGTATTTGGTTCTGACTGGCTCGGACCTTACTATGAGACCCAAAGCTTCCTTTATCAACCTTCAAATTACTGTTCCTCTGCTGCTTTTCTATTCACGGTGGAAATGGGTGTAGAGAATTGTTTTTACTCCAAAGATGTTTCCTCTGTTTTACAGACCGGAATGGCTAAGAATTGGCTATTGAAAATAAAATGACATGGAGTGGTTATGAAATGAGTATAATGAGGTGAGGGTGATGCACACGAGTTAATGATTTGAGAACTATCATGGAAGAAAATACCGCGGAAAAATTCTCGTGTAAGTTTCAAAATCATCACTAAGTACTTCGGCTAGTGACGTGACCGAATAGGTCACTTCAGTACTTAACCGTTAAGTTTTAAATGATGATTCGATATGGTAGAATAGAGGGGATTTTGTCCAAATTTTTTATGATAGGTTTGATAGGCATGATCAACACGAATAATTAAAATAACTTTTTGAATCATACATGACTTAACTATACTAAAACTTTCATGATCTGTCATCATAAGAATTTCAAAACTTTACCTTTGCCTTTCCTTTGATTTTTTTTGTGATTTTCATATGCTTTGTCCTCTTTTGAAAATCATTGATTCTTCAGTCTTCATAACCCCCTTGATTTTGTTTGTTGTCATAGATATGCAAGATAAAATTTGTTGATGATCAAGTGATTACTGGACAGTGCCTTCAGGATCTCTAGCTGCAGAATGTCTGGCTGGCTGCAGAATGTCTGACTGCATGCAGAATGTACCTGTAGAAGCTTTGAAACATGAAATAGAATGGTTTGAAGCATGAATGGAATGTTGTATGAAATTAGTTAAAATGGATAATGAAATATGGTGTAATGGAGTATGAGTGAAGTGAATAATGGAATGAAATGGATCACAACTATGAAGTGGAGTGAAGTATGAAAAGTGGCCTGCAACTTATGATTTGTATTATTCAATTGCAGAAAAGATAAAATTTTAAAAATCTGAGATGGAAATGAGGTGGACCATGGAATTAAATGAATGAAGTATGGATGAATGGAATGAAATGGAGTATGGATGAATGGAGTGAAATGGATCATAAGTAAAATATGGGTTTGCACTTATGATTTTGTAATAGCTACTTGCAAAAAAAGAACAAATTTGAAAAGCTAAAGTGTCAGAAAGATTCTGATTTTCACTCTATCTTTTTTGTATACACATGCTAATCAGTGATTAGTTTTCATGTTTATACTTTATTTTATTTTATTTTTTTCTCTTTTTTTTTTCAAATATCTGACTTCAGAAAATTCAATTAAGTTGATGAAGAAGAAAGATTCTTCTTCATTAACTTCACATCACTGTTTTCCTAGAATCTCTTGAAAAATTCTTCTCTTGAAAGTGGCTTATGATACAACTTCAATCTATGACCATTTACAAGAAAAGTGACCTTTTCTTCATTTATTGTCCTAATTTTTATTGCCCCATTGTCAAAGATTTTCATAATTTCATATGGCTCAAGCCAATGTGTTTGGAATTTACCTTGAAAATCTTTGAACTTTGAATCAAACAAGAGAGCCCAGTCACCTTCTTTGAACTTCTTTTCCTTGATATACTTATCATTCCATCTATTCCTTTGCTGCTGGACTATACTTGTTTTCTAAACTGAATCCTATATGATCTCATCCAATTCATTGATATGCTCCAATCTATGCTTTTGTGCCTCTGTTAGATCAAGTCCTAACTGAACTGCCATTTTGAAAGTCTGAATCTGAAACTCTATGGGAAACAAAACTTGTTTTCCATAAACAAGTTCATAAGGAGTATGGCCTGTTGTGTTTCTCCATGTAGTTCTATAGGCCCATAAGGCTTCAGGAAGCCTGTCTTCCCAATCTCTTCTATGTAAATGAACAGTCTTTGTTAGGATCCCTTCAATGACCTTATTAGTAAATTCCACTTGACCATTTGCTTGTGGATGATAGGGAGTAAATTTTCTGTGTCTGATTTTGTACCTCTCCATCATTTGTTCCACTAGCCTTGATGTGAATTGAGCTCCTTGATCTGTAAAAATTTCCCTTGGGACACCAAAACGAGTAAAAAGATCCTCAAAAAGAAAATTAACTACAGATGCTTCAGTAGCAGAAAGTAATGGCTTGGCCTCTACCCATTTGGTAACATAATCAGTGCAAAATAATACATATTTATTTTGTCTTGATGGAGGACTAATAGGTCCTAAAAAATCCAAAGCCCATTTTTCAAAAGGTTCAATATGTACCTAAGGCTACAATGGCATCTCACCTGAAGGAGAAGGTTTACCTACCCTTTGGCAACTGTCACACCTTTTGACATACTCTTTAGCATCTTTGAAAAGGGATGGCCAATAGTATCCTAAATGAAGGATCTTATAATCTATCCTTTTATCAGCAAAGTGTTTTCCACAAGGCTCATCATGACATGCCCTAATGATCTCAGGCATCTCATCTTCCCGAACACATCTCCTAATGATAAAATTTGGACCTGTTTTGTATAACTCATTAGCAACCCATGAATATTTTTCACTATCATACATGATCTTTCTTTTGTCTCTTGCATTCATTATTGAAGGAAATTTCCCTGAAACTAAATAATTAGCAATGTCAGCAAACCAAGGAGTCTGAGTAGAAATTGCAAAAAGATATTCATCAGGGAATTGATCTTCAACTGGGGTATTGTCTTTGATGTTTTGGAGTCAATATGGGAAATTAGCTACTGTGTTTTGTTTTCCAGGCCTATCTAGAATGGTAATTTTGAATTCTTGTAAAAGCAATAACCATCTTATGACTCTGCCATTAGTAATTGATTTGTTCATTAGATATCTAATTGCAGAGTGATCTGTGTGAACAAAAGTTTCATAGCCTGTTATATAGTGTCTGAATTTGTTTATGGCATGAACAACAGCTAAAAACTCTTTTTCAGTTACAATATAGTTTAACTCTGAAGGAGTCAAATTTTTACTGGTATAGTAGATGGCATAAGGAATCAGGTATTTTTGTCCCAATACTACTCCTAGAGCTGTATCTGAGGCATCTGTTGAAATATGAAAAGGTAACTTCTAGTTAGGTCCCCTTAAAATAGGTGCTTCAGAGATTTTTGTTTTCAGGGTCTCAAAGGCTAACTGGCAATCAGGATTCCACTTGAATTCACAGTCCTTGGTAAGTAATTTGAAAAGTGGAGATGTTATCTTGGTGAAGTTTTCTATAAACCTTCGATAATATCCTGTAAATCCTAGAAAACTCCTAACATATTTTTTACAACTTGGAATAGATAAGTTAGAGATGACTTCAACTTTTGACTCATCAACTCTAATCCCATCCCCTGAAATGTGATGTCCTAAAACAATTCCTTCAGTAAACATCATAAAACACTTCTCATGACTAAGTGAAATATTTGCTTCTTTACATCTCTTTAAAACTTTTTCCAAGTTTGCTAAGGCCTCTTCAAATGTATTTCCATAAACTGTGAAATCATCCATATATACCTCTACACAATCATGTATTAGGTCTGAAAAAATTCCTAGTACTGCCCTTTGAAATGTTGCAGGTGCATTACATAATCCAAATGGCAATACTCGGTAAGCATAGGTACCCCAAGGATAGGTAAATGTGGTTTTGTCTTGATCTTCAAGTGCTACTTGAATTTGATTATAACCACTAAACCCATCTAAAAATGAGAAGTACATTTTGCCAGCTAATGTGTCTAACACATGATCTATGGATGGTATTTATTGACTACCGAGAATTAAACAAAGCTACTCTTAAAGATCATTTTCACACAACTATGTATTGACTAATGAGAAGTAAATTTTGCCAGCTAATGTATCTAACACCTGATCTATGGAGGGTATGTATTGACTACCTGATCTATGTGGTTTTGTCTTGATCTTCAAGTGCTACTTGAATTTGATTATAACCACTAAACCCATCTAAAAATGAGAAGCACTTTTTTCTAGCTAATGTATCTAACAACTGATCTATGAAAGGTAGGGGAAAATGATCTTTAAGAGTAGCTTTGTTTAATTCTCGGTAGTCAATAAATACCCTCCATTTACCATTTTTATTTGGCACAATTACCAAAGGAGAAACCCACTGACTATCTGAAATGGGATAGATAAAGTTGACATTTAACAATTTCTGCAATTCTTCTTTAACAATCTCCCTAAGATTTGGATTCATCCCTCTCTGAGGTTGTCTGATTGGTTTACAATTTTCCTCTATGTAGATGTGATGAGTGCAAGTCTTAGGGCTTATCCCTTTCATATCAGTGTACTCCCATGCATATGCAGAAGAATGTCTCTATAAGATCTTAACTAGCTCTTCTTGTTGAGATTTCTCTAGGTTCTTGTTTATGTTTAAAGTTTTGCCTGGAAATATCTCACTTGTAGAGCTGCCAACTTTATCCATGGAATAAAGAGACATATGTCTTGATGATAAAAAATCAATGTTGGATTCTTCTTGAAATTGTTCATGTTTTGTATTCCGAAGAGGATTCAAAGTTTTCTAAGGTATTCAGAATCTGGCTATCTTCACTAATTTCTGAAATTGTGAAGAGAGGTTGTAAATCTTCTTCATCCTCTATCCATTGAGTATCATCTAATTCTGTAACTGTTTTTTCTGGAGGATACAAGGTAAATTTCTTGGTTGAACTACCATCAAAGATGTACATATCACCAGATCTACAACTAATGAAAGCATCAACTATAGCTAACCAAAGTCTTCCTAATATAATATGATATCCTCCTAGATTATTCTTAGGAGTTAGAATCATAAAATCCACAGGATACTCCCAAGAATATAGGGACACCGGAATGTCTTCTATTACCCCATCAGGTTTGATCACAAATCTGTCTGCTAATTGTAATAATGTGGGTGTAAAAAGAAGATTAGGAAGTTTCAGTTTATCCATGATTTTTCTACTCACGATATTGATTGCTGCTCCTAAATCAATAAGTGTGTTTTGGATCTCAGTTCCATTGATGTGAATTTTAACAACTAGATTTCCTGGGTCTAGATACTTTGGAATAGCAATCTTACCCATCATGATATCTACTATTTTTCCTGCCAGTTGAATTTTCTTTGTCTCTCTTATTCTTTTTCCTATTTTCTTCATGCTCAACTCCTTTATTTTCTTTGCTAATATTGGAATTTCCTTGATAGCTTGCAATAATGGGATCTTAATACAAACATATCTCGGCTCATCTAGGAAATCATAATTAGGCACCATAATTTGTTTTTCTACATCTCTATCAATTTGTAATTTTTCTGGGAAGGGAGGTGTATAAGTGGATGTTGATGGCTGCTCTAATATAGGAGTTGAAATTATTGGTTCTTTTTTTTTCGATTTTTCAATATTTGGGTCTTGAAAAGATGTGTTTTCTTCAAGACTTTTATTTACCCGTAGAGAATATTCCTCAGAATTGTTTTGCTCTTGTATGATTACAGAAGGTTTCTTCTTTTCAAGTATTGTTCCAGACCTAAGTTGAACATCATTGAGGTCTAAAGGAGTAATCAAATAAGTTGGAAACTGTTGGCCTTCTATCATGTATGTGTTCTGAGGATTTTTGTTATTGGGGTTTGGTATGGGTTGGGTAGGAAACTGATTTTTTTTCTGAGGAAATGGCAATGGAAGTGGTTGGTTTTGATTTTGTGGATTTTTAGGATTATGTTGAGGATTTTGTTGAGGAGGGTAATATGGATATGGTGGATAGGATGGTGGATATTGGTAGTACTGAGAGTATCTTCCATAGGGATTTTGTGCTCCTTGTGCCCAGGTTTGAGATTGATTTTGAAATTGGGGCCAAGGTTGCTGCCAAGAATTCCAATTTGGTAGAGGTTGATTATACATTTGATCATGGAATCCTTGTATTTGAGGTCCTTGCCAAGGCCTTCTAGAGACAAAATTGAGAGATTCTGTGGAATTTGTAGGGATTTCTTCTTGAAAGACAGCTTTAAGACCAGGAAGTGAAGGAAAAATCTTGGTCTCATGTTTTTTTGAACAAATTACACAGGTCTCTACAACTTTTTCATCCAAACGGCACTCTCTCAAGGCATGCTTCTTTCTACATTTGGGACAAAATATTGCTAAGGCATCAGATTCAACTTTTTTCTTGTTTTGTAATTTAAGGGTGTCTATTTGTTCTCTAAGACTCCCTAAAATGTCAGATTTGAATTCATCAAGCATATGTCCTATTTCTACCCTACTTACTATCCCAGAAGCAGACTTACTTGCCCTTGCAAGAGCAGGGTCTCTTGGTCCTTTTACAGTTTTAGATTTCCCTCTTGAAATGTTGATACATAATTTAGCTATTTCAGGTAATGTGAGCTGAGATATATCCCCTTTTCCCATCATGTTAAGGATATCTAACCATTCATCCCTAATTGTCTTCAACAAGAGAGCTTTCAAGGTGTCTTGGTCTAGGTTTTCCATTTTTGCTCTTTTGATGTTGTAGTTAAATCTCTCCAACAAATCTTCCAGATTTTCATCTTCTTTTTGTAGCATCTTAAAAACTTCCTCCTTATGGTTGACTGGCATACAGTAATCCAAATACCTCTCTATAAATGCTTGTTTCATGTCTTCCCATGTCCTAATAGAACTGTTGATCAAACTCATAAACCATTTTAATGTTGCTCCTTTCAATGTTGAAGGGAATAGTTTAAGTTTTTGAGCATCTTGTAAGTAATCATAGGTTCTACATAGGACTTCAAATTCAAATAGGAAGGTTTCAGGATCTTCAGTTTTAAGTCCATAAAAGTTTGGAAGGACAGAGGGTGAAATGTTTTTCATAGTTGCATTGGTTTCTTCATCTACTATAGGAAACCTAAAAGAGCTTCCCATTTCTCTTCTACCTCTTCCTCTGCCTCCTTCTCCTTCTGCACCTCTACCTCCTTCTCCTCTACCTCTACCTCTACCCCCTCCAAATAGTGTGTTTTCTCCATTAAAAACTCCTCCTCCCCCTTCTTCTGCCATAGTTGATTCTTCTGTAGAAGTTGAAAAGTTTATGTCCCTAGCAGGGGTTCCTGAATCTTCTTCTAAGACAGGTTCAGTGGGTAAAGTAGAAGGTATTTCTAATGGAATATCTGATCTTAAGTCCTCTGGAAGTCTAGGATCAGTAAAGGATGGAATGTGGGTTTGAGTTGGAGGTGTGTTGGCTCTTGGTCTTGGTGAAACAAGTGGTGTTCTAGGAATCAAGCTTCTGCTTCTTATGAATCTACCCCTTGAGTCTCTTTCTCTACGCATGTCATTGTTTTTGGGAGATAAGAAACAAGGCTACCTAGTTACACATTCCCGGCAACGGCGCCAAAATGTCTGCTCAACTTAGTGTTCCTAAATTGATGTCATAAATTGTCAACCAGGGCTAGTAAACTATTGAAGTGAAGTGCACTATATGTGCCTAGGTATCTGTTTCTCACTACGTTGTGTTTAGTGTTTTTCTAATGTTTTTGGTTTTGTGGTTTTGTGTTAAAAAGGAAAAGAACTAAGTGTTGGTAAAGAGCAGTTGTTGGTCACACTAAAACAGAGCAAAACCTATTCTAGACTATGTATGGCACTTACAAAATGCAAAACTTGACAAGAAAATAACTCATGACATGAACTCAATAACTCATCACATGAACTCAGTCCAATTCATTCATTAGAAATATGTTGTAATAACTGGAGAAAAGGATAAGTTTAATGCAATGAGGTTCTTCTAAGTAAACAACAGCCTACAAGGTCACAGAAAAAATCTTATCCATGGTTAGAAATTTGTTGGAACACATTTGGAAAAGATAGTCTGCAACATAATGAGGAACTCTTCTCTAAATTAACTAATGACACTGAGATTGATCCATTCTACAACCCAAAATATCACTGTTATGCCTTATTCAAGAGTTATAAATCTTTTGGAATAGCTTTGGAAAAGAGGCAGTTTGTGAAATTGTGAGAAATTATGAAACAATCAAGACTTCAAAATGACATTACCAATTCTTGTTCCTATGATAATGATGTATTGATAGAAATGAAGAACAAAAGTAGTTTGTAAATAATGAAGGCCGTGAAGTCTAATTTTAACAGCTAATAAAACTTAAAATACAATGGATAGCACTGAACTAGAATGCAATCGATCAAACTTGAGATACAGTGACCACAACTGAACTAGAATTCCATTAACCTAACTTGAAATACAATGAACAGGAACTGAACTAGAGTGCCACTAATATCCGGATTATTACAACTAAATTACAATGCAACTAATCTCCAAAATACTACAACCCTATCTCGTTCAGTATTAGGATATTTTGGAACAATTTGTAAGAACAAGACTGGTTGTAATATTCAATGTGAGTGAGCATAAAAACATAAAATTCAAAAGAAAACACAACTAAGCTCTAAAACATATGACTATGCCTCATTGAACACATTAAATAATCTTTTGAATAATTAAATAAGGCAGAGACTAGCTGTATGGTCAATTGAACGAAAACGCTGATTCAAAAGGTAAATAATTATAAAATATAAGACTGTCATTCGATATTGAGCGTGTTTTAAGGACAATTAGTAAAATAAAAACTGACTATAATCTGCTATAAATGAGTATAAAACAAAAAGTTCAGAAAATTGCTTAAACTAGGAATGAAACAAAGGCTGATTATGTCAAACAATGCCGGAGCTGGGCGGGCAAGAGGGCCCTCTACCACCGGTTAGGACACCAAATCTGTATTGTTCTCAGGAGTTAGAGATCAATAAAGTCAAACTTCTTTCATTAAAGGAAAGAGACTTCAAAAACATAATATTACGGTCTTTTGAGATCTAGCAACAAAACAACAATCTAGCTAGCTGTCTCTCAATCTCCCGAGTCATTCTTATAAGAAAATTACATAACTGCCCTTGAGAGGAAATAGGGATAAGTGTTTTTCCTAATTCAAATCAAATTAAAACTCTTGTGAAGGCCTCGTACTTTACTGTAGACATCTATAGAGTCCGTGTTCCAGTAGAAGTCTAACTCTTGGTTTTGATCTCTTCCACGTGCATAACCGCTTGGATATTTTAACTCAGATTTCGTGGAGAGCAAGAAATGATGGGGGAGTGTTGTGGATTTCACCCATATGCGTTTTTCTTTGAATTGACACTTGGAACCTTTGTAAACATGAAGATAGATGTGGAATAGGCGACTGGCTACAGAATGACTGCATTCTGTAGCTGAGTCTAGTCAAAAATTACTACAACAACAAAACCATAAAAACATAGCAAGTCAATCATTGTATGCATTCCTAAAGTAACTTTAATCAATCCTATTGATCATTTAAGCTTGTAATTGATAAGGGACAAAGGAAATGAAGTGAAATTTAGTGAAAGAAAATGACATCTTTGGGGCTCAACAGATGCATCGAAAGCTCTTTGTGATCTTAAGGCACCACAGTGTAGATACGTCATGCAGTCAGTTCTACCAATTTTTTATCTCTCCATTTGAGTTTGAGAGGAATTTGTTGTCTTTTTTCTAGCATAACATGCCATCAGCCTCAGGGTTGATCCAACCATCATCACAGGCGGTCAGTTTGTAGATGTCATCAACATCCTCCTCCTCACGTACTGGTTCAGTATATCACTCACTGTCTACTAGATCCAGGGGGACTATTACCCTTGTACCTTCATTTTCAAAAATCATACTTCTCCTTTTCAAATTATTGATACCTCCCATTTCTATAGCCCAATGTAGGCCTAAGAGCGCAGTGTAAGGGTCTGCATCATCTAGAATCTGAATTACTTAAAAATCAGAATAAAATTTAACACCTGCAATGTCTACCGCAACCTTCAGTAGTCACGCTAGTGGGATGATCTTTCACTTATTAGCCATTCGTAACTGAATAGTGGAGCACTCCAGCTTAGATTCTCCTATTCTTTGCTAGGTTTACTTGGGCAAGACATTTGCATCCAATCTTAAGTCGATGATGACTTGGTCCATTTCATAGTCTCCAATTTGTGCAGTCATACACATCTCCCACCCAGTACTTTTTTTGTTTTTGTACAACTTGTTCACAGTTTTAACCTTTGTCTGTGAGATGACCTTTTCTGTGTAGCTATCTATTAATGCTTGGAGATTATCTACTGCCTTTAGGTTGCGTATCAGCTTCATACATGCCTGAAGGAATGGCTTAATTGCTTCATTTGATTTTGGATCTACTGAAGTCCTCGAGCTAGATGCTTTGTCTTTGGCCATCTCCCTATGAGCTTCCACAAAGGTTTATTTCTCCTTTTTCAAATCTAGGCTTTCATTTTTCTCAGGATCCCACCTGATCAGTGGTTCAACCATAGCTTTTTCCTCAGCTCCTCCGGTGGCAATGCCACTATGCATGATCACATTGATACTTGGCCCATCATCTCGTGGTTCTACCTTAACCCATTGTACATTCTGCATGGGCGTCTGTTGTTTCTCCTGCATTTTTTCTACTAGCATCAGGCATTCCTCAATGACATGGTCGAATTATCTACAATATCTACAGGATTAGCACGTAGGGTTCAAGCAGTATCTTGCATAATGTCCCACATCTCCACAGCTGTAGAAGATCAATTTTCCTCATCCTCGACCTACACTTCCACCTCTCCTTCCTCCCCTTTCTCTTATAGGGGATCCTCCCTGCCCAGAGGGAGATAATGGTGATGAGTGGTCATCCTGCACCCCGTATAGGTTTACCCTATCTACCATAAGGTCGAGTGTTCGGAAACTTTTTCATTGTGACCTATAGATGAGCAGAATCTCCGCCACTGTTGTTTCAGTTCTGGAACATAGGCACCTAATCATGGGCAACGATCTGTATTGTGTTCCTGCTACTCAACAATCCATGCACCATAGCATGGGGGTACTGGATCCAGTCATTTCTCTAAGGCGTAGAGGTCTTGGCCCCCCAGCCTGCATATAATCTGATAACAAAGGGTAATAATCCTTATTGTGGCCCAACAACCTACATTTTATGCACCAAACATCCCAGCTAACTTCTTTACCTCAATCCCTTCGCAATTTTTGAATTTATAAGTGCATCGCTTCTAGCTAGCTCCGGATCTGTAGTGCCACAAATTTAGTATCATCTCTTGGCGTAGCTTCTAATTTCATGGAAATCTCTAGGGCCTCTTCCAGGGATTCGATCTTCTATTGTCCCATAGGTCTGCACAGATGTGGTAATAGCATGGCGATAAACCATTACTTATGTTTTTTTTCCTCATAGACAAATCCCCCATCACTTATGACCTTCTTTAGTCATTAGTCAACTTCCCAGACAGACTTTTTAGGTCCCTGTTTGATGTCCTTCAATTTGACCACATATTGAGAGTATGATTTAAGATTCTGGAACTGCTGCTTAAGGGAGTCCTTAATATTTTGTATTGTCGTGTTCATGTGCTAACCAATATATCCTATAAACCAATCCAGGGCCCTTCCTTCAAAGGATATGGAAAACTATTCTCTTTTGACAACATCATTATTAATGTTTTGTGCAGTCCATAAGACTCTGCTAAAAACCAGAATTGATCCATATCCTCATCCCCCACACCCTTAAAGGTATGAAGTTTCATGTGCACAACCATATTGTCCACAGGTGGTGGCGGCGCTGGGGTAGGAGAATTCTACCCTTGCATGAGTTTGATGATTGCGTGGCCGGGGGACTGGTTCAAAATTGCGTAGCCTCGCCCTGGTTAAGATTAGGCGATTCCCTTAAAGGAATGTATACCAATCTATATCCTTCTTGATTAACCTGGTAGTATTTACCTCTTCATGTCGTGCTTCCACTCTGGTTAGAGGTCATTCACTCAGTGTGGCCACAAAGGACGCCCTTTTCACACAATAGCATCTTAATCAGCAATGGCAGGGCTTGTAGGAACTTACCTCTAAATCCTTTGAAAAACCTTCGCTCTGCTTCTGAATATGACAAAAACTGATCAACTACAAATTTTGTTACAAATCCTTCCAAAATACTATCAACCCAGTGATCTACAGTACTAGTGATATTTTTATCAATCTTTTCTAGTTGTTGGATCAATTCAGGGGTCCATTATGTGACCTGATCATCTTTCCAGTAGGTTTGGAACTTCGTCAATCTTGCCATCCACTCCTTTAGTTTTTGTGCGAAGGATATGAAGAAGATTTACTGCACATCTATAAAGATGTACTTGTTCTTCCACTCTTCGGCAGATAGCTTCTTACTGTATTTTAGGGAAAACTCCTGAATTTTCTTTTCGAACCAGTCCTTAAGTTAATGCTTCAATGGCTGCCAATGACCCTGTGGCATTACCTGATCTCTCTCTCAGAATTCTCTTGGTCTCGTAAACGGAACCATTTGTTGGCTTGAGGGGTCTTGACCCACGTTCGGTTTTAAGGTTTGCCAACAAACCCTTGTACTACTAGCCCTTTCAGAAATGGCATGCTTGCGCAGGTCAAGGTCTCACCCAAAGTAGTATGGGAGGGTGCTGGAACCAGGTTTCTGCCCCCTGAGAGAGAGAAATTTAGTTGAAGTGGGTCCATTCAGGTCTGATAGACTTGCACTGGTGAAGCCCTAACACTGAATCACTCACAATATATCGAAGCTTATAAATCAACAGATAACATGCTAATAGAGAAGAGAAATTAAATATAACCATATATATGCATTCATAATATCACATCCATGTGTGCATCAGTAAATCATCCACATTCGGCAAGCAATTATAACTTTAAAAATAACACAGAACGTAACCAATAATTGTAGCATAGAATACTCAAATATCCCAATTAGTCTTATCATTCATTAATATCCATATCCAACTTATAGACTCTATCTACTAGCCTGCGCACACAGCCAGTGGGTTCTGCACACAACAAGACTTAGGGTCTCCCCACACACAGCCAGTAGAAGCCATTACCCAGACAATCAACAAAAAATATCCACAAGTCCATATCCAAGCTTAATCAAAATCTTAGCCTCCTCTAAACTCGATTTATCCATCTATTTATAACATATTAGCCTACACTATTTTATGGTGAAAACCATGGTTTTTGGACTCTTGCTCTACCCCATGACCCATTACAATTCATTGGGGACTTTGACCCACCCCAAAGCCCCTTCCCTAGACTAGCTTATTACAAAATATTACAAAAATGTTCGACAATTGCCGCTATGGACCCTACTCCAACGCTAACCTTGATTGCTACAAATTAGCAATCACACATGCATAACTATACTCTAACTCCTCCAACTTGAATTTATTGAGTAAACTAGTTGAAAAAAGCCATGTCACATAATTTAACATCATCTATGTTGTATACTGATGTGGAAATATGAATCTTCTGAATTTAATTAAGGAAAAACAAATTGAGAATTTCTTGCTACATTTTTGAACACTTTCACATTTCTTCACATAGTGCTTCCTCAGGATCTTATATACATAGTTCCTTTATCATAGGAAACATAGTTTCCAACCACCTCATATTCTTCATGAGCTCATATCATGCCATCATGTATAAGATTTCAAAGCACATTTTCTACATGCCTTCATGTATCATTCTAATGGAAGAGTTTCTTCTTATTTTATCATGCTCATAAGATAGAGCATTCCACCCATTCTATCTAAAACCATGCGATGACATGAATTTATCTATTTATTATGAAATATATACTTAATTATTCCTTTATGTGTTCATCTATATTTTCTTCTATCAAATTCCTTTCCTTGATTTTAATATGAAAAATACTTCAACCAACTTAACATGCTGCACATCTTGTCATCATACCATCATCCTTCTACATTTTGGATTCCTCACAAGGTGGAATTTATACTATCTCTGATACACTTTATTTTTCTAATTAGATGTGAATATTCTAACAATTATTCCAAGAGGATATTGGTGATCCTCATTCTGCAAATTATTTTTCTCTAATGGTGATGATGTATAATGATTTCTTTTTATTCCTATCTTGTAAGATGACTTTCTCTGACCATATAGACTGCTACATCAGTTATCCTTCTATGATTATGATGATGATGTCATGAGATGCCTCCTTTACATCATGTGGGATGACTTCTTTCGACCATATACACTTCTACTATTTTTTTCCTTCCATGCCTCTTTGATGTTGTTATTTATAATGCACCCTACCATACTTGAGATGCTTTCCATTATGGTTGTTATCTTGAAAATAACTAAGTGTAGGAGATTATTTCAGTCATAATAAAGGTCTTTTACTTATTTCTTCATTGAATTATCATTTTTAGGTTCTTTTCCTTCTTTAGTGACATGTGATTCATTCCTTTCCTTTCTATTTTTGTTGTGCTTATTGAGTTTAGGACATTTCCTTTTGAAATGTCTGTTTTCATTACAATAATAGCATTGAATCTTAGACATGTCAATTTTATTTTGAAGTATTTTTTGAGACTTCCCTTTATTTTTTTCCATTGCTACATATGATTGAGTTTGTTCACTTTATCCAACATCATTATTGGCCTTCAATTTATTTTTTTCAATCTTTCATAATGACCATAGATCGTTGAATTGGGTATTTTCCTTCTTTCCAAATATGCTAGATACAAAGTTGCACCATTCATCAGGTAGTGCATTGAGCACAATGGTGGTCATTTCTCGAGGAAAAATTACTTCTCCTAGTTCTTGTATTTGGTCTCTTATTTTAGATACCATCATAATGTATGATTATGAGGCTACCCCTTCATCCTTTGATACCTTCATCTTGTGTAATTCGGTTCTCAACGATATAATTTCTCCTAGAGTCTATACATAGAAAAATTCTACCAAATTTTCATAGATATTTTTAGATGTATTAAACTTTGCTACCTAAGGGATAATGGAATGCTTGATTGAATCAATAAGGATTCTTAGAGCCCTTATTTATCCTTTCATGTACTTTGATAGTGCTTGAGTTTACACTTGAGAAATTTTGGAGATTGATCTCGTGACATATTCACTGACTTCATTTTCTATGATGATAAAATCTATTCTCTTCTTCCATGAAAGGTAATTTGATCAAAAAGTTTGTTATTTTCCTTGTAGAAAGAAGTCATTGTTGATTGAGTCATAAAATATAGAATTCTTTTCAGTTGAATATTATCCTTTGATAATGATTTCTTCAACTAGATGTCTTCTTGATGATGTTAAATTCCAATACTCCTTTGTTGTTGACAGTTGAAGATGCCTCCTTGAAGATGATTTCCTTCTTGATGGTTTTATTTCGTCAAAAGGAAATTCTTATTATTCAATATGGGGAGAGATTATCTTCTTTTAAGAATGTCTAATATGTGATCCTTTCTTCAATTTTAGGGAGATGACTTTGATTACTTTGGTGATGATGAAGTGCTCTTTCTTTATTCATTTTGTTGATGGTTCTAGAATGTGCAAGCTTCCCAAGAATGATTTAAGTGTAGATTCCTTCTTTCAATGGAGGGAGGTTCTTTGTTGTCTTCTTCTTCTTCCAAGAGTTGTGATGATGTGATCCTTGTGATGTTACGGGTAGTCCTCCTTGATGCCTTTTATTTTCCTTGATGCTCTACTTATGCTTCGCCCTTATGTATCCTTATTCATTTGAGTGATATTCAAGCTTCCTTTCCTTGTTGTAATCACCGTAGCTCTAATACGATGTTGAGAAATATAAAGAATCTAGATTAGGGAGATTTCTCTTTCTTCGATAAATTCTTAAGATGTTCTTTTACTTAACTTGATGTAGTTGTAGTTAGCTTCTTATTTTACTTGTTTATTATGTTATTATCATAAAACATCTAATAATATATGAATATAAATGATACAACAGGACATAAAATATAGGCTGCTAGCTAGATCCAACACCTCTCCTCTTGAGAGGAAAACCCACAATAATTATTCTCTTGTTATAGAATCTTCAAATGATGAATTCCAAGACCTAAGACCCTTGACAAAGACACCTACAAGACCAAGTAAACCTCTTATTTGATGAAATTCTCTTCCACAAAGTCAATGCTAGTCAAATTTCTTCAAAAATTTAGATTCCAATCTCTTGTTCAAAAATTAGGTTATTGCTTCAGGACTGCAATCTTTGGCCCCTACTGTAGAAACCCTAGATGGCACATGTGAGAAAATAATTGTGCATTTTTCCTCCTTTATCATTTTCTTGTTTATCCTTCTATTTTTTGAAAAGTTGGCCGACAAAATTTATGATTTTCACACCTAGTTGCAACCTCTAAGATGACTGCAATTTTCGGTCTTGTTGTTCAAAATATTCCCTACTTTCCTCACATGTGTGAGATGATGCAGGGAAAAAAAAATCTCTAAGATTCTTTAGTTCTTCACTTCTTTGTTGGTTATTAGTCTCTTTTCCTTGTAATTGAAATTTATTAGCTGCTCTTCTTCAAATGAGGTCAAGATATTATATATATAGGCTTCTAGTGAGGTTTATTTGATATTTATGAGGCAAACTTGTCACTTGTAGGCCGACTTCCCTTCTTGCAGGCCAACTTGGGCTTGAAGGAGAATATTTCACACTTTTTGACTTACATAAAATTCTTTTTCATGATACAACATACCCAATAGGGTCTTTACGTATGAAAATGGCTTCATTGACTCCTAGAATTTATGACAAAGCCCTAAAACCACTCAATGGGTGCTTTACCTATAAATATAATGATCTTGAGCATGAAGCCCATGCTACAAAATAATAATAATAATAAAAATAATTTTATATTTACATAAGATACATAAAATCATGATTACATTAGAAATTTTGAAGACATAACCTAGTTACATACCTCAACATACCCAACATGATCATAGTTTTTCTTACACATAGCCCTCCTACATTGTCCTTGGTTTGAAGAGCATCACTTTTGTTTGCAAATGACTATGTAGTCCCTCTAGATACTTGAGGAATATGTTGAGGTTCTTGAGAAAGATACCCAATGTGATCATAATATTCTTAAATTCATTGGTGTACTCTTGGAAATTTTTCCCTTGCTTCTACCTAAAGTGATGTTAAAGGATCCAAAAGTCCTCTACATACCTAGTGGGGTAGAACTATGATTATGAGGATTTGGAGCACCTCCCACTTATTTATAGATGGATAAACCTCTAGATTAAGTGTCTTTATGTGGGTTTTCCATCATTTAGGTACATTTACCTTTAGTTTTAGTTGAGAAAATGAAATTTTATACTCTTTGTCTATATTGCAAGCATTAAAAAACCCTTCCAATTCTTACAACCAATGATTCAACTTAACATTATTATTATCACATTAGTATGTATTGATGTTCACTTTTGATTTGATTTTAAACGAAGGTTGTGAGGCAGAATTATGCACTAGAACTTGGTTTCAATGTCTCTTTTTTACTCATCTTTTGGGTCTTCACTATCTCTTTGTTTCTCATTTGATCCAACTTATGAGTAAGAGACCCAAACCTCTTTGAAAGGTTTTTTTTTTTTTCCAGAGCCACCATAAGGAGGGTCATGTTACAATAGACATCAATGAATTTCTCTTCCAAATTTGCAATTTTATCTTCTATTGCATCCTAAGGGTTCTTATAAAAAGACTCATCCAGTGTGACTAGGGTATTGCAACTTTCTTCTTAAGCCAATTTTAATATTCTACAACTTTCCACAAATAATTCAAATAAAACTACTTTTATAACATTATGATCTGTAAACTATCATGGATATTCCACTAGAACACCTCATCACAATAATCCTTGTATTATTATGAAATTTTTGAATATACAAGTTTATTTCCTTAGATATCATATTTATAATCACTAGCTAATTGCTTAAACTTGTGAAAATAACTAAAATACGAAAATTAAAGAACAAGAAAATGAACACATTATCTGCATAAATGAACAAAAAATGTATCCTAGTAAACCCAATATCAAAGAAATCCTAGTTATAAGCTGAGGCCTATGCATTGTTCTATCTCTCTTCAATTATGAAAATGTAACTATAAATGAAGGATAATTCACTATAGGGTTACCTTTAACAGAATGACCTAAATGTTTTTTACAAATTTTCTTCCTCCTTTGTTATGCCCTCAAATCCCACTCCCAAATTATTTGGTAAACTATGGAGCAATTAAAATACTAAAAGAATAGAACCCCCTCTTCTCCTAACGATCTGGTGTTTAACATAGTCTTACATTTTCTAAGATTAGGGTTTTTCTGTGCCTCAACCCTATATTAGTGTTAGTATTTTGATCCTTGTATAATCTTCTTGAAATTCCACATATGAATAGATCCATATGTGAATAATGGAGGATGACATGGCATCCACTTGGTACTATGGTGAGCAACAAGATAAGTTAACTTGAAAGAGGCATAACTTCTAGTTGTGAAGCTAAAAATAGATGCAAAATTTCCTTGTAAAATATTGCAATTTTGTAGTCAATCTGGTTTTGTCATTAGGCACATGATTGGATGGTAGAAGTTATGTTTAATTTATGGTTTTTTTTCCCCTCAAATGAAACTCCTCGGTTCATGTGTATTGTGGTTGTGTGTGGTGTGTGTATTATGAGCAAGAAAGAGAAAGTGGGACTGTGTGATAGTGTAGAGGAAACTAAAACAGATCTATTGTATGTTGTGTCAATTGATTTTGCTGGATAATATAAGGAAGGACTAGTTGTTTCTTCATGGACGTAGCCCAAGTTGGGTGAACCACATATATATGTGTCTCTCTTGTTTGATGTGTTTTCTGTGTTTGTATTTCCTCGTAATTTTGTGTGTTCCATTTCTTTGTAATATATAATTTTATAACAATTAGTATCAAAGCCGATGGTGTATTTGGCTGATAAACTCGCAGGAAAGAAGGATTCCTTATTCGAGTGGGATAAATGTAGGAAGATGGAAGGTTTAAGGCCAAGAAATTTAATGACCAAAAATACCATTAGTGGAAGATGCATATGGAAGATTATATGTATCATAAATATCTGTACCTACCATTGAGCGGAAAAACAAATAATCCATCGAGTATGAAAGACGAAGAAAGGGGGATTCTCGAGAGAAAGGAACTTAGAACAATATGGTTGTGCCTGGAAACATTGGTAGCCTTTAATATTTCAAAGCGAATGAAAACAAAGGGTTTAATGATGGCATTGTCCATAATATATGAAAAGCCCTCGTCCTCAAATAAGGTATTCATTGTGAAGTGTTAGAAAATTTTGGAAGGTGGATATGTTGCTGCCCATTTAAATGAATTTAATACGGTTACTAGTCAGTTAAGTTCTATAGGGGTAAACTTTGATGACTTCATCATCAAAGTTTACCCCTATAGAATATCCTTTTGGCATTGAATATCTTCTATTTCTATGCTCATTTCTAGAAAGTTGGAATGGTTTATTTATGGACATTAGTAACTCTATCTCTGGATCTAGTACTTTAAAGTTTGATGATGGTGTCGGTGCCATCCTTAGCGAGGATATTCAATGGAAAAGCTCCAGTGAGACACCGGGTAGTACTTTGAGTGTAGAGACTAGAGGAAGAAAATGGAAAAAGGAAATAGCTCAGGATATTGCAGTAATTAAAGGAAAGGTAGATCCAATTCCAAATTGGGGATAGTGTGCTGGAAATGTGGGAATAAAGGACACTTGAAGAAAGAATGTAAGTCTCGGAAGGGAAAATAATGAGACACACAATAAGAAAATAATCATGAAGTGAATGTGACAGGTGATGTGTTGCAATATTATTTGATTCTTTCTTCATAAAATGTTATTGATGACTAGGAGGTAGATTTAGGGGACTCATTCCATGCCACACATGATAGGAAACATTTTCATGACTATGTTCAAGGAGATTTTGGACATGTTTGTCTGGGTGATGATAAAACCTCTAAAATAATTGGAATGGGTAAATTTATTGTAAAACAATAGAATGGAAACCAATGGTTATTAAAGGAGGTAAGGCATGTTCCAAATCTGAAGAAAAAAATTGATTTCTATAGGGCAGTTAGGCGGTGAATGTTGTGTGAAATTTTTTATGGATAAAACCTGGAAGGTCGCTAAAGGAGCCCTGATAATAGAAAAAGGAGAAAGGGATGGAAATTTTTATTTATGCAATGGTATTTCTAGTTTTGGTAATTATTTAAACTCCACATGATTAGATACATCATTGTGGCATCATAGGCTCAGACACATGAGTGATAAGGGGATGAAGATTCTTCACTCAAGAAATTTGTTGCTAGGTTTGAAGTACATTGACTTGGTTGTCTATGATAATGTGTTTATGAAAAACCAAAAGGAGTCAAGTTTCTTAGAGTTGGGAAAGAAAAGAAGAGCAAAAAATTAAAGATTGTGCATACAGATGTATCATCTCTCGGTGGCTCTCATTATTATGTTACTTTTATTGATGATGCAACTAGAAAAAATTGGATTTATTATATTCAGAATAAATCTGATGTATTTGATACTTTCAAGAAATGGAAATATTTGGTTGAGATTGAGACAGTAACATAGTTGAAGTGTCTCATATCATCCAATGGAGGTGAATATTGCATCAAATATTTTGATAGGTATTGTTCAAAGCATGGAATTCACAAAGAGAACATAGTTCTAGGAACACCACAGGAAAATGGTGTGTCAGAAAGGATGAAAAAGACAATCATGGAGCAGGCAAGGTGCATGAGATTGCATGCAGGATTTCCTTTACAATTTTGGGAAGATGTTATAGACATTTTTGTTTATCTAATAAACAGAGGGCCTTCAAGTTCCTTGGATGGTGGTATTCCATAGGAAGCACGGACAAGTAAAAATGTAAACTACTCTTTTTTAAAGCCTTTTAGTTGTGAGGCCTTTGTCCAAATTAATAAATAAAATAGAACAAATCTTGAGGAAAAATAAAAAAAAATGTACATTTATTGGATATGGTGTTAAAGATTTTGGTTATTTCTTATATAATTATGAAAATAAAAAAATAATTAGGAGCAGTTATGTCATATTAAATGAAAAGTTCTTGTATAAGGATCAGATGCATGAAAAGAAATGGGATAAAGAAAACAAAGAATACACAATGCTTGATGAGATCACAAAAAAAAGTAAAGGTGCCTAAAAATAATAATAATCAACAACCACAACAACAACAACAGGCACCTCAAACACCAGAAAGTGGTGTCAGAATATCTACCAGGGTAAGTAGATCCCATGAACGATAATATCCTTCATTATATTATGTATTATTGACCGATTTTGGTGAACCAAAATGTCTTGAAGAAGAAATGCAGGTAGAAACCATGGAAAGTGGGAGATAGCCATGAAAGAAGAGATGGAATCCTTGGTACACAACCAAACTTGGGACTTAGTTAGGTTGCCTACAAGTAAAACAACATTGTAACATAAATGGGTTTATAGGTTGAAGGAAGAATATGGAGGAAAACATAGATACAAATCTAGACTTGTGGTGAAGGGGTTTGCACAGAAGAAAGGTATTGACTTTGATGAAATATTTTTTCTTTTTGTTAAAATGAATTCAATCGGAACTATTTTAATTCTTGTAGCAGTGGAAGATTTTCATCTTGAACAGTTAGATGTAAAGACAAGATTTCTCCATGGAGATTTGGAGGAAGAGATCTATATGGAGCAATCACAAGGATATGAGGTAAAAGGGTCGGAAACATTAGTGTGCAGGTTGAAGAAGAGCTTGTATGGCTTAAAACAAGCTCTGAGGCAGTGGTATCTAAATTTTGACAGGTTTATGTCTTAACAAGGTTATACTAGATGTCACTATGGTCATTTTGTTTATATGAAAAATAAAAAAGATGGCAGCTATATTATATTGTTATTGCATGTACATTTCATGCTTCTTGCAAGGTATAACATGCAAGAAATAAATGTCCTCAAAGGAAAATTGGAAAATCCATTTTCAATGAAGGATTTGGGAGCTACAAAACTAATCCTTGGTATGAGAATAACTAGAGATAGGAAAAATCACAAATTCACATTGTCTCAGAATGAGTACATACATAAGGTGTTGGAAAGATTTAATATGTAGAATGTAAAACTAGTTAGTACACCATTGGATAGAAATTTCAAACTTAGTAAGGAGATATGCTCGAAGACCCAAGAAGAAATAGAATATATGTCTAAAGTTCCATATGCATCGGCAGTTGGAAGCTTAATGTATGTAATGGTCTGCACAAGGTATGATATTGCACATGCAGTGGGATTTGTAAGAAGGTACATGAAAAATCTAGGAAAATAACATTGGATGGAAGTAAAATGGATTCTCAAGTATTTATAGGTACCACAAATCAAGCCTTATGCTTTAGTGGTTCAAACATTTCTATACAAGGATATTTTGATGCAGATATAGCAGGTGATAGAGACAACATGAGGAACACTACATCGTATGTATTTACTGTAGGTCGAACAACTGTGAGTTGGGTTTCTAAAATGCAAAGTGTTGTTGCACTTTGAACAACAAAAGCAGAATATGTTGCTTCTACAGAGGCTGGTAAATAAATGATTTGGTTACAAAGGCTTATGGATGAATTGGGTAAGAAGAAGGAGATGGATAGGTTATACAGTAACAACTAGAGTGCCATTCATCTTGCAAAGAACTCATCATTTCATTCCAAGACTAAACTCATGCAACTCAAGTACCATTTCGTATGGCCAGTTTTGGAAGATGGAAAGTTGAAGCTCGAAAAGAAACACAATAGCTAGAATCCTGTAGATATGTTAACAAAAGTTGTAACCAGGGAGAAACTGAGGTTCTTCTCAGTTTCAATTAGTCTTCAAGTATTATGACGGAGATGAGAAACAACTAGGTCCAAAGTGGATTCATTGCCCAGCAAATGAATCAGTGGTGGAGTTGCTACAATCAGTCTCCAAGTGGGAGATTATTAGGTGTGGAGCTTTATTATCATCCTGATTTATATTTCTTTCTTTCAGCCGGTTGTATATCCCAGGAAGATTATACACACCTCCACACGAGGGGGTGTAGGGGGGATTTTTCCCCCTCATGGGGGTTTGGGAGGGCCCATCCCCCTTGGATGGGGGGTTTGGGGGAAGTGCCCCTAAAGCTAAAAATAGATGTAAAATTACCTTGTAAAATATTTTAATTTCATAGTCAATCTGGGCCGCTCACTAGGTGGATGATATGCTAGTAGAAGTTATGTTTAATTTAGGGTTTTTTTTCCCTAGAAGATAACTCCTCAGTTCATGAGGGAATTGTATTGTGGTTGTATGTGGTATGTGTATTCTGAGTAAGAAAGAGAAAGGAGGACTATGTGAGAGAGTAGAGGAAACTACAACAGATCTGTTTTAGGTTGTGTCTCTTCATTTTATTGGATAATACAAGGAAGAACTCGTTGGTTCTCTATGGAAATAGCCCAAGTTGGGTGAACCACATATATTTGTGTCTCTCTTGTTTGATATATGTTTTGTGTTTGTATTTCTGCATATTTTTATGTGTTACATTACTTTGTAATATATAATTTTCGAACATATGAGACCCCTATTCTTAGATTTGTCTTTTAAACCTATAGATTACTTATTTGTGACATTTTTAACGAACTTCCTGTCATGGCTAGTAGGGCTCCATTCATGTCCTTGTTCAAGTAATTGCATTTGTATCATTTTCCCATTATTATCTTTTAGTTCTATAAGTATCGTGGAGTTTAGGGCAGTGAACTAATCCCTGGGCCTGAAAAAGTGGTACAAAAATTGGAGTCGTAGGCTCATAACTATTGGAAAAATTCTCAGTCACACACACACCCATGTTGTGCGAACAACTTGAGTTGTTTAGTCGCACTTTTTCTCATGTCAAGCGGGAAACATGGGTATTGATGCATGAAAATGTCAATTTGGATAAGCGCCTAGCCTCCTGGAAGGCTGGGATGGATCTTGGGTGTCCTATAGTATGTATAGAAGGCCTATGTTGTGGTTTGGTGTCGGTTCCCCTTCCTTAAGGTGACCGAAGAGGTTGAATAAGATCATAGTAACTCTTCGTCACATATTTACCCCAATTGGATGGTTATTTGGAACTAGTTTAACTGAAAACAACCTAAGATAAATGAACTTGATTGCTACAAATTATCAATCACACATGCAGAACTAAAATCAAGTAAACTGGATGACACAAGCCATGTCACATAAGTTAACATCATCCAAGTTGTCTTTTGATGTGGAAATCCAAATTTTCTCAATTTAATCAAGGAAAAATCAAATGGAGAATTTATTGCTGCATTTTCAACACTTTCACCTTTCTTCACATATTTCTTCCTCATGATCTTCTATACATAGTTCCTTTATCATAGGAACCATATTTTCCAACCACCTCATATTCTTCTTGATATCATATCATGTGATCATGTAGAAAATTTCAAAGCACATAGTCTACATGCCTTCGTGTATCATTCTAATGGAAGAGTTTCTTCTTATTTTATCATGCTCATAAGATAGAGAATTCTACCCATTCTATCTACAACCATGTGATGACATGACTTTATCTACTTATTATCAAATATATACATAATGATTCCTTTATGTGATCATGTATATTTTCTTCTAGCATTTTCCTTTCCTTGATTTCAAAATGAAAAACACTTCAACCAACTTAACATATTGCACATCTCGTCATCATACCATCACCCTTCTAAATTGTGGATTCCACACAAGGTGGAATGTAGACTATTTGCGAGGTACTTTCTTCTTGTAAGTAGAGGTGAATATTGTAACAAATATTCCAATGGAGGATCTTGATGATCCTCATTCTTCAAATGCTTCTTCTCTAATCATGATGATGTATAATGATTTCTTCCTCTTCCTATCTTGCAAGATGACTTTCTCCAGCCATATAGAGAGCTCCTACTTCGATTATCCTTCTATGATTATGATGATGATGCTGAATTACTACCGTTACATCATCTGAGATGACTTATTTTAACCATATACAATTATACTATGGTTTTCATTCCATGCCTCTATGATGATGTTATATATAATGCACCCTACTATACTTGAGATGCTTTCCATCATGGATGTTATCTTGAAAAGAACCAAGTGTAGGAAGTTATTTCAGTCATGACAAAGGTATTTTACTTATTCCTTCTTTGACTTCTCATTTTCAGGTTCTTTTACTTCTTTGGTGACATGAGATTCATTCCTTTCCTTTCTCTTCTTGTTTTCCTTCTTGAGTCATGGAAAATTCCTTTTGAAATTCCATTTTTCGTTACAAATAGCATTGAATCTTAGACATGTCAATTTTCTTTTGAAATATTTTTTGAGACTTCCCTTTATTTCTTTCCATTGCTACATATGCTTGAGTTTTTTCAGTTTATCAAGCATCATTCTTTGCCTTCAATCTTTCATAATGTCCATAGATCATTGAATGGTGTATTTTACTTCTTTCCAAATATGCTAGATACAACGTTGCCCCATTCATCAAGTAGTGCATTGAGCACAACGGTGGTCATTTCTCGATCAAACATTACTTCTCCTGGTTCTTGTAGTTGGTATCTTATTTGAGATACCCTCATAACATATGAGGCTACCTCTTCATCCTTTGATACCTTCATCTAGTATAATTCAGTTCTGAATGATATAATTTCTCCTATAGTGTTTACATAGAACAATTATACCAACTTTTCATATATTGCTTTCGATTTCTTCAACTTTTCCAGATAAGGGATGAGAGAATACTTGATTGAATCAATAAGGATTCTTTGAGCCCTTATTTCCCCTTTCATGTACTTTTATAATGCTTGAAATTAATCTTGATAAATTTTGGATATTGATATCATGAAATATTCATTGACTTCATTTTCTATGAGGATCAAGTCTATTCTCTTCTTCCATGTAAGGTAATTTGATCAAAAAAAATTTTGTTTTCATTTCAAAAAGAAGTCGTTGTAGATTGAGACATAAAATATAGAATACTTGTCAGTTGAATATTATCCTTTGATGGTGATTTCTTCAACTAGATATCTTCTCGATGATTTTGAATTCCACTACTCCTTTGTTGTTGACAACTGGAGATGCCTCCTTGATGATGATTGCCTTTTTTATGATTTTATTTCTTCAAAATGAAATGCTTCTTATTTAATATGGGGATAGATGATCTTCTTTTAATAATGTTTGATATGTGGTCCTTTCTTCAATTTGAGGGAGATCACTTTGGTTTATTTTCTGACGATTAAGTGCTCTTTATTTATTCCTTTTACTGATTATTATGGAATGTGAAAGATTCCCAAGAATGCTTTAAGTGTAGATTCCTTCTATGAGTGGAGGTAGCTTATTTGTGGTCTTCTTCTTCTTCCAAGGGTTGTGATGATGTGATGAATAGTCCTCCTTGATGCCTTTTATTTTCCTTGATTATCTACTTATGCTTGGCCCTTATGTATCCTTCTTCAGTGGAGTGATCTTCAAGATTATTTTCCTCGTTTTCATCACATTAGCTTTGATACCATGCTGAGAAATATATGACAAATATATTAGGGAGATTTCTCTTACTTTGATAACTGCTTGAGATGTTATTTTACTTAACTTGATGTACTTGTAGTCAGATTCTTATTTTAGTTGATTATTACTATGTTTTTATCATCAAACATATACTAATATATGAAGATAAATGATACAGGATGACATAAGATATAGGCTTCTAGCTAGAGCCAACACCTCCCACTTGAGAGGAAAACCCACAATAATTATTCTCTTCTTATAGAATTTAAAAATGATGCATTACATGACCTAAGACCCTTAAAAAATACCCCTCCAAGACCAAGTAAACCTCTTATTTGATGAAATTATCTTCCATAAAGTCAACGCTAGTCAAATTTCTTCAGAACTTCAGATTCCAATGTCTTCTTCAGAAATGTGTTTGTTGCTTTAGGGCTATAATCTTCTCCCTCTACTACAGAAATCCTAGATGGCATGTTTGAGAAAATAATGGTTTTTTTTTCCTCCTTTCTCCTTCGCTTGGTTAGACTTATCTTCCTTGAAAATTTCCCTACAAACTTTATCCTTTTCACACCTAATTTTAGCCTCCAAGATGACTGCAATTTTCAGTCTTGTTGTTGAAAAAAATGCCCTAGTTTCCTCCCACATGTGAGATGATGCAAACTAAAATCGTCTCCAATATTCTTTGGTTCTTCATTTCTTTGTTGGTTATTAGGCTCTTGTTCCTTGTAATTGAATGTGATTGGAATCTCTTCTTCAAATGAGGTCCAACTCTTATATATATATGGTTATAGTGATATCGAGTTTCTCTTTATGAGGCAAACTTGTCACTTGTAGGCCAAATTCCTTTCTTGCAGGCCAACTTGGTCTTGGAGGGGAATATTTGACACTTTTTGAATTACATAAATTTATTTACATGATACAACATCCCCAATAGGGTATTTACATATCACAATGACTTCTTTGACTCCTATACTTTATGAAAAATCCCTAGAAGCACTCAATGGATGCTTGGCATGTAAATATAATGATCTTGAGCATGAAACCCATGCTACAAAATAATAATAATAAATTTTCTTTTTCTCTTTACATAAGATACATAAAATCGTGATTAAATTAGAAATTATGAATATTGAACCTAGTTACATACCTCAACATACCCAACATGATAAAAAAATTTCTTACACATAGCCCCCATACATTGTCCTTGGTTTGAAGAGAACCACTCTATTTTGCAAATGACTATGTATACCCTCTAGATACTTGAGGAATATGTTGAGGTTCTTGAGAGAGATACCCAATGTGATCACAATATTCGTCAACTCAATGGTGTGCTCTTGGGAATTTTTCCCTTGCTTATACCTAAAGTGATGTTAAACGGTCCACTAGTCCTCTACATAGCTAGTGGTGTAGAACTAGGATTATGAGGGTTTGGAACAACTCCCACTTATTTATCGATGGATAACCCTCCAGCTTAAGTGTCTTTATGTCGCTTTGCCATCAAGTAAGTACATTTCCCTCGAGTTTTAGTTGAGAAAATAAAATTTTATAATCTTTGTATATATTACAAACACTGAAACACCCTTCCAATTGTTACAACCAATGATTAAACTCAACATTTAGTATCATATTATTATGTATTGATGTCCCCTTTTGATTTCATTTTAAACAAAGGTTTTGAGGGAGAATTATGCACTATAACTTGATTTATCCTTGTCAATGTCTCTTTTTGACTCATCTTTTGGGTCTTCACTATCTCTTGGTTTCTCATTTGATCCAAGTTATGAGTAAGAGACCCCAACCTATTTTAAAGGTTAAAGTTTTTTTCTAGAGCCACCATAAAGAGGTTCATGTTACAATAGATATCAATGAATTTCTCTTCCAACTTTGTAATTTTATCATCTATTACATCTGAGGGTTCTTATAAAATGACTCATCTAGTGTGATTAGGATTTTACAACTTTCTTCTTAAGACAATTTTAATATTGTACAACTTTCCAAAAATAATCCAAATAAAACTACTTTTATACCAATATTATCTGTAAACTATCATGGATATTCCACCAGAAAACCTCATCACAATAAACCTTGTATTATTATGAAATATTTGAATATACAAGTTTATTTCCTTAGATATCATATTTATAATCGCTAGATTATTTCTTAAAATTATGAAAATAACTAAAATATGAAAATGAAAGAACAAGAAAATGAACACAGTATATACATAAATGAACACAAGATGTATCCTAGTAAACCCAATATCAGAGAAATCCTAGTTATAAGGTGAAGCTTATGCATTGTTCAATCTCTCTTTAGTTATGAAATTGAAACTACAGAGAAAGGGGCACTCACTGTAGAGTTACCTTTAACATAATGACCTAAATGTTTTTTAAAAAATTATCTTCCTCCTTTGTTATGCCCTTAAATTTCACTACAAAATGTTTTGGTAAACTATGCAACAAGTACAATAATAAAAGAATATAACCCCCTCTTCTCCTAGTGATATGGTGTTTAACATAGTCTTGCAATTGTGTAGGATTATGGTTTTTGTGCCCCTCAACCCTCGATTAGTGTTAGGATTTTGATCCTTGTAGAATATTCTTGAAATTCCGCATATGACTAGCTCCATATGTGAATAATGGGTGATGCAATGGAATCCACCTGGTACTATGGTGGGAAACAAGGTAAGTCAACTTGCAAGAGGCATAACTTCTACTCGTGAACCACAATTAAGGTGGTTTTTGCACCTTGGAAAGGTCTTAGTGCATAGAAAAATATTAACAAGTTAGAGTTAAGTTCATAAAGGCTTGACCCATGAAAGTGTCATTTCATTCCTCAAAATGGATATAGAAGGTTCCAAATACCAAATCTCCACGATAGAACATGTCAACAATTTGGGACCTACAAGTTAATTACTCCAATTTTTACACCTAAAAGGTACCGAGATAAGGAAAATTATATAGTAATCCATTATGGATCAATATATTTTAATTGAAATTTACATTTTTCATTTTATACTTCTCTTATATCACATTGTAAATAATTGTTTGATGACTTAGTCAAATTTGTAAATCCCATTTGTCAGTAAATTATTGGAGAAATGGTAAATGTTATTGATGCTCCTTTAATACTCACATAATTGATTTCTTGTTATATTCCCTTATGTCATGTAAATACATTTATTTATTTTATAGTTGTAAAATGAAATCAATTTGTATTAGCAAACCTCTCTGAAACTCAATGATGATTTTGAAATAGAAAATGGTAAATAGGTACCATTGTTACGATGGATATGATAATAAAATAAAAAATTCAATGATGATTTTGAAATAGAAAATGGTAAGGAGATACAATTGTTATTATGGATATTATAAGAAAATAAAAAATTGAACCATTGATAGTAGTTAAAAAATTATAAAGGTTTTAGTTTTCAAAAACCCACCTCATGTCAATGATGTCAACCTCAATGATATATTGTTGAGGAAATAATAATAAAAAGTGTTAGAATTAGTTAACGATTTTAGTGATGATCATGCCAAAGCCAAATTTAATGATTTTAATTGGCAAATTCAATGCTGATGATGCCAACCCTCCACAATTTGGATCATCTGAGCGGTATAATTTCATCGAACTAATTATGTGCATTGTGTCAGAATTAGTTAACGATTTTAGTGATGATCATGCCAAAGCCAAATTTAATGATTTTAATTGGCAATTTCAATGCTGCCGATGCCAATCCTCCACAATTTGGATCATCTGAGTGGTATAATTTCATCGAACTAATTATGTGCATTAAATGCAATGCATTAAAGAGAAGAAGAATTTATATGTTCAATTATTTTAAAACATTATCATAAATATGGGAATTATAAAGGGGAAAGGGAAATTGCGTATAACATATGGTAATATGATCCTCACTAATTATAGTTTCTTTTTCTTAATTACAAAGGTAATAAATTTTAAGGTTAATATTATTTTATAAATCACTTTGGGTATTCTATTGCATATTGTATCATAAACCTGATTTACTCTACATTTTTATATTTTACATTTTTAATGATTTAAGGAAAAATAAACACACTGTGAAGATTCTTTAACTACTCAAAAATAAGAACAACAATACAATTGTAAGAACATATAAGAAGAATTTCACTTTTAAACCCCATCACCATTACATAATATCCAATCTCCTTCTTCCATCAATTATTCTGAAAAGGATGGTTTCTATTCTATTACCAGCTTAGATCCATCTTAACTCCGGATCTATGAAGCGCCGAGAGGGATCAAAACTCTGGAGGTGAAAATCTCTTTCTTGAGTGCAAAACTTGAGGAAATGTTTTCACCTCGAGAGATTTGATCCCTCCGGTGCTTGATAGATCCGGAGTTAAGATGGATCTAAGTTGGTTTCAGTCGTGTGCGACCAAGGAAAATCTATCGATAATATGAGGAACATATGCTTAATTTTATCAATAATATGTAAATACATATAATATTAACATGACGATTTTAAATATGTTAAATATGTCTCAGATTCATTGAGTCATTTTAATTTTAAATTTGATTAGTTACCTCAGTTTGTAAAATAACTTTAATGATGAAATAAAATTTTGAACACAAAGTCATAATGTAATAATATTGAATGATAGAAACTGTGAATAATAAGAATGTAGTCAATTACGAAGTCTTCATTGTGATCGATTTTAAACTATTTTTTTCTACTATTCTTATTTTCACCCATGTTAGTTTTGTCATATTTTCATATTGATTATTTGAAAAGGACAGTTGGAATCGTAAACCATTTAAATATTTAGCTCGAGCTATTGTAGTAAACATCATACCTTGTCTCTCTTGCTCTCCAATATTAATAGGTTGAATTACTATAATGCAAAAATCAATGTACATTGTCAATAATTTTTTGTGCTTACACTGAAATCATTGCACACACACTATTAATCCAATGACTTTAAAATTAATGTACCATCATACATCAAATTAAAAATCAACATATACACTGAAATCAATGCAACTAATGCAAGAAATCAAATAATAATAGAAAACAACATCTACACTAAAATCAATGCATCTAATGCAAGTAATGAAATATGATTAGAAATCAACATCTACACTCAAATAAATAAGTCTAGTGCAAGTAGGAAAATAGGATTTAAAGCCAACATTTACACTGAAATAAATGCATCTAGTGCATGCAGTCAAATAGGATTAGAAATCACTATCTACACTGGTCGTGGTACAGTACAACATTGACAGGATTAGAAATCATCTACATTAAAATCAATCCATCTAGTGTAAGTAATCAAATATCATTAGAAATCAACATCTACACCAAAATCACTTCATCTAGTGCAAGAAATCAAATAGGATTAGAAATCACCATCTACACTGAAATCAATGCATCTACTTCAAGAAACCTTCTTCCCTATCTCCCCCATATATATCTATATATTCATCCATATCTCCTTCTTTTTCTCTTTATCTCACCCCACCACACACACTCTCTCTCTCACTACATATCTATCAGTTTCCTTGTCCCTCCCTCCTCCTCTCCATCTATCTTTTTTTCTCTTCACCTTATATCTATATCTATATCTCACTCTATCTCTGTATATCAACTCAAAAACATAAACTCTCTTTATCCAATCTATCTATCTATCTATCACTCCCTCCTCCTCCTCCTCTCTCTCTCTGTCTCTCTCCCTCTCCCTCTCCCTCTCTCTCTCTCTTTTGCTTCTATCTCTCTTCCTTCCTGCTACCCTTTCTCCCTCTCTCTCCATCTTCTTTATCACTTGTTCTCTCTCTCTCCACCTTTCACCCTCTATGTCTTTATTCTTACCTCCCCCTCTCTCCCTCTCCATATTCATATCTCTTTCCCTACCTGCCCCCCTCTATCTCTCTCTATCTTCACCTTCCAACTTTATTACCATATGCCTCTCTCTCTCTCCTTCTCTCCCCCCTTCTCTCCATATATCCTTATTTGTCTCTTTATCTCACCCCAAAACATACACACTCCCTCTTCATCTCTCCCTTGTCACTCCCCCTCTCTCTCCACTACTCACTCTCTATGTATTTATTCTTCCCTCCCTCTCTCCTCATCTAGCTCCATCTCTCAATCCCTCCCTCTCTCCCCCTCCAAATCCATATTTCTACCGCTCCCTCTCTCCTCCTCTCTTTCAAGTCCCCTCTCCTTTCCTTCCTCTCTCTCCCTTTCTCTCCTACATCCATTTTTTTTCCCCCATCTCTCTCTCTTTCCATCTCTCAATCCCTCCCTCTCTCCCCCTCCAAATCCATATTTATATCCCTCCCTCTCTCCTCCCCTCTCTCCTCCTCTCTTTCAAGTCCCCTCTTTTTTCCTTCCTCTCTCTCCCTTTATCTCCTACCTCCCTTTATCTTCCCCCATCTCTACCTCCCTCTCTCTCTCTCTCTCCTACAATCCTCTCTTCTCCCATCACTCTCTTCCTCTCTCTCATCATTCCTCTCTCGCCTCCTTCTATTTGACCCCCCATCTCTCTTTCTCTCTCTCTCTCTCTCTGTCCTCCAATCCTCTCTCTTTCCCCATCACTCTATCTCACTCTCCAACTATATTACTATTTCTATCCCTTTATCCTTCTCTCCCCCCTTGTCTCCATCACTCCTATGTATCTTTATCCCAGCCATAAGCATACACACACTCTCTCCATATCTCCCTTGTCACTCCCTCTCTATGTATTTCTTCTTCCTTTCCTCGCTCCGCCTCCAGCTCCATCTCTCTATCCCTCCTTCTCTCCTCCTCCTCTCAACCTTTCTCTCTCTCCCTTTCTCTCCTACCTCCTTCTCCCTTCCCCCTTATTTTTCTCTCTCTCACTCTTTTCCCTCCAATCCTCTCTCCTTCTCCCTCCCTCTCTCCTTATCTATCTCCCACCTCCATATTTATGTCACCCTTTCCCTCTCTTACCCTTCTCTAACTCTCTCACTGTTCTCACTCTCTCTCTCTTCATTCCTCTTCTCCCTTCTCCTCCAATTTATTTCCATATCTCCCTTGTCACTCCCCCTATTTCTCCACCTTTATCATATATCATGATATATTAATATATATTACAATATAATAAATTTAATATTGTATTAATCTAAACATATTAAATTTAATAATATTAGTATTTTAATATTATTGTTAGGGTTAGCAATGTTTTTTTTGGCATGGCATTAATAATAATTTGGTCCATGGTATTTGACCCTTATACTTCATATATAATTAGATCTTGATTTCTAATCTTATTTGATATATTTTTATTTATTTACCTTACCTCTTTATACCTCTTTTATATTTACTTGTTTACCATACCTATTTTATAAATATATTATTTGGCCCATGGTATTTCCCCATGGTATTATTAATGATTTGTCCCATGGTATCTGGCCCAAGGTATTAATAATAATTTGTCCCATAGACTTCACCTAAATAAAACCTGTTTCTGAGTTTTTGTAAATATAAAGTGGTTTATTGAGTAAATATAAAAATCAGCTTTATTTATTTACCATACCTCTAGTATATTTATATTTTTATTTATTTACCATACCTCGTAATATAAAAAGAGGTTTTATTTATTTATCATACCTATGGTTTATTTATATTTTTATGTATTTACCATATATTATTTATTTACCATATCTCTTTTTTGAGTGTTAGTAAACTTTTCATATTTTAAGTTTATATCGTTTAAATTTATTTTTAATAAATTTTTAATTGCTCATTTATATGTTTATGTAAGTTATTGTTCAAGCCGACATTTTTTTTTTGCTTCAGACATACTTACACATCGGGGTCATACTTGGCTGTAGAATGCGCCTCTAGGCGCAACAAGACAACACAAGGTGATTCAAATGTGTTTTCACCTTCTTTTTCTTTAAAATAATTTTTCGATCAACCATATATATTCATTGATTTGAAATAAGTAGTAGATCTAAATTATATAGAGATGATGGTTGGAAAGTTAGCAGTTATTGGATTCCTTCTCTTCACTCCCTGTAAGGTTCCCTTTTTCTAATTTGGCCTTATTATTATTATTCTATTATTTTATTTTAGTATTTAATTATTTATTAAAATAAAATACATATTTTTACTTTTATTTTTATTTGTTCATTTTTATTTTAATTTTAATTTTTATTTCATTTTATTTTAATTTTATGGTTTAAAAAGTTTTTAGTCATTCATGTATTTATTTATTAATTTATTTAATTTATTGATTTAATTTTATTATTTTTATTTTATTTATTTTTAGTTTATGACTTTGACTTGAATTCATTGTTTTTATTTTACTTTTTAATGGGTCATGTTATTCTTTGATTTTAATTTTATGATTTGGTCTTTTATTGTTATTTTGTTATTTTATTTATTTTATTTTAGTATTTTATTTATTAGTTTATATATGTTAATTTATTTATATATTAAAATAAAATATAAATAATTTATTCTTACTTTTATTTTTGTTGTTTTTATTTAGTTATTGTTTTTTCTATTCTATTTATTTATTTAGAATTTATGGCTTTGACTTGAAATTTTCTCTTAATAACCTATTTATCTTATTTCTGTTGGGGGAGTTAATTTAGTTGTTAGGGTTGATTTTATATGAACGAGTAATTTTTTCTTTTTATATTTTTAATTGTAGTTTTATTTTTGACCGTTTTTAATTTTTAGGAGAGGTTAGTTATATTTTTTGGATTATTTTATAATTTTTCTTATTTTTTACCCTTTTTTAACTCTTTGGGTTTTGACCGCTACTTTTAATTTTTAGGAGAGGTTAGTTATATTTTTTGGATTATTTTATAATTTTTCTTATTTTTTACCCTTTTTTAACTCTTTGGGTTTTGACCGCTGCTTCTCTCTTCATGGTATAAATGTGTATTTCTGATCAGCTAATTTTCATTAATGAACTACAGTTGGTAGTTCGAAACACGTCGGTTCCAAAAATTCCTTATGTGATTTCCTGGAAGATTTTTAATTAAAATATATAGGTCTAATTAACGAAGATAACAATTCTCCATGCTTCTTATACTTTTCTTTTCAAATTTTGAGAAAATAATAAAAGTTTCTTTCGAAAACTTTTCAATAGTTGTCACAAGTTTTTTAAATGTTTCATTGTCTTAAGTGTTGAGAAATATTTTCCACCTTAACATCTCTTTCTTGTTGCAAAAATGTGATGCAAAAATGACTAGGTGTTTCTCAACCCATAGATATAAACACCCTTAATTATCCTCTTTAATCCATTAACCAATATTTGTATGATTCCAAGTGTCCAATGATATTTGTAATTGACTTATTTCCTTGCTAATTATTTTTGGAACATTATCCAATGCTATCATGGTTTTTATTCCCCAAAATATAACTTTCTCGAGTGTTGTCTAAGCATTCTCCTACTCATCAACATGGATTTTTACCCTATCCAAAATTTTAATAAAATCATTTCGAAATTGTTGAATCTAATTTATTTTTCTATGGAAATCCTTCCAAATTGTTTTTAACATAGAATTTATATACAAGGCATCATTATTGAAGAGCTTAATATAATTTTGTTCATATTTATGTTTCTTGACCTATGCCAATATAACTTTCTCGAGTGTTGTCATGTCTCATATTGATTTCTAATAAAATTTAATAAAATCATTTTAGGGGTATTAGATCTAATTTATTTTTCTATGGAAATCCTTCCAAATTGTTTTTAACATAGAATTTATATACAAGGCATCATTATTGAAGAGCTTAATATAATTTTGTTCATATTTATGTTTCTTGACCTATGCCTTCAATGAACTGACATTTTATTGATACTCATGAAAAACTTCTTTCATCTTCATTTATTGTTCCTCTTTCATAGAAATACTTTCATTTAAATGCTCTTGTTTTAATTTTTACAGTTCGACTTTTTATGCATCCTTGAGAAGGGCCAACTATGTATTGTGTTGTTATTTGAGTACGTTGATTTCTTGTTGTTGCTTCTCTTTAACCATTTTTTTTCCTTATACTATCCTCTAGAATAATAACCTGAGATTTTTGTTTTTCTATTTCTTTCATAAGCTCATTGATTGTCCAATAATTAGCATTAGCAATGGCTCACAATGCTAAGGTTTTCCCTTGAGAAATTTTCTTTGGTTCATGACCTACAAAATTCAAAACTATGAACTATTTGGAAGCCTATTATTAAGTACACCACATTTATTTTCTTCATTCTTACTCTATTAATCCCTTACTTGGAGCTTTTAAAGAAATGGCATCGAACGAGTACCACAATTTCCTCTACCAGTTCCAGTTTGTCTAAATCTAATATTTGTGGGCATCATATCTCCACTAAGAGTAGTAGTTATTGTAGTCATGATAGAAAGTGTGTTTGTAACATTAATATGTGAATCTTTCACTATAGGAGCCTGAATTGGATATATTTCTCTTATAATTACATATTTAGGACATGGATTTTGTAATTATATGCTAAGACAATTTTTAGATGGATTTCATTTCTATTCTTTTCCCTATTCATCCTCTTACATGTCTTGAGCTAACTCATCATTGCTATATTAAATATCCTAAATATCCTATGTTCACCTCTCTTTTATGTGTTTATCACTCTGCATATCTCGAGCATATTCATCTTTACCATGTTCCTTATCTTTTGTTTTTTGAGATGAATTTTCTTCTTGGCTACTTTATGTAGCACACCAAACCCCTAATTCGATATAATTTTTGTGGAGTGTAATTAGATCCGACCTTAAGGGTACATTATGAAGATAGTGTTATCCAAAATTATTTTTCTCCCATTACCTCAAATCACATTTATAATACCAATATCATCTTCTACTCGTTGAGAGCTTTCTAATGATATAAATTTGATATTATTTGGAGTTCTAAGCACAAGTTATGCCCATTTGAGGTTTTCCCCTTAGGGAAACATCATCGTCCATGAATGTCCATGTGGCTAACACATGGTTGTACTTGGCCATGTATTTCCCTTGCACTTGTCAGTGTCCTTGGCACACATATCATACTAATGTCTTTCCATATCGATGATTTCCATAAGAATGCATTGTCTAAACCTCTAGAGCTCTTGTACGTCGATATATTAGTATGGCCCGAGTTTCCAATATCCCAAGGGCTCGATATACTAATATATCCTTGGGTATAAAACCCTCCATATGTCAATATAGATGTCGTTTCTGACATTTGATACGCTGATATATTGTTATTTGACATGGTATATTGGAAGTTCGACCAATTTATTTATAAATAAAAACCTTCGCCAAACGTCAATATGTTGATGGGTCGGTTTCCAACTTGGAATGCTACCTCATAACTCTAACATCTAATGAAAACCTACCATGTTGTGAAGGCTTACATGCCTGACAAATGGCATGCTTAAATTCTATATCTATATATCAGAATATTACCAAAATACAGTCCCATCAAAATTCCAATATGTTGATATGATTTCTTGGTAATTGTTGTAACATTATTTGTTTTTGATAAGTTAGCATGGTAGTTTATAAAATATAAAATGCTAAGTAAGAACATGGATGAAAAGGAAATTGAAAAAATGTTAGGAGAAATATATTTATTACATCCATGTTAGAAAACGATAGGATAGTTTTCCCTAAATAAAGAAGGCACATGAAAAAAATGTTAGGGAAAGCATAAAATAAAAATGTCAATGCTTTAGCAATCAAAATGATAAAATGGCCGCATGTTTAAATGTGCCACAATTTTAAAAGTAAATTTTAATTCATGTATGTTTGAACCTTTGAAAAATGGTTTATTGTATTCATTAAATTAAATTATTTATATGTGCGCATATTGATTTTATTGCAAAGTCAGAAAATGAAAAGCAGTAAAATCAAAGGATTAAAGTGTTTGCAGTTTCTGACGGTAGATCTTGAGCTTCCCTTAGATCTACGATGAAGAATGACTTCGCACCCCCTCCTCCTCTTTCTTTTTAACACGAGGGGGGGGCGGGGGTAATCTGGTTTCAATGGCCGCCTATTTTCGCGACATGGTAGCATGAGGTGACTTCGCACCCCCTCCACCTAAAACCGTAAACAAGAGGGTACCCCCCGCTAAATCCAGTTATGGTTTTCCATTTCCACTACCATTCACCTATGCCATAAATCCTCTATCCATCCATCACTCATGTCATTCCATGTCACCTATCTGTTATCCTTAATCCTCCATCATACCCGTTAATCTTCCCATTGGCCAATAAATTCACTCAAATTACCCATTAATCTTACCTTTTGCAATAAATTTGCTTGAGTGTTAGCCATTACCATTGAACCTAAACCATAATCTATAAAAAATTTCACAGTCTCCTACTTAACACTTTACTTCTGCCTTCAATTCACCCTCATCCTCCATTAATGTTTCGTTGTGAATTATCTTTTGTGATTTCCCTTCATATTTCCAAACCATACCATTGTTTATGGAACTAAAAGTTGTAATTCCCTGTACCATTTTATTACAGTCAAATATGGCACCTAAGGAAAAAACAAAGAAACAAACCACTTTGAAAGGTAAAGGTAAGAAAATTATGAAATAATAAATTTCAAATGTTGACAATGTTGCAAAGGTCACAACAGAGGTCACTCATCTAGCTGCTGAGGTCATTCTTGAAGCTACCAAAGTCATTGCAGAAGATGTTCCTACAGATCCACAAATCAACCTCGACCTGACTCCCCTAGTCGATACCTATTTCAAAATTACTGATTGTCACGGTGAATTTTAATTCCACAAGCTACACATGTGGCTAAAAAAAAACACTTGGATAAACAAGACCCTATTAGGTTTTGGAAGTCCATGTTACCTCTGTTTTCATTCCCTCAAACTCACCCATTCCCAGATTTAATTCCCTGTTGTTAGAAGTAGTATGACCCTATAACCAGGTCAGTGGTAGCTTAGAATGGAAATGTTATGATAACCATATCTCCTGAAACCATTAATAAAATGCTTCTCAACCCTCCTTCTCACTCCTTATCTCATTTTTCCCCATTTCTTCCAAAAACTGTATCTCCCTCCTTTCTTATCTATTAGGATATCCTAATGATGAAACTATTGATGAAATCATCCTAGGCTTCTTATCTATCTTTAGCCTTGACAAAACACCATTTTTTATGTACAATTAAAACCATTTTCTAACTGATATTATACATGAACAATTTATGAGTTTCACCACTCAAGGAGTATTTACTTACTCTTTTGTAATCGCTCATATGAATTTGTTTCATCAAGCAGATATGTTTCCCATTCATCTCAATAAGAAGAATGATCAGGGAGTGAATCAATCAGTGATTCACTGGACAGAATTGGTCAGGGCATCTTCAACAACTACTTCTTTCTCAAAATTCATAGACTTATTCATTCATCCAGTCAGATAGTTCCTTACCAGTTCACCAGAGCCTAGAATTGGAGAAGACATCAAGAGAACTCTGCACCTTAGTGAACAAGCAAAGACAAGTGCTTGGTTTCTGTACAAGAATTACACAAAGATCAGAGTGTATGGCTATGAGCTTCCACCATACAAACTTCCGAAATATGTGCCTATGAGAATTTTCTCATTAGAATACATAAGGCAGATGTTAAATATGGATGAATTGCATTTTAAATCAGGAAGGAGGAAAGTCTAGTTTAAAATCAAAGCAAACATTGGATCATTCATTTGTAATACCGGTGCTTGATAGTAAACATCAAAAGAGGGTCAGAGAAGGGACACCACATTCTAAGGAGCTTATGAAAGAATTCATCTTACAACATAAGAAACCAAGGCTTGATTCTTCCTTTCTTTCAAAGGATAAACAAACAGAGATCATAGATTTGGGAGAAACAAAAGTCTCCACTTCTACAAATATTCCTCAGACTTCCTCATCAGCATCACCTGCAAGAGAGCTCTTGGAGATCATCCAACATGCAAATTATAGCTCTTCAGAATAGTAGAATATCTTCTCCAAATTTATACAAATCAAACAAAAGAATGAAGCACTGAAGTCAGATATTTACAACCAATTTTTTAAATAGACATCTACTTCACAACGTAGGCTTCTCACTGCCTTTGATAGAGATAAGGGAAAAATATAGATGGCCTTCCTGCAAGTAACAATTCCATTTCTGAAAACGCATGGAGACTACAAGAAGACTGTCTCTCATTTGATGCAATAAAATTACATCCAATTGATCAGATGGATATGCATAGGCAGTCAGGAGATATTTTATTCTCAACCATGACTACAACATCTATGTCTCTTTCAAAATCAAAAGTAGCACTGTCAAATATGAAATCCCAGTTTAAGATTGATAAAATATATTGTTTAGCTAAAGACAACAGGATAAAGAAATTGGAAGAATTGGTAGTAAAAGTAGGATATGATCCTACTAACTGCAAAGCAATTGAAGAAATCATAAAGAAGAAGAATGTATACATTGATGCAATGTGAAAGCAACTTAAGATGCCTTCGACTGAAGACCCACAGACCAAATAGATGGCATGGAATGAATCTCACAAAGAGGAAATGCTTAAGCTAATAACTGACCAAAATCTAAAGATCAGAAAAATGGAAGAACAGATTGATGAACTGCTGAAAGAGAAATCAACACTCTAGGTGATTTCTAATCCTACTTCAACAACTCAATCATCTTCTATAGGTGCAGAAACCTCATAAGCCTTGGACATGACTGATCTAGTACAACTGTCTCAATAAATAGCTACTCAGAAGCAAGCAAATGAAAAGCTAAGTCAGACGTTTCAACTTCTTATGTCCCAAAAGGTTAGAAATGATACTTTGTATCTAAATGAAATGAAGAAGACTCATCTATTTGATATTAGAATCAAAGAACTGGAAAGTGAAATTATAATGGCATCAACTTTAGGAGAATATAAGTAGAGTATTTGGGAAAGTATCATTGAGTCCATTACTAAAATTTTGCCATCCATCTAGATCATATTCAAGAAACAGAAACTCATCAACATATGCACAATAGTAATTCAGGAAGGGAAGGATCAACTCGAATAGAGACCAAGTGAAGCCTCAGATATGATTAAAGTTCTTAATTCAAAGAACAAGCAGGAATTGGAAGAAATCAATATCTCAAACAAGACCGCAACTATTCTGGAGATAAAGAAAGTTTTACAGAAGAGGAACTTGATCAACCAGTTGTAGTCCAAGTGTGAAGCCTTAAATGTTATTGTCAAAATATTTCATACTAAATTTAATATTTTAAATAAAAAAGGTTTTCCCGGTCTAGTTGGATTAGATGATAACTTGGTCAAGATAGAAGATTATTGCAAAAAGTTGTATACAATTGCAATAGACAAAACAAAATTTGTAGGTATTAAAGGTCACATCATAGGAAAATATTTTCTTGAATCTTTATAGTTTTACTTAATTATTCAGCATCAAATCAAACAGTTGTTCATCCAAAAATCAACTTTTGACAGATTTACTAAGGTGGATGAAGTTTTCAGGAAAATGATGAATTGTGAAATTCTAAGTGATGAGCAGTGGGATAAGTTTTGTGAAACTATCCAGTGAAAATTAATTTTACAGCATGCCAACACACCCAATTTTCTAGAGCCAGGTTAGCAACAGCTTCTAGTGAAAAAGGACAAGTCAACAACAATTTTCATCAAAAGAGTTTGAATCATCAACAACCTCCAGAATAACAGAGACACTTCATCATCTATCTCCCTCTTTTATTCTCATTATTTTATTATTGTAATATTAGTTAAGATATTTCCAAAGTTTTGTAAGTTAGTATAAATAACTCTCTGCACGAGTTATGAAAGGTTGAACCCTTGGATAAGGAGATTTCGTAAACATAAATTGTACAAAGTTTTTTTGATGATCAATAATACAAAGCAGGATTCTAAACTCTGTTGGGTCATAAAAAGGTATCTTTTGAACACCTAATTAGCCTAAATTAATCATCAATCCGGGAGCAAATTTTTATTTCAAGAGTGTACTTTGTTTGAGGCTGCAATTAACTAAGAGTAATGCTATGAAGATGTAGTACAGAATGTTAAATACAAAAGTAACAAATTCTTGTAAAGAAATCTAATTACAGTGACATATATGGAAATGCTCTGAAATCTTAACTACATCAATCTGCAAACCATCGATCAGGGATACAGTAGCAGTAACTCCTTCCCTTATAAATCGATGCAATTGAAATCACACTAAAGCAAGATAACCAATATGGGAACTTGGAAGCAGTAACCAGTGTCCTCTACAGTTGGTGGTCTTGTTCATAAAGCAATAGAAATGAAAGCAAACTCAATCTTCTTGCTGATGAAAATAACTGAAAGGAATAAAATCTGGAAAGGAACAACAACTTGTAACTCCTATGCATAACAATTGTAACTCATATGTTTTCTAATCTGAAGCTATGAATCAGAAAATAAACAATGAACAGAAATGGAACAGCAATATGAATTTATAACTCTAATGCAATCAAGAAACTAATTTCCACACTTCAATCCTGTCGACAACCAATTACTACACAACAATCAATTATAAAAAATCATAAACTAATAGAACAACAACTAGAATTAGATATAGAAAAGCAAAGCTTTTATAATTATAGCAAGATAACTGAACAATAAATGTGCTTCTTACAAAGGATAAAATAGCAATACAATTCGTTAATGAATCTGTATTCAATCTCACAACAGTCAATCAACTTTGTAATTGAAATAAACATTAAACACAACTTCACACAATAGTAAGCAAAGATTAAGAATACAAACAACGAAGTAATTCCACCAGAGCTGGGCCCTTAGCGTCAATGAAATACTGCTGGGCTAATTCAGAATTTAAGAGATGAAATGAAATGCGTGTTTGATATTAATCGAACATAAAGTATTACAGAGACTGTTCTCTCAAAACCGAGAATCAATAAAACATAATATTACAGAGGAAACGTTTGAATGTAAGGATTTTTGACCAACTGACTGACTGACTAACTGACTCTTCATCACTAAAGGACATTGATTTATATATCAAATCTTGACGGACAAGTCAAGGAATAAGATGAATTTGAACAGTGATCCCTCAGGATCGAATAATCCTGAGAGATTCACTCCCCTTCGTTTAGTTATCATCTTAATTATCACATCTTTCGGTGAAAATCACAATAGAGAATTTTGTGTCGACGCGTTTCGAACCAGCCAGTGTGGTTCATCATGGAGACAGTGATGAACCCCGCCGTTTCAATTCAGCAGCATTCCTAAAAATTCTCTATTGTGATTTTCACCGAAAGATGTGATAATTAATTTATGGATCACAGAAATCATATTCCTAATAGTTATCATCTTGTTTACTTTGACCAAAGCCGAGCTGTCCCCTGCCTTTTCTTGGCAATTCATTCAGATCTCCTTGCCTTTGGTTGGATGTGGTTCAACTCTGATGGAGCAGAAGTTACATTGATCTCAACCCTGCCTTTGGTACAACTGTTCATTTCGTCTAATTCGTATTTTATCAACAAAAAGCAACCTTTAGCCATCTTTTTACAATAAACATAAACCTTTCCAATTTTATCATAATTCTTATAATAAATTACGTTTCCAAGGTAAAAAGGAGTATGTCTATAGTAAAAGAATGAGAAGATACATAGTAATTTCATACCTTTTTCACTTCCCAACATACCCCCCTGCTTAATCGTTTTCATGTCCTCATGAAAACTATATTTCACATAGAGAGCAGTCAAATAATAAGCTGGATAAGGTTTGTCATCGACAGGCCTAAAACCATGTAGTGTAGCTAATTCCTCAAAAACATGTTTTGTCTGTCCTTCGGGGATTTTGTAAATAGCTTTGTAGTCTGAAGCAGGATACCATACAATAGGGCTGCAGAACCTACATCCTAACCAGAATGGTCCTTCTTTTAAAATGAGATGACTATAGGAAATAAAGCGGTCTATAGCTAGCCCAAAGTTTCTATAATTAATTGGTTCCCTATTTTGCACATTCTAATTGGAGATTCTCCACCGGACCTTAGCTGCTACATCAGCTTGGTTTCTAATGGATAAGAAATAATCAGTTCCATTCAAGATAATTGATTTGTGGATAGGCCCCAATGCTTGGATAATGCCTTCCTTTGTCATCAAGCTTTTCTGTCTAGCCCAAAATTGGGATGGGTTCTGAGGCTCACTCCTAACCCACAAATCTAATTCATTTTCCTGCCTTTGGAAATAATTATAAGGTTTAAGCCATTTTAATTGATTTACAACAAAGGAAATGAAAGCCTGATATTGAACATTTCCCACAAAAGGGCTAGGGTTTGACTCACAATCATTTTCAAGTATTAAATTATGCAGGTAAAATTCATACAAAAGGCGTTGTACTTTGATCCCATAAAGTTTGTAGCAGATAAAAAGTCATCTATGGGTTTTAGCTTTATGAATTTCCCTGCCCTAACTGCCTTAATCTTTAGCTGTAAATATCTTTCTAGTAAAAACAAAGCATAGTTTTTGGCGGCGCATCTACAGGCTAAGACATCAGTATATAATGAGTAGAGAGTGTCCATTCGATTGTAGGCTAGTTTTAATTGGTTCATTACCTTGTTAGCCTTTTCCTCTGCTTTTCGACACTTTTCATGAGCTTTAGCTTCTGCTTCATGGATAATTTTCATTTGTTGTTGCAATTCCTAATATCTCTTTCTTGGGACAGTGTCTTCTTCCAATCTCTACATTTCTATTCGAGCCTGTGCCAACTCTTCTTGGAGTCTGGCTAGTGTCGGATCACTAAAAGTATGCTGACTACTAGATTGCATGTTTTCACTTGAAACAGGTCCCTCTAGAATAGCTTCTGTTGGAACAGCCGTTTGCTACTCTGTATCCTCATAATTAGGCTTAGGCATGGCTTCTTCTGCAACTTGGGGGTTCCTATTCGAGGTCACCTTTCTCTTTTTCGAAATTCTTTTGGTAGCTATGCTTCTTCTCTTAGGGGCTCACTTAGGCATTTGTTTCATTCTCAGAATCCTAATGGTTTGTCTGAGTTGTTATACGAGTTTATGAAGCTTCATTCATTCCCTACGAAGCTTTTCAATCTCAGTTATTTTCCTCCTCTTTATTAATGGAACAGTTGCTCCTTTATCTGAACCCATTTGTTCAACAGGGTTTTGGTCTATATCAGTTGTGCCTTCAGTTAAGTTCTATTCTTGATCTTCTGCTTGGGGTTCTTCTTCCACATTCATATGCCCTTGGCTAAATCCTTCAGGAATCATATCCTCAGTTGACTCTGCAATCTCCTGAGGGCTTCCAAGTTGAGATATTGCTTCGGTGTTCTCTTTCTCTTGTTCACGCCTTTCAGGGGAAGCAACCCTAGCTTCGCTAGGGTTTGCTGTTTCATCCAGCATTTCTCCAGCTATTTCTTTATCGATAGCAGAGTTCTCTAGTAACTGATTAATATCAATATTAAGGTCCAAAGGGCTATGAAGCTATGCGTAGTCACTCATATTGGCCAAAATTTGGGCCAATTGGTCTTCCTGTAAAGGGCTTATGGTAGCATTTTCTGGAGGCTCTATTCCTTCTTTATCGCTGCTATGATTGTCTTTGTCCTCCTCACAGGTATGATAGCTTCCTTCTTCCTCATCCGAATATCAAATTTCTCCTTCAATTTCTTCTTCCTCATTATTTCCTTCCTCTGCACTGGATTGTTTTTCACTACTGGTGTGGTGACTCATTTTTTCTTCATCCGAGTAGCAAATTTCTCCTTCCATTTCCTCTTCATCATCAATACGAGGGCTTGATCCCTCCAATTGTGGAGGTTGTTCATCCTCTGAGCTATGCAATTCCAGGGGCTGGCTACTACTGCCCGGAAGTCCTTCCATCATCCTCCTACTTCATTTTGAACAGAGGGACTGTCTATGAGTAGATGGCTCAGCTACTGAGCCAGCCATTCTCTTCCATTTTGGAGCAGGTAAAGCTAACCCTCCGTCAATGGAGAACATCAACTCTTCCCAGCTGGTCTATTGCTAGGCGAGGCTATGACTCACTATTAATTGAATTAGGAAATGGTGGCTAACCACCATATCTGCATGTTGAGATTTTCTTATACTACGAGCGATATCATGCAACAAGGAATTTAAAAATGCAGGCAAATTGACAGTGCATTTTTGTTTTAATACAGCCAGTAGCTTAAGGTGGCGAGGTTTTACCACATCTTTCCTTCCATCGCATGTTATATAAGCCCACACAATCTTGGCCAAATCCATCCATGGTTCTCCCAATGATGCTGGTTGAACTCCTTTGCCTTTGACAACTAATGCTTGTCTGTCATCCTGAAAAATCTTCATGGCTTCTCGAATCATAATATTTTTCTGAGTCCATATATTCCCTTGTGCTGGTATGCCAGACACCTTTTTCTGAGTCCATACAACTATCTATCTTCCTCTAACCATGGAGGATCCTTCCTGCAAGTTCTATAAAAATTCGGTGGTGACTGCTTCATGGGGTTGTTACATCCTCATGAAATATGTAATTCACCCCAGTCTTTCCAAAATTGCTCAGGCAGCATCAGAAATGATCAGCACCTGCAGTTCACTACGAATTGGCCATCCTCCCATTGTCTCTACACTCTGTTAGTTCTTTCTAAACACACAGTAATCGCAATGGAACAACATAGCACGGTGAATTGGAATAATGTCATTGAAATTTTTTTATTTCCTAAAATGCAGGGATTTGGTTCGCATACATGTAAAGAAATATCGGGATTTGATCTGCATGAAGACATCCGCACCTCCCCTAATGGATGATAGGTCATCATCAACCGTCAATTGAGAGAGGCAAGTGTGGCACAGTAGTAGTACATCAGGAAAAAGGAGGCGTAATTATGATACATTCAATCAAATTATAGAAATTACTGAAATCAATGCGTGTGATGAATCGGTAATGGATAGAAAATCGTTTTGTAATGATTCAAATATGAGGAGAAGGGACAACATAAGATAAACATAAGTATAAATGCGTTATTTACCACTTCAAACTAATATGATCAATTTGTAATGATTTTCATGTGTAATAGGTTCGAAATCAAAGGTAAAGGATTCATACTTTCATTTGATATTTAAATAGAGATATAGGAAAAAGGGTTGAATATAAATATTGATGTGTCTAAATGTGACTCCAATACCATCAGCAGAGCTCTGTTGCCCACAGGTGTCCATAACCTTGACAGAGTTGCTTTCTCACCCAGGGAACCATTGTCCTTTATTTATACTGAGGAAGTGCTTTGTTAAATGTCATGACGAAGGCCATTGTGCTGGCTTGGTGACCAGATAAATCACAATACCATTCACCAGGAAGAAGTGAAAGGTGGGCAGGCTGGCTCATGATGAGACCTCCTATTCCAAAGGCTTCTTAATTTTTTCAATTGTCTATTGGACCATATCCCTGGTTTGGTGGCCATGATGGGAATGCCACTTCACTGCCTTCCTTATGATCATGGTAGGCTGGCTCTTGATGAGACCCCCTATCCTCCATCCGCAAAATCATAAAAATATGAATAAAATATGTAAATATTTTTTTTTTTCATATATCACTTTTCCTTAGTTATTCATAAAGGATGGCTCAACACTCCTTAAGAGTAGGTATGGTGGAAGAAGTCTGAACATCTCAATAGAAAAGAATATTCCCTTATTACTATTCCATAAATCAAAGAAAGTTATAACATATGGGAAAGAACCAATCATGATAAAGATAATCGATTAGATTAATTCAATGGTGGTAAAACAACAAAATTATGTTATTGATGATGCCCCTTTTTCCCTTTTTTCTTATCATTACTAGACATTTTTCTTAAAAATGACAATTTATTTTGATTTGCTGATTACAGTAAGCTTTTATTTGTATGATTGTATGATATGTTTGCCTTTGGAAAATTCAAATTTCTCAAAATGCTAATTTAAAACAAAAAAAAATCCACTCAAAAGGTGTTGTTCCTTTAAAAAGAACAACAAAAACAATCTGCAGAACTGTTGTTCCGTTAGAAAGGAACAGCAAAAGCACTCTGTGGAATTACTGTTCCTTTCAAAAGGAATAATAAAACCACTCTGCGGAACTGCTGTTCCTTTCGAAAGGAACAACATAAGTGTTTTTCCTTTGGAAAGGAACAACAAAACTCAAAACAAACGAAATAAACAAAGTTAAAAAAAAAAAAAACAGAATTTCATGAAACAAACAATGAAAATTGAAAATAAACGATATAAACAGAAATTAAAAAAAACGAATTCCCTAAAACAACAATCAAGTAAATGAACAGTTTTTTATGTACAAAATTTAAAAAAAAGGAATTATTTAATAAACTGGTGCCGAGAAGGATTTATCTCCTTCAGTGAGAATTTCCATGGTAGAATCTTCCCGTAACTGTTGGTAAAAAGATTCTCGGGTAAGTGGTTTATGATACAATCATACTCGATGATCGTTTACCTTAAAGGAATGTCCAGATCTGTCAATGGTAGCTAATGTAATAGTGCCATTATCATGCACTTTTTGTATTTCATAGGGTCCAAGCCATCGTGTCTGGAGTTTCCTTGGGAAATCCTGAAACTTAGAATCATATAGGAGTGCCCAGTGTCCTTCGTGGAAGATATTTTCTTTGATAAGGGCGTCATGCCATTTGGCTCTCTGTTGCTAGATTAACGTTGTGTGTTGAAGAGCAGAGAGCCTAATTTCATCTAACTCATTAAGTTGCTGCAGTATTTTACCCTGGGCTTCATTTAGATCTAGACCCACCTTTTGAGTTGTTCTTAATGTTTGAATTTCAAATTCTATTAGAAAGATGGGTTCTTTTCCAAATACCAATTGATATGGTGAATATCCTGTAGTAGGTCTCCACATTGTTCGATATGCCCACAATGCTTCTGAAAATCTGTAGGTGCAATATTGTCTATGAGAGGCAACGGTTTTTGTCAATATAGATTCAATTACTTTGTTCGTGCTCTCTACTTGGCCATTGGCCTGTGGGTGATATGGAGTTGTAATCTTGTGCTGAATGTGGTAGTTTTGTAGTGTTTCAGCTAATTTATTACCTACAAATTTTGGTCCTCCATCTGTGATTATGTCCCTTGGGAGGCCATAGTGTACAAAGATTTGGAAAATAAACTATATTACGGAGTCCTCTGTAGCTTTTGAAAGTGCCTCTGCTTCAACCCACTTAGTGACATATTTAGTTGCAACTAGGATGTATGTTTTTTGGTTTGAGGGAGGGCTAATAGGGCCAAAAAAATCAAGTGCCCGACGTTCAAATGGTTCAATCACTAGTTGAGGGTTCAAAGGTATTTCATCATACTGCCCAGGGCGACCTGTCGTTTGGCAGCTATCACAGGTCTGTACGAATTTTTTGGCATCTTTAAAGATGGTAGGCCAGTAATAGCATGTTCATAAAACCTTATGGGAAGTTCTACGATCTGCAAAATGCCCACCACATTGCCCATCATGGCATGCTTTCAAAATATCAAATACCTCATCCTCCCAGACACATCTTCTTATTTGCATATCTCCCCCTATGTGAAATAGGTGGCCCCCAATCCAAGAGAATCGGGTACTATGCTGTATTATATGTTTTCTTTCATTAAGGGATAGATGTTTAGGTAATTTAACTATTGCCAAATATTTTTCTATATTAGCATACCAAGATGTTCTGACAATAACAGCGAATAGATGTTCATCTGGGAAGTGGTCTTCAACTGCTTCTGTATCTGTTGGCTTTGGAATTCTTGACAGAAAGTCAGCTATAGGGTTCTCTTTCTCAGGTTGATCTTTGATTGTAATGTCGAATTCTTGCAATAAAATCAACCATCTTGTCACTCTTCCATTTTTAACAGGTTTATTTGCTAAAAATTTAATGCGAGAGTGATCAGTATATAGTACTACAAGATACCCAGTTATATAATGTCTAAACTTATTTATAGCATGAACTACAACTAAAAATTCTTTCTCAGTCACAATATAGTTTAATTCAGTAGGGGATATATTTTTACTAATATAATAGATTGCATATAGCTTCTTGTCTTCCTCATGTCCGAGTACTGCTCCAATTGCTGTGTCTGAGGCATCGGATGAAATTTGGAATGGAAAATTCCAATTTGGGCCCCTCAGCACTGGGGCTGTCGAAACAAGCTTTTTCAGATCATTAAAAGCATTGTCACATTTATCTGTCCAAATGAAATCAGCATTTCCAGTTAGTGCATATAAAGGTGCAGCTATTCGAGAATAATGTTCTATAAATCTTCTATAGTAACCAGAAAATCCAAGAAAGCTATGTACCTATGTTTGTGTGGTGGGTGTAGGAATTAACAAGATTATTTGAATTTTAGCTGGGTCCACTTGAATTCCAGCTGCTGAAATATAATGCCCTAAGATAACTCCTTCGGTCATCATCATAAGACACTTTTCGTGGCTTAGACAAAGCCTAGTGCCAATACATATTTGCAATACCTTTTCTAGGTTTTCCAATGCAGGCTCAAAATCATCCCCATAAGGTGTGAAATCATTCATATATACTTCGAGGCCTTCATTTATTATGTCTACAAAGATGCTGAGAATGGCCCTTTGAAATGTAGCAGGGGCATTGCATAGGCCAAAAGGTAAGACTCGGTAGGCAAATGTCCCCCATGGATAGGTAAAAGTAGTTTTGTCCTGGTCTTCAGGGGAAATTTGGATTTGATTGTACCCACTGAAGCCATCGAGGAAAGAAAAGAATTTCTCTCCTGCCACTGTGTCTAATACTTGGTCAATGAAAGGAAGGGGAAAGTGGTCTTTCTGTGTTGCCTTATTAAGTTCATGATAATCTACACATATTCTCCACATAAGGTAGGTGAAATTAACATCCAATATTTTTTGTAATTTAGCTTTCACAATATCTTTGAGGTGAGGGTTTAGTCTTTTCTGGGGTTGGCGAATGGGTCTTGCATATTTTTCAATATAGATGTGGTGTGTACACAATTGAGGGTCAATTCCTTTCATATCAGGGTAATCCCATGCAAAGGTTGCTTTGTATTTTCGTAATAATTGGACCAATTTCTCTTCTTGTTCAGCAGTGAGATTTTTGTTAATTTTTAGAGTTTTTCCTGGCTCAATTTATACAATCTTGATATTGTACACAGAAGTAGTAGGTATTACTTGATCCGGAATATCTTTGAAAGGATCTTTTTCTTCTCTATTATCAAATGCTGCCTTGATCATGTGACATTGTAAATGAGATCTGCTTTGTGGTTTATTAATGAAACTATTAATGATATCATCCTCTGTTTGATCTTTAAAATCAAGAGCATTTTCTATAATTAGAGGTGATCTCATATTTTCCATTAGATATGATACAGGTTGTTTTTTTTGTTTTGATTATTGATAGACTTGGCTAGGCTGGGGGATATAAAGCTAAATTCTTGACATAGTTTCCCCTTGTTATTGTCATGTTGCCTTGTCAGCATCCAATATAAGCATCGACAGTTGCCAACCAAGGTCTACCTAAGATCAACGGATGTCCTTCTAGCCGGTTCTTTGGATTAATAACCAGGAAGTCAGCAGGGTATTCCCAGGAATCTACAGATGCCATTACATCTTGTAATGTACCTTCTGGTTTGACTACCGATCAGTCAACTAATTCCAATAAGGTTGTTGTTGGTTCTAGTGATGTAATGCCAAGTTTTTGATAGGTGGTGGTTGTTAGAATATTGATTCCTTCTCCCAAATCAACTAAGGCGTTTGGAAACAATTGCCCATGGATTTGGACTGTCACTATAGGATTTCCTGGGTCTTCATATTTTACAGGTGTTTCCATTCCTGATAATAAGTCAGATAGGGTACCGACTATTTGGACAGTTGGATTGGTGGTTTTTCTCCTCTTTGGATTCTTTATGCATAATTCCTTAATGGTTTTTGCATATATAGGAATGTCTGGGATACTTTGGAGGAGAGGGATTTTTATACACAAATTTTTTAATTCTCCCAAAAGATCAGAATTAGGCTGTTCTAATGGGCGCAGTATGATTAATCATTCTGGGAATGGTGGAGGGGAAGTTGTTACTTGTTGTTGACTTTGTGGTTGATTTTTTTGTTGAAATTCCTTCTCTTTCTGTAATGTTTGTTCTACAGGTAATAGATCTTCGATATGAGCATTATTGTTTCTCTATGTTTCTATTATGTGCCCATAACTTAATTGAAGGTCATTGCACTCCCTCAGTTCAGTTTCTAATTCTGGGGGTTCCATTATTTAGACAGACTGAACTGGCCTATTGTTTGGGTTTGGGTTGGGTTGGGCTGGGAGTTGTGGTCTTAAGCTAGTCTCGGGGTTTGTATAGGGAGCTGGTAGTGTAGGTTGAGAGAGAGGAATTTTTCCAGCTAGCTGATTTATAGGTCTTTGCCAGTTTGACTACTAGGTCTGACTCTGGGAAGTAGAGGCAGACCATTGTATAGGATAGTTATTATTTTTCCAAAATGGTGGACAGAAAGGAAAGCTATGCCAGTTATTTTGGTTTGTTTGATTTGGCCAAGATGTTGGAGGAAATGGCTGTTGTGACCAATTGGGGAAAGGTGGTTGATTTTGCCACATTCCACTATATTGCTGAGCATTGTATTGAGGAGGTTGAAAAGAAGAAAATGGATCATTTAGCATACCTGATTGTCGTGGCTAGCATTGTTGGCGCTGATTAAGCAGGCATACCACTTCTGATTCTTATTTTGCCTCCTTATAAACTGCTTTTAGGCCAGGAAGCGAAGGACATCCCTATGTAGGGTGATCTTTCGTGCAAATGGCGTAGAATCTAATCACATCCAAGGGGAATTCTTTGTGGTTGTGTTTCTTCCTGAATCTAGGATAGAATATTGCCAAATTTTGCTCTACTTCTGCTTGTTTTTGTTTTTCTTGCATAACATCAAACTGCTTTGTTAGAGTCCCAAGTATGTCTGTCTTAAAATATTCTAGCAGTTTTTCAATCTCTGCACAAGTCACACCTTCATTAGAGGTCTTATTTTCTCTTGTAATCATATCACGTTTTGCTGATTTTATCCTTGTATTTCCCCTCGAACTCCTGATACACAAATCAATGATGTTAGGATAAATTTCCTGATATATATCACCTTTTCCCATAATATTCAATGTTTCAACCCATTGATCATTCATTCCCCTAATTAATGTGGTTTTAAAAACATTATCAGGTAAGGTTAAAGATGCATAAGGGGGTCTCTGAAGATTGTATTGAAACCGTTCCACATATTCTTCCAAGGTTTCATTTGCTTTTGTTGTCATTTGGAATATTTCATCTTTTAATTCCCGAGACTTGCAATAATCTTGATACTTCTTTAAAAAGGTAGCTTTCATCTGATCCCAATCAGTTATGACACCCCCACCTAATCCCATAAACCATTGTAAGGCTTCCCCTTTTAATGTTGAAGGAAACAATTTTAATTTTTGGGGATTAGTGGTATAATCATATCCCCTGCACGACACATAAAATTCAGACAAAAATGCGTCTGGATCTTCTGATGTTAAGCCATGAAATGTGGGAATATGTTGAAGGGGAATAGCCTTCATAGGTGCATTGACTGTAGTATCTACTATAGGATATTGCAGCATAGAGGTTTGTTGGGGTGTCTACTGGTTCTGATTTTGGTTCTGGGCCATTTGGTAAAAAATGTGCCAATATCCTTCTGGGATCTCCAAGGAATTTCTAGGCTGACTAGCAGGGACAGGAATGGTTTTAACAACACTCCCCTTTTCTGGAATAATGAGTATTCCTTGTTGTCCTACTATTTGAGGTGATTCAAGACCTTGGTTTTGAATAAGTTTAACAGCACTTCCCTTATCTGGACTGTTTATTTTTTGGGCTACCTTAATTGGAGATTTTGGGTCTCCAGTTTCTCTTGTTTCCCCTTCTCCTTCTCGGAGATTGCTAGAGTTCCCTTCTTGAGGGGAACTTATGCAAGGATTCTCAATTTATTGGGAATCTTGCTCAATTCCCTCTGTTTGACTGTGTATCTCAGCAAAGGCTTCAGATGGTGATTCTGTAGCCTAAAGGGAACTAGTAGGCTGTCTGGAGATAACTTTTCTAAATCCTACTGATGGCTGAGATTCAGTTCTTTTGAGGATTTCGTCAATAAAAGTTGTCTTCCCAAGGGTTACCCGTCCCTTAGGTTTTTCAGTTTTAGGAGGAATTTTGTTTTGCTTAGTTGGTCTATTCATTCAAGAAAACAAACCTTCATTCCTACCTAAAGAAATAAGCTTACCTACTTCTACAATGAAGCGGGCTATGAGCAAGTGTGTTTCTTGCCCAATGCGCAGGTTCTTACCTTCTGTCTTTAATACTCAATTCTTCGCAAGCAGAAGAAAATCAACTGTGCATCACTCCTTTGAAATGGCATACACTCTCCCCGGCAACGGCGCCAAAATGTTGGGTCATAAAAAGGTATCTTTTGAACACCTAACTAGCCTACATTAATCATCAATTCGGGAGTGACTTTTTATTTCAAGAGTGTACTCTGTCTGAGGCTGCAATTAAATAAGAGTAATGCTATGAAGATGTAGTACAGAATGTTAAATACAAAAGTAAAAAATGCTTGTAAAGAAATCTAATTACAGTGACATAAATGGAAATGCTCTGAAATCTTAACTACATCAATCTGCAAACCATCGATTAGGGATATAGTAGTAGTAACTCCTTCCCTTAGAAATTAATGCAACTAAAATCACACTAAAGCAAGATAACCAATCTGGGAACTTGGAAGCAGTAACCATTGTCCTCTACAGTTGGTGGTCTTGTTCTTAAAGCAATATAAATGAAAGCAAACTCAATCTTCTTGCTGATGAAAATAACTGAAAGGAACAAAATCTAGAAAGGAACATCAACTTGTAATTCCTATGCATAACAATTGTAACTCATCTATTTGCTAATATACAACTATGAATTAGAAAATAGACAATGAACAGAAATGGAACAGAAATATGAATTGAACAACAATTATAACTCTAACACAATCAAGCAACTAATTTCCACACTTCAATCCTATCGACAGCCAATTAATACACAACAATCAATTATAACAAATCATAAACTAATAGAACAGCAACTAGAATCAGATATAGAATAGCAAAGCTTTTATAATGATAGCAAGATAACTGAACAACAAATGTGCTTCTTGCAAAGGATAAAATAGCAATGCAATTCGTTAATGAATCTGTATTTAATATCACAACACTCAATCAACTCTGTAATTGAAATAAACATTAAACACAACCTCACACAATAGTAAGCAAAGATTAATAATACAAACAACGAAGTAATTCCACTAGAACCGGGCCCTTAGAGCTAGTGAAATACTGCTGGGCTAATTTAGAACTTAAGAGATGAAACGAAACACGTGTTTGATATTAATCGAACATAAAGTATTATAGAGACTGTTCTCTCAAAATCGAGAATCAATAAAACATAATATTACAGAGGAAACGTTTGAATGTAAGGATTTTCGACCAACTGACTGACTGACTGACTGACTCTTCATCACTAAAGGACATTGCTTTATATGTCAAATCTTGACGGAAAAGTCAAGGAATAAGATGAGTTTGAACAACGATCCCTCAGGATCGAAGAATCCTGAGGGATTTGCTCCCCTTCGTTTAGTTATCATCTTGTTTACTTTGACCGAGGCCGATCTGTCCCCTACCTTTTCTTGGCAATTCGTTCAGATCTCCTTGCCTTTGGTTGGATGTGGTTCAATGCTGATGGAGCAGCAGTTACATTGATCTTAGCCTCGCCTTTGGTATAGCTGTTCAATTCGTCTAATTCCTGTTTTATCAACAAAAAGCAACCTTTAGCCATCTTTTTATAATAAACATAAAGTTTTCCAATTCTATCATAATTCTTATAATAAATTACCTTTCCAAGGTAAAAAGGAGTATGTCTATAGTAAAATAATGAGAAGATACATAGTAATTTCATAACTTTTTCACTGCCCAACAAACTCATCTCGTACAACTCTGTCTTCCCTGTGATTTTTCTAGTTTTCTGTCATTATGTTTCTTCATATGTTTAATTATCATCAAAATGATTAGGTGAGGTTGACTGTGTTTCAACAACCTTATAATTCCTCCTAAAGTTATAATTATTATAAAGAATGATTTTCTTGACAATCTGTTAATGTAAATCCCTTTTATCAATAAATTGTTAGTATTCTGGTGATGTTAAATATATTTTGTTGAACTTTTAAACACTATTTAAAAGTTTTCCAGCTTATTGATATTATCAGTAAAAATTAAAACCTTAACTGTTTGTTTGAAATCAATCTTGTGCATTGGTCCTCCAAAATATTTTAAAGCACAAACAAATATTGTAGATGCTTTGGCATGATTATTGACCAAAATCATCCCAAAGGACAATAGTAACTAATGAAGCGTCCTCTAACACATGGCAAGTGTTGAAGTGTTGAAGTGCTAAAGTGTCATCTACATTTTTCACTCACTAATATGTGCCATGTGTCAACCCATATTTGTACAATCGCCATACCAAAAAGGCCCAATCTAGGAGATGTGTCATGCATGTGGGATTGGCATATCATCCTCTATGGCATAACCCTTTGAGAACTCACAATGTTACCAACTTAACGAGAACAATAACCTCAAAATGAAAACTTGAGCCTAAAACCCCTTATTTTTGTTGAAAAACCATGAAAAAACACTCCAAAATTGAAAAGTGTTGATGTGTCACCTTTTTTAAGGTTTAAAATTCTGACATTATTTAGCCATGTCATTAAAAATTAAAAGCATGATCATGGAAAACTTTTAATGTCCAATAATTTTCAACCATGATGTTAAAGATAAAATAATATAACTCCAAAAAACTTCAAAATTTTAATAGTTTTCAATCGTGGAATTAAAACTAGATATCACGAGTACAAAAATATGAAAATTTCAACACTTTTAAACCATTTCATTATAAAACAAATATCATGACTAAAATAACCTTAAAAATCAACACCTAAATAAAAGAGTAATTGTACTAAGAGAAATTTTTTTTAAGGCAAAATTATAGCTTGCTTGCGATCTCGACTTAAAACAACTTCACTCATTTTCAAAATCAACACCTAAATCAAAGAGTAATTCTACTAAGAGAATTTTTTTTTAAGGTAAAATTATAGCTTACCTGAGATCTCGGCTTAAAACGACTTCAGTCATTTTCAAAATTAACACCTAAATCAAAGAGTAATTCTACTAAGATAATTTTTTTAAGTTAAAATTATAGCTTATTTGAGATCTCGGCTTAAAACAACTTCACTCATTTCCAATGAGGCACTAACATTGCAATTTTTTTAGCTATGGCTTATAAAATCATCATTATTATACAAAAAATCATGAAAAAAGACCATTAAAAATAAAAAATAAAAATGATGTGACACAGATTTTTTTAATTTGTTAATTATAAATATGAAAAAAAATAAACAATTAAAAAACATAGTATTTTTCAATTAAAAAAATTATTAAAAAAAAGATTAAAATGAAAAATTAAAGGTAATTTAAGAACAATTTTTTTCTTTTAAATGGGGGAATTAAAAAAATCACTTGAAACAAAAAAAGAAAAAAACAATAATTAATAAAATCTATACTAAAGATAATAATAACACTCATAAAATGTAAAAATATACATATATTCAAAAACAATAATAATAATAATAAAATAAAAAATAAAATAAATTATATATTGAAAAACATTGAAAAAAAGGAAAAATAATATATATATATATAGTTAAATAAATATTTAAAAAAAGTACACAAGCAAACACAAACAAAAATTATAACTAAAAATAATAATAATTTAAAAATTACATCTTTATGGGGGTGGAGGAACATACGGGGATGCAACTTGGGGGGACACCCATCACCCCAACAACCGCTAAGACCATTAAGGAAGGGGGTGGTGTGGCTTTCCACCTCCATGCACCATATGTGCGTAGACCTGACCTATTTTAATAATGCATAAGATTTTAGTTTACCCTCTCTCGATCCTATCATGGGTTAACATGCTTATGTATTTTGTGAGTGATATTCATGGGATACGAGAGAAATTTTCAGGCACCCTGCTAGCCTGGGTTTAAGTGTTATTGTTGGTAAATGTTGGAAAGTGTGGTAGTATACAATGGAAATTATCGGTTGGGGAAAAGTGAAGCTAATATTTGTGTGTCAAATAATCCTCTTAAAAGTCGAACCTTTTTGTATTTGGAGGCACAAGGATATGATTCTTTCCTGGAGGAAGGTATAAAACATAAGAATTATGGATTGAAGAGAGCTTAGTTCCATCATGCAGCTCTTAGCTTCAATAGGTGCAATACAAAGGAACGTTGTTTAGATGTTGCCCTACAACTAGGTGCTTTCATTTCCTCCAAGATGCAAGTTGAGGTAACCCTAAGCTCACAGATTTTCCTACTTTTCTTTCTCACTATGTTTGGTTTCCTAAAAGTGTTGGGTTTGTGGATATTCAGTCTATTTTACTCTTTAAATATCTAATTATTCTAAATCTATTTTATTATTTTGGGTTGCATGCCTCTGGAACCCCTCTTCTGTTATTTTCTTTCTCATGGACCTGGTCTTAGTACATTGGCATAACTCTATTTATTCTTATTCCCATTGCAAGTGTTGAGGAAGTTTTATATGTACTCTAGTTTTTTAGAAAGGGGAGGGGGGGAATTTAATCCCCTTTAATGGTTGTTATTCTCTATTTCTGCTCATGGATTTTGTTTTTCCTAGGTTTCAATGGAATTACATCTATTGCTTCCATGAGGTCTATAAGGTTTGGTGTATAGTTTGGTTCATCATGCCACACTAGCGTGGACATAGCCAACGCGGTGTTGGGGAGTGTGATTAGACTTATACTCCTCACTTTGAGGCTCAGGCCTAGGAGGAAGTTTTTGCTTACCAAGCGGTGACCTCTCCAAGCATCCAAGCTGAAATTCAATGACTTGAAATGACGATCCGCAGATATACGAAAGCCTTTTCGGATTCTAATTTTTTTGAAGAAGTTTATCATTGGCTCCTAAACCTTGGGCACACCAAGGGTAGGAGAAATCAATATATGCATGCAGTTGCTCTTCACGAGAAGTAGAAGACATTAGTGGAGAAAGTTCTTAAGGATAATCATGATGATAGAAATGAAATAATCTCATTCCTTAATGATATACAAAGAAATGAATGGAGAATACATGATAGTCTTGATCACTTGGAAGCTTGTCTAACACATATGGAGAAGTACATTTAGTGAAAATTAAAGTTTCTAGTATCCCTAAGCACTAGGCTAGAAGACCCTACACCTATGACATCATCTAGATCTTAAATGGAAACCTATTGTGATATGATTCTACTATTTTTCTTCTCATCCGAACCTCTGTTATTTTGGGTAGTGTAGTCAAGGTTTTTTTTATGTAAAAACTTTGGTATATGACATAATGGCCAACAAATCTGGTTAGAGTAAAGCTGGTATAATTTCATGAAAAATTATGATACTGATGTAATATTTTCTCTTAATGTAAAACTCTTAAGTTACAAAAAAAAAAAAAAAAATTACAAAATAAAACAAATGGTGTTTTGTGTGTGTTATGTGGGGGAGGGCGATGCACTTTTTTTCCTTCTTTCTCTATTTTATTTTTAATAAATTTTATTTAATTTATAAGTTTTAAAACTTAAATTACTAATTTATTTTATATTTTTTTAAATTTATTTCTATTTTTAAATTTTTAAAAATATATATTAATAATTGTTTCCAATTACTTCAAATTTTTGGACTTTTCTTTAGTGCGACTTTTTGGAGTTTTCGATCTCGGAATATGGCGAAAAATTTGAGGTGAAATCTTGATTTGTGTTATTTAAACTAGTTTTTTGACTCTATATATGGATTCAATACACTAGAAAACCCTTAGGGCGCTTTGATTGTGTAGGAGTTACCCATCAAGCTTGTGATTTCAATAAATTCCTTTTGGATTTTAGAGAAATTTGACCGGAAAAATCTATTGGAAAAGCTTTCAAAAAGTCGCACTAAAGACAACTTGCAATTTTTTTTTTATTATTATTTTTTAATTTATATTTTGAAATGTTTTAATAGTTTTTTTTTTAATTAAAAATATATATATTATTTTTTTATTTTGAATCTCTTTTTGGGTATTTTTTGAATTTTTTTTCTCTCCCTTTTTATTTATTGTTTATTTTGAAAAAAATGATATTTTTTGAATTTTTAAATGGTTTTTTTTTAGTTATTTTTTTGTTTTTGATTATTTTGTAAGTTGAAAAATTTTATTGATCAACCAAAAAAGAGTACATCAATGCATATTAGTCTTTTTATTTTCATGGTCTGCCACTGGGGAGGCTAGACCAATGACAAAAGGGTTAGATTTTAGTCCAAAACAATACACGGGTAACATAAAAAATGAGTCCATGAAATATCTATGCATAAAATGGAGTAAACAGAAAAAGCATAGAATATTAGAAGATAACATGTTACATAATTGAAACCTTGATGCCAAACCTTTGAGTGTGTTAAAAACATTAGGCTGGAGTGTTACTACAAGAAGATGTGGAAACCATGTCGTTGAATATGATGAATTGTTCGGTTACCTCCTCTCAACCCCTCCCCACTTTCCTTTGTGGGCACCCTAAATGGGGAAATGTGTTTTCCTCTGTAAAAAAAATATTTTCATTTTTTATTAAAAAAATAACTTTTTTTTTAATATTTTTTTAGAATATAAATGTGATTTTTTTATTTTTTAAATTGATTTCCCCCTTATACAAATTACAATTTTTTCCCTCAATTTCTTAATGTAAATTATTAAAAAAAATGCATTGTCACTTTTAGATTCACAATAGACTTTATGTTTTTTTCAATGGTATCAATGGCCAAGGATGTAATGTCAATTAATTGGTAATTTTACCCGCAAAATATAAAATAAAATAAAATCAAGTTAGACGATTTTGTAAAATATTTAAAAAAAAAAACACTAGAAAAAATAGAAAGATATACAAATTTTTAAGTGTTGAGTTTTTTGGGTTTTTATAGTTATGACAAATGGTTTTTTATGCCATGGTTGAAAATTGTTTGAATGTAAATCCTAAAAAACGTGGGGGTGACAATGCATCCCAACTTTTAAATTTCAGTGTCTTTTTCATGTATTTGTAGTCATGATATTTGGTCTTTAATTTCATGATTAAAAAATGTTTGAATTTTAACCCTAGAAAACAAAACAAAAAAGAGGTGATGCCATCACCACTTTTGCATTTTAGTTTGATTTTACATGTCTTTCGCTTGTCGCTGTTACAACACCCTCCAAAATTTTGGCCCATATCCAAATTTCAGGGCCTACTTCGACCTTGCAAGTTTTCATTTCTAGTACTAATATGCATTCCATGTGTATACTCTAAGTTTTCTAATCCCTTTGCCAAGAAAAGTCAAGTGTCTCCTTTTGGCATTGAAAGTGTTGCACTTTGTGAAAGAAAAGTTATGGTGTATTTTAAGAGGCCACTTTGGTACCAATGGGTCCTATTTATCATATATACTCATATTAGACTCATTCCCAAAGTTTCATCTTTTTCAAGCTAGTGTCATTACCTTCGTCTCAAAGTGTATCCTAAGTGTCGCACTTGGAGGAGAGTTGTTTTTTTGTCGCATTAAGGGGACCATGTTGTTTCTGAGCATTGATTTTTTAATTTTGTGTCATTGATTGTTCTGAGTGTGTGATCATGTTCAATTCCTACCTTGGTTTCATATATGCTTTATTAATCCCACACCTAGCCAAATTCTGGAAGATTTTATTCCCGACCAACTTGAGCTCATGCTTCCCTCCTTGATATGCGCATTTCACAGTGGCAAGTGTTGAAATTTTCAACAAAAAATATTGAAAATGGAAACAAAAGGGATTCTAATTTAATTTTCCCTTAATTAAATTAGAAGTAAATTGTTATTCCACATCACATGACAACTTGTGTGAGTTAACTAAGTTAGGAAGACTTAGTTAGCTTAGTCACTTCGAGTTGAGGGTCTAAATAGAGGCATCTAGAGTGTCTCCTACTTTTTAGGAGCCCTGGTTGAGTTTATTTTGCATTGTAATTAGTTAACTTAATTTATTTGAGTTAAAATCAGTTTAACTAGTTTTGATTGATGATTGAAATCAGTTTCGCTAGTTCTAACTAATGGATGAGCTAGTGAGAGGTCCAGTGAATTAAATATTATTTAATTCACATGTAGTGATCAATCATATAATTGATAATTCACTCTAATTATTTGTTGCATGTGATTTCTGAGGAAGACCCAATTGAGATTAGAGTTAAATGGAAGTGCACTGTTAGTTGTATAATCATCCAAATTTTACAAGTGATGCATGTAGTTAGAAGAAGGCCTAAAATAAACCATTCCTTTATTAGAGAAAAATTCTTTTAAAAGGAGTAATGAAGGCATAATTTTAATCATTATTTTGGTGAGCATGAGTTGGTGATACCAAGCAATACTAATCACAAGTTTGTGCATAGATCTTGTGAGATAAACGATGCAGGAGCATCAAGCTTAAATTTTATTATTCGTTTATGTAATTTAGGGGGTGAGTTGTTTTAAGTATTTTATTAATTATTTTGCTCAAATTTAATAAATTGGGAGAGAAATATAAATGTGAGGATTATTGTAAATATTCCTTAAATAATTAAGGATATGAGTGGAATGGAATTAGGTAGATAATATAGGGATTAGGAATTCCATAAACGGGACTTAGTTGAGTCCAAAATAAGATAAATCTAAATTGGATTTTAGTTGAGATTTGTGTGGAGGAATTTATGGAGTGGAATAAATTCATATTTATGTATAAATAGGAGGGTTGTGTGAGGAACAAAGATAAGTGAGGAAGTGAGGAATAAAGAGAGAGTGAGAAATGGGTTGAGAGATTTTTGTAAAGGGCCGAGAGCCGAAAGGCCATTCATTGTGATATTCGGCCAGATGTTGGAGTTTGTAAATTTCATTATGTTTATTACTATGCCAACAATTTTGTTTGGATGGCTCTCTCTCATTTCCTGTATGTATATTTTAAGCTGCAAATTGTTTTCTTAATGAAGAATTAGATGAGTGTTTTCATGCTAAAGGAAGCACATTGTTTTATATGCTAGGATCGGATTTAACCCAGTATCCTGGCATCATTTGGTATTGGAGCCTTAGAAGTGTGTGTTGATTAAATTGTGATTAATTCCCAAGCTATATGAATACATTAAGTTATCTGTAAAGTATAATAATGGTGTTTTAATAGCCGAATTGAAAGAGTGTGTAGACGTACTGTGAGAAAATTCACCGTGCGAGAAGTTGTGAATAGAACTTCTGGGTGAGCCCTGAAGGTTGGCACATCCTCCATTCAATTTCTACTGAAGATTTGAAAATCAGGGATCTATTGTGTACATACGCCACTAAGAGTTTTATATTCAGGTAATAGTGTCATAAGAGTTCACTAAGTCCTAAAGTATTGAGTTGGAATCAGCAAGCGAAATTTTCCAAAATGAATCAAAGATATTTCAACCCTTTTTGTTTTATTTGCTAAGTAGAAAATGGGGAGAGATCTATGAATTCTAAAGAGGAGGTGATTGCAACACTCGACATCATAATTATCGAAGCCATAAGAACATTTCAGTGGTCCATAAAGCCCGTGTGAGGAAGAACCCACGTGTTTCATCGTGGTGAAGTTGTGGTATTTTGCTCAGTGAGTTTGGAGCAACATCTTTTGAGCTGCGCAGTGGAAGCATGGTAGTGTAAGGTTTGAGAATTGTAAAATTAAAATGATATATGTAATTCTGGAAGTGTTTTTTTCAAAATTCTGAAAGAGAGGACATCGTGAATGGTTGAATTCTATGGGATGACATCATGCAACGACTGTGTTGTCTTGGAACGTTTGAAAGCCCTGCATGGAAGAGTGCGAAGATTTGTGTAGACAAGATTCCATGTAGAGAATAAGATCGCAGGCTTTCAAAAAATGATTCATTTAAATGGAATATTATAGCAACGAGACTTCATGAGATGGGTTTTATTTGCATCAATTTGTGGACATTGGAATTTTGAAAAAGTTAGATTTCCGTGGAGCAAGACTAGTTAGCGTGTGGGGAGCAACCTGCGTTGGGCATGAAGCAATTGTGTGGAGCAGCATGGAAGTGTGTAATATCAATAGTGTGAAGGTTTTCTCAAGGAGAAAATTATAGTCATAATTATAACTACTTATGCGCTGATTGATACACCACAAGGGCTCCAAAGGTTGGGCCATTGGAACAATATTGTAGATAGCTTCTCAATGATGGATGATGTGAATCATACGATAGGAAAATGTGGCGACAAAATATATTTTGCGTGTGGTACCTGCACATGCGTGGATGCTACAAGCCTTGGAAGTATGTGTAAGCCAAATTAAAGATCATTCACTATATTTCATTTATCATATGTTTTCTCCACTTATAACTTTTAAATAAGGTTCACATGGACAAAAAAAAAGATTTTTTTTTGTAAGAAGTGGATTGTATGGTATAAGAAGTGGATAATTAATTTATTAGTGTCAAAATTGAAGTCAAGGTCTGTATATCATGAAGTAAAAGGAGTCTAGTACATTATGTTAAGGTCAACTTCAATTGCTTTTTTGAGAATATTTTTTTTCAAAATTGAAGAAAATCTCGAGAGTTTAAGATGAGGGAACTTGGCTTAAGTTAAGAGGGGATATTGTGCGTACTTTGAAGGTTTCTAACATTATTTTCTTGGAAAATATTTATGCTAGAAAGTTATTAAGAAGAATTTTATTTGCTGGGGAGAAAATGGACCTTGCGCATTCAAAGTAAGTCTATAGAGGCTTGAATGTATTCCTAAAAGAATACGCAAGAGAAGGGTTGGATCATTTCAACCACGAGAAGATTCAAGGTAAGTGCTCATTGAATGAATCAATATTCATTGAGTAGAGGTATTTTAAAATCTGGATGATAAAATTTCCTTGCCATACTCGAGAAGATGATCTTTTATAAATGTTATGAAAGAGTGGAAATGTTGCAAATGCGGAGGTATAAATTAGTGGAAAATGAATGGAAAATGTGCTAATCTTGGGTCATATAAAGAGAAACATGAATTTTTATGTGAGAGGGTTTATTATGCATAATGTGAATTCTTCACAGTGTTGGTTAAGTCATTTTGGACCAAATCTTGTAGGTGGAATGCGAGAATTCTTTTGATTTGTATTAAGGGTGAAAACAAAATTAATTGATGTTGAAGAATATTTATTTTACCATAATGTGGCAGCATCTAAGAGGTGTTATTCAGAATGAAGGTGATGTACGAGTTGTACATTATTCATCGAAGAAGTTAAAAACATGTTCTCTGTACACATTTGAAGAGATGTGAATTGATGTTATATGGTGCATAAAACTGCAAGGAAATGTTTGCATTAAAATGATGAGCTTATGGGAATGCGAGTATTTACAGTGACAAAGACAACACAGAAGAGTGGAATCTAGAGAATTGAGATCGTAGAGAGATAGGTTTATTAATAACCTTAACAGGAGCATGAGGCATGATAATTCAGGAAGGTATTTTTAAACATTGAAGATTGAATGGTTTATTTATTTTCACCTTAAAATAAATCTTGGAAAACCTGAATTTCATTTCGACTAAAGACTTCAGTATCATGTGAAATGATAAGGGAAAACTGATGATTTTCCATAAGAATGAAGTATTAAAGAGAGTGAAGATTTTACATCCTAAAAATGTATTAAGGGTGTCTGTTGTTGGCGAATTGTAACTTGAATTAAATCAAAATATCCACTATCGTAATTATTGGGCAATCCTTGAAGTAAAAAAAAATGTTAGAGTCAAATGAAAGTTTGGATAGTTTGAGTATTTTTCATCCAATATGAAGAATCAGTGTAAGTCTGAAGTAAAAGAGTCGTAAGCTAAGTAAAAAGTCTGAATGTAATTGGGTGCACGATCGGCAGAGCCCGACACCCAAAAGAATTGGTAATTGTAACACATGCATTACTAAAGTATTTTTTGCAGCAAAGTGAAGCAAGAGAAATGTCTAGAGATTGGTTCCAAGACAGAGAACCAAGAGAAGCCAAGCGCAAGAGGAAATCTTGCATTGATGAATGGCAAGTGTGAAGGATTGCTGAAAAGGGGATTGAATGAAATCCACAAGTGAAAAGATAAAGTTCAAAAAGGAAGAAAAGATGACTGTTGATAGTCATTTCGAAGATCTGATGAAGACCATAGCAGAGGGAAGAAGAAGGAAAATGCGAAGGTAAGTGGCATATGTGACTAGTTGACGGATGAATATTATGAGCGGGAGAAGGCTGATATAACATTTCACCTTGAATTGTTAATGGAATTGTTGCAAGAAAATGTGAAAGACCAGATACATGGTTGGACCATGAGAAAGAAGGTAAAGTGGTAGAGGCTCCACGCAGAGAGGGAAAATAAGGTAAACATATAGTTGACGAAATATTTGAGGAAGCTCGAGCATATGTTGAGGTGTGAAGAACTCAAAGAGGCTGAGTTAAAAATGGATGTTTCCATTTGCGGCCTAGAACAGGGTGAAATTCTGGGTGAAGAGATCAATTAGGAAGATCTCAAGAACTATTGGGATAGTTCGGAAAAATCTGAAGATGTGTTGGTGAAAGAAGAAGATGAGGCTATGAAGCCTTGAATTTTTAAATCTCACAGTTTATGTATGTTTGCAGGATGTGCAAAGGATGTTGAACAAGCCTTAGAGTTTGTTAAGGAGAAGGAGCTGAATATGAAATCTATTCAGATTGATGCTAAGATAGCAAGATCTCGAAAAGAAAAGGAGGCAGAGGGGTCTCATGGGAATATGTAACAGAGTATTGAATCAAAGGAAGAAGGGCCATCTAATGATTGGTCAAAAACAAGTGAAGGTATGGAAAGTCATGTAAAGTTTCCAAATTCTACTCCCATTGAAATTATTGAGTTATATAGAAAGTTAGATCTTCAAGGAAGAGAATTGGAAAAGCAGAGGATCTATACTCATGATAAATTGCTGAAGGTAAAAGACAAAGAAATTGTCCTGAATAATAATCAAGGAAAAGAGGATAAGGATGTAGGAATGATTTAGCAAATCAAAGAAGTTTATTATTTGGAACTAGAATAGGGAGACATTCTTGAAACAAATGATATGAAAAAGAGACTAGCTGACACTCTCATGGAGAATTTAAATCAGCATACTGATGTGTTGATGGAAGAGGACATTTCAGAGAAACATATTGAAATGTTTCTAGAGGAAAAAGAGGCACCTAGGCCTTGTATTTTTTATTTTAATGATTTTTTTGTGAGTACATGTTTTATTGCAGATGTTGGAGGAAATTTGACACAAGTGAAAGAAAAGGAAGAATTTTATGTGGGAATATCTAATCCATGGAACCGAGAGATTAGATTGCTAGAAACTATGCTGAAGAATCAGGATTCAAGGCATGAAGAGGAATCTCAATTTCAATATTGGGAAATGAAGAATGTGAAGGTGCAAAACAACAGTAAACAAGAGGGCGAGGATGAAAGGGTAGCAGTAAGTATAAAATTTCAGCAATCACGAAGTGACAGTAAACAACAGACAAAAGATCTATTGGAAAGAGAAATTGAACTAATAAGGAGGATAATGATGGAAGTATCCTAGAAGAAGACAACAACAGTAAAACAAAGAATAATTAGCAAGAGGAAGATAGCGGAATATTGTGAAAGCATAGCTAGTGGGGCAATGCAACATAAAGTGTGGAGAACTGGAGAAAAATAACAAACAAAAGTAGCAACAAATGGGAAATTGTAGAACAAGGTATGGGATCCAGGAAGAAAAAGATATGAAACACATGATCAGGCGATCATGATTATTTTCAACCTTGGGAATCTGATGCAGGAGCATCAATCTTAAATTTTATTATTCATTTATGTAATTTAGTGGGTGAGATGTTTTCATTATTTTTTTAATTATTTTGCTAAAATTTAATAAATTAGGAGAGAAAATATAAATGTGAGGATTATTGTAAATATTCCTTAAATAATTAAGGATATGAGTGGAATGGAATTAGCTAGATAATCTAGGGATTAGGAATTCCATAAATGGGACTTAGTTGAGTCCAAAATAAGATAAATCTAAATTGGATTTTGGTTGAGATTTGTGTGGAGGAATTTATGGAGTGGAATAAATTCATATTTATGTATAAATAGAAGGGTTGTATGAGGAATAAAGACAAGTGAGGAAGTGAGGAATACAGAGAGAGTGAGAAATGGGTTGAGAGCTTTTTGTAAAGGGCCGAGAGCCGAAAGGCCATTCATTGTAATATTCGGCCATATGTTGGAGTTTGTAAATTTCATTATGTTTATTATTATGCCAACAATTTTGTTTGGATGGCTCTCTCTCCTTTCTTGTATGTATATTTTAAGCTGGAAATTGTTTTCTTAATTAAGAATTAGATGAGTGTTTTCATGTTGAAGGAAACACATTGTTTTATATGCTAAGATCTAATTTAACCCAGTATCCTGGCATCAAGAAATATGTGCCAAGAGAAGTGTGTGCATAATTTGGTAGTGTGAGACAATCATAGATAGTGCAGAGAGCTCTCAAGCCTGAGATAAGAATTGTATTTTTTCATATTCTTGACTTAATGCAATATAAAGATAACGGGGTTTTTAGCTGAGGCTTTCCCCAGATACATCTTTGTGTTATGATATTGAAATTATTTATCTTTCTTGTTCATGTGATTGTGTGATTGTAATTGGTTTCCAAAATTTTTAGAATAGATTCAAGAATTTTCTTTTAGAACATTACAAGATAAATTGAATCTATGTGGATTTTCTACAGAAAGCCTCAATCATGCACCCTTACCTCCTAGAACTATGCAATGTGAAGTTTTTGCCTTGAAATATTATGCATTATGTAGTCATAGTTCTCAACCTTGACCTCGTGACTTTCACAACTGCGGAATGAAGCCTCTCTATCAGTCCCATTCTAGGCATTGTGAAATCCCAGTCTACAGTCTACCTCCATGGATCCTTGAACTGTGCAATTGCATAATATTTTGGCCTCCCTCTCTTCATAACTACGCATTGCATAGTCACAATGGGCAAGCCTACCTCATTGTGACCGTCAACTATGCAACCTTGTCCTATGGGCCTCCAGTGTCATGCATTGGGAGGTCAGATACAAAATTTACTCACTCCAAGCCTCTGGAACTATGCATTGCACAATCTCTAAGCCTTCCTCCCTGTTCAGTACCCAATTCCAATTCAGTAAGTGATTTTCACTAAGAAAGCTATACTAGGAATTTTTCGAATTGATGTTGTCTTGTCATGAGTGATTTCAAGTTGCAAGTATTATATGTTCACATCATAGGATGATGATTGAAGAGGAGGAGGAGACTATACTAGAAGACACTTATTAAGTTGTAAAGAAAACTTGATCATTGAAAAATAAGATGAAGGGACACTATATTGCAATAGATATTGGAAGATCAAGATCATAGTGAAGACCCCCTACCTTCATGCCTAATGGGTGAAGCAGAGGAAGAGCATTTACCATTTCTCAAGAAGATACAAATATAACAACAAAAAGAGTGGCTTGACATTGCCACATCATCATCAAGTCCATGTCATCAATGTCATGTCATATCTTGTCAAGGTGTCACTTCGAGGGGTCATATGAGTCATCATTTTCCACATCATTTGTGGATTTAATTATGCAATTTTGAATAATATGAGAAATTAATGGAAATTCAAAGTCCAAGGGTCACCTATAGAATGTGAAAATTCATGTATAAGTTAAAGAGTCTCATGGAAATTCGAAAAGTTAGATGGAAGATCAGGAGTCACGAGGGGAGTCCTAGAGTCACAAGGGAGGTGGAGAGTCACATAATTTCTTATATATACACCCTCATGGCTCAAGAAAAGGAATTTTCACCTTGGCTTCTCCTATTGGGCATTAGAGAGGAAGATGGTTCTTTTGGAGAGAAAGTGCTAGCTGTAGCGCTTTGCTATCGGAGCTAGTGATATTATTTGTATTGATTTATCTTGACACTTCCACTTAATACTTTAATCTCATTGCTCTGGCACACTTTCATGCATATTTCGTAAATTTTGTAAGTCTACTCTTTGAATGTTTATGGTTTAAGTTGTTATTTGGCACTAAAGAAATTGAGCTATTTTTGTGTGTATATATATTCTTGTGCATATTTATTAGATTAGTATTATTAATCTTCTCTTAAAGGCTCACTTTAGTCTCCCTTTGATTAAATAAACTTGATACCTTATACAATTGAATAGTTCAAAAGGCATACTCACTTGTTCATTCTAAAGTAAATGTTCATTACTTTCATGTGCTAACCATTGAAACCAAGTAAAATATTTAAGAACAATGGTAGTCGGGCCCTATTTTCAGAAGGGCTCCTATACCAAACATTATGTGGTTCAATTATAACTTCACATCGGGGAGACCCATTTACATGTTGGCAGGGTCCAACACCGTCAACAACCCAACACTAGAAGGAGGGTAACCACCCTTTTGTGGTTGAAAATCCATCTCATCCTAACAATAAATTATCCATGCAAGGTAATAACACACTAAGTTCCATTCCAACTCATACTCCTGAAATAAGAGGGTCTTCTCATCCTAGTCTAAAACATTCTTTTGAAATTACTTACGATGAGCTCCAGACACTTCATCCCATTACTTGTAGGTTTGCAAGAGATCTTGGTATACTTCTTGTTTCTCACAATATTCCTCATAATCCAAGAAATAAATAAAAAAATTGCACTTATGTATTGATATCATCAATGGAAGATTGGTTTTCACCACTCTTGAGGAGTTAGAAAAATCTCATGAAGTGATAGTTCAATAAGAGGAACTTCCACCTATTAAGGAAGGTGTAGAAGGTGACAAGGGATATTTTCAGTTTTCCGATGAAGAACCATTGAGGGAAGAAGAGCTACCTGATTATAATGAATATTTTAATAGTGAAGGGGAAGGATATTCGGATTCAATTCTTGAGGAAGAAGGATATGGTGAAGGCATGGCATATCAATACTTGGATTGTATAGCCCAAGGGCTACTCTCTCTTCTAGATAACCTTCATCGCATTCCAAAACATCTGGAAAAGCTACTTTCAAATTTTGATCCAGATAAGAAGACAAAGGAAGAATATCGTATCGATGAATTCTACATGTATTTACGTATGCTTAAGATACGTTTCGATGACATTGCTTGAAGACTCTTCCCGTACTCTCTAAAAGGTAGAGCATTGGTATGGTATCATAGTCTTGTGGCCAATTCAATCCATAGTTGGAGGAAGTTTAAGAAGTTATTCTTGGAAAATTTTGTTGATGACAAAACTCCCTCCATGTTGTTAAGAGAACTCGGTTTTCTTAAGATGGGGGACAAGGAAAAATTAAAATATTTTAATCATATATTTACTTGTTTGTTAAACAAGTTCCCCAAAAATGTGTAACCCCATGATTCTATCACAAAATATAATTATATAGTTGCCTTTATAACTAACATTTCTGTGTTTTTCAAAAGATCTACAAAGGAGACTTCGTCCTTAAAATTTATAGAAGCTACGCTGCTGTAAAAGGAATTATGATCAATTGGAGCCATAGAACATCCTATGAGTCTAAAGACTCCAAAAAAACAGGTAAGAAAAATCAAGCCTCATCCACTAAGGTTAAAGAGAAGGATTATTTTGATATGGAAAGCTTCGCTAAGTCTTTGAAGATGCTCATGAATGAAGTATAAAAATTAAAGAGGATGTAAAATTAGGAATCCACTACCAACAACAAGTCTTTTAGGTCACATTTATTTGAAAAGAGAATCAACTCTCAACTGCCTAAATATTCACAAATTTTTAATACAGTGTTCAACGTCGAAAGTTTGGGCATGGACAAATTTTTTCCTTTTCACCAAGAGAATCATTTGAAAAATACATGCCCATAGTGGAATCATAATATGAACACTATGATTACTAATCTTGTTAACACTCTGTTAGTGGAAGAACAACCTGAGAAAAGTGAAGAAGAAAATGAATGTGCCCAAACTGAAGAAAGTTCGAGTGTTGGACAATCAGTGAACATGTTCAATGTTATATACAATGTTGATCAGAAAAGTGTTGATGAATCATCAGTGAGTGAAGCTCCTCCGCAACAATCAATTGGCTACTATAATTTGAGGAGAAAGGGACCCATTTATTAGTAGTAACTATAGAAGAAATTGTTGCAAATAATTTTACCACCTTCTAATTTGGCTCAGAATTCATGGAATAAGTTGGGAAATGATCCACCTTCTATGAAAACTTATTCCAATAACAAAAATAATTCCACCACTTCTAAAGCTTCAAAAAAATATACACCACCCAATCCATCAACACAACCCATTAATATTGAAAATATTGATTGCAACATTGTCGATGACATGAAAAGAGCTTGTGCCAACATTTCACTCTTTGAGCTCGTGAATATAAGAGGACAACGATAACTTCTGAACCAAGCATTCTCATCGCATTCTTCGGAAGGTAAGAAAGTTTTTACTTCTCAAGTAATGTCCAGTAACTCTTGAGACATCATCGAATATGTATTTAATGTTATTAATTTGAATTCTAAAACTCTCTACCCTATGTTTCTCTTAACGTTCAATATATTTAATTATAATGTCCATAATTGTTTAGTTGGTTTCAGTGCATCCATGAATTTCATTACATTATTTGTTACTAAGAAAATTAATTCTAAATGGGATAACTTTGATGCACAAATCATATCGTTGGATAGATATTTTGTCTAGGCCATCTGTGAACTTAACAATGTTATCATTCATTTTTCATCAAACCATATAGTTCACCAGTGCATAAACATTATGGTTGTGGACATTCCATAAGCTTATGATTTAATTTTGAGAAAACATTAGTTCAGGAAGCTACAAGGGTACTTATGGCTTCCATATAAGGGTAGAAATAACTGGATTCGAGTAGAAAGCGAGCCATATATGAAACATACCATGACACCACTTGAGGGACATAATGAGTTGGTAGGATTAGAGACATTGTTTTCGGAAATTATTTTCTGGAAGTTGATCATGGATGTTATCTAGCACAACCTTCACCCATCCCACCAGATATGCATTTATAACTCCTTCGTCAAAATCCAACTGGTGAAAATTACTTATGTACAGTAGATGTAAATATTATTAGTCCAGTACAAAGCTCTAGTACTACTAGCATTTGGACATTGTATTTTGATGGTTCAAACACACAAGAGGGATCTAGAGCTAGTTTCATTTTAATAGACCTGTATTAGAACAAACATTTGATCTCTTGTTTCTTGGAAATTTAGTGAACTAACAATGTTGTTGAATATGAAGCACTCATTCTGAGTTTAAATAAATTCATCGACCTCAAAGTTGTAGTACTCAAAGGATTAGGTGACTCTGAAAATGTTTCATGGCAGGTACGAAATATAATACATTGTGTGTCACCTAATATGAAAAATTACCAACAAGAGGTATGAAATTTAATTTCACATTTTCGAGCTTTTAATATTGTATTTTTTCCTCAAGTTTGCAATGCCGTTGTTGATACATTTGTAGGTTTTAACTATGTACAGAAATTACCTGCAAACGAATCCATAACACATAAAATATACAATGGAGAGAACATAAAACATAAAACAAATATACACAGATATTTTCCCCTCGATCCCAAAATCGGGACTACCAGATAGATTTTTCATTATATTCCTTTCAAATTTACAATACATATATATACATGTCGAATCATTCAAAAACCCCAATCCATTAACCCTGGATTAGAACATAACCAAAGTTACCTTAACTGGATCTAAAAAATACCATGGAAATAAAACCATAATTCCCAAAGCCATGTGCAAAAACCATGCACAAAACCATAGGTAGGTCCACCCACATAATATAGGATCCAAAAAAAAAAAAAAATCGGGGCCCTCCCCCGAACCCCATGGAAGGGGGCTACACCCCCCTGCGAGTGCGACTAGTTGTGGAAATAGTATAACACACACCTAACAAAATTAGTAAATATTTTTTTTAGGTTATCTCCTTTAAAGGGTGGCTTTTCATTAGATATTATTTATACGCCATTTGTTGCTGATAATATTACTAAATTTTGAATTTTCAATGAAGACCAACAAATATTCGACTTTATGAGGAATTTTGATATATTCAAGGATGAAATTATTGATGAATACGAGCATGAAAGAGCATTGCAGGGTTCAACTCAAGAAAGTAAAGGAATACCCATACCCGAGGGTGTGATATCACTAGAAAAGTTGTACGGCCTAAACAATCGGTTTAGTGGGCTAGTCAATGCAAAGACTCATAGCTCCACACTTTCATATGAATAAGTAAATCTTGGTACAAAATAATATATAAAGTTTGTAAATCTTGATACTTGTTGGAAACCTCAAGAGAGGCAAGATTTTATCTTCTTTTTCAAATAGTATCGAGATGTATTTGTGTGGGTGTACGATGATTTAAAAACTTACAATATATGAATAATCCAACATCTGATTCCCATTAAGGAAGGGGTGAAGCCTTTTCAAAAGGAACTGAGAAAATTTCATCCTACACTTGAACCCCTCATTCAAAAATAATTAAGAAAACTATTGGATTCTCGAATCATATTCAAAGTTTTCCATTCGACATGGGTTTCTGATCTGGTTCCCGTAAGGAAGAAGTCTATGTAAATACACCTATGCGTTGATTTTTGAAATTCAAATGGGGCCTTGGACAAGGATAACTACCCAATTCCATAAATGTAACAAATCTTGCAAATAGTATCAAGGTCGTAAATGTTCTCATTGTGGGATGGTTTTTCTAGTTACAACTAGGTTCTAGTGGTAGAACCCGATAGACATCAAACCACTTTTAGGATAAAGTGGGGTAATTTTTAATTCAAAAGAATTCCTATTGGACTTATCAAAATAGGAGATACTTTCCAATGCATCATGGAAATAAAATTTTATTTATCTATTGGAAAAATTATTATGGTTTAATTAGATGATGTGACAGTGTTTTCGGAGAATAGATATGATCACTTGCGTCATCTAAGGAAAATTTTCGAGCGATGTCTCAAATACAGGATATATTTGAATCCTAAGAAGAGGATTTTTACAGTGTCCAATGGAAATATATTGGGTGATATTATAGCAAAGAGTGGGATTAAAGTAGACCCAAAGTAGGTCAAGGCTATCGCTCATATTCCCTTTCCCCTAAGCAAAAACGTTATGCAGTCCTTCTTAGAGAAAATCAATTTCCTCCAGAATTATATCTTGGAATGTGCACAGATAGTGAAATCATTATAAGAGATGATAAAGAAGGACACAATATAAAAATCAGATAAAAGGGAAAATGATTCCTTCACCTGTATTAAGAAGGAAATCACAGAAGCTCCAACATTATATAGTCCAAATTTCAGCAAATATTTCCTGTTGTATATCTTTGCTTTTGACACTTCTCTTGCATTCGTTCTCACACAAAAGGATTATCAAGGGAATGAGTGACCTATATAATTCATGAGTTACATATTATAATACCTTAGTTAAATTATCCTTCCATAGATAAACAAGCTTATGCAATGTATAAGGCAGTGAAACACTTTAGGCCTTATCTTCTAAAGAACCACATTATCATCTTTGTGCCTCATCCGATGGTTAGATAATTTTTTGTTCAACAAGAGTTGGGTTAAAGAAGAGTGATTTGGATGACCAATTTACAAGAGTACGATCTTTATTTCAAGCCATTTGACATGATAAAGGGCCATGTTCTATGACAACTTTCAATAGAAGTGTCCAATACACCAGAAGATGACTCTTCTAGATGACATTTGGAAATCGAGATGTATAATATCGAAAAATATACCCCTAATGATGCACCCACCTCTTGGTACATAAATGTGCGACGATATATTGAGCATGGTACCTTTCCTCACACTTATCAACACGACAGAAGAGGGTTTTTCGACTTAAATCTTTATCATACCAATTGGTACATGGAGTGAGTTTTAGGAAGCACCATAATGGGGTCTTGCTTAGATCTCTAGAAGAACCTGATTTAGAAAGGGAATTGTGTGATCTTCATGACATACTATCCAGTGGATATTATGCAGGTGGCACTACTATGCACAAAGTAATGTGGGTCAATTTTTAGAAATTCCTTGTAGATTCAAAACTGCAAATGTAATTTTATAAAACAAAAGACTTGAATCTACTCTACTCATCAGTGGAAAGAAATTGATTGATCGATCAATCACAACATAAACATGAGAGAATATTCAATCACATATGCTCAGATATTTATCTAGGGAAAATAAACTGCTCAAAACCCCTTTCTATATGTATTGCATTAATCATAAAAGAGAGAAGGAATACAATGTTTTCTCAAGCCCAAGAAACCTCTACACTAGTATAATCTATCTCACTTCTTCATAGACTAGCTATGGTCAATACTTAACCAAATTCCTGCCTACCCAAGTCCCTATTTCCTTGAAATGTTCAATAATAATTATCCCCTATCAATTAGGGAAATTTCTCATTGGGAATTATGCAATTCCTGTAGGCCCTTCTATGACTGCATGCACCACTTGTGTAATTTGGAATTATCTACAACTGATAATACACTTCCCTTGAACTCCAATCTCAACTAGGTAAATCGAGTTGTTTGCATGCATCAATTATTTTGGGTTGATTGATGAGTTAACTGGTTGAACTATTTAAACTCATAATAACTCAAAGTAACTGAAATAGATTGCTATAAATTAGAAATCATTAATAACTAAAATAACTCAAGTGTCTCCAACTTGAATTAACTGATTTAACTGAATGATAAGTGCTATATCACCTCAGTTAACTACCTCCAAGTATTTTACTGAAATTGAAATTTGAATTTCTCCTAATTTAAGCAATGCAAAAATAAATTAGGAATTTATTGTTGCAATTTCAACATTCCCTCTCAGCATGAAAGGGATTATCTGATACCCTGATGTTGCCTCTATGGAACTTAAATTTCCCTCTTGACAAAACCTTTGTCAAAATATCCGCATCCTATTCCTCTATAGGAATGTACTCTAACAACATGATTATCATCTGCACAAAATATTGTAGATGATACCATATGTCGATATGCTTGGATCGATCGTGAAAAATTAGATTCACAAAGAGTTTGATACAAATTTGATTGTCATAGTAAATCACATTAGGATCCATCATCTGACCAAATAACCCAACAAGAATATTTATCATCCAAGTAGCCTCACATGTTTCTTGACTTGCAACCATGTACTCTTCTTCTACTAAACTGAGTGCAACATATCTCTGCTTCATGTTGTACCAAGAAACCATTGCTGACCTAACACTAAAAATTCCTCCTGATCTTCTCTTCCCGTCTAATGGTTTCCCCACCCATTTTTCATCTGTGAAGCCTTGCAGCTTCACTCCCTTTGTCCTCTTTTACCAAATACCAAACTAAGTAGTGCTTTTGAGGTATATCAACACATGCATTGTTTCCTTCCAATATAGTTTGGTTAGCTTAACCATAGCTTGAGTAAGTTGGTTACCTAATAACACATGTTCGGTTGTGTGTTCACCAAATACATAAGTGAAGCCACACATTGCCTATAAATGGTAGCCTCCACTACTTCACCTAAAGTAGCATCTTCCTTCCTCCAATTCCCTACTAGAGGAGTCTCCATGGGTTTGCTGCTCTCCATGTGGAACTTCTTCAGTATATCGTTGGCATACTTTCCATGAGAGACAAACAGTTCCCCATCTCCTTGCCATACTTCCATACTGAGGAAGTAATGCATGAACCATAGGTATTTCATCTCGAATTCTCTTGCAAAATCATATTTCCAATACTTGATCAATTTCTCATCACTATTTAAAATTAAATCATTGACATATAATACTATAATAAAAAATTTACCTTCAACAATAATATGGTAAAGTTTTTCATCTACTTCACTTTTGGTGAAGCCCAACCTAGTAAAATAGTTGTCAATCTTGGCGTACCAAGAAAAGGGTGCTTGCTTCAATACATACAGGGCTTGCTTTAGTCTGCACACATGTGACTCTCTATCAAAGGTCTCAATTCCTTCCAACTACTCAATGTACATTGTGGAAGGTCAACAAGAAATTTAATCACACACACTAGTGTGGGCCACACGTCCTAGAGATACATTAGTGTGAAGGCCAATTTAATTTAATAAATTGGTGCAGTGTCAAATTTAATTTTCACTTAATTAAATTGGACAATAAAATGTAATCTTATTTCATAATCACTTGTAATAGTTAACTGAGTGTGATAAACTCAGTTAAGTCATGTATTTCGTGTTGAGTGTGGTTGGTGAGGCATGGAGAGGGATTCTATTAGTTATGGAGTTTGAATTGCAATTGATGCATTAGTTTAATGCATGAGTAATCAGTTAACTCAGTTAGGTGATTTAAAGTCACTTTGACTAGTTGTAACTGTTTTTTGCACTAGTGAGAGATCAAGTGAATTAAATCATATTTAATTCACAATCAATGATATGCCATGCAACTGATGATTTACTATTAATAGGTACATTCATGTCAGTTCTAGTGGAGACCCAATTGAGACAAATGTTAAAGGGATGTTAACTATCGGTTGTATCATTAGTAGGTTGCTTGCATGCAACCAGACATCCATTGGATTTCCCATGACCCTTGCACAATGTTGGAAGGATGAAATTCCTAAAGAATAGGGATTTCATTCCACATGAATTATGCAAGCAAGGCAGGCTTATTAGAGGCTCATAATTGGCTAAGTGTTGGTCGATTTTGTCTGGGTTAGTGTGAGACAGTTGTGAGAGTGCAAGAGACTCTTGTGAGAAGAGTGCATTGTAATTGTTTCATGATTCCATGGTGAATATACAGTATAATATAGAGTGTTTTTTAGTAGTAATATTTCCATGGGAAAATATATATTTTGTGGTTTGATTTTTTTCTTTTTGAACTTTTTGTGATTGGCAATCGTGTTTATTTTACACAATTTATTTGTAGAAGGATTCAGTATCTATATTTAGTACATTTCTTGATCAGATTGAATCCATTGATATACATACGTTTGTATAATTTCTACATGGTATCTGAGCACATGAAATCACTATAGTGGAGGAGAAGTTGAGTTTGTGACTGAATAGGATTCAAATTTGCAAAATTATTCTTAGTGCGATAGGTGAATCAAGATCGAGATGGATTTCAATGGCTTGAGATTGGAGTATGCACTTGAGGGCAGTTCCAATTATATTGTGTGGAAAGATAGGATGGAGGTAGCACTAGAGGGAAATGGGTTGAAATAATTCACTAATAATGACATTCCCAAAACCACTACAACAGATGCTGCAAATATTGATTCTTGGCGAAATAAGGTTGCAAAGGCGAGGAGGATCTTACTAGAGGGAGTACAAGAACACATTTTCTCAAGTCTCCATGGAAAAGAAAAACCATATGAAATGTGAAAGGATTTGACAGATCTGTTTCAGAGCAGCAGTGATCATAGAAAATTGGCACTGAAGGACAAGTTCAGGAAAATCAAAATGGAGAAAGGAGACACCATTCTGAAATATTTAACAAAGTTTGTCCAATGTGGGGATGAGCTTGGGAGTGTCAGAATTACTGTCGTGGATGATGACTTGGTGAGCCTATATTTTCTAGGACTTCCCAAGAGTTGGCATAGTTATCAAGACTCTGTTAATGGGAGGCAGAACCTGTCAAATTGGGAATGACTTTTGTCAGATTTGGTGCAAGAAGAATTCAGGTAGAATACCGGGGATGGATCTTCATATAAGATTGATGATGAAGAAAATTTTGTTTTGGCTACCAAGGTGAAGAAAGGGAAATTAAAGAAATCCTATTCCAAATCTAAGACTGACAAATATGGCAAGAAGTGCGACATGTCTAGAGTGAAGTTTTTTCACTATCACGAGCACAGATATTATGCCACTAATTGTCCACAAAAGAAGAAGAACAAGAAGGCTTCAAGATCTACAGCTGGTGAGGCTTTTGCCTCTCAATTTAAACTTGAATTTTCGCTCATTGCATGCATGGTGTCAAGTGCTATGGGATCGGTGTGGTACTTGGATAGTGGTGCATCTTTCCACATGACAGGAGACAAAGAAATTTTTAGTAGCTTGGAGGAGAAGCACCTCCAGATGCATATAAAAATGGGTGATGACGTGAGGTATAGTGCTACCAGGATTGGTACAGTTACCTTCCATAGACAATCAGGTAAACCCTTCTTATGAAAAGATGTAATGCATGTACCTGGCTTGAAGAAAAATTTAGTTTCAGTCACAATGTTGGAGGATAGAGGCTATGATGTGGTTTTCAGTGAAGGGAAATATTTCCTTCGATACAAAGCCATAGGACAAGGAAAGAAGATTGGGATTTGTGTGAGTAATCTCTATAAGCTTGATGTAGATGGTTGCAAATCATTGATGGGTAAGGCGGACAAAGTGGTGAGCCAAGATAAGGGTGAGTTATGGCATAGGATATTGGGCCATCTACACCATGGAGCCTTGAAGGTCATGCAACAGATTTCCATGGGTCTTCCCAAGGGTACCCTTACGTAGTTAGAAACATGCAAGGTATGCACTATGGGGAAGTATGCAAATTCTACTTTTCACGAGAAGGAGAACCAAGCTTCAGAAATCCTTGAGAGAGTTCACTCAGATGTGTGTGGACCATTCTCTACTTCTTCGAGAGAAAAGCATAAGTACTATGTGATTTTTGTTGATGATTTTTCTAGAAAGTGTTGGATCTACTTCATGCAAAAGAAAGATCAGACGTTCTAAAAATTTCTTGAGTTCAAAGAACTGGTGGAGAAAGACATGGGGAAGCATGTGAAGGCTCTTAGGAGCGACAATGGTGGTGATTACATCTCCAATTAATTCAAGAAATTCTATAGCAAAGAAGGAATTAAGAGATATTTGATAATGCCTCATAACCCACAACAGAATGGGGTCACAGAAAGAAAGAATAGAACATTTGTGGGCATAGCACGAGCGATGTTGGATGATCAAGGCCTATCGTTGCACCTGTTGTCGGAGGCATGCAACACAGTGGTATTTTTGCAAAACCATAGTCCTCATTGGATACTTAGCATGAGTACACATGAGGAGAAGTTTTCTGGTAAGAAACTTGATGTTTCATATTTTAAAAATTTTGGCTCATTTTTTTATGCACATGTGATCAAAGATGCCAGGAAGAATCTTGAACCGACAACTGAGATTGGGATATTTGTGGGGTACACTGATACTCCCCACAACTATTGGGTGTATTTTCTAAACAACAAGATGATTATTGTGAGATGGGATATAAAATTTGATGAGGGGAAATCCATGTGATTGTCCCTTAAGAGGGAGATAGATTTTCATGTGGATGAGGAAATCTTGGTTCCAAATAATAAACCTCAAGATGTGGAGAACAGGGAAAATTTTAAGGATGGAAAATTATTTTAAAGTTTAAAAAATTGGCGAATCTCACTAGTCCCTAATATGAAAACTATAAAATGTTTATTGATGTATATGTAAAATTATTCAAATTTATAATGATATTATATATATTGTCTATATGATGTTGGCGAATTTTAAGGTAAAATAATTTTATATTGTAAGATTTGGGCGAATCATTTTTATAAAAAAATGGGAATTGGCGAATATTTTTTTTGGAAAAACAATGTAAAATTAGCCCACCTGCGAATATTAGCCCCTAAAATTTTCCATGGTGGAGAATATACATTCAGATGATAATGGAGTGGCAGAAAACAATCATGCATAGCCATCCACTAGAAATGGTAGAATGCACACCACGAAAACTGATAGATTGAGACTTGATGCAACAGAACTTGTAGGAGCACCTACTTCACTGCGCAGACAAAGAAAAACTCTAGATAGGTTTACTAGATACATGGCTCTTATGAGCATGTGTATTATGAATAAATCATCCTCCTCTGAGGAAGAAGCACAACAAACAATTTTGGTTGACGCTATGGTTAAGGAGTATGACTCCATCGTCAAGAAAAATGCATGGGAAGTTGTCCCAAGACCGATCAGAAAATCAGTGGTTGGATCTAGATGGATATATAAAGTGAAGCAGGAAGAATATGGGAGTGTGGAGAAGTACAAGGCTAGATTTATGGCCCGAGGAGTCTCACAAGTTGAGGGGATTTACTATGATGATACTTTCACACTGGTTGTGAGATACTCTTCATTAGATCTATCCTTGCACTGTTAGTGTAGATTGGGTGGCACATTAATTAGATGGATGTGAAAATTGTGTTTCTCAATGGAGTTATTGAGGAATAAGTGTACATATAGCATCCAAAAGGTTTCAATATCTTTTATTGTGATTTGCATGTGTGTCGACTCAAGAGAGAACTGTATGGGCTGAAGCAAGCACCTCGTGCTTGATACACTCGGATTAATAGCTATTTCACTGGTTTGGGCTTCACTAAAATTGAAGCGAATGCAAACCTATACTAGATTGTGGTTGATGGTAAGCTCTTGATTATCGTACTTTATGTTGATGATCTAATTTTGACAGGTTATGAGAAGTTTATATCTTCTTGCAAGTAGGATCTTGCAAGGGAGTTCTAAATTAAGGACATGGCACTCCTTCACTATTTTCTTGGTTTGGAAATATGGCAATGGGATGGTGAACTATTTTTTTCTCACGGAAAGTATTCCAAAGAGATTATGGGTAAGTTTCACATAGAGAGTTGTAAACCCATGGATACTCCTCTTCTAGGAAATTGAAGGAAAGAGGATGCCACTTCAGGAGAAGTAGTAGACGCTATTTTCTACAGGAAGCTAATGGGTTCACTGATGTACTTAGTGAACACTAGACCAAACATTTTCTATGCAGTTGACTAGCTGAGTCAAGCTATAATTAAGCTGACCAAGCTCTTTTAGAAGGCGGGGAATCATGTCTTGAGATATCTCACGGGAACTATAGAGTATGGATTATGGTACAGACTAATGGAGGGAGTGAATCTTCAAGGCTTCATAGATGCAGATTGGGCAGGCAGTCCATCAGATAGAAAGATCACATCAGGAGGAATCTTTAGCATAGGAACGAAAAAAATTTCTTGGTACAATAGGAAGCAATGAACTATGGCACTCAATTTAGACGAGGCAGAGTACATGGAAGCAATTCAAGCTGCATGTGAGGCCATCTAGATGAGAAACATCTTGGTTGGTTTGTTTGGTTCTTAAATCGATCTAACTATGCTACATTGTGATAACTAGAGTTGCATTGAAATCTCGGTTAATCTGATATTCCATGATAGGTCCAAGCACATAGACATCTGGTACCACCATATCAGAGATTGTGTTCAAAAGCACATTATGTTACTTCAGTATATTCCCACGGAAGATCAGGATGCAGATATTCTGATGAAGGCACTCACAAGGATAAAATTCTAATACCATAGTGGCAGGATCGAGCTGGAAGATAATTTGTTTCTTATTGAGAGGCAGTGTTGAAGGTCAACAATAAAATTCAGCACACACACTAGTGTGGGACCACAGGTCCTAGCGATACATTAGTGTGAAGGCCAATTTAATTTAATAAATTGGTGCAGTGTCTAATATAATTTTACCTTAATTAAATTGGACAATAAAATGTAATCTTATCTCATAATCACTTGTAATAGTTAAATGAGTGTGATAAACTCAGTTAGCTCATGTATTTCGAGTTGAGGGTGGTTGGTGAAGCATGCAGAGTGATTCTATTAGTTATGGAGTTTGAATTGTAGTTGGTGCATTAGTTTAATGCATGAGTAATCATTTAACTCAGTTAGGTGAGTTAAAGTCAGTTGGATTAGTTTTAATAGTTTGTTGCACTAGTGAGAGATCAAGTTAATTAAATCATATTTAATTCACAATAAGTGATCTGCCATGCAACTAATGATTTAATATTAATAGTTGCATGAATTTTAGTTCTAGTGGAGACCTAGTTGAGACAAAGGTTAAAGGGATGTTAACTATCAGCTGTATCATTAATGAAACCAGACATCCATTTTATTTCCCATGATCCTTTCATAGTTTTGGAAGGCTGAAATTCCTAAATAATAGGGATTGCATTCCATATGAATTTCGTAAGTAAAGCAGGCTGATTAGAGGCTGAGAATTGGCTAAGTGTTGGTTGGTTTTATCCAAGTCAGTGTGATACAGTTACGACAGTGTAGGAGACTCTTGTGAGAAGAGTGCATTGTAATTATTTCATGATTCCATGGTGAATATACAATAGAATATAGAGGGGTTTTGAGTAGTAAGCTTTCCCTAGGAAAATATTTGTGTTATGGTTTGATTTGTTTCTTTCTGCACTTGTTGTGATTGGCGATCATGTTTATTTTCCACAATTGATTTGTAGAAGGATTCAATATATAGCTTTAGCACATTGCTTGATCGGGCTGAATCCATTGATATACATATGTTTTTTATAATTTCTACATACACCTCCTCGTCAATCACTCCTATTAGTGTCCAATATTCACAGTGATCAAAATTTACTCTTTTTGAGTCTTATGGTTAAATTGTTATATTTTAAAATAAATTTTGACACCACTCTTGGTTGTCAAATGGTAAAATCATTGTATAAGTGTGATTTTTACTCTCATATCATGGTAATCAAGGTCAAATCATATCAGGTTCATGAGTCATTTAGCCACCATAGGTCATTTTTCCTTCATTAAGTGTCATTATTTAAAATATGAAAAGGAAGAGTCATGGTGTCATAAGGTTTATCATGAGAGTGTCATGAGTTTCATCATATTTCTATTTGGATTCATGTCATCATCATCCAAAACTAGTAAAATTTCATGAGAGTTAGCACTTAGGTAATAAATCACATCATAAAGTCATTTGGTTAAAGTACATGATGTCACTCCACTAACAAGCCAAAATTGAGTTTTAAAGTTATAAAGGGACATCAAAGTATTTAAAAAATTCATTCCATCCTTCCACAAGTTTCAAGAGCTCCTATCCATAAATTTTAAGATCCGAGATAGCCACCAAAACTTCGAATTTTGTTCACTACTGCGCTTCCATCAGTTTGTTGTGTTTTTAGAGGGTCTTGCTACGCTTTTGATTTGGATGCCAATGGGAGAAATAAATGGTTCAATTAGAATATTATTTCTTCAAATTATCTTTTAAAAAGTAAGTAAAACCTTGCAAACTCTCTATGCAGTCATTTTCTTCATAAATTTAATCAAAATCTATCCCTAGGGTTTGTCGCATTTTCTAGTTGTGTTTTCCCTTCCAATGGTCTACAACTTCAGTTGAGAGTGATTCTCCTTTTTTTTAGGTTCGCACATCCTTTACTATCCTCATCAAACATTCCACACACTTCCCCTAATTAAAATTCCTTCATTTCATCATTTCCCTTATAAAACCCAACTTGTTGCTGAACTTCTGACAAAAGTTTGTGTTTTCCCTTCGCCCCCCGCCCCCCACCCCCCCTCCTCATTTCTCACTCACTTTGGTAAATTCCACTTTCATTATGTCCCTAACACCTATCCCTACCTCCCATAATGTTTTTATATTTTTCCTACCCCCCATCCCCTCCATTCCCTTTCGTCAAGGTGTTGTGTTTTTAACCTTGTTTTGTAGCTCAAAATCCCTTGCCCTCTCTTGTTTGAAACTAGGGTTTTCTATAAAAATTGAAATAAAAAAATGGTGAAGACCAATGAAAGGAGGAGGTATAATGGAGGAGAGATCTCAAGATATGAGGCAACTCATATGCAAGAGGTTAACGCATCAAAATTTATTAGAATATCATTTGAGCAGACATGATGCCTAGGGTTTTGTCTAAAGGTGAAAGAAGTAGGCTATCATCATGATTTAACAAGCCCCTTTGCCATAAATTTCAAGAAGTATCAGACAACTATAGTAGGGTTCATTTTTCAAGTGTTAGAAGAGGTCTTAGCTTCACCAACTACCATCCCTAATCAAGGTGAAATTAGGCTCAAGGGAATGGATTTAGACCTAGAGAAACTACAATATGTTCTTGAAACCATAATATAAGGAGTGTCCTTCTCATGTTTTTCATAGAGGAAATTTTTGGACAAGTAAAACCCTTTGATGATGATAATTATGAAGTATTTCATTTGTGAGGGTAGGTTTAGCAGGCTATACCAGTATCATTTCATATTATTAATGCATTTCACTTCTAAAAAGCCCCTAAACCTACCTAACTATCAATTTAGAAGGTTGGTGAAGATGACAGAGAAGGTGTAGTCTAAAGGAAGAGACCATAAAGAAATCCTCTTTCATTATGCTTTAGTCAAGGTAATAGTCCTCCACCAGCTGATATGGATCAACATGTCATGGGAAGATTTCTTAGAGGTAACTACTCTCTTACCCGTCTCCAACTAGTCAAAGAGTTAGAGATCTCCTTCATCACCATCAAGACCAAAGGGAGATGAAACATCAAACATGCCATCAGTGAAAAAACTCAGCCTATAACATATATTCCAAGAGAATACAAGAAAAGCAAGAAGCTAGTCTTTGTTCCTGAAGAAGAAGAGGAGAAGCCTAGGTCTAGGCCTAAAACTAGATATCAAGAAAAAATCATACCTAAGGAGGTTTTTAGTGAAGAGGCATTTCATTTTGAAACCTAGAGAGTGGAATAACCTCTGAGCAAACATGATTCACAATTTCTTAATGAAGAAGAGGTACCTCCAAAATTTGAGATGCATGACCTAGGAGAACGAAATGGAGATAAGGCGACATAAGGTATCATCATGGAGAAAGATACACAGATTAGAGAGCTGAAGGATGACCTATCTAAATCCAATTTCATGGTGGTTTTCTTAAATCAAGAGAATAGATAGTTAAAACTAAGCCTAATGTAGCAGATCAAGCCACAAGAAGACCCTCCATCAGCAAGTAAAACAGGTGTTTTGATAGTAAAGGATAAAGGTAAGGCCATTATTAATGTTGAGAACTTAGAAGAGAAGAATATTCAAACATAGCCTTGGAGACCTAAGACAAGAGAAATGGCAAGGAATGAACAAAATATAAAATATCCAATCTCCTCCTCAAGCTCAAGACACCATAGCTATTGCTTAAGCTCAAGATACTATATTTAACTCCATAAGTGTTGAGATTGAGAAAAAAAGGAGTATTGGCTTGACAGAGTGAATGTACACTTGGAGAAGCTACTGGAAAATCAAACATGAATACTACCATGCAAAGAAATATGGAAAGGCACTACTATGTTAGGAACACGATTTGCAAGGTTAGGGTGAAAAACATGTAGAATAAACTCCAAATAACTCAAAGGAAAACCAAAATGAAGAAAACCTTAGACCTATTGGTTGATGCATCTATGGTTGTATGAAATAAAATTAAAAATCAAAGAAAAAGAGGAAAAAATTTGTAATTTTGAAGTTTTTGTGCACACAAGAGAAAAAACATCCTACATAAATGCAACAACTAGTTGTTGCACTTTTTATCATAGGGTCCAAATACAAAAAATAAAGTATGGTTGGATAGCTAATTGATTAAGGATTTCAGAAAAAATACTTTTGGATTGTTGTAAATTCATAATTTTGAATAAAATGATCAAACCGTGCCTTTTTACACCTTTCTGCCACTATTTCAGATATTTGTTGCGTTTCTGGACACTTGCTCTTAAAATAAACTTTGAGGGGATAAAATGATGATTTTGGATGATTTAAGGGTCTCAGGGCATAGTATACATCCTATGATTTATTCACCAACCTTCAGCATCATTCAGAACCTCTTCTAAGTCATCTAAAAATCAATGCCAAGTTTCTACGTTTCTACTTAAAAAAAATTGTTGTGTTTCTCGGAAAGCTTGCTGTGTTTCTGTGTTTGCACAATTTTCACTACCCGTGGAGGTCAAAGATAAAACTTGGTCGATGTAATAGCTAAAACATGAGTTATATGATGATTAATAGGATTATTAATGATCATCACTATAAATAATCTCGTGATTAATTACTTGAGAGATAAGCTCAATTAGTTAGCTAAAAAGGGGAAAGTTGTTTCTAACTTCCCTAGGATTAGGAAATGAGTCATTAGGTTCATTAATTAGTTTCTATGGATCAGGATTCAACCCCTAAAGGTGGAATATTTTTTTTTCTATATGTACTCAGAATCAAGTCAAAGATAAGTTTGGATATTTGAAGTTCACACTCTGTTGGAATTGGTGTACTTGACTCTTTGCAGAAATAATTTACGGGAATTTGCAGCTATTTTTATGGGATTATTGTGATGTGGTTAGTGACAGTGTTTTTCTCCATTTCTCTTATGCATCTAATGAAAACTTTTTCCTAGAAGCCATCTATGTTCTTGTTTTGTTAAACTCATAAGTTTTAAATGGGGTACATTGCCTCGTATGCTTTGTTTTATCTGATATTTTCATATAAGTGTTTTTATCTTCTAAATAAATGAATTCATACATGTATTATCATTTTACTCCTTCTACATGATTTTTTCCTCACCACACTAGAATGAAAAATTAAATTTGTGTCACTAGTAACATTTATCTTCCCTCATTCTGTTATCACTCCCCCCTTCTTACCAATGTTATGAATGGAGCTAAAGGAAGGTAACTAGAGACCAAGCTTTAGGTCAAATAGCAAGCCCTACCAGGAACAAAGAGGGATATCTCGTTGTCACTTTTTTAGTCAAAGCAATGAATTAGTATATAATGATATTAGGCTATATATGTAAGATCAATAAATAGGATTTTTTTAATGTTTTAAGTGTTGGATAGAAAGCTCAGTGAGAAGACTATGTGCATGGTTTTTAATGTCTAAATTCCAAGGTCAGTTTGCAGAAAATATGTGAGGCTAGATAGCTAGTTTTAAAGCATGTTTAATAGTTCATTGAGTATATGATGAAGTAAGAGAGAGGCTAAATGAGCACTAGGGTGAATTAATTCATATAGAAGAAAATAGGCATAACAATGTAAACCTTGCCTAAAACAGAGCCTGAACATACATGATTTATACTTATAAACTTACAAGATAAAAATATGGAAATATGAATATTAAAGAATAAGATATATCATTTAGCATGAATAGATAAAAATAAATAATAATAACAAATTCTCCAATGCATACCACAATTATCTCAACACAAGTTCTACAAATCTATCTCTGATTTCATTCCAAATTGTTGATTACAAAAGCTCCAATGCAAAATGAGACTATCCAACCCAAAAAAAGACTAAAGAGAGTCTAATTATAGAAAATATGGACTATGAAACCTCATAAGATCTAAATCCCATTTAAAATGGATCATAAATACACAAGATTAGTCATTTCCTAGATTCTAGTAAGGTTAGAAACCATTCCCTGAATTTTACCTATGAACTAGGAGTGTTTGTCACTTACATTAAATTACATATTACCTCATGATAGGAGGGAAAAAAAACTAAATAAATCTAATTCCAACTCATAAGGCAACATAACATCGAATTTGTGACATTTTTTGAGCTTGAAAAATGCCTTGAAGAATCCAATGCTGATTTGTAACATTTCTGACAAAAGGGTAATGGAAATTTTTAGAAGTGTAACAGAACTTTGTAGGAACTTTTAGGAGTCAAAATCCACTTCTAAAAGAATGGTCAAATAGCCCTGTGTTTCTAATTTCCATAACATCTTTCATTTTTCAAAATGACCCATAGGAAGGCCTCCAAAAATTCATTCTCCCAAGGTTACTCCAAAAGCGTAACAGAGGCTCCAAAAAGGTGGTAGAAACATGAAAAATGAGTGGTTTTTGAGCTATTTCTCCAAAATTAATTTTTTTCATGCCAAGGGAGTTCCTGATCTATAATTTAATCATCAAAATTCATCCATACATGTAAATAAACCATCATTTGGATGCCCCCAAAATAAGCATAACAAAAGTTTGTTACCCTTCTATGAGGAGGAATTTCCATAATTGTGCAAAAATCACAAAAAACAACAAAATTGTTCAAAACTTATCAATATTGGTTTTGTAGCACTTTTGAGTGATGTGATAAAAAACCAAATAAGCTTCAGCCAAAAATTCCAAGCTATCCTTCTCTTTAAGCTTAATTTCTGCTTCTTTTAGCCTTTTCTTCAATTTTTTTAGCCTAATCTGAGATATTGTGTTCCTCAGAAATTGTGTTCCATTTTTATTTTTTTTTTAGCGATAATGATTTTACATCTATATTTTTAGTTTATTGTCCCTCTTAGAACTCTTCAAGAGATTCTCTGAATTCTCATTTACCCTTGACAACCAAAGCTCTTTGTCTTCATTAATATCCATGGCTATAAGCTCATCAAAGGTCAATTCTTCAGGTGGATGAGCTAGCTTTCTTTCTAGCTCCAACGCCATTTTGAGGCCTCTTATTTTTGGCATTCTTGATTATTTTTCAGCCTCTATGTCATACATTTTTTCAACATCCATAACCTCCTTAAATTTACCTTTGACTTCCTCTAGGTCTATCTTGGGCTTGCTTTGTAAGATCTGCTTCACTTTCAATTGAAAATTATATTGCTACAAGAAAGAAATTTGATAATTAGCAATGGAAAACATCCTCTTAAATTATGCTATTGCATCATCTTTCTCTCTAATGATCTCTTCAGCTAATATGACCTCCACCTTCTCTGCTACCTCTACCTCCAATGGTGTTGATTCACTATGTTGATGCAAAAGAGGCTACTCCTCTATCTCACTATGTTCCACAATGGTGTCAAGTGTAAGAAAACTTTTAGTATACTTAGGCACAAAAATATATCTCTTACCCTTCTCATAAGTATGAGAAAACTCAAAAAACCTAGGAGCACCTAAAAAATAATTTGGCATGCTAGAAGAGACCATCTCTATTGGTTGTTCTGATGATGTACTATTCAAGATAGGAGGGTTAGTGGTAGGCGCTATTGCTAATCTTTCCAAGAAATTTTCTCAAGTCATGTTGATGGAGGAAAGGTGATGTAATAAAATGAGCTTGATAAAACCATGATGAAAAAGACTAATGTGATGATCTTGTTTTCTTCTTTGAACCTTCTTAGTAATCTTAATAAAACTCCTGTACAAATAATATGGAAAATCAAGTGCTTTGACAAAGGTGAAATGCATCAACGACCTGATATGGTACCTATAGAACCTTGAAAATATTCCTTCACATGTGAAGTACTTCGTTATAAACATCATCAAATGAGCATACTTGTTTCTGAGGTGTCTAAAAGGGAAGAGGTAATCCAACTCCTCTCTAGTATGAGGCTTTAAAAATTGTTTGTAATTTTCAATATCTATCTCCATTCCCTTGAACCACTACTCTCCATGACAAGGAATACTTGTTTCTAATAAAATTAGGTCTGCTTATAGGCTTATCTCAACAACTACAATATTGACCTTTCCCATGCTAAATCTTGTGGAAAATAAGTTGGTCAATTGGAGATAATACCCCTCTTCCATGAGATTTTTAAAAAATATCAAACATTCAGCCTTCTCAAAACATCTTTTGGCCAAGGGTGAGGCATTGAGTTCATGCATTGTGAAGGGTTCTAACCTGAGGTGGTGTCCTCCATTGAAGCTCTTCTCCTCACGTCCCATCTTATTTTTCACTGGAATGATGAAAACCCTAGTGTGTTGATGGGATGGGTAGATGTAATGAAATATGGAAAAACAGAGTGTAGGAAAAGTGTAAGCTTAGAGGATGAAATGAAGGATCATGGAGCTAAGGAAAATTATAGAAAAAATTGAGTAGTTTGGGTGATATATTAGCTCCAAGTTGTGGGTGGAATGAAGTGATATGGATGCGAAGAAGGTGGTGAAATGATGAAAAAATGGTAAATTTCCAATTTCAACACTCAGAAAATAGCTAGTGTTAAGGTGGGGTAAGTTTAGAAGGTGACATGGAGGGTCATGGAGCTAGGGAAAATTATAGAAAAAAATCAGTGAATATGGTGGCATGTTAACTCCATATTCTAGGTGGAATGAAGGGAAAAGTATATGGGGAGGGTGATGAAATCAAGCAAACACAGGAAATTTCCAATTTTTTCATTATGAAAATAACTAGAGTCTAGGGTTTGGTGAAATTGACATGTTAGGAATGGTATGTGTTATCACTAAATTCAATTTGATGGGCTCCTTCAACAGTCAACCTAGAGTAACTACTTCAAACCTAATTTTAGGTGGAATTTAACCTTTCCAGCCTGAGAGGGCTCTCTCAAGGATAAAGATGATATTAGGTAAATGAAGATCAGCAGATGGGTAACTATGAAATTGGCTTTAAATGTATTTTTGTACAGGTGAAAGATGTAGAAAAATTACTACCATTGGGCATATGGAGTCAGTATAAAAAATCTTAGTGACATATGAAACTCATCTCATGGAAGGTGCAATATATATATTCTGGTGAAAACTAAGTGTTTGAAGAAAGTTAGAGAATGTTGGCCATGAATTCTTATAAGTAATCAAACAATTAGGATACAGAATATAGAATAACATAACATAAGGGACAAACACTTATAACAATATCAATGAATCTCAGGTAAAGAGAAGTATGCTACCACTATATATTAGTGATAAAAGGATTTACAATATTTATCTGTAGTAAAAACATCCATCAACCCTCTCTCCATCAATTATATTCCTATTTATAATTTTAGGCACCTTTACAATGAGTCTTCCAGCAAGGCCAGACCTTCGAATACTTCTAATGATAGCTAGACTAACCAAAAGGAGATTACAAGGAGAGAAAAAAGACATATGCTATTTTTATGACTTTGAAACCTAATAGGACTCTAATGCTCTTTATTAAATTAAAAAAAAAAAAAATCTGCATGTTTACATCTAAAATATCATGTGCCTGAGGTGGCAATGACCATGACTGAACCATAAAAACCCCCAACAACTCAGGAGGTTTGTCTTCCGAAATTTGAGGAGGTGGTGTGATAATTGCTGATGTGGTTTCCATGATCAACTAGCAATTGAACAACTTTGTCGAGGACTGTGTCTTCATAAAAAATTCAAACAATGTTTTCTAACCTTTCTAGGTGGTTGACCTATCCCAAAAAGACAATTAGGACTTAAAAAATATTGAAATTCATCTTTTCTATAGAAACAGAGGACTTCTAGGCAAGTCCGTAGTGAGATTTCATAGCGTTTTCAACTTTGACCATCTCTGCAAACTATTTTCTCTCTTTGTTGATTTGAGGTTTTCTAGTGAGTCAAAACAATTAAATGCATGCCTTTTCCTACCTATTTTATGAAAAAACTTGATATATATATAACCAAAAAGAATCTTCAGCGATTTCATAGCGTTTTCTCGGCTTTAAGCCTGAGACATGCCACGAACTTGCCTAATCGACAGCAGATTTAAAAATTATTTCTTTTTTCTTCAAAATTTATCATGCCTCTATAAGTGATGAACTATAATGAGGAAAAAAATATTTAAAAGGTATTTTACCCCCTTTCAAACAACAATAGCTTCATCCTTGGCAACACTGGCTTCAGCTTCAAGAAGTTCATTTATCATAGTCATCTTAACCCCTCATTAGGGGAATTTTGAGGTCTAAAATGGGCCTCCTAAGAAAAATGTACAACCAAAATACATTTTATAAGAACTAATAGGATCCAAGATGATGATGTCAACCATGGGGGATGATTCACCATTTTTTAAGTAAAAGGGTAAAAATATTAAAAAATAATAAAATAATAAAACTACTTTTTCAACTTGTATTTTCAACTTACCTCCCAAAGTTTTTACTCAAATTTTGAGCGGGAGTACTCATTGGATGAAAAATTTAATTCCTCATCCAAGGAGTACCGATGTTGCATACTTTCGATGGACCCTGCTACGTGAAAAATGAGATATACATGAAAAACTATGATTGCAATCACGTTTTTCATGTATTTCTCATTTTTCGTGTAGCATGGTCCATCGAAGGTATGCAACATGGGTACTCCTTGGATGATGAATTAAATTTTTCATTCAATGAGTACTCCCACTTGAAATTTGATTAAAAACTTTGGGAGATAAGTTGAACATACAAGTTGAAAAGTAGTTTTTTCTTTTTTCCCTCTAAAATTTGATAATGTCATCAAATCTTATTTTATTATCTCCACTATTATCTTATAATTTCCTTAGGAGGCCTATTTTAGACCTAAAAATTCCCCTAATGTTTTCTTGAGTTCTATTTGTACCATTTCCATCTGCACCTCCAACTCCTTCACTTGACCTTTGAGCTTTTTTATTTCTTCATGTAGCCAAATGTTCATTTTCCTTGTGTGCTTCATTACTCTGTGTAAAGGGAGAGTTCTCTTCAACAATTTTTTAGCATTTGTTAGGGCTTCATCATAATGATTAATCTGCTCATTCACTTTCTCCTAGAACTTCTCTACCATTTTTATTTCTAACTTAGCCTCTTCCAACTTGATATTTTTTTCAATGAAATCATCCCTAGCTTCCCTCATTTAGTCCTTTAAAAGCTCCACTTCAGACTTTTCAATGACCTTCTCCTTGCCTTTCCTCTGCTTGATGATTTCTTATTTTTTTGGGGATAGTTCAATGATCTCTTCTAACATAGGTTTTTTTCCCTTTTATGTTTCTTTAGTATTCTTATCAGCCTTGATACCTTTTTCCAGTTGTAATATAGTGAGAGGTTTTCTTGGTTTAAATACAAAACATGCATCTTCACTTGAAAATTCAAGTTTCTTGGTAGTGAGGCCTTTCTTTTTCTTCTTACCTCCTTTGACCTCCACAATTTTGACCACAGGAGTTTCTTCTATATATATGGCTTGTAAAATGTCCTCAAGGTTACCTTTTCCCATTGTCTGGAACCTACTGATTCTCCCATGACTCTTTTTGCTAGGCTTTTTCTTGCTACTTGTATGTGTGGGATGAGGTATCTTTGTTTCTTATATATGTTCTATTTCAAGCCCCATAGGCTCTGTAATTGGCTTCATTTCTCCTTCCTATCCACCCTTTTCTTCATCTATAGGCTCATCATCCTTACTTGAAGGGATAGTCTATGATTTAAGTGTTTTATTAGGATTCAACACATCCACTTCATAACCACTTAGAAACCGAAATATGGTCTAGTCTCTATTTAATTTTTTAAACTCTTCCTGTTACACCAATTTTTGGTCATCTAACCTGTTACTATTAGATGGAAAAAAGTACACCATGTAAGACCATATTCACCCTAAGTAAAATTGATTTCGCTATGAAAAATAATGTTGGGTATGTGTTATATTCTTTCCACGACTAGCCCCACACATTGTATGTTGCTCTGGGCGCAACAGGGGGGTCACGGTGGGCGCCCCATATCGCAACGGGAACGCCCGCTTTAAATTTTTTCGGGTGTGTGGTCACCTCATACCGGACCACCATGTTTTAATGCGTGAGTTTAAATAGTTTTGGGGTATAATGGTTTTCGACCCCTAAATGTGCAGTGTCTCGGCTGTAGTGCGCTTTTATGTTATAATCGAGGTTAATGGATTGGGGTTTATGTATGCTTCGGCATGTATATATATGTGTTGTAACACTAAAAGGAATATAATGAAAAATCAAGCTGGTCATCTCGATTTGGGATCCAGGGGAAAATCTCTGTGTATATCTATTTTATGTTTTATGCTCTCTCTATTGTTTATTTTCTATTTTTAATATTCGTTTGCAGATAATTTATGTACAGTGTTAAAACCTACATTGGTATCGAGTTGTTAGAAACGAGGGACGCCTTTGCGCGTGGTTTTGCTTGGGCACAGGGGTAGACCTGTTCGTTAGGAATCTATGGGATTGATTCTTGCTGTGAAAGAAGATGGTGAGCAGTGGAAAGATAGAGATCGAGAAATTTAATGGTCAGAGTTTTGAGTTGTGGAAGCTCAAGATGGAGGATCTGCTGGTGGATAAAGATCAGTGGATCATGGTAGATCTAGGTACTAAACCAATGGAAATATCAGATGAAGACTGGAAGAAACTGGATCAGAAGGCTAAGAGAACAATATGGTTGTGTGTCTTAGATTCAGTATTGTTGAATGTATCTGGGGAAGCTACGATGAATAATTTGTGGGAAAAACTTGGGACTTTGTACCAATCAAAGTCTCTAGTGAATAAGTTGTTCCTACGAAAAAAGCTATATAACCTGAGGATGAAGGATGGAGACTCAGTGATAAAGAATCTCAATGCCTTCAATACTGTGGTAAGCCAGCTATCATCTATTGATATTAAAATCTCAGATGAAGATAAGTGCATCAGTTTGTTGTGTTCTCTACCAGACTCGTGGGATAGTCTAGTTATTGCAATAGGTAGTAATACAACTACCTTGAATTTTGATGACATTGTCTCAGCCTTGCTGTCGGAGGAAATGAGATGGAGAAATATGGAGGGCCAGAATGGAGATGCCTTATCTGTATGAGGAAGGTCCCAAAACAGAAACAAGAATAAGGTTTTGAGTGGGAGATCCAAATCTAGAGGGAGATCTAAATCTCCTGGAAAGTTTGTAAAAGTATGTTGGAAATGTAGAAAGGAATGCAGATCTAAAGCTCCTCAGAAAGGAAAGGGATTTGATGATGCTCCTTCTGCAGAGGCAAAAACCACCTCAGATGAAGGTGGGGATGTGTATTTGGCTTCTTCTTTAAGTACACATGTAGATCGTGAGTCATGGTTGATTGACTCAGGTGCATCCTTTCACTTCACTCCCCATAGGGAGTGGTTCTGCGAGTATGAGAAATATGATGGTGGGGATGTCTTCCTAGGGGATGATAGGAAGGCCAGAATTTTCAGATGTGGAAAGTTCAAGATGAAGCTTCAAGGTGGAAGGATTAGAACACTTCCCGGTGTTCTGCATATTCCTGCATTGGCCAGAAATTTGATTTTTGTAAGCAATATGGATGATGCAGGTGTAAAAACAGTGTTTGAGAAATATGCCTGCAAGATGGTTCAAGGAGCACTGGTATTAATGCAAGGAGTTCATACTGGAACTCTGTACAAGCTACAAGGTAGCATTGTTATTGATGGGTGTAACAGTTATGTGGTTCCTGAAAGTGGAGCGGAAAGCCTAGATGTCTCTGGAGAAAAGACCATGCTACAACATCAAAGGCTTGGACATATTGGAGAGAAGGGCCTTTGGATACTACATAGAAATGGTATGGTAGAAGGTATGTCTAATTTCTCTTTAGATTTCGATTTCTGTGGACATTGTGTATATGGGAAGCAGAATCAAGTGAGTTTTCCTTCTGGTGCTAAGAGGGTGAACAAGATATTATAACTTGTGCACAGTGATGTGTTTGGACCTGTGTCAGTTCCATCACTGGGAAAGTCTTTGTACTATGTTTCATTCATAGATGACTTCTCAAGGAATAAATGGATATATTTCTTGAGGAATAAATCTAAAGTCTTTGACAAATTTAAAGAATTTAAGGCTCTGGTGGAAAACCAGACAGAGAAGAAGATAAAGGCACTGAGGACAGATAATGGTGGGGAGTTCTGCAAGAAGGAATTTGAAGAGTTCTGTAAGAAGTGTGGCATAACACGGTAGAAGACTACTCCATACACACCTTAGCCAAATGGAGTTGCAGAAAGAATGAAAATAACACTGATGGAAAAGGCAAGAATCATGCTCAGTGGTACCAGGTTAGGACAAGAATTCTGGGCAGAGGCAATGGAGACTGCATGTTACTTAGTTAACAAATCACCTTCATCAGCGTTGGAGGATAAGACCCCACATGAGGTACGGAATGGTAAGAAACCCTCTCTTTCACATCTAAGGGTATTTGGATGTGATGCATATGTACATGTTCCAAAGGAGAAAATGACCAAGTTGGATAATAAATCTAAAAGGTGCATCTTTATTGGGTATAAGGATGGTTTAAAGGGTTACAAGCTTTGGAACCCAGAAACAAGGAAGGTTGTGTACAGCCGAGATGTGGTGTTTAGAGAAGTGAAAGATGTTGTTAAACATAAAGTCCTACCAAAGGAACCTGAGAAGATAGAGTTTGAGCTAAAGGAGGATGAATCAGACTCTACAATAGAAGAAGACTCAGAAGCTGAAGAGCCACAAACTCCAGCTTTGACAAGATCGGATCGGGAAAGAAGGCAACCAGAAAGGTATAGTCCATCTGCTTTCTGTTCAGGTTTTGCCTTAACTATAACTGATGATGAACCCAGAACTGTCAGGGAGGCAGTAGATTCATAGGATGGAAAACTCTGGAAGGAGGCCATGGTTGATGAAATGGCATCCTTGCACAAAAACGATGCATGGGATCTGGTGGAGTTGCCGGCTGGAAGGAAGCCCATTGGGAGCAAATGGGTGTTTAAGAAGAAGATAAATGTAGAAGGCAAGGTGGAGAAATACAAAGCTCGGTTGGTAGCGAAAGGTTATTCCCAGGTGCCAGGAATTGATTTTGGTGATATTTTTTCTCCTGTTGCCAAAGTTAATTCTATTAGATTACTTTTATCTGTTGCTGCTGCATTTGATTTTGAGATAGAACAGATGGATGTGAAGACAACATTTCTTCACGGGGATCTAGAAGAGGAGATCTACATGAAGCAACCTGAAGGCTTTATGGTGAAAGGTAAGAAAGAACTAGTATGCAGGTTGAAGAAGTCTCTGTATGGGTTAAAACAGTCACCAAGGATGTGGTATCAGAAATTTGATACCTATATACGGGGACTTGGCTTCACCAGAAGCAAGGAGGATCACTGTGTTTATTTTAAATTAATTGGTGATAGTGTTATTTATTTGGTCTTGTATGTGGATGATATGTTGTTGATTGGAAATGACAAAGAAATTATCCAAGATTTGAAGACCCAACTGTTCTCCAAATTCGACATGAAGGATCTGGGTGCTGCAAATTATATTTTGGGCATGGAAATTAAGAGAGATCGGGCAAAGAGGAAGCTATGGTTAAACCAGAGGAAGTATGTCGAGACTATATTGCAGAGGTTCAATATGCAGGATAGTAAACCGGTGAGTGTTCCTATTCCTGTAGGTGCAAAGCTGTCTGCTGAACAGTGTCCCAAGACACAAGAAGAAGAGGAGGATATGTCTCGTGTTCCATATACAAGTGCAGTGGGTAGCCTGATGTATGCAATGGTCTGTACTAGACCAGACATTGCACATGCAGTGGGAGTATTGAGCAGGTTTATGTCAAACCCAGGGAAGGAGCATTGGACAGTAGTGAAGCGGGTTTTCAGATATTTACGTGGCACTGGTGATTATGGATTGTGCTACCAGGGAAGACCAGGATTGGAAAGAATGTTGGACATTCGTGGTTTTGTTGATGCAGACTGGGCTGGAGATCTGGACCAAAGAAGATCTACAAGTGGGTATGTGTTTAGCTTATTTGGAGGTGCAGTCAGTTGGATGAGTAAAAGACAGTCTGTAGTGGCGCTTTCAACTACAGAGGTAGAATACATAGCAGCCACTCATGCAAGAAAGGAAGCAGTTTGGTTGCAGAGATTGTTTTCAAGTATGGGGTTGGTACAACAAGCTATAAGGATAGACTGTGATAGCCAAAGTGCAATTTTCTTGGCTAAGAACCCTGCTTATCATTCAAAGACAAAGCACATTGATGTTCAATATCACCTTGTTAGAGATATGGTTGAGGCTAAAAGGGTGTTGCTGGTAAAGGTGGACACTTTGAAGAATGTTGCAGATGCATTGACGAAGTCTGTGAGCACTCAGAAGTTCTCTTGGTGTAGAGAAACAATGGGTGTTGAAGAATTGGCCCAATGACTAAGTTCTCTTGTGGCCCCCTGTGGAAAAATATGCATTAGAGAGAATGTGGGTATGTGTTATATTCTTTCCATGACTAGCCCCATGTGTTCCCCATTTCATGAGTGTACTAGGGAGTCACCAGGCGCCGCCGGGTCACAGGTGTACGGTCCACTCATAGGTGAGCCACACCATATTTTGGCCACGTAATTTGCTGGTTTCAAGGGTACGATGGTTTTTGGCCCTTGGTATTTTGTAGATCCGGTCAAGGGAACTACGGTTGTGTTCTAATCCAGGGTTAATGGATTGGGGTTTATGTATGCTTCGACATGTATATATATGTGTTGTAACACTAAAAGGAATATAATGAAAAATCAAGCTGGTCGTCCCGATTTGGGATCCAGGGGAAAATCTCTGTGTTTATCTGTTTTATGTTTTATGCTCTCACTATTGTTTATTTTCTGTTATAAGATTCGTGTGTAGATAATTTATGTTCAAGGTTAAAACCTACAAATAAATTAGTAATCCTTAATTTATTAAGTTGTTTATGCTCTACACAAGAAACCCCATGAGGAAATATTGAATAAATCCACACTTGTTTTATTTTCCTCAAGGAATAATTAGTTAAACAACACTTTAATTAATATTCTTGGTCATATTTAACCCAAAACAGGAAAATTAATTAGATAAATCATTATTTATCTTATTATTTTCTAGGAATAATTATTTAAACCTTATTCAAATAATATTCCTTGTTAAATTTGACTAAATCATTTGTAAATAATTGAATAAGTCATTATTTATTTAATTATTGCCCAACCACATCCTTAAAGTAATAAATAAATCATTTATTTATTTATTATTTACAAATAAATGGATTTGATGAAATTCAAATCATTTTTCCCTCTAACAAATATAATAAAATACTCCATAAAAGTTGGATCTAGCTTTCGTTAATAATATTTTAATTATGCACCAATATCTAGACTAACTCAATATTTTGTTATAAATAGAAGGGTGTTTCCATTCACTCACTACCTTTTGTTGGCTACAGATCACTCTGGATCTATACTTTTGGTCTGACTTTGATCCTCCATCATTGTCATATTTTGCTACCATTTTTTCTTGTGAGCTCCCTTTGAGTTCCATTTTCGTTTGGGCTTTCTACACCATCAAGAGAGAGAGATCTTAGGTCTGAAGTGTTGAGGACATACATGAACCCATACCATTGAGGGGGGCTAGTAACATATTTTGATGTTCTCTTCCCATGTGTCAAAAATACAAAAATAATTTAAAAATTTTCTTTTCTTATATGTTGGATGCATGGAGCAACTCTTGCTTTTATTTATTGCTTAATGTCTTTTACTGCATAGATCTAGATTTTGTAGAATTTAGCTTGGACAACTAATTGTAGATCTAAATAAATTGGCAACCATATTTAATGTTAGGGTTGTTTTTTATGAACAACTAAAGTGAGATTTTTTCGTACACTTGCGATTAGAATTCATCCTAACAATTAGCGACTCCACAAGGGTTTACGATTACGACCTTTGTTGGTTTTCAGATCCCTGCATGACCAGCTGCTTCAAACCCTAGGATTTTTCTTTAGATTCTTGTTTTCTTTTCCTTATGTTGTTTTTAACCTATAAAACCCTAAAACAGTAAAAATTCAAACTTTCGTGTGTTTCTGGACCTATTGTGCAGGTGAAAGATATCAGCCATAGCTGAGACAAATTTTTTTTTCTGAAACCTACTCACGAGATTGCTGGAAGTGCAAGTTGCAATTTTTGGGTCAAAACCTACGACCTGGACCTTCAGGTTTGTTGTATGGTACAACAACCCTCCCCATTTCAAAATTTTAGAATAAATTTTACTTTAGAAATAGGTCCCCTTTCCTTTTAGATAGAAATAAAAGACTTTGAGGAAATCTGATTATTTTATATAAAACAAGAAAAATATTCATTGTTTAAAAGTCTTATAACACATCGGCACAAAGCATATAGGTATTCATGTTAAAAAGCCTGATGCGATAAAGTAAATCGGAATCGCAAATCAGTAGGATCTTAAAAGTTTCACTTTTTGTTTTACAAAACTCCAATGTGATGTAACCTATCGCAATCACTTTTCAAAGAAGATACATGTCATTTGGTCTATTTCAAAACTCCGATGTGATGTGATTTATCACAATCACATTTTGGAGAAGAAACATCACATTTACTTGATTTATAAAATCCCGATGCGATAGAACTTATCGCAAATCGCGTTTCTAAAAGGATACCCTTCATTCGGTCTATTTCATAAACGCTGATGCGATACGATTCATCACAATCGCATTTCGGAGGAACAACATCACGTATACTTATTTTGAAAAACTCCAATGCGATGGACCCCACCATAATCGCAATCGCAAATCGGCGGAAATCATATACAAATTAATTTCTTTGGGAATGTCCGATGCGAAATACTATCATCACAATCGCAAATCGGTGGAACATATGAGATGATATTTGATTCCATTTTGAAACCTTTGATGCGATGGATAGATAGTCTTTGTTTATCACAGTTTGTGCCGCGCATATATTATTTATTAATTGCAATCGGAAAATTCAAAAGGAAAGTTTTATGTTAACATATCAATATCACCGGTCTCTGATTTGTACAATAATAATTAATTATAAAATCAAACATATTATTGTGATCGATTCTAATATGAATGCTTGAATGTGACTCTTATGGAGGGCATTTAAGTTTAATACGAGTTAATAAATTGGGATCATTAATAAAAATATTTTCACACAGTTGTTCTTCTGACTTCATTCCTTCCCGTTATGAAAGGTTTTTCTCATTTGCAGAGCCATAGACCATCCAACCCTCTTGTTCGCCAAGCCAGTGAAATGATACCAGATGAGAAAATTTTTAATAAATTTAAGAAAGCAAGAATTTTTGTTGTCGCAAAGACTGTTGTCACTCCCACAGTACCAAAAGAAAAACTAGCTAAAATCAAGTTGGTTACAGATACAACATGCTAGGGTTTCAAGAAGCTTTCCTGGGAAGAACTGTATAATTTGATTGAAGTAGAAAAACCCACTATAACAGAGGTAAAAGCGACAATACCAGAGGAAGAAGACTCAGATTCTGATTTTGAGACTCCTCTCAAAGCACTTGCAAATTCTTTTCTTCACAAAATTGCGGCTCGAGCGAATATGTTCCCCTATTATGATGTAGTACGATGGGTGATAGAAAATATCACCATCATAAACAGAAACTTTTTCTTAACTGTGAGAACAAGTTTTGGGTCTTTTAGAGCAGAAGATATCAAAGCGATGTATCATCTCCCAAATCCTCAAAAGGTCTACAACAAAGATTTCATAGTAGATTTCACTGCAAGAAATGAAGTTCAATCAGGCCCTATTAAGGATTGGAGACGAGCTCTAGAGAAACATAAAAATGAAGCATCAGGTATGTACTCCGTGGAGTCTCTTGCACCCCCATATTACTATGCTGCAACAATGATGTGTAGACTCTTTGGGAATGTCAATTCTGTGAGATTTTCAATTCAGATGGTACCCCTTATTCATGCTGCTATAAATTCTGAAATTATGGATTGGTTGGTTATCCTTTCTGATAAGATAGCTAATATAATTCTGGAATATAGAAAGGATAAAGACACTGGAAATACAACTCCTTTTCATTTATGTGCCTATATCTTATATGCCCTGTGTTCCAATTCAGAATTTCCTATTCTAGGCTGGAGATGGACTCCACAGGAACCTGTTCTGATTCACATTTACCATAAAATCTTTTGGAAGGTCCATTTTAAAAATCATGTATATAGGATTTTTCACGACTTTTTTTTGCCTGTCTATTAGACTATTTTTAAGAAATTTCCTCCCCGGCTCTCTAAAAAAGCAAAGAATGATATATCCCTAATTGGAAATTGGTTTGGAGAAGAAAGGATTACTTATATTAGAGCTTTTGGAAGCATTGTGGAACCCCATATCTTACCTCTTTATGTCCCTGACAAACTGTTAGCCCAAGAAATTTCTTACCAGTTAACAAAAAGAGGTATGTCAAGATGTTTAAAGAATGCCAAGAAATTGATGTGGCCTACCTTCCCCTTTCATTGTGGAAATTATACTCTGAATGATTTCAAGAATACTGAGAAGGAAGTCATTAAAATAAGAGATATTAAGCTTGCAATTGTCCCAGTGAGACATTATGATCCAAATAAAGTAGCTTTCGATTTCACAACTTTGGTTCAAATTGCTAGGTTTGAGCATGAGCCCGATGAATTTGATGATTTATTTGTCTCTATTGAGAATTTTTCCCAAGTTTATGACTTGGCTAAATCCAAGTTTCAAGTAGAGAATATGAACAAATTTTTGCAATTCAGAAGTCAAAGATTGCTGAAAGCCCCCCTTGACCAGCTGAGGATTCCTTTGCAAGAAGCTGAAAGCATAGAAATAGAACAAAAGAGAAAGGAAGACATAGCTAGCAATATAGAAAAATAAGTGTCTACCAGCAAAGTTGATATGCATACTAAGAAGGAAAATAGAGGTACTAAGACCGATATGCAGTTTTGACGCAGGCCTAGCCTGCAATACCCAGGATCTCCATAAATTTGTTCATGACAAATTACATCTCAGTAAATGCCCAATCAAAACCTCCAATTTCTGGCAATTTCACACTTTCCCATTTCAACATGCGGAAGATTTTCCAAACATATGGTTTAAAACTATTGTATAAAATCATTTCATTGGGATAAATAACACTTTCATAAGCCCCAATCTTGAGAAACCCCCAAATGCCAAATTCAAATCATTCATGCAAAAGTTTCATTAAAATTTAACCAATGATTGTGGAACAAGTGAATTCCATATTATCAATCTCAATTCATCCCCTTTTCAATCTAATTCTTGTAATGCACCCATTTCATATTGGTTCATTTATATATGACTGGATTTTAATTCAAATAAAAGAATGTGCTTATGTTTTTCAACCTGCAAATTCACACCACTTCCCAATCGATTTCATGCATTCTGATATGAAATCTCATACTGCTACCATCACTTCAAATAACATTGAAACTCATCAACCAGCACACTATTCAACGCATTCTACCCATCACTTCACATATGGGTTTTAATACCGGATTTCAAATAAACTTTCCATAAAACAAATGCACCCATGTATTAAATCTCAATCCGGCAATTACAAAACTCCAATTCATTTCATTTAACTTCGTTCACACATTTCTTTAAACAGTTTTCTGCTATGGCAACTATAAACTCAGATTTAAGGCACAACATACCTTTCCAGAATTCAGCAGCACTCTCCCTTCTACCCAATTTCCACATCGTTTCTTTTGAATTCGATTTTAAACGTGAATTCAAGCTTAATTGATTCGGTTGACTTTATCAAACAGTGTAAAATCTGGTTCCTTGCATCCACAGATCGATTTTAAATGTCTATGTGTCGACTGTCCTATTTTTTACACCCCAACGTCGAACTTGTGTTAATAATTAATTGTAATCGATCTTCCTCTCGATAAATACACATACAATTTAACCGGACGCGCGCCTGCAAACGTTCTTCCTCTGCGCAGATTCAACGCAGAAACCAATATCTGTTACATACACATCGATTTCCAAAACACATGAAATTTCTTACCTCATCTATCGGGTTATCTTCCACTAATTTTGAAAATGCTGTCTATCATTCACTACGCTGCCAATTTGCACCAAATTGAATTTTTACAACGCTTTCTTTGCCGGATACAGAAATTACACGCGTAAATTGCTTCTTCAGCGACATCCATCCCCTTCGATTTGCCATTAAAATCATTGAGACAATTCTTTCACTGCTGCAATTCATGTCTTTGCCAGAATTCAATTCTTCAATGCTTATGATTTTATCAAACAATATCAGGTATTTCTTCACTGTATAATGTTTACAAACAGAAATTGACCCAACGAATTCTGTCTCCCTGTTATGAATTCGATTGCCCAGAAATCAATTTATTAACTTCAACAACGCTGTCATTTAGTTTAATTGTGATTGCCCATTCATGCAATTCAACCAATTTCAAATGCCTTTCCTCAGCATGTGTAGACAAAATCGATATGAATTGATACTCAATTACAAGCAGAGCTTACAAATATCGCTCATTATCCAAGACAATAAAACATACTTCGATTACAAAATTCCTCTCATAGATCCACACGGCAAATTGTTGCTAACATTTGAAGAGCATACATACAATTCTTCTCTTATAAACCAGCAAATTAAATACCAGCAATTTCACCATTTCAACACAGAAACTGAATCATAACCGAATTGACCAAATTAAGGTGCATAACTCAAAACCAACACTTTCATTAAAGTGAATTTACTTACAACGACATTTCTCCGTGGCTAGATTTACAATTTATTGGCCCTTACAACCTGCCCGAAGGCTTACAGCCTTGGCTGTTCAAAACCTACTCTTCAACCACTCTCACTATTTCAACTATCTCAATGTGTTTTTCTCTCAAAACCCCCTCCTATTTATACAATTTTAAAAATGATCTAATTAAATGCTTTATCCCTTCAATTCCTCAACAAACCCCTAAATCTCTCAACATCCCTAAAAGATAGATTCTTATCCCTAAGACTTAGAACTAATCCCAACTTAGGCTCCCTCATTAATTCTAAATAATCTAGAAACTAATTTCTCTCACATTTACAATTTCTCACAAATAATTAATTAATCACTCAAAATAATATTAATATTTACATGAATTTTAATATTTCTTCAAAACATGAAACCCCCTAGCTTAGATAAAATACAATGTGTTTTTCGGAGCTAATGCTCCTGCATCAGACTCCCCATGTAAGAAAATTCATGACCACCTGGTCATAAGTCTGGATATTTCCTCCTGGATCCCAAATTTTATTTTGTAATCTTTCCTTGCTTGTCAGTTGCTTTACTGCTGCTGCTATCTGCCGTTGTCCTCCAGGTTTCCATATTTTGTGCTGTAATGCTCCACTTGCTTTGCCTTCAAGATATGCTACTGTATTCCTCTTGTTGTCACTCCTTTTCTTCCTTGCTACTGTCTTTCTCTGAGGCATTTTCATCATTAACCTCCCTATAAACTCAATTTCTCTGTCCAGTATATCCTCTGTTTGCTGATTGTTTCGAGCATCTTCAATAAAACATGTTGCTCTAGCTATCACTATGGATGTTGCTTCAGTTGTCACCATAAATGTTGCGGTCTACCAAACTTCCTATCCCTCTGCAACATTCCTCTGCTCATCATCTGCAATTTCTTTCTCTGGTTCCAGCAAACATTTCAGTGTTTCATCAACATGCTGCAAATTAACTCCAACATAATCTCCATCTTCCCCTTCGACAATATTCAGAAATTGTCCATCATCATCAAGTTTTGCAAACACTGTAGCTTCACCCTCTGTCACTGTAGCAGCTCCATAATTTCGTACACCAGTCTTCTCTTGGCTATACATACAAGCCAACTCTTTCTTGTCACCTATGGTAACAAATTTCTGTATATGAGACATGACTATCTCATCCTCTACTTGCAACAGTTCTTCTTCTTCCAAGACAATCTCAAATGATGGACTGTCTTCTACATCACCTGTAAACACAATCAAATTGTCAGCATCAAAATCACAACACTCACTTGTTGATTCAGTCATCCGCAGCTCTAAGTCTTCTTCAGGACTCAAAAAATCTTTACTGGCTTTTTCCTCAGCTTTCCCTGGCAACACTTCAGTATGCTGCTCTAAGTTACTTCCCAACTCCTCTCTCAGCATATCAGTATGCTGATTTGCATTCATCATGACACTGTCAGCGAGTCTCGCCTTCTTACCATCATCTGCTTCATGACTGTCCTTCATGAAAACTTTCCTGCCTTGCTTCCTCAATAAATTATCCTGCACATAAGTCCTCTGTCTCTCCAATTCTCTTCTCTGAAGATCTAGTTTCCTATACAACTCAACAAATTCATTAGGAGTAGAGCTTGGAAACTTCAAACAATTTTCCATACCTTCACTAGCTCTTAACCAATCATCGACTGGTCTTTCTCTCTCTGCACCAATATCCTGATTAGACTCCTTTGTCTTCATCTCCTCCTGAGATCTTGCCATCTCATCATCGATCTGAACAGCCTTTAGATTCAATTCTCTCTCTTGAACAAACTCTAAAGCTTGTTCATCTCCCTGTACTGTTCCTGCAAACATACACAACTCGTCAGTTTTAAAACCACAAGACTTTTCAGTCTTGACTGCTTCCTTCAATACTTCCTTCTGAACAAATCTGCGTGTGGAATCTTCAAATTCCATCTCTGGCTCCAGAACTCTAAGTCCTTTCTTCAATAAGGCAATCACACTTTGCCTCAACCTCATCTGCAATGGTCGCCAAATCATTCTCTTTCCCTTCAGTGGAAAGATCCATCCTCTATTCTGATCTTCCTGCTCTTGTAGCCATTCTTCTAGTACCTGCAATTGTACCTTCATCACTGCAATCTCTCTTTCTCGAACTTCTGCAGTCATCTCATCTCTGTGGCATTCTTCTGAACCTCTTCTCTGATCCTCCATGATCACCTTCTCCATGAGTTTCACTAGCCTCTACGACAGCAATCTCTTCTGCTGTCACTTACCTCACCAAGCCCTCCTCACTCAGTCTTTTGGTAAGTACTTGGTTCACTGCCTCTGGAACCTCTTGAGCATTCTCCTCTGCTCTTTCTCTGGGCTATCTCTTCAACTCACCTTCTTCTTCAGAACACTGCAATTGTCCTCTTTATTCAGCCTTTAGCTGAATGCCAGGTTCAATGCCATCGTCTTCTTTGACACCATAAACTTCAATTCATAAATTTAAAATCAGAAAAATCATCTCACCTTTAAGATCTTGCATGATCTTGTCCTTCTTTTACTTCTGCCATCCTGTTCACTTGCAATTGTGTATGCCGCATATCAGATTTCAAATCTGATCTTCCTTTCCATCATTCATCACACATTCAAAAATACATTTCAGTTCTTCAACAAAACTTTATGTCTTCATTCAGAAACAAACATTTTTCATTTCAACAGAGCCAAGCTCTGATACCAAAATGACGCAGGCCTAGCCTGCAATACCCAGGATCTCCATAAATTTGTTCATGACAAATTACATCTCAGTAAATGCCCAATCAAAACCTCCAATTTCTGGCAATTTCACACTTTCCCATTTCAACATGCGGAAGCTTTTCCAAACATATGGTTTAAAACTATTGTATAAAATCATTTCATTGGGATAAATAACACTTTCATAAGCCCCAATCTTGAGAAACCCCCAAATGCCAAATTAAAATCATTCATGCAAAAGTTTCACTAAAATGTAACCAATGATTGTGGAACAAGTGAATTCCATATTATCAATCTCAATTCATCCCCTTTTCAATCTAATTCTTGTAATGCACCCATTTCATATTGGTTCATTTATATATGACTGGATTTTAATTCAAATAAAAGAATGTGCTTATGTTTTTCAACCTGCAAATTCACACCACTGCCCAATCGATTTCATGCATTCTGATATGAAATCTCATACTGCTACCATCACTTCAAATAACATTGAAACTCATTAACCAACACACTATTCAACGCATTCTACCCATCACTTCACATATGGGTTTTAATATCGGATTTCAAATAAACTTTCCATAAAACAAATGCACCTGTTATCGCTCAGGTTTTCCTAGAAGTTGTGTAAGAGGAAAGTATACCCGAGGTAACCACAAAACAACCTTTTAGATGCAGAATCTAGCCAATCTGCATCCAGAGAGGGCTCTCTCTTTATGATTTATCTTTGTTTTTGGAAGGTTTTAGGCTAGTTATAGATTCAAAGTTTGTTTTGGGAAAATTGGTGGAATCCACAAACTAAGGGCAAGGTTGAGGGCTTTCAGTCCATTGGTCTATGGAGTCAAAGGATGGCTTTACTGGATTTCTATTCTAGGCACAAGATGGTATTACAGGGCAAGATAGCTAGACAAAGAACAATCCTTAGAATTTAAAGTGGATGGGATGATCTTGAAGGGATGAAAGGCAGCTAAGAATCTTTCACCATGTTCAAGAGAAAGAAGAGAAATGACTACAAGCAAAGAGCAATGAAGGATTCTTTGTTATAGTAATCAACAATGATTAAATTAGCAAAGAAGGAGCATTTAAGAATTCATGCTTATAACTAATTCAGAAGAAAACATCAAGAATAATTACATTTGAAAACAGAGTACAATTAAGCAAATTCTGTTTCAATCCCTTATGTAAACTATTCAGAAACGGATATGATGATAGTATAAACTAATATAAAATTCAAACACAAGGGTTGGAAAACTTATTGAACTGTAGTCCAACACATGAATCCCGCAACAAGTCCAGTGCTTCAAAACGTCATCCAGTAAGCCACAAGTAAATTTGTCCAAAAGCTTTTTATTCAAAATCTCAATGTTACGTTGTTATAATAGAATCCACCCTCAAATGCTTCCAAGAGTGGAGTATTTATACAAATTCTCAACTAAAATATCTTGAAACAAATATCAAACTTGGTTCACAAATCTCTCCAACTATTTACATAAATAGAACTAAAGTAAAGGACACTCAAACTATTTGGCACTATTTTTGATGGATAGGTGATGACAAAGAGGAGAATTCGAATTGGATCCAAATCTTAGTTGATGATGAGGCATCCAAGTCACTAACTGCTTCCTTTCTTTGTGCAATCTGCTCCAGCAATTCTGCAAACTTGGGGTCCAATGATATCTTCGTATTTCTCAATCCGTAATAGATATGTAAAAATTGAAAGAGGTTATTGTGGATAAATATGTGGGTGAGATAAACCTCTTTCCGTTTCCCAAAATTCCTCTCCAGCTGTACATAATATTCTCTGTAAAAAATATGTGTAAAACAGAGTTTTACAGAGTCTGAAAAATAACCTCTAAATATGTGCATGTATCTCTCATTCTGAAATCACTGTGCAAAAAGTGAGATAGGTTTTTGTCGATGGGTTCCTTAGGAACAAAAACCTTCTTCAGTTTTGTAAAATGTATTTCTAATTGGCCACAATATTCTCTGCAAAATGATGACTTGAATGTAATTTTCTGCAAAACATTCTTTCCAACTGTGTTTAATATTTCCAAAACCATAATAGCTGTTAGAAAAGTGAGAGAGGTTTTTGTAGATGGTCCTCTTAAGAACATAAACCTCCTTCAGTTTTGCAAAATTCATCTTTTATTGGTCACAATATTTTCTGCAAAATAATGACCAAAACATGCAATTTCTCGCACACATGTTCCTTCTTGTTATGTTTTTTCATCTTTTTACTTTCTTGCTCTTTTGACTGTTGGCCTCACTTTAGACAAACTTCAATTTTGGTGAAAGTAATTTCATTTATTTTTACCATTTTACCGCTCGTAACTTCATTTTTACCGTTTTTACCTTTGACTGCTCTGTAACTTTGTTTTGACCTTTCACTCTGACTTTTACCTGATACACTTTATCCACTGATATTCTTTGATTTTGATACGCTTTGACTTGGGGATAAAAATGCTTTCTGAATTGGATCATAATTGGCATGACAGTAGTGGATAATTTATGGGAAATTAAGGACTGAGGAGATGAGATATCTCGGGAGATTGGATTCCCACAACCCAATGAGATCTTGCCCCTTTGAGTATTCGTCTCTGCAGCGACAATAACTCAATAGGGGACTTTCATCAAAATGCAAGTCTTTCATTTGGAAATATTCATCTATCAAAGGTAAATATTCCAATTCACGGTGAGGAGCATTCAGTGGAGTGATATTTAGAGCTGCCGGGACCTCCATTTTGGTTCTTGTGGATTCAAAATGGAGGTTTTTGGTTTTCCTCACAGGCCGGGCGAGATTTCTAAAATGAAGGAAATTGGCACAATTTGGTGGTTCATGGAGCAATTACACAGTTTTAAAACCTCTGGGAAGAACTCAGTGATGATTTTTAATCACTATTTCAGCGAAAAACAAAGAACACTGAGTTTTATTTGCAGTCGGGGCGGAAAAGGATAAATACCTGTTTTTAGAAGGAAGCTGGTTCTTTAACAAAAATAAGGGGACGAAGTGTGATCGTTCTTCAACACTAGCGCAATGAATTTCAGTAAATTGGTTAAATTGGTGTATTTGCAGTGAAATTTGAAAATTGCAGCGGGAGCTCTGTCGCTTTCAGAAACTAAAAATAACTGAAAAAACACGAAAAATGGCTTATTTACAAGTCAAAAGGGTTTTTGTTTTTTTTCGAGGTGATGACGTCATTGACGTACGGGGTGACGTAGGGAAGTGGGGCCGGCGGTATGCGGTAAGTGGTAAGCGGTGAGCCCGCACCGCTTATGGACGAGGGCGGTAAAAGTCGCGGGGGGAGCGATTCCATAGTTTTAACGCCACGTGGAATGCTGACTTTTAAAAAACCGCCCATCCCCCGCTGGTTAACATGCTGGCAAGGGATGGGCAGCGGGATTAATGATCACCGTTGATCAACGAACGGACGATCCAACGACTGAAAGGACGGGGAACTTGTGCGATTTCAAAGGTGGGCCCATCGGGGTTTTAAAAAGGTTTTAATGCGTGATCTAATCACCCCGGGGAAAAGTTAATAGGCGGAAATGGTTGTTAATTAGTCCAAATGATTAATTAACCCCATGAAATTATGAAATGGATTGCGGCGGAGCTTGGCCAGGTGGAATGCCACGTGGACGGAATACGGTGGCATAGACTTTCGCAAAGTTTATTGATATGTTTTGGTATTAAACATACTTATCGTATGTCTAAAGCTTTTATATATATATTTTTATTATATGGTAAATTAATCAATACATAACTAATTCACCATAGGGCGGGGATTAATGGTATAACGATATATTTCACCAAAGGGTTTATAAAGCGGGGTTTTATTTTCAATGTGCGGGAATATATACTTTGGTAAAACATTATAATAAAGGGTTTTGGGGATATTTATTAGAAAAGGGAGTTATATACTTAGGAAAAGGGATTTTAATAGGGATTTAATATAGTAAAATCAAATGTTAATATGAAAAAGGACAAGGAAAATCAAAACATCTTTGTACATCTAAGAAAGTGATAACTTATGAAGTAAATTGCAACATTTTATCTTCAACACTTAAACTTAGAATAACAAGTTGTTTTGAGGAATTTTATGGAATGTCGCATCAGTTTCCTAAGTAAAATAGGATTTTACTTTGGAAAAATTTAAAGATGGAAGATAACAATGATGGATTATTTCAAGTGCTTAGGTCTTTTTGATCATTAGGCCGAGGGTCCGGTCCCTCCAGAAGTCAAGGAAATGCCTTGAGCCCCTTTGATATCCAATTACCTTAGTACTTTTGGGGAAATTAGTAAAACTCTTGAGGGGGAAAAATGATGGGGGAGGTTAATGAATTTGACTTTGCTTGCTGTGATTTTCCAGTGTATTTTCTGCTTCAGTACTTATGATGAAAGTAAAGGATCAAAAACATGTAGCAGCATCATTCATCAGATAACACTTTGCAGCACCATCTACCTACCCTATCTACTTAACACTACCATTTTCTCTTCTTTATTAGGGTGCATTTAGACTTGCAAACCCTTTTCAATCTTTTCTTTTTACAAGGAAAATCTATCTAATTCTACCCTTATTACATCCAAGGGCTCAGATTAAACTGTTGAGCACCTCATATTAACTCTACCTATCTACTTATCTGCCAAGATTAAACTGTTTGGCTAGATATTTATTCTCTAATCTATAACATGAAATTGAAATATGACTAAGTCAAGTTTAAACAGTTTGACTTATTCATAAATTGTGGCAAAAGTTTCACAAGTTGCACACAATTGATTTATTACAACAGAGTAAAAAGTAGTGGCATTTGGATTTGCACACTTTCCTTGGTCTATTTTTTTGCTTGGGGTTCATTTCTTTCTCTTTTTTGACCATTTTATTCTTTTTACCCTTTGATCTTTCTTTTAGGGTTTACCCTCTTTACATTTTTTTAAATTTTTTGATTTTTTGGTTTTTTAAGAATATGGAACACCTTTGCTCAAGTAAGAAGGTTTGAACATATTCCACACTTCCATCAAGACAATCATGAAAGATGAAACCTATTGATATAGGAGGCTAACACTGGCTCCACTTGGGGATGGCTTTTCCTTGTGGAAGTCAAGAACAGCAGATCAGATGCCTCAAAATGTCTTCAAACTGAAAGTATGAAATCTTCCTCCTTCTGGTAGCTTTATTTTACATATGATAGTGAAGTTTCTGGAACTTAGGGCCTTCACTTCGGGCTTCAATTCCAAGAAGTCACCATCCAATCCAAACTGCATTAACAAAAATAAAACAAGCAAACAATATATTATGTACAAGTTTAGAAACATTAAAACATTCTAGTAAATTGGATCAAAATAATGCTTAAGCATTCGACCATTGACTGGTCCTTCTTCAACTTCTGAATTGTCCAAGTCCTTCAAAAAGTAAGTGTTGTTTCCCTGCAAGGCATGAATGATATAAGGCCCTTTCCACAAGAAGTCAAACTTTCCATGTTTTCATTTTTCTTCTCTTCTAGAATCCCATCTTAGGACCTTGTCCCCTAACTGAAAATCCTCTGCTTTAGTCCTTTTATCAAACATTTTCTTTAGCTTTTCCTGTAAGACTTGTGATCTTTGGTATACCTCTTCTCTGGTTTGTTGCAGGTGGATTGTTTGATTAATTCTTCTTTGAATGTCATTTGGCTCTACTTGAGCCTCCTGAAGTAATTTCATGACAGGGATTCCTAAAGATGATGGGAATCTTGCTTCCAGACCATAAACTAACTCATATGGACTAGTCCCAATAGATTTCTTGGTTGTAAGTCTGTCTGCCCATAATGCATAGGTCAGTTTCTTATGCCAGTTCTTTTTATTTTCCTCCAACAATTTCTTAATGATATTGATCAAACTCTTATTGGAGGATTCTGCTAGTCCATTACCTTGGGGGTAATAGGCTGTTGAATGGCCTAAAGTAATATGATATTTATGGCAGAAACTAATCATTTTCTTTGATTTAAATGCGGCAGCATTGTCTGTTATAATCTTTTCTAGACATCCAAATCTTGAAAGTATGTTGGTTTCAAGAAACCCTATGATTACAGAATCATTAGACTGTCTACATGGGATGGCTTCAATCCATTTGGTGAAATAGTCTGTAGCAGTTAAAATCCATCTATGTTGCCCTGAAGAAGGGGGGTGAATTTCTCCAATAAAATCTAATCCCCATTGTTGAAAGGGTCTTTCTGTGGATACTGGTTTTAAAGGCAGAGGTAACAACTTTCTTTTACCCTCAAATATTTGACATTTGTGACAGCTTGTTACAAATTTCTTTACATCAGAAAATAATGTTGGCCAATAAAAGCCAGCCCTTAAGATCTTGTCTGCAGTGGATTTCCAGTAGAGATGTCCTCCACAATCCCCTGCATGAAATTCATTAAGCACTTTATCAGCTTCATCTTTTAAGAGACAATTCAATAAAATTCCTTCATGATTTTTCCAAAATACAATATTTCAAAGATGTCATTTTTAAAAATCTTTGCTTGGTTCTGGACAACCCTGGAGGATCTTGCAGGTTTAATAAAACATGAATTATATCAGTATACCAGGGTGAATCTAAGAAAGCTTGACTGATCTGAGGAGTCGCCATCTCCTGCTCGTTATCCAGTTCATTGATATCTAAGGCTTGGCAATTGGTTTTTGTCATAAGTTGTGCTAAACCTTGGCCTTTTATCAGTTTGGTTGGTTTAATCTCAATATCATATTCCAAAATGGTAGCTATCCACTTACCTCGTTTACCTTCAATGCCATCTTGAGTCAAAATATCTTTAACTACTGCATTAGGCACATATGCTATCACATGAGAATATAATATGTAAACTCTGAAATCTTTTATTGCTTTTACCAATGCAAAAGCCTGTTTTTCCATAATATTGTATTTTAGAGATGCATCTCTTAGTGCTTTACTAAAAAATGCTATTGGCTTTTCACACCCTTGGTCATCTTTTTGAAGTAAAACAACTACAACAGTATGTTCAGAAGAAAATGAAAAAATGATAAAGTCTCTATCAAATTTAGGACTGGTCAGAACTGGTGTCTTTGTCAAAGCCATTTTAATTTCCTCGAATGATTGTTTAGCTTCTACAGTCCAGTCAATGCTTGAATCTTTTCTCAACATGTTAGTTAGTAATCTAAGTAACTCTGCTAGACTAGAAATAAATCTTCTCAAGAAGTTGATTTTTCCTATAAATGCTTGCAATTCTTTTATGTTTCTGGGGTGGGGTATTCGCAAAATTGCTTGAATTCTTTCTGGATCAATCCTAATGCCATCTTTAGAAATGATATGCCCTAAAAGTTTTCCTTCTTCCAAACCAAACAATGACTTCTTAGGGTTTAAAGAAATTCCATATTTTCTGCACTTTATAAATACTTGCCTTAGGTGATTTAAATGTTCTTGATCTGTTTTAGAAAAAACAGTCAAATCATCTAAGTAAATAACCAGAAAATCATGTATCTCTTTAGCAAAAGAAATGTCCATCGCTCTTTGAAATGTAGCTCCTGCATTCTTGAGCCCAAATGGCATTTTGACATATTTAAACGTACCCCATGGTGTGGTAAATGTTGTTTTATCCTGATCATCAGGATGAACCAGAATCTGGTTGTACCCTGAAAATCCATCCAGTAATGATATTCTTGAAGATCCTACTACCCTTTGCAGAATGTGGTCCATTTTCGGCAGAGGATAGTTGTCTTTTAAAGAAACTTTATTCAAATTTCTTAAGTCGACACACAGTCTAATTTCTCCTGTCTTTTTCTTGTTGGTACCAGGTTAGAAACCCATTCTGAAAATCTGATAGGAGCTATAATCCCTGCTTCAAACATTCTTTTGATTTCCTTTTCAATTGAGGGTAATAAAACAGGATTAATTCTCATAAGCTTTTGTTTAAAAGGTTTCTGGTCTGGTTTCAAAGGTATAGTATGTTGAATGATGGATGTATCATAATACTTGAGGTCTTCATAACTCCAGGCAAAAACATCCTGAAATTATTTTAATAATTCAACATATTTCACCTTTTGTTCTTTTGGGAGAGATTTGGACAACTTAAAAATTTTAGGATGTTCTGGTGTTCCTAAGTTGCATTCTTCCATATCAGCCTTAACAGGTTCCATTTTAGGTCTGAATGGAATGTCATTTGAGTCGAATAGATCTTCCAAAGGTGTTAATCCTTTGGGTAATTGATTATCTTTTAAATTGATGATTTCTGTTTCATCTATGATCTCATCAAATTCCATTTGTTTCAAATTTTGCATGTCTTTTTCAGTGAATGTGGTTGGATGCAGCATATGAATTGCGTTTTCTCTTAAAATTTCTATTTTTTGTTCTTTTTCTTGATCAAATTCATCAACAGTTATGTCTTCATCTATATTGCAGTTAGAAAACTCATTCTGAAGTGTCAAAAAATTATTGATTTGATTGTTATTCACAAATACTTGCCAATTCAAAAGATTGTCTGGTATTGCAGGCCTGTGCCTAATCTCAGCTGAAAACTGATGATTAGGATCAAAAGGCAACTTGCATGTACTAGCAAACATTGCTAAGCTGTGAGCATGCAAGTTTTGTTTCCTGGGAATTTTGGCAAGTTGGGCTTGTAGAAATGTGTTGAGAATCTCTACAACTGTCTCTCGGTATTGTTTCAGTCTCATGTCCTTTGTTGCACATTCTCCTTTAATCTGTTGAATGATTAGTTCAGAGTCACCTATGATTGATACCCTAATGCCTCCTAACTTCTTGATATGTTTAAGCCCTAATAAAAGAGCTTCATACTCTGCCATGTTGTTAGTGCATTTGAAATTTAACCTATAAGCATGACCCTCTGCATGATTGTTCTCCACATTGTGTAACCAAATCCCAGCTCCTGCCCCTAGTCTGTTTACTGAGCCATCAAACTCTAAATGCCATAGAATTTCATGTTCGTAATCTTCATCAATTGTTTTAACATATTTTTTGACAGGAGCTAGTTGTTTAGTTTTTTCAGGTATTTCTTGGTCATCTGGTGTTTCTTTGTTTTCAGAGATTTCTTCAATTTTAACAGTGGTTTTGTTTATGATTTCCATTTCAGGAGCTTCTATTTCAGTAGGAAGATCTGACTCAGCATTGTATAGAATAAAAGAATCCATGTCTGAATGTACAGAATAAACAGGGAAGTTTTCAGGCTTCTCTTGGCTGCTCACTAAGTACTTCATCAAAGTTTCTCTATATAATCTTTTAGGTTGACCAAATACTGAAATAGTTGCATAAGACATGTCTAATTGAATAGATCCTCCAAGTTTAGCACCCCAAGATCTAGACAATAACATACCATATTTAGGTGGAATATCAGCAACTACTATGTCCATTAAAACAGACTTAGCAGGGTATTGGACCAAAGTGACACACATATCTTTAATTAAACCTAAACATTTTACCTGACTGGAATCAAATGAAAACAAATCTTTGTATGGTCTAGTAATATCTAGATTCAATCTTTCCATTACTGCTTTTGGCATCAAATTGTGAGATGCTCCAGAATCAAGCATTGCATTATGGAGTATCTTGTCATGAACATTCAAGCTTACATAAAATGGAGGAGTTCCTCCACTTTCTGGTTTGCCATTAACCTCGGGGCCAAAAAGAAGTTTGGGTTGATCATCAAGGATGTTTACTGAATCATCCAATCCAGTAATGTTAATGTTTAGGGACTTGGTAATCTGACTCCTATAGACATCATGTTTAGCCAATTCTGATAAAGGAACAGCTATCTTGAGTTTGCCTATTTCAGCCTCTAGATTAAAGGGTTTTTCTGTTTGAGTTTTAGTGTTTTTCACAGTTGGGTTTTCTCTGTTTATTGGGTCTTCAATATTTTTCTCTTTTTCATGAATGAAGTTTTGTTTTGAAGATGTTTCAGGACTAACTTCTACTGTTTCTTCTACAGTTCCTACATGAGGAGATGTATTGGATTGTTGTTTGTTATTTGGTTGGTTGTCAGAGACATCTTCAATTATTGGATTTGAAAAACTGGGAGTTATCCTAGGCAAAATTTGTATTTGGGGAATGTTTTGTACAGGGGGAATATTTTGTACAGGGGGAATGTTTTGTTTACCTTTGAAATTTTGTTTTGTGGTTTTCTGTTTATTTTTCTCTGGTACATCTATCCGTCTACTTCTCAAGTTGTACTGTTTATGAACCTCGTAGATTGCTGTGTCATAGCCTTCTTTGAAATCAAAAGTCTCACCTGAATGAGTTTGGAATGTTTCGAGGATATGATTCTCTTGATCATCCTGGGATAGGAAGACTTCTGGTTCATCTTTGTCCTCATTGACATTGTTTATTTCTACATCTTCTGTAGGTTCTTCTGAGGTTGAACCTTCAACAAAGTTTTCTTGGAAAGGTGGTCTAATGTTTTGATCAGGGACATTCTTTCCAATATTTTGATTCAGATTCCTCCTAAAGTTTGGGTTTCTTGCAACATTCTGGTTATCAATAGAAGACTTTCTTTCAATAGTTTCCACTCTGTCACCTAATCTTTCCATACCTTTAATGATTACATCCAGCTTCTTTTCAAAAGCTGAAGGTTCTTCATTCATAGGCATTCTTCTCTCTGCCCTAGCTCTGGCTCGTTTTTCTATCAGATTTGCTTCTACACTCACCACTATGCTTTTCATTTCCTCTAGTGTTTGTGGAGCTCTTTCTCTAAGGGAATAAGCTATATCGGAGTCAAAACCATCTGGAAATTTGACCAACACGTTATTAGGTGGGGGCCTTAGGTTTAGAGGAACTGCATTATATGATTCATTGAATCTTATGATGTAATCTTGTACGGTTTCATTTGGTCTTCTTCTTAATTTTTCAAATTCTGATGGGATCTGGAGAGGATCTTTCTTTTTCTCCCATCTGTTCAAAAATGCCCTATACAAAGCTTCTAGGTCAGCAATACTGTTCGGGGCGAGAGCCCTAAACCAAGTTCTAACTTCTCCGGTAAGACTCTGTACGAAAATTCTCATACGGATATCATCAGTATCAATCTCATAAAACTCAAAGTAATCTGTCATCCTTTTGGTGTGTTGTTGAGCTGTGTAGGTACCTGATCCGTCAAAAGGTGTGATCTTACTTTGGTAATCTTGTGGTAGAGCTGGAGGGTTGGCTGGTAACTGTAAAGGGGCATATCGATTAGCCATTGGAAGATAAAGTGAAGTGACAGGAGTAACCGGTCTAGTAGGAGGAGAAGGTGGTCTCACGGGAGGAGATGGAGGTCTAACAGGAGGAGATGGAGGTCTAACAGGTGTTTGGAAAGTGACTGAGCTCGGAGATGTTTCAGTTATCACAGAAATGTTTGAGCTTTCTTCAAAGGCTTGCTCAGATTGAATGGAGTTATGCAATTCTCTGTCAAGATGATGTGAAACAAATATGTATTGCAAATCTTCAAAGAACAAAGGATCTGGAATTAATCTAGATAATTCAGTCTCAGAGAAATTCACAAACAAAGATGTTTCAAATCGTGCATCAAAAGGAATGTCATCAATATAAATAATTTTCACAGGACAAGATGCAGATCTAGAGAGTGGTCTAGAACTACCTGTACTTTCCTGACTTCCTCTTTCATAACTTTCTTGACTTCCTTGTCTTCTAAGAATCCTAGGGATCAGATTTGGATTTTCAAATATTGGTGGTGGATTGGGGTCAGGGTTTGACCTAGTATGTCGAATCCTTTCTGAAGCCAGTTTTCTTAGAATATGTGTTTTTGGATTTTGGGTTTTTTATTTGAACAATAAATACAACTTCTACAAATTCTTTAAGAAATAATGATATGTGATTAAGATTTCCTCAAAGATCTGTTTAAACTAGAGACTCTGATTGAAAAATTTGAAACTAAGATTCAACATATAAGCTAAATCAGAGATAGACTGAAACAGCATTTATTTACTTTTGCATTTGCAGAGCAAAAGCAATTTCAAAGGCTACCTGGCTGATCTTCAGACTCTGTCTATAGCTTATAAATCAAACAATAGTATCAATAAAATGATTCAGATCCCCAGTGGAGTCGCCACTATGTTATCACTCAGGTTTTCCTAGAAGTTGTGTAAGAGGAAAGTATACCCGAGGTAACCACAAACCAACCTTTTAGATACAGAATCTAGCCAATCTGCATCCAGAGAGGGCTCTCTCTTTATGATTTATCTTTGTTCTTGGAAGGTTTTAGGCTAGTTATAGATTCAAGAGTTTGTTTTGGGAAAATGGTGGAATCCACAAACTAAGGGCAAGGTTGAGAGCTTTCGGTCCATTGGGCTATGGAGTCAAAGGATGGCTTTACTGGATTTCTATTCTAAGCACAAGATGGTATTACAGGGCAAGATAGCTAGACAGAGAACAATCCTTAAAAATTTAAAGTGGATGGGATGATCTTGAAGGGATGAAAGGCAGCTAAGAATCTTTCACCATGTTCAAAAGAAAGAAGTGAAATGACTACAAACAAAGAGCAATGAAGGATTCTTTATTATAGTAATCAACAATGTTTAAATTAGCAAAGCAGGAGCAGTTAAGAATTCATGCTTATGGCTAATTTAGAAGAAAACATCAAGAACAATTACATTTGAAAACAGAGTACAATTAAGCAAATTCTGTTTCAATCTTTTATGTAAATTATTCAGAAATGAATATGATGGTATTTAAAAACTAATATAAAATTTCAGACAAAAGGTAGAAACACTTATTGAACTGTAGTCCAACACATGAATCCTGCAACAAGTCCAGTGCTTCAAAACGTCATCCAGTAAGCCACAAGTAAATTTGTCCAAAAGATTTTTATTCCGAAAACCTCAATGTTACAGCAGAGTAATAGAATCCACCTCAAATGCTTCCAAGAGTGGAGTATTTATACAAATTCTAAACTAAAATATCTTGAAACAAATATCAAAATTGGTTCACAAATCTCTCCAACTATTTACATAAATAGAACTAAAGTAAAGGACACTCAAACTATTTGGCACTATTTTTGATGGATAGGTGATGACAAAGAGGAGAATTCGAATCTGATCCAACTCTTAGTTGATGATGAGGCATCCAAGTCACTAACTGCTTCCTTTCTTTGTGCAATCTGCTCCAACAATTCTGCAAACTTAGGGTCCAATGATATCTTCGTATTTCTCAATCCGTAATAGATATGTAAAAAGTGAAAGAGGTTATTGTGGATTAATATTCTGGTGAGATAAACCTCTTTCAGTTTCCAAAAATTCCTCTCCAGCTGTACATAATATTCTCTGTAAAAAATATGTGTAAAACAGAGTTTTACAGAGTCTGAAACATAGCCTCTAAAGATGTGCATGTATCTCTCATTCGGAAATCACTGTGCAAAAAGTGAGATAGGTTTTTGTAGATGGGTCCCTTAGGAACAAAAACCTCCTTCAGGTTTGTAAAATGTATTTCTAATTGGCCACAATATTCTCTGCAAAATGATGACTTGACTGTAATTTTCTGCAAAAAGTGCTTTTCAACATTGTTTAATATTTCCAAAACCATAATAGATGTTAGGAAAGTGAGAGAGGTTTTTGTAGATGGTACGCTTAAGAACATAAACCTCCTTCAGTTTTGCAAAATTCATCTTTTATTGGTCACAATATTTTCTGCAAAATAATGACTAAAACATGCAATTTCTGCAAAAATGTTCCTTCTTGTTATGTTTTTTCATCTTTTTACTTTCTTGCTCTTTTGACTGTTTTACTTTCACTTTAGACAAAATTCAATTTTGGTGAAAGTACTTTCATTTATTTTTACCATTTTACTGCCTCTGTAACTTCATTTTTAGTTTACCTTTGACTGCTCTGTAACTTTGTTTTGACCTTTCACTCTGACTTTTACCTGATACACTTTATCCATTGATACTCTTTGATTTTGATACGCTTTGACTTGGGGATAAAACTGCTTTCTGATTTGGATCATAATTGGCATGATAGCAGTGGATAATTTCTGGGAAAATAAGGACTGAGGGGATGAGATACCTTGGGAGATTGGATTCCCACAACCCTATAAGATCTTGCCCCTTTGAGTATTCGTCTCTGCAGCGACAATAGCTCAATAGGGGACTTTCATCAAAATGCAGGTCTTTAATTTGGAAATATTCATCTATCAAAGGTAAATAGTCTAATTCCCGGTGAGGAGCATTCAATGGAGTGATATTAAGAGCTGCCGGGGCCTCCATTTTGGTTCTTGTGGATTCAAAATGGAGGTTTTTGGTTTTCTTCACGGGCCGGGCGGGATTCTTGAAATGAAGGAAATTAGAACAATTTGCAGGTTCGGGGAGCAATTTCACAGGTTTAAAATCTCCAGGGAAGACTCAGTGATGATTTTTAACCATTTTTTCAGCGAAAAAAACAAAGGAAACTGAGTTTTTCGTGCAATCGGGGCGTAAAATGATAAATACCTGTTTTTAGACGGAAACTGGTTCTTTGACAGGTAATGAGCAATGGCAGGGATGTTTTTCAACACGGGCGCAACGGAATTTTGGGGCGAAATGGTCAATTGCAGCGGAAATTTTGAAAATCGCAGCGGGAGCAACGTTCTTCTCAGAATAATGAAAATGGCTAAAAAAACACGAAAAATGGCTTATTTACAAGTCAAAAGGGTTTTTGTTTTTTTCGAGGTGATGACGTCATTGACGTACGGGGTGACGTAGGGAAGTGGGGCCGGCGGTATGCGGTAAGTGGTAAGCGGTGAGCCCGCACCGCTTATGGACTAGGGCGGTAAAAGTCGCGGGGGGAGCGATTCCATAGTTTTAACGCCACGTGGAATGCTGACTTTTCAAAAACCGCCCATCCCCCGCTGGTTAACATGCTGGCAAGGGATGGGCAGCGGGATTAATGATCACCGTTGATCAACGAACGAACGATCCAACGACTGAAAGGACGGGGAACTTGTGCGATTTCAAAGGTGGGCCCGTCGGGGTTTTAAAAAGGTTTTAATGCGTGATCTAATCACCCCGGGGAAAAGTTTATAGGCGGAAATGGTTGTTAATTAGTCCAAATGATTAATTAACCCCATGAAATTATGAAATGGATTGCGGCGGAGCTTGGCCAGGTGGAATGCCACGTGAACGGAACACGGTGGCGTAGACTTTCGCAAAGTTTATTGATATGTTTTGGTATTAAACATACTTATCGTATGTCTAAAGCTTTTTTATATATATTTTTATTATATGGTAAATTAATCAATACATAACTAATTCACCATAGGGCGGGGATTAATGGTATAACGATATATTTCACCAAAGGGTTTATAAAGCGGGGTTTTATTTTCAATGTGCGGGAATATATACTTTGTTAAAACATTATAATAAAGGGTTTTGGGGATATTTATTAGAAAAGGGAGTTATATACTTAGGAAAAGGGATTTCACTAGGGATTTAATATAGTAAAATCAAATGTTAATATGAAAAAGGACAAGGAAAATCATAACATCTTTGTACATCTAAGAAAGTGATAACTTATGAAGTAAATTGCAACATTTTATCTTCAACACTTAAACTTAGAATAACAAGTTGTTTTGAGGAATTTTTATGGAATGTCGCATCAGTTTCCTAAGTAAAATAGGATTTTACTTTGGAAAAAGTTAAAGATGGAAGATAACAATAATGGATTATTTCAAGTGCTTAGGTCTTTTTGATCATTAGGCCGAGGGTCCGGTCCCTCCAGAAGTCAAGGAAATGCCTTGAGCCCCTTTGATCTCCAATTACCTTAGTACTTTTGGGGAAATTAGTAAAACTCTTGAGGGGGAAAAATGATGGGGGAGGTTAATGAATTTGACTTTACTTGTTGTGATTTTCTAGTGTATTTTCTGCTTCAGTACTTTTGATGAGAGTAAATGATTTAACTAACATGTAGCAGCACCATTCATCAGATAACACTTTGCAGCACCATCTACCTACCCTATCTACTTAACACTACCATTTTGTCTTCTTTATTAGGGTGCATTTAGACTTGCAAAACCTTTTCAATCTTTTCTTTTTACAAGGCAAATCTATCTAATTCTACCCTTATTACATCCAAGGGCTCAGATTAAACTGTTGAGCACCTCATATTAACTCTACCTATCTACTTATCTGCCAAGATTAAACTGTTTGGCTAGATATTTATTCTCTAATCTATAACATGAAATTGAAATATGACTAAGCCAAGTTTAAACAGTTTGACTTATTCATGAATTGTTGCAAAAGTTTCACAAGCTGCACACAATTGATTTATTACAACAGAGTAAAAATTAGTGGCATTTGGATTTGCACACTTTCCTTGGTCTATTTTTTGCTTGGGGTTCATTTTTTCTCTTTTTGACCATTTTTATTCTTTTTACCCTTGATATTTCTTTTAGGATATACCCTCTTTACATTTTTTAAATTTTTTGATTTTTTTGGTTTTTTAAGAATATGGAACACCTTTGCTCAAGTAAGAAGGTTTGAACATATTCCACACTTCCATCAAGACAATCATGAAAGATGAAACCTATTGATATAGGAGGCTAACAGCACCCATGTATTAAATCTCAATCCGGCAATTACAAAACTCCAATTCATTTCATTTAACTTCATTCACACATTTCTTCAAACAGTTTTCTGCTATGGCAACTATAAACTCAGATTTAAGCCACAACATACCTTTCCAGAATTCAACAGCACTCTCCCTTCTACCCAATTTCCACAGCGTTTCTTTTGAATTCGATTTTAAACGTGAATTTGAGCTTAATTGATTCGGTTGACTTTATCAAATAGTGTAAAATCTGGTTCCTTGCATCCACAGATCGATTTTAAATGTCTATGTGTCGACTGTCCCGTTTTTTTTTTTAATCCAGAACTTGGCGCTGTAACTAGAATTCAATTGTTGTAATCGATCTTCCTCTCCCAGCAAATACACCTTCAATTTAACTCCAGACTGTAGCTGCATATATACCACACCAAATGTTCTTCCTCTGCGCAGATTCAACGCAGAAACCAATATCTGTTACATACACATCGATTTCCAAAACACATGAAATTGCTTACCTCATCTACTGGGTTGTCTTCCACTGATTTTGAAAATGTTGTCTATCATTCACTACACTGCCAATTTGCACCAAATTGAATTTTTACAACGCTTTCTTTGCCGGATACAGAAATTCCACGCGTAAATTGCTTCTTCAGCGGCATCCATCCCCTTCGATTTGCCATTAAAATCCTTCAGACAATTCTTTCACTGCTGCAATTCGTGTCTTTGCCAGAATTCAATTCTTCAATGCTTATGATTTTATCAAACAATATCAGGTATTAATTCACTGTATAATGTTTACAAACAGAAATCGACCCAATGAATTATGTCTCCCTGTTATGAATTCGATTGCCCAGAAATCAATTTATTAACTTCAACAACGCTGTCATTTAGTTTAATTGTGATTGCCCATTCATGCAATTCAACCAATTTCAAATGCCTTTCCTCAGCATGCGCAGACAAAATCGATATGAATTGATACTCAATTACAAGCAGCTTACATATATCGCTCATAATCCAAGACAATAAAACATACTTCGATTACAAAATTCCTCTCATAGACCCACACGGAAAATTGTTGCTAACGTTTGAAGAGCATACATACAATTCTTCTCTTATAAACCAGCAAATTAAATACCAGCAATTTCACCATTTCAACACAGAAATTGAATCATAACCGAATTGACCAAATTAAGGTGCATAACTCAAAACCAACACTTTCATTAAAGTGAATTTACTTACAGCAACATTTCTCTGTGGCTTGATTTACAATTTATTGGCCCTTACAACCTGCCCGAAGGCTTACAGCCTTGGCTGTTCAAAACCTGCTCTTCAACCACTCTCACTATTTCAACTATCTCAATGTGTTTTTCTCTCAAAACCCCCTCCTATTTATACAATTTTAAAAATGATCTAATTAAATGCTTTATCCCTTCAATTCCTCAACAAACCCCTAAATCTCTCAACATCCCTAAAAGATAGATTCTCATCCCTAAAACTTAGAAACTAATTCCAACTTAGGCTCCCTCATTAATTCTAAATAATCTAGAAACTAATTTCTCTCACATTTACAATTTCTCACAAATAATTAATTAATCACTCAAAATAATATTAATATTTACATGAATTTTAATATTTCTTCAAAACATGAAACCCCCTAGCTTAGGTAAAATACAAGGTGTTTTTCGGAGCTAATGCTCCTGCATCAAGTTTGAAGAAATAAATACAGATGATAAACCCAATGATCAACTTGAAAGAGAAACAACCACTGAAAGAGTGGTAAATTCTGCTGAAATTATTGTTACTCCCCAATTGCAAAGACAATATGAGTAATTTGAACAACAAATTTGAGGACAAAATAATCCTCAAGTTGATAGTTTGAATAATCAAGATATGGAGATTATCCCTGAACATCCATTAGAAGAAATTGTGTTGAAAGTTGAAGAAATCCCTCCTCTGGATATCTTTTATAGTCCTAAGCATAGGGATGTTGTCAGGAAACAAAGGAAAAGAAGGAGGACAGATCAAGAATCACTTTCATCCCCATAAGTTGAATTCATGAATATTGTCTGGAAGAATACTGAGGTAGATCCTTTAGAGGATCTTACCAGATTATCACAATATGCAGGTGCCTACAGTGCAACCACTATAGATAAAGCTACTGAAGTTAATCAAATGATCAAACAAAAAGACTCACAGAAAGCAATGCTAGAAGAAAAGACAATAAATGATCAGCAAAAAATAATGCAGTTAGAGCAGCAGTTAACGGAATAAAAACTCAGAGCCAAACAACTGGAAGAACAACTGAGTGTGGAAAATAAAAATCTTGATCAACAAGCTTTGAATAAGCAACAACAGTTGTCCGAAGAAGTTTCCAAGTTACAAACCTTGCTGCAAAATGAGAAAACTACCAAAGTAGAGCAAGGAAAAATATTTCAAGCAAAATTGGATAAATTTAAGGATTATCCTAAAATTGACCAATGTAAAACTAAAGCTCTGGAAACAAATAAGCTATTGTCTTAGTAGTTAGATGATCTCTGTCAAAATACTGCACAAGCAGAGCCTTTATGTGAAATAACATCTTCCCTTATTGATGAATCAGTCAACCTCAGACTTGAATTTGAGAATGCAGATGACAAGATATCAGAGTTTATTTCATGGAAAAAATCAGAAGAAGGAAAAAATTCAAATCTTCCCAGGATAGAAGAAAGACATAAAGAAATTTTTTTTGCTGAATGGGAAAAATAGTTGATTAAAGAAAAACAAGCTACATGAAGGGCCAGAGCTATGATGAAAAATCTGACACAATTAGTTAATGACAGCTTATATGCTACTAATTTAATTTCAGATTGTATTCCAGGTAAATTACCAAAGGTCAGAAGATCAACAAAAATTCAAGAAATTACATGGGATGTCATGTGGATATATTTAATTAAACCACACAGTCAACCGATAACAATCAAATGCCTTTTAAACTCCATCAATTGCATCATTCCAGAGTTATTTGATGCCACGTACACTGGTCATTTGCATTCAAGGCTGAGTCATCCAATCGAGGTCAAGGATATGCTCAAAATTTTCCATCTCAGCACATTGAATATAGGAGAAAATCAATGAATCTATTTTATTTTGATATCGCAAGTCTTTTTCAGGATCTCCAATGATATTTTCTAGGATAAGTTATAGATAATCTATTTTGTTAATTTCCTATTTAAACCCCTTTCATGCATTTAGAAAGGGGTCCTAAATTTGTAATAACTTGGACTTGGATGATACATTTATGTACTCCATTAACTATTTTATTTTTATAAAGGATCACATCCTGTGATTTATGGCGAATTATCTTTAAGAATTGCATTTCTGTACCTTGGAGGTTGTTTTAAGTTAAAGCACAGGATCTGGATATTGAGTTGCATTGAGAAAATATCTCAATGAATCTGGTATTTCTATCGATTTACTATTATTTTCTTTATGTTATGAAGTATTCTCTATAAAATTGCTATCATTTATATATGCTTGTTTTCACAAATATTTCTTTATCATATCATTTCTTAAGATATAGAAATATTCATCTATCATAGTATATGGAAATGATATATAAAATTATGAATGCGATTTGTTATTCTAACTCTATTTAATTTCTTAAACAGAGTTATCATTATATGATATTGCATCTTTCTGTTGAATAATAACACATTTTCATGGTTATTTGTTTAACTCAAACCATCTTTAAGTTGTATTCATACTTAATGCCTAGGTTAGTTTTAGAATTATTTGGAAGTTATAATTTAAGTTAGATAGATTATTTCAGTCAGTTAGTTCCATTATTCACCAACACAAACACTCCATTATCAATCCATTCACTATTAGGAAATTGGTCCTGTAAATCCAGTCAGAGCCACCACACTAAACAGAAAAGGAGTTGTCCTAAGGTCCAGACCGGGTGGTTTTCCCCTAATGTTTGAAGCAGCGATTTTTGAGGCTTCAACATTTTTGGCACTAGAAGGAGGGCATGAGCTATGAATGGAGAGTAAATCCAAATCTGCAAGCCATTCTAAGAGAAATTCACCCTCATCACCTTCCTCAATTTCCTCTACATCTCAAATCGCTAGGGAAGAAATTGAGAAGAACATCAATACACCCACTACCAAAAATTTAGATCTATCATAAAATCAACCTCCTGAGTCCCCTGAAATATAAGATTTAGTTCATAAACTCCAAGGGTTCTCATTATCATTAGAAGAGTCTGAAATATCTGAAGGTAGTGTTACTTCACAATTTGTTTCTTCCAGACCTCTCACTAGGTCACAAAGTGAAAAGCTTGGTATTCCTGCAAAGGAATTTCCTTTATCAAGTCAAGTTAAGACCAGAAAAAAATCATCAGAATGAGGTAGTGATATCATTTCTTCATCACAAACCCACTCATATGCTTCCCAGACTCAAACCCAGAAAAGCACAGTTATTCCAACGACCTCTACTCAAACACCAGTTGTCTCTTCTAGCCCTTCAACCATTATCACAACAATGGCACAGAGACCATGGGCTAGTCTAGGAGCCATTGCAATGCTTGCACTTTTACATGATTTACTAGATCATCCTAAAAAATGGCTGCCAAAATTTATTCCTGACCTTAACATACAAGCTGAAGAACACATCAATAACTTTATGCTTGCTGTAAATTTGAACGGAGTTGAACATGAGGATGTTGTAGTAAGGTTATTCCCCTATACTTTGTAAGGGGTAGCATGATCCTGGTATTTTTCATTACCTTCAAGATCTATTACCAGTTGGGACATTTTCCAAGAACATTTCTTAACCAAAATTGGAGATGACATATCAATAGTGACTTTAATCAATGATCTCTCCAATTTGAGAGCAGAACCTAAATAACCCATTAAATATTTTAATTCCTGATTCAACAAAATTTTGAACAAAATTCCTACAACCTCAAAACCTAGTGAGCAAGTCAGAAGTGAATGGTATATAACATCTTTTCCCTCAAACATAGAAATTTTTGTAGATAGAGCTGCTAAACCTACTTTGGCTAAAAACATGAAAGAAGCAATTGAAGTTGAAATATGGATTATTACTTTGGATAAGAAGAATGCTATTGAAGACAAAAGATCCAAAAAGGTCAGCTTTAACGATGATTCCAAGAAGAAGACACCCAGAGATCCATATGATATGGAAGGATTACAGAAATTTCTCAAAACTATGTCTAATGATATGGTTGAGATTAAAAAGCAAGTGGCAGAGACTTCTACCAAAAGGCCATTAATAAATTTTAAAAGAAATCAAACTACTGAATCAAAACCACCTACTTCAATCTCTAACATAGAGTCAGATCTAGAAGAAGACAATGAAGATGATACACCTCCATTATCGAAAAAAAATGAAGAAGAATAAATAGTTGAATTACATGGGATGTGGGATTTCATTCTTCCTAATTCAGACAGTGAAAAGGAACAAGAAGACATACCAGTAAGTACAAGAAGTAAATCTACAGCAGAACCTGTCCAAACAGTTCCCAAAAAAGAAAAGTTCAACTTCTAGTACTAAAGACAAATCCCCTGTAAAGAAAAATTCCTCTTTACCGACTCAAAATCAACCATCATCTTCTAATCCTCCTACAACAACATCCAAAACTCTGGTGGTATCAGATCCTATGGATTATAACATTATTGAAGACATGAAGAAAACCAGAGTGAATATCTCTCTACATGAACTCAGCAAACTTAAACATCAACAGAAGCTGTTATTGAAAGAATTAAATGCAACACCCATTACTCCTCTACCAATTGGTGTCGTTGCCAAAGCAGCCAAAGGATCAAGTAAGCCACCAGATAAAGTAGATGCTATTGATACTGTTCTTATTGGAGAAAGATCAAATTCTCAGACACCTCCCTTTCTTTTGAATTATGAAATCTATAACAATAATTTGCATAATTGTTTGATATATTCAAGAGCATCATCTAATATAATGCCTACTTCAGTTTGTGCAAAATAAATATTGAAGCACAGAAATCTGCGGTTCATATTGTTCAATTAGATCAAACTAAAGTGCAAGTTGTGGGATAAATTAATTCAGTCACCATTATATTAGCCTCTGATCCCAGGATAGTCCATAGAATTGATATACTAATTGCAGATATCCCTGAGTTCTATGGTTTAATATTGAGCAGGGATTGGTCTGCAAAGCTTAATGGTTACATTGCCACTAATTATTCTCACAGGTGGATTCCTTATAAAGGGAAACATAATCAAATCAAGGTTGAGCGAGAAAAACACATGATGCATACTATCACAGAATTTGAACAAGCAAATGAACCTGTAGCTTTTAATAAAAAAAAATTTGGAGGTTATTCTGCTGAATCATTTCTTGGAAATTTCACAGCACCACAATCACCTTTTTTTGTAAATACTTTTATTTCACAAATTGGAAATTTTTCACAAACTGATTCTTCAAAAATTGTTAATGTTTTTGATCAATCTATAAATAAACCTGTAAATAAATCATTATTTTGGACTTTGTATTTCGATGGATCAAAATCTAGTGATGGCACAAGAGCAGGATGCATTTTAATTGATCCAGAAGGAGAGAAAACTATGATTTCATGTACGTTAGAATTTGAGTGTACAAATAACACTGTAGAGTATGAAGCCTTGATCAAAGGGATTTATAAAGAAAAAGGATTGAATGTTAAGTACCTAAAAGTCTATGGTGATTCCGAAATTGTTATCAGACAAGTAAGGAATACTATCCATTGTCTTTTAGGACATCTCAAACATTATCAAACCCTTGTGCAAGACCTTACCGCTCAATTTTTAGCATTTAATATCTCTTCCATTCCTAGAAATCAAAATACATCAGCTGATTTGTTAGCTAATGTTGCTTCCAAACTCCTCCCTGCTGAATATTACAGTCGAAATAGGTTTTTAGTTGAATTAATCTTTCGACCATATGTTCCCAATAATATCACAAAATAGAGAGTATTCTATCATGATGAAGATATCTTGAGTTTCCTGACCCCATAGAAATCTTATGATGAAAAAATAACTGATGAAAATGATCATGATCTTCAAAATACCTCAAAATTTAATTAAAATCCTATTCCCAAATCTGTAGTTAAACTTGAGGATCTATATGATATAAAAGACAGATTCAAGAAAGTTATTAATGCTAAACTTCAAAGTTCTACTTTGAAGTTTGAATTAGTAAATCTTGGCACTGAGTCTAAAGCACAGATTGTTAATTTAGGACTTGAGTTAACATCAGAGGAAAGGTCAGCTTTCATCAGACTTCTGAATAAGTACAAAAATGTCTTTGATTGGAATTATGAGGATTTGAAAACTTATGATACTTCTGTTATCCAACATACTATTCCAATGCTTTTGGATGTAAAGTCAGTACAATAGAAGTTAAGAACAATTCATCCCAATATGGAAGGACAAATCCAGTCAGAATTGAACAAACTTTTGAAGGTGAAAATCATTTTTCCTATAAGACATTATAATTGGGTCTCCAACATGGTACATGTAGGAAAGAAGAATGGATATATTAGAATCTGCAATGATTTTAGAAATTTAAACAAGGAATGTCAAAAGGACAACTTCCCATTGCCAACGATGGAACAAATACTTCAAAAGGTAGCTGGTTCTGAACTCATGTCTTTTCTTGATGGTTTTTCAGGCTATAACCAAACATTGGTACATATAGATGATAGGCTGAAAACTACTTTCAGAACCAAATGGGGAAATTATGCTTACAAAAAGATGCCTTTTGGTTTAATAAATGAAAGAGCTACATTCCAGAGAGCCATGGATATAGCATTTAAGGGTCTGATTAATAGGTCAGTTGTTATCTAGCTTGATGACATAACAGTATTTTCAAAGAAAAGAGCCAATCATTTGCATGATCTGAAACAGATATTTGAAAGATGCAGGAGATATGGTATTTCTTCAAATCCAAAGAAATCCTTCTTTACTCTCAATGAAGGAAAACTCTTAGGATTTTTTGTGTCAAAAGATGGTATATATATTGACCCTGAGAGAGTAAATGAAATTTCTGATATTTCTTTACCACATAACAAGAAATCCATGCAATCATTTCTAGGGAAAATCAATTTTATAAGAAGATTCATTCCTGATTTTTCTCCAATAGTTTTACCTTTGCAGAATATGATTAAGAAAAGTTCGGTTTTCAAATGGTTACATAAAGAAAAATAAGCCTTTGATGCAATAAAAAAGGCAATCATTAATGCACCTGCATTGAATACTCCTGAGTTTTCTAAAAAAAATATTCTGTATACCTTGGCTACTGAAACATCCTATGATGTTGTTTTAACACGGCTCAATGACCAACAAATAGAAGCACCGATTTCTTTCTTTAGCTCAAATCTGCAAGGAGCTGAGCTTAATTATTCTGATGTAGAAAAACAAGCCTTCGCTTTTTTTAAATCAATCAAACATTTTAGACATTCTCTCCTAAAGACACATACAAAAATTATTGTCCCATTCTCTGCAGTAAGACAATTGTTAATTCATAAAGAAGTAGGAGAAAAGAGAGCTAATTGGGTAACAACTTTGCAAGAGTATGATATTGATATTAAGCCAACCAAGATTGTTAGAGGACAAGGTTTTTGCAGATTGTTAGCAGGAGCTCACAACATACCAGAACATCAAGATCAAGCTAATATCGTTCAAGAAAATCAGATAAGTGTTATAGATTCTGAATCTTAATATGTTGATCTGATCTTTTACTTGAAAAATGGGTATGCTCCTTCTAATCTTAGCCATAAGAACAAGCGTGCTTTAAGATTAAAGGCTAAACATTATGAAATCATTGATGATGTGTTATTCAGAAGAAAATATGATTCAGTTCTATTAAGATGCCTTGAAAAGACTGAAGCAAAAAAGGTATTGCGGGAATTACATGATGGACCAGCAGGTGGAAATTTTGGAGGTGATACCACAGCTCACAAAATAATCCATGCTGGTTACTATTGGCCTACCTTGTTCAAAGATACACATGATTATGTAAGGAAGTGAGAGACTTGTAAAACTACTAGTGGAAGACAAAGGAAACTAGCTTTTCCTTTAAAACCAGTAAACATTGAGCAACCATTTGAGCAATGAGGGCTTGATATTATTGGAGAAATAGTACCACACTCTTCCAAAAACCACAGATACATCCTTACAACAACAGATTATTTCACAAAGTGGGTAGAATAAATTCCTTTAAAGGTAGCCAATTTTGATGCAATCATTGATTTCATTGATCAATTCATCATTACCAGGTTTGGTGTACCTAACACTCTTTTTTTTACAATGCATCTTATTTTTCTGGAAATAGTATAATGGAATTTGAAATCAAAATAGGTTTCAAATTGAAATATTCAACAAACTATTATCCAGAAGGTAATGGTTTAGCTGAATCTACTAATAAAAATCTCATCAAAATCATAAAAAAGACCATTGATCAGAATCAAAAGAATTGGCATAAGTCTTTAATTTTTGCACTATGGGCTGATCATATTACTCATAAAGCTTCAATAGGTACTTCACCTTTTAATCTAGTTTATGGAAAAGAAGCTGTGATACCATCAAATCTAGTTTTTCCATTATTAGCCCTAGTTCAATTTACTGAAGAAAATACTTCATCATCTATTTAGTTGAGATTTGATCAAATTATTAAGTTAGAAGAAGATAGAGAGAAAGTAAAAAACATTCATGCTAAACACCAACAGTTGGTAAAATCTTCTTTTGATTCAAGTTCCACTGGATCCAAAACTTTGTAAATTGGTGATATTGTTCTGAAATGGGACAAAGCACATGAAGATAAGGGTAAGCATACCAAATTTTGAAAAATGTGGCTTGGACCCTTTCAAATTGTTGAAAAGATAAGCCCATCAATGTTCATATTGCAAGACTTATCAGGAAAGAGGGAATCTCTTCCTGTGAATGGGTTTTCTTAAAGAAATTATTTTCATAAGGAGGTAACCCCTTCTTACCTGTACATATTCCTTTCTACAATTTTGTTTATTTTGTAAATAAGGTTGTTAATAGTCTTTAATTGAATTTTTACTATTTGAAAATATCTTTGAGAAAATATTATAAATACTTATTTTATGTAAATAATTTTTTTTATAGAAATGATTATAGTTTTGGGTAGTTAAAATAAAATATTAAACTTTGGAAATCTGTATAAACATTTACAAAATCTTTTGAAACCTTCAGAAAATTGTAAACCATTATAATTTTATTGAGTAGAGAAAGGTTATCCATAAAAAGTAAATACTTTTCCAAGCTTTGGCATCCAAAAATCTAAAAAATTGTCATCCATTGATTCTTAAGGAGAAAAATCAGTTCACCCCATCCATTAAGGTTGTGATTTTTTAGAATGTAATTCTAAGAAATTATATGGAAAAATTAAGAGATAAGAAGTCTCATCACGAGCCTGCTTACCATGATCATAAGAAGTAATAAAACTGACATTACCAAGACTTCATACCAAAATAGGGTAATGGCTTATAATTATAAGACAAGGGGTCTCATCACGAGCTAGCTTGTTCAGTGTAATTACAACTAGTGAGTGGCATTGTTATCAACTGGCTACCAAACCAGAACAATGGGTTTTAAATTAAAAAATTAAAAGACAAAAAACATGCGATAATATGTCTTATGAATTTATCTCTTAAAAAGTCATAATCTTAGTTGGATGGGACAATGAATGGTTTATGGTTAAAAGGTAACCCTGTTGAGATTATAAATGTTTGTGGGCAGCAGAGGCAATGCCTGTGACAATGGAGTATATTACAAAAGCTAAAAGTGGAAAGGCCCCTTAATTTATTATTATCAACTAATCAAGGCTTGAGAAATCCCAAAAATGTTTTTATTCTTGAGAAATTAGAAAGAAATTGCAAGCGATTTTTATTGTTTTCCAGAGTTAGATTTTATTTAAATTTCTCTAAGATAGTTTTCATTATCTTTAAAATCTTTTAAGTTTACTAAAAATATAGTATTCCTTTTATTTTTTCAGAGATAACTGTTTCTTCCACTGAATCGCCAAGTGTTGTACGATACAAAAACCCTCCCCATTTCAAAATTTTAGAATAAATTTTACTTTAGAAATAGGTCCCCTTTCCTTTTAGATAGAAATAAAATACTTTGAGGAAATCCGATTATTTTATATAAAACAATACAAAGATTCATTGTTTAAAAGTCATATATCACATATCGCATATATCAAATACAAGTGAACAAATGTGACATTGAATTTTTCCGATCTGATGAACTATCAGTTCTTATATCACATCGGCACAAAGAATATAGGTATTCATGTTAAAAATCCCAATGCGATAAAGTACATCACAATCGCAAATCGGTAGGGTCTTAAAAGTTTCACTTTTTTTTTTACAAAACTCCAATGTGATGTAACCTATCACAGTCACTTTTCGAAGAAGTACTTGTCATTCGGTCTATTGCAAAACTCCGATGTGATGTGATTATCGCAATCGCATTTTAGAGAAGCAACATCACATTTACTTGATTTATAAAATCTTGATGTGATAGAACTTATCACAAATCGCATTTCTAAAAGGATACCCTTCATTTGGTCTATTTCATAAACGCTGATGCGATACGATTCATTGCAATTGCATTTTGGAGGAACAACATCACGTATACTTATTCTGCAAAACTCCAATGTGATGGACCCCACCATCATTGCAATCGCAAATTGATGGAAATCATATACAACTTAATTCCTTTGGGAATGTCCAATGCGATATACTATCATTGCAATCGCAAATCAGCAGAACATATGAGATGATATTTGATTCCCTTTCGAAACCTCCGATGCGATGGATAGATAGTCCTTGTTTATCGCTGTTTGCACCGCACATATATTATTTATTAATCGCAATCAGAAAATTCAAAAGGAAAGTTTTACGTTAACATATCAATATCGTTTATCTCTGATTTGTATGATAATCATTAATTATAAAATCAAACGAATTATGGTGATCAATTCTAATATGAATGTGTGAATGTGACTCTTATGGAGGGAATTTAAGTTTAATACGAGTTAATCAATTGGGATCATTAATAAAAATATTTTCACATAATTGTTCTTCTAACTTCATTCCTTCCCGTTCTAAAAGGTTTTTCTCATTTGCAGAGCCATAGACCATCCAACCCTCTCGTTTTCCAAGCCAGTGAAATGATACCAGACGGGAAAATGTCTAGGAAATTTAAGAAAGAAATAACTGCCGTCGCCGCAAATACTATTGTCACTCCCACAGTACCAAAAGAAAACCCAGCTAAAATCAAGTTGGTTACAGATGTGGCATGCTAGGGTCTTGGGAAGCTTTCCTGGGAAGAAGTGTATAATTTGATTGAAGCAGAAAAACCCACTGTAACAGAGGTAAAAGCGACAGTACCAGAGGAAGAAGACTCAGATTCTGATTTTGAGACTCCTCTCAAAGCACTTGCAAATTCTTTTCTTCACAGAATTGTGGCTCAGGCGAATATGTTCCCCTATTATGATGTAGTACGATGGGTGATAGACAATATCACCATCACAAACAAAACCGTTGTCTCAGCTGTGAGAACAAGTTTTGGGTCTTTTAGATCAGAAGATATCAAAGAGATGTATCATCTCCCAAATCCTCAAAAGGTCTACAAGAAAGCTTTCATAGAAAATTTTGCCGCAAGCAATGAATTTCAATCAGATCCTATTAAGGATTGGAGACGAGCTCCAGAGAAACATAAAAATGAAGCATCAGGTATGTACTCCGTGGAGTCTCTTGCACCCCCATATTGCTATGCTACTGTAATGATGTGTAGACTCTTTGGGAATGACAATTTTGTGAGATTTTCAATTCAGATGGTACCCCTTATTCATGCCATTATAAATTCCGAAATTATGGATTGGTCAGTTATCCTTTCTGATAAGATAGCTAATAGAATTATGGAATATAGAAAGGACAAAGACACTGGAAATACAAATCCTTTTCATTTTTGTGCCTATATCTTAGATACCCTGTGTTTCAATTCAGAATTTCCTATTCTAGGCTAGAGATGGACTCCACAGGAACCTGTTCCGATTCACATTTACCATAAACTCTTATGGAAGGTCCATTTTAAAAATCATGTACATAGGATTTTGTTGCAGCTTTTTTTTGCCTATCTATCAGACCATTTTTAACCAATTTCCCCCTCGGCTCTCTAAAAAATCAAAGAATGATATATCCATAATTGGTAATTGGTTTGGAGAAGAAAGGTTTACTTATATCAGAGCTTTTGGAAGCATTGTGGAACCCCATATCTTACCTCTTTATGTCCCTGACAAATTGTTAGCCCAAGAAATTTCTTACTAGTTAACAGAAAGAGGTATGTCAAGAAGTTTAAAGAACACCAAGAAATTGATGTGGCCTACCTTCCCCTTTCATTGTGGAAATTATATTCTAAATGATTTCAAGCATGCTGAGAAGGAAGTCATTAAAATAAGAGATCTTAAGCTTGCAACTATCCCGGGGAGACAATATGATCCAAATAAAGTAGCTTTCGTTTTCACAACTTTGGTTCAAATTGCTAGGTTTGAGCATGAGCCCGATGAATTTGATGATTTATTTGTCTCTATTGAGAAATTTTCCCAAGTTTATGACTTGGCTAAATCCAAGTTTAGAGTAGAGGATATGAACAAATTTTTTCAATTCAGAAGTCAGAGATTGCGGAAAGTCCCCTTGACTAACCGAGGATTCCTTTGCAAGAAGCTAAAAGCATAGAAACAGAACAAAAGAAAAAGGAAGACACATCTAGCAATACAGAAAAATAAGTGTCTACCAGCAAAGCTGATATGCATACTGAGAAGGAAAATATAGGTACTAAGACTGATATGCATTCTAAAGAAAGAAATACAGATGATAAACCCAATGATCAACTTGAAAGAGAAACAACCACTGAAAGAGTGGTAAATTCGGCTGAAATTATTGTTACTCCCCAATTGCTAAGACAATATGAGGAATTTGAATAGAAAATTGGAGGAAAAAATAATCCTCAAGTTGATAGTTTGAATAATCAAGATATGGAGATTATCCCTAAACATCCATCAGAAGAAATTGTGTTGAAAGTTGAAGAAATCCCTCCTCTGGATATCTTTTATAGTCCTAAGCATAGGATTGTTGTCAGGAAACAAAGGAAAAGAAGGACAGATCAAGAATAACTTCCATCCCCACAAGTTGAATTCATGAATATTGTCTGGAAGAATACTGAGGTAGATCCTTTAGAGGATCTTACCAAATTATCACAATATGCCGGTGCCTATAGTGCAGCCACTATAGATAAAGCTGCTGAAGTTAATCAAATGATAAAACAAAAAGATTCACAGATAGAAATGCTAGAAGAAAAGACAATAAATGATTAGCAAAAAATAATGCAGTTGGAGCAGCAGTTAACATAAGAAAAACTCAGAGCCAAACAACTGGAAGAACAACTGAGTGTGGAAAATAAAAAGCTTGATCAACAAGATTTGAATAAGCAACAACAATTGTCCAAAGAAGTTTCCAAGTTACAAACCTTGCTGCAAAATGAGAAAACAGCCAAATTAGGGCAAGGAAAAATATTTCAAGAAAAATTTGATAAATTTAAGGATTTAAAATTGAAGCTCTGGAAAAAAATAAGCTATTGTCTCAGCAGTTAGATGATCTTTGTCAAAATATTACACAAGTAGAGCCTTTATGTGAAATAACATCTTCCCTTATTGATGAATCATTCAGCCTCAGACTTGAATTTTAGAATGCAGATGACAAGATATCAGAGTTGATTTCATGGCAAAACTCAGAAGAAGGAAAAAATGCAAATCTTCCCAGGATCGAAGAAATACATAAAGAAATTTTGTTTGTTGAATGGGAAAAAAAGTTGATTAAAGAAGAACAAGCTACATCAAGGGCCAGAGCTATGATGAACAATATGACACAATTAGTTAATGATAGCTTATATGCTACTAATTTAATTTCAGATTGTATTCTAGGTAAATTATCGAAGGTGAAATAAACTAATACCAGGTGGTAGCAAGAATTAATCAACAAGAATCAGAAGATCAGCAAAATTCAAGAAATTACATAGGAAGTCATGTGGACATATTTAATTAAAACACAAAGTCAACATATGACAATAAAATGCCTTTCAAATGCCATCAATTGCATCATTCCAGAGTTATCTGATGCCACGTACACTGGTCAGTTACATTCGAGGTTGAGTCATCCAACCGAGGTCAAGGATATGCTCAAAATTTGCCATCTCAACACATTGAATACAGGAGAAAATCAATGAATCTGTTTTATTTTGATATCGCAAGTCTTTTTCAGGATCTCTGATGATAGTTTCTAGGATAACTTATAGATAATTTGTTTTGTTAATTTCCTATTTAAACCCTTTTCATGCATTTAGAAAGGGGTCCTAAATTTGTAATAATTTTGGCTTGGATGATACATTTCTGTACTCCATTGACTATTTTATTTTTATAAAGGATCACATCCTGTGATTTATGGCGAATTATCTTTAAAAATTTCATTTTTGTACCTTAGAGGTTGTTTTAAGTTAAAGCACAGGATCTGGATATTGAGTTGCATCAATAAAATATCTCAATGAATCTGGTATTTCTATCGATTTACTGTTATTTTCTTTATATTATGAAGTATTCTCTTTAAAATTTCTATCATTTATATATGCTTGTTTTCACAAATATTTCTTTATCATATCATTTCTGAAGATATACAAATATTCATCTATCATAGTATATGCAAATGATATATAGAATTATGAATGCGATGTGTTATTCTGACTCTGTTTAATTTCTTAAACAGAGTTATCATTATATGATACTGCATCTTTCTGTTGAATAATAACACATTTTCATGGTTATTTGTTTAACTCAAACCATCTTTAAGTGGTATTCATACTTAATGCCTGGGTTATTTTTAGAATTATTTGAAAGTTATAATTTAAATTAGATATATTATTTTAGTCAGTTAGTTCCATTATTCACCTACACAAAAACTCCATTACCAATCCATTCAATATTAGGAAACTGGTCCTATAAATCCAGTTGGAGCTACCACACCAAACGGAAAAAGAGTTTTCCTAAGGTCTAGACCGGGTGGTTTTCCCCTAATTTTTGAAGCAGCGATTTTCGAGGCTTCAAAAAGGTTGTAGAAAACAACCTCAAACCTGTGACTCCTGAAGAAATCAGGTCAGAAACTGCAACCTGTACTTTTTGCAGGAATTTTTTTGAGGTTTTTCTAGGTTTGTTTGGGCAAATGTTCAAGGTTGTCTGGCATCCATCTCTGCCCATTTTGGACCTATACTTTCTTTGTTTTACTCGTCGAAGTGGGAACCTAGCCCCCTAGGGCTTCAGTACGGTTCCACCTTCCTAGGAGGAGTTTAGCTAAAGTAGGTCATCTAAAATTTTAGCGTGTTCAGCCATTTTTCAGTTCTGATCTTCTACCTTCAGATCCATTTCAGATTGGTTATTCATCCATTCAAAACACCTCTTTTAGTTTTTTTTGTCCTCCTCTAGGTTCCCCTCCATTTCCCTTAATTTTGTAGCCTTTCGCCACCTCATTTGCAGCAGTCTTCCCTCTAGTTTTTTGTTGTTTTCTACACCTATTTCCAGTAGATCTGACCTTTAGATCATTGTCCCTCCCGAATTTATATCCATTCACTATTTTGGTGTGTATTAACTAGATTTTCGCCTACCCATAGACTAGTTGTTGAGAAGCCCGCCTCCTTGGGTTTATATTAATGCATATTTAGCTGTTTATTTTATGTTATATTCAGTTTACTTTACTGTTATTTGTAGATTTATTTACAATTATACAACACGCTTTTTCTTTTTCTCTACAAATGTATGGGTTTAAAAATTAAAATTAACACACTTAACACACACACCCTAAGTGAAGAGCGCCTGCTTAACACCACCAGGAAAAGACTATACCATTGTAATCAATTGATCCTACACCTCCCTGCCCCTTTTTCAACATTTTAATCATTTTATCCTGCACCTCCTTGCCCTTGTTGGTCTCTCTTCCTTTTGTGATCCATGTTTTTTCTTCCATAATTGTGCCCCCAAGGCATTTATCCCAGAGACTTCTTGGCCTTCATCCTCGGTTTCCTTTAGGAAGACTTACTCCTTCGCATAGGATTCAAGTTAGTCCTCCACTAATTCCCCATTCCGACTTCGCTTTTGGTTCATTTGGTTCCCCTTCTGGTTCTAACCTTGGTTCTCCCCTGTCACCTTCATCGTGTCTATTTCAAGACCTAACGTTGGTGGTAGCCTCAGCCCTAATGCTGGGAATACTACTAGTGAGACCGCAACATGAACTATATCGGCTACTCTATTGATGTCTTATATGGCAGGCCTCAGTCTTCTCGATTTTAAACAGTTGATCAATGACCCTATACACCATGACCCTGGTTGGCCTGCTATGCCAACCAAGCTCCCTTATGACATCCCCAAGTTTGAAGGTATTGCTGGAGAAGTTCCCACAAACCATGTTCGATCTTTCCACATGTGGTGTTCGTCTAACTCTATCACCGATGACTCTGTCCATATTTGGTTGTTCCAACGTACACTTAATGGAGAAGCTTTTAAGTGGTATGTTGACCAGGCCTCCTCCTCTCATACTACTTTTGTGACTCTTGCCCCAGACTTTTTGTCTTACTTTTAGCTTCCCCTTCATTATGACATTGGTACCGCAATTTTGACCTCTTTCTGTCAATCGTCTGCGACCCACCTATCTGATCATGTCTAGGAATGGTGGAGAAGAAATAACATATGTAGAGCCCCTAACTTTGAATACCATGTCTACATGGACTAGTTCCTTAGATCCCTTTTGCCTGCTATCAGCAAAGATGTCACATCCCATTTCCCTCAGACTGAAGAAGCTGATCTCCAAATTGTGTTAAAATATGACCTGATCTATGCTCAATATGGTTATGTTTATACCATCTTACCTGATCTCCCTAGACCCGGTGGTGCTAACACACCGAGGGCATCCCATGCCGCCGATGGTATCGTTGGAGCCCTTTCTCTTCCTTGCACTCATCCTCCCATGGGTTATGGTTTCCCTCAGGGAGGGGCCATTTCCTCCAACACTTTTCCCCCTCCCGGTAGCATGTATCTAGGATATGACATGCCTCCTCCTTTTTCCCAACCTGTTTACCACAATGTTATCCAACCTCCTTATTATCTGTATCCACAACCTGGTGTTCCATCTCCTCCAGAATTACCACCCTCGCCTCCCTTTCCTTCTCAACCCCCGCAACAACAGCCAACATCCCCCTAGGGGCAGGTGTATGCACAGCAGGGTGCGACTAATCCTCCTACTTCCAAAAGAAGATTAAAGGCACTGAAAATAAATCTGCCCCTAGTAATCCAAGACCTAATCCCCAAGGGAATTCACCTAACACTTCTAACCAGCAACAGGTCGCTCATCCTGTGTAGGATAGACATGTTTGCATGAATAAGCCTTATTCTTGTTGCAGTGTCTATGGTTATTGCACCCGTGATTGTCCTCTCTTACCTCATATGTGTTAGATGTGGGAGACTTAAGCAGCATCGTGAGGACAAAAAGCCTCCCCTTCGGTTCCTCCCAATTTTGCACCTATTCAGCTGGCTGTGTTTACCAATTCTTTCCCTCAATAAAGATTCATGGCTTCCTAGCCACCTAAAGTTCAAGTGGCCACTCAACCTCCTCCATCTGGTACATATGATTAGCAGATTCTCACGATGAACTCTGACCAACCCATTATCATTGACCTCAACCTTTAGACTTGGTATTTTTAGTACAACAAGCCTCCCGGTACGTCTGCCTCCAAGCCCCCTTCTTTAGTTTCCATAGAGCCTTTTTTGAAAACCAATGGTACTTTATAGATCCCTCAGCCTAAGGTAGAGGTTCACACCAAGATCCCCAAGGGACCATTATGCTAAAATTTTGCTTCTGGAAAAGCTGCCCATTCGTATGGTATAGCAGATGATTTGGCACAATCTCCTGCTGCCATCTTAATGCTGGAACTCCTCTAGTCATGTCCTTCACAATGAAAAATTCTACTAACTACCATGGGAAATGTAGATCCTTCATATGATCATTTGATCACCTTCAATGTTGACCAGTCGGAACATCCTCCTCTTCATGCTTCCATCGCCTTTCAAATCCTCTTCAAGAACCCAGATGCCAATGTCTCCCATTGTATCATCAATGAGGAGGCATCCACCTGTGTGATGTCTGCTTTGGTTTGGAAGAAACTCAGATATCCTAAGTTGGCCCCTTCCACTATCACCCTCCAAGTGTGGGATGAACACTCTTCCCAGCCCATTGGCCTATTCTGCAATTGTCCTATTACTCTTGTGGGCAAGATTGTTTGTGTTGACATAGAATTCATTAATGCCCCCTTAGATTAAAACATTCTATTGGGTCGTAGCTACCCTTATGTGATGTTTGTTTTCCCATCTGCGGTTCACCGCAAGATGTCCTTTCCTCAGAACGGAAAGATAGTCACCATTTACCAGTTGACATATTACGAGCCAAAGTCTCAAAACTTCCCTAAGTCCATCATCTCTTTGGTGGTCAATAAGAAAACCATCGAACCTTTGACTGGTGTCTCACCTAGAGTCTACAAATACTCCTCTTTGCTTGGTTCTTTCCTTAGTCTCCCTCCTCTTTTCTCTGATCTGAGCTTGTCAAATGTTTTCATGATGCATTTGTCTTGGGCTTCCCTCAAGCGGCTCACTTCCACTAGTCAGTAGCCCCGCCCTCCGCAAATTTCTCCTAGCCCTTCGATCTAGCCTTCAGGACCCCCTCCTAAAGGCCCCTCATCTACAGCTGGTATCCATGAGTCTCTCTACCCTCCTGGCACGATTCCTCCTGGCTTTAACCATCTCGGAGTTGTCCCGCCTGGCCATTACCCCTCCAGTCAGTTACCATTCCTAGATCCCACTCCTGAAGTATTTTCGGTACCTGTTATGGCTATCTTATCCCTTAATAACCTGACCCTGGGGATCCTAGTATGGTACATTGATCCCCCAACCGCTACCCCTCCTGGTCAGCCCATACCTTATCTTTCTTTGACCCTAGTTCAACATCAACTCATTCATTCCAGAAGACAAGTCTAGAGGGTGGTGTACCTTGCTTCCATATTCCACTCTTGTTCGGTGCCTCAGATTAGGAAAAGGGACTCCTTATTTCCCTTTGACTTGACTGTTTCTCAGCTCCATCTCCTTATGAAATGATTGAGATCCATATACTTGATGGTTCAGTGATGCAACAGATTGTACCGGTGGTCCCCAAGTGTGTGTGAGACATTTCAGACCTCATGAGGAGGTGGCCATTCAAGTAGCCCCCCATAATCCCAGATGACCTCTTCATTACAACCTTCGATGCAACTCCACAGATTTGATGGTTTCATCCTCAGCCGCATGCAACACCTTTTAGTTTGCATGTATCATTCAGATTTTCATAGCCCTTTCCTGTTTAGAGGGCCTCTTTGGTTGTACTTATATCTCATGTACTCAGATATTATTGTATAAGTCCCCTCTGTTATCCTAGGCACAATATGTATGTGATATCCATTATCATGTTTTTATCTGGCTCATGTTTATGGCAGCATGTATTATATAGTTCAGTCCCTTGTTTATTGGATGCATTATTATTTGTACTTTGTCTTGGTGGGCATAGGTATGCCTCCCCTGCCTCTTGTAGCATAGGTACTCACTCATAAAAGAGAATTGTCACACCTGTAAGTCTCACCTCCTTAGGGTCTTGTTCTCTAGTTCTTTAGTGTACCTTATATTTCTCTTTCTCTAACTTCCCCTTCAGTGTCTAGTGATTGAGTTCTTACAACGTACTTCAGTCATACGATTAGCTCCTAACACTTGCACACTAAGGGGAAATATGTTACACTAATTTTTGGTCATCTAACCTGTTACTATTAGATGGACCAAAGTACACCATGTAAGGCTAATTTTACCCTAAGTAAAATTGTTTTCACTATGAAAAATAACTTAGTAATCCTTAATTTATTAAGTTGTGTATGGTGTAAACAGGAAATTGCATGAGGAAATATTGAATAAATCTGCATTTGTTTGATTTTCCTAAAGGAATAATTAGTTAAACAACAATTTAATTAATATTCCTGGTCATATTTAACCCAAAATAGGAAAATTAATTAGATAAATCATTATTTAGCTTATTATTTTCTAGGAATAATTATTTAAACCTTATTCAAATAATATTCCTTGTTAAATTTGACTAAATCATTTGTAAATAATTGAATAAATCATTATTTTTTTAATTATTACTCAACCACATCCTTAAAATAATAAACAAATCATTTATTTATTTATTATTTACAAATAAAGGGATTTTACCAAATTCAAATTCTTTTTCCTTCCAACAAATATAATAAAATATTCCATAAAAGTTGAATCTAGATTTGATTAATAATATTTTAATTATGCACCAATATCTAGACTAATTCAATATTTTGTTATAAATAGAAGGGTTTTTCCGTTCACTCATTACCTTTTGTTGCCTAAATATCACTCTGGATCTATACTTTTACTCTGACTTTTATCCTCCATCATTGTCATATTTTGCTATCATTTTTTCTTGTGAGCTCCCTTTGAGTTAAATTTTTTTCAAGGTTTTCTACACCATCAAGAGAGAGAGATATATTATATCTGAAGTGCTGAGGACATACAAGAACCCATCGAATTGAGGGGGACTGGTAACATCTTTCTATGTTCCCTTCCCAGGTGTCAAAAATACAAAAATTCTTTAAAAATATTATTGTCTTGTCTGTTGGATGCATGGAGAAACTCTTACTTTTATTTACTTCTTAATGTATTTTACTGCATAGATCTAGATTTTGTAGCATTTATCTTGGTCAACTAACTACAGATCTAAAGAAATTGGTAGCCATCTTTGATGTTAGGGTTGTTTGTTATGCACAACTAAAGTGAGCTTTTTTCATACACTTGTGATTAGAATTCATCCTAACACTTCCATAAATAGCAGCTTAATTAATCCATGATGGAAGATAGAGGTTTCACTACTCTCAGACCTAGCTTGGAATTTATTTGAAATTTTTCCTAGGCTTCTAAATAAGAATAATGGAAGGTCCAAAAGTTTCTTACCAGTGAAATGGAGAAAAATCCTGAAGTGATACTGATATATCATGTGAAACCTCCCTTCACATGTGAAATACTTCTAAACCACCAGAAGGAGTTTAACGTAATTTTCTTTGAGACAACTTCTTGGCATCCCTAAGGTCATGTCCACTCTAATGTGTTCGGGCTTCAGGAACTCATCATAGTTCTGAAATTTGAATTTGGTGGCTTTAAACCGCACTTCCCCTATCATCAAAATCTTTGTAGTTTGGGCAATAGTTTCAAGATAAACCACAGAATTGAGTACACCCACTTTGGATGTAATGCCAACAAAATTCACTGCAAAATCCTTAGAATCTTGGGCATGATACCCATGCAACTTGTGACAAAACCTCATGTAGCCAACATTGTTGAAGGCTACTGAAAAAATTGGATCTTCATTAACCAATTTTAAATCCATTGGCTCATACCTAACCATTGAGCCCCCTTTGTTGGTCATTTTATGCATTTTCATTCCTTTCAACGCAACACTAGCCTCTTTGGTAATATGACACCAATGAAAGATAAATATGCATAGCAAGGATCTTGCATACAAAATTTGGACCTTCCTAAATATAACAACAACAACTATACAGTAGAGAAGAAGGAAAAGGTGGTAGCCAACAGCTCACAAGGATAATTTTCAAAAGGTAAGTTCGAATGTGAGACGGATGAGGACAAATAAGGAAGGCTAAACGGAATGATGGGATGATAATGATGATCACACATAAACCATGACTCCAAATAACTAATCACATGACCCCATACTTACCTATATCCATTAGAACCTTGACTCCTCACCCATTATCTTGCTGGTGTACAAAAACACAAGTTTGTAGTGTTTTCTGTTATGATTTTGGCAGATTCGTTACGGACTTGTCAAGTGATTCCGTAGCGAAAAAAAATGTTTTCCATAGATTTCACTGTGGACTCAGTAAAATGTAGACAAGTGGCCTAAAATTGAATTTGAACCAATGCATGTGGATTTTTGGCAGATTTTATTGACAAGACCTTAATGAGATGACATGTGGGGACTTGTAAGAACTTAGGATAATAACCAAATCATAAAATTTCATCAATTTTAATGAATTAAATTAACAACACCATAGAACCTATAAAAATATAATTTTCTAACCCAACTAAATGTTATTGGTGATAATAGTGGCTCCACTGGGGATGATGTGCCCCTGTGGTATAGCAAAGAACCTGTAGTTCCAATGCCTTTCTGCAATAAAAGTGAGAATTTCTGAAATTGATGAAATATTCACCAAGCTATTATGGCCTTCCCCTAGAGCTCAAGCTTGATGATGAACCCATTTTTATTTGCAAAATATCATAAAAAATAATGAAATATGTACAATGGAATGTGATTCAACAAAATAAATTAGGAAAAGAAGTGTTTTAGAAACCTGCCATTGACGGTTCCTCCTCCATGCAGCTTCCCATGCATCTCTTGATTTAGAAATGTGTTGTTGCCCTGATATGCATCTATCACAAATGGACCCTTCCAGATGTTCTCAAATTTTCCATGCTTCCCCTTCTCTTCAATTCTGGCTTCCCATTTCAGAACTACATATTGAATCTTGAAGTTTCCTACTTTAGTCTTTCTGTCAAAAGTCTCCTTTATTATGTTTTGTGATTGTTGATGACTACCATACACTTCTTCTCTTTTATCCTATAGATCTATGATCTGTTTTATCCTCCTTTGGATGGCACTAGGTTATTCTTTAAGCCCTTGTATCAATTTCATTATCGAAACCCCCAAAGAAGTTGGGAAAATTGCTTCATCTCTAGATACTAGTTCATAAGGAGATGTACCTATGGATCTCTTAGTACAAGCTCTATTAGCCCACAAAGAAAACTTTAACTTCAAATTCCATGATCTTTTATTTTCTTGCAAAACTTTCTTGATGATCTTGACTATCGTTTTATTAGATGATTCAACTAAGCTTTTACCTTGAGGGTAATAGGTTGCAGAATGACTAAGAGTGATATGATATTGATGACAAAAATTAATCAATTTTTTGGATTTGAAAGCTCGAGAATAATTAGTAATAATATTCATGGGAGATCCAAACCTTGAAAAAATGTTGTTCTCCAGAAATTGAATGATGACTGAGTCAGTAGCCTACCTTGTAAGGACCGCTTCAATCCACTTGGTTAAGTAATTAGTGGCTGTTAAAATTCAGCAATGTTTTCCTGAGGATGTAGGGTGTATTTCGCCAATGAAATCTAATCCCCATTGTTGGAAGGGAAATTCAACAAATATTGGTTTTAGGGGTAAAGGAGTCAGCTTCTTCTTTCCATAAAATATTTGGCATTCATGGCATGCAACAATATTCTTGTAGATGTCTCTAAACATATAAGACCAATAATATCCCACTCTGAGTATCTTATTTCTTGTGGCCTTCCAATAATTGCGTCTTCCACAATCTCCCTTACAAAATTCATCAATAAAATTTTCAACCTCCTCTTCCAACAATTAATTCAAAAGAATACCATCGGCATCCCTCCAATACAATTTTTTGTCCAAAATGAAGTATCTCAAAGACTTCAGCTTCACAAAACTTGACATGGATTTAGTCAATTAAGGAAGAGCTTTATGATGATGTAAAAAAAATATCATATCTCTGTACCATTCAGACTAATTGAATTTTTCTTCAATAACAACCAATTCTTCTTCCTCAACCACTTCTACAATTTCTGCAATGAAATCCATGTCCAAACAGTCAAAATTTGATTGTGCCATCAGTTTCACTAGCCCTTGACCCTTTATCAACTTGGTAGGCTTAATTTATATATCATATTCCAACAAAATGGCAATCCACTTTCCTATTTTGCCATCAGTATCACCTTGGGTCAAAATGTCTTTAACCATAGTATTAGGCACAAATGTTATAATATGAGAATGCAGAATGTAAATTCTGAAATATTTAAGTGCCTTTACTAAAGAATATGCCTGTTTCTCCATGATATTATACTTCAATTCAGAGTTTGCAAGAGTCCTACTTAAAAAAAAAAAATATGCTGCTCATTGCCTTGCTGCCTTTTCTGGAATAACATTCCAGCAATATTGTGTTCATAGGCAAAGGTAAAAACTAGAAAATCACTTGAAAAGTTAGGACTTATGAGCATTGGGGCTTGAGTGAGGGCCTTCTTTATGTATTCAAATGATTCCTTTGCCTCTTTTATCCATTTAACATCAGAATCCTTCCTCAACATCTTAGTAATATTCTTGACAATATCAACAAAATTAGGAATGAAACTCCTAACAAAATTTACCTTTCCGAGAAAAGATTGGATCTCCTTTTTGTTTCTTGGTGAGTATATTTTATGAATGACAGTGACCCTACTTGGATCAATTCGTATTCCTGACTTTGATATAATGTATCCTAACAATTTCCTAGTGGTCAAAGCAAAGACACTTTTAGTAGGATTGAGAGATATACCAAATTTTATGCATTTCTGCAGAATTTTCTCCAAGTGCTTAAGTTATTCTTCCTCGTTATTTGAAAATACAGTGATGTCATCCAAGTAAACCACCAATGATTTATCCTTCTCTTAAAAAAATTCAATATCTATCACCCTTTGGAAAGTATCCCCTGCATTCATTAGACAACAATGCATTTTGACATACATAAATGTCCCCCATGGCGTAGTAAAAGAAGTTTTATCTTGGTCCTCCGGATGTACTAATATTTTATTTTTACCTGAGAAACCATCAAGAATAGACATTCTTTGGGAGCCAACAATATTTTACAGAATTTTATCCATCTTGGGAAGAGGGTAATTGTCTTTAAGATATTCTTTATTTAAATTTTTAAAATCAATACAAATTCTAATCTCACCATTCTTCTTCCTTACAAGTACCAAATTAGCAAGCCATCTTGAAAACCTCAAAGGGATAATGATTTTTGCATCCAATCATTTCTTAATTTATTTCTCAACTAGTGGCGTGAGCCAAGGATAATTTCTTCTCAACTTTTGTTTGAAAGGATTTTCATTTTCTTTGATGGGGATATTATGTTGAATAATATTGGGATCATACCTTTTCAAATAAGCATAGCTCCATGCAAAGACATCAATAAAATTTTTCGTCATATCACATACCTTTGTCTCATCTCCGAAGAAAGAAATCTAGACAACTTGACCATCTTAGGAATTTTTGCAATACCAAGGTTGCAAGTTTCCACCTCTTCATCGTCATCCTTCATCTTTGGGGACTTGAAAACATCATTATGATCAAACAATTTATCAAGGGGTATTAAGACTTTGGGAATACAATTATTATTCAACTGAAGGACCTCCAGATTGACTTTAATTTCAACAAACATATTCTGCTGATCTACTTGAATGTTTTCAAACTTTTCTTTCAACTCAAGGAAATTTCGGACCTACTGATCACTATCAAACACTTACCAATGGATAATATTATCAAGGATAGTTGGTCTATGCCTAACCTCAACCTAATAAATCTTACTCGAATGAGTAGGAATGACATACAAACTATTAGAGACAACTAATGAATCAACCACTGAATTCTGGTCTCTAGTTTCGACAGTGAAAGCATATTCTTTGAAATTATCAAGCATTTCAAGGATTAAATTTTTATAAGCCCTCATCCTGTATATTTGGTATGATAAGATCCTTCTACTTTCTTGACAACTAATTCAGAATAACCACAAACTGATATCTTCTTGGTGCCTAAAACCTTCAAAGTTTCTAGACCTAAAAACAATGGCTCATATTCTGCCATGATGTTTGTACAATCAATGTTCAATTTTTAAAAGAAAACTTACTTTCATAATTAAGAGTGGTAATCGACAGTCCTAAACCATCTCCTTCTCTTCCAGCAACACCATCAAAATGTAAATGCCACCAACCTTCTTCATTTTCCTGCACACTTCTCTGATTTTCTCCTTGATAATTTTCTGTCTTTTTCTCATTTTCTGCCTCATCAATGAGTTCATTGAACAAAATTTAAGATCCCAGTTCAGTTTCTAATGCATAAATAGGAAAATTTTGTGGTTTATCCTTGCTACTTACCATCTAATCCATCCTACTTTCTCTTTACAACCTCCTCTGCTCACCAAAGACTGGAATTGTGGTGGCATAAGTCATATCTATCTGCATAGTTCCTTTAATTTTGGATGCCCATGATCTAGATAAAATCATACCAAATTTTGGAGGAATTTAAACCACGACTATATCCATTACCAATGTCTTAGTAGGCACTTGAGTTATGCCAACAACCACATCTTTAATGAGACCAATGTGTTGAACTCTCTTGGAGTCAAAATATAACAAGTTTTTATATGGTCTAGTAATTTATAAACCCATTCTTCCCATGATCACCTTAGGCATTAAATTGTGAGAAGCACCTGAGTCTAAAATGACATTATGCAAAGTCATGTCATGAATGTTATGAATTAAATAAAAATACATAACTTCTTCATTATGTTCATCTTCTACCCTTGGTCCTAGGAAAATGGTAGGATGGTATTCTTGCAGATTTAATATGTCTGAAGGTCCAGGCTTAGTGTTAGGCATCTTGACAATTTGGCTCCTATACTTAGTGAACTTAATGATCTCACTAAAGGGAGCTGGAATTTTGATTTTGGAAATCTCATTTTCTAAATTGAAAGTATATGAAGTTTTTTCAATTTTTCCATGAGGAGGTGGTGGTGTGTCTTTCTTTGGTTCATATGTCTTAGGAGCATATTTCTTTGGCTGAGTTTTATTGGCTGTAATGGGAACATTTCTATTCCTCAAATTATATTGTTTTTGCATCTCAAATATTGCATGTTGATAACCTTTCAAGTAATCATATTGTGTCTCATTTTATCCCAGATCATGACTAGAATCATAATGTTCTTCTTTAGTTAGAAACATTCCTGACACATATTTATCTAGAAAATGAATAATATATTCTTGGAATTCAGGCTGTGTTTCGTCTTCTTCTAATATTTTTTTTTGAAATGGAGGTCTAACCTATGTATTAGGCTAATTTCTATTGTCTCTCAGTCTTTGTTGAATTTGGGGCCTCCTGAATAGAGGATTTTTGATATGTTTCTCTTGTTGTGCAGGAGGTAAAGGAGTGGCACCAAGAGCAAGCATATCCATAAGCTTCTCCATGGTCTTCATCATGGTATCAAGCTTCACATCTGAGGATGAAGAAGGCTTCTCTTCTTCCTTTAATTTAGTTTTTCCCATATTATACCTCTTGGCTGTAGCCATATTCACTTCAAATTTTATAACATCATTCTGCATGTCAGCCAAATGAGCATATTCACTTTCCCTTAATAAGATGGAAAATTCATAGTCAAAAGCTTCAACATAGCGTAATTGAGCAGCTGCTAGGGGAGGTTTGATATGAGAAGGTATGGAATTGTAAACCTTGTTAAACCTCTTAGATAAATCTTGAACATATTAATCTATGGCTCTTTTTAAATTTTTATACTCAGATATGGCTTGGAAAAGGTTTACTTTACTCCCCCACTTTGTCAAAAAAATATCTTCCAATTGATCCCGATTTTGTAAACTAGCTGGGGCCAAAGCTTTAAAACATTTTCTTACCTCCCATATGAAACTTTGAGAAAATAGCCTCATTTTTACATCCTCATCATCTACCCTCCTCTTGGTCAATAAAATCATTAAATTGGTCAACATGTTGTTCAACTGTTATTTCTTCTTCACTCCTAAAGGTTTTAATCCTAGTATAATATCCATCTTGAAGGTCATGAAGTATAGCAGGAAGGACAAGAGGAGCATATACTATAGGACTTGTAGGAGGACGAACTCTAGCCACAATGATAGGGACTGTGCTACTTGGAAAAGTAATGGATCAACTCAAGTTCTGACATTGGTAAAAAGAAATGAAGGAGAGTAAAATGTTAGGAGATGCTACAATGGGAATTTGGAGTCTAGAGACAAAAGAACTCCATTCAAGCAAGGGAACACCAGACTTTATCTTTAAGAAAAAATCAAAAGGGTCTAGCTCTTTTAACTTTTCTAAGGACTCTTTCTCTAATAACAACTCTGATGTGACAGTCTTCCAAAAAAAAATTTCTTCTTTTGACACTAGGGAAGATGTATCAATTCATAGTATTTATAAGTATAATATTATATCAGTCAATTCATTCTCAGTTTTAGACCTAAAAAACACTTCTTCTCTCTTTTCATAAAACTGTATATCTTCAGGACTTCGAATAACCTCAGAGAAGAAAGATATAACTCTTGAATGGGATGAAATACCTGATTTTGAAGAGCTTCCAATACCTCTAAGAATTATTTCTAGATTATCAACAATTGTTGGTGGGTTAGGATCTGGATTTCTCCTTGTATGTATATTTTTCGAAGCCATTTTTAAGCATGAAAATTTTTAGTGGAGTTACCAAGGTAGAATGCAGCCTCAAATTCTTTTGAGCTCCTTCTACCTCCAAGAGTTTAGTCTTTCTGTTTGAGCACAAAGGTTTGAGAAAATATGTCTTCAGACTCCTGGAATGTTATCATTATATAATTTTAAGATTGGAAAGAATAATTATATAGGACAACATCAAAACCAATTTGGAGTCTAGGATCTAGCCCTCTTATACTCAGAGAGGGATCTCTCTTTTAGATTTAACTTTGTTTTATGAAACTAATATTAGGCTAGTTATAATGATTGTAGGGATTGCTTTTTTATTGACTGTTTGGTTGGATTAGTAGATATATTTAAAATAATTCCATTGGGCTATCGAGTCATAAAAGGTTGGGTTGTTGCATCAAATTTTCAAGAGCATCCACAAGGCAAGTTAACTACGATTACTAGATCTTAAAGCATAATGTATTACGATATGAAAGAAATAGTGAATTTAGTAATGGTTAAAAGGAAATTAAGAATTTCTTAACCAGACTTCAGAAGAGAAAAAATTATATTGTAAACATAGCCGGAAATAAGGTGCTCCTTCAACAAATCTTAATATTCATATTTATGTTTTACAATCAGATTTAAATGATGCGTCGAGAGGAAAAATAATGGAAAACATTAACATGGAAAATAAATAACATCACTAGATAAACATAACTCAAGTATCATGTAAAAGTTCTTTTATTATTGATGCTCCAGCCCCAAGAGAATACAATGATCCAATCAAAAAAATTTGCAATCCAGGGTCCAACCCTTGATACTCAGAATGTATAAAGTATTTAACTAAAATCTACAATGATTGTCGTATCTACTGGGACATATGTAATTGATTACAATAGTAATTAAAATTTTACTAGTGTGACCATGAAGTGGACACGATGAAATAATTTGACATCTGGCCCTATTCTTCAAAAGGTCGTTGCTACTTGATTTGATCTATTGTTGGGCTGGTAGATTTGGGAGATACAATGTTGTGTTGATGTGTTGATTTGGCTGATATGCTACCCTTCACCCTTATTTGTATTCGCATAGGTTTTCCCACTGTTGCTCATCTGGAATCTTTATCCTAACAACCTTTCGATAGATTTCGTCTATCTATATAAATCTAAAGAAAGTGGGCCTCAACACAAAATTTTTTTTAACTTCATGTTGAATAAATATATCATTTCTCTTGGCCTCAAGGAAAGATCTTCCATTCATTGCTCCTCTAAGACCTGCAAACTTGGCTATATCCTTAGCAATGTCTTTCAGCTTCTTCACATTTTCTTTCCTGGAAATCAGTTTATCATTATCACAAATAGTGAAGGTAACCCTCTTTTAGTCAGTGGCTTGATTTTGTTAAAGAATATACTGACACCAATTTCTAAATTGTGGCACTTTTCCTCCAACTGTGTAACCAGGCTTTTCTTGGTGAGCACCTTCTTGACCTCTAGAATTGTTGTTGTTTTATCCTCAACTCCAAGTTCCTCCAATTCATACCTGCTTTTTGAATTTAGAAACATGATTATATTATTTGTAATAGGATCAACCTCCAAAGGAATAATGTCCATCTCTGCCGCTTTTTCCTTTTCCTTGACCAATTTCTCCATTTTTGTTTCCATCTGCTTTAGGTGTGCTAATTGTTCCATTATCATCTTCATCATCTCTTATTTTTGTGCTTCATTATCATCTATGTCCTTTGTTAGAGGGTCTTCAGTAGCTGAAAATTTAAGATGATGCCTTAGGGCTACTATATCTGCGTTTTTATTTTTCAGGATCTCTTCTACTGCCTCTACATTTTCTGGATCATACCCAATCTTTACAACTAAATCCTCCAATGACTTAATTCTGGTATCCTTTGTAAGAGAAGGAATCTTATCCATATTTAGTTGTGACTAAATTTTGGCCAGTCATTCCTATAATTTAGATAGGATCATTGTAGTGCTAGTCAGTGTGGATGAGATCATTTCTCCAATCTGCTTATGAATTTCCATCTGATCTATTGGGTGGATGTCCTTGAGATTAAACTCAAAAGATGTATACTTGAATCAGCAAGTGATTTTGGCCGAGAGAACTGGGATTTTAAGAAATCCATACACATATTTACCTTATTTGAATCAAAGGTTGATAGAAGCCTACTTTGTGAACTGGTGGCCTGCTTCCAAAATTAGATGTGGGTATTGGTATTCAATATCTCATTTTTCCTCTTAATCTCCCTGAAGTTGGCATACATTATTTCCTCCTTTTTCCTTGTAGCAGCAGTAGATGTAGGTGTTTGAAGGATTTGCTACTGAAATGGAGTTTTAGTTGAAGATGTAGGAGAAAATATATTTTGGCCACCTGCTAGTGAAGAACCAGGATTCTCTGAGAGTTATCACTGTCTTCTGACCTGACTCCAGGCCTTGATCTATATCCATGTGAATTATTTCTCTCTTTGTATATTTAAGTTTAAAATCCCTACTAGATGTATCAGTCTCCAAAGGTGTCTGATCATCTCTTGGTCTTTTTCCTATTTCCTATTTTACTTTTTCTTTTCCTTTGTCTTTCTTATCCTCTATATTGTGATTTTCTTGTGGAGTGGGGGTATGTATACTTGAAGATGAAATCACCTGCTTTTCAACCTCCTACAATGTGTTTTCTTTTCACTCTATTTGGTTCATGAATTGTTCAACCTCGGGCGTGTGGGTGTAAATGTAGGGAGCTGATTTGTTTCTGCCCTCTTCTTAGAGATAATGCTCAATGGGTCATAAGACCAAGTGAAGTTGTGTGTAATTTTCATCTCCTTTAGCATCCTATCAGCCTCCTCTCCCGCTTCTCTATTGTTGCAAATGAAAGAAAAAATTTAGGATTTGATATTGAACTGAGAATTATTTTTGGCTAATACAAAATGTACCTCATATGCATTTATCATCTACCTAATGTACTCCAGGGAAAAGATCCTCATGGGGAGGAACTTTGGCAGCTTGTAAGGGGGAAAATCACACCCATATATTCTAAGTTTTGTGTAGTTCTAGTACAAGTACCAGTCTCTAGTTCTGACTTGGTCTGACAACTGTGTGATCTTTCTAATGTCTTCACTGATCCTTGGTTCCACTGATTTGTTGAGGATACTGTTATAGGTCAATTTGGGCATCATTCCCAATGACCTGGTAAATTGGGAGCGAAATTATCATTGTTCCAGAATCTCCACAGAGCCAGTGCCTTCTAGAAGATTCCATATGTGTCAAAATTTGAATCCATGTGTCCATCTAACACCTTTGAGCTTGGGAACATGTCTTGCCTAATATTATAAATTCATTGATTGAGAAAACACCTTTAGTTTCCCTATAAATTGAGCACAGGTCCTAGTGCTAGGGAAGGAAGAAATTTCGTAAAGAAATGTTGTTGGATTCTCAATTGAGAGAGTGATAGGAGTGATATGCTACTATTGAAACTTTTATTGTGATGAGGCTGGGATGAAGCTAGAGTTGGTGACATCAAATCAATCATTGGTTGTAACGTCCCCCCTCTACTCATTAATAAATATTGATGCTCATTTTTCCATATATGTATCTGTTTATGTTTCTACTTTTCATATGATGGATTCTTAACTGATATATATGTTTCATGTTGAATTGATTTAACTGATTAAGATAAATAGGCATCTGTATATTGAAATCTCTTTGATTTTAGTGTTTATACTTGTAGGAACTAGTATGGTGATCTAAGTTGGATTGGAAGCTACAACAAAGGTGACAGAAGGAGAATAGGGAAACGCTTGGATCACACATCAGTTCCTTTATCTTATTTTGTGTCTATTTACTCTTAGAGAAAGCATCTGGAAATTCTTTGATCTGATGTTATAAATGCATAACACCACATTTAGGGAATTTTATTTATCCATAATTCATAATTTTGCATAACGAATTGGCGACTCCATTGGGGATGTTCCCTATCATTCGTGTTGTTTTTTCCTCTTCTTATCCACCCAGTAGCATCTACTATCGATTATTAGAATTTTGAATCAAAGAATTTCATTAGAAGTGTGTTCTGTAGCTTGAATTTTGAATCACTGTTGCGCCCAATGCATTGTTGGTCAAGACACGGTTTTTTTCATATCACTATCTCCCACTCAAGGGTTTTTTGCAACACACTGTCTCCCTTTAGAGACTGCGTTACCCCCTTATCCAACAAAATTCCCTTTGAATATGTCATTTCCATCATACTCAGTCTTCTTTTTGTTGTGTTTTCAATTGTCTGATACCTCAAAGAGACCAATGAATTTGCCTGATTCTTCCTCCTTTGAAAAGTAAGTTTATTCAATGTCTATTTAAGTGTTTTTCTTTATCATTGGCACATCAAATTCAAAGTATTTTATTTCTGCATTAGATCCATTTGTTTTCATAAAGGAAATTGTCGTTAATTTCTTCATTTCCTATAGGAAAAATTGTAGTTCCATTCTTTGTTTTTCCTAAAAGAGAAATCTTTGTTAATTTCATCATTTCTCAAAGAAGAAAACATTTGTTTTTTGTTCATTTGATGCATATAGTTTCCCTTTTGCATTCACATTAAGGGGATTGAAAAGTAAAACCTACATTTGCATATAGTGAATTGTGTGTTTTTCATAGAAAGAAGTTAGGAAAGCTACATATTAGTTTGTGCTCTTTGTTTTTTTCTCTCAAAATTGATTGCTCGTTCCCTTTAGTAGCTAGGATTTTCATTGAAAAAGATAAAATTGAAAAGTTTTCTTATCATTTTAGTTTTAATTTTAGGAATTTCCATCACATCATCATGGTGAACCTTGAAAGGAAAATTCATAAACAAGATCAACTTAAAATTTACATCAATTTACCTGAATAGCATTGGAACCATAACGATAACATTTAGAAGGTCTAGGCTAGAGACGTGTTCCAGCATTGTTAAACATAGCAGCTGTCGTTACTTGTATGCGATACATTCAGAGTGTAATACCTCACTCCACATACGTAAGTATTTCATAGCTCGTCAACGTACCTTCAGGTACATCCGGTGGTGTTATAGTACAAAAAGTATAAAGGGGTGCTCTCACTGTGCGGTTTCGCATTAGACAACACTAATACGGACTTGAGCCTCCATTTACCTTCGCGTATATTTGGAAGGACAACTTTAGGTTTCTATCCATCCATAGTGAACCAAGTTGACCACCTTGTAAAGTGTGATACATGGAACACAACATTCGGGGAGATTTCTTGCGCGTACTTCTTGGTTCGCCAGGAGGTATTCTGCAGTTCACAGTTTCTTGGTAAGCCTTTTTCCTAGAATTACCCTCTTATTTTGTTTTTTTTTTGGTCATAAAATAAATCAATCATCGTGGAAGAAGAAAATACCTTTCCCCGTTGTTTGTGTATAATTGCATTGAAACCACCTTTACCACTGGAAGTCGCTTCTGGTCGGTGAAGGTGACATCACTCTACCGAAACTAGTACTATTAGTACTTCTGGTGAAGCATCATCTTCACATATAACAGAGTTGGCACAAGTTGTTTCTACAAATTTTGGTTCATCTATTGTTGTCAATATGGAGTCCTCACAGCTACCAGTGGTCACGATCCATCCAATTAGTGAGACCATACCTCTCGAACCTGATGTTGTTCAACTGGAATTTGATCCAGATCATGTCTCTTTTTTTCCAAAACATCTGCATCCTGAAGTCGAAACACCATAAGTTGTTCCTGTATCAGTCACCCCACAATCTATTGTAGCCATTGATTATCCCATATTGCGTAGTCAACCTCTTGAAATATACTTTGGGCCTGACAGCGAAATCCTTCCACCTGGTTTAATTTCGATTGAAGAAATACCATAAGAAGAAACACCTTTAACTCCAACTCATTTTTGGGTGGAGCTTTACATGTATGAGTCTTTTCCTCAATCACCTACCTCTAATTTTTTTGATCCTATGCCTATTCGAGTTCCCGTCAATCCAATAGGGTATAAATTTGGTCAAATAACCATGCCTGAACCAACATATTCCCCTAGACCATGTGTTCTAATTACAAAAGCACCTGCTCTCGCTACCCCATCAATGTTCACAACTTCACCAGAGTCATATTTACATGGTGGCCCTATGGTCCCATCCGGTTATAAATATTTATATGGAATTTTCTCTAGTGCATCTTCAAATCCATGGAATTCACTAATGTCATCGTTTGGTATTCTAACTGGTAAACCTATAGTGAGTACTTAACATCTTGATCCTTTATATCCATCATCAGGGCAATATCAAGCTGCTCCATCTGGGTATATTCCATCTAGTACAATCTTAAATGGACTCCCTGCATTTGTAGAACATTATCTTCCATCTTATTATACTCCTCATGCTGGGGGGAAACCTATGGTCACCCACTTTGACAATACTCTGTCATTATTTTGTCATCCTAATGTCGAAATGAATGTTCTTCAATAACAACCCACTCTTCCTATCCAACCACAAATGGTTGTACACTCGTATCAATTGGTTCAACCTGTTCCACCCACATCAACTCCACTTGTTAATACATATTTACCCCCGTTACAGACTCAAACTGTTGTACCTGAATAATTTCAAGTGGGTCCTTCAACCCAATTCCCTCAAGTTTTGGGCCCTTAGACTCCAACTCCTTTGATTATCTTACAACAACCACCTATATCCGAAATCATTTATTCATAAGATGGATTACCATATTATGGGATGTCGCAGACACAACCAGGTTATACCTATCCTCAACCGAATCTAAGTTATCCTAATTTGGGTTATAACATTGGTGGATAGACCCCTTGGTAGCGACAGGCCCAAATTATACAACCTTCATTTTAATAAGTATCGTACCCAGGTTTTGGTCAACAGAATCCTCAAGCATTTGCTTATCAAAACAACCCCTCTATGGGTTACCAGCAACATATTCCTTTTGATGGTGCTCAAATTCCTATTTCCCAAGAAATTCCATCATGCCCTGGCTATGATCAACCCAACCTCAATTTATAGTTCCCCTTTTTTGCAAATTTAGAGTTATCGAATTTAAACTGGCTCACTAATGATCCAATCAACTATGCTCTTTGGTGGTTGATGATACCTCATAAATTACCCTCTGATATTCCTAATTTCAATGCAAACCGTGGGGAAGTCTCGTCGACTCATGTTATGACTTATCATTTATGGATAGAGGCGATCCCACTAGCCCAGATCGGGTCTGGCAACAATCAATTCATGCAATGACGTTGGTTCCTAGTTACAAAAAGACAAAGATTGCGATAAGTAGCCTACCTCAAATCCCACGTAGTTTTCATTGAATAAAAGATGACGTTTCCCATCCCTCACATGAAAGATCACAATCCTTCTGTTCGACACGTCCGAACACCTGTACACATGCAAGGAAACGACGACATACAACGTAAAATCTAAAGCATGTAACTATACATCAGTCAGAGAGGATATAATTCATTACATTACGTAAAGAGATGAACACATGAATGGAACCAAAATTAGAGTCGCTTATATTATAAATGACAAAAGGGATATTACAACCAAATTCTCTGACGCTATGATCTTCCTTCAGCGGGGCTGGTAGTGGAGCGTGTCTTAACAAAGCATGTCAAGAATCTGGACGAAGCTCTCTCTCTTTGGCTTGGCTCTCAATAGTTGCCCAGCTATAGTTTCCTTCCTACAAGTTCAGCTAGCTTGCTAATGGAGAGGGCAAGCTTTTATAGATGGAGGAAAGGAAGTTGGGATCCTTATAATCATGGGATAGGCTCTATCTCTTAGGAAGGTTCCATGATAGGTGGAAAACCACTTCCTATACATGGAGATCCAGAGCCAAACCTCTCAACTCCTGTTGATGATTCATTCAGGAGTTTGTTGAAATCAAACTTCTGCCATTTATTTTTTTTAAACATCCCTTATTAAGCTTAGCACGAGTGAATCACAGGGACAAAGTGCCAGTTGGCGTGCCCTCTAGTGTGGATTTACCCCATTGGCAGGAGGGATGAACTAGCTAGTCACACCAAGGCTAAAACATCTGTTTTTATGGTTTCTCAGAGGAAATGTTCTTCAAGAGAATGTTTGTCCTTATGCAAGAGGATGCCATGAAGGTGGTTTCAGGTCATTTTACTATTCACGAGTCATGAGAATAGTCCTCCAACATATGGGACAAGGGATTGTAGGGATGGTGCAAAAATGTTGTGTAACAGATGCCCCCTAAAGCATGAGGTCCGAGAGAGAGGGAGGGGTGAAATGCTTTATGAGAACGCACCCAACTGAAAACATTGTCGTCGGAGGACCTGAAAATACAAATACAACTAATATCTCTGATACATGATATGTGGTATGGGCGTAGCCATCCGTAATAGAGCATACAATAACCGGGATCCAAGGTATGGATGCAGCCATCCAACAAAGAAGGATCAACAAGTAGACTCAGGTATGGTCGCAACCATCCACTCAAATGAGTCATGTAACCAATCATGATAATCCACAAAAATTCCACAGCCTAGATTTCATCAGACAAAATCTAGGGTCTTGCGCTCCATCTCGATCCAAACAGAGTACAAGTCCAAGCATGTGAATAAGTGAGTTGAATTCGAACACCGAGAGAATCATCCGATCGAAGGCAAATAATGAAAACCTTGCATCAGATGCGAAGAACCTGCCATTGTGGCATGCCGGCTCCAAGGTACCTGAAGGGAGTCTCTGGATCAGCTTCCTGGATAATGAGCTGAAGTCGACAGGAAGTGACCTTGATCGAAGGTGGGCCATAGTGTTTCCCACATCATCGACACAAGATAGAGGAACATGATGTTTGCGAATCAAGATTAGTAGAGAATCAGAAGGAGGTTGAAAAATGAAAAGGCCAACTTCTCTTGAACATATCGGCGGCACGTCACTGGATTTGGTAGTATTTGAAATCAAAGGATCTGAGGTCATGATGACGTGGCAAAGAGCAAATGAGTGGTCAAAAGAGATTACCCAAACCCATGGAGAAAAGCAGAAAACAAGATGAGATGTCCCCAACCCACATGAATGCAGACAAGTGCAATGTTCAAGAGCGACATACTACCGACACGACGGTGATGTTGGTTCCATTTTCCCCCACCATTTCTAGTGAGTACCCCAATTATTTTTGAAAACAAGCTTGAAGGGGATAGCATATGCTTGTGATATAAGTTTGTCCTTCAGAAAAATCCAACCTAGTACATTTAACGAGCCCTAGGAAGGAGGAACTTGAGTATCGTCATTACGACAAAGTCCGATGTCATCAGTTTTTAACGAATCTAACAAAGGAAGAACTCGACATCTTTTCATGTTTAAAGAGTTTTAAAAGACAGTGGAAAAAAAAACTCCAACAGTCCCTTTTCGTAGATAGTCTCGCAGATCCGAAAAGGTAGAAAACTATATCTGAGAGAACCTCCTAGTGGCGAAAGGCTAGGGTATTCCATTTTCGTAAATAATCTATCCCAGCCTGAAAAATGGGTAAGCGTATACTGGGTATATGTCGTTTCGCAGCCAATTTAACGAGCTCAAAATGACAAGTGACTTGAAAATCTTTTCAACTTTAGGGAGTCAGAAAAGAGTTGAAAGATGAATCCAGTAGTGACTTTTTTGTGTTTTTACCGAGTCTGAAAAAGTATAAAATGCAACTTGTCTCGTTGTCCTAGTCGCGTGAAAACCTGTTGCTACACAAAAAGAAAGCATAAAACCCATTCTTCGACAAAAATATGACAAATATCAGAAAAATAATCTCCAAAACCTAAATTTGATTTTGAAAATTTATAAATATGACCAAATACTAAAAAAATATTTACTTTTTACTTTTTACCTCTTGTGCACAACGATAGTGAGTTATTTCCATGCGATCTTGTGGTGACGATTGTGGATGATCCAGTGCATCATTCCAGATCCCATCTTTTCTAGGTAAGAGCCACTTCCATTAGCTATGTTTTAATCCATATTTAATATATTTCCATTGTGATTTGGCATCCCCAAGGGGAGGATTTGCAAATTTAGGGATTCCACGGTTGGCGTGGGTATGAGGCATGGACCCGCGCCAATCGAGCTCTTTTTTCAAATGGGTCATGCCAGCTAGCGCAACTATTAGCAAAATAGTCGCGCCAACCGCACAACCTCATATTCTGCTCAAATTTCACAAAAATTGAACCAATCAATTGAATTTTTGAATGCCCAAGGGATCTTATGATGTGCTTATGACCAATTTGATGCAGGTATAAAGCCACAATGGTGATTGAATGGAAATAAAGGGAGCATAGTGAAGAGGATGAAATGGTAATGAGCAATGCATGAATGCTCTTCGGAATTGCGGATTAAAGAAATTCTTCTTGACACCATGTCTCAGGGCACAACCTGAATTGTTACAATATTTGATAATTATCTGGGATGAGAATCAAGAGAATTTTAGGCTTCGAGATCAAGTGCTTGAACTTGAAGTGTCCGATGTCTACTTCACCACTAGATTGTCTCGCAGAGGTCTAGTTCTGATTATGATAGGTACCAGGTCTTCTGGTGAAAATATGTCGATGGTTATGGAGAGAGTGTGTCCAGGGGCACAAACAGGATCAAGTAGTGGCAAAGTTGAAATTCACACTATTCCCGATCTAGCACTCAGAGTGGTGCCACATACCATTACGCGGGCCGCAGGGTCACAAGTTCTGCATGAGGCTACCAAAACACAGATCCTCCTGGCGTTAGAATGTATGAACCTGACAGTATTTGATTGGGCCACAGCTGTAACCATGAATATCAAATGGAAATTTACTTAATGTAAAAAGGCCAAACTGAAGCAGTTTGGGTACGGGTCAATCTTGGTATCATTCATCCTAGAACGTCTACCTATCTTCCAGGGCCAGGGGGTGATAGTCGCAGATCCACCTTTGAGAGAGCCACGTATGGCTCGATGGGCAGCATTGATGCCTAGAGCAGGAGGGGGCCAGCAAATGTCATGGCATCTCAAGTTCTTCGGATGGCTTCGGCGACAGTTGATTGTGATAGAGGACTGGCCCTATGCTGGTACTGATTTCACAGGAGACCCAGAGCTTCCACTCTAGGAAGGAGATGATTGGGATGAGGAGCTGGGTAAGAATCTTTTTGATTTTATGAATTTTTTATTTTATTTTATTTTATTTTATTTACATGCATGTTCTAACAACTAATCCTATATGTATGCAGATGTCGACCCAGAGAGGCCCGCTGGGATGTCGCTGATTGCGTGGAGGACCCCTCTCGCCTATGACCCTCAAGGTGAGGGGGGCGAGGGGAACGAGCTGGTTCAGAACTTAGAGGGAATCGTCCATAGGATTCCTGATTATGCTCGCCTAGCTGATGTCCCTATGGCTTATCATAGGCACACCGTAGGGGTGCCTAGTCGCCTTCATCGCTTACTGAGGCGATTGGTGCAGGCAGTAACATGCTACCATGAGCACCATGCTGATTAGTCACCTAGGATTTTCATATGCATATTTTTGAGAGACATGTTGTCTCCGGATGTAATTAAAACAAACACACATATTTTTGGGATTTTATATCATGCACACACTGCAAACATTTCACACACACACACACACACACACACACACACACACACACACACACACACACAGATATATATATATATATATATATCTATTTCTGCATGGATCTTTTCACATATGATGATTTTTTTACAAGTTGCGTAAATTTCTATTTAATACCATGTTAGCTACTGCATCTATTAATGTATTCATTCATCTAGATATATGCTGATATGTGATGTAATCAAAATTTCTTTCCAGTAAACAAATACGTATATACAGTCTTAAAATGGATGGGTTCCTAACTAAATAATGACCATTGAGCTGTAACACTACAAGATATGAGTCTAGATATACAAGTAATTCATGAATACCGAGGTTAACGGTCTGGTTCAATAACTCCAAAATGGCACTATATTCCGCGACATTATTCATAGAAGGCCCTAGACAAACACCTTGTAAATTAACTAACTCACCAGCAGGATTGTATATTACCCAGGCTACCGAAGACAGATTCCTGGTACTGCGGGAGGCACCATCCGTGAAATCAACATAAGGATTAATAGATATCTTCACAATCAGGAAGACCCAATCAGCAGAAATATGCTTACAAAGCACACCACACCACACATGCATAGAAATGAAGAAATCACCTATGTACACACACTACACAAGAATGATTCAAGCGTAATAATTCTTCAGGTACAACTCGTTTATGGGTTGCGCCAAAGGAAGGCCTTCATAATCGATCAACTCATAGGCCCCATTTTTTAATATAGGTTTAATGATATAGGGCCCATGCCACATAGGCTGGAATTTTCCTTCCCTAAGATTATCATGTGCTTGATCATACAAGAGGATGAGGTCCCCTTCGATAAAAGAGCATGGAGAAACCGTTTGATCGAAATTTTCTTTAACCCTCTTTCTATGTGCCTCGATAACCAAAGCATCCAAGCGGCGAGTTTCATCTAGTATTTCCAGATATAGGAGACATTCTTCCTCTAGGGAAGTTTCAGGCAGTAATTCCACAGACAATTTTAGTGAAGGGATCTCACATTCAACCAGAACAGTAGCTTCCAAATCATACACCAACTGGAAAGGTGTGAATCCGGTCGCGCTCTTCACTAACGTTTGGTAGGCCCAAAGAGCTAAGAACAATTGGAGATGCCAGTTGGATTTGTGTATACCAATTGTTCGTTGAAGCATCGTGACAAGCACCTTATTCACGGCCTCAACCTGGCCATTTTCCTGAGGGTTGTATGGCATCGATATGTCGTGACGCAAGCCCAACTTTGATGTTAGCTCTGCCATCATGTAGTCCAGAAAATGAGTGCCATGATTGGTGATTATGGCTTGAGGAATGTCGAAACGCGTGATCACATGGTTCAAAATGAATTGAGTAGTTGTCTTACCATCGGTTGCTAATGTAGGCATCGTTTTGGCCCACTTGGTGAAGTAATCTACGGCAATGATGATGTAAGCATGCCCGCTGGTCGAGTGAGGCTTATGTTGTAGCCTCTACAACACCATCCAAAAAATCCCCACTTAAAATTTTTTTTGGAGCCCCTTGAACTTAAAGAAAAACCAAGTAAAGAGTCTAGAAGGCTAAGTCGCAAAGTCGCAAAACTCTATTTTTTAGAAAACTGCGACTCCGCGACCTTGCGACCACGCGACCTAAGGGTCACAAGGTTGCAGGGTCGCAGGGTTGCAAAACTCAACTTTTAAGGAAAACAGCGACCCCGCGACTTTGCGACCCCGCGAACCTAGGTCGCAAGGTCGCAAAGTTGCTAGGTCGCATACCTTCTGAATCACTCGAATTGCAACCTTGCAACCTCATTAAATGCTCGCACGTGCGACCCTTTTATATAAACTACGTCACTACGTCGCATTTTTGACATGCAGCGAATAGAAAGAAACAACTCTGACAGGTCGACTGGCATGCGTTTTTCCCGGGTAAGTTGCAATTTTCCCTCCCGTTGTTTCCCTTTTGGTTATTCTTGCTAAATCCTAGACATCCTCAGGCTTTAAATTGTCAATTTACCTCAACCCTTGTCTGTATTTCTTACTTAGGGTTTTCTGATTCCTGTTTTCCCCCACAGTGCCCAAAATCATCATCATTTCTTGTCTAGACTTCCATGGCTACTCCCCTACTCCAAGGACTATCCCTTTACCTTGCCTGGACCCTTTTGGCTTGTCATTCTCCCAGTTAAAGGGAAAAACACTCCACACCGCGCGTGCCCAAAACCCCCAGGGAAGCCCTAGCATGACTTGCGACCCCGCAACCTAGTCGCAAGGTCGCAAGGTTGCAGTTTCCAAATTTTTCGACATTTGCGACCCCGCGACCTCGCGACCCAGTCGCAAGGTCGCAAGGTCGCATTTTCCCGGTTTTTCTAAATTTGCGACCCCGCGACCCAGCGACCTAGTCACAAGGTCGCAAGGTCGCATTTCCCTGGTTTTGATAAATTTGTGACCTAGCGACCCAGCGACCTAGTCGCAAGGTCGCAAGGTCACATTTTCAAACTTTTTCATGGTTTGCGACCCCACGATCCCGCGACCTAGTCGCAAGGTCGCAAGGTCGCATGTTGGCTACTTTATCTCAAACTGCGACCCCGCGACCCAATAGACCATTTTTTCAATTTTGCTTGTGTCCCAGCTAAAATCATTGACAAATTGTAATTGGTATTTTATCATCATGTTGATCTTATCATGGGAATATTTCATGAATATGACAGGTGAACTTGAAGCAGATGCAGAGTGTATACCTGTTCTCTCAGATTCCAGCGACATGGCACCCCCAGTGTCCCGGAAGAAAGACAAGCACGTGGTAGTGGAAGAGGCGGAGATGGACATACCAGTGTCCCCACCCCCGATATACAGAGATACCCTTTATACATTTGCAAAAGGGGACAGCATGTGATGGTACCAAGTGTACCATGAGTTCGCCATAACGGAAGCAGAATTTCCAAAAGACCTCCCGGATTGGGAGGTATACTTAAAAATCAAAAGATCCAACCTGCATTTAGCAGGTGCTCATCCGGCCATATTTCCATGTCCCGAAATGATAGATTGGATCATACAAAAAACAAATGCCAAGAATTTCATGATCCGAGACAGCAAAGGTAAGGCTTTCGCAATGCTCGTAGGCTCGGACGCCCATGTTTGCTACTCGTTGCCTCGACAGGAAGAAAATTTTACAGAAGAATGGGCTCTTGCCCATGCAGTCCCTATAGTTGACACTATCAAGCAGTGGTGGGCGGAGCCCGACAAATTTAAAGTCAAGAAAGACCAAGAATATCCAGTGGCCAACCTGAGAAAAGTATATAAATTAGTAGCCGCCATGCTTTGCAGATTGTACGGGCACCCCAACGCCACCACCTTCAATGACACATGGGCTACTATCATGGAATATGTAATGGTGCATGGCACCCATTTCAACTGGGCTAGTATATTGATGACCTCAATGCATACAAACTTGTCCTCGACATTGGCCCCAGATGAAGGAATGCCTTCTAAGTTCTATATGGCCTCTTATCTATTGGATGTCGTCTATGCAAGGTTGCATTTTGAGGGATGGGAACATAACTGGGATCCCACGCAGACCCGTGCAATTCATCCACAAACCAAAGTGTTCTTGGAATCCAGGTATAAACAGGATATAGAACCAATTTCTCAAATATTCATCCCCGCCCTATTCAAGAAATTATTTGGCCAGGATGCCCCTTGCATGTCTTGGCGAGCCAGGGAGACTCTAGGCCAAGTGGCACATTGGTTTCCATTCACTGGATATACTTTCATCTGAGTCTTCAGCTCGTTCAGGGCACCACATGCTATGCCTTGCTTCGTTACAGACAAGATGCTCATACAAGAGGTATGCTTCCAAATGACCTCGGGTTTCTCAAGTGTCCTGTCCGAAGGTAAGAAGAAGCCCTGGTCCGCACTACCCCTCACTATCGACACATACACAGTTAAAGATTTCATAGAGGTAGGGGCTAAAGGAGAAGAGATTAAAATTTATCGCCTAAGGGCTTTAGAGTACCGAACATATGACCCGGAGAGGATAGTTCCCGAACACTGCAAGAAGGCCAAATTCAAATGGAACTACCAGCATGTAGAACGCCCGAGAGAAGATGAGATAAGAAACTGGTATAATGTAGATATATAACTTGCTCTCGGGGCGGACTCTGGCTAGGAGGATCTGGATGATCAAAGTTTGGAGGACAGGAGCCGTAAGTTAGGAGGTGCCTCTTCCTCTCTAGCTAAAAAGCCCTAGACCAGCACAGGGCCTGACACCTCTTCCCAACAGAAAGAAGCAGAGGCCAAAGCCCAGGAAGAGAGAGAAAATAAGATAAAAGAGGACGAGGAGAAGCACAAGAAGAGTTCTAAGGTAGATCAGAAGAAGAAGCAGGCCGAGGAAGCTAGGAAAGAAAAGAAGGAAAAACAGGCACAGGCTGCAGCAGAACAGGCACTCAAGAAAGAGCTTGACAAAGCAGAAGCTGAACGCCAAAAGAAAGCAGACCAAGCTACTGTAGCCGAGCGAAAGAGGAAAGCCGAAATAGAAGCAGCGGCAGAAGCAGAACACAGGCGGAAGGAAGAGCATGAGAAGGTGGAAGCTGAGCGCCAACAAAGGGAAGAAGAGGAAAAAAAGAAGAAAGAAGAGGAGAAAAAGAAGAAGAAATATGAGGAGGATGAATTGATAGAATACATCGATGTGTCTCCCCTCGAAGTACCTCTAGGTAGTACAGGAACCATGCTCTCCGATGTTAATTCTCCCCAGGGGCAGGAGGAGGAGGTCTTCGACCTCACCAGGCTCACATTTGACCAATTCTCTTTCAAAATCCAGCAAGAGAAGAGAAGGTCCCTGGCACAAAGTCCTTCTCCCGCATCCATGGTTGCAACTGAAAAATACATATTCCTTGATACTAGGACTAATCCCGTGATGATAGCATCGGCAGGCACGGCTTTCGCCATGGCCACGGAAGAAAATGTCACCAGAATGAGTAGAGAAATCATTTCTCTACAAAACAGACTACGAGCAGTGGAGTAGTGGGAGAAGAAGGCGGAACAGGAATGGTCGGCGTCGGAAGAAGAGATGCAACAACTCCGAAACAAGGCTCCCCCAGTCAATGAAGTTCCACTTGCCGTTCTAAAAGAATGCAATGTATTAGAGGCGACCATGAGGTAGGTGTATGGGGAAATGTTCACCATAAAACAAACAGTCGCCCCATTGGTAAGAGCACGAGAAAAAACTATGCAGAAGCACGAGCAGCTCAAGGAAGCCTCAGTTGCCTTAGATAAAATGATGAACTGGATAGTACAATACCCTCAAGCTCCCAAGAATTTTCCTAAGAAGGATTGGATTCATACACAAGATGCCAAAGTCCAAATCCAGATGAAGATGCAATCCAAGGACAAGCTATCCAAGGATCTGGACAAAGTAATGTCTTCATACGACCACCTAATCAGCGGCATAGACTCGATGCACACTCTTCACCACATTCCTTCGCTAGGGGTATTGGACGAAAGTAAGACCTGGGATCAAGTAGATCAAGAAATCCAGTCATTCCTACAGCCCATCAAGCAAACTATTGCAACCTCCAAGCTCACAGCATCACAAGAAAATCTAGGTCAGTTTCTTGTCGTGCCAGTGTGGATTTACACCAAGCTCGCCTCCCTTTCAAACCAGATCTCACAAAAGAAGGAAACTCTAATCCCGAATGCTCTAGAGTGCATGCATCGGTTGAAAGAGGAGGTCCCTCTAGTCTCTCCCATAGCAGTAGAATACCAGACCTGGCAGGACTTCCTCAAAGGAAAGCAGATTGATGTTCCTAATCTCTCTGTTGCGCATCCATCTCCATGACTTAGTGTCAGTAGGTCGTAGGTCGCACTGCCCACTAGGTCGCAGGTCGCACTGCCAAATAGGTCGCAAGTCGCACTCACTAGCTAGGTCGTAGGTCGCAATTTTCTCCCAGGTCGCAGGGCAGCTCAACCAGCGGGCAGGCGAAGAGTCAGGGAGCCCAAAGGGAAATTTTGATCTATAAAACCCCCTCCGGGAGAAATGTAACAGGGGAATTTTTCTTTTGGAGACTCAAGAGATATACAACATTATATTGAAAGATAACACTCTTGTGCATATGAATACAGATACCTGTTAAAAATCCCTATGGATATGATGTGTTTTGGATGTGCTAACACTATGTGTATTTCTCATATAGTTTCAAATATCTTTTGATTAATGAAGCCGCGCTTTTAATGGCATCATTTATGCATCATGGCTATATGTGCTTGTGTTAATGATGTTCAATTTTTCATTGCTCTTTTGATGAATGTTAATGACCTTGTTTATTAGCCTTTCGTTTTATCTTTCAAGAAGTAAAGGGGCATATCACCATAAAGAACTATTTCTTTTGTGGTAAGAATACCTCACAATCATAACCCCAAATATGTGTTGCTAATGACACCTCCTTCGGCGTATATGTTTTGTTTATTGTCTTGCTACACATAGTGCTATATACGTGTTTAATGCATCAATCATGTATTATGTATCATGTGAATAAGTGTGTGTCCGCATGTTCAATCAAGTTCTTTTGAGACCAAAGGGGAAGGTGACTTAAGCAGTAGCTAGACCCACACCCCGGACGGGATCCCTATTTCAAAAAGGTTCAAGGCCTAATTGGGACTTTCTACTGGGTAGATCCCCTACTGTTGGCCGGACCAATTTTCCCATAAACAGAATTGGCGCTAGAAGGAGGGCCTGAATGGCAGCCTCCCAGCATACAACCAACATTCCATCACAAAATCCCCACGGGGAGGTCATAAATAATGAAGCCATCCCACCATTGGAAGATATTCAAGGGATGGAGATGTTGTATTATAAAATTACCGACGCACAGTTGAGGGCCTTGGGCCCAGCTGCCCGCAATCTCCTCAGGGATTTGCGTTATGCCCCAATCATGCAATTATTGTCCCATACTAGAACCCTGAATGAAAAAATCGCTCGTAATGGGGCCCTGGTGTGCACCGTGCCCTAGTTGGTGAATCTCATGCTTGAAGACCTCGCCGCCGCTTCTCAGCGTGACGAACCCATCCCCGAATTCCAAGACGGCGATGTGGAAGAATTTGGCCCTACTGAACCTTTTCCTGACCCTCAGCCCAACCAAGCCCAGCCTAACAACAAGCAAGCATGCCCTCCACCTGGGGAAGGTGAGGGAGATATAGGCCAAGGGAATGAAAGTGACAGAAATAGAGCCCACAGAAATGAAGGCGAGGGAAATAGAGCCTGCAGAAACGAAGGCGAGGGAAGTCGAGCCCGCCGGACTGGAGGTAGAGGAGATAGAGGCTGAGGCCAAGGAAACCATGCTCACAACCATCACCTAAACTCAAATAGGCCCCCTGTCCACAACTGGGGATATCTTAGAGACTTTCCCTACCATGAGAGACATCAAGATGAACACTCTCGCCATGAGGGAGGAGCATCGGTATCAGGTTCGGGAGGTGAATCTGAGCCTAAGTTTAAACATCACTAGTGGGCTAGGAGGGTGCAACCATTAGCTTGGATGGCCCAGTCACCATTAAATCTTATGGGCCCTCTCCAAGACCTGCCTAGGCACCCGGAGAAACACCTCCCCAAGTTTGATCCCGAGAAAGGCACCTTCGCTAAGGATCATATAAGCAGTTTCTATCTTTCCCTGCAAATCATGAGGGTTTAGTTAGATGACGTTGCTAGCCGTCTGTTTCCACATACTCTTGAAAACAAAGCGACCACTTGGTACCGATCCCTCCCAAGTGCCTCCATCACATCGTGGGACCAGTTTCGACGTGCATTCTTGTAGAAATTTTCAGAGGACAAAACCCCTTCCATGCTCCTCACGGAGCTAAGCACCATCAAGTGCCACAAGAAAGAGAAGGTGAGAGACTTCAATCAACGCTTTGCTACCATACTGCAAAAGTTTCCCCCAAACCTGGTATTGGATGACGCTATTACCATTGACTATTATACAAAAGCTCTCCCTAGGGATATTGCTGTCTTCGTGAAACATGAAGCTCAGCCCACACTGGCAGCCAACTACGCAGCCGCCCTCACTATAGAAAGATACATGCTTTCTATAGTAGCCATAGATCATGAGGGGAGAGATGACCACAAACCAATCGCAAAAAGGGGTCAGTCTGCCACAAAAAAAACCGCAGATAAGGATAAGGATGCTTTTGACTTCGAGGGTATAGCGAAAACCCTCAAGCTATTAACAAATGACGTCTCTGACTTGAAGAGGAAAGGTATAGAATCCACAACTAGTGCCAAGGCGCCTAAGCCCTTTTTCAGAAAGAGCAACCCCAACACCAGCCAACCTCCATCCAACCTAAACATTGTTCTGAATGTTGAAGAAATAGGAAAAGATAACTTCTGCTCTTTCCACCAGGCTGCCCACTCTGAAAAAACATGCCCGCAGTGGATTGGTAGCATGACTGTTGTGGTAAACCAGTTTCTGGATGATCAAACCCCAGGGGATGCAGGGGAGGATGATGTTTCTGACCATGATGAAGAGTTGCCCCTAGATGAAGAACCGGCATCCTCAGTGCTTGCATTCGACGTTATCTGAGGGGACAACCATATTACAGTCGCCGATATCAACATGGCAGACAATCCTAAGGCCCCACCTGTAAGAAACTACAGCCTTAGGAGCAAAGGACCGGTTCCCGAACCATCCTTTGAGGAGAAGAAAAGGGATTTCTTAAGGAAAATTCTGCCACCGGGGAATGAACAGCAAGCTGCCCCTAAGAAGCCCACCAATGACCATACCCAAGAAAATCAGAAAAGCAAGCTCCCGATGGGGTCCACCACAACCACTACCGAACCTGGTCCCCAATCTGATTCCACATATAACATTGTAGAGGACATGAAGAAAACCAGAGCTAACATATCCCTCTATGAGCTTGCTCACATCACGAATCAATGATAACTCATTCTTAAAGCCTTCGACAATAACTCAACTACTAAGCTTGTGAGCAACACCTCTGCGCAACCTAGTCCAAGTGTTCAGTCCATCGTAAATGCCATCAATGAAAATTCCAGGGGGTCTACTCCTCCTTTCATCCTGTCTTTTGAGATCTTCAACTTCAACGTCCACAACTATCTAGTTGACTCTAGTGCCTCCACGAACATCATGCCATTATCTGTTTGTAAGAAACTGAACATCCGCCCAGAGAAAACTGACGCAAGGATCATTCAACTTGACAGATCTCAAGTGCCAGCCGTATGAGAACTGAATAACGTCATCTTCCACCTCTCGTTCGATTCTAGAGTCCACCAATGCATCGACATTGTAGTCGTGGACATTCCGAAAGCCTACGGTCTACTACTTAGTAGGGACTGGTCCAGCAAGCTGCAAGGATATTTTGCCACTGACTAGTCCCACCTTTGGCTTCCTTACAAGGGCTAGAATAACCAAATCAGGGTCGAAAGTGAGCCTTACATGAAACATACTATGACTAAGTTGGATGCTACTAATGAACCCATCATTTTTTCCCAGGAGGAGCTTGGCATGTGCTTCTTGGAAGCCATTTTTGGATGTTATCACCCTCCTCAATCTACAGTAGATCCCAAGACCCAGTCTGAAATAACACTTGTCGCAGAAGATCAATTCACTCCCGTCTCACACCAAACTGAAGTCCTGCCCCAACCTGCAACGCCAAAGGAGCTAGAAAATGATGTATGGACCCTATACTATGACGGTTCCAAAACTCTTGACGGAGCTGGTGCGGGCTGCATCTTGCTGGACCCTCAAAAGAATAAATTTTTGATATCGTGTAGGCTTGAGTTCCAATGCACAAACAATACTACAGAATATGAAGCTCTAATCCTCAGACTCAAGAAAGAATTGGATTTAAAGGTAAGGTGATTACGAGTTATTGGAGATTCCGAGACTATTACTCGGCAGGTACGCAATACCATTCATTGTTTGTCTCTGCATTTGAAGGCTTATCAGCAAGAGGTATGGCGTCTTATTTCTGCTTTTGATGCTTTTGGAATTAAATATGTTCTTAGAATGCACAATGCAGCAGCTGACACTCTGGCTAATGCTGCTGCTAGATTTACACCTTTGAGGGACGTTTTTTCTATTGAAGTTATATATAGACCCTCCGTGCCAGATAATGTTACTAATTTATGCATTTTTTATGATGATCAACAAATATTGGAGTTTATGCTCAACACTGAAGTGTTCAAAGACGCGGTGATTGATGAGGCGGATCACGATCAAGCCTTGCAAGAAGAGCATGACAAATGTAAGGAAAACCCCATGCCTAAGGGGATAGTATCACTTGAAAAGCTCTTCGACCTGCAAAGCCGGTTCCGCGGCCCCCCAAATACCAAGGTACAAATTTCCATTTTGGCACATCGGCAAGTAAATTTGGGATCAAAAGAGGACCTGAAGTTCATTAACCTCAAGAAAGAGTGTACCGACGAAGAGACACAGGCATTCACCCAACTATTTCGGAAGTATCGAGATGTATTTGCTTGGACGTATAATGATTTACGTACGTACGATACTCAAATTATTCAACACGTCATACCCATGAAGGAAGGTGTGAATCCATTCTAACAGAAGTTCAGGAATGTACACCCTACTTTGGAACCGATGATCCGGAAAGAACTCAAGAAGCTGTTGGACGCACGCATTATTTTTAAAGTTAATCACTCCACATGGGTATCAAATTTGGTCCCGGTACGGAAGAAGTCTGGCGAGATCCGCTTATGTGTGGATTTCCGAAATTTGAATCGAGCCTCGAACAAAGAAAATTACCCAGTGCCACCTATGGAACAAATATTGTAAGTTGTGTCTGGATCTGAGATGTTCTCTTTGTTGGATGGATTCTCCGGTTACAACCAGGTGCTGGTAGCTGAACCGGACAGATTGAAAACTACCTTTAGAACCAAATGGGGAACATTCGCTTCCAGGCGCATGCCTTTTGGATTGATTAACGTGGGGGGAAATTTCCAACGAGCCATGGATATAGCTTTCCGTGGTTTGATAGGTCAGAGCGTGGTAGTTTATTTGGATGATGTCACTGTGTTTTTGAAACACCGGGGCGATCATTTACACCACCTCAAACAAATATTCGAGAGGTGCAGGAAGTACGGGATTTATCTCAACCCAAAAAGAGCATTTTCGTTGTGGCAGAAGGGAATTTGCTGGGCCACATTACAACTAAGAAATGCATTGTAGTAGATCCAGAGCGGGTGAAAGCTATCGCCCAGATTCCCCCCCCGAGCAGTAAGAAAGCAATGCAATATTTCCTGGGAAAAATCAATTTTGTCCGCAAGTTCATATCACATTTCGCTCAGATAGTTAGGCCTTTGCAGGGGATGATAAAAAATAATGAAGTGTTCAAATGGAACCTTTCCGAGAAGGAGGCCTTCGCCAAAATCAAGCAGGCCATAGCTGAAGCACCATCCCTTCAAAGCCCAGACTTTAGCATAGGTTTTATCCTATATAATTTCACTTTAGATTCATCACTTGCAGCTGTCCTCACACAGAAAGATGGAAACAATGACGAGCGGCCCATTTCCTTCATGAGTACTGGTTTACAAGGAGCTGAATTGAACTACCCTGAAATTGAAAAGCAAGCCTATGTGGTCTACAAAGCAGTCAAGCATTTTAGGCCCTACATCTTGAAAAACCACATCACGATTTTCGTTCCACACCCAGCTGTCCGCTCATTGTTTGTGTAGCAGGAGCTAGGCGAGAGACGAGGAAACTAGGTGGCATGCCTGCAAGAGTATGATTTAGAGTTTAAACTAGCACACACCGTGAAAGGACAAGGTTTATGTCAAATGGCTACAGAGGCTGCAAGTTCCCATGGAGTGGAAGAAGAGTGTTGGGAACAAGAAATTGATATGTACCAAAGTGACCGCGTGCCTCAGCAGAGTAGCCCTTCTTGGTACTCTGACATTTCAGGATACTTAGCCTAGGGTGCCCTTGATCCCACTCTAACGGCTCGGAAGAAACGTGCTATAAGACTCAAAGCTACATCTTACCAGCTGATCCATGGGAATATTTTCAAAAAACATTACGATGGGGTCATGTTACGCTGCTTGGAACATGATGAAGCTCAGAATATTTTGACCGAGCTGCACGATGGACCAGCTGGAGGTCATTTTGTCGGGGATACCACTGCCCATAAGATAATGCGCACAGGATACTATTGGCCAACCCTTTTCAGAGATGTGCATGCATATGTCTGGAAGTGCATTCAGTGCCAGAAATTCGTAAACTGAGAAGCGCGGCCCGCCACCCCCTTACTGTCAGTAGCAGTGGAAGGACCTTTTCAACAGTGGGGTTTGGACGTCATTGGTGAAATCATACCTCACTCTTCCTAGCAACACCGATATATTCTTACAGCTACTGATTACTTCACCAGGTGGGTCGAGGCAGCGCCTTTATGCCAAATCAATGATCAAGAGGTAATAGAATTCGTCACTCATTCCATCATTACCAGGTTTGGCATTCCAACTTCGTTGGTTTTTGATAATGAAACTTACTTTTCATCTTTTAAATTATATGATTTTGCTCTGGAAAATGGTATTGTTATGAAACATTCTGCAAATTACTATCCCCAAGGAAATGGTCTAGCTGAATCAACTAATAAAAATCTGATCCGCATCATTAAGAAGACCCTGTTGTCCCACCAGTGCAACTGGCACAACGCCCTTCACAATGCACTTTGGGCCGACCGTGTCACGCCCAAGTCCTCCCTAGGCACCTCTCCTTATTTTCTCGTGTATGGAAAAGAAGTTTTTCTTCCTCCCCACTTATCTCTCCCTGTCCTTCATTTGTCCCAGGAATGTCATGGTACCCCATGCCCTACCTTGCAAACTCGAATTGACACCCTACTGAAGCTGGAGGAGGAAAGACAAAAAACCCGGGAAAAGTTTTCCATCCACCAAAGCCGAATCAAGAGATGGTTCGATAGAAAATCCATAGGGAATAAAAAATTTGAGGTAGGAGACCTGGTCCTAAAATGGGATAAAGCTCACGAAGAAAAAGGAAAACATTCTAAGTTCCAAGCACTATGGATAGGTCCTTTCCAAGTTAGAGAAAAAATAGGTTCCCATACGTTTAGACTACAAACCCTTGAGGGAAGAGTCGAGGTCCTCCCGGTAAATGGCCATGACCTCAAACATTATTTCACCTAGCAGCCCTTGGAGGGCTATCCTATCCTTGTACCATAGTTTCTTCTTCATCCCTTTTTGAAACTCAAAAAATAATAATAATAATAATAATAATAATAATAATAATTTTAAAACGGAAGGTCTTGTCAAAGCTACGCATTTGGAACACTGTAACAGGTTCTATGCTGATGGAAGGCCTTTTTCCGATAGACACAAAGGTGGTAAAGGCTTGCTTGTTACTGGCACCTAAAGGCAACATATGATCTAGCTCAAGTCATCAAGCGGGAGCCCACCTAGCAAGTTTGAGAGGGTGTCTACAAAAGAAAGTGCAATGCAATGGTAACTAGATCAGAAGGGAAAATAGGTACTCCATGTTATGTCAGGGCATCCGGGAAAAACCAAAGTCCTCAGACCAGACCACGAACAACCTCTCTGCAAGAAAAATAACTCGGGATCCCTCATCCGCCCAAGGCAAAAAATTGCCCATCTCAAATAAGTGCCACGAGCACATCTAAATAAGTGCCCCAGGCACATTCAAAATAAGTGCAATAGCACACTAATAAAGGGTAAAGGATTGAGAAAGGCTTCCTGTGCTGAGAGGTAATGTAGCGACTCTGCCGGGGTACTGAACAGGCTTGCTGGCAGCGGAGCAATGTTCACGATTCCTAGGCAGTGACTCCGCCGGGACCGAAAGGTTCGCTGGCAGCGGAGCAACACGATGAGGAAAAAATAATCATATCGGATCCTGTAGCTACTTGGAGTCTTCCAACTCTTTCAGTCTGGAGACCTGAAGGAATGAATTTTTGGTTAATCAGCGCCCGAACAAGCTAGTAGGATGAGCAACCTTGCGAGGTGCCAAAAATCTAGGCAATGTTGACCTTGAGGTAAAAGAAACAGCGAGCGAAAGCCCCTCCCTCCCCCCTCCAAGGCTGACTATCGGCAGAGACTTTGGGTTCATCCAATGAATCGCCATTTGTTGTAGCCTCTACAACACCCTCCAAAAAAACCCCACTTAAAATTTTTTTTGGAGCCCCTTGAACTTAAAGAAAAACCAAGTAAAGAGTCTAGAAGGCTAAGTCGCAAAGCCGCAAAACTCCATTTTTTAGAAAAATACGACTCCGCGACCTTGCGACCCCGCGACCTAAGGGTCGCAAGGTCGCAGGGTCGCAGGGTCGCAAAACTCAACTTTTAAGGAAAACCGCGACCCCGCGACCCTCAGGTCGCAAGGTCGCAAGGTCGCTAGGTCGCATACCTTCTGAATCACTCGAATTGCGACCTTGCGACCTCATTAAATTCCCACACGTGCGACCCTTTTATATAAACTAGGTCGCTAGGTCACATTTTTGACATGCAGCGAATAGAAAGAAATGGCTCTGACGGGTCGACTAACGTGCATTTTTCCCGGGTAAGTTGCTATTTTCCCTCTTGTTGTTTCCCTTTTGGTTATTCTTGCTAAATCGTAGACATCCTCAGCCTTTAAATTGTCAATTTACCTCAACCCTTGTCTTTATTTCTTACTTAGGGTTTTTTGATTCCTGTTTTCCCCCACAGTGCCCAAAATCATCATCATTTCTTGTCCAGACTTCCCTGGCTACTCCCCTACTCCAAGAACTATCCCTTGACCTTTCCTGGACCCTTTTGGCTTTGCATTCTCCCAGTTAAAGGGAAAAAAACTCCACTCCGTGCGCGCCAAAAACCCACGGGGAAGCCCTAGCGCGACTTGCGACCCCGCGACCTAGTTGCAAGGTCGCAAGGTCGCAGTTTCCAAATTTTTTTAGATTTGTGACCCCGCGACCTTGCGACCCGGTCGCAAGGTCGCAAGGTCACATTTTCCCGGTTTTTCTAAATTTGTGACCCCGCGACCCAGTGACCTAGTCGCAAGGTCACAAGGTCGCATTTCCCCGGTTTTGATAAATTTGCGACCTAGCGACCCAACGACCTAGTCGCAAGGTCGCAAGGTCGCATTTTCATACTTTTTGATGGTTTGCGACCCCACGACCCCGCGACCTAGTTTTTCGCAACGCTCGTAGGCTCGGACGCCCATGTTTACTACTCTTTGACTCAACGAGAAGAAAACTTTACAGAAGAATGGGCTCTTGCCCATGCAGTCCCTGTAGTCGACACTATCAGGCAGTGGTGGGCGAAGCTCGACAAATTTAAAGTCAAGAAAGACCAAGAATATCCGGTGGCCAGCCTGAGAAAAGTATATAAATTAGTAGCCGCCATGCTTTGCAGATTGTACAGGCACCCCGACGCCACCACCTTCAACGGCACATGGGCTACTATCATGGAATATGTAACGGTGCATGGCTCCCATTTCAACTAGGCTAGTATATTGATGACCTCAATGCATACAAACTTGTCCTCGGCATTGGCCCCAGATGAAGGAATGCCTTCTGAGTTCTATATGGCCTCTTATCTATTGGATGTCGTCTATGCAAGGTTGCATTTTGAGGGATGGGCACATAACTGGGATCCCACGCAGACCCGCGCAATTCATCTGCAAACCAAAGTGTTCTGGGAATCCAGGTATAAACAGGATATAGAACCAATTTCTCAAATATTCATCCCCGCCCTATTCAGGAAATTATTTGGCCAGGACGCCCCTTGCATGTCTTGGTGAGCCAGGGAGACTCTATGCCAAGTGGCGCATTAGTTTTCTTTTGCTGGATATAATTTCATTCGAGTCTTCGGCTTGTTCAAGGCACCACATGCTATGCCTCGCTTCGTTACAGACAAGATTCTCATACAAGAGGTATGCTTCCAAATGACCTCGGGTTTCTCCAATGTCCTATCCAAAGGTAAGAAGAAGCCATGGCCCGCGCTACCCCTAACTATCAACGCATACACAGTTAAAGATTTCAGAGAGGTAGGGGCTGAAGGAGAAGAGATTAAAAGTTATCGCCTAAGGGCTTTAGAGTACCGAACATACGACCCAGAGAGGATAGTTCCCGAACACTGGAAGAAGGCAAAATTCAAATGGAACTACCAGCATGTAGAACGCCCGGGAGAAGATGAGAGAAGAAACTGGTATAATGTAGATAGAAAACTTGCTCCGGGGGCGGACTCTGGCCAGGAGGATTCGGATGATCAAAGTTTGGAGGACAGGAGCCATAAGTTAGGAGGTGCCTCTTCCTCTTTAGCTAAAAAGCCCCAGACCAGCACAGGGCTTAACACCTCTTCCCAACAAAAAGAAGCAGAGGCCAAAGCCCAGCAAGAGAGAGAGAAGAAGATAAAAGAGGATGAGGAGAAGCAAAAGAAGAGTTCTAAGGCAGATAAGAAGAAGAAGCAGGCCGAGGAGGTCAGGAAGGAAAAGCAGGAAAAAGAGGCACAGGCCGCAGCAGAACAGGCACTCAAGAAAGAGCTTGACAAAGCAGAAGCTGAATGCCAAAAGAAAGCAGACCAAGCTGTTGCAGCCGAGCGAAAGAGGAAAGACGAAATAGAAGCAGTGGCAGAAGTGGAACGCATGCGGAAGGAAGAGCATCAGAAGGCGGAAGCCGAGCGCCAACAAAGGGAAGAAGAGGAAAAAAAGAAGAAAGAAGAGGAGAAAAAGAAGAAGAAATATGAGGAGGATGAATTGATAGAAGACATCGAGGTGTCTCCCCTTGAAGTACCTCTAGGCGGTACATGAACCATGCTCTCCAATGTTAATTCCCCCCAGGGGCAGGAGGAGGAGGTCTTTGACCTCACCAGGCTCACATTCGACCAATTCTCTTTCAAAATCCAGCAAGAGAAGAGAAGGTCCCTGGCACAAAGTTCTTCCTCCGCATCCACGGTTGCAACTGAAAAAGACATAGTCCTTGATACTAGGACTAATCCTATGATGATAGCATCGACGGGCACGGCTTTCGCTGCGGCCACGGAAGAAAATGTCACCAAAATGAGTAGAGAAATCATTTCTCTACAAAACAGACTACGAGCAGTGGAGGAGTGGGAGAAGAAGGCGGAACAGGAAATGTCGGCGTTGGAAGAAGAGATGCAACAACTCCGAAACAAGGCTCCCCCAGTCAATGAAGTTCCACTTGTCGTTCTAAAAGAATGCAATGTATTAGAGGCGACCATGAGGTAGGTGTATGGGGAAATGTTCACCATAAAACAAACAATCGCCCCATTGGTAAGAGCATGAGTAGAAACTAAGCAGAAGCACAAGAAGCTCAAGGAAGCCTCAACTTCCTTAGGTAAAATGATGAACTGGACAGTGGAATACCCTCAAGCTCCCAGGCATTTTCCTAAGAAGGATTGGATTCATACACAAGATGATAAAGTCCAAATCCGGATGAAGATGCAATCCAAGGACAAGCTATCCAAGGATCTGGACAAAGTAATGTCTTCATACGAACACCTGATCAGCGGCATAGACTCGATGCACACTCTTCACCACATTCCTTCGCTAGGGGCATTGGACGAAAGTAAGACCTGGGATCAAGTAGATCAAGAAATCCAGTCATTCCTGCAGCCCGTCAAGCAAGCTTCTGCCGCCCCCGAGCTCACAGCATCAAAAGAAAATCTAGGTCATTTTCTTGTCACACCATTTTGGATTTACACCAAGCTCGCCTCCCTTTCAAACCAAATCTCACAAAAGAAGGAAACTCTAATCCCGAATGCTCTAGAGTGCATGCATCAATTGAAAGAGGAGGTCCCTCTAGTCTCTCCCATAGCAGCAGAATACCAGACCTGGCAGGACTTCCTTAAAGGAAATCAAATTGATGTTCTTGATCTCTCTATTGCGTGCCCATCTCCAAGACTCAGTGTTAGTAGGTCGCAGGTCGCACTGCCCACTAGGTCGTAGGTCGCACTACCAAATAGGTCGCAAGTCACACTCACTAACCAGGTCGCAGGTTGCAATTTTCTCCCAGGTCACAGGGTAGCTCAACTGGCGGGCAGGCGAAGAGTCAGGGAGCCCAAAGGGCAATTTTGATCTATAAAACCCCCTCCGGGAGAAATGTAACAGGGGACTTTTACTATTGGAGACTCAAGAGATATACAACATTGTATTGAAAGATAACACTCTTGTGCATATGAATACAGATACCTGTTAAAACTCCCTATGGATATGATGTTTTTTGGCTGTGCTAACACTATGTGTATTTCTCATATAGTTTCAAATATCTTTTGATTAATGAAGCTGCACTTTTAATGGCATCATTTATGCATCATGGCTATCTGTGCTTGTGTTAATGATGTTCAATTTTTCATTTCTCTTTTGATGAATGTTAATGACCTTGTTTATTAGCATTTCATTTTATCTTTCAGGAAGTAAAGGGGCATCTCTCCATAAAGAACTATTTCTTTTGTGGTCAGAATACCCCACAAGCATAACCCCAAAGATGTGTTGCTAACGACACCTCCTTCAACGTATATGTTTTGTTTATTTTCTTGCTACACATAGTGCTATATACGTGTTTAATGCATCAATCATGTATTATGTATCATGTGAATAAGTGTGTGTCCGCAGGTTCAATCAAGGTCTTTTGAGACCAAAGGGGAGGGTGACTTAAGCCGTAGCTAGACCCACACCCCGGACGGGATCCCTATTTCCAAACGGTTCAAGGTCTAATTGGGACTTTCTACCGGGGAGATCCCCTACTGTTGGCCGGACCAATTTTCTCATCAACAGGTTACATGTCATAAAATCAATTCCCCATTTGGAAAAAAGGCCTACGGTAATGACAGGATGTAAAGGGAGTGGTGGCGCACGCATCTTGCATTGGAAGATCTGGCACGCATGACACTTTCTTTCTGCAACAATATAATCTTTAAATATAGATGGCCAGAAGTAACCCGCACGCAAAATCTTCTAGGCAATAGCATAACCGGACACATGATCACCACAGGCACCACTGTGATAGCCATTCAGAACTTTTTCATCCTTTTCCAAGGTCAAACATCGGTAGATCACATAATTGACTCTGACACAATATAAGGTATCTCCGACAATATGATATGGTTGCGATTGATCCCAAACGCAACGTCGAGCATCCTTTGTTAACTCGGACCAAAAGGTAGATGTCTGAAGGTACATGATGATGTCACCATACCATGGATCGAGAGTGCTGATTAGAAAGAGAGTTTCATCCAGGATATGATCCTTGGATTGAGACAGAACAGAGTCAGTAGGGAGAGAGTAGATAAGATCAGCAAAAACCAGTGACTTATTCAATTTCACAGTAGTGAACTCCAAATACAACTCTTGAAGGATCACAATCCATTTGGAGTACTTGCCCCCCAGCAATTTTCAAGACAAAATGTAAGTCATGGGGTTGTAGTCAGAAATCACGGTTACCGTGCGCAACAGGATGTAATGGCGAAACCGTTAAACGAAATGGACTGTGGCAAGCACAAAGTTCTTGACGTGGGCATAATGCATTTCACTGTTGAGGAGATTCCAAGATAGATAATAAACCATGTGCTCATTTTCGTCATTGTCATCCTATGCTAGAACCATGGAAATAGTGCTGAATGCGACAACCAAATAGAGGGTAAAGTTGTGATGATAGTTGGGAGGACGTATTAATGGAGTGTTGACAATCAACGTCTTAAGTTTATCGAAGGATTGTTGAGAAATCTCATCCCAACGGAAGGGAACGTCCTATTTTAGAAGTCACGTAAACCCTTTGGCCACTTCTGCATAGTTCGAGATAAAGCGACGTAAGAAATTCACTTTCCCTTGAAGACTCTGAATTTGATGCAACAAGGATGGGGATGGAAGATTAACAATAGCCTCAACCTTGAGAGGGTCAAGGCTAATTCCGTCCTTAGAGACAATGAATCCTAAAAGCCAACCAGAGTCAACGCAGAAGACACACTTGTGAGGATTAAGCCTGATGTTGTAACGTCTGCAACGGAGAAAAATCTGACGAAGATGTTCAGGATGGTCTTAGCATCAGGCTGAATGAGCCGGCAGGTCATCTAGATACGATTGAACAATATTATGTATGTCGTGAAAGGTGTAGGACATGGCACGCTGGAAGGTAGCCCCAACGTTTTTCAAGTCGAACGAGAGCTTCTTATAGGCAAATGTTCCCCACAGATATATTAAGGTGGTCTTATGTTGATCGGATGGAAGCATATTAATTTGATTATAACCCAAAAAGTCGTCCATAAGGGAATAGATCTCACTCCCTGCGCAATCATCGATGATCTGGTTTCTAAAGGGGGTGGGATAGTTGTCCTTAGGGCAAGCTAGATTGATATCTCGATAGTCAACACAGACTCAAATTGTGCCCTGCTTCTTATCTATAGGACCATATTAGAAACCCATTTTTTTAGGGGCATTGGATATATGAAGCCTGCTTTAAGAACTTTCTCAACTTCTGCTTTTATAGCAGTGGATTTTCAAGGATGCACTGGGCGCAGACGCTGGCGCACAGGCTTCGCACCAAGATAGGTGGGAATTTCGTGCACGATGATACTGGGATCGATCCTAGGCATCTCTTCATAAGACCATGTGAAAACATCTCAGAATTCATGGAAAAGGCTAGTGTACACTTGAATCTCTTTGGGAGAACAAGTGACTCCCACGTGAATGTTCTCGATGACCCCCGGTTTAACGGAGATTTCGATAGGCATTGTTGGGGTAATATTGCTCAGATTTCCTTCCAAAAGTGCTTCATGAGTCAATATTGGCGTTTGGAGAGGTGGAGAGGGAACTTGAGATGCAAAACGCTCGAGACAATTAGACATTTCCCCCAGGCCGGGCATGAACAAGGAACGATGATGTCCATAACTCCATGGCAGATCTTCAAGAGACATAGTCTCCACTATGGCTTTGTTAGACGGGAAAAATTCTCTCAAAGGATCGGGTGAATTTGCAGTGCCGAGCCAAGGGGATTGAGAATAAACATCAAGAGCCATGCTCAAAGGAGCTTTTTTAGCAGGAGGAGGATCTGATGCGGCAACGATCTCACAATAATTAATTTCAATTTGGGTCAAAGCCATCGATTCTCCAAAAGAGGTAACCTATTCAGGAGAAGGGATGATCCACAGGTCATCTGACCTAGAGATCATGTTGACTTGAACAATGTTCAATGGTGGAATGGGAAAAATACCCATGAGAATGGGGTCCTTGAAAATACCAGGTCCTACACTGTCAGGGGGATTAGGAATTTGATCCATGTATGGCACATTGTTCTCAGAGGATGTGGTAAATAAAGACAACTGATCAACAGTAATAATCTTGCCCTCATGTGGAAACTTCAAAAGTCTAAAGAGGGTGGATGGAACACAAAATATGGTGTGGGTCCAACTTCGACTGAGTAGAAGATTGTAGTTGAGTTTGGCATCAACAAATTCCACTTCAACGTTGACTGTTTTACCTTGCAAGGTGATCGGTAGACTCGCGAGAACACCCAAGGGTTTTGATTCCCTTCCATCAAATGCCTCGAGGGAATTGGGGGATGAAGTGAGGGCTGGAGAGCCGATGGCTTTCCAGTAAGAAAATGACATAACGCAGGTAGAGGCACCTTCTTCCATAATGGCTCTGTGAATATTGAGACCGTTGATGCCGACTTGTATAACAAGGGCAATCTGGTGCGGAAGTCGAGGGATGAAATTCTCTAGATCGAAGGTGAGAAGGCTGGAATCAGCCGGATCAACTTCGTCGATTGAAGATAACAGAGCTTTCCATTGGGATGGGCAAATTTGAAGCACTTCCAATGTAGACATTGCGGACAGTGCCTACGCCAAATCCTCAATAATGCTATAATGTTGAGTAGCACGGGCGTTTGGATTATTGGAAGACTTTCGAAGAACACCTTTGGAAGGTGTCCGTACAACAGGTTCAACTTTGGGATTCTAAATTTCTAAAGGATCAGAGGTAGGTGGGGAAGGCGAGCCATCAACAACTTCCTTCCTAGCTGCCTGGCATGATCTGGCATAATGCTTTGACCAAGTGGTAATAGAAACAGGTGCAGCACCATTCATCATGAAAACCTGAGACCCAAATGGTGTATATGGTGAAGGCTACTTGACCATCTGGGTCTGCTGAGGTGGAAAAGGTTCCTTAAGAACTGCCAGAGTTCCCTTAGAGCCTTTAAGGAGTTGACTAACCTCGGATTTTCGGGGACAATCTTTGGTGTAGTGGTCTTCATCGCAGATCAGGAAAGGGTACTTCAGTTTTCATTGCAAACCATCATCAGCACGTGGTTTAGAGGATTCTGGTTTCGGGGCATTGGATTTTTCCTTGCCTTCGCCCTTCTTCTTCCTTTTGGAAGCCTTGTTCGCAGGATTGGCCTAAATGGCGTTGACCTCCATAGTCTTACCATAATCTGGAGTAGTGGGAGGAGTAGAATTGTTGGAAGAATTTGATTTCTGCTTCCCATTAGAAGAGTTACGAGAAGTCTGAGAAACGAAACCAATAACACCGTCAACCGATGGGGTAGTTGGTGCTTTAGAGGTCCGAGGCTGTGGGGCATCAGTCAAGATATCATGTAACGTGCCAGGCTGAGAGTACACTAAATCGAGGTACTGGGCATGAGCGATGGCTTGTTCCTTGGTTACACATGCCCCTATAGAAATGTCCTATGCAATCTTGTTGACAAAGGAGGTAGTGAACCAGTGAGTTAGAAGCTGATCAGGAATGTAAAACTTGATCAGACGACGACGACGTCTCCACTCATGAATATGATCTAAAATATGAGTGTCTTTGTCATGTTTCAAAGATGTCAGTAGATGTGTCCCAGCTTCATAACGAACCGGTAGCTGGAAATGTGTCAGGAATGCCATAGTAGTTCTATGTACCATTTACCAGCAGCGCCGATGAGAGTGTGCTAGAAAAGACGTAGACGGATTGAGTCATCTATCCGAGAGTTCAAAGAACACCACAAATAGTAGGTCATGACATGTGCTTGGGGGTCTTCTCTAGACTTACCTTCAAATTTAGGACAATCATCGGGTACCTTTGTTGAAATCGGAGGCCAATATGGATTATGAAGAATTGGATCATTGGTCAACTTGGATACATCTGGTAATTCCAACATGGCAAGAAAATGTAACTGAGGATTAAAATGCATGACAGGTCCCCGATAAGGACCTGTACCTGTACTCCAACTTGATTGAGCATAATTCATCCCCCACTGGTTCTGTCCTAGAGGATTTTGACCATAGGGGGTATAAGCCGTATAATTGGGTTGATACGGTTGCTGAAAACTAGGATATAGGGGTTGACAACTAGGGTACTGACTCTGATTATATGTGGGCCCCATTTGAGCAGTGTACGAATTTGACTGTGGAGTATAGGTGTAGCCTGGCTGTTGAAGGTAATAACCAAAACCTTGGGGTGGGTTGTAAATTAGTCGATACTGACCTTGAAGGTAATAGCCACCTTGGGGTCGAACAGGCTACTGGTAAGTGGGACCCTACTAAGTCTGATAAGTCGAGTGCACAAGCGGGTTTGACTGTGGCATAGAATAAATTGACTGCTGAGCAGGGTTAACTGGTTGTGTAGGTTGCCCTGGTTGAACAGGTTGGCATGGCTGAATGGGTTGTCCTGGTTGAATAGGTTGACTCGGTTGATGAAGGACACCAGGCTGTCCTGGCTGAGCAGGTTGGCCTAATGGCGGGAGAGGGCTAGGTTGTGCCTAATAACCAGGTTGACCTATGACAAGACCATAAGATGGCCTTGGTTGTGCAACATTTGGACCAATTAGAAAATGAGGTTGCTAAAGTCGCACCAATGGTTGAGAAGGATGGGTTTGCCCCCCAGGACCATACAATGGTCTAGGTTGATACCCTGGTTTCCTTGTGGGTCCTTGAGGTTGCCTCGGCTGGACCACAGGGTGAGGCTGTAGAGGTTGACCTTAAGGGTTGTAAGACTGCCCTTGTGGATTGTACAACAATCCCTGCTGGCCCGAAGTTTGTCCCTATAAGGGTTGTCCTTGCGGGTCGTATAGGTAACTAGTCTGGGCCGAAGGTTGTCCCTGGAAGGGTTTTCGTTGTTGATTTAGAAGGTTTCCTAGCCTGGGTAGATAGAAAACCGTTAATATAATGATAAGAAAATGAGCGGGAAAATGAAGGGGGTTTCCCTGCTCATCATATTGATATCGAAATACGTAAATCGGGGCACCATCCAGTCCATAATGGGAAAAGTAAGGACAGTTGAGATCTTGAGAGGACTAACCAACCTCAGAGTTCGACAGCTGTAAAGACAACCAATACTCCTCAGGAGAAATATTCTTAGGAATAATAGAAGCTATGTAAATGTCTTCAGGAACTGATGAGGTCTTGGTTGACTGAGTAGTGACAACAGGCGTAGACACAGCCATGCAGACAGTAGGTCTAACAGGTATGATGTAACGAAAGGAGATGCTGTGAGAGGTGTCAATGGCGACATCCCTAATGAGGGAATAGTCGGCCTCGTGGATGGATTCAATATTCCCATAGAGGCAACAATGGCCATGACCTGACTTAAAGACCTATATCCAGCTGGGAGCGAAGAACCAGGTGAAGACATAAAAGAAGGTTTGGGGATGTCTTCAGGAAAAAGCCAGTAATCTTCACCAGAAGTAGGAATTTCCTCACTAGGAGAAGGACTGGGTGAGTCCATATCTGACCCTGTATTAATATCTTCTAAAATATGATGAGGACTAGGAGGTATAATAGTTGCCAAGAAAGGTGATCCCGGTGTAAGAGGAGGGAAGTGTTCCCCTACTCCAAATCCAAACCAAGCATTGGACAATGGCTAATTGAATTCAACTATTCCTCCAAAGGGAAGTTCAGATATGACCGGTCCCTCGTTGGGAAACTCGAATACAATAGGCTGTTGAGACTTAGTAGAGGACTAGGAGACCTCTGATGAATTTTCTGTGTAAGGACTACCAGTAGATGAAACTGAGGGTTCCGCCACTGTGACTGTAATGAAAATAGGAAGAGATAAAGACAAAGACACACGTGAAAAACCAAGGTAAACAACAACAGGCCAAAAAATCAATCTCTAAATGGGTGTGTGATCTTAGGTGATTAATTTTACCACATTGAAACTGGAAATTTTACCGTTTCATGTTTTAAGAGTCTAGAAACAAGTAAAAGATGACTCTATCACTTTCAATTTGGAAACAAGTGTGAAAGGACAAGTTCTTGATGATCTTTTCAAGTTTAATGAGTCAGTAAAGATCAAAATGACTGCTTTGGTAATCTAGGCAAATGGGTGTACTAGATATCCGTGAACTGCCATATACACCTTGGTTAAAAAATGAAGGAGAAATCAACCAAGGACTTGATGTACGTGCAAGTAATCTCCCTGAATGTTGTGTCTAGTGTATCACGGGTAGAAGGCAGTAGACTCGGCTTCCTACGGATAAAGGATAGCAACCTAATGGGGTCACCCTTTATATACGCGATGGTATGGGGAGCACAAGTCTGTACTAGCGCTGTCTAAAGCTAGATGGCGAATGACAACTACAAGGTTTAAAGACGCCGAAACACGTCACTAGCCTAGACCTCTAGATATTTCGTTAATGTTTCAATGTTGTCTTAGGTTAATTTAGTAAATTTTAGAGTTGATCTTCAATTTATGTTTCAATTTCAGGCCCTGTCAAATGCTGGATCTCAGAAATCCTCTAAATGAACACTACATGCCACAAAATATCACTTTGTTCAATGAAGAGCTATCTACGGGAGGGTTGAGAGCTTTTCAAATAACAAAAAAATGAGCGCAAAAACATCCGCTACTATCTCTAATGCAAGCTAATGAAAATAGAAAACTTCTCTCTTAGAGTTATATAACAATAGTAATGCGAAAGAGCTTTCAATTTTCACTAGGCTAATCAAAATGCAAATAATTTTTTTTTTTGTATTTTTCAATGTTTTAGAGCAAACACACTAAATGAATGAAAACAATAATGAAGAAACCAATTTGAGAAATGACAGTGAGAGGGTTGAAACAAACAAGTTCACTCAATACAAATGCACACAATCAAGACCCAAACTGATGACGAAATCCCTCAAATCGAAGAAGAATCTAGAAAAAGATCCACACAAACTGTGCAATCTTGGCTTGAAATGAGACAAAGAGAAACTTGAATGAAAGAGAGGACAATCACTCAACTAATGCAATGACACAATGGAATCTAGTAAAATGAATGCAAAGAAGTGAAAATGAAGTTGATTGGGAAAGTAAGAAACCAAAACTCCCAGGGGAGGCTCAGCACACTGAAGCACCTAGAAGCCCTAGGGCTAGAATGAAAAAATGATAGTAAAGGGAAAAAAAACAGAGGAAAAGGGCCAAAGACAGTCAAAAAAGACTTCAAGGCACTCAAAAAATTAGAAAAATGACACCAGGACCAAAAATCAAGCTCATAGAGCCCAAGAACAAGCAAACCCTAACACCAAACAGTGTTGGTGCGCCTGTTTGGCTGTAATCTACGCCAAAAAAGTGTTGGCACGGGGGCCTAACTAGAAACTGGTGCCAATTGGCACAACTGTCAAGAGGTAAACCGTGCTAATCAATTTCACTATGGGAAAATATGAAAAAGGACAAACAGAGACTGGATCAGGTCTTCTGGGGGCTGAACAGGGGTTTGACACCAAAGGAGGCAAACCAGAAGAGAAAATAAATCAATCAAAAGCCAAAAAAAATCGAAAGAAGAAATACTAACTCCAAATGACTCCCTAGTGGAGTCGCCAGTTTGTTGAAGAGGTAAATCCCCTCTGTGGATAGAGGCAATCCCACTAGCCCAGATCAGGTCTAGCAATAATCAAGTCACGCAATGACATTGGTTCCTAGTTACAAAAAGACAAAGATCGCGATAAGTAGCCTACCTCAAATTCCACGCAGTTGTCATTGAAGAAAATATTATGTTTCTCGTCCCTCGCTTGACAGATCACAATCCTTCCATTCGAAACATCTGAACACCTATACACATGCAAGGAAATGATGACATACAATGTAAAATCTAAAGCATGTAACTATACATCAGTCAAAGAGGATGTAATTCATTGCATTAAGTAAATAGATGAACACATGAATGGAACCAAAATCAGAGTTGCTTATATTATAAATGACAAAAGGGAGATTACAACCAAATTCTCTAATTTTATGATCTTCCTTCAGCGAGGCTGACAGCGGAGCGTGTCTCAACAAAGCCTGTCAGGAATCTGGAAGAAGCTCTCCCTCTTTGGCTTGGCTCTCATTAGTTGCCCGGCTATAGTTTCCTTCCTACAAGTTTAGCTACCTTGCTAATGGAGAGGGAAAGCTTTTATAGATGGAGGAAAGGAATTTAGGATCCCTATAATCATGGGATAGGCCCTATCTCTTATTAAGGTTCCATGATAGGTGGAAAACCTCTTCCTATACATGGAGATCCGGAGCCAAACCACTCAACTCCTTTTGATGATTCATTCAAGAGTTTATTGAAATCAAAATTCCACCATTTATTTTTAAAAAAAATCCCTTATTAAGCTTGGAGCGAGTGAATCATAGGAACAGAGCGCCAGTTGGCACGCCCTATAGAGTGGATTTCCCCCATTGGCGCGCAAGATGAACTGGCTAGTCGCGCCAAGGCTAAAACATCTATTTTTACGGTTTTTTAGAGGAAATGTTCTTCAGGAGAATGTTTTTCCTTATGCAAGAGGATGCCATGAAGGTGGTTTCAGGTCATTTTACTATTCACAGGTCATGAGAATAGTCCTCCAACGTACGGGAGGGTGACAAAATGTTGTGTAATAGTCTGTCTATTATTGATATCAGAAATTACAATAGTAGCTATGTCAAAAGAATTCTCCAAACCATTATAACTCTAAAACTCTCACATTTATATAGTAAGGACTCATAAATATTATTTTCCACCTTTCTCACCTTGAATTCCCACGTCAAAGGCCTATTTCAAACATGATTCCATCACTTGGAGACTCCCTAGGGATATTTCTGTTTCACATAGTTTGAATACAAAAGAGACTCTTCTTTCATTAATAGTTCAACAAATCAATTTAATAACCCTTATCAACTGCAAAAAACTAATTTTATGATTGTAATAGAGTGATGATCTACCATTATGCCACATGTATGCTGAGTTTGACTTCATCCAAGTCGAATTTTACAATGTTTTCACAAATCTAGTTAGTGAAAATTCTGAAAAATAGGCTTAAAAAATGAGTGTATAATTTCCAAACCCTGATGGATTTTTAGAAACTCAGAGAGGATTTTGTAGATGGGCCTGTGATGAAGAAAAACCTCTTTCATATCTCCAAAATCCTTTTTCATTTTGTCGGAAATCCAACTTGAAGTGGATTGCTAAAACAATCATGTACAGAAAATTTCGTAGCAAACTGTAGAATCCACCTTTTGCATAACCTTTGACCTTTTTTACTATTGGAGGAGCTTTCTTGGGGCTAATAAGCTAAATACAATTTTTTCCCCTCCTTAGTTCTCCATAAAATTGAATTTAGAGACAAAAGGAATTCTTCAGAAATTTCGTAGCATTTTTTGGCCTTCAAGCTTGGAACTCAATACGAAACTACCTGATTATGGAGAAAATTAAAAATTATCCATTTTTCATCAAAATTTCACCTATAGGTCTCAACATTTATATTTTGAAAGATTATATGAAAACTTGGTTCAAAATTCCTCTTACCCTCTTCAAAAATCATCATTTTAACTTTTAGCAAGTTAATTTAGCAATAAAATGACTACTTTAAAAATAAAAAAAAAGGGTTCAGTGATGAGATCATATATCCCTATCCTTGACAGATGTTGCAATACCAGAAGAGGTTTTTGTAAATCATAATGTTCTGAAGAAAAAAATCTCTTGTTTTCTTGAAAACCATCTCTAGCTATCGATAATCTACATTCGAAAAACATGTATAAAACAGGAAAATTCTGCATTCTAAAAATAGAGCCGAAAGACATCTATGAATATTCTAATTTGTAGAACCTTTGAGAAAAGTGAAAGAGTTTAATGTTATTTTTTACATGATTAACAATAACCTCTCTCAGATTCTTAGAATGATTCTCTATTTCACCATAAATTTCCCTTGAAGTTGACTGCTCAAAAGTAAAAAAACTGAGAAATCCTCAAATTTGCTACGAAATTGTCAAGTAGTTTCGTAACGAAATCTGCCTATTTTGCACTGTATTCACTACGAAATTGTGAAAAACTATACAAGTGGTTTTTTTTTTTTAATTTTATGACTATGCAAGTGAACCCAAGGTGGATTATTGTGGATATGACCCTAATGACAAGACTAATGAAGTGTATGTGACCTATAATAAACATGATTAAGTGAGTTTCTCATCAAATGAATGATCTAACCTAATGATACAAGGTGAAACTTATGATGAACCTATCAAGAAAATTTGAAAAATTGAGAGTGAAAATAGTGGCTCCAATGGGGATGGTGTGCCCCTGTGGTACAACAAAAAACTAGTAGTTCCAGTGCCACCTCCATTGGGTTGCTCCCATCTTCAAAATGAAAAATTGCAACATGCTCTGACCTGTAACCTTGGCACTGAAAAACCAATAGCTGCTAAAGAACTGAAAGTACACATGCTGAATTGAAAACTGAAACTAACAAAATACTTGATCTTTAAGCTAATTTTTATAAAAATGATCCTACTATACTTTCTCTGCATAAAAACTGAATCAAGTGGTCTCACTCTTCCAATGAAGCCAATCAAGAAGTTGAGTACTGGATTGGAATGGGAATTCCACTTCTCTGATCATAAAGCCATTCATGAGATATGACAACTCATTTCACCATCTTAATTTGTCTGCATAACTGAAAATCATATTGAAATTCATTCTTATAGAAGATTCCAACAGATTTGCGAAAGGATATTTGAGAGTATGCACGAATAATTCATGTTGATCATTAATTTCATTTGGGAGAAAGAAAAACTTGGAGTACTCTTGGACACTTTCAAAAGGAACTGCTCCAACATGTACCACAGGAATTTCTAGATTTAATTCTTCATATGATTCAACAAGCATACTCATTTGATTGTATAAAATTTTATTTTCATAATTTTTCTCATTTGATGTAGGCTGATGCAAGGAATGCCATGAAGAATAAATTTTTTCCTTCACCTGAACATTATAGAAAATATCTATCACCATTTCCTCCTATTGTTGGAAAGGATTCTCATATTCTTGATTATCAAAATACTGACAAGTCTGCTACAATTTTTCATTAAACTCAGAGGATGGAATATGACTATCATAAATAAACTCCTGCTAGGTTTCATTTTCATCCAGGAGAGAGGCTACCCCTTCTTCTTGGTGATGAAATGGATTGTGATAAAGGGCGTCTAAAATTTCCTCATCCATGAACTCATCATATTCATAAAAATTCTCCAAATATTCAATAAAACTCACACAATGTTTACAACAGTCTTTGACCAGCAATAAGGAAAAATGACATTCTTTATACATCTCATAAAATGCAACATGGAAATCAACAAGAGAATATAAGGAACCATTTGGCAGGCTTTTGTACCAAGACCATGATTTTCCTTCCAAAGTGACCATAAAAATCTTCATGAGACAATCCTCAAGGAATTGAACCTTAAGTTTGCTTACATGCATATGGAATCTAACCAAATGAAGAGAAGCATTTTATTTCTTTTCATCTTTAAATATGGGAAGATCAATTAACCAATCAAAGTTTAATATAGGATTTCGAAAACCAGGGATGTGAGACCGATTCATAGGGGCATACCTGGCATTTATTCTTGCAATGGATCTCATCATGGAACTTCATCAAGATGCTGATCCTCAAGCAGTGGAGTCACCTTCCAATTGATTATTTGATGTTTGGAGTCGCCAGAGCAGAAATACAACCAATTGTGCCTAAGTGTCTGCTTCTCTCAAACCTTAGAATTGAAACATCCCAGGGAAAATTTTACACCTTCATCCCCAGAAATGGCTCCAAAATTTTATCACCAAATTTTTTCCTATTGGGACACTTCAATGGTCAAATTTGAGTAACTATTTCAGATCACTTTTGACTGAGATTAGCCTCTTCAGCCTGAGAGGGCGCTCTCAACTTATCAAACTATTTACTCAATTAGATATTAAAACAGATGGCTAACACTGTGAGTGTTTTAGTGTATGTGATTGCAGGTGAAAAATGAGGAAGATTCAACTAACATTGGGCTCATGGAGTCAATAAAAGGAAATCAATGATAAGGATTCCTACTTATGGAATCTGAAGCCTTTTCTTTTTCAACGATAGAACAACACTAACACATGAAAATAATCAGTGAATCAATGCTAAAAGTCAGAGAATATATGATATGAATTCTAAGTAATTTAGCATCAATACTACCAAAAGAAATATATAAAAGAGACACACATAAACCCATTGAAACACATCAAGAATCTCATATAAAGCAAGAAAACTTACTATCTTTCTATTACTGATATCAGAAATTACAATAGTAGTTGTATCAAAATAATTCTCCAACCCATTCTAACTCTAAAAATCTCTCATTTATAGAGTGAGGACTCATAAAAATTATTTTCCACCTTTCTCACCTCGAATTCCCACCTCAGAGACCTATTTCAAACATGATTCCATCACTTGGAGATTTCCTACAGATATTTCTGTTTCGTAGAGTTTGAATACAAAAAAGACACTTCTTTCATTAATAGTTCCACAAATCAATTTAATAACCCTTATAAATTGAAACCAAATAATTTTATGAGTGTACTAGAGTGCTGATGTGTCATTACTCCACATGGATGTTGAGATGGACCTCCAAGTCGAATTTTACAATTTTTTTAGAAATCTGGTTAGTGAAAATTCTGAAAAATAGGGTTAAAACATATGTATAATTTCCAAACCCTAATGGATTTTCAGAAACTGAGAGTGGTTTTTGTAGGTGCACCTGTGATGAATAAAAATCTCTTCCATATTTCCAAAATTATTTTTCATTTGGTCAAAAAGAAAACTTGAAGTTCATTGCTAAAACAGTCATGTACAAAAAATTTCGTAGCACTCATTTCATAGCAAACTCCAAAATCCACCTTTTGCATAACCTTTGACCTTTATTACTATTGGAGGATATTCCTTGGGGCTAATGAGATAAATACAATTTTTTCCCCTCCTTATTTCTCCATTAAACTAAATTTAAAGACAAAAAGCATTCTCTAGAAATTTCATAGCGTTTTTTGGCCTTCAAGCCTGGAACTCGCTATGAAACTACCTGATTATTGAAAAATTTAAAAATTATCCCATTTTCATGAAAATTTCACCTATAGTTATGAAAATTGATATGATGAAAGATGATAAGGAAAACGTGGTTCAAAATTCCTCTTACCCTCTTCGAAAACCATCATTTTCACCTTTAGCAAGTTAATTTAGCAATAAAATGACTCTGTTTTTTCTGAAAAACTAAGGTTTAGAGATGAGATCACGTATACCTATCCTTGATAGATGTTAAAAAATGGGAGTAGGTTTTTGTAAATAAGAATGTTTTGAAGAAAAACCTCTCTTTAGTTTTTGAAAACCATCTCCAAATGTCCAAAATATGCATTCGAAAAACATGTATAAAACAAGAAAATTATGCAGTATGAAAATAGAGCCAAAAGACATCTCTTAATCTCCCAATTTGTAGCACCTTTGATAAAATTGAAATTAGTTAATTTTACTTTATATTTTATTGACAATAACCTCTCTCAGTTTCTTATAATTCTTCTCTATTTTCCTAGAAATGGCTCTTGAAGTTGACTACTCAAAAAGTAAAAAAACAGAGAAATCCTCATATTCGCTAGAAAATTGTCAGGTAGTTTCGTAGTGAAATCTGCCTATTTTGCACTGTATTCACTACGTAACTGTGAAAAAGTATAAAAGTGACTCTTTTTTTAAATTTTATGACTATGCAAGTGAACCCAAGATGGATTATTGTGGATATGACCCTAATGAAAAGACTAATGGAGTGTCTATGACCTATAATAAACATGATTAAGTGAATTTCTCATCAAATGAATTATCTAACCTAATGAGATAAGGTGAAGCTTATGATGACCATATCAAGAAAATTTGAAAAATTGAGAGTGATAACAATAAGAAAAAAAGGAAATCAAAGAAAAAGAAAACTTCTACCCCGCAGGAAAGATCATCTGATCAATCATCTGGAAATTGGAAACCTCGTTATCCATGCATAATCTATAATGAGGAACACTTTGTTCAAGATTTTCATCACCGTGCTGAAGTCTCAAAAATGGTTAAGATGTCACATGTGTCAACTATGTTGATAGATCTGTTTTCGAATCCAGACACACATTTGGTTGCTACAGATCCAACTTCTAGTTCCCAAGTGCTTATACTATCTGTCACGAAGCCATGGACAGATGTTTTGGTGTCAACGTGTAATAAAGGTTATAATAGTCAGGCCACTGATCAACCTACTAACTCAATCATGAATCCATCCATGGAATCAATACCGCCACCTTATCTTCCTGAATTGACAATAAATCCATCGAAGGGAGTCGTTCATAAATAGACATTTAATCCTGGACCAGAGCTGCTCAAAATTATAATATAGTTGAAGATTTAGCTCAATCCCCTTAAGCTATGTCCGCGCTTAAAGTGCTATAAAATTTTCCCTCCCAGAAATAGGCTTTGTTGTGGGCAATTGGTGGAATTTATCTGACTGATTCTAATCTCGTAGTCTTTAATCATACGGGCTATGTGCCGCAATTACCAGTAGAAGTGGAATTTTCCATCCAAGTAAATATTCTCAGTCACCTTGCTCATCATATTATTATTGATGAGGGAGCATCTACGTGCATTATGTGTCTAAACAGTTGGAAGTCACTTGCCACATCTATATCAATCACCAATGACATTGAAAGCTTTCGACGAATGTACATATAAGCCTTGTGGTATTATCACTAACCTTCATGTTGAACTAGGGGGAAAAACATTGAATGTTGAAGTTGAGGTCATTGAAAGACCGCTTGAATACATTATTTTACTCGGAAGACCATGGGTATTAGCTATGACTATGATCGTTACTACATATTTTAGAATGATTGTCTTTCCACATAAAGGTGTTATCACATTCATCAATCAACTATCCTTCTTTGCCTCTAGTTCCCGGGTAACTAGAAGTGTTACGTTCGTTCACGCACCCCAACTCGCACTTTAGAACATTGGTGTAGGACTCTTAAAGGATTCCACTCTCATGGGAACCTTTGCGTAGCAGGTCTCTATACTTGAAATTTATGCTGCCTCCGACGTTGGCATAAATTGCAAGTATAGATACCTGGTACATGATCTCTGATGCAGGGATTCTTCTATAAAATAGATCCTTGCGCATAATAGAGTGTATGTTTCCTTAACATGGAAACTTCATCAAATTATTCCTTAAAACCACATTAAATTCAGCTAAAAAAATTACATATGAAGATAGAGTCAAGTAATAAACGAAATAATTGCAAATGCAAACCCTTCCTTGGCCGAATATAACAATTGTTGGCCTCTCGGCTCTTGGCCCTTTACATAAACTCTCACACCATTTCTATCTATCTCTCTTTGCCTCTCTCTCCATCCTCCATCCTCACACAAGCTTCATATTTATACATAATTATGAATTAATTCCAATCCATGATTTTCTCCACACAAATCTCAACCAAACTCTAAAATAGATTTATCCCTTATTTGACTCAACTAAGTTCCATTTAAAGAATTTTTAATCCCTAAATTAGCTATCCAACTCAATTCCACTCATATTCTCAATTAATTAAGAGAATATTTACAATAATACTCACACTCATATTTTTCTCTCTTAATTTATTAAAAATGAGCATAATAATTCAAAAAATAATTAAAAAGACATCACCCCCTAATTACACAATATTTTAATGAAAATCAAGCAAGATACTCCTGCATCAGACTCCCCGTGTAGATAATTTTCCATAGACTCCTGTCTATGAGGTCTGTCATTTTTCTGTAATAATGTGACAGCCACAAGTCTCAATAACTTGCTCCCTGCATGATTCCAAACTCTTTTTTGTCATTGGTCTTTTAAAGTATCAACTCTCTTTTGTAATTCATCACCAACATCACTCACCCTGTCAATCGGACTCCATCCGTCAATTCCTCAGAGTAATTCCTCTTTTTTTGATGTTTCCATCTCCAATTGTGATGAACGCTCAAATTTCTGAAATGAAGAATAATCAAGAACATCTTCTTGATCACAACTATAGTCATTGATTTCCCTTATAGTAACAAATTTCTCATCCGGTGTTGTACCTGCATTCATAAAAAACTATTAGTTTTAAAAAGATAAGACCTTTCGGCCTCTTTTGATGCTTCAAGCACCAATATCCCATCATAGACTTTCTATATTTTAGTAGATCTTATTTTGAATTACTGGCTACTTTCATCTTTATCCTGTTGGTTCAATACTTATGTTTCCTTTATGTATCTAAGGACATAACTTTCTTTCTGCTCCTGATCTTTCATCTCATATCCAAATATTTTCTACTCATTTTCTCTGATTTTGACATCATATTTATTTATGTTTCCTTCTATACCTACAGCCACATTATTATTTGAAAAGTTATAACATTCACTCAACTTTATAAATGTTAAAAATATTTCATCCCTATCATGCATGGTAACTGCAATCTTTTCTGTACCAAGTTCTGCAAGTTTATTTCTCCTTCAGGTTCCTTGAGCCATCTTTCCAAGAACTCTATTTCCATGTGAAATCTTTCTAGAATTTCATCACAACCTTCATTCCCAGTTTCATTCTTCTTCTGACAATCCTCCTGAGTTATCTTGTTTTTTGTATTATCACATTGCAAAATTCTTTCATCAATTTAATTAAACAAATTCATTTTTTTACCTCCTTGGAATATCACTTCGGCATTTTCATTATTCTTCTACTCCATAACAACTTGAACTGGATGTCTTACACCAAATAAGAATTCATTTATGAATTATTTCTTCTGCAACACATCAGTACCTTCCTCCTCTGAAAGGCATTCTCCATCATACTTCACCTCAAGAGTTTCATTCATCTCTGTGACAGTTTCACCATACTGTCCACCATCTTCTTCACATCCTACAAACATACACAAACTATGAGATTTAAAAATGCAAGGCTTCATAGCCTCATCTTCTTCCCTTGTCAGCATATATTCAAATTCTTCTGAACTATTCCAATATTTCATGAGATCTTTCTCATTGATCTCTTCACCCATAATTTCACCCTGTTCTGGGCCACAAATGGAAACTTCCATTTTCAAGTCAGCCTCTCTGAGTTATTCACATATCAATTTCACACTCATCATCTGCTCGAGCTTCCTCAGCTCTTCTGTCAATTGTATGTTTACCTATCGTTCTCTCTTTACGTGTAGCCTCTGCCACTTCACTTTCTTCCTCATGGTCCAAACATGTATCTGGTATTTATTTACTTGCAACAATTCCATCAATAACTCAAGGTGAACTGCTATCTTAGATTTCTCCCTCTCATATTCTTCATCAGTCAACTACTTACATGTGCCATTTTCCTTGGCATTTTCCGTCTTCTTTCTTCTGTTGCGGTCTTTCTCAGAACCTCTGAAATGACTATCAACAATCATCTTCTCCTCCTTCATGAACTTGATTTCTTCACATGAGGATTTCATTCAATCCACTTTTCAACAAGCCTTCCTAATTTACATCCAACAATACAAGCTCTCTTCCTGCGCTTGACATCTTGTGATTATCTGTCTTGGAATCATTTCTGAAACTCCCTTGCTCCTCTTTGTTGCAAAAAACAACTTCAGTAATTCTTGTGTTACAATGACCAACTCTTTGGGTGTTGGGCTTCATGCACCCAATTACATTCAAACTTTTGACTTGGATTATGACTCTTTGACTCCGGACTTTACATAAACTCTTCATCTTAGATGAAAAATACACCCTCTTGTACAATAACTCAATGGTTTAACTTGACTCAAGCTATCCAAATTTTCATTTGACCTTAACATATAATTTAGCTACAAATCTTGACCCAATTATTACAATAGTGACTCTAATTCAAGTTATACAATATACCAATGAACATCCACTCTTAATACATTATCATGAGGTAAAATCTTCACCTTAACAATTCTCTCTCATACTCCATTCTTATGAAAATATCATAAGTCACTAATTATATCATCTCCCATTATCACCTTATTTTAAGACTTTAAATCGAAATGAAATTCACTTTTCCTAGGATTTATATTATGGTGAAAATAAATAAGCCATTTAATTTTCAGCATTCAAAAATACCTTTTTGAATTATCGTACCTTATGCTCCCGTCAAGCTTATTAATAAATCTTCTCTTTGCAAATTTCAACTCTCCGAATTCACTCTTCTGTGCTGTATTTATCACTTTGAATATTTTCATGCCCTTCATACCATATCCTCTTCAACACACTCATCATCTTAGTGCAAACAATTTTCCTGCACTTTCATGCAACTCCTTCTTTGCAGTGATAGTTCTCATGCAACACCGTCTCTCTTCAGTGCAAAAACACAATTCCTTCATAGGAATTTTCCAAAATTTATTTTTAACATGGTGGCATCAACATTTCTTTGGAAATAACAAACACAAACTACACTATCTTCGAGATAGAACAATGTGAACACTTTCACATGTGCTAGAAGCAATGATTAATCATGATCTCTAGATCATGTGTTATCAGATGTTGATAGATGATGCAGTATCAGTCACATATATCCACATTAATATTAGCATGTATCAATATTTAAATACACTTTAGCATCGTGAAAATCCACATTACTTAATCAAAAATAAAATTTCACACAAACTTTAGTGGAATTTCATTAACACCAACATTGTGTTATCCCCCATGAAATAACAATAAACATTATGATTTACCTTCTGCACCCATAGCACATTTACCACCGCTCTCTTTAGTTTCAAATCTCCACCATCTTCAGACCTTTCAAAATGAAGCCCTTCTTCTCAAAGACCTAGATAAATTTTCTCCAATCAACCAACTTCTCTTATGTTTTCAAGAGTTACCACAGAGTTTTCTTTACAACACAGTAGAGTGCTCAACAAATCATGAGCTAGATTTAATTTCAACGCTTTATTACAATTAAAGAGACCGAAATATTTCTAACCCATCATTGTCTCCATCATAGTGTTACATCCCTATTGGGATGACAAGCTTTAATTCCAAAATTATGCTTACTCTTGTTGTGGCCAGTCTACAAACAAATTGCGGCTTTCTTTGGCTCCTTCTCACACATAATTTTTAAAACCAGCAACACCGTATAAAATTCAACGTAGAAGAAAATGATTCAGCTGCTTTTCTTATAATTCAGTGCTTCCCATATCTGTGAGCCTCATAATATTCTCTATAAAACAATTCTTTATGCAGATTCACTTCCAGACTAACTTGACCAAACTCTGGTCTTCCAAGAATGAACGCTGAAATTATTCGCGGTATCATTCACCTCTTCAACACGATTAACTGTGGTTTCACATCAACGATGCTTTTGTCTCCAAATTGCAGTCGTTATCAACCTCATAAAGCATTGAAACCTTTGACGTTCAAAAAGTAACTGAGAATTGGTGTTGAATCTTCAACAATCATGATAAATGCACACAATCACCCAATAATTCAACGTACTCTAGTCAGATATCCTCCATGTGTGAGTGATATGCATCACAAAAATTAATTTTCCAGATTTACAATGCTCCCATGACTCTCTTTTTTTTCTTTTTATTTTTGCAATGAGTGATTGTCTGAAATAAACATTTCTAGTAACACTGGCCAAATACACACGTAAAAATTTAGAATGATCAGAAATTCTTACTCATGTCCCAATAGCGTTAATGAAATGAGAATTTTATGACACATAGATGTCCACCACTGATTCATTGATGATCTGGTGACAAAAAACCTCAAATCTTCCGGCCACAATGGACATCCTGAAATGCGTCTTATCAGTGCTAGTTATCATTTGTTTCCTGGTCATTACAAGACATTACAGCTGTAGCACCAGATTGCTGGAGAACGCCCTATTGATTGCCTCAGCAAACCCCTCAGCCTTTGATCCCAATCTCATTTCAGTAGTCGTTGATGGTCACATGGACAAGGATCCACTGCCATATGATCTCGAGAATTTCTCCACTTAAATAATTCAACATTGCTCTCAAAATTTGTAAGAGCACTCAACGATGGGTTCCTTTCATATTTCTGTTCTCTCAATTTTCATATCGCCTTTATGCATAAACACTTTGATTTTGTGTAACACTCCATTGATAGTGGGAAGAATCACAAGGCCTCCAACAATTCATCTTCTTCCACTGGTCAATTCTTCTTCCACACAGCTTCCATATCAAAATTCATTCGTGTAGAAATGGCACGTTGTCATGTTGCAAATTTTACACAATACATCATATATAATTTCCACACAACTTCACAACGACAATCAGCTTGACACTAGAAGTGGCTAAAAAATGATCATGAATTTTTATAACACAGGCTCTCGCACAGATTCCATGACTCCACAACTTACGCAATGCATATGTACAGTGAGTTCGTTATAATGTTGTCACTATTGAATTCTTCTCCCTAATCAATCTTTCCGTCTCCCTCCAATCTTTGAGTTCAATGTTCCAAGCCCTTCACCGACCACGTACAATCAGATATTGCCCAATATGACATTGAATTCACCATCAACGCTTGCTCTAGTTGCACGGATGTTCCTACAACTGACACACTCATCCCTTCTCTGTGGCTGCACAAATTAATTAGATATTTGGCTCTAATACCAAATGATGTAGGGATTCTGCTATAAAAAAGATCCTTGCGCATAATAGAGTGTGTGTTTCCTTAACATGGAAACTTCATCAAATTATTCCTTAAAACCACATTAAATTCAGCTACAAAAAATACATATGAAGAGAGAGTCAAACAATAAACAAAATAATTGCATAAATTACAACCAAAAATTACAAATGCAAACCCTTCCTTGGACGAATATAACAATTTTTGGCCTCTCGACTCTTGGCCCTTTACATAAACTCTCACACCATTTGTCTCTATCTCTCTTTGCCTCTCTTCATCCTCCATCCTCACATAAGCTTCATATTTATACATAATTATGAATTAATTCCAATCCATGATTTCCCCCACACAAATATCAACCAAACTCTAAAATATATTTATCCCTTATTTAACTCAACTAAGTTCCATTTAAAGAATTCCTAATCCATAAATTATCTATCCAACTCAATTCCACTCATATTCTCAATTAATTAAGAGAATATTTACAACAATCCTCACACTCAGATTTTTCTCTCTTAATTTATTAAAAATGAGCATAATAATTTATAAAATAATTAAAAATACATCACCCCCTAATTACACAATATTTTAATGAAAATCAAGTAGGATGCTCCTGCATCAATCTCTTCCACTCCATCTGTCTTAAGGAAGAGTACGAGTGATTTTGAAGTTGTTACGTTGGATGAATTTTTTCCTTCCAACCCTATTGAGCAGGCATAGAAATCAATCTATCTGGCTTGGGCAGCGAATCTGAAATCATCGTCACCTGTCGTTTGGGTAGATCGTTCATTAGATTTTGGTACTTCATCTGATCCTTTTTCCTCAACTTCCTTGAATGATGATAATATTTTGGAAACCATGATGTTAGAAGGAGAACCATGGGAATATCATCATCATCATTCCCATCTTCTAGATTATGAATAAGATAATCTTAGTGAACTATATCACCCATCGATCAAAAATTACCTTTCGAATTATTTTCATATTAATGAACCATTCTGAGCGAAATTTTCCAAATATTGAAGAAACCATTTTTATCAATATTTTAACCAAACCTGGCATTGTAAAAAACATTTATGTTGGCATGTCTTGTTCTCCATCAGAACTCGAAACATATCGCCCTCTCTTTCATAAATTCCATGATATATTTCCTTGGTCTTACGAGGAAATTCCAGGCATAGATACTAGTATCGTTGAACACACTATTAATATGTACCCTGATGTCAAACCGGTACGTCAATGCCTTCGTCTTATTCATCCAAAGAAGTTCGCTGCATTAAAGTAGAAGTTGAAAATATTTTTCATGCTGGTTTCATTTACCCTATTCCACTAACTAAGTGGGTTTTCAACATCATTCCTATTATGAAAAGAAAGGAACCATTAGAGTGTGCATCGATTATCAGGATGTCAATATTGCTTGTCCAAAAGACAATTATCCTACTCCCTTTATCGACCAGATTATTGATGATTGTGCTGGATGCCAAATATTTTCATTCATGGATGGATTTTTTGGCTACAATCAAATCAATATCCGCTCAGAGGACCAATATAAGACAAAATTCATCTATCCTTGGGGCACATTCGCTTATAGGAAAATCCTGTTTGGTTTAAAGAACATTGGGGAAATTTTTCAGAGAGAAATGGATTATCCTTTCAATGACATCAAGCACATTGGTCAACCATATCTAAATGATTTACTTTCGCATTCACAAATTTGGACTGATCACCCGATGCATTTGAGAGCTATCTTTTTACGCTTTCGACACTACAAAATACGCCTCAATCCACTTAAATGTGTGTTTTCTGTAGGTTCTAGTCATTTGATTGGATTCATCGTCTCAAAATAATGAATTTGAGTAGACACATTGAAGGTCCAGGTCATTATTGATTTTCCTGCACCATCAAATTTACTTCAGTTATAGAAACTTCAGGGAAAGGCTAACTTCCTAAGGAGGTTCCTACCCAACTATGCCGAAATGACTAAAGGATTTACTCGTCTCTTGAAAAATGGGAATCCCTTCCATTGGGACCAAGTTGCACAAGCTTCTCTTGATGTTTTCAAGGATACTCTTGTCTGGGCGTCATTAATGTATCCCCCCAAGTATCGGAGTGATTATTTCTTATATATCACCACGGCTGATACAACCATTGCTATGGTATTGGTCTGAGTAGAAAATGGCATATAACATCTGATCTATTATCTGAGTCATAATCTCAATGATACAAAAGTGAAGTATTCGTACGTAGAAAAGCTTGCCTTGGAAGCTGTTCAAGTTGTCCAAATATTTCACCACTATATCCTATTCCGAAAGACCATTATCATTTCGGATTGCAAGCCCATGACTTATTTCTTATCATGTCAATTTCTGGGGGAAAGTATTCAAAATGGATTGCCATTTTGCAAGAATTTGATTTTGAATTCATCAAATCCAAGTCAAAGAAGTCTTTAGTTTTGGCTGAGTTTCTCTGTGACCTTCCCTTGGATAGTACTGCTAATACTTCGGAACCATCACGAGTCTCTGTTTCTGATCGGATCATCTGATCCTTGGTATGGCAATTTTATCATTAATCTCCAGACCCAGAATTTTCAACTTGATACCTCTCGCTCTAACCAACGACGTATTCGATACCAAGCCAAAGATTATATGATTGTCGGTGATAGACTTTATCATCATGGGGTCGATACAATTTTAAGAATGTGCCTCACTCATGAGGAGGCTGAAAAGGTTTTAAATGATTTTCATGCTGGGGCTTGTGGTGGAAACTTGTCTGGATACACTACCACATAGAAGATACTCTATGCCGGTTACTTTTGGCCTACTATATTTTGAAACTGCATCCTCGTGGTCAGAATTTGTGATGTGTGCCAGATATTTGATCATAAAATCTGTAAATTACTAGCTCCAATGCATCGTGTTGTCTCCGTGGGACCATTTTCAAAATGGGGAATTGACTTCATGACCTATAACCCTCATTCATCTGGGGGGCATGGTTATATTATTGTCGCAGTAGACTACTTTACCAAGTGGGCCGAAGTAATGCCTACATTCAACAACATAGTACAAACAACTACATTGTTTTTCTTTAATCATGTCATTGCACGGTTTGAGGTCCCACTGGCTATAGTCACAGATCATGGTAAGAATTTTCGTAATCGCATGATGGCTGAGTTGACTACCAAGTTAGGAATGTCTTGTGATAGTTCTACTCCTTATTATCTACAATTAAATGGACAAATTGAGGCTATTAACAAAATTCTTAAATGAATGCTTCAATGAATTATAGGAGTTCATAAATGAAACTAGCATTTGATCCTATACTCCATCTTGTGGCCATAACGGACCTCTTTGATAAACATAATTGGATTTACCCCCTTTCAATTGGTGTATGTTCTAGAAGCTATCTTTCCAATCCAATATGAAATGTCATCGTTAAAGCTCACAATCGACTTGTTACCTGACACCTCAGATGAAGAAGCGCATCTTTTTAACCTCATCCATGTTGATGAAACATGTCATGAAGCCAAATTGACCAACAAATCATATAAGAGACGTATAAAGGCACAATGCAACAAACATGTCTAGCCTCGAATTTTCTCATAGGGTGACTTGGTCCTTCTTTATGATCAGGAAGCTGATGTAATAGGTACAGGGAAATTTGAGCCATTACGGCATGGCCCCTATATTGTCAAAAGAGTTCTTGGTAAAGGTGTCTATGATTTGGTAGATTATGATGGAATTCCATTAGCGTAGCCCCGAAATGGGTTGTATATGAAACATTACTATCCTTAATCATGAGCATAGTAATTTTTTCTATTATATTGTATATATATGTTGTTGATTTGCATTCACTATCTTAGTTTGTTTTTTTAGAGTTTTCTTGATGTTAGTAATCCGTTTTACATTTCATCGCAGATGTCTGAATATTTAGAACCATTAGTTGGCTATGCTAATTGTGATAGTCATAATACGTAGAATCTATCCTCTGCAGTGTGGGTTATTTTTTCTTCAAACGATGAGTTAGTGAGTTTTCAAGGGATTTGTATTGGTCGATCTACAAACAATATCACTGAGTATAACACGTTGATCGAATTTCTCTCTGATGCCATTTCATTTGGTATTAAATGCATCATGATAAAGTTAGACTCACAACTTATGGTATTACAACTTACTAGTGTTTATACTGTTAGAAATCCAACATTGCATCATATGCTCCTAAGAGTTAAAATTTTGGAAAGACACTTTGATTTTATTCAATATCAACACATTTCCAGAAACTTGAACACATTGACTGATTCTTTAGTGAATTATGTTATAAACAGACATTTACAACACATGTAAATATATATTCACATAATTGAATAGGATTGTGCAATAAACATAGGAAAAAAATTAAATCAAATAGATAGATAGTTATAGGTTTTTAAAAATGTGTGCCCAAGATAAATTGGTCATCTAACCTCAAAATTTATGCAACATGTAAAAAGTAAACTAGTGATGCTCATGGTAACATGCTATCGATCTAGCTATCCTATGCAATAAATGCATCCAGCGGTTAGGAATGTTAATAGTGTGGCGCTGTAGTCGCATGGGTACTTCTTAGATCCGGAAATCTAGAATCCCAAAGGTTAACCCATCTATGTGTTGTCGAAGCTCAATAAGAGTCTCATCCATCTCTAAATCTTAAAGGATGGCTCTCTCAACAACCCCCTCTGTCGGATCATGTGCTCCATGCTCTGGTTCCTCCACTGTTTGAACTCGACCCACATCTTCATTACATTAAAACTTTAGTTTAGTTTTGGGAAAACATCAAAATACAAAAAAATGTATAAACCTTATAAAAATCAAAAAACATGGTCAAAAAATTCTTACCAATTGCACCCCACTGAGCACCTTCTAGTAAAGCTAAGTGTGGATCTCCTTGGAAATCAATGCCTGCATATGCATACTCATCGATAGCAATAATATGTCACCTAAAACAGGCAAAGAATGCAATCGAGAACATGATGGACGATTGGAATTCATGTCTAGCCATTAGTTCTACCCATCTATACATCCTTGGATCTCTAGGGTTATATACACCCAGTGTCACATGCTGAGGCTGCATCAGAGGAATCCATTCTAAGGAAAAAGAAATGAGAATCAAACCATAACTAAAGTTATTCTTCCTTCCTCCCTTTTCCTTTCTCATTTTTTATTTCATTTGATAAAGTACAGCATTAGCCCAATTGAAAAATGTTGGTTCCATGCACTCTAGTGCATACTGTCTATAATATTTGTTCGCTATATGTATTGTAATGATACCAGCAAGCTTTGCGATTGTGAATAATATTGTTATAAAAGGAAAATCATGAATGTCATAGATTTTTATTTTCCCATCCTTGCTAGGCCCTTCCCCTGGATAACAATACTGCAAAATATAGTCTCTCCCCCAAGAGCAGACCCTGAGAGAAAAATGGGTAGGCCTCTCCTCGAAAAGCCTGTCAGAAAATATATGTCCTCCACTGTAATAGGAACCACTTTGTTCCTAATGTGAAATGCCTCAATTTTTGGATCCCATGCACGAACAAGGAACTCAAAAAGTTCCATTTATTGCCTCATACCTAATAAATGGAAGTACTTTAATAACCGGCAATCTATTAGGGCTCTTATAGTACCTAGATCATTAAGGATAATCATATTTTGTTCTTCATGCTCTCTTTCTCTCCAATTAATTTTCATTCTAGCACGATGAATCCCTGAAATAACCATAAGACTCATTAGACTCCTTTTCATGCAAAAAATTAGGCAAAATTTGGGTACAATGCAAGAATAAAAGATGTGAATTACGCCCAACGCACTCTTTGTCAATAGACAATGCATTGCATATGCACCTAAGCTTCATTTTTAGTGCATTCCAATGTAGTTTTCGATTCCCAAGGGTGTGTTTCCCTCTTTAGAAAAAGAATTTAACCTAAGGGGCCAAAATCCATAAAAATTTGGACTACTAAAAGAAAGAGGAGATTTCTGGCACCAACCTGGATCAAACGGCAATGAAAACCGTCCACAGAATCGATCGCAATCAACAACTGAAGTTCAGGGGCAAAAACAGGTTCAGAGCTCAAAAATACAATTGGTAACTTTCAAATGGTAAAAATGAATAGTAAAACTCTTTTAATTAGTCATTCGATTATTTAAAAATCATATTTATTGTTGTGACTATGGTTTTATTCAATTTTTATCATGAAACACATATTTTTAATCCATTTGATGTTGTTCTAAACATTTTTGCAATTGATAATAGTAGATTAGTCGTGCACATTTATTTCAAGAATGACTTGACCACAAAGCATAATTTTATCCTTGTTTTTCAAGCTTTGATAAAAATGAAAAAGGACTTGAAGCGCACTTTTATCTCTTTTTCGAGCTTCAATAACAACGAAAAAGGAACCCCTGGAGTCTTCTTTTAGCTATTTTCAAACTTGATAATGTGAAAATATTTCTGAGCACTTTTCTTTTCGAGCTTGTAAAAGTAAATGAATTGATATCTACTCAGTATAAGATTAACCCTTTTCCGGACTGAGATAGATTATTTATGAAAAAGGAATACCTTAGTCGAACATGGCTAGGAGGTTCTCTCAGATATTATTTTACACTTTTTTGGATATGAGTGACAACTTTATGAAAAATTATCTATGGATCTTTCTTTCATCCTCTTTTTCAAACTCTCTAAATATGAGAAAGGACCATGTTGTCACTGTTGTTAGGCTCGTTAAAACATAAAATAGAAATGGGCTTGTTGATCATGGCAAGAATCGAGTTTCATTCATCACTAGACTCGTTAAATTATTAAATAGTGATACATTATTTTCCTGAAGGGTTGAATTATAGATCAAGCATATGTTACCCTCCTCAGGCTTGTTAAAAAATAAAGAGGCACTAGTCGACAAATGACCGAGGAAAATTTGGGAAAGTGAACAGAACTTTTACGGTAGTAGGTCGCTCTTGAACATGACACTTCACTCCATCATCATGACTGTTTGGGTTGGATAATTTTCTTGACGGATCATTCATACCTATGGTTCATCATTCCTTCACTTTGGTTTTGGTTCAATGCTGCCAACTCATCTCAATGTCGCCGATATGTTCAAGAGAAGTTATCCAGTGAATACTCATCCTTCTACAATACTCATAAACCTTCATTGTCATGAAATTCATCCCTAAACATTGCTATATCAAGTCACATTTTTTCTCTAAAATCAGTAACTCCCGTTTCGCAATAAAGTGTCTTCCTGTCAATGTCAAATCATCATCCAGGAAGTTTACTTAGAAACATCATCTTCCAGTACCATGAGGCTTGTTACAACATCGTCAAGATCCTCACTTTCGGAAATTTGACCAAAATATTTTGTTTTCCATTCCACATCAAATCATCTATTCATGCCTTATGAAATGTATTGCAGTACCTTGAGAGCCATTAACATCAACGGTGGTTGTCTCACCTTTTTTAACTTCTCACATCATTGGCTGGTAATCAAACAATATCTTACCATGTTCGACTACAAATCATATATTTGCATGGCTAGACTTGTACCCGAATGATTGAGTGAATGAGATAAGAAGACCCTGGATCTAGTTTCATCCATCCGAGCTACGATTTCAGGATTTTTGTACGCATCATCTATACGGTGACCTTACATACAGATCGTCATGCGAACATGGGCCTATATATGTAGGCATGTCAGTATTAGGAAACATTCCAATGTAGATGAGTTTCTACACTATGTACATGTTATTAGATAGTTTATGTGTTTAGCATGGGAATGCCCTCCCTCAGTAATTCGTGTTCAAGAGGGTATATCATGATGTAATGTATTGTAATATTGATGCAGGTTTCCACTTCACTTTAGTTCCAACCCATCGCATCATAAAGAATATCATTCAAAAAATATTGTTAGTATTCTAACTTTATGCTTTAGGGGGAAGCTGTTATAGGTCAATTTGGCCATAATTCCAAATGACCTGGTCAAATTTGAAATCATCCCCAGGACTAATGAAATAGGTTCTATCATCACCTGTCATTTCAGTTGCTACATGCATTAAGACAAGAACAAACCATTCATGACTTCTATTGCAAGGTTTCTAAGGTTTGAAGTATATGTCATATCACTTATGAGCTCACCAATGCTGCCTCTAAAGGAACTAACCGTATTGCATATGTAGTTACCTCCATTCAAGCATGCTCTGCAAAGCACTTCCAGACATTCAAGAGTGCGTTGGTCAAATGGGAGCGAAATTCTCATTGTTCCAGAATCTCCACATGGCCAGTGCATTTTAAAAGAGTCCATATGTGTCAAACTTCGAATCCATGTGTCCATCTAACACCTCTGATCTTAGGAACATGTCTTGCCTATTATTATAAATTCATTGATTGAGAAACTACCTTCAGTTGCCCTATAAATTGATCACAGATACTAGTGCTAGGTGTTACACAACAATTTTCCATTGTCCCTGAAATCCCTCGCCCCACATATTGGAGGATCTTTCCTGTGACCTGTGAGTAGTGTCCTCCTCTGCAAGCACCTTCCTTGCATCCTTCTATACAAGAACATCATTTCTCTTATATAAAACTTTCTAAAAAAACCCATAAAAACCTATGTTTTGGCATTAGCACAGGCAGCCAGTTCACCCTTCATGCCAATGTGGAGGATGTACACTAGAGGCCATGACATCTAGTGCTCTGTCTCTTTTTTTTTCCCGCACCAGCCTTTTTGGGAATGTTTTTTAACAAACTAGAGGCGGAAGTTTCCTTCAACCACCTCTAGGATGAGTCACGGGAAGTGGTTAACTGGATGAGCGACGGATCTCCCTCTTTAGGTAGTGGTTTCCTCCTCATATGGAACACTCCTAGAAGATAGGTCTCCCTTCCATGATTATAGGGATCCTAACCTCTCCCTCTCCCCTTATATAAATGAGCTTTCTCCCATCATGAAAGCTAGTTGAACAAAGAAGATTATGCAGCTGAAATGCTGAACTTGGAGAACTAAGCCATAGTCGAATAACTGAGAAGGTAGATCAAGAAGGAATTCCATCGAGAGGTCCCTTATTCTGTCTGAATTCCCTGATGAGCTTTGAGATGTGCTTTGCCCGAGCCCTGCTAGAGGAGACCGTAGCATCAAAGCATGGTTGTATCTCTTCTTTCTACCTATCAATATAAGTGACTATTGTCTAGTTCTCGTCTTGTGTTTTGTCTTATCAAATGAAATATGCTAGTATTCTCTGACTGATTAGTATATGGTATGTGGTTTTCATTTTCTAATCTCAGTGCAGGTGTCCAGACGCAATAGGCGGAAGGGTTGTTACTTGTCCTCGATCAGGAGCGAGTGGCTCTCATCATCACTATAGGCATTGACGATAAATTTGGACCACAGATAAGCCATCTTATTGTATCCTTTTTCATTCAAGTATCTAGGAACCTACACTCTAGCATGATTCCTTGTTTCTAGACCCACCCTAGGGCTAGTGGGATCGCCTCTGTCTGTAGAGGCAATTTACCTGAGTAACAAGTTGGTGACTCCACTAGGGATCAGTGCAAGTTTGTCTTTCGTCTATTAGATCTTCTTCTTGGTCTTTAAAAACTTATTTTTCCTTTTCTGGTTGTTTTGTTGAGTCTTAGACCCCTATTCAGCCCCAGAGGATCAGATCTGACCTCTGTTTTTCCAAAATTTTCATCTTTCTAAGGTTGGCTTGATTGGCGCGATTTCCAATTTGATAGTAGCACCCACTGGATCTTGTTGCCAGTTCATCACCCACGCCATCCCCTGTCTAGCGTGGATTATAGCCAGAGAGTCGCACCATTTCCTGTAGGTGCTCGGGTTTTCCCTGTTTTGGAGTTTTTGGTCCATCCTGCTGTCTCTGGGTGTCTTCTTGACTTGGTTTGAATGCTTTGGGTTTGTTTGTGACTGTGAACGACTTTCTTCCTTCGATTGTTTTTCCCATTTCTTTCAGCATCATGGCTTTAGGAATTTCTAGTGCTTTGATATGATGAGCCTCCTGTAGGAGTTTGGGTCCTTTGTTTCATAGTCACCTTCATTATTTTCCTAATTGCATTCAGCTCCCTCGATCTATTTTGAGTGGTTTCTTTTGGTGAAATGAGTCTTGAGTGAGTCTTGCCTCTTTCATTCAGTTTTGCTTCTTGTCACTCGAAGCATAGCTCACATTTCTTGTATGGGTCTGTTTAGACATCTTTCTTCGATTTGAGAGATTGTGACATTGGTTTGTGTCTTTGTTTTTTTTATTGTGAGTTGATTGAATTGTTCTGCTTCGACTCTTGCATTCGCATTCTCGAACTAGTGTGATGATTTGTTTCACATGTCATTTACTGCACTATTTTCTCTATTACATTGAAAAAGTAATATATATATATATATATATATATATATATATATATATATATATATATATATATAGATATATATATTGTACTTGGATTCTTGTTTGCATTGTAGAATTGGAAAATCTTTTGCATAACTAGCATTGGGCATTCTAGGAAAGATTTCTCATTCTCATTAGTTTGCATCAGGTTCTGTAGTGAATGCTTCTTTGTGTTCCCATTATTTTCTATCGCTTGAATACTCCTAAATTTCTTGTATATAGCTCTTCATTGAAAAAAATGGTATTTTATGGCATATAGCTTGCTTTCAGGGATTTGTGAGATCCAACATTTAGTAGGACCTTGGAATTGAAACATAAATACAAGATCAACTTAGAATTTATTCAATTAACCTAAGGCAAAATTGAAACTTAACGAAACATTTAGTGGTCTAATTTAGATACGTGTTCTAGAATCTTAAAACCTAGCAACTATCGCTCGCCATTTGGCTTCAGACAGCGCTAGTACGGACTTGTGCTCCCCGTACCGTCAAGTATATAAAGGGAGACCCCTCTAGGTTTTAATCCTTTTATCTGTAGGAAGTCGAGTCTGCCGCCTTGTAATCATGACACACCGAACACAGCATTCGAGGAGACTACCTACACATATGTCAAGTCCTTGGTTGATCCTTCTTTCATTTTATAACCAAGGTGTATATGGCAGTTCATGGGAACCTGGTACACCCTTTTGCCTAGACTACATGAGCAGTTATTTTCGATCTTTACTGACTCCATAAATTTGAAAAGATCATCGAGCACTTGTCCTTTCATGCTCGTTTAAAACTAAAAGAGACTAGAGTCATATTTGACTGTTTCTTGACTCTTAAAACATGAAACAACAAATTTTGGTTTTAATGTGGTAAAATAAACTACCTACGATTACATGCCCATTAAAGTTTGATTACTTGGCATATTTTTGTTTGCCTTGGTTTTGATCTAAGAGTCTTCATTTTCTATCTTTTTCCCTTTTCTGGTGTGTTATAGTCATAGTGGCAGAACCATCAGTTTCTTTTACTAGCAGTCGTTTCTCGGATGATTCATCTGAAACTTCTCAGACCTCTAGGTCTTCCGAGCTTCAACAGCCTGTCATCTTGTCAGAGTACCCCTTTGGAGAAGTGGTTGAGTTCCATTGTCCTCTTTCAAACGCTTGGTTTGTATTTGGGGTTGGGGAACATTTTCCCCCTCTTACATCGGGATCACCATTTTTGGTTGCTATCATACCTCCTAGACCCCGTACTCTTTTACAAGATCTCACGGTGGATTCAGACATGGACTCATCTAGTCCTAATGGCAGTGAGGGTATTCCAGTTTCTGATGAACAATACCAAAATTTCCCGGAAGACATCCATCAAGAGCTTGCTCAATCTTCACCATCGGTATTGCTTATAGCCAGATATAGATCTTTGGGTTAGATTATCGCCGATATTTCCTCCATGGCAATGTCAAATCCATCAAGGGGTCTAGTTCTCCCATCATTAGGGATTTCAATGATGACACCTGTCTTGTCGTCGACGACTTTTGTTACGTTTGTTCCCACTAGGCCTACTGTCTGTGTCATTGCTTTGGCACCGGTTGTCACTGCTCAGTCGTCAGGAGTTTCATCTTTGGTAGAAACCTCGATTGCCATGGCGATCCATGACGGCCTTTATTTTGAGGAGTATTGGTTGGTTGTTCAGTAAAAAAACTCCTAGACTTATCATTCCCCTCAGGATCCTTATCGGTCTTATTTTTCTCATTATGGAGCAGACTGTACCCCGATTTATTCACTTCCATTTCACCATGACAAGCAAGGCAACCCTATCTACTTGCTTGCTCCTGAGGCTTATCAGTTCCTTTCCAATTTTATACCTATCTTGCTGGTGCAACCCTCTAACCAACAAGGACAACCCTTTTAGGGACAACCTTTGGTTCAGCAGGGGTATGATTATGACCCACAAGGGCAACCCTTTCAGGGAAAACCTTTGGTGCAGCAAGGGTATGTGTACGACCCACAAGGGAAACCATTATAGGGACAACCTTCGGTCCAAAAAGGATTGTTTTACGGCCCGCAAGGGGAGCCTTACAATCCTCAAGTTCAACCTTTACAAGCTCAGCCTATGATCAAACCAGGGAAACCTCAAGGACTAGCTGGGCAACCGATATATCAACCTGGACCTTAATACGGTCCTCGGGGAAATATCCATCCATCTCAACCTATGGTGCAACCTAAACAACCTTATCTTCCAATTGGTCCAAATGTTGCACAGCCAGGACCATCTTATGGTCCTGCTCCAGGTACAACTTGGCCCACTGCAGCCATCAGGACAACCCGCTCCGTCGGGGCAACCTGATGGCCCTCATTAGTCAGGTCAACCTGTTCAGCTAGGCCAACTTGCACAACCCATTCACCTTTCTCAGCCACCGCTCTACTTTATGTCGTAGCCGAATCAACCTTGCGCCCGACATATCCAGCTCAGCAGGGCCCCACTTATCAGAAGCCTATTCGACCCCAAGGCATTTATTTCCCTCAAGGTCAATATCAACTGGTTTACAACCTGCCTCAAGGTCCTCCTTATTACCCTCAAATTCCAGGCTATACTTATACTCCGTAGTAGAATCCTTATGCTGCTCAATCGGGACCCTCGTATACTCAAAATTAGTATCTTGGTTTTCAACCCCCGTATCCTGGTCCTCAGCCGCCATATCAACTAAATTATTTGTCTTATACCCCTTATCATCTGAATCCTTTGAGACAAAACCAGTGGGGGTAGATTTATACTCATCCAGGATGGAGTATGTGTACAAGTCCTTATCGAGGTCCTGCTATGCCTTTTAACCCTCAATTACCTTTTCTCACTATGTTGGAATTACCGGATGTGTCCAAATTGACAAATGATACCATTCTTCATAATCCTTTTTGGCCTCCGATTCCAACGAAGGTTCCTGGTGATTGTCCCAAGTTTGAGGGCAAGTCTCGAGAAGACCCCCAAGCTCACGTCATGACATACCATTTATGGTGTTCTTCTAATTCTTGGGTGGACGACTCTGTCTCTTCCAGTGCACTCTTACCGGAGCTGCTACTAAGTGGTATATCAAACTGCCTCGTGGCTTCTTTCAATATTTCAACACTCTTGCTATGGCACTCCTTACTCATTTCCAGTTACCGGTTCTTTATGAAGCCAGGACGCATATCCTAACATCCTTGAAACAGGACTGGGATACCCATATCTTGGACCACATTCATGAGTGGAGACAGCGTCGTTGTCTGATCAAGTTCAAAATTCCTGATAAAATCCTTACTCATTAGTTCACTACCTCTTTTTTCAACCAAATTGCAAAAGACATCGCCATGGGGGCATTTGTAACTGAGGAACGAGCCATCGCTCATGCCCAGTACCTTGATTTAGTGCAATCTCAATTGGGAATTTTGTATGACATATTGACTGAGGCTCCATGACCTGGGACCTATAAAGCACCATCTACCCCATCAATTGAGGGTGTTATTGATTCCGTGTCTCAAACTTCATGCAAGTCTTCCAATGGGAAGCAAAAATCAAATTCTTCCAATAATTCTGCTCCTCAGGCTACCCTAGATTATATTAAAACCTTGGAGGTCAACGCCATTCAGGCCAATCTTGCAGACAAGACTTCCAAGGGGAAATATAAGGGTAAAGGCAAGGCCAAATCCAATGCCCCAAAACCAGAATCGTCAAAACCTCGTGCTGATGATGGTTCACAGCGAGAGCTGAAGTATCCCTGTCTAATTTGCGACGAGGACCACTAAACCAAGTATTTTCCTAGACGATCCAAGGTTAGTAAACTACTCAAAGGCACTAAGGGAACTCTATTGGTCCTTAAAGAACCTTTCCCATCTCAGCAGACCCAGATGGTCGAGCAGGCTCCTTCATCTCCATCGTTTGGTTCTCAAGTTTTCATGATGAATGGTTCTGCACATGTTTTCATCGCTACTCGGTCAAAGGATTATGCTAGATCATGCCAGGTAGCTGTGAAAGAGGTCATTGATGGTCCTCCTCCCCCACCTACCTCTGGTCCTCTTGAGATTGAAAGGCCTAGTGCTGAACCCATTATACGACCACCTTCTAAAGGTGTTCTATGAAAATATTCTTATAATCCTAACGCCCGTGCTGCTCAGCATTACAGTATTGTTGAGGATTTAGCACAGGCACCTTCTGCGATGTCCATGTTAGAAGTTCTTCAGAGTTTTCCATTTCAATGGAAGCATTATTATCTGCGATCGGCGAGATTGACCCTGCTGATTCTAGCCTTCTCTCTTTCGACTTAGAGAATTTCGTCCCCCAACTTCCGCACCAGATAGCGCTTGTTATACAAGTCGGTATCAATGGTCTCAACATCCATAGGGATGTAGTTGATGAAGGTGCATATACCTATGTCATGTCATCTGCTTGCTGGAAGGCTATTGGCTCTCTAGCCTTGACTTCACCACCCAATGCCCTTGAGGCATTCGATGGAAGGGAATCAGAACCCTTGCGTGTTCTCGCTAGCTTGTTGGTCACATTGCAAGGAAAGACGGTTAACTTTGAAGTAGAAGTCGTTGATAAACTCAACTATAATCTTCTACTTGGTCACAGTTGGACTCATGCTATGCTTTGTGTTCCATCCACCTTCTTTTGACTTCTGAAGTTTCCACATGAGGGAAAAATTATTACTGTCGATCAGTTGTCGTTCTTTACCTCATCTTTTGAGAACAACGTTCCATACGTGGATCAAATTCCTAATCCCCCTGACAGTATAGGGCTAGGTATTTTCAAATATCCCGCCCTCATGGGTATATTTCCCCTTCCGCCACCAAATATCGTTCAAGTCAATATGGTCTCTCGATCAGATGACCCATGGATCATCCCTTTACCAAAATAGGTTGATTCATTTGGAGATTCAATGTTGCTTAGTCCAATCAAAATAAATTATTGTGAGCTTACAACTGCATCTGATTCTCCCCCTCCTGAAGCTGCTCCTTTGAGCATGTCTCTCGACGTGTATTCTCAATCCCCCTTGCTCGGCAATGCAGATTCGCCTGATCCTTTGAAATAATTGTTTCCATCTGAAGAGGCTATCATGGAAACCATGTCTCTCAAAGATCTACCATGGAGTGATGGGCATCATCATTCCTCATTTATGCCTTACCTCGGGGCAATGTCTAATTGTCTAGAGTGTTTTGTGTAATGTTCCCTTTTTGGGAATATCACAAGTCTATTGCAGAGATAGACTGTGGGGAAATTTTCTGGATCTATCACCTTCACAAATAAGGGTGAGATCCAAAGGCTACCTGGCCCTTCACAGACTCTGTCTATAGATATGTGAAATTCCTTCTTCGGGAATTGCCCAAAGAATGGGACTGCAACTGATGTATGAACATACAAAAGAATCAACAATGTTATTTTATGAGCTATGAGACAAGAATATATAGATAGCCAATGAATAATTTTATAGTAGTAGAAAGAGTACAATATCTTGAGGAAACAACCTCTCAAGAAAGGTAATGCAAGCCTCAACAATACTTGTACATGTAAATGAAGAAATACAACTACAAATATGAAACCCTTGGCTATGAGGACGCATTTTATAAGAGGTACTACTCCATATTACATAATAATTGAAAGATATGAAATATATGTCTCAAATACACTAGGGGAGCAAAGCTCTAACCCTTAGAAGAAAAAATACATCAATCCTCCAAGGGATTGGCTGAAATATACAAAATGGAAAAAATGCCGGAGTTGCTGGGCAGCTGCTGCAACTCAAATCTAGAACTCAATAGAGAAGGATGAAGATGATGAAAAATCTGAATTAAACCTCCTCCAATGGATCTCCAAAGTGGAAGCCTGATCCTTACACTGGAGATCTCACCCTCCAGTCAATCTGCAAAACCCCGCAGCAAATGCACTATGAAAATAATGCAGTTACTAAAGAAAACTGCACAGTAGGGGAAAGAATATGGGTTGGCATGATGCCAATATCTGAAATGAGTGTGAAAACCTTCCTCACTAGCTTCGCAAAGGAATGGAGACTCCCTCCTCTAAAAATCATCTCTGAAAGTGGTGTTGTGTTCCTCGACTGCAACACCCTACAACACAGAGTTATGCTGCTGTAGCAATAACGTTGTCTTGGAGGAGGATTATTTGGCCTTCAACCAAGATATGTGGAAAATGAAGAGCCAAACTTCAAGATGCCTCTCAAGAAGGTGAGGAAATCCTAAATTGGAGTTTCCCAGCAATTCTTTCTAAATAGAAAATAATGCATAATGTCTAAATAGACATGAAATCATAAACATATGCATGAATAACAATGGCTCTCCTCCTCTCCATATATAGCAAGTGAAGGCTCTCTCTCCATGGGCCCCATCCATTAGGGTTTCCTCCATAAAGAAATATTCCCTCCTCTATCTTTGCACTGTCCCATGTAGTGCTTTCCACCTCATACCCTGCGTTGGTTGACTCGGTCAAACCTCTTAGCAAATGTCTCTTTTCACACATGGGGGTGTGAAATCTAGTTCCATGGCTGATCCCTTTTCAAAATAGAGGGATTTTATTTATTTTTTTATTTTCATTGGGCCTCCTTACCCAATTATTCATCTCCTAAATGAATTTAGACAAAAATTAATGTTCCAATTTATTAAAGAAAAATTTGGAACATTACAGTCCTCCCCTCCCAAATGTTGCTTGTCCCCAAGAAACTGCAAGGATAGAACTGAAGAATCTCCACTCAAGGCATGGAGTCTGAAATATAATTAGGAACATCTCCCACATGTGGATCCTCCATCCCTAAGCAATCATCCAAACAAAATGAGCCACCTCCCAACAAGGCAACAACTGAAAATCTCCTTCCACCTCAAGCTCCGGAAATGAAGGTGGGCTAAAAATATGAACTTGGAAAGCATCATAGCTTACCCCATGCTTTCCTTCTCTCCACTCTTGACAAGTGTATAGTGTATTCTGATCATGGGCTGCAAAATTATGGCCCTCAAATGGAAAAATGAAGAAAAATCCTTCAAAGAGTTCTCCTCTGACAATGAAGAACAAGCTAGCCCAAAACATATCATCCATGATGAATAGGACATGGTCATCATAGAATATCCAGATGAAATTTTTTTTGTAGGTTTTACATGATGCTACAAATTTCAAACAACATCTCAACAGGACACAACGTAGTTTCATCCACTGCAACTTCAGAAAATTAGATGGCAAGCAATGTACAAGATTCATCGCATCTACCAATGGATAGTAAATGGCTGAATGTAACAATAATACATGATCAAGCACTTTCCCATGGATTTACAATGAATGATTATCAATCTCATGTCCCACCTAAAAATAGAACAAACACGTGGCTGTGGTGGCCATATTTCCTCTCATGCTCCCATTAGAACATGTACTGCATAAATTGTGAGAATTTTTCCCACTCAAGGACACATCCATCTCATGTACCTCTCTCATAATCATGATTCCTTTACAAATCTGATATAATTCATCAAATTAAGTCATTATCAGCAAAAAAATGAAAGAAATATTGTTGGTTTTACATGAGGCTTGAAGGTACCAACAGTCTCCCAAGTACATACAATGCAGTTTTACAAGCTGCTGCTTGAGAAAATCACATGGCAAGTTGTCTTGTGTTACATGAATAGTTATGTATGTCATGATGGATACTGATAAATAGCAATTGGCTGAGTATATCAACTAATCATACATGAAGGAAAAAAATTTCCCAAGGCCATATAAAATATGGCTATCTCCGTCATACAAATTGGCCAAATTTTTTCCATGGAGCAATCTGAAAAGCTTGCCCTCTTGTAGAGCCATGCACTGCAAAATAATGGTAAGAGTATACAAATCAGCCAATGTAAAAATATATTTCTTACCATATACTAGGAGTAAGATGATGTTTGGATCCATGAATGAATCCTCCGTAGTTTTTTTTCATGCTCCCATGAAGAGGAATGAACTATGTGCTGCAAGAAGATCCTTCTTCTCATGCTTGGGAATCCAAGTCAAGAAGAATGTAGCATAGTAATAGATGACTCCATCCACTACCTCATCCATCTCACCTCCTCTTTGTTCATCAAGTGCAACAAATATAAAATTATCTTGGGACCTGTGGGTTATGGATCCACCACACTTCTGCTGGGCACACTTCATCCATAGGTTACTGCTCCAAAGAGACAACGTTGTTGCCCTATGCACATAGGCTCTCATCACTACCAAGCTCTATTCTTTGACATGCTCTTTGTCAAAGATATCTCTCACAATGCTACAATACATAAGAATTCCCTGCCAAGGTGGAAGTACCTCTCTATCATCAAAATGCAAGGAGAGAATTCCATCTCCTCCTCCTACAACATCATGCAAAGTATGAGAACAATCCTGCTCTTGCTCTCCCGAAAACAAGCAAAGCAACAAAACATTTTACAACCTCCCCATACCTCCATCATAAAAATCATGTGATGAATAAATAATGAATGATATGAGTGTCACATCAACATCATGCATCCATACTCTATGCTTCTCAATGATGCAAGTATCCTGCCATCCTTTCTCTATCCTCCTACTCTTAGGAAGAGTGTTTGCCAAGTGATGGCCAAACTCTTTCAAGAGTAACCAGCGTAGTCAAGCCTCTTGTTTCCCGGTATCATGTATTTTCAAGTACCCTCCCAGCTCCTTGCTCATCAAGCACATCCACTCAGCCACTTGTGGATGCTTTCTTCTTATCCTCATCTTGGTACTCCTCGCATGAAGGCTACCATCCTCCCAAATCAAATTCCTATCTTTTCACTTCATGGGATTTTGAAATGAAAGTTTCTCAAGGATCAATGAGACCCTATCAAGACCCAAATAGGTGGTAGGAAAAAACCTCCCATCATGATGTGTATGGCTCAAGGAATTTCCAGCACAAGCATGAGAGATGTTATCCATCCTGAGATGTCCTCTAGCTTCTATCTGCTCTTGTGAAAAAGGAAGAAAATATTTTCACTCCATGGTGTGTTGAAGTGGACCTATAATGAGATCTCCCCTTGAGACCTCCCTCTCATCAATAGTTTTCCAAAACCAATGAGGTCTTGGATTTGAAAGTAGAGGTTTCTCTTTGAGTTGAGAGGAGCTCATTGAGAAAGTGTCATCTTGAAGGGAGAAAGGGTTTCTCACTACAAGATGTCTACCATCATCCTTCAAGGCTTCAAACACCAACCTCCAATGTGATGTCCAATCCAAAAATGGCTCATGAGGGTGATGGTTTTCTTCTTCCTTGAATGTTTCCATGTTGCACAGCGCAGTGCAATCAAGTTGCTCTATGATAGCAGTGTGATTTGACCCTTGGTCATGCAAAATTAAATCTCCACGTTGATCAAAAGAAGTTGCTGTAACAATGGAATGTGGAAATATTTTCATACCTTGATGTACATTGGGAACTTCTTGTAGGGCTGCAAGAGTTCCTTCCTCCAAAGTGTTGGATGCCCCAACTGTTGATGCATGTGGCTGCTCCTCCATGAGTGTGACAACGTTATCACAAGGCTCCTCAAGTGGTGATGTGATATGTTCTTCCTTTGCCCCTTCATCATCAAAGTTTTGGATGAACCCTTGGATGAACTTTGAAAAAAATTTCACCCCTTCATGGCTCAAGTGGCTGCTCCACCAATCACAGGCTTCACCCCTCAAGTGCAGCGCTGATATTTCAACAGCTAATTTTTCTATCACATGATGTAGAAAGAAGAATGCTACCAAATCTTTCACCCAAGTTTTTGCAGTAGATGACCCATCAAAGGTAGACAACAGAAATCTATTGCTTTTGATTCCTTTTCTGCTAGAAGGTCTCCTCTCTTCTTTTAGCTGGATGAAATGAGGAAAATCTAGAGTCTCCTTGAAGGCTCTAGGTTGAGATCTATACTCAACAAGGTAATCACTCAAAATTTGGTGATCCAAGTGTCTTCCATGCTCAATGTATTCTTCTTGATGAGAATAGGAAGTGCATGGTACTTCCTCTTCTTATTCTTCAATCTTCTTGACTTCCTTGGAGAGGTCTCCTCTGGATCTAAACATAGATGAGAATAAACTCATCTTCTTCAACATTCTGATCTTCTTGGGCTTAGACTCACAGGCTGAGCCAAGAAAGTTGCTTTGATACCACTATAATGTTCCCTTTTGGGGAATATCACAAGTCTATTCCATAGATAGACCGTGGGAGAATTTTCCAGATATTTCACCTTCACAAAGAAGGGTGAGATCCAAAGGCTACCTAGCCCTTCACAGACTCTGTCTATAGATATGTGAAATTCCTTCCTCAGGAATTGCCCAAAGAATGGGACTGCAACTGATGTATGAACATACAAGAGAATCAACAACATTATTTTATGAGCTATGAGACAAGAAAATATAGATAGCCAATGAATAATGTTATAGAAATAGAAAGAGTACAATATCTTGAGGAAACAACCTCTCAAAAAAGGCAATGCAAGCCTCAACAATACTTGTACATGGAAATGAAGAAATACATTTACAAATATGAAACCCTTGGCTATGAGGATGCAGTTTATTAGAAGCAAAAATACATCAATCCTCCAAGGGATTGGCTGAAATATACAAAATGGAAAAAATGTTGGAGTTGTTGGGCAGCTGCTGCGACTCAAATCTAGAACTCAATAGATAAGGCTGAAGATGATGAAAAATCTGAAGTAAACCTCCTCCAATGGATCTCCAAAGTGGAAGGTTGATCCTTACACTTAAGATCTCACCCTCCAATCAATATGCAAAACCCTGTAGCAAATGCACTATGAAAATAACACAGTTACTAGAGAAAACTGTGCAGTAGGGGAAATAATATGGGTTGGCCTAATGCCAAGATCTGAAATGAGTGCTGAAACCTTCCTCCCTAGTTTCCCAAAGGAATGGGGACTCCCTCCTCTAAAAATTAGCTCTGGAAGTGGTGCTGTGTTCCTCCACTACAACACCCTACAACATAGAGTTATGTTGCTGCAGCAATAACGCTATCCTGGAGGAGGATGCTTTGGCCTTCAACCAAGATATGTGGAAAATGAAGAAACAACCTTCAAGAGGCCTCTCAAGAAGGTGAGGAAATCCTAAATAGGAGTTTCCCGACAATTCTTGCTAAACAGAAAAGAATGCACAATGTCTTAATAAACATGAAATCATAAACATATGCATGAATAACAATGGCTCTCCTCCTCTCCATATTTAGCAAGTGAAGGCTCTCTCTCCATGGGCCCCATCCATTAGGGTTTCCTCCATAAAGGAATATTCCCTCCTCTATCTCTGCACTGTCCCATGTAGTGCTTTCCACCTTATACCCTGTGCTGGTTGACTTGGTCAATCCTCTTTGCAAATGTCTCTTTTCACACATGGGGGTGTGAAATCTAGTTCCATGGTTGATCCCTTTTCATATTAGAGGGATTTTATTTATGTTTTTATTGTCATTGGGCATCCTTACCCAATTATTCATCTCGTAAATGAATTTAGACAAAAATTAATGTTCCAATTTATTGAAGAAAAATTTGGAACATTACATTTTGCATATCAAGTTCCTTCTTCGCCACTTTAAACACCTATTTTGACTCATGAATTCTTTGTGGAAGGTAACTTGGGTAACATTACTCAAACGATTCCTATTGAAATTTTCATGAAACCAGGGATTGTCAAGAACATCCATGTGGGAGTCACTTGCTCCTCCGAGGAATTCCAAGTGTACACTAGTCTCTTTCGTGAATTCTATGATGTTTTCACCTGGTCTTACGAAGAGATGCCTGGAATCAACCCCAATATTGTGGTGCATGAGATTCCCACCTACCCAGGTGAGAAGCCTATTCACCAAGGTATTCATCCTGTGCATCCTCAGAAAACCTCCACTATCAAAGCTGAAGTTGAAAAAATTCTCAAAGCAGGTTTCATTTAGATAATCGCTCTAACAGAATGGGTTTCTAACATTATTCCTGTGGATAAGAAGTAGGGAGAAATTCGTGTCTGTGTTGATTATCTTGATATCAATCGAACCTATCCTAAGGATAACTATCCCACCCCTTTCATCGATCAGGTTATTGACGATTGTGCGGGGAGTGAAATCTTCTCCCTTATGGACGATTTTTCTGGCTATAACTAGATCAACATTCTCTCATCTGATCAACACAAGACCTATTTTATCTATCCTTGGGGAAATTTCGCATGTAAGAAACTCCCTTTCGACTTGAAGAATGTTGGGGCTACATTCCAGTGCACGATGTATTATGCCTTTCACGATATTTGGCATATTTTTCAACCATACCTGGATGACCTTTCAGCTCATTCAGCTGTGCGGAAAGACCACCCAGAATGTCTCCATCAGATATTTCTTCGTTGTAGATGCTACAAAATTCGGCTCAATTGGCATAGATGCACCTTCTGCATCGACTCTAGTATACTTTTAGGGTTTATCGTATCTAAATATGAAATTCGCCTTGACCCTCTTAAGGTTGAGGCTATTATCAATCTCCCTTCCCCATCCCCGTTACACTAGCTCTAGAGTCTCCAAGGGAAAGCAAATTTCCTACATCGTTTCATCCCAAACTACGCTAAAGTAGCCAAAGGATTTACGTGACTTTTAAAGCAGGACGTCTCTTTCTGTTGGGATGAGATTGCTCAGTAGTCTTTTGATAGACTTAAGACGTTACTTGTCAACGCTCCTCTATTACATCCTCCAAATTACCATCATGATTTCACCCTCTATCTAGCTACTGCCTTCAGTACGATTGCCATGGTTTTGGTTCAAGATAATGATGACGGTAACGAGCATTTCATTTACTACTTGTCTCGGAACCTTCTTGACCCTGAAACACGTTACGCACATGTCGAGAAGTTAGCGCTGGCTGTGGTCCAGGCCGTCTAGTATTTTCTTCATTACATCCTTTTATGCATGGTGACCGTGATTTCTGATTGTAACCCCATGACCTGTATTCTGTCTCAACAGTTGCTGGGGGGGAAATACTTGAAGTGGATCGTTATCCTCCAAGAGTTTGATTTGGAGTTCACTATTGCCAAATCGAAGAAATCACTTATTTTTGCTGATTTGATTGGTTCTCTCCCGCTAACTTTGCTCCTTCTTCTTCTGAGGATCATATTCTAGACAAAACTCTCTTCTTAATTAGCACCCTCGATCCATGGTATGATGATATCATCGTGTACCTCCAAACATCTACTTTCAGGTCTGAGTTAATGAAAGATGCCTGACGCCACATTCAACATCAATCACAACCTTACTGTATTGTTAGAGATACCCTTTATCAGGTTGGAGTCGATTCTATACTCTACTGATGTCTGGCCCTTGAGCAAGCGGAGAAAGTTTTAAATGACTGCCACAGTGGCATCTGTGGTGGTCACATGTTTGGTTATGCCACTGCATAGAATATTCTTCGTGCTGGCTATTTTTGGCCATCCTTTTTTAAAGATTGCATTGTTGCAGTACACAAATGCCATGCGTGCCAGATTTATCAACACAAGATGCGTGCGTTGCCAGTTCCTTTACACCCTATCATTACCATCGGTCCTTTTTCCAAATGGGGCATAGATTTTATGACATGTAACCCTCATTCAGACGGGGGGCATGCCTATATTATCGTCGCCATCGATTATTTTACGAAATGGACCGAAGCAATGCCTACACTGGCTGCGGATGGTAAGACAGTGGCACAGTTCATATTCAATCATGTTATTGCTCAGTTTGGTGTCCCTCTAGCCATCGTCACCAACCATGGTTCTCATTTTCAGGATTGTATAATGGCAGAGATGACATCTATGTTGGGTCTGCATCATGACAGCTGAACGCCTTATTATCGTCAAGCTAATGGCCAAGTTGAAGTTGTAAACAAATTCCTTGTTACAATGCTTCAACGAAAAATAAGGATCCATAAATCAAACTGGCATCTCATATTGTTTTCAGCTCTATGGGCTTATCGAACATTGATCAAGAATGCAATCGGATTTACCCAATTTCAGTTGGTATACGGTTTGGAAGCCACACTTCTGATTGAATGTGAAATCCCTTCACTTAAATTAGCTGTGGAATTACTACCTGATACTTCCCCTGAAGAAGAACGTCTCCTCTACTTAGAGAGATTGGACGAAACTCGTCGCTTAGCTGCCTTGGTCATCAAAGAACAAAAGAAGCGAGTCAAAGCTCATTTTGACCAAACAGTTTCCCCTCGTTCTTTTATTTAAGATGATCTCATTCTCCTGTACGACCAAGCTCACGATAAGCTAGGGGAAGGAAAATTCCAACCCATGTGGCATGGGCCCTACATCGTGAAACGTGTGTTACAGAATGGGGCTTATGAGCTTATTGACTATGAAGTTTGTCCTTTATCGCAGCCCAGAAATGGGTTGTACCTGAAAAAATATTATACTTGAGTCATTCATGCGTGATATGTGTACATAGGTGAGTGTTTTCATTTTGTGTGCATGATTTGGTTTGATGTACTTTGTGAGCTTTTTTCTGCTTATTGGGTCTTGTTTGCTATGCAGATGTCTATTTCCCCTTATGTCGGTTTTGCGATGGTGCTTACCATAGTACCAGGAACTTGTCTTCGGCAACCTGGGTAATTTATGATCATGTTGGTGAGTTGATTAACTTACAAGGTATTTGTCTGCGACCAGCTACAAACAATGTCCCTGAATATAGTGTTTTTTTGGAACTATTAACCAAGGCAATTAACCTCGGCATATGCACATTGCTTGTGAAGTTGGATTCGCAACTTGTTGTTCTTCAATTGAACGATCATTATTCAGTTCAGAACCCATGCATTTTGAGATTGTATTTTTGTATTCGTTTACTTGAAAGAAAAATTGATCTCATTACATATCAACATATACCAAGACGAATGAATACATTAACAGATGCAATAGCTAACATTGTGCTGGATAGACATTTGTGCAATTTATAAAAACATATCATATGTAAATAGATCCATGTACAATATATATATATATATATATATATATATATATATATATATATATATATATATATATATATATATATATATATATATATATATATATGTCGTTTTTTTGAAACGTGTGCATCATAAAACCCAAAAATAATATATGTTTGTTTCAGTTACATCATGAGACAACATGTCTCTCAAAAATGTGCAGAAATAAAGCCTAAGTGCCTAATCGGTGTGGTGCTCATGATAGCATGTCACCACCTGTACCAACTGCCTCAGTAAGTGGTGGATATGACTTGGAACCCCTACAATATGCCTCTGATAGGCCTAAGGCACATCATCCAAGCAAGCATATTCTGGGACCCCATGGGCCATCCCCTTCAGGTTCTGCACTAGCTCCTCCTTGCCACCCTCACCATGAGGATCGAAATAGCGAGGAATTCGCCTCGCTACTGGTGATATACTTGCAGGATGCTCTGGGCCAACATCTGCATACATATAAGAATAACTGTCAGAACATGCATATATATCAAAACAATTTATAACTCATGAAAATAAAAAATGAGTCTTACCAAGTTCTTCGTCCCAATCCTCTCCCTCTGGGAGTGGGAGGTCTGGGTCTCTGGTGAAGTATGTGCCGACATAGGGCCAATCCTCCATGACAATCAATTGTCATCAGAGCCAATAAAAAAACTCTAACCTCCAAGACATCTGTTGGCCACCCCCTGCTCTAGGCATTAATTCCACCCATCAGGCCATCCGTGGCTCAGTGGGTGGTGGCTCTGGGACTATAACCTCCTGACGCTAAAATATGGGTAATTGTTTCAAGACAAACGATACCAGAATCAATCCATAACCAAACTATTTTAGTTTGGTCTTCTTGCACTTGGTGAGCTGCCATTTTATGTTGATGGTCACGAACTCGGTCCAATTGAATAGAGTCAGGGTCATACACTTTGAAGCAAGAAACATTTGTGTATTCATGGCCTCATGCAGTGCCTGCGATCCCACAACCTACGTAATAGTGTGCAGCACTACTCTTAGTGCCAGATCAGGGAAAGTTTGGTTATCCACTTTGCCACTCCCTGATCCCTTCCGTGCCCCGTGGCACACCCTATCAATTACCATTGCCATGCTTTCCCTGAAATGTCGGGTACTAGTCAAGATAGGGACTGCACCCCTGCGTGACAACCCAGTGATGAAATACACATCAGAAACTTTGAGTTCAAGCTCCTGATCCCGAAGTATGAAATTTTCCTGATCTTCATCCCAAATGCTTATTATATACTGAAGCAGTTCAGGCTGAGCCCGGAGACATGGTGTCAGGAAGAAATTCTTGAGCCCACAATTCCTGAGGGCATTCATGCATTGTTCATTTTCCATGGCTTTTTCATATTCTTCATTTTGTTCTCTTTCTTTCCACTTGATAACCATATTTTTTCTTTTGTACCTACATGAATTAATCGTAGGAACATTGTAAGCCCCCTTGGGTATTAAAATTTGCAATCAATTGGTTGCATTTTCTTAAATTTAAAGTGGATTTTGGGTTGTGCGGTTGGCGCGACTGTCTTGCTAACATTCGCGCCACCTGGCATGACCCCTGTGTAAAAATGGGTTGATTGGCATGGGTACGTGCCTGAAACTCGTGCCAACTGTGATGCCCTAGATTTTGCAAATACTCCCCTAAGGGATTCAAAATGACAACTAAATGCAATGAAATATAGCTCCAATGATGGAAAATGGTGTCGGCTCTTACCTGAAATAGATGGAATCTAGATTGGTCCACCAGATTGTTCACAATCATCACTTGAAGATCACAAGGGAAATGGGTCACTTTTACTTTGCAAAGAGGTAAAAGTGAAAAGTAAATATTATTTACCATTTATGGTCTTTTATAACTTCTCAAAGTCCTAAAATAGGTTTTAAAACATATTTTTTGATATATTTTCATATTATTTTCGAGGAATATGTTTTACACATGTATTTTTGTGCAGAGACAGGTTTTCACCTGATTATGACGAAGAAACAAGTTGTATTTTATACTTTTCGGACTTGGTAAAAACACGAAAAATTCACTACTGGAGTCACCTTTCAGCTCTTTTCTGACTCTCTAAAATTGAAAATATTGTCAAGTTGCTTGTCATTTTGAGCTCGTTAATTTGGCTACAAAAAAATATCTACCCAATATACATTTACCCCTCTTTCGGGCTGGGATAGATTATTTACGAAAAAGGAATACCTTAGCCGATTGTGACTAAGAGGTTCTCTCAGACACATTTTTCTACCTTTTCGGATCTGTGAGACTACCTATGAAAAGGGACTGCTGGATTTTTATTTTCCACCTTATTTTCAAACTCTCTAAACATGAAAAGATGCCAAGTTCTCCCTTTGTCAGACTCATTAAAATCTGATGACATCGGACTCTGTCGTCATGACGTTACTCTAGTTCCTCCTCCCTAGGGTTCGTAAAATGTACAAGGTTGGATTTTTTCGAAGGAAAAACTTACATCAAAAGCATATGATATCCCCTTCAAGCTTGTTTTCAAAAATAATTAGGGTACTCGCCAGAAATGGTGGAGGAAAATGGAACCAGATTGTAGTCGTGTTGGCATTATGTCACTCTTGGACATGGCACTTGTCTGCATTCGTGTCGGGTTAGGGACATCTCATGTCGCTATTTGTTTTCCTCCATGGGTTTTGGTAATATCTTTGGACTGCTCATATTCTCTTTTCCACGTCACCATGACCTCAGATCCCTTGATGTCAAATACTGCAAAATCCAATGTCGTGCCACTGATATGTTCAAGAGAAGTTTCCCTCTGAGGTTTTCAACCTCCCTCTAATTCTCTATTGGTCTTGATTCACAAACATCATGTTCCTCTGTCTCGTTTTGATGATGTGGGAAATATTATGGCCCATCTTCGATCAAGATTACTTCCTATCCACTCTAGCTCATTATCCAGGAAGTTGATATAGATACTCCCTTTAGGTACCTTGGAGCTTGCATGCCTCAATGGTAGGTTCTTCGCATTCGATGTAAGGTTCACATCATTGGCCTTCGATCAATTGACTCTGTGGGTGTTTGATGTCAAATCACTGTTCACATTCCGTGGATTGTACCTTTCATACCTTGAGAGCCATTGTCATTACTGGTGGTTTCTCTCGTGTTTGTTAACAACTTTCATCATTGGCTGGTAATCAGACGATGTTCTTGCATGTTTTACTTCAGCTCACATATTCGCATGCTCAAATTTGTACTTTTTTCGGGTCAAGATGGAGTGCAAGACCCTGGGTTTTTTCTGATGAAATCTAGGCTATGGGTTCTTTGTGGATTATTATGACTTATTATATGAATCTTTTGATTGGATGGTTGCGACCATACCTGAGTCTATTTGTTGATCCCTACTGCTGGATGGTTATGTCCATACCTCGGATCTCATTGTTTATGTACTCTATTATGGATGGTTGTGCCCATACCACATGTCATGTATCAGATGTATTAGTTGTATTCGTACTTGCAGGTTTTCTGATAGCAGTGTTTGGGTCAAACAGTGTTTGGGTCGAATGCATTCTCATAAAGCATATCGCCCCTCCCTCTCTCTCTCAGACGTCATGCTCTAGGGGGCATCTATTACACAACAATTTGTCACTGTCCCTAAAATCCCTTGCCCTGCATATTGGAGGGTCTTTCCTGTGACCTCTGACGAGTGTCCTCCTCTGCAAGCACCTTCCTTGCATCCTTCTATACAAGAACATCATTTCTCCTGTAGAAAAATTTCTCAAAAATCCCATAAAAACCTATGTTTTGGCATTGGCATGGGTAGCCAGCTCACCCCTCGCACTAATGTGGAGGATGTACACTAGAGGCCGCACCAGCTGGTGCTCTGTCTCTTTGTTGTGCCCATGCGAGCCTTTTTGGTAATTTTTTTTAACAAACTAGAGGTGGAAGTTTCCTTCAACCATCTCTAGGATGAGTCACAGGAAGTGGTTAACTGGATGAGCCACGGATCTCCCTCTTTAGGTAGCAGTTTCCTCCTCGTACAGGACACTACTAGAAGATAGGTCTCCCTTCCATGATTATAGGGATCCTAACCTCTCCCTCTCCCCCTATATAAATGATCTTTCTCCCATCATGAAAGCTAGCTGAAAAAAGAGGATTATGCAGCTGAAACACTGAACTTGGAGAACTGAACCATAGTTGAATAACTGAGAAGGTAGATCAAGAAGGAATTCCATCGATAGGTCCCTTATCCTATCCAAATTCCCCGATGAGCTTTGAAACGTGCTTCGCCCGAGCCCCACTGGAGGAGACCGCAATGTCAGAGCATGGTTGTATCTCTTCTTTCTACCTATTAATATAAGTGACTATTGTCTGGTTCCCATATTGTGTTTTGTATTATCAAATGCAATATGCTAGTCTTCTCTGTTTGATTAGTAGATTTAGAATGGAATTAGTATATGGTATGTGGTTTTCATTTTCCGTTCTCTGTGCAGGTTTCCAAACGCGATAGGTGGAAGGGTTGTGACTTGTCTTCGATCAGGAGTGAGCGACTCTCATCATCACTACAGGTGTCGACAATAAATTTGGACCATAGGTAGGCCATCTCATCACATCATTTTTCATTCAAGTATCTAGGAACCTACACTCTAGCATGATTCCTTGTTTCTAGACCCACCCTAGGGCTAGTGGGATCATCTCTATCCGCAGAGGGGATTTACCTGAGTAACACTAGGGAAGGAAGAAATTTGGTAAAGAAATGTTGTTGGATTATTAATTGAGAGAGTGATAGGAGTGATATGATGTTGGTGAGATGTTTATTGTGATAAGGTTGAGATGATGCTGGAGTTGGTGAGATCAAATCGATCATTGGCTGTAACCTCTCCCTTCTACTCATTAATAAATATTGTTGCTCATTTTCCCATATATGTATCTATTTATGTTTCTATTTTTCATATGATGGATCCTTAACTGATGTATATGTTTCATGTTAAATTGATTTAATTGATTAAGATAAATAGGCATATGTATATTGCAATCTCTTTGCTTTTTAGTGTTTAAATTTGTAGGAACTAGTCTTGTGATCTAAGTTGGATTGGAAACTACAACAAAGGCAACATAAGGAGAATAGGAAAGTGCTTGGATCACAAGTAGGTTCCTTTATATTTTGTGTGTCTCTTTACTCTTAGAGAAAGTGTCTGCAAAGTATTTGATTTGTTTTTCTAAATGCATATCACCACATTTAGGGAATTTGATTTATCTGTAATTTGTAATTCCGCATAACAGATACTCATAGCTAGATGTACAAATAATTCAAAAAATATTTTGTAAGTGTAATCCTTTTGGTCTTTAATCAACATTGTTGTCCAGAAGATGACTAACTGAGGTTGGGAATCTTCATTCACTTTTCTCATTGTAAACTGGAACCTGTTTTCCTGAAAATATACAAACATATAAACAATGAATGAAGTGTATTTAAACACTTCCTCTGTGTGAAAATTGACAAATTGGTCATGAAGCATCAACCAAGAATTGACTTAAATTACACATAATGGAGGGTTTAGACTCTGATGAAAGTATTGACAGGAAGCCTATCATTGCTTCATCTAGCCATTGATCTGAATGGTATCCTAGTAGGTAAGAAGGGACAATGACTATATGTTGAGTCCTATCAGGGAATGTAGAAGATGGATATGGAGGATTTTTCTTGGGCAAGGGAGTATCTTCAGCCATGAATAATTCAAGAGTTTTGAGTCTGATCGAAAAATCTAACTTCTGGTACAATTCTCTAAGGGTTTCATAGGAAAAAGGGGTGTTTTCTTCAATAACAGGAGCTTGCTTCATTTTCATGATAGACTAGGAAATAATGGTGAAAATAACTTCTCTTGTGGGGGCAACAAAAACCCTTTGATTTATATCGTAGCATGCATGACATCTTCTAATAAATTCAGGGCAACTATGGATTTTTTGGAATATATAATATGGTAGTTTAGTGTTACATAGCCCTATATCATCGGCCTAATCAATGAGCTTATCCTCCAACCAGTAGTATATGTCGAAGAGATCAAACTCTGAGATTGTCTCATGAATCTTAAAATCCTTATCAGCAAGGGCCACATGGTCAAGGTCTATATGAGGATGAACCATTAGATTAAATGAATCCTGCTCCTTCTTCTTTGGAGGCACGATTGTGCCTAAAAATGAAACTGACTGTGTATTGGTATTTGCAGGTGCACAGAAGGGGATTAGAAGAAGAGGGAAGGAATAGAAGGGAATTATGCTGATAAGAAGGGGAATTGGAAGAAAAGGGAATTGAAGAAGGGGGAATTTCTTCTGATCTGCAAACATTTTAAAAATTTACCATGTTCTCTTCAGATCTGTAAAACCTTAACATTGATCACCTATTACAAAAGAAACACTAAAGCACTACAAAATTTGAAATAGGTGGGGGAAAGGTAGGTTTGTAGGGTGCCAGGGTTTTCTTTGACATGACACGAGCCCATTGGGTATTGGATTAAACAATTAAATGCTTAACGGGTCTTTAGGTGGGAGCATAGGTGTTTGGTCGGACAAGACATGAATGGTGATGTGGAGCAATAGCTATGGAGGGGGATTAATGGTCAAAAGCATGGTTTTACCACAGCGGAAACCAATTTTCAGAGGGGGTGTTGGCTGGTAAGCGAGAAAGCATGGGGGGGTGAAAAAATATTAGTGCCCGAAACATAGAGGATGGGCTAGTTTGGGAAACCACCCATTTTGGACCCCCCCTCCCGCCCGACGTCAAATTTTAGAGGATGGGGGGGGGGAGGGGTGGAAAATAACGTGGACCGTCAGATGTAATGGTGGGGGCAGAGATGAGACAGAAGGTGGTGGGAGATTAACGATGATGGGATATGTGAGGGGACGGTGGGGTTGCCTGATTCATATGACATGTCAGGTAGAGAGTAAGGTTAGGTACTTAGGATATGACATATGATATCTCAAATAGACTAACCCCCGAAACTTAGGATCTCCTTTGTTTTTTTATTTTTCCTCCATAACACAAGAATACAAGAAATCCTTTTAATAATTATTTGAAACAAATTTCATGTATCCTCACATTTATTTTTCTTTCATTTTATCTACCCTTTCACTATTCTAACATTTTTAATCATTCTTTGTAGGGTGCATTTAGGTTTTTATACCCAAATATTTTTTTTTTTTATATAATCCAATTTATCCTACTCTATCCCTTATTCCTCCCATTGACTCATATTAAACTATTGAGTCAATTTTATTTCTACCTAACTACTAATTTTCCAAGATTAAACTATTTGGAAAATCCTTATTTTCTAACCTATCCAACGAAAAATTAAAATTGTTCAATCATGCTTAGACTGAATGATTGAGAAAACTAATCTAATCAGCATTTTCATTTTTATTTGTAGCACTTTCAATATTATTATTTTTTGGGGTTTTATTTCTTTTATTTTCTCTTTTTTTCTTTATATATATATATTTTAATATACCCTCTTTTCTTCTTCTTTTTCCATATATTTTTGGAAATCATTTGTATATTGAATATTATGCACAATATGAAATTGAAACTTATGAAATACTCAATAACCTTGAGATCATGAAATTTATAAGACTCTAACAGTGGCTCCAGCTATGGATGGCACTTCTCCAAGTGAAGTTTCAAGAACATAAGATCGGTAGCCTTGAGTACTTCATTTTCTACAAAGTCTTCATCTGATTTCTTTTTCTGTTTTATGAAAGCTCATCAAACCAGGCTTAGGGCCTTCTCCATAGGCTTCAAACTTTGCTAACGAATTATTCAAATCACAAACTATAAAACTGTGGTATTTACAATGATGAAATATCAAACTGTATTCTTAGGAATAGTAGTGCATAAACATCATTCCATTGAAAGGACCTCCAGGTATCTCTGTTCCATCTAATTCCTTAAAGAAATTTGCATTGTTTCCTCTAAAAGAATCAATAATGTATGGCCCTTGCCAATGGTTCTTAGATTTTCCATGTTTACCTTTTTCTTCTCTTCTGGAATCCCATTTCAAAAATTTGTCTCCTAAATTAAAATCATCAACCTTTGTTCTCTTATCAAAAATATTCTTGATATTTTCTTGAATCACTTGAGTTCTATTATAAACTTCCTCTCTGGACTATTGTAACTCAACGATTTGATTGATCCTTCTTTGTACATCATTTGGTTCATCTTGAATTTTCGAATAATTTTCATGACTGGAAGTCCTAAATAAGAAGGAAAAACTGCATCCATACCATAGACCAATTGGTATGGAGGCATGTCAATTGATTTTTTGGTAGCAAGTCTATCAGCCCAAAGTGCATTGACCAACTTGTTATGCTATGATTTCTTGTTATTTTCCTAGAGTTTTTTTATGATATTCACCAAAATTTTATTTGAAGGTTCATCCAATCCATTACCCTAAGGTTATAGGTTGTTGAATTTCCCAAAGTTATGCCGTACCTATGACAAAAATCAACCATTTTCTTGGACTTGAAGGCTCCAACATTATCATTGACAAAACCTAGAAAGGAAATATGTTTCAATGAATTTAATAATGACATAATCAGTGGCATTTATAGAAGGAGTGGCTTGTATCCATTTGGTAAAGTAGTCTGTGGCGATATGAATCCACTTATGTTGGGTGAAGGATGGGGGATGAATTTCTCCAATGAAATATAAACCCGATTGTTCAAATGGGCTTTTCATAGAAATTGTCTTTAAGGGAAAGGGCAGAAATTTTCTCTTTCCTTCAAAAATTTGGCACTTGTGGTAGGTGGTTACCATCTTATGGATGTCAGGAAAAAGGGTAGGTCAGTAGAAACCATCTCTAAGGATCTTATTGGTAGTTTTTTTCCAATAAATATGGCCACCACAGTCACCTTCATGGAATTCCTGCATAAATTTATCCACATCTTCTTTTAGAAAACATTTGACTAAAACATCTCCAACATATTTCCAATATAAGACATTTTATAAAATTCATAATTTGACAGCTTTCAACTTTATAAATCTTGCTTTAGTTTTGGAAAAACTAGGAGGAGCATTCAAATTAAACAAAACATATAAGATATCTGCATACTAGGGATAATTTAGGAGTTCTTCATCAATTAGTGGAGTCGCCAGTTCCTCTTGATAATCCAATGAAAAAACCATGTTGATATCTAGTGCATGAAAATTTGATTCAGCTATCAATTTCGATAATCCTTGCCCTTTAATCAATTTGGTAGGTTTTATTCCAAATCATATTCTAGAATAACAACAATCCATTTTCCTCTTTTTCCATCAGGACCATTCTGCATTAAAATGTCTTTGACTACTACATTAGGCACATAAGAAATAATATGTGAATGCAAAATTTAAACTATGAAATCCTTTAGTGCTTTAACTAGAGAAAAATATTTCTTTTCCATGATGTTGTACTTTAAATATGCATCTCTCAAGGCTTTTCTAAATAATGCTATTGGTTGTTCATGTCCTTCACTATTTTTCTACAATAATACAGCAGAAATAATATCTTCGTATGCAAAAGAAAAAACTATGAAGCCTTTTGTGAATTTCAGGCTGATTAGGCTAAGCCTGCTTTGTTTAATCTCTTCACCAATTGCAATCCTAAGAGCAGAGCTTCATATTCTGTTATATTGTTGGTGAACTGAAAATTGAGTTTGTAGGAATGACCTTTTGCATGATTTTTCCTTGCATTATATACCCAAATACCTACTCCTGAGCCTGCTTTGTCACATGAGCCATCAAAACTCATATTCCAAAGAGGTTGATTTTTAGGGTCTTGTTGTAAAATTTGTATTTGGTTGTCATGTTTTTCATTAAGATCATTTTATGCATGGGTAACATGTGTGTCAATGTCTCCATCATTATAAAGAATAAAGGAATCAAGGTCAGTATGGACAAAGTACCGTGGATAGTTGTGTGGTTTTTCTTGACTACTCACCATGTACTTCATTAAATTTTCCCTATACAATCTTCTCTGTTGACCAAACACTGGTATTGTGGCATAATTCATATCCATTTGAAGGGTTCCTTGCAACTTTTCTCCCCATGAGTGTGACAAGAGCATGCCATACTTAGGAGGGATGTCAGCTACTAATATATCCATCACTAGACGTTTTTTTGGTATCTGAGCTAAAGTGACACAAAGATCTTTGATAAGACCTAGACATATAACTTTGCTAGAGTAAAATGAGTAAAAATATTTGTAGGGTATAGTAATTTCAAGGCCAATCTTCTCCATAACAGACTTTGGCATAATATTATGTGATGCACCTGAATCCAAAATGTCATTATGGAGAATTTTTTCATGAACATTAAGACTGATATAAAATGGAGGGACACCTCCTTCTTGGGGTTTACCATCAACTTCTGGCCCAAACTAAATTTCAGGCTTAACATCATTTAAATTAACCGTATTAGTTATTTCTCCTATATTTAGTACCTTTAGGACCTAAGAGCTATACACATTCTTGTTTATCAATTCAATGAGAGGAATAGAAATTTTCAGTTTAGCAAGTTCGTTCTCAATGCTGAATGGTCTTTGAACTTTGAGTAGATTGAAAAATCAGTTATTTCAGCCACTAATTTTTTGGTAAGTTTAGTTTTTTGACTTGTACTAGGTATATCAGCTTGGACAGTTTTAACAGAGGTATCACCTATTCTCCTAGTAATTCTTTCTGTGTTCTTCTTTTCTAAAGTGTTTACACTTTTATTTGAATATTATGCTGTTTTTTTTAGAGCAGGTTCAAAGACATTTTTGGCAAAGTTTTCGTAATTATTTTTATTAGAATTATCAAAGTTTTTCTTGCTTCTAAGGTTATATTGTCTGTGAAATTCCATAATGGAATTTTCAAATCCTTATTTATAGTCATCAAATTATTCATATTCTAACTCTGTTTGAGTTAATGAAAATAATTCTTGTTCTTCTTGAGTGAGAAAAACAAAGTCATCTTCATTAATTCCCATTAAGCTTATCTGATTTTCTTCTACTTATTCAACTTCTCCTTCATCCTCGTCAGCTTTATTCTCTTGGAATGGAGGCCTTATTTTTTGATAAAGACCTCTTTTCTCTCTGTCTTATCTGAGGAGGGTTTCTTCTAGGATTTTGATTTATGTTTTGAGGAGTTGGTTGATTTTCCCTAGGAATAGTTCTTTCATTTAGATTAATCCTCTCCATAATTCTCTCCATAGTTCTAACCAATGAGTCAATTTTAGCGTTAAATGTGTAAGTTGAAGGTTCTTCTCTAATAGTAACTCTTCTCTCAGTTCTCATTCTAGCTCTCTTTGCTAACAAGTTGGCTCCAATGCTCACTACATCCCTTTGCTTTTACTCTGATGTGGATTTGCTTTTCCCTTAGCTGATAAGAAATTTCTGTCTCAAAACCATCTGGAAATTTAAATTTCTTGTGGTGGTTTTATATGAGCAGGTATTTCATTATATAAACAGTTGAATCTGTGCAATAATCCTGAACACTTTTATTTGGGGCCCTCCTAACGTTTTCATATTCAGATAAGATTTAAAGATGGTTCCTTTTTACTTCCCACCTATTGAGGAATGTTTGTTGAAATGCAGGGATGTCTTTGATGTTGTTTGTAGGTAAAGCTTTTAACCATTTTATAACTTCTCCACTAAGACTCTGAGCAAGCATTCTTAACTTAACACTTTCATCATCTACCTCTTGAAGGTCAAAACAGTCATTCATTTTTTCAACATGTTGTTGGGAAGTTACAGGACCAGTTCCATCATATAATGTAATTTTAGACTGGTAATCTTGTGGCATACCTGCCAATGGTGCTAGTAACACCAATGGGGCATACCTGGCTGCCATGATTGGTGGAGGTGGATTGACACTTAATGAAGGTGGAATATTTAGTGGGGGAAGGTAGACATTGGATGAAATAGGATGGATTATGTGAGGAGATGTGTGTGTGGTTTTTTTATTACTCTTATGAGGAATGATAAAATAAGTGGTGGGGATTATATAAGCAATAGGACTAGCTGAGTTAAGATGGGAAGACTAAGAGGTAATAGAGGAAGTTGTTATAGTCATTGCAGTTAGTTCTACAGATTATTGAAGGTAAGCATCATCAAAGGTTGAATTAAACTTTGCTACCAAATCTTGGAGAGTGTCAAAATATTGGAGAAGCTTAAGATTAGATTGAATTTGTGAATAAGCTTCCCTCACTGGAATTTGTTGCAGAATAGATGGATCAAAAATTGTCTGGTTTATCCAATTCTCAGATTTAGTCCTGAATCAACCTTGTTCAAATTGAAAATCAAATTGAATGTCCTGTAAGGTGACAAATTTTTCAGAGAGGGAATTTTCTCTGTGAATAAATCTGTTACTTGTCTGACTCTCGGTTCTAGGAGTTTTTCTTAAAAAAAAATCAGGATTTTTTACTATAGTAGGAGGATTTGGATCAGGATGAGATCTAGTAGAAATTATTTTAGGAGCCAGAATTCAAATCTGAAGCACAAACAAACTAATTATTTACACAAACTGAAAGAAAACCAATCTTAGAAAATACTTCTATCATACAATGCTTTTTAACTGGGGTTTCTGAATTCAAATGAAATGAAATTTTTTCTAGCAGAGTCCCCAATATGGTTGGCAGTATGTTATCATTCTATAATTTTAAGATTGGCAAGAACAATTATATACGAAAACATAAAAACCACTTTGGAGCATAGGATCTAGCCCTCCTAGACTCAGAGAGGGATCTCTATTTTAGATTTAACTTTTTTTTTTTAATCTGATATTAGGCTAGTTATAATGATTATAGGGATTTATTTTTGATTGATTTTTTAGTTGGATTAGTAGATCTATTTAAAATAATTGCATTGGGCTATGGAGTCATAAAAGGTTGGGTTGTTGCATCAAATTTTCAAGGGCATCTACAAGGCAAGCTAACTACAATTATTGGATCTTAAAACATAATGAGTTATGAGATGAAAGAAATAGTGAATTCAATAATGGTTAAAAGGTAAATAAGAATTTATTAACCATAATTCAGAAGAAAAACATTTATATTGTAAACACAGCTAGAAATAAGGTGCTATGACAACAAATCTTAATCTTCAAATTTCTATTTTACAATTAGATTTAAATGATGCACCGAGAGAAAAAACAATGGAAAAAATTAAAAAAGAAAAGAAATAACATCACCAGATAAACATAGCTCAAGTATCCCATAAAACTTATTTTATTATTGATGCTCCAACTCTAAGAGAATACAATGCTCTAATAGAAAAATTTTACAATCCAGGGTCCAACCCCTGATACTCAGAATGTATGAAGTATTTAACTAAACTCTACAATGATTATCGTATCTACTAGGAAAATTGTTATTAATTACAATAATAAGTAAAATTTTACTACTATGACCGCGAAGTGGACACGATGAAATAATTTGACATCTAGCCCTATTCTTCATAATGATGTTACTGCTTGATTTGATCTATTGTTGTGCTGGCATATTTGGGTGATATGCTGCTATGTTGATGTGCTGATCTGGCTGCTATGCTTCCCTTCACTCTTCTTGGTATTCACATAGATTTTCCCACTGCTTCTCATCTGGAATATTTTTCATAATCACCTTTAGATAGATTTCATTTGTCTCTGTAAATCTAACAAAACTGGGCCTCAACACAAAATTGTGTTTAACTTCATGTTGAATAAATATCTCGTTTCTCATGGCCTCAAGGAAATATCTTCCAATCATTGCTCCTATAAGACCTGAAAACTTGGTTGTATCCTTAGCAATTTCTTTCAGCTTCTTCACATAGTCTTGCCTGGAAATAAGTTTATCATTTATCACAAAAAATGAAGGTAACCCTATTTTGGTAAGTGTATGAATTATGTTAAAGAATATACTACCACCAATTTCTAAATTGTGGCACTTCTCCTCCAACTGTGTAACCAATCTTTTCTTGGTGAGAACCTTCTTGACCTCTAGAATTTTTTTTGTTCTATCCTCAACTCCAAGTTCCTCCAATTCATACCTGCTTTTTGAATTCAGAAACATGATGATATTATTTTTTGTCTCAGGCATGTCCCCAAGTTCCTTGGTTGCTTTAGTTATGGTATCATTTACCTTTTCAATTACTTCTTTATGTTAAAATATGATTTGAATAGAAGGCCATATTTCATTCATGGAGTCGATTATACTTGCCCATATGATCTCCTTTTCCTGGCCAATGGTGTGGTGAATGGAAGCCTCCTTCTATGCTTTCTAAAATATTTCAATCTATTTTTGGGCTCTTTGTACTTCTATTTCATGTGCATTGTCAGACCTTACCTTTTGATCCTTCAAGGTATTAATTTTTGCTTCCAATTTTTTAATCTCTTATGTTTGAATGGAAATATTCTCCATGGCTTTAGCCAACTGTTCTGTACCACCGGATGTACCTGTAGTTGTTGATGTAGCTAAAGGGATGGCTGTAATAGGAAAAAACTCCAAAGGAATAATGGCCATATCTGCTTATTTTTCCTTTTCCTTTACCAATTTCTCCATTTATGTCTCCATATGCTCTAGTTGTGCTAACTATTCCATTATCAACTTCATCATCCCTGATTTGTTTTCTTCATTCTCCTCTATCTTCTTTGTTATAGGGTCTTTAGTGGATGACATTTTAAGCTGCTTTCTTAGGGCTGCTATGTCTATGTTTTTATTTTTCAGGATCTCTTCTACTACCTCTACATTTTCTGGATCATACCCAATATTTACAACTAAAACCTCCAAGGACTTCATTCTGGTATCATTTGCAAGAAAATAAATATCCTCCATATTTATTTGTGACTGAATGTTGTCCAGTGATTCCTGCAATTTGGATAGGCTCATTCCAGTGCTAGTCAGTGTGGATGAGATCATTTCTCTAGCCTGCTTGTGCATTTTCATCTAATCTATTAGGTGGATTTCCTTGACATTAAACTCAAAATATGTATGCTTGAAATCAGCAGATGATTTTGGCTGAGAAATCTGGGCTTCAAAGAAATCCATACAAATATTTGTCTTCTCTAATTCGAAGCTTAATAGAAACCTACTTTCTGAACTGGTGGTCTACTTCCAAAACTAGTTGTAGGTGTTGGTCTTCAATATCTCATTTTCCTCTTTATCTCCCTAAAGGTGTCATATATTATTTCCTCCTTTTTCCCTATAGTAGCAGTAGATGTAGGTGTTTGAAGGCTTTGCCGCTGAAATGGAATTTTAGTTGAAGTTGTAGGAGAAAATATATTTTGGCCACCTGCTGGTGAAGAAAAAAGAGAGTCTCTGATAGTTATCACTGTCTGCTAACCTAACTCCAGGCCTTGGTCTATATCCATGTGAATTCTTTCTCTCTTTATATATTTCATTTTAAACTCACTACTAGATGTGTCGGTATCCAAAGATGACTGATCATCTTCTCGTATTTTTCTTGTTGCCTCTTTTTCTTGTTATTTTCCTTTGTCTTTCTTGTCATCCATATTTTTTTTTCTTGTGGAGTGGGGGTCTGTATACTTGAATATTAAATCACCTACTCTTCAAACTCCTGCAAGGTGTTTGCTATCCACTTTTTTTGGTTCATGAATTTTTCAATATCGGGTCTGTGGGTGTGAATTTAGGGAATTTATTTGTTTTCTACCCTCTTCTTAGAGATAATGGTCAATGGGTCATAAGACCAAGTGAAACTGTGTGTAAATTTCATCTCCTTCAACATCTTATCAGCGTCTTCTCCTGCTACTCTACTGTTGCAAATGAAAGGACTAATTTGGGATTTGATCCTGAACTAAGACTTATTTTTGGCTGATACAAAATGTACCTCATCTGCATTTATCATCTTCATAATGTACTCCAGGGAAAATATCCTCATGGGTAGGAACTTTGGAAGATTGTAATGGGGAAACCTACACCCATATATTCTAAGTTCTGTGTAGTTTTGGTACATGTACCAGTCTCTAGTTCTGACTTTTTCTGTGAGCTCCATGATCTTTCTAATATCTTCACTGATCCTTGGTTCCACTGAGCTATTGAGGATACTCATAGATGGATGTACAAATAATTCAAAAAATATTTTTTAAGTGTAATCCTTTTTATCTTTCATTAGAATTTTTGTCCAAAAGATGACCAAATGAGCTTGGGAATATTCATTCACTTTTCTCATTGTAAACCAGAACCTGTTTGCCTGAAAATATACAAACATATAAACAATAATTGAAGTTTATTTAAACACTTCCTCTGTGTGAAACTTTAAAAACTAGTCATGAATGGAATCAACTAAGAATTGACTGAAATTAAACATAATGGAGGGTTTAGACTCTGATGAAAGTATGGATGGGAAGCATATCATTGCTTCATCTAGCCACTGATATGAATGGTATCCTAGCAGATAAGAAAGGAAACTGACTATATGCTAAGTCTTATCAGGGAATTTAGAAGATGGATATGGAGGATTTTTCTTAGGCAAGGGAGCATTTGTAGCCATGAATAATTCATGAGTTTTGGCTCTGCTGGTTAAATCTAACTTCTGGTACAATTCTCTAAGGGTTTCATAGGAGAAAGGCGCATTTTCCTCAATAACAAGAGCCTGCATCACTTGCATGATAGACTGGGCACTAATGGTGAAAATAACTTATCCTGTGGGGGCAACAACAACCCTCTAATCTATATCGTAGAATGCATGAAATCTTATAATAAATTCAGGGCAACTATGGGTTTTTGGGAACATATAATATGGTATTTTAGTGTCCCATAATCCTATATCATCAGCCTCATCAATGAGCTTATCCTCCAACCATCAGTATATGTTAAAGATATCAAACTTTGAGATGGTATCATGAATCTTAAAATCCTTGTCAGCAAGGGCCACATGGTCAAGGTCTATATGAGGATGAACCATTGGATTAAATGGTTCCTGCTCCTTCTTCTTTGGAGGCATGATTGTGCCTGAAAATTAAAATGACTGTGTATTTGGTATTTTTAGGTGCACATAAGGGGATTAGAAGAATAGGGAAGGAATATAAGGGAATTGTGCAGATCATAAGGGGAATTGGAAGAAAAGGGAATTGAAGAAGGGGGACTTTCTTCTAATCTATAGACAATTTGAAATTTTACTATGTTCTCTTGAGATATGTAAAACCTTAAAGTTGATCACCTATTACAAAAGAAACACTGAAGCACTGCAAAATTTGAAATAGGTGGGGGAAAGGTAGGTTTGTAGGATGGCAGGGTTTCCGTTGACATGGCATAGTCTTGTTGGGTAACAACTTAAACAATTAAATTCTTAACGAGTCTTTAGGTGGGAGCGTAGGTGTTTGGGAAGATGTGACAAGAATGGTGATGTGGAGCAATGGGTATGGCGGGGGATTAAAGGTCAAGAGCATGTTTTTATCACGATGGAAACCACTTTTCAGAGGGGGTGTTGGCTAATAAGCGGGAAAGCCTAGGGGGGTGCGAAAATATCAACGCCCAACACGTATCAGATGAGCTAATTTGGGAAACTGCCCATTTTGGATGCCCCCCACCCCCACCCACGACATTAACTTTCGAAGGATGGGGGGGAGGCCATAAAATAATGTGGACTATAATATTTAATGGTGGGGCAGAGATGAGACGAAAGGTGGTGGGAGATTAACGATGATGGGACAGGAGAGTGGATGGTGGGGTCAGGTGAATCATATGAAATGTCAGGTGGAGTGTAAGGTTAGGGACTTAGGATATGACATACAATATGTCAAATAAATTAATCCCAAAAACATAGAAACTCCTTTCTTTTTCTTTTTTTCCTCCATAACATGAGAATACAATAAATCTTTTGAATAATGCTTTGAAATAAATTTCATGTATCTTCACATTTATTTTTCTTTCATTCTACCTACCCTTTCACTATTCTAACATTTTTTATCATTATTTTGTAGGGTGCATCTAGGCTTGTGGACCCAAATCTAATTTTTTTTAATCCAATATATCCTATTCTATCCCTTATTCCTTCCATTCACTCAAATTAAACTGTTGAGTTAATTTTATTTCTACCTAACTACTAATTAGCCAAGATTAAACTGTTTGGAAAATCCTTATTTTCTAACTTATCCAACAAAAAAATAAAATTGTTCAATCATGCTTAGATTGTATGATTGAACAAACTAATCTAATCAGCAGTGGCATTTTGATTTGCAACACTTTCAGTATTATCCTTTTTTGTGGTTTTCTTTATTTTCTTTTCTCTTTTTTTTATTTATATCCTTTTTTTAATACCCTCTTTTCTTTTTCTTTTTCCATATATTTTTTGGAAATCATTTGAATATTGAAAATGATGCACAATATGAAATACTCAATCACCTTGAGATCCTATAATTTATAGGACCCTAGCATTGAAGACGCACCAAAATGTAATCACTAAATTGAGGCTCATGGGTTGCTTCTACAGTCAACCTAGAGTAACTATTTCAAACCCACTTTTAGCTGGAACTTCACCTTTCTAGCCTGAGAGGGCTCTCTCAAGGATAAATATGATACTAGGTAAATGAAGATCAACAAATGTCTAACTCTGAAGTTGGAATTAAATTTATTTTTGTGTAGGTGAAAGATGTATGAAAATTACTACCATTAGGCATATGGAGTCAGTATAAAAGAACTCAATGACGTATGAAAATTACCTCATGGAAGCTGAGGCATATATATTCTAATGAAAACATAACATTTACATCAAACTAAGTGTTTGAAGGAAGTTAGAGCATGTTCGCCATGAATTCTCAATAATCAAACAATTAGGATACTGAAGATAGAATAAAAAAACATAAGAGACAAACACTCATAAGGATATCAATTAATCTTAGGTAAAGAGAAGTATTTTGCTACTGTATATTAATGATAAAAGGATTTACAATAGTATTCTGTAGTGAAAACATCCATCAACCCTCACTCCATCAATTATCTGCCTATTTATAACTTTAGGCACCTTTACAATGAGTTTGCTAGCAAGGCCAAACCTTCGAATACTTCTAATGAAACCTAGACTACCCAAATGAGGATTACAAGGAGAGAAAACATACATCTGCTATTTTTATGACTTTGAAACCTAATAGGACTCTAATACTCTTTATTAAATTAAAAAACTTTAAAAGAAACATATTTACATCGAAAAGATCATGTGCCTGAGGTGGCAATGGCCATGAATGAACCATAAATACTCCCACCAAGTCAGGAGGTTTGTCTTCCGAAATTTGAGGAGGTTGTGTGATTATTGCTGATGTGGTTTCCATGATGAGCTGGCAATTGAGAAACTTTGTCGAGGATTGTATCTTCATCAAAAATTTAAAAAATGTTTTCTGGCCTTTCCAGGTGGTTGAACTATCCCAAAAAGACAATTAAGACTTGAAAAATATCAAAATTATTCTTCGCTGCAGAAACAAAGGACTTCTAGCCAAGTCCATAGCGAGAGTTTGTATCGTTTTCAACTTTGACCATCTCTGTAAACTATTTTCTCTCTTCTTTGATTTGAGGTTCTCTAGTGAGTCAAAAAAATGAAATACATGCCTTTTCCTGCCTTTTTCTTGAAAAAACTTGATATATATAACCAAAAAGCATATTCAGTGAGTTTGTAGCGTTTTATCGGCTTTAAGCCCGAGACATGCTACGAACTTGCCTAATAGACAACAAATTTCACAAATCAAGAAGGATAAAAATTTTTCTATGGCTAAAGACTCAAGAATCAAATCTCTAGAAGATTTGGTAGTGAAGATTGGGTATGACCCAACCAATGTTCAAGTTGTGGAGGATATTTTGAAGAAAAAAAATGCTAACATAACAGCCCTCAAGAAACAACTTAAAATTTTAGAAAAAAAAGACCCCTTGGCAAAAGGCATTGAATTAAATGAGTCACAGAAGGTGAAGTTAATGAAGTTAATCATGGAACATTTTGCATAGATCAAGAAAATGGAGATCGAGATGGAGAAGTTGTTGAAGGAAAAATAAGAAGCAGCTTGGGTAGCTCTCATCCCTTTGGAAGCTGTGCCCATTACATCAATTTCATCTAATGTCCCAGCAACTTCTGGGACCTCAAGTGGGACATATCAGTTGTCCAAGGCCATGGAGAGCATGACCCTCCACACACAATAGATCAAGAAATTGGAAGCATAGATAGGCATCCTGAGAGATCAAAAGGAAAGATATGAAACTACCCATGAAATAGCCAAAAAATAGATCGAAAGGTTGGAGAAGGCAGAAAGGGATTTCACAGCAAGTAATATTCTAGGCCAAATGAAGCTGACCATCTAGGGTAGTATCATAGAGTTAGTGGATGAAATCTGGCACTCCATCCTCATCATATTTGAGGAGAAGGAGTTGATTGACAAGTTTCGGGTGGCTATTGAGAAATCCAATCAGGAGTTGGGAAATATGCCTACAAAAACCCCTAAAAACATAAAGTTAGTAAATTATAAAACTAGTTTTGAGCTTGAGGAACTGGATGTGCAGGACAAGATATAGACAATACTAGAAGTAAAAGGGGTCCTCACTAAGAGGAATTTTGTCAGACAACTGGAGGAGAAATGTCACGAATTGGACATGGTTATTGGCAGGTTCTTCAATAAAATTGAGCCCTTTAGGGAAAAAGGGTTGTCTTCACTATATGTAATTAATAATAAACGGGTCCATAAGGGAGATTACATGACAAAGATCAGAGAGACAGCCAAAGACACGTCAAATGTTTCCAATATCAAAGGAAACGTGACCAGAAAATTTGTCCTGGAACTCTTGAGTAATGACATCTTCATCCAACATGAATTGAAGCATGTTTTCCTCGCTAGGCCCACATTCAGAAAATATACTGAGGTGGATGAAGTTTATTGACAGGTAGTAGGGACAAGAATTCCAGGTAAGAAATAATGGGCTAGGTTATGTATGTATCAAGATTGAATGGAATAGTGAGCACATCATCAAAGCCATCGATCAGCTAAAGGTACTAGCACCGCTTCAGATTTAATGATCCAGCAAAGGTGTTCTGAAAGGTAGAGCTAGGTGTTAAAGCCATTGATCATTGCCTCTTCGTGACCACCTCAGCCACTTTTGGGCTTACTTTTTTAATTCTTGAAGAGATGCCTGAGTTAATACCACAAGCAATGCTCATCAAATGTATTTTGTATTGGCCATTGCATGGCCACACTTGTCTATTTTTTTCTTAGTTGTAATTAATGAAAGGTTGTCGAAGTAGATATGACAATAGATGTAGTTTGCCGTTAAGTACTGCATGTATTGGAAATATCAGGGATTGGACCCTGCATTGTAAGAAACTTTTGTATTGGATCAATGTAATATATTAAAGTTGGGCATCAATAATAAGAAACCATTTTACAAGATACTTGAGCTGTGTTATATGGTGATTTGCTTCCTTTCTGTATCAAATGTTTCAATTTTTTTTCTTGTTGTGCATCATATTTATCTGATTGTAAAGCAAAAATTTTAGCTTAATATTTTCTGTTAGAGCACCTTAATTCTGTCTATGTTTACCATCTGAATTTTTTTTTTCTGAAGTCTTGTTAGATAATTCGTAATTTCTCTTTAATCAATACTAGAAATTACTATTTCCTCCATCTCATATTTCATACTGCCTTAAAGATCCAATTAGCATAGTTAGCTTGCCCTGTGATGCTCTTGAAACATTTGATGCACCAATCCAGCCTTTTATGACTCCATATCCCAATGGATTAGTTTTAATAGATCTTCTCATCCAGCCAACAAAATCCATCAAAAAAACAAATTTCCCAGCATCAATGTAACTAGCATATAATCAGCACTCATAACATAAAGATAAAATTAAATCATAAACAGAGAGAGACCTCTATGAGTTTAGGAAGGCTAGGTCCTAGATTCCAAAGTGGTTTGATGTTGTCCTTTATAGTTTATTCTTTCCAATATTATAAATTATATAGCCACAACAAAAAATTTTGCATCATGAAATCGTCTCCGGCCCGCCACAAGAAGTCCAGTTCAACCAGCCAGTAGCCTATGCCTCTGCAACCTGCTGGTGGTCACTTGACAGAGCCTTTAGTTTCTTCTATTTAAGAACCTTCTCCCTCTACTGGTGTCTCTTATACTCCTTTTCAACTAGGAATGGTTCCCCCTAGCCTTAACCATTTGGGATCCATTCCACCATGCCATTACCCTTCCGGTCAGATACTGTTTCTAGCTCCCCCCTCTAGAGTCTTTTCGGTTCCTATTATGGCTACATTGAGCCTTCCCAATTGGACCCTAGGGATCCTAATCTGGTAAATTGATCCCCCAAATAACACTCTTCCTGGTCAACTCAAATATTATACTTCTTTGATCTCAGTCTCTATGACCTGTCCCTTTGCTTCAGTGCCTTAGCCACCTCAACAGTAATCTACTCCTATTGCGAAAGCATATGGTGAGGGGGACAAAGACAAAAAGAATGAACCTAAGGATAAGGCCCCCCAAACAACTCTTGTAGCTCCTAAGCCTCCAAATCATTCAACTTCATGTGTTTTGTGTGATGTTGTTTGGCATGCTACCCATAATTGTCTCAATCTTCCTCGTCTCAATCTTATGGTCAACAAGACGTTTCCTGAATCCGATATCTCGTAGGTCCATGTTACCTTACCTGAGTCAGCTAATAAACTCAAATCGTTGTGCATGAATGACCATTGTGCTTTGTGTGATCTTTATGGCCACTATTCTCATCTTTTTCGCCATCTTGACGATTCTTGCGACATCCTTGAGGTTGTTCACCAAATTGAGGCTGATCATAGTGGATCTTCTACTCGTAATTTTTCTTCGACAGAACTAGAGGAATTTTCTGCAGCCATTGTGATACCTTCCCCTGATGTCGATATGATGGAACCTTCGGCCATTATGCTCTATCTGTCATCATCCATGAGATCCATTGTGGAAGACCCCTCTGGGGCATCCCCTTCTGTTTCGACTGAACCCCCTTCGGCAATCACCTTGGCCTCAACATCGGTAGATGTCTCATCTACTAGATCTTCATATACCCTCTATAGTGATATGTATGTCAATCATATCTCTCATGATGATGCATCAGGTAGCCCCATTGCATCATGTGGTCTCGCTTCTGCAATTTCCCCCATATTTCAGTATTATGAAGACATTATGGAAGCAATGACCATGGATGAATTTCCTTGGGATGATATGCATCATCATACATACTTCCTTCCACAACAGTCCCATGACCAATATGTTGTGGAGTCTAAAGAATTCATCTCAGATGAGGTTGAATGGTTTAGAAATCCCATTCCTGCACCCGATGCTTTCGAAGAAGGAATATGGCCAATATCTCTCCTACCATTAAAATTAACATTTCCAATAAACCAGGGGTAGAAGAAAATATTACCTTGGGGGCACATTGCACCTTGAAAGGAATTGAGGCTTACACCAAGCTATTTAGATAATTCTATGATGTTTTCACCTGGTCCTATTCAGAGATGCCTAGACTTGATCCCACCATTGTTGAACACCATATCGATACATGGTTTGATGCCAATATTGTCTGTTAAAAGTTGAGACACATTAATCCTTCCAGATGAGAGGTTATCAAAGCCGAAATCAACAAGCTCAAGTAGGCTAGTTTTATCTATCCCATTGAATACCCTACTTGGGTCTCTAACCTGGTTCTCGTTCTCAAGAAACAAGGAACCATCTGTGTCTGCACTGAATTTCGTGACCTGAAAAAAGCTTGTCCTAAAGAAAAATTCCCCACACCATTCATTGAATAGGTCATAGATGAGTGTGTGGGGCATGAGGTTCTATCTTTTATGGATGGTTTCTCCATATACAACCAAATAGTTATCTGTCGTGCTAGTTAGTTGAAAAATACGTTCATTAGTTCATGGGGAAATTTTTCTTTTAGGGTCATGTCATTCAGCCTAAAGAATGTCGGAGCCAATTTCTAGCAGGCCATGTCATACTGTTTCCATGATTTGTCCCATATTATCCTTGGCTACCTTTATGACCTTACTTCTCGTTATATACATTGGGTGCAACACCTCCATGATTTGTGTACCATCTTTCTCTGATGTCACAAGTATAATATCCATCTCAACCCACTGAAGTGTGTCGTTTGCATTCCTGTCATCCATATTTTGGGCTTCATTATGTCCCAAGATGGTATAGTTCTTGATCCCCTCAAAGTTTAAGACATCCTTGAGCTTTTTATTCCTCGTACCTTGCGCCAGTTACAAAGCCTCCAAGGCAAAGCTAACTTCCTTGGTCGGTTCAGCCTTGACTATGCCACCACCGTGCTTGGGTTTCTAAGACTCCTTCAATATAAAATTCCATTTGTTTGGGATGACTACGCTCAATATTATTTTGATTCCCTGAAACCTACTCTCACTTTTGCTCCCTTGATTAGTACTCCTAAATTTGAGATGGATTTCATCTTATATATCTCTGCTTCCACCCATTCGATCGTTGGGGTCCTAATCTAGGATGATGACACTCTAAAAAATCATGTTATCTGTTATGTCAGTAAGAACCTTGTGGGTCCCCTTGTGTCCTACTCGCATGAAGTGGAGTTGACATTGGTTGTTTTGTTCTCGATCCAAAAACTTTGACATTATATCCTTACAGTTTCCACCAAGTTCATGAAAAATTCCAACCCTATGGATTTCCTATTGAGTAGACAGATCATCAATGGGAAGTACACTCATTGGATTGTTATCCTTTAGGAGTTTGATCTTGATTTTTTCACAACCAAAAGTAAGAAATGTTTATCCCTTGCTAAACTCATTTATGAATTTCCTACTGGTATGCAAGATCTGCCAATTAATGACTATTTACCCAATGAACAATTTTTCTCCATTAATTTAGATGACCCTTGGTATGGTGATATCCTTACCTACCTGGGAACCAAAAATTTCACTTGCCATTTTGATCGTGATGCTCGACGATGTATCTGACACCAAGCCCCCCACTATCTTCTCGCTCGTGATGATGTCTATCACCGTGATGTTGATTTTTTCCTTCGTCGTTATCTCACACACACTAAGGTTGAGAAAGTCCTTAATATCTGCCATAGTAGTGCTTGTGGTGCCCACCTTTCCGGTTTCATTATTGCCCAGAAAATTATGCACACTGGGTATTTCTGGCCTTCTCTCTTAGGTGATTTCATTGAAGCCATCAAGCATTGTTCCAATTGCAAACTTTTCGCCCAAATGCACAAGCTCCTCCTGCTCCCCTCTGTTAGCACAATTCTTTGCTATGTCATGAGTCCATTCCATAGTTTTTTTTTAGGAATAAAGTTCAAAATATTTCAAAATTAAAAAAAAAAATGGGTGCTACAAGAATTTCTGGAAGCACCAGTTTATTAACCCTTTCAGAAAATCTATTATTTCTTGTTTCTGTCTTTTTATTTTTATTTTCTAATGTTGTCGGAATTTCGGGAAGCATAATTTGTTTTTTAAATAAAGTGAAAAATCACATCCTCTTTAGTTATACCATGTGTCGTAGGGTTAATATGTATCATATATTTTTTAAATTTTTTAGGATCTAATGATAGGTGTCATATTACAGTTAGTTAGCTAAGGTCAAGTCATTGTATACGTTAAGGCACATGTGTCATCCGCAGTCAATGACTGAACCGCTGCCCGTCATGCCTGTCTACTCCAACTCAGTCATACATACGTTAACATGCATGTTTTTCTAAGTTAAAGGGATCGTGGTGATCACACCACATGCCATAATTGTTTGGCTAGCTACATAACAATTCTGCCAAAAATTCTAGCCAATCAACAATACAGTTTGCGGAGGTGACTACAAGTCATAAAAACAATTTCCATGAGCCATTTGGAGCTCCCATATGGAAAAGCAGCCAACTGAAGGTGGTGATGGTGTTTCACATGGTGCACATTATGACATGAACATTTTTAATGATGGAAGGTGATTTGCGTGGGGTTGTGAACCAAGATTTAGTTTTAAAACCACCTAGAAAAACAAGAATGTTGTCATTTGAATTTTGAGCTTCTCGATTTGAATTTGCTGAGAGTTATAGTTGGAGAAGAAGTATGGATTTTAGACAATATTCCAGAGAAGAATACATGCCACACCTGTAAGGTAAACTCATCCTATTCTATCACCTATCATTTACAGTAGACATAGTCATTTATTTTTCTGAAGATGACTAAAACAGGCGGTAAGATAAATTGAATAGAGCCATAGGGTGTGGATTTGGTTGATGCTAATAAAATGATAAGAACTATTTTTATGCATTCAGGATGGTATCCTCTTTGCACCAGGTTGGGAAGCTCACATTCAGGATTTGCTCTATATTTTTCTAATTATTTTAATGGAAAAGAGACTACAGTTTATGGCATCACTTTTTAGGTTTATGAAGACTCCATTTTTGAAGCCTTTAACCTTCCCCAAGAAGGAGAAAGGTGGTTCAAGGGACAATTTATCATAGGAGGTGATCTCAACAGCTTCCTCAAGGATGCTGACAGATATCCAAACTAGGAAAAAGGCATCCCAAGATTCTACCTTAAGAATGACTGGTTAGAAGCAATCAAGCTTATCAAGATATACCTCACATGTGAAAGGAGGTATACAGTGGTATTCCTCTATCACATGAGCTTTCTTTTTCATATTGTAGAGATGAAGACATTGAATATGTGATTTTTCTTGTTCAAAAACCTAATCAAGATGTCATCAAGGGTTTAGACCCATAATGATGTTTCTGAGTATAGCTTGTACCATCAAGCATTGATTAAATTTCTAGTTGAAGAAGAGTTGAGGAAGATAAACCAGACTTGGGACTGTTTTCTATTCTATAGGGCAGGCCAACCTGTACCTACACCTCCAGTTCCATAGTCAAACCCTCAGCCTATAAAGAGAAACACAAAAAAAAAATCCCAAAAAGAAAACATTCATAAAAAGTCCAAAGGTAAGAAAGAGAAATTTTCTGCAGGAAAAACTGAAAGAATGGTGGGAAAAGGAGAGAGCTCCTCAGCAAGTAATCCCAAGTCCATGAATATAGTACCCCTTGTTCCTCCAATTCCAACTGTCTACACTAGAGCCAGAAGAGGAAGGTTTGCAACAACAGATAATTCAAAATCACAGGTGCTACTGGAAATTCCGAAAGTACCTATTCAGAAAAAGTTTTAGAATGATTATCATCCTACACACTCAGATGAATAACTCCTTGAACATGTTGGATATGAAATCAGAAGCAAGGAGCAGAAGGAAGAAGCTACACCTATTTCAAGCACCAGAAAGAGGCACACAAGAGACAACAATAAGTTTAGAATTAAATCCAAGGCTCTTCTCAAGCCAAGCCTATTAACAAAAGTCATTTATGTTGAAGGGAAGCCTAAAGGTTAAAAGACTGAGAAGTCCAATAAATCCATGAAGAAAAACAAGAACCCAACCCCTTCAGAATGGCACTCAAAAGCCTCAAAAAGAAGAAAAACATAGAAGGGTGCTAAGGAGGACAAATACATTATCAAGGAGGAAACTACAAGAGCACCCAGATATAGAACATCAGTTGTTGATAGAAAAACTGATTTAGATAAACTAGCTGAAGCTACAACACACATAGAGGAAAGGTAAAAAGCTTTTTGGTACTAATTCCTTTTTAATTATTAGTCACAATTTTGAACAACATCCTAGGTGTCATGGAATACAAGTCAACACATAATTTTTAGCATTTTTTCTATATTTTGAAAAAATAAATATGGAACTACCATAATTTTCGGTAGCATTCCATATTTTTCGGATTTATTCCGGCATCACCTATTTTAATTGAATTTTGACATTTGTCAGCAAGTTTTTCCAAGCCAATTAACGGTGGATAACAACCCTTAACCAAATGGATGATACATGTGATGGTGAGAGGTGGTTATAAGGTTGTTTGAGGTCTTATTAAATGAATCTACATCATTATTAAAGACGCAAGACACAAGAAGATAATTCAACAGAAAATGGGGTAGCATGACAGCACACTCAACATTCCAGCCTAGAATTCTTCTCTTCTACCTTCTCCTTTTGTCCTTTCTGTTAGATTTAGAGGAGATAAAGATGTAATGTCTTTTGACACATATTTTATGTTAGAATTAATGTTTCATTCTTTTTATAAGAGATGGAGTCAGTTCCTCTCTTGCTTTATATAACACTTGATGTTACATCATTTTTTGGTTATCTAACCTGTTACTATTAGATGGACCTAAGTACACCATGTAAGACCATTTTTACCCTAAGTAAAATTTCTTTCACTATGAAAAATAACTTAGTAAACCACCTTCATTAATTTTTTTATGGTCTAAACAGGAAACCCCATGAGGAAATATTAAATAAATCTACATTTGTTTGATTTTCCTCAAGGAATAATTAGTTAAACAATAGTTTAATTAATATTCCTGGTCATATTTAACCCAAAACAAGAAAATTAATTGGATAAATTATTATTTATCTTATTATTTTCTAGGAATAATTATTTAAACGTTATTGAAATAATATTCCTTGTTAAATTTGACTAAATCATTCATTCATAATTAAATAAATCATTATTTATTTGATTAGTACTCAATCACATCCTTAAAATGATAAAAAATCATTTATTTATTTATTATTTACAAATAAAGGGATTTGACCCAAGTCAAATTCTTTTTCCCTCCAACAAATATAATAAAATATTCCATAAAAGTTGGATCTAGAATTGGTTAATAATATTTTAATTATGCACCAATATCTAGACTAACTCAATATTTTGTTATAAATAGAAGGGTTTTTCCACTCAATCACTACCTTTTGTTGCCTAAAGATCACTCTGGATTTATAATTTTGGTCTGTCTTTTATCCACCATCATTGTCATATTTTTCTTTCTTTTTTCTTGTGAGCTCCCGTTGAGTTCCATTTTTTTCTGGGTTTTCTACACCATCAAGAGAGGAATTTTAGATCTGAAGTGATGAATGCTTACAATAACCCATCCCATTAAGGAGAACTAGTAACATCCTTCCATCTTTTCCTCCCAGGTGCCATTAATACAAAATTCATTCAACATATTCGTGTCTTGTCTATTGGATGCATGGAGCAACTCTTGTTTTTATTTACTGCTTAATGTCTTTTAATGCATAGATCTAGATTTTTATAGCATTTATCTTGATCAAATAATTGCAGATCTAAAGATATTGGTAGCCATATTTGTTGTTGGGGTTGTTTTTTATGCACATCGAAAGTGGTCTTTTTTCTTACACTTGCGATTAAGATTCATACTAACAACTGGCGACTCTACACAGGTTTACGATTACGATTACTGTCTTTTTTGAGATCCCTACATATCCAGTTCCTTCAAACCCTAGGATTTCTCTTCAACTTCTTTTTTTTCTTTTATTGATGTTTTTTTTAACCTATAAAACCCTAAAACATTAAAAATTCTAACTTTTGCATGTTTTCAGACCTATTGCACAGGTGACAGACATCAGCCACATCTGAGACAACACATTCTGCTAAAACCTTCTCCTGAGAGTGTCGAAAGTGCAGGTTGCAATTTTTGGGCCAAAACCTATGACCTAAACCTCTAGGGCGTAGAAAGCACGCTTAAAACTGCAACCTTTGTAGAAATCAGGTCAGAAACTACGACCTGGACGTTTTGCGAGAGTTTTCTGAAAGTTTTCTAGGTTTGTCTGGGCCTCTATTCAAGGTTGTCTGACCTCCGTCTCCGCCCGTTTTTGACCTGTACCTGTTCTATTGTACTCATATAATTGGGAACCTAGCCCTCTAGGGCTTCAGTACCCTCCACACTATGTGGAAGAGTTTTAGCTATTGCAGGTTGTCTGAAATTTTCAGAGTGTTTAGCCTTTTTTCAGATCTAATACCTTACCTTAAGATCCACTTTAGATGGGCTATTTATCCATCCAAATCACCTCCTTTTAGTTTTTTTTGGTTTTTTCTCTAGGGTCCCCTCTGGTTCCCTCCAGGTTATAGCCTTTTTCCACCTCATTTACAACAATCTTTCCTCTGATCTTTTCATGTTTGTCTGAACCTATTTCCAACAAATTTCACCTTTAGACCACTGTTCCTCCTAACCTTAGATCTATTGGCTATTTTAGTGTGTTTTGACTAGAATTTTTCCCACCTACAAACTACTTGTTTAGAGGCCCGCCTCCTTTGGTTTAGATTATTGCATTATTAGCTATTTATTTTCTATTATTTCAGTTTCATATATTGTTATCTGCAGGTTTATTTATAGTCATACAACACAACCTTTATTTTTCTCTATAAAAGTCTGGGTTTAAAAATTGAAATTTACACACTTTACACACACACCCTAAGTGAAGAAGAGCTTGGTTAACACCACCAAGAAAAGAATTTAAAATAGTGAAATCAATTGATCCTGCACCTCTCTTCCCTTGTTTTGACATTGTAATCAGTTGATCCAGCACCTCTCCACCCTTGTTGCTCTCTCTTCCCTTTGTGCCGCCATCATTGCACCACCAAGGTGTATATCTCGGAGACTTCTTGGCCTTCATCCTCAGTTTTTGGTAGCAATAATTACTCCTCCGCGTAGGATTTGAGTTAGTCCTCCACCGAGTCCACACGCTAACTCCTCTTCTGGTTCATTGCTTTCCCCTTTTGGTTCTGCCCCCAGTTCTCCCCCTATCACCATAACCATATCTGGTTCAGGACCTAATGATAGTGGTAGTCTCAGCCCTAATGCTGGGAATACTACTAGTGGGACTGCAACAACAACTACCTCGGCTGCTCCCTTGCTCCCCTATATGGTGGGCCTTAGTCTTCCTGACTTTAACCAGTTGATCAATGACCCTATACACCATGACGCTATTAGGTCCATATATTACTAGTATATTCCCTTATTTTTGTTAGTGTAACCCCCTTATTGTTATTAATATACCCCTGTAACCCCCATATTTTTATTATTGTGCCCTTAAATTATTATTGTTAGGTCAGCTAGGATTACATTGCAACCCCACTAGGATTGATTACATTGTGGCCCCATGGACTCCTATATATAGAAAGGAGGATTTTTAATTTGTATCATTCAAGAATTGTTCATTCATGTAATGTATTGGAGGTTTCCCCCTCAAAGTGGCTTATTTATAAGGCGTTGATATCTCTTTTCTTCTATTTTTGGAGCGGGTTTCACAACATTTGGTGTCAGAGCTTTTGATTTTAGGGTTTCGCTACTCCAAATAGGTCGTTGTGGAATTATAGCTATAAATATTTTTCTACAAAGTTTCGAGAGCTGAAATTGTTAAAGTGTAAATCCGAAATCCTGAGGAACATCATCACAAAATTTCAGAGCTTGGTTCGCAATAGTTTCAAAGATATGATCTGTGGAAGTTAGGACTTTTTGCAGGCTCCTGAATTTAACCTAAACATGTCATCATGGAATTTTCGCTATACATTTTGTTCTACGAAGTTTTAGAAGCTGAAATTTTTAGAGTACGAAGTTGCAATATTGAGGAACACCATCCCAAAATTTTAGATCTTGGTTGGCAATATTTTCGGAGACATGGTCTGTGGAAGTTAGGGATTTGTCAAGCTCCCAAATTTAATCTGAAAGAGGTGATCATGGGAAAATCTTCATAACTCTCTCTCTAAGCATCATATTGGAATGTTGTAAAAAGTGGACAGAAGTGCACGGGCTTTCGTTTCCTTTCTATCAATTTCAGAGCTGAAGGAGGAAAAAAATGACACGTAGAAAGTCGTGCAAGTTCACTCTACTGAACCAGACCATAATTAGGTCATTGTGGGAGATTGGACATAACTTTTCCTTGAAGAATCCAAGTCAGGTCAGGCCTATGGAATTTGAAAGAAGATTCAGAGGGATACTACATGGCTGAATTTCAGATATTGAGGATCCACAATTATAGAGATAATTCATTTTCAATATCGAGTTCCTCAAAAGAAAGTTAAATGTGTGTATATTTGTTTCCAAATTGGAGAAGTCTTATTTGAAGAATCAAGTTGAATTGATTCCAAGGGAATATTGTAGAAAAAATATCAATATTGGATTATAAAATGGCCCCTAAAAATAATTCAACACCCATTAAGCATTTAGAAGGCTCTACTATGACTCATGAATACAAAGAATGTCAACATGACATATCAAAATTACAAGAGCAAGTTCAACAAATTTTTCTCTCACAAAGAGCAACAAAAAGTGACATGGAAGTTTTGAAGAAAGGCATGGAAGCTAAGATGGATGGTTTGAAGAAAGACATGGAATCTAAGATGGATGACATGGAAGCTAAGATAGAAAACATGAAGAATGATCTAAAAGTAGACATGGAAGGTTTGACAAAGTTGATACAAGAAATGTTTCCTAATGGTGAAAAGATAGTAGAGGAAACTCATGATGAGAACAAAATAAATGTTAATCATGATTTCATAAACTCTAATATTGGAGGGAAGAACCACCATATTCCAAAAATGGATATGAGGAAGTTTTATGGAAAGGATCCTATAACATGGATACTACAGATGCAGTAATATTTTGATATCAATAGTGTGCAAAATACACAAAAGGTACACATTGCAACTTTACATTTAGAAAAAAATACATTTGTATGGTATCGATGGATTTGCAACCATAAAAAAATTGTCACTTGGTCAATTTTTACATAGGAAATGATAGCACATTATGAGGATACAAAGAGCAACACCTTCTTTAGCCAATTGATAAATCTCAAACAAAAGAGTTCAGTGGGGGAGCACATTGAGGACTTCCAAAAATTGAATATAAGGGTAACCAATATTCCAGAGGAACACAGGATTGATCTCTTCATAGGTACTTTAAATTATAAAATCCAACATGAAGTTCACATTTTGGAACCTAATTCATTGGAGAAGGAATTCAGGTTGGCAAGAAAAATTGAATGTAAAATTATGGCGACAAGGAAGCCTACCACTCACTTCTATAAAGATGGAAGTCTTTATACTCCTATATTTCCACAACCTACAAGGTTGACACCACAACAATTGGAAGAAAAAATATCAAAAGGGCTTTGCTACAGTTGTGATAGAAAATACACTAAAGGTCATAAGTGTGCTGAGAAGAAATTATTTTACATAGATTATAAAGAGGAAGAATAAAATAAACAAGAATCCTCAAAAGAAGAGAATATACACCAGGAACCAATCTTAGAAGAGGAAGAAATGAGTTCGATCATATCGTGTAATACATTGGCAGGAATTACCACTCCTCAAACTCTCAAGATAGAAGGACAAATCAAGAAGAAAAAGGTAATAGTGTTGATTGATTCAGGTAGTAACCATAATTTTATTCATTGTAAGGTAGCCAAGGAATTGAATTGTTTCCTATAACCAGCACCAGAATGTCAAGTGATGGTTTCAAATGGGGGAATTATAAATTGCTCTAGAAAATGTCATAATATCAAGCTAACCATGGGGGAATATGTATTGAATAGTAAAATTCTTTCCATTCCTATGGGAGGTGCTGATGTTGTACTAGGAGTACAATGGTTACAATCTTTGGGGACAATAGCTTTTAATTTTCAAGAAATTTTGTTGAAATTTTTTTCAGAAGGAAAGGAAGTCAAATTACGGGGTATTTCAAGGAATATGGGAAAGATAATAAGCTCTAATGTCATGACAAAGCTTCTAAAGAAAGAACAACGAGGGATAATTGCACAATTATGCTCACTAGAAGCTCCAACATCAAAATCATCTATTTCTGCAGATCACCAAAAAGTCTTGGACAATCATTCCAAGGTGTTTGAAACTCCCAAAGGACTCACACCTATTTGTGATCATGATCATGCTATTCATTTGATTCTACGAAGTGTTCCTCCAAACATCAGGCCTTATAGATATCATTATGTCCAAAAGAGCGAAATTGAACATATGATTACAGAAATGTTAGAGGCTGGTATAATTCAACCTAGTCAAAGTTCTTTCTCTTCTTCTGTAGTATTAGTACATAAGAAGGATGGATGATGTTGCATGTGTCCATATTATAGGGAGCTGAATAAGCTCACCATTAAAGATAAATTTCCCATTCATGTGATTGATGAATTATTGGATGAATTACATGGAGCAATTTATTTTACCAAGTTGGATCTTCGCTCAAGATATCATCAAATTAGAATGAAGACTGAAGATATTCCGAAAACAACATTTCGAACTCATGAGGGTCATTATGAATTTTTGGTCATGCCTTTTGGCCTTACCAATGCACCTTCTACATTTCAAGGGTTCATGAATTCCATTTTCAAACCCTTCCTTAGAAAATTTGTGCTAGTATTTTTTGATGATATATTAATCTACAACAGGTCTTGGAAGGATCATGTTCAACATGTTGACAGGGTGCTCAAACTATTGTAGGAGAAAGAATTATATGCAAAAACATCCAAATACTTCTTTGGAGTACAAGAGGTGGAATATCTAGGTCATATTGTATCTCACGAGGGATTTAAGGTAGACCCTAACAAAATTAAAGCCACTAAGGAATGGAAATTCCCCACAACCATAAAGAAGTTGTGAGGATTTCTCGAGTTAACAGGGTATTATTGAAAGTTTGTTAAGAATTATAGGAGAATAGTATCACCTCTAACAACATTATTGAAGAAATATGCATTTTCATGGACTCCTGAAGCAATTAAGGCATTTGAACATCTTAAAGAGGCAATGTGCCTAGCACCAACCTTAGCTATGCCAGACTTCACAAAAACCTTTATTGTGGAATGTGATGCCTCAGGAAATGGAATTGGTTTTTTTTTAATGCAAGAAGGAAAACCCATTGCTTTTGAAAGTCATCCAATCAAAATAAAGTATTTACAGAAAGCTATTTATGAGAAGGAAATGTTAGCAATACTGCATGCACTAAAGAAATGGCGAACTTACCTAATGGGAAGACACTTCAAGGTAAACACTGATCATGATAGTCTTAAACACTTTTTGGAACAAAGAATATCTTCAGAAGAGCAGCAAAAATGGGTCACAAAGGTGTTGGGTTATGATTTTGAAATAATTTACAAAAAAGGGAAGATAAATGTTGTTGCCGATACATTCTCAAGAAAGAATGAAGAGGTGGAAGCATTTCTTTGTGCCATTTCTATTATCCAACCAGATTGGATAAACGAAGCAAGGGATGAATGAAAGAAGGAAAAAGAAGTGTGGACACTCATTCAAAATTTTCATCAAGATCCTAGTACATCTGATACATTTAGTTGGAAAAATGATTCCTTATGGTACAAAGATCGCTTATATCTTTGTAAGAATTCCCAACTAAAAAAAATAATCTTTTGTAATTTCACACTTCTCCTTTAGGTGGACACTCAGGATCTTTAAAAGCTTACCATAGGGTGAAGAAAGAATTTTTTTGGATGGCCTTAAATCTGATATTCAAAATTTTGTGCTGGAATTTTTGGTTTTCTAGCAGAATAAAGTTGAGACAATTAAGACCTCGGGTCTTCTACAACCTTTATCCATTCCAAGTCAATGTTGGGAGGAGATTTCAATGGAATTTATCACAGGTTTACCTAAGTCGGAACGAAAGAGTGTCATCATGGTGATAGTTGATAGACTTACCAATTATGCACACTTTTGTGCATTATCTCATCCATTTAAAGAAAGTACAATTGCTACTACATTTATGGACACAATTCAAAATCTACATGGAAACCCAAGGGTTATTGTGAGCGACAGAGATCCCATTTTTACTGGAAATTTTTGGATGGAGTTATTTTCTTGTTTGGGTACTCAATTAGCTCATATCTCATCTTATCATCCTCAATCTAATGGTCAAAATGAGATAGTAAATAAATGTTTGGAAGGATACCTTAGTTGTTTTGTATCTGATAAACAAACATAATGGGTCAAGCGGTTATGTCTCGCTGAATGGTGGTATAACACTTCCTTCCATACTACAACAAAAATGACCCATTTATGGCACTTTATGGATATCATCCATCATCCATCACATCATATTTAAGAGGAAATTCAAAGGTTCAAGCAGTGGAAGATCACATCTAGCATTAACAAGAAGTTCTGTAGCTCTTAAAGGATAACCTGAATCTAGCACAAAATCGAATGAAATAAGAGGAAGATCAACATCGCAGTGAGAGAAGTTTTAATGTAGGAGACTGGGTATTTTTTACGGATACAACCATACAAACAAATGTCCCTCAAGCAAGATAGGAACGATAAGAAATTATCACCAAAGTACTATGGTCCTTACAAGGTGTTGCAAAATATTGGTACTATGGCATACAAATTGGAGCTTTCTGCTTCTTCACGAGTGCATCTAGTTTTCCATGTTTCATGCTTAAAGAAGGTTATAGGTGAAAATCTTCTAGTTGAAATAATATTGCCAGAACTTGATGAGGAAGGAAAAATCATATTGGAACCTAAAGTAGTCATAGAAACAAGAACTCGATAGCTACGAAATCGTTCAATTTCAGAGTATCTCATCAAGTTGAAGAACTTACCCACTGAAGATTCTATATGGGAGGATGAGAATTTTATATAGAAGCACCCAAATCTACTCAACCATTGAGGACAACACTTTTTTGAAGGAGAGGGGCATGTTAGGTCCCTATATTACTAGTATAGTCCCTTATTGTTGTTAGTGTAACCCCCTTATTGTTATTATTGTACCCCTGTAACCCCCATATTCTTATTATTGTGCCGTTAAATTATTATTGTTAGGTTGACTAGGGTTACATTATGGCCCCACTAGGATTAGATTTTGGCCCCATGGACTCCTATATATGGAAAGGATGATTTTTAATTTGTATCTTTCAAGAATTGTTCATTCATGTAATGTATTGGAGGTTGCCCCCTCGAAATGGCTTATTTCTAAGGCATTGATATCTCTTTTCTTCTACTTTTGGAGTTGCTTTCACAACAGATGCTAGTTGGCCTACTATGCTGACCAAACTCCCTTCTGACATCCTCAAGTTTGAAGGCCTTGCAGGAGAAGATCCTACAAATCATGTTCGATCTTTCCACATGTGGTGTTCATCTAATTCCATTATCGATGACTCTGTCTGTCTTCATTTGTTCCAATCTACACTTACTGGTGAAGTTTATAAGTGGTATGTTGACTAGGCCTCATCCTCTCATACCACCTTTGCAACTCTTGCCTGGGATTTTCTATCTTATTTCTAGCTTTCCCTTTGTTATGACACCAGTACCGACCTTTTGACCTCTTTCCGTCAATCATTTGCAACTTGCCTATCCGATCATGTCTAGGAGTGGCAGAGAAGAAAGAGCCTATGTCGAACCCATACCTTCAAAGATCATGTCTACATGGACTAGTTCCTTAGATCTCTTTTGTCTACTATAGGCAAATATTCCGCATCAAATTTCCCTAAAACCGAAGAAGTCACTCTCCAAATTACGTTAAAATATGACCTGGTCTATGCTCAGTCGGGTTATGTTTATACCATTCTACCTGATATTCCTAGACTCGGTGGTGCCAATGCACTAGGGGCATCTCATGCCACCGATGGTATCGTTGGAGCTCTCTCTCATCCATATGCTCAGCCTCCCATGGGCTATGGTTTTCCTCAAGGGGCGGGGGACCTCCTACAATTTCCCCCCTCCAAGTAGCATGTATCCAAGATATGACATGCCTCCTCCTTTTTCCCAACCTCTTTTTTACCACAATGTTATCCAACCTCCTTATTATCCATATGCACATCTTGGTGCTCCAGCTCCTTCAGCATTAGCACCTTCCCCTCCCTTTCATTCTCAACCCTCGCAACAATAGTCACTGCCCCCTCAGGGGCAGGTTTATGCACAACAGGGCGCGATTAATCCTCCTCCTTCCAAAAAGAAGAGGAAAGGCACTCAGAATCAATCTACTCCTAGTAATCCTGGACCTAATCGTAAAAATAATGCACCTAACACTGCTAACCAGCAAGAAGGCACTCAACCCAAGTAGGACAGGCATGTTCGCATAAACATGCCTTGTTCTTGTTGTGGTGTTTATGGTCATTACACACACGATTTTCCTATTTTACCACAGATGAAGGAGATGTGGGAGTCTCAAGCAACATTGCGAGGACAACAAGCCTCCCCTTCCATCCCTCCCAGTGCTACGCCTAGTCAGCCGACTGTGTTTACTAATCCTTTCCCTCAGTAAGGATTTGTGGCTACCCAACCACCTAAAGGACATGTGGCCACTCAACCTCTTCCATATGGTACTTCTGATTACCATATTCTCATGATGAACTCCAACCAACCTATAACCATAGACCTCAACCTTCAAACTTGGTCCTGTCAGTACAACAAGCCTCCTGCTACATTTGTTGTGAAACCAACTCCAAAAATAGAAGAAAAGAGATATCAATGCCTTAGAAATAAGCCACTTTGAGGGGGAAACCTCCAATACATTACATGAATGAAAAATTCTTGGATGATTCAAATTATAAAACCTCATTTCTATATATAGGAATCCATGGGGCCATAATGTAATCCTAGTGGGGCCACAATGTAATCCTAGTTGACCTAACAATAATAATTTAAGGGCACAATAATAAAAATATGGGGGTTACAGAGGTACAATAATAGTAATAAGGGGGTTACACTAACAACAATAAGGGACTATACTAGTAAATAGGGACCTAACATGCCCCTCACCTTCAAAAAAGTTTTGTCCTCAAGTCTTGAGTAGCTCTAGGTGCTTCTCTATAAAATTCTCATCCTCTGATGTATAATCTTTAGGGAGTAAGTTCTTCCACTTGATGAGATACTCTGAAATTGATCGATTTTGTAGCTGTCGATTTCTTGTTTCTGTGACTGCTTCAGGTTCCAATATGATTTTTCCTACCTCATCAAGTTCTGGCAATATTGTTTGAACTGGAATATTTTCACCTATAACCTTATTTAAGCATGAAACATGGAAAATTGGATGCACTCGTGAAGAAGCAAGAATCTCCAATTTGTATGCCATAGTACCAATATTTTGCAACACATTGTAAGGACCATAATATTTTGGCGATAATTTATTATCCTTCTTAGCTTGCTTGAGGGACATTTGTTTGTATGGTTGTAGCCGTAAAAATACCCCATCTCCTACATCAAAATTTCTCTCGCTGCGATGTTGATCTGCCTGTTGTTTCATTCGATTTTGTGCCAAATTCAAGTTATCATTTAAGAGCTGGAGAAATTCTTGTTGATACTCGATGTGATCTTCCACTGCTTGAACCTCTGAATTTTCTCTTAAATATGATGTGATGGATGGTGTATGATATCCATAAAGTGCCATAAATGGGGTCATTTTTGTTGGAGTATGGAAGGAAGTTTTATACCACCATACTGCAAGAGGTAACCACTTGACCCATTGTGTTTGTTTATTAGATACAAAACAACAAATATATCCTTCCAAACATTTATTTACTATCTCAGTTTGACCATTGGATTGAGGATGATAAGATGAGCTATGAGCTAATTGAGTATCCAAACAAGAAAATAACTCCGTCCAAAAATTTCCAGTAAAAATGGGATCTTTGTCGCTCACAATAACCCTTGGGTTTCCATGTAGCTTTTGAATTGTGTCCATAAATGTAGTAGCAACTGTACTTGCTTTAAATGGATGAGATAATGCACAAAAGTGTGCATACTTGTTAAGTCTATCAACTACCACCATGATGACACTCTTTCCTTCGGACTTAGGTAAACCTGTGATAAAATCCATTGAAATCTCCTCCCAACGTTGACTTGGAATGGATAAAGGTTGTAGAAGTCCTGGGGTCTTAATTGTCTCAACTTTATTCTGCTGGAAAACAAAACATTCCACCACAAACTTTTGAATATCAGATTTAAGGCCATCCCAAAAAAATTCTTTCTTCACCCTGTGGTAAGTTTTTAAAAATCCTGAGTGTCCTCCTAAAGGAGAAGTGTGCAATTCCAGAAGAATCTTTTGTTTTAGTTAGGAATTCTTACAAAGATATAAGCGATCTTTGTACCATAAGGAATCATTTTTCCAACTAAATGTATCAGATGTACTAGGATCTTGCTGCAACTTTTGAATGAGTGTCCATACATCTTTGTCCTTCTTCATTCATCTCTTGCTTCGGTTATCCAATCTGGTTGGATAATAGAAATGGCACAAAGCAATGCTTCCACCTCTTCATTCTTTCTTGAGAGTGCATCTGCAACAACATTAAGCTTTCATTTTTTTGTAGATTATTTCAAAGTCATAACCCAACATCTTTGTGACCCATTTTTGCTGCTCTTCTGAAGATAGTCTTTGTTCCAAAAAGTGTTTAAGACTATCATGATCAGGTTTTACCTTGAAGTGTCTTCCCATTAGGTAAGTTCGCCATTTCTTTAGTGCATGCAATATTGCTAACATTTCCTTCTCATAAATAGGTTTCTGTAAATAATTTGCTTTGATTGGACGACTTTCAAAAGCAATGGGTCTTCCTTCTTGCATTAAAATAGCACCAATTCCATTTCCTGAGGCATCACATCCACAATAAAAGTTTTTGTGAAGTTTGGCATAGCTAAGACTGGTGCTAGGCACATTGCCTCTTTAAGATGTTCAAAGGCCTTAGTTGCTTCAAGAGTTCATGAAAATGCATCTTTCTTCAATAATGTTGTTAGAGGTGCTGCTATTCTCCCATAATTCTTAACAAACTTTCAATAATACCCTATTAACCTAAGAAATCATTGAAACTACTTTATGGTTGTTGGGACTTTCCATTCCTTAATGGCTTTAATTTTGATAGGGTCTACTTTAACACCCTCGTGAGATAAAATGACCCAGATATTCCACCTCTTGTACTCCAAAGAAACATTTGGATGTTTTTGCATATAATTGGTTCTCCTGCAATAGTTTGAGCACCCTGTCAACATGTTGAACATGATCCTTTCAAGACCTACTATAGATTAGTATATCCTCAAAAAATACTAACACAAATTTTCTAAGGAAGGGTTTGAAAATGGAATTCATCAACCCTTGAAATGTAGAAGGTGCATTGGTAAGGCAAAAAGGCATGACCAAAAATTCATAATGACCCTCATGAGTTCGAAATGCTGTTTTTGGAATATCTTCAGTCTTCATTCTAATTTGATGATATCCCGAACGAAGATCCAACTTGGTAAAATAAATTGCTCCATGTAATTCATCCAATAATTCATCAATCACAAGAATGGGAAATTTATCTTTAATGGTGAGCTTATTGAGCTCCCTATAATCCGGACACATTCGCCATGATCCACCCTTCTTGTGTACCAATACTACAGGAGCAGAGAAAGAACTTTGACTAGGTTGAATTATACCCGCCTCTAACATTTCTGCAATCATACGTTCAATTTCGCTCTTTTGGAAGTAAGGATATCTATAAGGCCTGATGTTTGGAGGAACACTTCCTGGAATCAAATGAATAGCATGATCATGATCATGAGTAGGTGGGAGTCCTTTGGGAGTTTCAAACACCTTGGAATGATTGTCCAAGACTTGTTGGAGATCTGCAGAAATAGATGATTTTGATGTTGGAACTTCTAGTGAGCATAATTGTGAAATTATGCCTCATTGTTCTTTCTTTAGAAGCTTTTTCATGACATTAGAGCTTATTATCTTTCCCGGCTTCCCTGCAATACCCCGTAATTCGACTTCCTTTCCTTCTGAAAAAAATTTCAAGAAAAGTTCTTGAAAATTAAAAGCTACCGTCCCCAAAGATTGTAACCATTGTACTCCTAGTACAACATCCGCACCTCCCATAGGAATGGAAAGCATTGGACTATTCAATACATATTCCCCCATGGTTAGCTTGATATTATGGCATTTTCTAGAGAAATTTATAGTTCCTCCATTTGCAACCATCACTTGACATTTTGGTGCTTGGTATAGGAAACAATTCAATTCCTTGGCTACCTTACAATGAATAAAATTATGGGTACTACCTGAATCAATCAACACTATTACCTTTTTCTTCTTGATATGTCCTTCTATCTTGAGAGTTTGAGGAGTGGTAATTCCTGCCAATGCATTACATGATATGGTCGTAATCATTTCTTCCTCTTCTAGGTTTGGTTCTTGGTGTATATCCTCTTCTTGTTCATTTTCTTCTTCCTCTTCACAATCTATGTAAAATAATTTATTCTCAGCACACTTATGACCTTTAGTGTATTTTCTATGACAACTATAGAAGCCATTTTCTAAGACTTATGTAGCGACCATAAAGCAGTTGCAAGGATTTCTCAAGTTAACAGGGTATTATCATAATTTTTTTAAGAATTATGGGAGAATGGTAGCACCTCTAACAACATTATTGAAGAAAGATGCATTTTCATGGAATCCCGAAGCAACTAAGGCCTTTGAACATCTTAAAGAGGCAATGTGCCTAGCACTGGTCTTAGCTATGCCAAACTTCACAAAAACCTTTATTGTGGAATGTGATGCCTCAGGAAATGGAATTGGTGCTATTTTAATGCAAGAAGGAAGACCCATTGCTTTTAAAATTAATCCAATTAAAGGAAAGTATTTACAGAAAGATATTTATGAGAAGGAAATATTAGCAATATTGCATGCACTAAAGAAACGGAGAACTTACCTAATGGGAAGACATTTCAAGGTAAAAAATGATCATGATAGTATTAAACACTTTTTGGAACAAAGACTATCTTCAGAAGAGAAACAAAAATGCGTCCCAAAGATTTTGGGTTATGACTTTGAAATAATCTACAAAAAATGGAAGCTAAATGTTCTTACAGATGCACTCTCAAGAAAGAATGAAGAGGTGGAAGAATTGCTTTGTGCCATTTCTATTATCCAACCAGATTCGATAACTGAAGCAAGAGATGAATGGAAGAAGGATGAAGAAGTGTGGACACTTATTCAAAAGTTGTAGCAAGATCCTAGTACATATGATACATTTAGTTGGAAAAATGATTCCTTATGATACAAATATCCCTGATATCTTTGTAAGAATTCCAAACTAAAACGAAATATTCTTTTGTAATTGCACACTTCTACTTTAGGAGGACACTCAGGATTTTAAAAACTTACCACAGGGTGAAGAAAGAATTTTTTTGGGATGGGATTAAATCTGATTTTAAAAAGTTTGTGGCGGAATGTTTGGTTTGCTAGTAGAATAATGTTGAGAAAATTAAGACCCCGGGTCTTCTACAACCTTTATCCATTCCAAGTCAACGTTGGGAGGAGATTTCAATGGATTTTATCATAGGTTTACCTAATTTTGAAGGAAGGAGTGTCATCATGGTGGTAGTTGATAGACTTACCAAGTATGTACATATTTTTGCATTATCTCATCCATTTAAACCAAGTACAGTTGCTACTACATTTATGTGTTGGCAATATGATGCAGAGTGTTGTCCTTGATGGCAACCTATTTGATGACGATGTAAATATGATGTGGAGATTGTTGGCATGTGTTTTCTTTGATGGTAATCTACTTGATGAAATGAGAATTGGCTATATGATGAGATGAAGTTGTCTTTGGATGGCAACCTGTTTTGATAAAGTTGTTCTTGATATAAACTGACTTGATGATAAGCAACCTATGTGTCAAATATGTGCAGATGATGTATCTACAGATCAGCCAAAGAGTACAGAAGAAAGGAACTTCAGAAAGGGCTAGAGCAATGATGAATAAGACATGTCACTATGCATACACGAGTTTGTCAAGGAGAAGTAGCGTATGTATGCGGAAAAGTACGTGCCAAGTCGCATATGCCTAATTGTGCTCTAAAGATATAAAACCAGGGGTTCTTACCATGGTATTGACCCATTGTATTGAGTGCTTGAATATCTAATTGATCCCGTCCAGGAATACCATTAGTATTTGTGTGTTTTTGGATCATGGTATTGACAAAGGCTAAACCTATATAAGGAGAAGAAATTCATAGTGCAAAGTGGGGCAAGTGTCTATGTATTGAATGAATACTTCACTCTGAAGTATATCTGTATGAAATGGGTTACAGTTAGATATGAACATATAATTCACCAATGAATATAATGATGGATGAAGAAAATGATGAAGAGGGATCTTTAGATCTGAAATGATTATGTATTGTCTAGATCTGTTTATGGAATTTTTAGATCTATTATCTGGCGAATATCTGCTGAAGTGAAGAATGAGCTCTGAGCTGTTCATCTGATCTGAAGAACTACACAAAGTCTTGAAAAGGTTATAGATATATACGCATGTTCGCTTCGTCAAAGTCGCGTGTATACGTGGGGTGTCTTCAGCAAAAGCGCGTATGGAATGTGAAATTAGATCTGAAGTGTGCAGATGTATACGCAGGTTCGTTTCTGTGAAAGCGCGTATGTACGCAGGTTCAGTGAAGTAAAAGCATGTATGCAAACTAGGGTTTTGCTGAAGTATGTGGTATGAAATATCTGATCTGTTCTGTTGATTTACTGTTATCTGTCAATGATGTATTCACACAGATCTGGATTGTTTGACTGATGTTTACGTTAATTTAAGATTAATATGTTGGTTGATTGGTTGATGATTCAATGAATGAATTGATGGAGTTATGAGATTCAGTTTGATGTATGATTGAGCTTAAATCTATGGAGTGGGTCCAGCCTGAAAATATGATGAAAGGAGGCCTACGAATAGTACTATTTGGAAGTGATTGGATCTAGTATGAAAATTGATGAAATGTGGTCCATGGTGGTGCTGAGAGTCAAAGCCTTCAGTGAGGGGGTTGTATCTCCCTTCCAGTGGTAGCTGGTAAACGAGAGCAGGTGGTCATAGCTTCCTTCCAGGTGAGGCTGGTAAACGAGATCATGGGGTTGTAGCTCCCTTTCAGGAGAGGCTGGTAAACGAGATCAGGGGGTTGTATCTCCCTTCCAGGAGAGGCTAGTAAATGAGATAAGGTTGTAGCCTTCTGTAGGTGGGTGCCTTGCTGGTATGAGTCTGCGCCAGTACATAGTTGTAAGATGTTTTCTTTATAATAAAATATTGAAGATTGAGACGACGGCAGTGGTGGTTTTCTTCCGAATTGGGTTTCCACCTTAAATCGTGGTGTTCATGTGTGTTTCTTATGTGTGATGGTTTATTCTATTATTACTGCACATGCTTACTGCTTAACAAACATCTGATGAATGAATAAAGTAATGATCTAAGTAAAGAATCACATGCATAATGAGATCTCTGGTAATACACGAGTTTGATTAAGTATATCCGCGTGTATATGCGAGTTGTATGAAACAAAGTAGCGTATGGGTTTTAGAGAAAGAAAAAGTAAAAAATTTTAAGTCTGCACTAAATACTGATTCACCTCCCCCTCTCAGTATTTTTCCCAACATTATGGACACAATTCAAAAGCTACATGGAAACCCAAGGGTTATTGTGAGCAACAGAGATCCCATTTTTACTGGAAATTTTTGGACATAGTTATTTTCTTGTTTGGGTACTCAATTAGCTCATAACTCATCTTATCATCCTCAATCCGATGGTAAAACTGAGATATTAAATAAATGTTTGGAAGGATATCTTGGCTTTTTTGTATCTGATAAAAAAACATAATGGGTCAAGTGGTTACCTCTTGAAGAATGGTGGTATAACACTTCCTTCCATACTGCAACAAAAATGACCCCATTTATGGCACTTTATGGATATCATCCACCATCTATCACATCATCTTTAAGATAAAATTTAAAGGTTCAAGCAATGGAATATCACATCGAGCATCAAAAAGAAGTTCTCCAACTCTTAAAGGATAACCTGAATTTGGCACAAAATCGAATGAAACAACAGGAAGATCAACATCACAGCGAGAGAATTTTTTATGTAGGAGACTAGGTATTTTTACGGCTACAACCATACAAACAAATGTCCCTCAAGCAAGCTAAGAAGGATAATAAATTATCGCCAAAGTACTATGGTCCTTATAAGGTGTTGCAAAAGATTGGTACTATGGCATACAAATTGGAGCTTCCTGCTTCTTCGCGAGTACATCCAGTTTTCCATGTTTCATGCTTAAAGAAGGCTATAGGTGAAAATCTTCCAGTTCAAACAGTATTGCCAGAACTTGATGGGGAAGGGAAAATCATATTGGAACCTGAAGCAGTCATGGAAAAAAGAACTCGACAACTACGGAATCGATCAATTTCAGAGTATCTCATCAAGTGGAAGAACTTACCCACCGAAGATTCTACATGGGAGGATGAGAATTTTATACAGAAGCACCCAGAGCTACTCAAGCATTGAGGACAACACTTTTTTGAAGGAGAGGGGCATGTTAGGTCCCTATATTACTAGTATAGTCCCTTATTGTTGTTAGTGTAACCTCCTTATTGTTATTATTGTACCCCTGTAACCCCCATATTGTTATTATTGTGCCCTTAAATTATTATTGTTAGGTTGGCTAGGATTACATTGTGGCCCCAAGGACTCCTATATATAGAAAGGACATTTTGTAATTTGAATCATCCAATAATTGTTCATTCATGTAATGTATTGGAGGTTGACCCATCGAAGTGGCGTATTTATAAGGCGTTGATATCTATTTTCTTCTCTTTTTGGAGTTGGTTTCACAATAGATGCACAACATCAAGATCTAGGTAAGCATTCCAAGTTTGATGCTTTATGGCTTGGTCCTTTCAGAATCACAAACATTCTGCAGAACAATACTTTTGATTTGCAACATCTTGATGGAGCAGAGCTGTTTAGAGGCCCATTCAATGGGTGCTTTCTAAAAAAAAAATTTACGAAGGTTGTTGGTAGGCTAATTCCACTGCAAATACCAGTGTGTTTCATAATAAGACTCCATGGCCCAATGAAAAGGCACTGAAACTTCAAAATATTCTTAGAGCATCACAAGGAGAGCTCTATCCCCTGTGGAGGCAATGTTAACACAGTTCTTTGATAAGTAATGAGTCCATTCCATAGTTTTGTTTTTACGATTATAGTTAAAAAAAAATCAGAAATTTTAAAATATTTTTGGGCACTACCGGTATTTCCGGAAGCACGAGTTTTTTAAGCCTTTCAGACATTCTATTATTTCCTATTTCTTTATTTTTATTTTTATTTTCCGATGCTGCCAGAATTTCCAAAAGCATATTTTATTTTTTAAATAAAGAAAAAAATGGAATCTACTTTAGTTATACCACATGTCGTAGGGTTAATATGCATCAAATATTTTTTTAATATTTTAGGATCTAATGATAGGTATCATATTACAATCAGTTAGCTAAGGTCAAGTCATTGTATACATTGAGTCACATGTTTCATCCATAGTTAATAACCAAACTGTTTCCTGTCATGCCTGTCTACGCCAAGTCAGTCCTCCATACGTTCAGGTACATGTTTTTCTGAGTTAAAGGGATCGTGGTGATCACACCACATGCCATAACCATTTGGTTGGCTACACAGCAGTGCTGCCAGAAATTCCAGCTAATCAAAAACACAGATTGTGGAGGTGATGACAAGTCATAAAAATTATTTCCATGATCCGTCTAGAGCTCCCATATAGAAAATGAAACCAACTGAAGGTGGTGATGGTGTGTCACATGGTGCACATCATGATCATGAATATTTTTAATGATGGAGGGTGATTTGCATGGGGTGGTGAACCAAGATTTAGTTTTAAACCCACCTAACAAAATAGGAATGTTTTCATTTGAAGTTTGAGTTGTTGGATTCGAATTTGCAGAGAGTTATAGTTTGATAATAATTATGGATTTTAGTCAATATTCCATAGAATAATACATGCTACACCTATAAGGTAAACTCTTCCTATTTTTCCACCTATCATTTGCAGGAGACATAGTAATTTATTTTTCTGAAGATGACTAAAATAGGTTGTAAGATAAATAGAATAGAGCCACGGGGTGCAGATTTCATTGATGCTAATCCAAGGGTAAGAACTATGTTTATGCAATCAGGATGGTAACCTCTTTGCACCAGGTTGGGAATCTCACATTCAAGAGTTGCTCTAGATTTTTCTAATTATTTTAAAAGAAGAGAGGCTACAGCTTATGGCCTCACTTTGTAGGTTTCTGAAGACTCCATTGCTGAAGCCTTTAACCCTCCCCAAGAAGGAGAAAGGTGGTTCAAGTGACAATTTATCACAGGAGGTGATCTCAACAACTTCCTTAATGATTCTCACACTCTAATATTCCTAATTAGCCATGAGCTAGTTGGAATATTAGTTTTTTCTTTTACTTCTTAATTTTCTGAATATGAGGGTATGGAGACCCAAAAATATCTTTATTAGGAATAAAATCACTGCTAATGTGAATGGAGATCACTTTAGTGGCTTGATAAAGCACCTTTATGTGTGAAAAGGGGCTAGAGCATGTAGACTGGGTCAACTTTAACCAAATCAACAGTGTTGTCATGGAGGAGTGGAATTCATTGTGGGATAGCACAGATTTTCAGGGAGACTCCATGCATGGAAGTAGTGGCTTTAATGAGTGGGGCCAAGGTTGAGGAATCTCACCACTTATATAAGGAAGGGTATGGCAGCCATAGAGGATATGTTATAGATTATTATTTTGATAAAGTATGTTAAGACTTGTTGCTCTCTTCAACTATTTACCTAAGACTGAAATGTTGTTTAGCATAGGGTGTTCTTGAGCGAGAATCCCACCTTCATCCTTGGGGGACTTCGAGTGCCTACTTAGGAGAAGTGATTGCACTACATTTCCACATTCTGGCATTAGGCCAAGCTCCATATTTGTTCTACAGTGCAGTTTCTGTTGAGAGATGTGTTGAGTTGTAGGGTGCAGCAGTGGAGAATACCTTTGGGTGATTTCTGAGATGTTTTTTAGTGGAGGAATGTTTCCTTCCATTCAGAGGCTAGTAAGGAGGGCCCTTGAGCCTTATTTCAGCATTTGGCACCAGACCACACTACCATTTTGTAATATTCCCAAATGGGGAATGCAACAATATATGGACACAAAACTAAAAATAGCAGTGTAAATCAACTCATTAACATTAGAGACCAACATGGAGTCATAAAATCATGTATTATATCAGAAAATAAATAGAAAATAGTGAGGCATACATCAAATACAATGAAGGAACAAGCCTCCCATAAGAAATCACTCCCAAAAATGTGTTGTTGTCATAATACAAAATGTCGGAGAGATGCTACATCACAGTCATATTATGCATAGCTATAAATGGAGATGATACAATGGTACAAAATACTGATATAGGCCCCAATATAATCTAAACATATAGATCCGGGCACTAGATCGGATTTCCAAGACAACCCAAGAGGGTTTCCCGAAAATGCACACAATGTGCCAATGTAAGCTGCAATGCTAGGGCTGAAGATATGTTGCAACAACTCAAATGAGAAGATATGGCTGAAGTTGATGTAGAGAACTACATATCTCATCAAAAATATCCTCTGAATGAAATAATGACTTCTCCATTGAATAAATCACCTCTCAAAAAAACCACTGCAACTACCCCTGCAACTCCTCCATAAAATAACAGATATCTAAGCTGAAACTACACTGTAGGGGATAAATGATCCTTAGCCTACTGCTAAATATGTCAATAAAGATAAATGGGCTTATTTATAGGCCTCCCAATGGATGGAAACCTTCCTCCACTGCAAAAATGGCTTTGAAGACACCCAATCTAATTCTCCACTACCGCACCCTGCAACACAACACAATATCCTACAGAAACTGTGCTGATGAAGAAATTTGTAGCTTGGTCTGAAAACCTAAATGTGGAAATGAGATGCAATGCTCTTCCAAGAGGCCTCTCAAGGAAAGAGGTGGGATTCCCACTCGAGAACACCCAATTCTAAACAACACAACAATCTCAACTAAACAACTGAAGAATTCAAGAAGTCTAAATAGACCATATACAAAATAATAATCCGAAAAATAACCCCATATGGCTACCATCCTCTTCCTTATCTAGATTATGAGCTTCATTGCCCTTGGCCCCACTTAATTTGTTCATTTCCTCCATGCAATCCATCTCCCTCCAAAACTGCGTTACTCCTCATTTAATGTCCACTCCTCCATAACAACATTGTTGAATTGGTCAAAGTTGACTTGTTCAACATGATCCAAACCCTGTTCATACTCAAAGGTGCTTTATTTAGCTGCTTAGAAGGTATCCTTTCACACTTCAAGTGTTTTTATTGATGCTTAAGCAGATCTATTGGCCTCCCCACTCATTTATTCACCTACCTAGTGCCAAAATGATCTGTAATATTCCATTTAGATAAAAGCTAAATTTTAGGAATATTACACATTTTCCCCTACAGTGCAGTTTTAGTCTTGGACTGTGTTATTTTAGGGAGGAGTTGCAGGGGTGGTTTCAGTACACCATTTGGGGAGAAGTTTTTCTAGTGAAGCGATCAGCCTTTCATCAGGAGAGTCTATTGGAGGAGGCTTCATTATTTTCCATATCAAATCAACCACATATTTCCAACTATTTAGTTGCATTGAATCTTCATCCCTAGGGCTTTGGTTCATTTCTTGTATATTGGTGTATTTTATGAAAACCCTCTCGGGTTCTTGTTAGAGGTTGTTATATAGCCTTGAATTTCATATATATTATCTCTTGAGGAATATATCAGCCATTTTCTATTTTTTATATTCATATGTTGTAGTTGTTCTCTATATGACTGCATTGTAGCAGCTTTCCAGCATTATATATAGTAGCAACACCTCATTCTTGAGGGGATTTATCTATTGGAGTCTTGTTGGTTCATGTTGTATGGTTTTTGCCTCATTTTATTGCACGTATTTGTTGTCATTATATATAATAAAATGGCTCCATATTGGTCTACCATGATTATGCATTGATCTTCACTGCTATTTCCATGTTTATGCACTATATTCTTGATTTTCCCATTTTGGAATATTAAAGTGGTGTCAGAGAATAATCTTGGCTCAGACTGTGTATCTTAAGCCAATATGTCATAAGAAGAAGGAGATCCTCTCACAGATAGAGAGAAGAGGTATCTCAGAAGAAACCAAAAGTATGATTATACAGATGATATAGAAGACAAGGGTAAAACCCCTTTATCAGGAGGATATGAGGAGAAGGAGTTCCCTAAGCTTCTTCTTCGAACTATGCAATACATTACAAGAGAAATAAAGTATATGAGGATGGATAGACACAAAGAATCCCCTAAATTTTTTCTACATGGTGAAGGCTCCGGCATTTTTCATCACTAGAGTGATCAACCAGTGAAGCAGCAGGGTTCCCAACACTCTACAATGCCTACATTCTTAGCAGTGGGAAATGGGGGGTTTCAAGAAAAAGAAACTCTTGAAGACTATTTTATGTAGTATGAGTCTCAATCTCATAGATTCAAGGATCATTTGATTTTTCAAGAATTATGTCATATCAAGGACAATAAAAGACCTTGGCATCACAATAGAGGTGGATGATTCATACATAATCATGATCTACACCGAACTATGGGAAGATTTTTCTTACCGACCATTGATGGGTCATCAAAATGCACTGCCAAATCATGGGTAGATAAGCTAGACATCTACTTCCATCTAAACCAAGTACCGGAGATGGAGGCCATCAGAATAGCAGCGCTGCACCTTAAGGGTGAAGCACATGATTAGTGGTTTCATGGTATTTCTACATTGGGTCATGCCAATGTGACTGCATATTCAAAGTTCCCAAGGAGGTTGGTGGATAGGTTTGATTGAAGAGATCCGAAGGCACATTTCATGGGTCTAGCTAAGCTCAAACAATTAGGTAATCCAGAAACCTATATTTTTGAATTTCTAAAACTTTCTATTATGGTTCATGATTTATCTGTATCAAGGAGGTTCTATATGTTTATTGATGGGCTAGTAGAACCTCTTCATGGGTTGGTTAAATCTACCAAACCCACTACCCTTAAAGATGCCATTTAAAGGGCTAGAGATCTACAATATTCCTTTCCAAAAGCAAAGGAAACATTCCAACAAAAGGCCACTTTTCCATCAAAGGGAAAAGATGAGAAGGCTCCTTTTCCAAAAGAGAGACAAATAAAGTACCTCTTAGTGATGATATCCGAAGAGACTTGAGGAGAAGGAATCTTTGCTTCACATGAAAAGAATCATGGGCACCTGGAAATAGATGTGCAGTGGGAAAGGCACACTATATAGAGGTATTTTCAGATGATGAGGAGGAAGAAGAAGAAGAACCAGAAGTAGGACATAGCGTTGGGATAGTAAGAGAGGATCCACCACCACTAGGAGGTGGGAATGAAGAATTTTCACCAATTGGAAGGGACCTTGCATCATTAAGAGTAGTACCCAAATACTTGAACTTGAGGGTTTCAGGTTCCATTCAAGATCAGATAGCTTCTACACAAAAAAAAGAGTTGGATTTGCGCAGTGGAAGCAAGGAAATAATAGTCCCATCTATTATGTAGTTGACCTTGACCCATGAGAAATTACTATTTAGTGGAAAACCACCTGGGAGGCTACCTGATCAGGAGTTGGTGAGAAATGTCTCACAACATGTTGCACCACTCATAGATCTAGGAGGAATGGGAGCATTTGGAGGTCACGGTACAACGCTGAGAGTCTTGGGTAGACTCAAGGAGGAGGGAGACATTCTCCCAACATCATCATTACCCACTCTCACCTCATATCTTGCGCTGAAAAAGGAGTTGCAGAGGGAGGGTAGCAGCCTTTCGGTATGTGACCTTGGCATTGGAGATGTTGAAGAAGGTGGCAGCCACAGGATAGATGCTTTATATGATATATCATCAGTGATGTCACTTTGAAGGATAGATCCTAATTGGAAATCCTAGCTGTTGGTGGATTGTTCCAAGGATATTTTCACTTGCATGATACTTTATGACCAGATAATAGAGGAGGTATATTCAGTAAAATATGGGTTCATCTAATATCAGAGTAGGATATTCTTATCTAGAGCATCCAAGCTCAAGGAGAAGTTACTACAAGCAGCACATGAAGATTTTCTCTTCAACCACAGTTATTCCATGAGAGCATACCACACCATCATGGAGGGATATACTTGGGAAGGTTTTGAAGACGAGATATATCAGCATTTGAGGATATGCGTGTATCATGTGGAGATGGAGGAGATACATAACTCTTTGGTGGAGTTATCATAGTGATGCAGGTTAACCCTGCAAACCCAGAATCTTTGCAAATAGCCCAAATAAAACTTCAATGTCTGGCAATGTCTGGAAAAACCTCTCAATTCAAAAAATTTTGACTTTATAATGCATATCAACCAAACCTTTACGTGGTAGCTTCTCTTTCAAACAATTATTTTATGGTTATGAACCATACACTCCACAATCACATTTTCATGGGATTAAACCCAAGTTTCAATAGCATTTAGAATCCAACTCACAAGTTTTCTACTCAAATGTCAATATTGAATGAATTACATGAAACATACATTGCCCTTGACTTCTCTGACTATTCAAAGTTGATTTGGTTCTAAGCCAAAGAAATTCGGATTCATCACTCAACCCATAACCAAGGATTCTCATTAAAACCCATTAATTCTCATTCCACAAATGAACATCAATTATCATGCATGAGAACATTTCAATACTGTGAATTTCACTTCAAATGACCCTCATATCTACAATGTATACAAATCCGCCATTTTTAACAATTCAACTTGACAAATTATCTAATGTATATCGACTCCACATATGCGCTCACAGTTTATCATCTCATAATATTTACATGCATTACATAACAGACTTGGACCGCTGTGTTTCCCATCGAATATCACACTATTTCTATGAAATGTTTCAGACCACAATTAACTTACCTTACCACCCACACTATGGAATTCAGCTTCGTGACATAAGTCGAAGTCTTCCATTGAATTCTGGAAATGCTATACGCCAGTTAATCCACCAGGTTCGATGCAATTCATTTCTGTTGTAATGAATCTTAACATGTCAACGCTTTTCTGATTTGCAATTGACTGCTAAACTCGTCAAGTCACCTTTGAACCACAAAACTTTTAACATCGACCATGCAGAGTTTTAATAAAGCTCTGCATCTTTGGTCTTCAGGTTTCTTCCACCGTATTTCAAAACAAATAAACAGAGTCTTAAACTTCTGTGTGTTCTCCCATCCAACGCATTTGTCAACAACCATTCAATAACGAATTTTCCATCGGTCATTCAGCAATGAGTTTCCATTGATCATTCAACAATGAACTTGTCATTGAAAATTAACAATCCTGGCCAGTGTTAAATTTGGACGCTCACTTCTTCAACACTTTCTCTACGTTAAGGCTTGATCCATTGTTGCACAAATTTGCTCTCCAAATTGCCACATTGTTTATTCAAACTCCTTCATTGCTATTGGGACACAACAATTAAAATTGTTTTTAATTGAATACCAAATAAATAAACGGAGTTTTAAACAACAGCCTGCACCCTCTTGCCTTTGATTTACAATTTTCACTGCACTACATATCCACCAACATCGCTCTTCTTCAATGTATCAAAAGCTGAGTTAAAAAAATCCATTTCCTCTCTTGTATAATCGATATTTACAATGATTGACTCACCACCATACATCTATTTTCACAATTATATATGCAACTCATTATTGTTCTGCCATCAAACCATAATTATAACCTACTCGACATTTCCAACAAGAATTCCAATAGTATGTAGAACTATTAATTCAACCATACATAATCAATCAACTAAGGCGCATAATCCAAACCCAATACTTTTATATAAAAAATGAAGTTACTTACAGCAATATTTCTTCATGGCCTGTTTTTCAATCATTGGCCCTTCTTACAAATGCCCGGAGGCTTACAATCTCTTTCACTATTCTGAACTCTAATCTCTCCTATTCTACTCTACCTTTGAGGCATATCAATTTATACAAATTTAATTGAACCAATTTTGGTTCATATCCCTTTAATTACTCAACAAACCCTCAAATATCTCAACAAATCCTACAATCTAGATTTTTATCCCTAAAACCTTGAAACTAATTCTAACTTAGGCTCCATCATTAATTCTCAATTATCTCAAGGCTAATTTCTCTCATGTTTTCCAATTATTTGGAAACATTAAAAATCCTCTCATATAATTAATTAAAAACATAATTAATCACTCAAAATATCATAAATATTTACATAAAATTAATAATTTCTCAAAAACATGAGACCCCTAGGTTTAATAAAAATACAAGTATTTTTTCGAGCTAATGCTCCTGCATCAGATTCCCAAGGTTGAAATTTATCATGATCTCCTGATCATGCGTTTAAGTCCTTGTCTGCCTGGATCCCACACCTTGTTCTGCAACTTATCATCCATATCTGTTGTCGTATGCTGCTTTTCTCCAGGTCTCCATATCTTATGTTGTCTTGCTCCGCTAGCTGCACTTTCACAATCTGTCTCTATCTTCATTTTGCTGTTGCTTCTCTTCCTCGCTGATGTCTTCCTATGAGACAGTTTCAACATGATTCTTCTGATGAATTCAATTTCTCGGTCCAATAAATCTCCAGGCTATTGATGTCTTGCTTCCCCGGTTCTTACTTGCTCAATTCTCACTCATTCAGTCTTTACCTCTATGCTTGTTTCCATTCTTACCGCCGCCTAATCATCCATGCCCTCTTGTTTTCTGAAACAGAAAATTTCTTCTCTACCTTCTCCTATCAGAAACTTATTGGAATGGTTCATTGTGTAATTTATTCTTCAATCTTCATCTCTCTACATCTGCAATTCCCAATTCTGAAATTGAGATTCTTCCCGTACTGAATTTTGATCATTCAGCATCATCTCTAACAACATAACTTCTTCATTCCATGGATTAGATGTTTCCATAGAATTCTCTTCTTCCTCCTCCATTTGACTGCTCAACTGAATCAAATATTCTTCAGTACCTGCAATAACACCTGCATTCAAAAAACACTTGTTAAAACCAAAATCATAAGGCCTCAGTGCCTTGTTCTCCTTTGCCAGCACTTCAGTATGATGTCTTGAATTTTCCTTCTCAATCAGCACATCAGTATGCTGATTCCAAAAATTCTTGAGACTATCAGTTAGTCTCTCTTTGGCATCATCCTCTTCAAGGATGTCTCTATGCTCTGGTTCATAAAAATGAACCTCTTCATTTCCATTCATCTCTGTCTTTATACTCTGAACACTTATCCTCTGTGCTTCTAGTCTCTGCTCTAGAATACTTAACTCATGCCATAAACCTGTCATCTCCTTTGAGAAACTTTCTGTGCATTCTTCAATACCTTCACAGGCCAAGCTTTCTGTTGTCACCATCTCTTCACCTGTCGTCAGAACATAATTCTGATCCTCAACTCCTGCAATAAACTCAGTTATCTGTCCATCACTTTTTAATTGGCCATTTAATAAAAACAATTTGTCATTATTAACATTAATAACAAATTGATCATCATCAAATAAAACTTCATTGAAACAATTTATTTCACAAAACAAGGAATTTATGAATTCCTTTTGTTGCTGTAATTCAATCTGATCTTCTTCTAACAGATAATATTCATCATATGTAACTTGGAAACCTTTGGCTTCACTCACCCTAGTTTCATCACATGAACTGTCTTCTTCATTCACAAGAACTTCTTCTTGTACTGTAACAGCTTCAAGTACAAAAGCATCACTTTTCTCTTCTCCAGAGTATTTATCTCCTGAAATATTCTTTTCCACACTGGTGACAGCTTCACAAGATTGCGCATCCTCCTCAGTAAAACCTGTAATCACATCACAATTGTTAGCTATAAAAATACATGGTTTTACATCATCCATCTGATCTGGATCTGTCCAACAACTCAATAAATCATCAATGATCTCCTCCTCTGTTTCACCAATGGAAACCTCCACTTCCAACTCAGATGCTTTGAGTTCTTCACGTCTCAACTGTATACTCATCATCTTCTCGAGCTTCTTCAGCTCCTCTATTAACTGCATGTTTATCTGTCGATTCATATTTACCTGTAGTCTCTGCCACTTCACTTTCCTCCTCATGGTCCAACCATGTCTCTGGTTTTCATATTTTCCTGTAGCAACTCCATCAATAACTCAAGATGAACCGCTATCTCAGATTTCTCTTTCTCATACTCTTCATTAGTCAATTGTTGTCTTATGTCATTTGTCTTGGCATCTTTCTCCCTCTTTCTACTGTGGCCTCTCTCTGAACCTCTGCTCTTTCCTTTATGACTTTCAGTAGTCATCTCCTTCGCCATGATTTCCTCACCCATGAGTTGCACCAAGCCTCTCAACAGCAAACTCTCCTGCTGCCACTTACCTCACCAATCCTTTCTTTCGGATCTGGCCTTTTGGTAATCACTGGTCCTCTGCTGAAACCTTTCGAGAATTCTCCACTGCTCCTTCAGGCTTCTCTCATCTACAACTTTATTCAACCTCTGTTGAATCTTCAGGTTCTGCCACACTCACCTAGAATCCATGTCGGACTCTTTCATCACTGCACTTCAGCTGTGATCTGCTTCTTCCCGCTGAGATTTTCTTCAACATGCCTGCAACCAATTTATTCAAGCATAACCTTTAAACTAGAGATAAATAATACCTATCAGCTCAATTTTCAAGATCCTGTTGATCTCACTTCACTTCCTCAATTGCACTACATCCCTTTGCTGCAATCTTCATTAGCTTCAAAATCTGACCTTCATTTATCACATGCAATTAATTCAATTTTAAAAATTAAATCTTCACACAGAGATATTCCAGCTCTGATACCAAAAATGATGCAGGTTAACCCTGCAAGCCTAGAATCTTTTCAAATAGCCCAAATAAAACTTCAATGTCTGGCAATGTCTGGAAAAACCTCTCAATTCAAAATATTTTGACTTTATAATGCATATCAACCAAACCTTTACGTGGTAGCTTCTCTTTCAAACAATGATTTTATGGTTATGAACCATACACTCCACAATCACATTTTCATGGGATTAAACCCAAGTTTCAATAGCATTTATAATCCAACTCACAAGTTTTCTACTCAAATGTCAATATTGAATGAATGAAATGAAACATACATCGCCCTTGACTTCTCTGACTATTCAAAGTTGATTTGGTTCTAAGACAAATAAATTCGGATTCATCACTCAACCCATAACCAAGGATTCTCATTAAAACCCATTAATTCTCATTCCACAAATGAAAATCAATTATCATGCATGAGAACATTTCAATACTATGAATTTCACTTCAAATGACCCACATATCTACAATGTATACAAATCCGCCATTTTTAACAATTCAATTTGACAAATTATCTAATGTATATCGACTCCACATATGCACTCACAGTTTATCATCTCATGATATTTACACGCATTACATAACAAACTTGGACCGCTATGTTTCCCATCGAATATCACACTATTTCTATGAAATGTTTCAGACCACAATTAACTTACCTTACCACCCACACTATGGAATTTAGCTTCATGACATAATTCAAAGTCTTCCATTGAATTCTGGAAATGCTATACACCGGTTAATCCACCAGGTTCGACGCAATTCATTTCTGTTGTAATGAATCTTAACATGTCAACGCTTTTCTGATTTGTAATTGACTGTTAAACTCGTCAAGTCACCTTTGAACCACAACACTTTTAACATCGACCATACAGAGTTTAAATAAATCTCTACGTATTTGGTCTTCAGGTTTCTTCCACCATATTTCAAAAAAAACAAACAGAGTCTTAAACTTCTGTGCATTCTCCCATCCAACGCATTTGTCAACAACCATTTAATAATGAATTTTCCATCGATCATTCAGCAATGAGTTTCCATCGATCATTCAGCAACGAACTTGTCATTGAAAATTAACAATCCTGGCCAGCGTTAGATTTGGACGTCAGCTTCCACCGCACTCACTTCTTCAATGATTTCTCTGCGTTAAGGCTTGATCCATTGCTGCACAAATTTTCTCTTCAAATTGCCACACTGTTCATTCAAACTCCTTCATTGCTATTGGAACACAACAACTAAAATTGTTTTTAATTGAATACCAAATAAATAAACAGAGTTTTAAACAATAGCCTGCACCCTCTTGCCTTCGATTCACAATTTTCACTGTGCTACATATCCACCAACAATGCTCTTCTTCAATGTATCAAAAACCGAGTTAAAAAAAATCCATTTCCTCTCTTGTATAATCGATATTTACAATGATTGACACACCACCATACATATATTTTCACAATTATATATGCAACTCATTATTGTTCTGCCGTCAAACCATAATTATAACCTACTCGAAATTTCCAACAAGAATTCCAATAGTATGCAGAACTATTAATTCAATCATACATAATCAATCAACTAAGGCGCATAATCCAAACCCAATACTTTTATATAAAAAATGAACTTACTTACAACAATATTTCTTCATGGCCTGTTTTTCAATCATTGGCCCTTCTTACAAATGCCCGGAGGCTTACAATCTATTTCACTATTCTGAACTCTAATCTCTCCTATTCTATTCTACCTTTGAGGCATATCAATTTATACAAATTTAATCGAACCAATTTTGGTTCATATCCCTTTAATTACTCAACAAACCCTCAAATATCTCAACAAATCCTACAATCTAGATTTTTATCCCTAAAACCTTGAAACTAATTCTAACTTAGGCTCCATCATTAATTCTCAATTATCTCAAGGCTAATTTCTCTCATGTTTTCCAATTATTTGGTAACATTACAAATCCTCTCATATAATTAATTAAAAACATAATTAATCACTCAAAATATCATAAATATTTACATAAAATTAATAATTTCTCAAAAACATGAGACCCCTAGGTTTAATAAAAATACAAGTATTTTTCCGAGCTAATGCTCCTGCATCAGAGACTCAAGGAGGAGGGAGACATTCTCCCAACATCATCATTACCCACTCTCACCTCATATCTTGCGCTGAAAAAGGAGTTGCAGAGGGATGGTAGCAGCCTTCTGGTATGTGACCTTGGCATAGGAGATGTCAAAGAAGGTGGCAGCCACATGATAAATGCTTTATATGATATATCATTAGTGATGTCACTTTGGAGGATAGATCCTGATTGGAAATCCTAGCTGTTGGTGTATTATTCCAAGGATATTTTCACTTGCATGATACTTTATGACCAGATAATAGAGGAGGTATATTCAGTAATATATGGGTTCATCTAATATCAGAGTAGGATCTTCTTATCTAGAGCATCCAAGCTCAAGGAGAAGTTACTACAAGCATCACATGAAGATTTTCTCTTCAGCCACAATTATTCCATGAGATCATACCACAACATCATGGAGGGATATACTTGGGAAGGTTTTGATGATGAGATATATCAGCATTTGAGGATATGCATGTATCATGTGGAGATGGAGGAGATACATAACTCTTTGATGGATTTATCATAGCCACCTCTTTCCTCTATGGGAATTAGAGGGGATATATCTATGTACTATTCCATTTGTGTGAACAAAGCATACGGTAAGGATCATGTTTGTATGCATAAAGATTTTGAATATTTTCATTCTTTTACCATACATGTGTAGGCCATTGCTCCAAATGGGAGCATACTTCCTTATAATCTTCATGGTCAACTTGGGGCCATAAACAAGGTTGAGCATGGTCACTCCCTAGGAGGATATAGGGAGATGGCATATCATTCCGGGTGTGCACCAAAGGCACCAAACATCACTCACCTATTCAAAGCATGTGAGAAGACTATGGAAGCAAGTAAGTGGTGGGGAAACCACTTATTGTATCATGATCTGAGGCATTCAGGAGATATAATGCACTGGTTCCACATGTGGGACTATGATCCACCTCCATTATTGCATATGGAAGCTTACATATACTTGGTTTTGATGCCATGCATTGATGATTTTCTTATTCTTATTGTTGGGATGATTGGAGGAAGGATGGGAGGATTGAACATGCCCTTTGGGATAGAGATTCTCCATGTTTCTTATGCTTTATGTCTCAGGGATAACATTGGGCAAACAATGATTGCTATAGTGGACCTTTTTCTTCCTTATGAGTTGAGTCATTTGCATCTCATGAGAACTTGGGAGGGGAATTTCATGGAGGGATTGATTAGGAGACACGTGGTTTATAAGGAGAGCTTATCACATACAGGTGTCACCAAGGAAGGAGGAGAAGAGTTGCAACACTCACCTTTACAGTTGCTTGAGGACAAGCAACATTTGTGAGGGGAGGACTGTAATATTCCCAATTAGCCATGAGCTAGTTGGAATATTACTTTTTTCTTTTGCTTCTTAATTTGATGTATAAGAGGGTATGGAGACCAAAAAATATCCTTAGTAGGAATAAAATCACTATTAATATGAATGGAGATCCCTTTAGTGGCTTGATAAAGCACCCTTATGTGTGAAAAGGGGCTAGAGCATGTAGACTAGGTCAACTTTGACCAAATCGACAATGTTGTCATGGAGGAGTGGCATTCATTGTGGGACAACACATTTTGGGGGGAGAATCCATGCATGGAATTAGTGGCTTTAATGGGTGGGGAAAAGGGTGAGGAAGCTCACCACTTATATAAGGAAGGGGATGGCAGCCATAGAGGATATGTTTTAGATTATTATTTTTATAAGGTCTGTTAAGACTTGTTGCTCTCTTCAGTTGTTTAGCTAAGACTGCAGTGCTGCTTAGCACAGAGTGTTCCCGAGCAAGAATCCCAGCTTCATCCTTGGGGTACTTTGAGTGCCTACTCAAGAGAAGTTATTGCACTACATTTCCACATTTTGGCATTAGGCCAAGCTCCATCTTTTTTCTACATCACATTTTCTATTGAGAGATGTGTTGAGTTGCAGGGTGCAACAATGGAGAATATATTTGGGTGATCTGTGAGTTTTTTTTCAGTGGAGGAAGGTTTCCTTACATTGGGAGGCTATTAAGGAAGGCCCTTGAGCCTTATTGAAACATTTTGAACTAGGCCACACTATCATTTTCCCTTACAACTCAGTTTTAGTCTTGGATTACGTTATTTTAGGGAGGAGTTGCAGGGGTGGTTTCAGTACACCATTTGGGGAGAAGTTTTTCCAATGAAGGGATCAGTATTTCATCTGGAGAGTCTATTGGAGGAGGCTTCATTATTTTCCATATCATATCAGCCACATATTTCTAGCTATTTAGTTGCAGTGAATCTTTAGCCCTAGGGGCTTTGGTTCATTTCTTGTATATTGGTGTATTTTCTGAAAACCCTCTTGGGTTCTTGTTAGAGGTTGTTATAGAGCCTTGATTTTAATATATATTATATGTTGAGGCATATATCAGCCATTTTATATTTTGTGTATTCATATGTTTTAGCTTTGCTCTATATTACTACATTGTAGCAGCTTTCTAACATCCTATATAGTAGCAACACCTCATTCTTGAGGGTATTTATCTATTGGTGGCTTGTTAGTTCATGTTGTATGGTTCATGCCTCATTGTATTGCACTTATTTGTTGTTTTTATATATAATAAAATGGCTCCATATTTTTCTACCATGTTTATGCATTGATCTTCACTGTTATTTCCATGTTTATGCACTATATTCCTGCTTTTCCCATTTGGGAATATTACACACACAGATCCAAACTGGGCAAAAGGCATCCCAAGTAGCTACCTTAATAATGAATGAGCAGAAGCAATCAAGTTTATTGAGATATACCTCACATTTGAAAGGAGACATACAGTGGTATTCCTCATCACATGAGTTTTCCTTTTCATATTGCAAGGATGAATACATTAAATCTGCCATTTTTCTTGTTGAAAAGCCTAACCAAGATGTCAGCAAGGGTTAAAACCCATAATGATGTTTATGAGTATAGCTTGTACCATCAATATTTGATTAAATTTTTGGTTTAATAAGAGTTGAGGAAGAGAAACCAAACTTGGGACCACTTTCTATTCTATAGGGCAGACCAACCTACACCTACACCTCCAATTCCACACTCAAGCCCTCAACCTGGAAAGAGAAGAACAACAAGAAAATCCCAAAAAGAAAACATTCATGAAAAGGCCAAAGGTAAGAAAGAGAAAGTTTCTACAGGAAAAACTGAAAGAAAGGTGGAAAAATGAGAGAGCTCCTCAGCAAGCAAGCCTAATTCCATGAAGATAGTACCTCCTATTCCTACATTTCCAAATGTATACACTAGAGCTAGAAGCAGAAGTTCTATAACAACAGATAAGTTGAAAGCATAGGTGCTACTGGAAATTTCGGAAGCACCTATTGAGAAAAAAATGCAAAAGGAGTATCAACCTACACCATCAGATGAAGAACTCCTTAAAGATGTTGGATATGAAATCAACAAGAAGAAGCAAAAAGAAGAACCTAAACCTATTGATAGCACCAGAACGAGGCACACAAGAGAGAGAAATAAGTTTATACTTAAATACAAGGTTCTTCTCAATACAAGAATATTAACAAAATTCATTTATGTTGAAGGGAAACATGACGGTTCAAAGACAGAGAAGTCATAGAAATCCATGAAGAAAAACAAGAACCCAACCCCTTCAGAACATCACTTAGAGCCTTCAAAAAGAAGAAAAACACAGAAGGGTGTTACATAGGACAAAGAAAATGTAAAATAGGAAACTACAAGAGCAACCAAAACCAGAACATTAACTGATGACAGCAAAATTGATTCAAATAAAATGGCTGAAGCTACAACAAACATAGAGGAAAGGTAAAAAGGTTTTTGGTACTAATTCCTTTTTACTTATTAGTTACAATTTTGAACAGTAGCCTAGGTTCCATGGAATATAATTTAGCACAAAATTTTCAGCAATTTTTGTGTATTTCGAAAAAATAAACAAGGCGCTATCGGAATTTCTGATAGAATTCTAGATTTTGCGCAGTTACAGGTTTTTACCAGAATTTCTGGTACCACCTATTTTAACTGAATTTTGACACCTGTCAGCAAGTTTTTTGGGGCCAGTTAAGGATGGATAAGAGCCCATAACCAAATGGATAATACAAGTGATGGTGATAGGTGGTTATGAGGTTGTTAGAGGTCTTATTAAATGGATATACATCGTTATTAAAGACCTAATACACAAGGAGATAATTTAGTAGAGAAAGGGGCAGCATGACAACACACTCATCACTCCCGCCCAAAATTCTTCTCTCCTTCTTTCTCCATCTGTCCTTTTTGTTAGATTTTGAGGAGACAAGGATGTAATGTATTTTGACACATATTTTATGTTATAATTAATGTTTCCTTCTTTTTATAAAACATGGAGTTGGTTCCTCTCTTGCTATGTATAGCACTTGTAAATATTATTTCTAGGTTGGATGTTTGTCTACCTGTAGACAGAAAATAATAGAAAAAACCTTTTTGCTTCATGTTGGAGGATTTTGTGACTCAAGTAACATATAATGTGTAGTGTATATCTTTTATTTGCTAATTTCTTCTAAAATATAAATTGCAGCAACTAGTGAAGTGTGAGTGAGAAGTTGTTAAAGGATTTAATAGTAAATGATCTATTTTCAGTTTTTTGCAAGTTATATGTGTGTAGTGGAACATGTCAGTGAAGATTTCATAAAGGATTTGTGGAACGCTTCATATATGCAATATATTTTCTAAGTGTTGTTTGCATAATATAAACAAATTTTGTGTTAAAGGTCATCATCATAGCTGTGTGGCTGATTTAGGATAGGAATATTTCCTAAAATAGGTACCAACTATTCATTTTCTTCCACTTGTGTACTATGCTCCCTATAATATCTTTTACCCACACAATTTATACTTTCCACAACTTTCCAAATGAATGGATGTCTTAAATAATATAAAATAATTTCAAAATATTTGAGAAAGCCATCCCACCACTCAAACAACCCCTTTAGAATTTGAAATGAGCTATGATGTGTAAGGCTTACTCCTTAAGTAATCAAGGAGTGACTTATTACGTTAACACCCTCCATCTTGTCATCTCAACCAGTCCCTTCTACAAGTATGCCATTGAATTTATGGAGTGTCAGCCTCCATCTATGGGTAACCATAAGTATATCATTGTGGCGGTTGACTTTTTCACCAAATGGGCTAAATTCATTACAACATTCAACGACACGACAGCTAACACGACTCTCTTTTTCTTTAACCATGTTATCGATCGATTCGAGGTTCTGAAAAAATTGTTCTCTGACCATGGCCAACATTTCGAAGATGATATATGGTGTGAGATATCATCTTTTTTGGGCTTTGAGCACCAAAATTCATCATCCTATTAACCCCAACGTAATGGTCAAGTTGATGCGGTCAGTAAAATCCTTAAAACTATGCTTCAACGACTGATGAACAAGCAAAAAACCAACTAGAACCTTATGCTCTTCCCTTCGTTGTGGGCCTATAGATCTTCTATTAAATCCATAGTGGTATTACCTTCAATTGATTTTGCAGAGGCACTTACGACCGAGCGTGAAATTCCTCCCCTTCACTTAGCCGTCAAACTTAGCCGTCAAACTTATCCCTGACACTCAAAATTTAGAAAAAAAACTTATCATGCTTGAGCGTGCTTCTAAAGACCATCGTGTTTCCTTGCAAACCATCGAAGTGACTAAGAAGCGCACCAAATCTTAGTATGACCGAAAAGTCCACCCTCGTACCATTCACGAAGGCGATCTTTTTCTAGTGTAAGACCAGGCTCATGATGTCCTTGGTCATGGGAATTTCGACTCATTATGGCTAGGACCTTACATCATTAGTAAGGACTTGGGTAAGGGGGAATACCTTCTAAAGGATTTCGAAGGCCAACTCATTCCTAACCCTTGCAATGCACTCTACCTTAAGAGATTTTACCCATAGCATCTCCCATCGAGATGTGTCTTTTATTTGTGTCATGCATTTAGGTAGCTTGCATTTTTCATCATCTCATTTTTCGTCTTGTGGCACATTTCAGATGGATCCATCATCCACACCATATATCAGCTATGGTGACTATGCAAGGTGCTTCTCCCGGAATCTAGCCTCTGCAGCTTGGGCCACTTTTACCCCCATGCATTCGTTATTCCTCTCCAATGGTGTATACATTGGATTTGCCACCAATAATCAGGCTGAATCTGATGGAGTGATAGGTTTTTTAGTCGATGCCCTTGATCATCACATCCTTCATTTTCATGTTCATTTATATTCCTTGCTACTTTTCATGGAATTGAATGGCGTGTATCATTTGAATAACCATGTCCTTCTTATATGATATTTACGAGTGAATTTCTTAGTGCATGAATCTAAAACCATTACATTCAGTCATGTACCTAAAGCCCAAAATCACTATGTCGATAGCATTGCAAACAATATTCTCGGTTGGAACTTATCACATGCATGTAACATAAGACAATAATCATAAACAAATGGTGAACCATATAATCATCATATATAAAAAGATGCATATCCATAATATGTGTCCACAAAATCATAAATGTTTTGGATTCCTCTACTCTAATATATCTGACATGCCCATAACATGTTACAAAACTCAAAACTTTGGGCATCACATGCCCCTAAATCTAATCACTATCTAGAATGTCTTGAGTCAATGGCTCGGCTCCTCTAGCCCGCAGATCCTGCATAGCCTGACTAGCCATCGCCATGCGTTGCACGACCCCTCACCACTCAGAGGGTAGCCCAATACATCCCTCAATGTACCGATCCTCAAGGTCATGCCATCTGATCTTATATATGCTAGTCATAATCAGCATGCACCTGTGGCGGATATCCTCCAACAGGGCCTGATAGTCAGGTCCCTGGCCGTCTCTTGCTCTACTAAACTCTGCAGCCCCTGGAGCTGCGGGTCATCCCATATACCCTTTCATATTCACCAATGCTATATCTGCATACCAAAAGTAACAAATTAGTACTAGATACATATTCTAAAAAAAAAAAATGCACCATAAAATATATGAAATTTCACTTACCATCTGGTCCCCATGCTCAACCTGGCGGAAGTGGCAAGTCAGGGTCACCTTGAAAGTTCATACCATTGACAGATATTCATCTATATATAGTGGCATTTAGTCCCAATGTGTGAATAACTTGGGTCTGAACACTTTTCTGACTCGCGCACCTCCTCCTCTTTGTAGTAGCAGCCCCCAATGGTGCATCCTTGGCTCTTTTAGGCCCTCATCATCGATATTTGAGGCCGAAGCGTGTGGATATTCTCGAAGAAGAGAGAGCACAACAATGTACCAAAATCACATTCATGGTTCACTTTTCGCTTGCATAGAAGGATATTTTTTTTCATCAACGACAACATCATCTGGGCCCACCCATAGTAGGTCGCACTCAGTACACTCTCAACTAGTCGTCCTGTTGGCTTGAGGGGTCCTAAACCAAATTAGGATTTAAGGTTTTCCAACAAAACCCAATACCACTGGCCCTTTCAGCCATGACCCACTTTTGCAGGCCAAGGTCTCACCTGAAGTAGTATGGGTGGGTGCTAGAACTAGGTTTCCACACCCTGGGAGGAAGAGGGTAATTAAGGCAGTCTTGTTGAGATCTATCAGGTTTGCACAGAAGCAAGATTATTAGCGAGTCCTTAATATTATAACGAGAATGTAACCATAAACAAATATACTATTATTTAGTAGATCTTAGCAACACCTTTGCATCCACATCCGCATCAGTAATTATCATCACAAAATAACACAATCACAGCTAATTTATATATCATAGACACAATTGCAGCTAACGCAGCAGTACTTCAATGGTAAATGCAACCAGTTCAGATAACATAGAGATAATTCAATAGATTCCATGCTCATTAACGTCCAAAACCAAGTTACAAACCCAAGTCACAGCCCACACACATAGCCAGCGGGTTCCGCACACAGCAGGACTGAGGATCTCCTATAATATTCTAAAAATTTAGCCTTCAGCTAATGGGATATTATAGTTTGTTTTATCAATAGGTAGGTGAATAAAGGGGCGGGGAGGCCCATAAATCTCCTTAGAAACAATAAAAACACTTCAAGTGTGAAATAAGACCTTCTAAGCAGCTAAATAAAGCACCTTTGAGTATGAACAAGGGTTGGAACATATTGAATATGTCAACTTTGACCAAGTCAACAACGCTATTATGGAGGAGTGGACATTAATTGAGGAATAACACAGTTTTGGAGGGAGATGGATTTCATGAAGGAAATTACCTAATTGAGTGGGGCTAAAGGCAAGGAAGCTCATAATCTATTTAAGGAAGAGGATGGCAGCCACATGGGATTATGTTTTGATTATTATTTTGTATGTGGTCTGTTTAGACTTCTTTCATTCTTAAGATGTTTAGTTGAGATTGTTGTGTTGTTTAGCATCGGGTATTCCCAAGCAGGAATCCCAACTCTTTCCTTGAGAGGCCTCTTGGAAGAGCATTGTATTTCATTTCCACATTCATTTTTTTAGGCTAGGTTACAACTTTCTTCATTAGTGTAGTTTCTGCAGGATATTGTGTTGTGTTGCAGGGTGCAGCAGTGGAGAATTACATCGGGTGTCTTTAGAGCTATTTTTTTAGTGGAGGAAGGTTCCACCCATTGGGAGGCCTGTAAAGAAGACCCTTGGGCTTTATTGACACATTTGGCAATAGGCCAAGGAGTATTTATCCCCTACAGCGTAGTTTCAGTCCATATCTGCATTAGTTTAGGGAGGAGTTGTAGGGGTAGTTGCAGTGGTTGTTTTGAGAGGTGATTTCTTCAGTGGAGGAGCCATTATTTCATCCAGAAGATCTATTGGAGAATATTTGTAGTTCTCTACATCAACTTCAGCCATATCTTCTCATTTCAATTTTTGCATCTTATCTTCAGCCCTAAGGCTGCATCTTACATTGACACATTGTGTGCATTTTTCAGAAACCCTCTTGGGTTGTCTTGGAAAGCTGATCTAGTGCCTAGATCTGTATGTTTAGATTTTATTGGTGCATATATCAGTATTTTTATATCATTTTATCATCTCCAATTCTATTTATGTCTAATATTACTGCGTTGTAGCAGTTCTCCAGCATTTTGTGTTGCAGCAACATCTCACTTTTGAGAATGTTTATGTATTGGAGGCTTGTGTGATCACATTCTATAATTGGTGCCTCATTGTTTGGTAATTATTTGCTGAACATATGATCATTAACATGGTTTTATATTGGTCTCATTATTTCATGTGTTAAATACTTGTTGCTGCTTACATTTTATGCACTATATTTCTGCTATTTCCATTCGGGAATACTACAATGGTATCAGAGCATAATATTGGCTCAACCTGTGCATTTGGCCAATATGTTACCATAAGGCGAAGCTTCTCACAAGAAGAAGATATGTACCAAAAAAACAAAGAAAAGACTCCATTATTTGGAGGAAGAGAGGAAGAGGAGCTCTCAAAGCTTCTTTTTCAAACTATGCAGAGCATCAAGGGAGATCTCAAGAAGATAAGAAGAGAGATGTGTAGGGAATCTCCAAGGGGGTTTGAATATGAATCAAGCACTATATTTTTGCATGATTGGTTTGAGCATGCAACCACACATTATGTTTCACAGTGTAGTCTTATGCTCATTTTTTATATAAGAAATATGGAGGAATAATATATGCCAAAGAAGGAGACTCTTGGTGATTATTTGCAAGAGTATGAATCTCAATCTAAGAGATTCAAAGATCACCTAAACTTCCAAGGGTTTTGCAATATCAAGGAGGAAATAAGCACAAGAAGCAAGCAACATGATGTGGGTATATTATTTCTATCTACTTTTGATGGTTCACCTAAATATTCAGCTAGAGCTTGGGTGGAGGAACTAGACACCTATTTGCTGCAACACCAAGTTTCAGAGAATGAAACCATCAAAGTTGTAGCGCTACACTTTGAAGGTAAGGCCTATGGCTGGTGAATGTTTGAATATTTTTCATTAAAAAATGAAAATACATATACTTATGCAAACTTCATTAGGAAAATAGTGGAAAGGTTTGGTGAAAAACATTCTAAAACACCTTTGATGGAGATAAACAAACCAAAACAAAAAAAACCTTTGCATGGGTTGGAAGGATCTACAAACCCAAATCCACTTCAGAAAATTGTTGAAGAGGATAAAATCTAGCATAATACCTTGCTAGACGTAAGATATATATCTCATACTCCTGGAAGAGAGGGCATGTAGATCCCTTTTTCAAAATAGGATCCTCTTATTGAAAAGTTGCACCTTCATATTGAAGAGGAAGAGAAGGTTGGAGACAACAATGTTGTCATACCCAGAGCATATCTAGCACCTCATGTAGTGGGAGATGGAGCCCTTGCTCCAACAAGAGGAATCCTTTTATACTCACAAGGAGCTCCAAAGGATCTCATATATGGAGATCAAGGCACAATCCATGAACAACATGTGCCATTATTGATAGGTTGTGAAACCTTACAGATGAAAGGAGAATGTAGGGAGGATGGCCAGCATCATATGATAAGGAGCACACACCCCTATATATTTCATAAGGTGGATGCATAGAAGAAGTAGACTAATTTTCATTGTGAGGGAAAGGACAAAGTTGTCCATTCATATATGCAATCTACTCTTGATATTGATGTCTCATTGCATGGAGGCATTCCACCTAGGAGACCATCAGATTAGGAGATGATGAGATATGCTTCATAATTGGTTGCACCACTCATTGATTCCAGAGTGGTGAGGACCTTAGGAGGACTTGAAACAATGCAGAGAGTCTTGGGTAGACTTAAGGAGGAGGGAGGCATCCTCCCGTTTTCAGCATTACCCACTCTCACTACATATTCTGTGTTGACAGAAGTTGTTGCATTGATGGAGGATGGCACCACCATGGTGCAAGGAGACCACTCCATGGATTTGGAGAAACACAGGGTACTTCCCTTGAGGAAGGAATCCTCCATGTATTGGAGTAGATGGAGGCCACTCATGCTTACATTGGCCAAGATCAGGAGCTTCTTTTTGGATGGTAGCTTCTCATGGGAGGCCAACTTCCAAAGGTTATCACTTCTACTTGAGCATGAGCAGCTGCATGATGGGCATGGCAGCACTTTGGAGGATGAATTTGGAATGCGAGATGTCAGAGGAAAATACAACAGCATGTGGGGAGCTTCACATTTCAGATCTTTAACGCTGTCTCTTAGGAGGATTGATCCATATTGTAGGTCTCAACTTTTGGTAGAGTACTCCAAGGATCTTGGTTCTTGAATGATTCTTTATGACCTGGAGGGAGATGATAGATACATGGTGGATGATTGGGTCATCTATTCTTATGGAATATTATTCTTGATTAGAGCTTCTAAGCTCAAGGAGAAGTTGTTACATTCAACACATGTGGACTTTCTTTCCATGCACTTTGATGCATATCATTCCTTGATGGATGAGTTCACTTGGGAGGGCATCCAGCAGGATGTATATCAACATATGGATAGATGAATAACCTGGATTATTATGGAGAGGTTGACACAAACATTTCCCTACTCATGAAGGGTGAGGGAGGACTTTCATTTGAACCATTTCAGCTCAATGACCAAGGTACATAGTAGAGGATGTATATTTATGCATTATGATTTTCACTCCTTTACTTTTTGTGAGCAACATATTGTACCAAGGAGGGTCATTCCTTCTTGTATATTGTATTTTGATGTACTTGAGGCCATTTGCAGCGTTGATGTTGGCCATTATATTGGTGCTTTCTGGGAGAGGCCACATGATTCTTGGTGTGCACCAGTGGCACCAAATTTTCCTTTTATGATTCCATCTTATAGGATGAATGTGGCAGAAAAAAAGTGGCTGAAAGGACACTTGTTATACTTTGTTTTGATGTGGGCAAGGGATGCACTATGCTGGTTCCACATGTGGGACTTGATTCACCTCCGAGTTGTCATATGGCAACTTGTGTTCATTTTCTTTTGCTTCCATATATTGATGATGCTTTTGTTCTTATGGGAATCTTTGTTGGGAGGATGGCACAGTAGTTGGAGGTGCCCATTGGGAGTATGATTCTACATACTTCATATGTTTCATGTTTTAAGAGAAATAATGGGAAAACCATGATTTCCACACTACATCTCTTGTCTTCATGTGGGAGGAGCCATTTGGAGAATTTGAGTTCTTGGGAGAGGAACTTCATGGATGTTTAGATTGGTGGGGTAACTTGGGTCATTCTTGGAGACCATGATATTTCAGCCCAATATTAGCAGCAGCCCCATACATATCATAAATGGAGAGAGAAACAACATGAGTGGAAAAATCTAACCTATCCATACATCCCCAATACATTGCATGAACTGGGGGTTGAGGATTTCTTTGATGAGCTACCTAGAATGGCTCATTTCATTTAGATGATAGAATGGGTATGGGAGTATCTCATTGGGACTGAGATCCCCTATGTTTTTCATCACTCCTACCCTGAGGAGGCCATTGGAAAACAAGAAGGCTTCCAATTACACCTTCCACTTTCTCATGATGTGAGCCATGTGAGTTTGCATACTTAGGAGGAACCATTAGGGGGCATATTTAATGTAGATTATTTTGAGAAATGGTGAGGACTATTGATGAGGAGGCCACAAGAGGAGGAGGGGAGGAATTTTGCTCCACCTTTAAATTTTCTTGAGTACAAGCAACATTTTGGAGGGGAGGACTGTAATATTCCAAAAATTTAGCCTTCATCTAAATGGAACACTATAGTTTGTTTTATCACTAGGTAGGTGAATAAAGGGGTGGGGAGGCCCATAAATCTCCTTAGAAGCAATAAAAACACTTCAAGTGTGAAAGGAGACCTTCTAAGCAGCTAAATAAAGCACCTTTGAGTATGAACAGGGGTTGGACCATGTTAAACAGGTCAACTTTGACCAAGTCAACAATGTTGTTATGTAGGAGTGGACATTAAATTAGGAATAACGTAGTTTTGGAGCGAGATGGAGTGGATGAAGGAAATTACCTAATTGAGTGGGGCCAAAGGAAAGGAAGCTCAAAATATATATAATGAAGAGGATGGCAGCCATATGGGGTTATGTTTTGATTATTATTTTGTATGTGGTCTATTTAGACTTCTTGCATTCTTTAGTTGTTTAGTTGAGATTGCTGTGTTGTTTAGCACCGGGTGTTCCCAAGTGAGAATCCCACCTCTTTCCTTGAGAGGCCTCTTCGAAAATAATTGTGTTTCATTTCCACATTCAGTTTTTTTAGGCCAAGCTACAATTTTCTTCATCAACACAGTTTCTGCAAGATATTTTGCTGTGTTGCAGGGTGCAGTAGTGGAGAATTAGATCGAGTGTCTTCAGAGATAGTTTTTCAGTGGACGAAGGTTTCCATCCATTGGAAGGTTTGTAAAGAAGCCCATTGGGCTTTATTGACACATTCAGAACTAGGAAAAGGGTTATTTATCCTATACAACACAATTTTTGTCCAAATCTGCATTATTTTAGGGAGGAGTTGCAGGGGTAGTTGCAGTGGTTGTTTTGAGAGGTGATTTCTTCAGTAGAGGAGCCATTCTTTCATCCAGAGGATCTATTGGAGAATATATGTAGTTCTCTACATTGGCTTCAGCCATATATTCTCATTTCAGTTGTTGCAGCTTATCTTCATCCCTAGGGCTGCAACTTACATTGGAATATTGTGTGCATTTTCTGGAAACCCTCTTGGGTTGTCTTGGAAAATTGATCTATTGCTCGGATCTGTATGTTTAGATTCTATTGGGGCCTATATAGGTATTTTTATATCATTGTATCATCTCCATCTATATTTATGTATAATATGATTGTAGTGTAGCAGTTCTCCAACATTTTGTGTTGCAACAACATCTCACTTTTGAGAATGTTTAAGTATTAGAGGCTTGTGTGATCACATTCTATGATTGGTGCCTCATTGTTTTGTACTTATTTGATGCACATATGATCAATAACATGGCTTTATATTTGTCTCATGATTTCATGTGTTAAATACTTACTATTGCTTACATTTTATGCACTATATTTTTTCTATTTCCATTTGGGAATACTACATCTCCGCGCGCACAGCCAGTAGGAGTCCTTACCCAATACTACTCAAAACATATCTCAATATTTTATATTTTTCATCATTCTATCTTAATTACCTCTTGAATCAATCTATCTATCTATTATATCATCATAACTTGTGCTATACTGTGGTCTGCAAACTGTGGTTTGCAGACTCTATCTATACCCTTTGACCCATTACAATACATTGGGGGCTTTGACCCACCCCAAAGCCCCTGTGCTAGACTAATTACTACAAAAATATATATCAAAACGTAGCTAGGGAACCCTGTTCCAATAGGCCCCCAACACAATATTGTAACTCATCCTGGAGCTGCTTGATTGCATCGACTAGAAGGGGCAACACTCCTTCACTCTGCGCAGTAGCGTTTTGCGCAATGTCCACCAGCTTATGTGAAGTTGGGCCTTGAGTGGAAGTGGTGACACTCTGCAGATTTTGATTCAGTTTTTTGACCACAACGTCCAAGTCCTAAGATATCTTGAGGGCTTCATCAGCCCATGGCTTGAGGTGGTCACTTAGAACCTTATTCTTGTGGCGAAGCCCTTCCAGGTCATCTATGAGCACATGTCTATCTCGCAGACGTGCCAAGAGTTGAGCTAGGATCATAGTGGGCATTGTAGCCTCCATTTGCTTGAATTATTCTTCCTTCTGGGGCAGTTCTTGGGTAAATTTTCGTAGGAGAGGGTCATGTTGCACCATAGACCACAACCGCATAGCTGTTTCAAGAAATTCGGTGCCATGATAAATCCAAGGTGTAATGGTGTTCATAGCTTATGTGACCAGCACAACTCTCTGGGCGAGTACTTCATGAGGGGTTTTCGGCTACAACTTAGCTTGCAACGTAGCAATATGTTGCTCCATCTCAGTCTTAGCATTCTGGAACTCGATCCAAGAAGCTTTTAGGGTTCCAATGAGTCCCTCAATATTAGCCTGAGGGGTGGGAGAGGTCGGAATGTCTTCAGTCACATCCATACAGAGTCTGCTAATCAGACAATCCAACTCATTTTACTGCGCAACGACAAGGATACACGCAGCCTGTGCCGGGACACCTCAGTAGTTTTTTCTACAATGGTCTGCTCGGCTGTATTTAGCTACTGTTGCACCTACTAGTATTTGTGTTGGATTTCCTCAAAGAGGGATGTGTGGAGAACCTACTGTGGCTCGTGCAAAAGATGAGCCAAGTCTAGATGTGCTTCTGTGTAGGCCTAGACTTGCACACATAAATCAGGCAGACTCAGAGCAATTGCCGGACCTGGCAGGGGGTAGAGGCAGCTCTCAGTCATGGAGATCAACTCAATGTTGGTCGCTTGAGGCAACCTCACTTGAATCACACTCATCTATAGCGTATCAGCTTTGAGCTGAAGAGCTTGGAGCTCAGATTGTAATGCGGCGACTGTGGCTTTCTGCAGCTCTTCCAAGTCAAGCCACCTGTCTTCTAAAGCAAGGGTTACCGCATCGGCAATTTGATCCAAATATTCCTTGGTTAAAGTAACCTTTGTCTCCCTACTAGGCCTTATAGCCCATTGTTTCATTCGTTGTCCCTTGAGAGGTTCAACTGTCTATTTCGTGCCACGTGGGGAACCAGTGCCCTACGCATCTAGACCCTCAATCTCCATGTCCTGTTGTGATTCCTGCTCCATGCCTTGTGTTGCATCTGGGGGAACCTCCGTCCTGGTGGACCCTTTTTGGCCACGGCCTTTTGAGTTCTTGGTGGTATTAGGGGGGTGGTGGTCTTCAAAACTATGCTTGTAACAGTAGTGTCAATTGTTGCTAATTTGAATCCCAATTTCCATTGCGGTGACCAAGTGGCAATGATCCAATCAATTTCCTCATCGGCGACCATGTAAGGCAGCGATCTCCAAGCAGGATCCTTACGGCCCCAAATCTACACGTTGTACATTGTAACCTGGAATGTCGTGGTTTTCTTATACTTTTCATAGACCGTCGGTGACAGGCGTGGCTGGGAGTGAATTGCTACTGCGAGTGCGCCCTAAAACAGTAGCCAAAATACTTTGTTTTCCTTAATACGCTTTACATCCTTTGAATCCCACAAGTTTTCATATTGCACCCCTTCACACATGTTCGTCTCGAGCTCAAGGACGATTGATCCTCCTGGGGCTTCCCATGCGACTAATGCAATTAGGAGTAGCAACCAAGAGTAACAGAATTCCTTCCCGTGATCCTGGGCCTCGCACATGTTTTCCAAAAACTCATTGGAGGAACTACAACCAGTTAAAGAAGACCCCCTTTTTGGAGCAGCCAGCAAGCTGAATCACATAGGTGGGGGAAGTTGTGGCCTAGAACTTGTTCATAATTTTACAAGCCAGCAATAGGGTACCCTTGCGCACTCCACGGTCGGCAATGGTGCTGATTAGGAACCCTCTGGTGTTTCGCTCGACCTGGTAGTCTTCTCGCACCTTGTTGGCGATATGTTTCTCATACTTCTTCCTGACATGCTCCATGGGATTCAACCCCTCCATCGGGAGACCATTAATGCGGTGAATTAGGGTGGCATCGATGGGAATGCAGTCCTGGATCCACAAGTTGCTATCATGGATCAGGGCTAGAAGCTGTTGCACAACTTGGTCGGTTATACTATATCTACCAGAGTGAGGTATCTGCAACAAGTTTAGTAATCCAAAACTGACTAAATCATGCTCCCATAGCATTGGTACTACCCGTAGAACGTCATCCTCCAGTACCCTTTCTATATATAGCTCAGGTGCCAATTCTAAGAAGGCCTCCAGGTTGGCAAGGTCATGATCGTCGAACTTAATTGAGGGGAGATTGCCAAATTCTTTTCCAATTATGGGGACTTCATCTATAATTAGCAAAATTTTCAGATAGGAGTGCACACCATCAACATTCTTGGGCATGTGCACCAAGGGCCTTCGAGGCCGAACATAGGGCGGTATCCAAGTTAGTGGGGCAGCGAGCCAAGCTTCTTCATGAGAAGACAGAGGTCACATCATTGGGTTAGGCAAGCATGTCTTAGGCACCATTTAGGAGGATTGCACATTTCGAGGGGAGGTGTGTGGCTTCCCCCCAACCCATTTCGTAGTCCTCCCCTGCCCTTGCTCCTAATATTTCCCCTTACTCTTATTTTTCTCCACCTGCTTCCCCTTGGTTAGTGTGGACATGACTTCTTCAACTTCAAGGGTGCCTCCAATACTTCATATAATTCTCTCTCAGTAAAGGCCGCAGTCTGCAATGATTTAGCGAGATTGGTTACAATCATTCTCTCTTGGAATATGAACTCGGGGATGCTACTATCAGAGGGGGTAGCACGCCCAGACATGAACATAGTACAATAGTTACGGAACTTTTCAAGGAACAATATTTTCAGACATGCGGAACCCAATTCTGAGCTGCCCTCCTCCATTTATAGCTTTGAAGGGTGGACAATGGTCAGATGAAACTTACCATCTAGGAAATGGTAAAAAATCCTCAAAAATTTTCGCATTAATTTCCTACTACCCACTCCTTCCAATAGTAAAGTTGGTTTTTTACCCAGCGGTAATGTTCCAATGGCTAGCTTTTCCCACTGCGCATCCCACTGGAATAGATAGCGCACCCCTTGTGCATCATCCCTACTTGTCCGTTCCTGCGCACCGGCCTTGTGCATAGCATTCATAACATAGCTACTACATCCATATAGTCATTTGATCAGCATAGAGGAGTCCCGATAGGGCTTCAACCAGCTTCCGTTAACATATCTTGGCATGAGATCACCGTTGGTGATTTCCTTTACCATATAGGGACCTAGCCAGTGCTGACGAAACTTCCCTGGGTGATTTGAAAACTGGCTATCATATAACAGGACCAATTCTCCTTCAGAAAATACCTTCTGCTGAATATTTCTATCATGCCATGCTTTTTCTCAGGCCTTCTGAACTTGTTGATGAAAGTTAGCAATGAATTGATCTTCCTCCAAGGCGACTAGCTTCCCTAAGCATTCCTCCATGATATCGAGCTCCGACATGTTCGTAAAAGACGCAATGCACAAGCTAAGTGTTGGTGTCCTGTGATTTATCAGATTGGTATACCAAATGAACAAGGTAACGTCAAACCAGTCTTTGGAGTCCTAGGACCTATCCTTCCTATACTCAGAGAGGGCTCCCTCTATTATGTGAAGGATGTGAAATTTTTCACTTTAAGTGTTTGATTTTAGGCTAGTTGTTAAGTGTAGGTTTGGTGTTTGTTTTGGTTGGGGTAAGATGATAAAGTAGGATAGGTGGAGTGAGAGGTTATCAAATCAATTGGGCTATGGAGTCTATGAAGTCATTGATATCTCAGTAATGAATCAGGGTACATCATAGGGAAAATCTAGTGTAGTTAATGGATCTTTAAAGTTTATGTGTGAGGTGAAATGGACATCAAGTTTGGGAACCAAGCTAGGGAAAAGGGTAGTTAAGAATCCTTTGTCAAATACCTATGAATAGAGAGATCTAAAATACTAATAAGCAAAAGCTACTGGTCATGAGATAAGGTGCACCATTTACTCAATGACAATACTTTTAAACAAATACACATTCAAGATATACAATCTAGCGAAATAAATAAAGTAAGACAACTTATCTAACTTCAATAATTCTAATTTCAAGATTTGAAAACATATAACAGACAAATAGCATCAATAAACGAAGAGGGAACACCTAAACATCATTTATTAAACTATAAAAAACTTTGAGGCAAACTGATAAGAATATACAAATGGCAAGATAGAAACAACAGATACATCAAAGTAAATACATCAAAGAGATATTTCAAGACAGAGTTTAAATACCATAAAATAAGAAGGGCTCACCATGCATCATGCTTGTAAACTAGCATATTAATCCAATAATGAAATAGACAAGCTTAGGTGGGCCTAAGGAGCAACTAAGAATTCCTTAAACTAACCCAACAGAGGAAAACATGAAGACAATAGCAAACAGGAGGACTGAGGTGCCTCAAACAACATTTCTCATCCTATACTCTTCTGAGCTATTGCAATATAGAAATATGGAAATATGAAAAACAAGAAAAAATAAACAAATAATACATACTTCACCATTAACTAAACTCAGGAATCCTGCAAGAAAGCCTTCATCATTATCAACCAAGGAAAATCATCCACAAGCTCCACAACACTAAATTGTTCTTCAACTTCCAAAAACCATGTATTTCTCTTAAACACATCAAAATCCCAATATTACAATGAATCCTCATGCCTTATATAACAAGCAAGGAGGAGGAAAGCCTAATAAAACATCTAGAAGTCTATTGGCTAATCAGAAGTATCTATATTTTCCTTGAGGCCTTGCAAGGCCCAAGGCACAAAAATATCTAAAATATGTAGAAATTATATGCACTAAGCATGCATATGTCCTAGATTCACCTGATCTCACGATATTTAACTTCTTGCAAGATACTTAATCACTCCACTATTAATCTTTTGCAGAAAATTAATTGCACACACATATAAAGCATAAATAAAAACAATCGCACATAACACAATTGTTTAATGGGAAAGCCTGAAGCTGAAAACCCCAAATATCATATATTATGTATCATGGAGATCATATGAAAATCTCATACAAAGCTTATTACATCAATATCTCAGTACAGTACAATCGCCATACACTAATCAGGAAAAATCTGCAAATCCATGCACCGATCTTTGCCACCTACTAGCTTGCCTCCACTGCGCAATCCTTGCTGAAGAATAGCCTTGAATGAATTTGAATTACTCTTTTCTTGACTGCACAATCCTCATTGGAAACTCCAATGTGTGTGTGATGTAATCAATGCATCACTATAGTCACAAGAGATAGTCCATCTTTCCCTTTCACCTATCTCTCCACTGGGTCTTCACTGGAACTGCCATGCACTATAGTTAACTGCTACATTGTTCAGTTGATTAATGAGTTAGTATTTGTGAATTAATTAACTAATTAATTCACTCCACTCTCACTAGTGTATCATTCAGTTAGACTAGATACAACTAGCTCAACTGAGTCTAACTGAGTTAAACTGAATAAAACTCCATAACTACTCTTCCAACTGTGTCATAACTCTGCCACTTGAGTTCTAGTTGAGTCATCCATGCATTAGCTCTAGTAAACCCTTGGGAATTGCATAATTCTCTCAGTCCATTGATGTGCCACATCTGTGCACTGAACCAAGGTGCTCCAAGATAATAAGTTGTTGTTTAGAGTCTGATTATTATTAAGAGCTAATAATAATTGACATGCATCAATTTTTAGACCAACGATCTATAAAAATATTCTAAAAATAGAATTTTATTTTTTTTTCCAACTTGATCAACCATCCACAGATAGCATCCTGCAACTTCTAAAATATGATCATCGTGTCTAAAAATAGACATAGTCTAAAAATAGACTTGCGCCAAAAACAGCCTGCAGGCCCACTTAGTGAAGGCGACTCTTTTCACTAAGCTCATCATCTTGTTGAATCTCAACACTCCCTCTCAACAAGATAGGGATTATCATTCACCCTAATCCTACCTCTATGGTATTCGAATTTGCTCCTGGTGAGTGCCTTCGTCAGAATATCTACATCATGATCCTCCATAGGAATGTACTGAAGCAACATGATCTTCCACTGCACACAATCTCTGATATGATGATACTGAATATTAATATGTTTAGATCTATCATGAAACACAGGATTAACCAAGACTTTAATGCAACTCTAATTATTACAATGTATCACTGTAGGATCTAAATGTGAACCAAATAAACCAACCAGGATCTTCCTCATCAGATAGCCTCGCATGTAGCTTGACTTTTTCCCATGTATTCCTCTTTCGTTGAACTGAGTGCCATGGATATTTGTTTCCTGCTATACCAAGAAACTATCGTAGATCCAATACTGAAAATCCCTCCTGAAGTGTTCTTTCTATCTGTTGGGCTTCCTGCCCAATCTGTATCCGTGAAGCCATGAAACTTCACCTCATCCGTCTATATGTACCATAAACCATACTCAAATGTGCCCCTGAGATATCTCAGGACATGCTTGCCTACCTTCCAAAAGAGCTTGGTAGGCTTAACCATTGCTTGTGAAAGTTGTTTCACCGCATAGCATAATTCCGGTCTTATATTGACTAAATACATGATCGAACCCACCAATTGTCGATAAACAGTGGCATCCACTACCTATGTCGATGTAGCATCCTCTTTCTTCCAATTTCCTGGAAGAGAAGTGTCAATAGGCTTGCATCCTTGCATGTGAAACTTCTCCAATATCTCTCGGGCATACTTGCCTTGAGACACAAATAGTTCACCTTTCCACTGCCATATTTCCAATCCAAGGAAATAATGAAGGAGGCCCAAATCCTTCATCTCAAACTCCTTTGCAAGATCTACCTTGCATGAGTGTAGCAATTTCTCATCACCTGTTAGTATTAAATCATCAACATAAAGAACAATTATTAAAATCTTACCCTCCACCACAATCTGGTACAGGTTTGCATCCGCCTCACTCTTAGTGAAGCCAAGTCTAGTGAAATAGCTTTCGATCCAAGTGTACGTGGTGCTTGTTTTAGCGCATACAGTGCTCTTTTAAGCTTGCAAACATGCGACTCATTGCTAAAGATATCAAATCCTTCAGGCTACTCAATGTACACCTCTTCCTCAATGATCCCATTAAGGAATGCAATCTTCACATCCATCTGATGAATGTGCCAACCCATCTGCGCTGAGAGAGCAAGGATGGTCCATATGGAAGAATACCCTACGACAGGGGCACAGGTTTCTTCATAGTCAATCCCCTCAATCTGTGAGAAGCCCCGGGCAACAAATCTTTCCTTATACTTCTCGACGCTCCCATCAATAGCTTGCTTTACCTTGTAAATACATCTTGATCTTACAACTGATTTTCGCACTGGCCTTGGAACAATATCCCAGGCATTGTTTCTGACAATGGAGTCATACTCATCTGCCATGGCATCCACCCATGTGTTCTCCTGCACTGCTTCTTCAAAAGAAGATGGATCTATCATGATACACTTGCTCATAAGTGCCTTGTATCCAGTAAATTGGTCGGGTGACTTTCTTTGTCTGTGCTGTGATGTAGGGAACCCTACATTCTGTGCCGCATCAAGCTTTAGTCTCTCAGCTTCTATGGTACAATTTTTGCCTTGTCTGATGTTTTCTTCTGCATGAGTGGACTCCTCTACTCCATGAATCTCCTCCCATGGCTGATCCACATCTAGAGGCTCATCTTTGGGAATAAGAAGTTCCTCTTCCGCATGCAAGTGTAGCTCCCTCTCAAGCGACAACTTCATGGCTTTCACCTCATTGAATTTTATATCTCGTTACACAAGAGTCATCCGACTGTCTGGAAAATACACACGATAATTATGGGGTGTTTCTGTGTACCCCACAAATATCCCAACTTCTGCAGTTGGCTCCAGCTTCATCCTAGTGTCCTTTGTCACATGAATGTAAATAGGTGAGCCAAAAATCTTCAAATGAGAAATATCAGGCTTCTTACTAGTAAAATCTTCTTGATGTGTACTCATGCCAAGTACACTATGAGGACAACAGTTTTGCACATAAACCACAATGTTTCATGCTTCCACCCACAAGTGCTTCGGTAGGCCCTGGTCATGCAGCATCGCTTGTGTAGCACCCACGATCATTCTATTCTTCCTCTCCGTGATCCCATTATGTTGTGGGTTATGAGGAGATATGAGTTCTCTTTGAAATCCTTATTTTCTACAGAAGTCTTTGAATTCACCCGAGATGTATTCACCACCATTATCACTCCGTAGAGCTTTCACTTGCTTCCCCGACTCTTTATCCACCAATGCCTTCAATTCATAGAACTTTAAGAACATTTCACTCTTCTTCTACATGAAGAATATCTAGCACCTATGAGAATAGTCATCAAAAAATATAACATAATACCTGTGTTTTTCTTTTGAAGCAACCAAGAAAGGTCCACACATGTCTGTGTGAATTCTCTCCAGGATCACCGAAACATGGTTCTCCTTCTCATGAAAGGTGGTCTTCACAAACTTAACCATAGTACATCCCTTGCATTGATCTGACTATGCAAGAGTACCCTTTGGAAGTCTAGTAGAAATCTGCTGCAAAATATTCAAAACGCCATGGTGAAGATGGCCCAATCTCCTGTGCCATAATTTGCCCTCATCCTGGCTCACCATTTCTTCTGCTTTTCCCACCATTACAGCACAGCCATCTACCTCCAGCTTGTAGAGATTCTTAATTCGAACCGCTATCTTCTTGGTTTGACCCGTTTTTTTATGTTGAAGGAAGGATTTTCCCTCACTGAAAACAACATCATAACCTTTGTCTTCCAGCATTGCAACTAAGACCAAGTTCTTCTTCAGACCTGGAACATGCATAAAATTCTTCAACATGAATGGATTACCGAAATCCCTCTCAAAGGTAATGGTCCCAATTCCAGTCGCATTGTACCAACAATCATCGCCCATCTCTATATGCATCTGGAGGTCCTTCTCCTCCAATTCACTAAACAAATCTTTGTCTCCCATCATATGGAAATATGCACCACTATCAAGATACCACACTGATCCCATACAGCTTGAAACCAAGAATGTGATCAAGGAGAAATAAATTTCAAATTGTGAAGCTAAGGGCTCTCTAGCTGCAGATCCATTAACCTTCTTGTTCTTCTTCTTCTGTGGATAGTTAGTGGCGAAATGTCCATGTTCGTGACAGTGAAAACATTTCACTTTGGACAAATCCCGTTTCTTGCCTTTAGTATTCGATTTTGAAGGATGTTTATTTTCCTTCCCTTTCCTTGCTTTGGTAGCCAAAGTAAAATTCTCTTCATCTTCATTCTTCTATGAAGATCCATCCCTGGTACCCCACCTTATATCTCCTCCTGCACAAGATCCGACCAAAGTCTCTCCCATCCCAACAATTTCTCCCATCCATTGACAAAGTCTTCGTAGCTATGCCAACTCTTCGGAAGCCAAAAGAAATCCAAGCTCACCAAGTCTTCATCATCAACAATAACCCCCACACTTCCCAGTTCATCCTTGTAGTGTACAAACTTCGTGAGGTATTTTGGAATACTGTCGCCCTTCTCCATTTTTATTTTTTTGAGCTTGTCTTTAAGCGCCAACTTCCTCTAGACACTTCTGCTTTGGAATAAGTCTGTTAAAGCCTTCCACATTAAGTATAGATTGGCTTTCCCATGAAGGCTAGACATAATATGGTCCTTCACACCTTCCGACAAAATTTTTCTCATCTTTGTTGTCTTCTTTTTCCATGCGTCAAGTAATGTAGCATCGCTAGATCCCGGCTTAGGAACATCGCTATCGATGAACTCTTTCAATCTATTATCCTCCAGCCCTGCTTCCATATTGTCCTTCTAGGCTATGTAATTTGAGCTCCCATAAAGGGAATACTCCAATCACAACCCATTGAAATCCATTTCAATGTATACTCAACTTCTCCACCAAGAATCTTATGTAGCAAATTCAAATAGTCCACCAACACAAACTCACCAATACTTCACAATTGCAATATTAAAGAATTAACAATGCTTTTATACCATGTAGAAATTATATGCACTAAGCATGCATATGTCATAGATTCACCTGATCTCACAATATTTAACTTCTTGCAAGATACTGAATCATTCCATTGTTAATCTTTTCCAGAAAATTAATTGCACGTACATGTAAAGCATAAATAAAGACAATCACACATAACAAAGTTGTTTAACGGGAAAGCCTGAAGCTGAAAACCCCAAATATCATATATTATGTATCATGGATATCATATGACAATCTCATACAAATATTAGTACATCAAGCTCTCAGTATAGTGCAATCGTCATACACTGATCAGGAAAAATATGCAAATCCATGCACCGATATTTTCCCCCTCCTAGCTTGCCTCCACTACGCAATCCCTACTGAAGAATAGCTCTAAATGAATTCTAATTACTCTTTTCTTGACTGTGAAATCCTCATTGGAAACTCCAATGTGTGTGTGATGCAATCAATGCATCACTATAGTCACAACAGATAGTCCATCTTGCCCTTTCACCTATCTCTCCACTGGGTCTCCACTTGAACTGCCATGGACTACAGTTAACTGCTGTATTGTTTAGTTGATTAATGAGTTATTATTTTTTAATTAATTAACTAATTAATTCACTCCACTCTCACTAGTGTATCATTCAGTTAGACTAGATACAACTAGCTCAATTGAGTCTAACTGAGTTAAACTGAATACAACTCCATAACTTTTCTTCCAACTGTGTCATAACTCTGCCACTTGAGTTCTAACTGAGTCCTCCATGCATTAGCTCCAGTAAACCCTTGGGAATTATGTAATTACCTCAATCCACTAATGTTCCACATCTGTGGACTGAAACAAGGTGCTCCAAGATAATAAGTTGTTGTTTAGAGTCCGGTTATTATTAAGAGCTAATGATAATCGACATGAATCTATTTTTAGATCGACGATCTATAAATAGACTTCGCCCAATATTATAAAAATAGAATTTCATCTATTTTTCCAACTTGATCAACCATCCACAAATAGCATCATGCAACTTCTGAAATATGATCATCATGTCTAAAAATATACATAGTCTAAAAATAGACTTGCGCCAAAAATAGCGTGTGAGCCCACTTAGTGAAGGTGACTCTTTTCACTAAGCTCATCATATTGTTGAGTCCCAATAAAATAAATATCTTTCCAACCATTTTTAGCAATTAAATTAACCTTTAGGCTCTGAAAATCCTATAAAAACTTTCCAAACTCACATTCTAACTTGTCAACCACAGGAGTGTAGCACTGTGCGTCAAATTTGAATTTTCATGCCAGGAGCGTAGCATAGGAACAAAAAAAATGGGTCTTCTTACAGCAGTGTTTTGAAGGCCTTCCTGATGTCGGATAAGGCTACATGATGGATTGTTGGAAATACCTTGAAGTATAATTCCCATATCTATTCTTGTTTTTCTGATCGGACCTCTATAACCTATCCAAAAAGTGAAAATTACAAGACTAGTAGCAGCGTAGCACATGTCCTAAAAAGCAGGTAGAATGGTGAAAAATTGGGTGTTTTTGACCCTTTGGGAGGACAAAAAAAAACCAATTGATCTGAAAATTTGTGAGCATGATCCTCTCATGATGAGGAATCCAAAAATGAAAGCCTTTCCTCTTGAAGATGCCCTGAAAAAGAGCATAGAACTAGGTGTGATGTGCTCCTAGCCTCAAAATTTGCAAAAAACCAAAACTTGTCCAATTTCTTCCAAATTTGGTAGATAAGTGCCTCGTGGCTCTTGGGAGACCTATGGAGAAGAGTGAGAAAAAATACCAAGGCTAGCTTGGTCCTTTTCCTCCTTTAGTACTTGGATCTCGATTTTGGCCCTTTTGAGTTCTTGCCTTGCAAATCGGTCTCTTTGAGCATAATGCTTAGCCATTATTCTTTGTAGATCCAAGTCTTTATTGGCCTTCTCCAGCTTGGCCTCAAGGTGTATGTTAGCCCTCTCAAGCAATGCTTTTCTATCATGTTCAATTTGTAGTTCAAGGAGTTCTTGGAGAGAAATTTGTTCTGCTTGGGCCAATTCTTCTTCTCTTTGCTCTGCCAATGCTTTACTTAGACCCATAGTTCTAGGTATCCTTCTAGTTTGACCTTCCTCATCACTAATCTCCTCATAAGTGACCATAAATTCTACCAACTTCACCTATCCCCTTTGAGCCTCTTTCTGGTACCTGAGTTTTCTTGTTTCATGGATGGCTTGTTGGGCACTCATTTGCGTGTTTTGCATCTGATAGAAGTGAATGACATCCTTTGTTCTTTCTAATTCAGCCTCCAAGTCCTTGATTTGTGCATTCCTGTCTTGGAAGAGGGAGTTTGAAATTATTATTTCATTGTCATCATTACTTTCTATGTGAATGAGTTCAAACTTTCTTTCTTTTTCATGATCTTCCTCTTCTTCTTTCACTTTTTTCTTACCTTTGACCAATGGTTGTGCTGAAGTAGATGGAAAAGTCCCTCGCCTCTTACAGGAAGAAAACACTTGCCTTGATCCTCTTTGGTAAGTGAGAGTACAAGTTCAAACATGTTTCACTTGAATACCTTGATCATTGGTGACCTTAGGTTTGTTTGTCTTCTCATTGATGATTTATGTGTGTGTTTCTTCCTCACTTTTCTCTTGACTGCTTTTTTGAGAGGCATTTTCATTTTCTCTCATGCTAGTATCACTGTCAAGGTTTTCATGATTGTCATCGTCTGTATTTGCAACATTAGAGGTGTATTCATCATTGCTTTGTACATTTGTATCTTCATGATTCTCTTCCTCTTCATGATTTGGCCCACTATCTTCACTTTCAAATTCCGCTTTTTATCACTACTTGCATTTTCTGTTGGGTCATTGTTAGAGGCATCTTCATTGTTTTCTTCATCTTTTCTATGCCTAATGTCTTTTCCCTCAGAATTTGTTTCATCATTATCACTGCTTTGTTCATGAGTATTGTCATGATATTCTTCTTCACCATGGCTATCATTTTCTACCTTATTATGTGAGTTTTCTTCACTTTTCTGCTCATTGTATTCTTTGTCTTGTCCACTGCAATTACTTCAATACTTTGTCTCTTATTTACTACTATATTCATGTTTTTCACTGCTCCTTTTATCACTGCTTTTGGGCTCATTGTTTTCTTCTATACCTTCATCACTTTGCTCATCCAAATGTCCCTTTTTACTTGGGCTATCATTGATTTCCTCATCCTCATTTAGCTCACTAACTTTGCCTTCTTGTTCATTTTTTGTTTCACTACCTTTGTCACTACTTTCTTCTTCATCAACACTTTCTTCTTGGTCTTCTTTCTCATCACTTTCTTTATTTACATATTCCTCTTTGCCATCACTTTCTTCATGACTGTCATGTTCATCTTGGTCACTGTTTTCTTCCTGTTTGTCATCACTATCTTCTTTGTTATCTTCTTTATCATTTATCCCACTGCTTTTGTCATTGTCTTCTTTACTGCTTCAATTTTCCTCCTCTTCACTGTCCTTGGTATCTTCTCCATCATTTTCAATTTCTTCACTTTCATTTTCCTCCTCTTCATCACTTTTTTCTTCTCCTTGAATGTCATTTTGTTCTTGACTGTCATTTTCCTCCTTGTCACTGCTTTCCTCATGTTCTGAGGCTTTAGGGGAAGGTGAAAGAGGGAGGTTTATTTAGGGAGAGGATTCATGTGAAGAGGAAGAATCATGGTCAGTGGAGGGTGATGGAGGTGTGGGAGGAGAAATTTGAGATGATGATGGTAAAATTTGTAGAGGAAGGGGTTTTGGACTTGTGAAAACACCATGGGTGATGAAAACTTCCCATGGAATTCCTTTTTGCTCCAATTGGTGTAAGACAATCACTTTGATGAGGGAATGGTGGAAAATACTTGACATTTTTTGGGAGCGAGGCTGTTTTTGCACAATGGATGACATTTTATCAATACTTTTACAAAGGTAGTAGGGAAAATGGAGAATTTTGGCTTTAGTAAAATGCATGAGTAGTGTTATGTGGTAGGAATAGATCCTAGAAAACTTACCCTCACAGGTGAATTATTTCATAATGATCTTCATTAAAGGAGCATATCTGTCCAACAAATGAGAAAAGGGGAAAATGGTCTTGCAATCAGCTTGGCAACTTGGTTTTAGGAAGGGATGATAATGGCTTAGGTCCAGATACACTTGTTTGAACCATTTTTCCCCCTTGAAAGTTATTCCAGTGGCCATAGAGATTGCGTTGGTGGTCAGCTCAAAATTCACTCCAACTAGATGTACATGGTGGTCATGGAGGTTAAGGACAAAAATTTTGGTCAATTGAGGGTGACTTTGGACTCTCTACACTTTCTCACAAAACTCATAGCATCCTACTTCTTGGAAATATCAAACTATAGTAGGAGAGGCTGTCAATTCTTTAGTGTTAATAGGTTCAAACCTTTTTTCTTTCCCACCCTTCCTCTGTTGTTCTCTAGGCCTTTGGCCTCTCTCGCCACTGTCAACACTACCTTCTTTAGGCATTTTTTCTTTTACCCTTGTCTTTGAAAATAGAGCCTGATTTTCTTGGGAGATGATATGGAGAGGGAAAGAGAGATGAGCATGAGATAGGTAGTTACTGCAAATGAATGGGAAGGAATAATGAAGGAAAACAATTTGGGCCTCAGTGTTCTCTTAGCATGTAAATGGATGGGCGCCCTTTGAGAAAGGGAGTTTTTTAGCAAGGAATTAGGTGTTTTCCTCTATCCTTATGTTTTTTCCACATTCCCTTTAGGTTTACCTTCCAAATTTCTCTAAATTTTTACTTTTAGAGACTATTCAAAAGTAGGGAAAAGCTCTAAATACCTCTCAAAACTTCAACAACTGAAACAAATACATAGGAACACAACATGGGCTAGTTGAGAACCTTCTGCATGTTCTGTCGGGTGGCCTCTGCACATATGGTTAGGTAGCTTTTGCATGCCTAGACACATAGCACGAGTGGCCTTTGCATGAGGAGTCCAGTGGCCGGCAACACTAAACATGCAGGAGCACAGCGCGGGCACTTCTGCACTACCTGTCGGGTGCCTCCCGGGCAACGTTTGAACGTGCAGGTGTGAAGCACAAGAGCTGTCGGGCAGGTAGTTGGGTTGGGCTTCCCCTTCAACATGTTGTCGTGTACTCCTAGCAGCCTTTGCACGCCTAGGAGTGCAACAAATGCGTGTCGAGTGGGTTTTCATGCAGGCCTGAATGGGTAGGTATGTCGTTGTTTTGGCAAGGCCGGTCAAGTGGTCATGCACGTGACAAACGCGTAGCACACCACTACAAGAGCGCAACACCATGTAGATAAATACATTGGGAGATGAGACAAGAGCGTAGCGCGGCTCAATAGGAGCATAACGCAGAGGTTTCTTGGCCCTAACACTACCCAGAAAACTTCGAAAACCTTGAAAACTTCCACTCTTTTTTCAAATTAATAAATGGTTTGAATGATGATTACTTTAGGCTTTTTATACCCTTTGAAAAAATTAAAATGAAAACCCACATTACTAATGTTTTCTTTTGGTCCTTTATCTCCTTTTCTAATATTTCCCTTTTCCTTTTGCAGGTGGTGTTTTAAGCAACAAAGTGATCTTTGTGGGTGATCTTTTAAAAGGTGATTTCATTCTTTCTTTGGCCACTGATTTGTCAGAAGCATGATGAATCTGTCCTGTATATTAACCCTAGCCCTTTTGGTCAATTTTATCATTACCTTCATTTGGCCATTTCTCTTTGCTGGTGGTGTCATAAGAGCATTTTTTTTTATCCTTACACTTCCTTTGCAGTTTGGCACTTTTAAACCCTCAGCAGTAGCACTTATGATCTATTTGATTTATTATTTCACTTTTAGCTTCTTTCTCTCTTTTTTTAATTATTTTTTAGACTTTTAACTGTGCTTGAGGAGCTCAAGCAACCTTCACACTGATACTCTCCAAAAATTGTCCTTTGCTGTAGTGAAGACTATTGTTTTGACAAGCCATAAAGGTGACCATCTAACATCATCCTTGAAAACTGTATTTTCCATTAAGGAGGTCTCTCAGAATAAATATTTAATTTAGGTTATGTGATGGTGTTACATATTTGTCCTTGTGATCTCTTGCATGGATCCCTTATTGGGCAACACCTGTTGTGCCAATTAGTTACAACACCACTGATACTCTTCATAATTTTATCCCTTTAGTTGTAGTGACAAATAAAAAATATCTTCTATGTTATTTCAACCATGGGGGCCTTCTTTCAAATGTCTTTTGAAAACCTTCTGTCACACTGATGGAGTATAATGACCTTTAGGTCACTTTTTCCTACCTTTCTATATTTCTAGCTTTCAAAGGCTTTTTTCCTTTCCTCATTTATCATTCCTAGAAATTTTGGTTTTTTTTTTAATGGTGTTGATGCATATATGTCCTTTTAACCTTTTGACATGGACCTCTTACTGGTCAACACCTTATAAAAAATTGGTCATGAAACCACTGATACTCTTTGTAAACTCAGGCATGTTGTTTCTCTTCTAATGTAGATGTCATTGGTGAGTTAGGCTTCTCACTTTGCATTTTTCTGCTAATAACCATCATAAAGCATTCCTGCAGAAATGCTTTAACATGGGAAAATTTTCCTTTTGCAGACTCTATGCTCTGATCTAGGAGGTCTTTCCTTTAAGGTATTTTGACACCCTTTGGACATTCATGAGCTCACATTCTTTTCATTTGATTTTACATTTGAGCACATGCAAAAATAGTGAGCTTTTTAGGAAATCAAAACAATGCATAACCAAGGAGACCCTATAATGGCCTATTGGGATATATTTTGGATTAGGTGTTTGGTTGAAAACTTGAATCGGGGTTTGGAGATGTAAACAGGGTTTTGAAAACTCTTTATGCATTGTCATCCAAGAAACTGAAATATTTGATTTAACTAAAAAGCTTAGAAAGGGAATTTAAAATCACCATTGCTTGAGGCACTTGGTGAGTAGGGGAAAAGGTTTGGGCTACTTGGTAAACCGAGGTGTAAAGGTAGAAGGTTTAGACAATCAGAAATAGAGTGGTAAAGTCAGAGGTGGAAAACATAGTGAGAATGAGGGACATAAAGTATATGATTTGGTCTTCGGGGAGTGAGAGATTGGCCATGCCTTGATACAGTATTAGAATAGTGAAAATTTAATGATAAGGATAATGAAGGTAGTGGGATTTCTAGAACTCACGAGATTCTTGAATTTTTTTTTTAGAAATCCAGGACAAGTATTTAGCCATCTAAATAGGTAAAAATTACTGATGAATTAGAGTGGGTCCACTTGGGGAGGGCAGCTGCTTTTCAGGAGGTGTCCATAATTTCAGATCTCTTGTTTTATGAAGACCAGTGCCTCATCCATTAGGCAGATTTTTCTTCTTTTCTTTTGCTGCTACTTCGTTGAAGTAGTGATTTTGATACTATGAAAGCATGATTAACTCAACTTCATCTCTACCTACCCAACCTACTTTCCTAAAATTTTCTCTTCCTTGGGTGCACTTGAACTCACAAACCCATTGACATCTTTTATTTTCAAAGAAAAAATAAACTATCTACTTCTACACTTATTTCTTCCAAAAGTTCAGATTATGCTAGTGAACTCTTTTTTATTCTCTACCTAGACTATTTGACTATCAAGATTAAGCAGTATGACAGAATTCATTCTCTAAGATATTGACAAGAAATTTAAAGCATGAATTTAACCATGATTAGACAATCTGACTCATCTTGAGTTGTGGCATTGAGCCAAACCGCACACAAACATTATTTTCATAAGCAAACAAAACTAGAAGGTGTGAGGGCTATGTTTCATCATTTTCTAATCATCCCTATCCTTCTCCTTGGTTCAGGTTTAAGCATGTGGAACCAGTATATTTCATTCCTAATCTATTTTCTTTTGACAAGTTAAGCTTAAATGATTTGACCAACATTCTTTCACTAACTTCTCAACAATAAATTTAAAACATGTTTAGCCATGATTAGGCTAAATGACCGAACAAGACATTCCTTTTTTGCACCAATAGTGGCATTTAGGCTTGCACACTTTCAGTACTACTATTTTTTGGGTATGGGGCTGTACCTTCTCTTTGAATCTGCCCTCTTTTTCTATTTTCTCTATGTTTTTGTATTTTTCTCTCTATGGCCTTTTATCAAACAATGGTATGTACAATGAGTGAAGGCCTAAAGCTAAGGATATTTACAGTAATGGTGTTTGAGCATCCTGTCTTCAAAAGGATCTCCTAACAGTCTTTCTCCATTCATCTCTTGTAAACAGAAATCATAGTTACCTTCATTTGAAAACATGGTATAAGGATTTTTCCAAGATTTTTCAAACAATCCATGTTCCCCTTGGTGTTTCTTCTTTGACTCTTGCTTCCCAAATTTGTTTCTATCCAAGATCTTCCTTAAGTAGAAAAGGTATCCTTTATCATCATTAAAACAAATGATGAAGTCATCAATGTATACCATAGTGAAGAAATTGAAACTAGAGCCATAGTTCTTCGGAAGGTGTTTCTAGCACAATTTAGCCCAGGAAGCATTTGGTTAAATATATAATTGCTCTCAGGAAACTTGAAAAAGTCTTTAAGCTGATTGATTTGAAGTGGTCTCATCTGATGGTAACCTGAAACACTATCATGAAATGACATCTGGTTAGAAAACCCTACCCTTTATAAAGCATGATCTATCTTGGGACAAAGGTATTTTTCCTTTAGGAAGGGTTGATCTAGGTACGTAAAGTCTATATAGAGCCTATGTCCCTTTGCCTTCTTTATAAGTGATATTAATTTCTCAATGTTTTTATGATATTTTTTGAAAAGAGGGCTTCTTAGAACAATGTCTATGTAGAAAGGTTTTAAACTAGCCTCCCTATACACACAAGCATTTAGAAAACTTTTGCATAGTCTTGCATTTCTTTGTTTTGTGTGTACTGATAAAATTTTAGATAACTCAATCACTTTAGGGTTTTCCAAATGATCCTTACCATACTTCTCTATATCAGCTTTAGCAGAGATTTCTTTCGGATCCATAGCAATATTTGTGGGGGTTGACAGCTCTTCTGAAGGGACAAAACTTTTGGATGATGAAGCATCTAGGTGAGGTAAAAACATAAGACTATCTGGATCCAGATTCCCAAAGTTTTTTTCTCTGTGACGGTATTTTAGTACTTCTAGATTGGTAAAAGGAAAAGTTTTGTTTTTGAGGTTTGTCCTTTATTGGAGCAACCTATTTCAGATTCTAAACTGATTTGTGGTTTTGAAATTTCATTTTCAATTTGTAGAAATTGAAGTTCAGTTTTATCATCATGTGGTTGTTTAGGGTCGTGATAGTTCTGACTGTCGAACTCATCATAGAGGTACTGATTTGGCCATTGTAGTGTTCCTAGATCTTCACCATTTTCATTCACTTATTCATCAAGGTCATCTTCATTATACAAGATGAATGAGTTTAAGTCTGAATGAATGGAATAGATAGGGGTGTTGTAGGGTCTATCTAGGCTACTTACCATATACTTCATGTGAGACTCCCAGTACAGTCTCCTTGTTTGGTTAAAAATCGGGATGGTAGCATAAGACATGTGAAGTTGGAGGTTTCCCAGAAGCTTGGCTCCCCAATATCGGGACAAAATCATGCCATACTTTGAGGGAATGTCAAACACTATTATGTCCATGACTAGGCTCTTAGCAGGGATTTGTGTCAGATTGACACATAAATCCTTGATTAGGCCCAAGAACTTAACTTTTCTTGAATCGAAGGAATACAAATATTTGTAGAATCTTGTTATTTTTAGGCTTAATTTCTCCATCACTACCTTTGGCATGAGGTTGTGAGAGGCACCAGAGTCTAGCATGGCATTATGTAGGATTTTTTCATGTATGTTTAGGCCAACATAGAAAGGGGGAATGGCTCCTTCTTGGTATTTTCCATCTACTTCGGGTCCAAAAAACAGCTCTGGTTTGTCATTTATCAAATTCATAGTATTGGTATCATTTCCTATGTTTAGAACTTTCAGAACTTGAGATTTGTACATATCCTGAGCTACCAGTTTCGTGAGAGGTATGGTTATTTTTATTTTAGAAATATCTCCTTCAAAACCAAAAGGTACTTGTGTTTTAAACATATTTACATCAGTTTTATCAGCCATAAGTTTTTCTACATTTTTAATTTGTTGATTCTGATTTGGGGCTTTGGTCACTAAATTTTTTGCAGGGCCACTAGTAGAGGTACTAGGGCAGCTGGTGTCACCACTTCATTCTCTAATTTTTCCTCTGTTAGGATCAGTTTTCTTAGCCATGGTGTTGGTATTGTCTATTGTTCTTTTAAGAACGTTTTCGCGGGTTTTCCTAACGGCGGTGTCTAAGTTGTTTTTCTTGGAGTTGTCTTGGTTTTTATTGCTCCTAAGGTCATATTGCATGTGGACTCCCATTATGGTGTTTTCCAATCCCAACTCATAGTCTTCAGAATCTTCATGGCTTGTTTCATTTAGATTCGAGGAGAATAAACCTTGTTCTTCTTCCGTGAGAAAAACATCACCCTCGTTATCATAGCCTATTAATTTTAGATTATTTTCATCCGATTGTTCAATATCTCTTTCCCCTTCATCTACATAGTTATATTGGAAGGCTGGCCTGATTTGTTGATCATTTTCCCTTTGTCTGATTTGTGGTGGAGCTCTTCTGAAATTCTGATTTTGGTTTCTGTTTTAGGAATTTGGTTGGTTCTCTCTAGGAGGTGCTCTTCCATTTATGCTTATTATCTCCATCATTCTTTCCATGGTTCTAAGTAAGTTGTCAATCCCGGAATCAGATGAGGGGGTTGAGGGCATGGTTTCATATTTTTAGGTTACCCTCTTTTCTGATCTCAGCCTAGCTCTCTTTTCAATTAAATTGGCCTCTACACTCATAGCTCCCTTTTGCATGTCTTCTAAAATTAGGGGCTCTCTTTCTCTTAGCTGATAGGCCATGTTGGGGTCAAAAACTTCCGAAAATTTAGCTAAGGCTAGGCCTAGTGGGGGTTTCATGTTTGGTGGTAGTTCGTTGTAAACACTATTAAACCTAGTGCAATAGTCTTAGACAATTTCCCCTGTGTTTCGCTTAAGATTTCTATATTCTGAGAGGATCTGGAGAGGGTTTTTATTAATCTCCCATTTGTTTATGAAAATCTAGTAAAGGGAAGGGAGATCGTGTTTGCTGTTGGGAGTTAGGATTTTGAACCATTTTTTACCTTCTCCTCCTAGGCTTTGGGAAAACATCCTCATTTTCATGGTTTCCTCTTCTAATTCCATGTAGTCAAAAGAATCATTTATTCAATATACATGCTATTGGGAAATGGTAGATTCAACCCTGGTAAAGTGAAGGATTCTGGACTAGTAATCATTTGGAAAAGGTACCAAAGGTTGTGGTAAAACCAAGGGGGCATACCAAGCTGCCATGATAGGAGCTAATGGTGGATTTACAAGCGGATAATTTGTGATATGATATGGAGTGGTTTGCACAGTGGAGGTGGGAATGGGTGTGGCAGAAGTACTTGGACCAGCAAACTGATTCTGAGCAGACTTGGGGTGAAAAGAGCCAAAGTGGTGGAGAAGTTGGTAATCAGGTGGTGTGGAAGGAGAAGCTTCTCCACTAGGACTCTGCTGCAATTCTATGGGCTCAAGGTCGGTATGGTAAATCCTACTTTGTGACTTGGTTCTAAAAAGGTTTCTTGTGTGATGCAAGTCAAATTGGGGGTCTTACAAGGCTGTAAGATGTTCAGGTATAGATCTTGCTTTATGAATGTTCCTAACAGCAGTCAAGTTTCTAGTTTCAGAAGTTTGCCACAAAATCCTTCCTAGGTCATCAACTATAGTAGGAGGGTTTTGATATGGATGAGATCTGGTACTGATTCTTTGTGAAGCTAGATTTCAAAATCAAAATTTAGAAAGGCTAAAATTTTTTGAACCTTTTCGAAAATTTTACCCCTTTGTGTGTTTGCTAAACTCACTGAGTGTGTGACTAGACTTCTAGACTTCTTAGGGTTGATTCGACACAATCCTATAGGATTATATGGACACCAGTAAAGTTAGAAGGCCTACTGGAGGCTAGTGGAGTCGTCAGGTGGATATTTTTAGTTGTTTTGAAGGTATGTGTCTATGGTCCACCACCAATACTTACAAGAAGCTAATGTAGGAATGTTTTGGGGTTTTCTGAGTTTCTATATGTAGCCCTAAGGTTTGTAAGAGTGTCTTATAGCTGAGTCATCATTTTGCTAGGATGGTGAGACAACCAGATTATACTCTTTGGCTATGAAATTGAGTTCTCTATGATTTGATAAGGTTTTCTAAAGTCTTAAGGGATGCTTAGATTGTTACTAACATCAAAGGTTGCATCATGATCACCATTGTGTTAGTGATAGTGATGAGGTAGCACTAAATCAACAGATACTCTTTAACAAAGGATTTTGGAGTCCTAAGGGGTACTTATATTGTCACTAACTTAGAAGGTCCCATCGTGATAACCATTATGTTGGTGTCCCATGATTTAGCAGATCGGTAGACCAAATGCACAAGGTAGCATCAAACCAGTCTTTGGAGTCCTAGGACCTAACCTTCCTGGACTCAGAGAGGGCCCTCTCTATTATGCGAAGGATGTGAACTTGTTCGCTTTAAGTGTTTGATTTTACGTTATTTTTTAAGTGTAGGTTTGTTGTTTGTTTTGGTTGGGGTAAGATGATCAAGTAGGATAGGTGGAGTGAGAGGTTATAAAATCAATTGGCTATGGAGTCTATGAAGTCATTGATATCTCAATAATGAATCGAGGTACATCACAGGGAAAATATAGTGTATTTAATGGATTTTTAAAGTTTATGTGTGAGGTGAAATGGACATTAAATTTGGGAACCAAGGTAGGGCAAAGGGTAGTTAAGAATCCTTTGTCAAATACCTATGAATAAAGAGATATTAGATACTAATAATAAAACGATACTGGTCATAAGATAAGGTGCACCATTTACTCAATGACAATACTTTTAAACAAATACACATTCAAGATATACAATCCAGTGGAATAAATAAAGACAACTTATATAACTTCAATGATTCTATTTTCAAGATTTAAAAACATATAAGAGACAATAGCATCAATAAATTAAGAGGGAACGGGTAAAAATTATTTATTAAACTATAAAGAACTTTTAGGAAAACTGATAAGGATATACAAAGGGAAAGATCGAAACAAGACCTCTTTGGGTTAGCCTAATCAATCAATAAATCAAAGAGAGATTTCAAGACAGAGTTTAGATAGCATAAAGCAGGGCTCACCATGAATCATGTTTGTAAACTAGCATATTAATCCAATAATGAAATATACAAGCTTATGTGGGCCTAAGGAGCAACTAAGAATTCCTTAAAATAACCCAGTAGAGGAAAACATGAAGACAATAGAAAACAGGAGGACTGGGCTGCCTCAAACAACATTTCTCATCCTATACTCTTCTGAGCTATTGCAATATATAAATATGGACATATGAAGAACAAGAAAACATGAAAAAATAAGAGATACTTCACCATTAACTAAACTCAGGAATCCTGCAAGAATGTGTTCATCATTATCAACCAAGGCAAATCATCCACAAGCTCGACAACACTAAATTGTTCTTCAACTTCCAAAAACCATGTATTGCTCTTAAACACATCAAAAGCCCACTATTAAAATGAATCTTCATGCTTTATTAACAAGCAAGGAGGTGGAAAGCATAATAGAGCATCTAGAAGTCTATTGGCTAATCAGAAGTATCTATATTGTCCTTGAGGCCTTGCAAGGCCCAAGGCACAAAAATATCTAAAATAAATATCTTTCCAGGCATTTTTAGAAATTAAATTGACGTTTAGGCTCCAAAAAGCCTACAAAAAATTTCAAAATGCACATTCTGACTAGTCAACCATAGGAGTGTAGCACTGTGTGTCAAATTTGAATCTGCATGCCAGGAGCATAGCACAGGAACAGAAAAATGGGTCTTTTTACTGTAGTGTTTTGAAGGCCTTCCCGATGTCGGATAAGGCTAAATGATGAATTGTTGGAAATCCCTTGAAGTCTACTTCCCATATATATCATTTTTTTCTGTTATGATCTCCCCAACCTGTCCAAAAAATCAAAATTCCAAGACTGATAGGAGCGCAGCACATGTCCTGAAAAGCAAGCAGAATGGTGAAAAATTGGGTGTTTTTTACCCTTTTGGAGGACCAAAACAACTCCAATTGATCTGAAAATTGGTGAGCATGCTCCTCTCATGATGAGGAATCCAAAAATGAAAGCCGTTCCTCTTGAAGATGCCCTGAAAAAGAGCGTATCACCATATTTGCTGTGCTCCTAGCCTAAAAATTTGCAAAAAACAAAAACTTGTCCAATTTCTCCCAAATTTGGTAGATAAGCGCCTCATGGGTCCTGGGAGACCTGTAAAGAAGCTTGATCTAAAATAAAAAATCTATCTTGGTCCTTTTCCTCCTTTAGTGTTTGGATCTCAATTTTGGCCCTTTTGAGTTCTTGTCTTGCAAATTGGTCTCTTTGAGCATAATGCTTAGCCATTATTCTTTGTAGATCCAAGTCTCTATTGGCTTTCTCCATCTTTGCCTCAACGTGTATGTTAGCCCTCTCAAGCCATGATTCCCTATCATGTTCTATTTCTAGTGCAAGGAGTTCTTGGAGAGAAAGTTGTTTCCCTTGGGACGTTTCTTCTTCTCTCTACATTGCCAATGCTTTCCTTAGACCCATAGTTCTAAGTCTCCTTCTAGTTTGACCTTCCTCATAACTAATCTCCTCATAAGTTCTCATGAATTCTGCCAACTTCACCTATGCCCTTTAAGCCTCTTTCCAGTACCTGAGTGTTCTTGTTTCATGGATGGCTTTTTGGGAACTCATTTTCTTGTTTTGCATCTGATAGAAGTGAATGACATCCTTTGCTCTTCCTAATTGAGCCTCCAAGTCCTTGATTTGTGAATTCCTATCTTGGAGGAGGGAGTTTGAAATTATTGTTTCATTCTCATCATCACTGTCTATGTGAATGAGTTCAAACTCTCTTTCTTTTTCATGATCTTCCTCTTCTTCTTTCAATTTTACTTACCCTTGTCCAATGCTTGCACTGAAGTAGATGACAAGGTCCCTTGCCTCGTAGAGGCAGCAAAAACTTACCTTGATCCTCTTTGGTAAGTGAGAGTACAAGTTTTAACATGTTTCACTTGAATACCTTGATGATTGGTGACCTTAGGGATGTTTGTCTTCTCATTGATGATTTCTGTGTGTGTGTCTTCCTCACTTTGCTCTTGACTGCCTTTTTGAGAGGCATTTTCATTTTCTCTCATTCTAGTATCACTATCAAGATTTTCCTGATTGTCATCCTCTGTATTTGCAACATTAGAGGTGTCTTCATCATTTCTTTGTACATCTGTATCTTCATGACTATCTTCCTCTTCATGATTTGGCCCACTATCTTCACTTTCAAATTCTGCCTCTTTATCGCTACTTGCATTTTCTGCGGGGTCACTGTTAGACATATCTTCATTGTTTTCTTCATCTTTGCTATTCCTACTATCTTTTCCATCAATTTTTTTTTCTTAATTATCACTACTATGCTCATGAGTACTGTCATGATATTCTTCTTCACCATGGCTATCATTTTATGCCTTATTATGTGAGTTTTCTTCACTTTTCTGCTCACTGTCTTCTTTGTCTTGTCCACTACAATTACCTTCAAACTATGTCTCTTCTTGACTTCTATCTTCATATTTGTCACTGATCCTTTTATCGCTGCTATTGGGCTCACTGTTTTCTTCTTTACCGTCATCACTCTGCTCATCAAAAACTACCTCTGTACTTGGGTTGTCATTGATTTCCTCATCCTCATTTAGCTCATTGCCTTTCCCTTCTTGTTCATTTTTTGTGTCGCTGCCTTTGTCACTACTTTCTTCTTCATCAACACTTTCTTCTTGGTCTTCTTTCTCATCACATTCTTCATTTAAATTTTCCTCTTTGTCATCACTTTCTTCATGACTGCCATGTTCATATTGGTCACTGCTTTCTTCCTCTTTGCAATCACTATATTCTTTGTTAACTTCTTTATCATTTATCCCATTGATTTTGTCACTGTCTTCTTTACTTCTTTCATCTGCCTCCTCTTCACTGTCCTTGGTATCTTCTCCATCATTTTCACTTTATTCAATTTCATTTTCCTCCTCTTCATCACTTTTTTATTCTCATTTGCTGTCATTTTCTTCTTGACTATCATTTTCCTCCTTGTCACTGATTTCTTCATGTTCTGATGCTTTAGGGGAATGTGAAAGAGGGAGGTTTGTTTGGGGAGAGGATTCATGTGAAGAGGAAGAATCATTTTCAGTGGAGGGTGATGGAGGTGTGGGTGGAGGAAGTTGAGATGATGATGGTAAACTTTTTAGTGGAAGGGGCTGTGGACTTGTGAAAACACCATGGGCGATGAAAAATTCCCATGGAATGCCTTGTTGCTCCAATTGGTGCAAGACAATCATTTTGATGAGGGAATGGTGGAAAAAACTTGACATTTGTTAGGAGGGAGGCCTTTTTTTCACAATGGATGACATTTTATCAATACTTTTACAAAGGTAGTAGGCAAATGGAGCATTTTCGCCTTAGTAAAATGCATGAGTAGTGTTATGTGGTAGGAATAGAGCATAGAAAACCTATCCCCACAGGTGAAGTATTTCATAATGATCTTCATTAAAGGAGCATATATGTCCAACAAATGAGAAAAGTGGAAAATGATTTTGCAATCAGCTTGGAAACTTGGTTTTAAGAAGGGCTGATAATGGCTTAGGTCCAGATACACCTTTTTGAACCATTTTCCCCCCTTGTAAGGTATTCCAGTGGCCATAGAGATTACATTGGTGGTCAATTCAAAATTCACTCTAGCTAGATGTACATGGTGGTCATGAAGGTTAAGGATAAAAATTTTGGTCAATTGAGGGTGACTTTGGACTCTCTGCACTTTCTCATAGAACTCATAGCATCCTACTTCTTGGAAATATCAAACTATAGTAGGAGAGGTTTTGTTTATAGGCTCAAACCTATTTTCTTTCCCACCCTTCCTTTGTTGTTCTCTAGGCCTTTGGCCTCTCTCACCGTCAACACTGCCTTCTCTAGGAATTTTTTCTTTTACCCTTGTCTTTGAAAACAAACTCTGATCTTCTTGGGAGATCATATGGAGAGGGAAAGTGAGATGAGAATGAGATAGGTGGTGACTGCAAATGAAGGGGAAGGAAGAATGAAGGAAACAAATTTGGGCCTCAGTGTGCTCTTAACATGTAAATGAATGGCCGCCCTTTGAACAAGGGATTTTTTTAGCAGGGAATTAGGTGTTTTCCTCCTTCCTTACGATTTTTCCACATTCCCTTTAAGTTTACCTTCCAAATTTCTCTATATTTTTATGTTTAGAGATTAGGGAAAAGTAGGGAAAAGCTCTAAATACCTCTCAAAACTTCAACATTTGAAGTAAATACACAAGAACGCAGCACGGGCCAATCGGACGCCTTCTGCATGTTTTTTTCGGGTGGCCTATGCATGCAGGTTTGGGCATCTTCTGCACACCTAGGCACGCAGCGCGGGTGGCCTCTGCATGAGGAGTTAGGTGTCTGGAAGCTCTGAATGTGTAGGAGCGCACCATGGGCACTTCTGCACAACCTGTCGAGTGCCTTCCGGGCAACGTTTGAACATGAAGGTGTGCAGCACAGGAGCTGTCGGGTAAGCAGTTGGGTCGAGCTTCCTCTTGAACACACTTCCATGTACTCCAGGCAGCCTCTACATGCCCAGGAGTGCAACAAATGCATGTCGAGTGGGTTGTCGTGTAGGCCTGAACGGGTAGGTGCGAAACTATTCTAGCAGGGCCAGTTGGACGGTCATGCATGCAACAGACGTGTAGCGTGTCACTACAGGAGCACAACACCATGTAGAAAAATGCACTGGGAGAGGAGACATGAGCGTAGTGTGGCTCAACAGGAGTGTAGCGCAAAGGTTTCTTGGCCCGAACACTTGCTAGAAAACTTTGAAAACCTTGAAAACTTCAACTCTTTTTGAAAATGAAGAAATGGTTTGAATGATGACGGCTTTAGGCTTTTTATACCCTTTGAAAAAATAAAAATGAAAACCCACCTTACTAATGTTTATTTTTGGTCCTTTATCTCCTTTGTTAATATTTCCTTTTTCCTTTTGTAGGTGGTGTTTTAAGCAACAAAGTGACCTTTGTGGGTGATCTTTTAAAAGGTGATTTCATTCTTTCTTTGGCCACTGATTTGTTGGAAGCATGATGACTATGTCCTGTACAACAACCTTAGCCTTTTTGGTCAATTTTATCATTACCTTCATTTGGCCATTTCTGTTTGCTGGTGGTGTTATAAGAGCAATGTTTTTGATCCTTACACTTCCTTTGCAGTTTGGCACTTTTAAACCCTCAGAAGTAGCACTTAGGATATATTTGATTTCTTATTTGACTTTTAGCTTCTTTCTCTCCTTTTGTGATTATTTTTTAGACCTGTGATTGTGCTTGAGGAGCTCAAGCAACCTTCACACTAATACTCTCCAAAACTTGTCCTTTACTGTAGTGAAGACTGTTGTTTTGACAAGCCATAGAGGTGACCATCTGACATCATCCTTGAAAACTGTGTTTTCCATCATTAAGGAGGTCTCTCAGAATAAATATTCAATTTAGGTTATTTGATGGTGTTACATCTTTGTTTTTGTGATATCTTGCATGGATCCCTTATTGGGCAATGCCTATTGTTCCAATTAGTTACAACACCACTGATACTCTTCATAATTTTATCCCTTTGGTTGTAGTGACAAATAAAAAACCTCTTCTATCTTATTTCAACCATGGGGGCCTTCCTTCACATGTCTTTTGAAAACCTTTTGTCACACTGATGGAGTATAATGACCTTTAGGTCACCTTTGCCTACCTTTCTAGATTTCTAGCTTTCAAAGGCCTTTTTCCTTTCCTTGTTTATCATTCCTAGAAATTTTAGTTTTGTGTTTTATGGTGCTGATGCATCTCTATCCATTTAACCTTTTGACATGGACCTCTTGTTGTTTAACACCTTACAAACAATTGGTCATGAAACCACTGATACTCTTTGTAAAATTAGGCATGTTGTTTCTCTTCTGATGTAGATGTCATTGGTGAGTTAGGCTTCTCACTTTGCATTTGTTCTGTTGATAACCATTATAAAGAATTCCTGTAGAAATGCTTTAACATGGGAAAACTATCCTTTTGTGGACTCTATGCTCTGATCTAGGAGGTATTTCCTTGAAAGTATTTTGACACACTTTGGACATTCATGAGCTCACCTTCCTTTCATTTGATTTTACCTTTGAGCGCATGCGAAAATAGTGAGTTTTTTAGGAAATCAAAACAATGCATAACCTAGGAGACCATATAATGGCCTATTGGGATATCTTTTGGATTAGGTGTTTGGTTGAAAACTTGAATCAGGGTTTGGAGATGTAAGCAGGGTTTTGACAACTCTTTATGCATTGTCATCAAAGAAACTGAAATCTTTGATTTATCTAAAAAGCTTAGAAATGGAATTTAAAATCACCATTGCTTGAGGCACTTGGTGAGTAGGGGAAAAGGTTTGGGCTACTTGGTAAACCAAGGTGTAAAGTTAGAAGGTTTATACAATCAGAAATAGAGTGGTAAAGTTAGAGGTGGCAAACATAATGAGAATGAGGGACATAAGTCTATGATTTGGTCTTCGGGGAGTGACATATTGGCCATGCTTTGATAGAGTAGTAGAATAGTGAAAATTTAATTCTAAGGATAATGAAGGCAATGAGATTTCTAGAACTCTCGAGATTCTTGAATTTTGTTTCTAGAAATCTAGGACAAGCATTTAGTCATCTAAATAGGTAAAAATTACTAATGACTAACACTAGGAATGATATATTCCATGGACATAATGGCCTCCTTTCCATAAACCATCCGAAATGGTGTTTTCTCAGTCAATTTCTTGTACATGGTCTGATAGTCCAAAAGGACTGATGGGATGCGCACATCCCAATCGCTTCGATTGAAATTACAGATCTTGGTTAGCACCTGTTCCAAAATTTTATTAAAAGATTCTGTAGTTCCATTTGTTTTCGGGTGATATGGGGTACTTTTTCATGGTGGATTCGAAACTCCTCAGTCAAAGCTTGTATTGTTTCATTAATGAAATGCATACCTCTGTCGCTCATAAAGATATTCCGACAACCAAACCTGGTTAGAATACGCTCAAAAATAAAATTTTCACCGGTATCTATAGTACAATCCTTCACAGTTTTCTCTTCTTCCCATCTCGTTACATAATTAGTCGCAGTGACGATGTAGCTGGCACCTCTCTTCTTACCTGGTGGGTTGATGGGCCCAATGAAGTCTATTGCCCATTTATCAAACACCTAGAGTGCCATTTGTGGTTGTCAGGGAATTTCATCCCTACGCGATAGTCTTCATGTCATTTGGAAACTGTTGCAGGCTTTGCAATAGTCGTGAGAATCACTATGTAGTGTGGGTCACCATAGCCCAACTCTTAAGATCTTCTGTGCCATTTCCTTTCCTGCGTAGTGACCTCCTGCTATGCCTCCATGGGATTTTGCTCAAATGGTTTTTCTTTCATGCTCCAGTATGTATCTTCGCAGAAACTCATTAGCTCCTAGCTTATACAAGAGGCCTGCGATGATGGTAAAGTCAGTTGCACGAGTTACAAGCTCTTTTTTATGTTGTACCAAATATTCTGCAGGTGCCATCCCCGTAGTTAAGAATTGAATAATATTGGAAAATTTCTCATCAACAACCTTAATAGAAAATAGCTACGCATCGAGCAATCCTTCCTCTAGGTTGGTTGGTCATTCACCACTCTCGAATTGGGACAAGTGGTCTGGTCCAACATTCAATTTCCCAGGCTTCATAATTATCTCAAATTCATATTCTTCAAATAGCAGTAACTATTGGCAAATCTCCCCCCCCCCCCCCCCAACACAAGCTTATTGACGAGGTACTTAAAAGTTGAGTGATCTGTGAACATCTTGAAGTTCCCTCCCAAACGATAATGATGGTATTTCTACAAGGCATACACCATTTCCAGCCCTTCGCGTTCCATAGTGGAGTAGTTACTCTCCACGCTGGAGATTTTTCTACTAGTAAACGCAACCGAGTGGTCAATGTCCCCCTCCCCAGGCTACGTAAGGACAGATCCTAGGGTGATCCTTGAAGCGTCCACATGGACATGGAAAACCTTCGTCGAGTTCGGAAATATGAGGATAGGTGCAAAGACCATTTTTTCCTTGATTAGCTCAAAAGTATTCTGACACTTCGCGTCCCAAAAAAATGATACGTCCTTCTTTAGTAGATTTTCCATTGGTTTCGTGATCAATGCGTATCCTTGAATAAACTTCCTATAATAGCCTGTGTACCTGAGGATGGAGCACAACTATTTCTTAGTTGTGGGGACTGCTAAATTGATGATAACTGAAACTTTGGCGAGGTCAACCATCAGTCCCTGCCGACAAAATATATGGCCTAACAAGATCCCAAAAGGCACACAGAATATGCACTTCTTAATATTTATGGAAATCTGGTGCTTTCTACAGGCATCCAACATCATGCATAGGTTTGAGACGTGCTTCTTTACCAATCCAAATACTGTGTAATCATCAAAGTATACTTCAAAGAACTTGTGAATGAACTTCTTGAATACTGTGACCACTACCCACGAAAAGATGGCAGGGGAATTTTTTAGCCCAAATGGCATGACGATGTACTGGAAGGATCCCCATTCGGTGGCGAATGTAGTTTTGCTATGATCTTCAGGTGTAATCCTGATCTGATGGTAGCCCAAAATCCCTCAATGAACGAGTATGCTTCCTGCCCTCCCACACTATCAAAGATTTCATCAGAGAATGCCATAGAGTAGGGATCATGTATGTAGGCATCATTCAACTTACACGGGTCGACGCAGATTCTTATTTCTCCTTTAGTATTTTTCTCTTGGAACACCATACGGCTTACCCAATCTAACTATTCTAATAGTCCGATGATACATGCGGCTACCATTTTGTCGATTTCTTCCCTGACTTTATGCTTACACTTTGGGTTCAATCAGTAAGGCCATTGCTTGACATGGCATGCATTTGGTTTTAAAGTGATTCTCATGATCCCTAGGTCCCTTGTAATAACTTTTGGTTCTGAGAATTTCAAAGGAAATAGGTCCTGGTACTCCATAAGAAGTTCTGCAACTTTCGCAACAGTATCGTCATCCTAGTAGTACCCAATTTTAGCTAGCTTAGGTTATTCTTATGCTCCGATGTTGATTTCCTTTAGCTTAAGAGGCTTGGTCACATTGACAGCTTGTAGTGGGGGTCCAAAAACTGCTCATTCGCCCTCTGATTCTGGGAAAGTGATATTTCACGGGTCTTCGTCACATTCCTCCATTGATAGATTGTGACAGTTAGCAATATCTTGCATCTAGGTATCCCAAGTTGGTTCCCCATACTCCACATGAGGCCATGATTTATCAAATACTAGGGCATATATGTCTTTCAGGGCTTCTTCCAATTCCTCAGTTCCACCTATCAACCCAAATGTATCCACAAAATCCTCCCTCATGGTCTCCCAGTGGTGGCTGCACTGATGTAGCTCTGCATCCAAATACCATGCAGTGGGATTGGTACCAAGGAATGAATGAATAGGTGGACCCATTCATCCCCTGTATTTTGCACCACACCTCCATCCATGCAGAAAAGTGCTTGTGTGGGTCCCCTTGGCCAAGGAAAGTCTCCATGCGTAGGTGAACTGGGGGTTCAAATCATAGGATCATCATCTCACGACATTCCTCCCAATCCTGAAAAAGTCCCCTTATGAGTTTCCCACCACTGCGCAGGGGTCACACTCATGGCTAGGTTAAGCGCCCCCATATTCTTTGTTCCCTTGGGAAGCTCTTTGTGATCTTAATACATCGTAGTGTAGATATGTCGTGCAACTGATTCTGCCAATTTTCAATATCCCCATCGGAGTCAGAGAGGCAATCACTATATTTCTCCTTGCAAAGCACACCATCGGCTGTAGTGTTAATCCAATCCTCATCCTGGGTGGTTAGTTTATAGATATGATCCACTTCGTCTTCTTTGCACATAGGTTTTGTATACTATTCTCCCTCTGTTGGGTCTAGAGAGAATATTACTCTCGTACCCTCATTCTCAAAAACCCTGATCCTTTTCTTCAAGTTGATAATTCCTCCCATGTTTATAACCCAGTCTAGTCCTAGGAGTGCAAGATAAGGGTCAGCATCCTCTATAATCTGAATCACCTCAAAATATGCGTATGTGTTAGCTCCTGCAATATCTACCATAATATTTGATAGTCTCCCAAATGATATGATCTTCTGTTGGTTAGTCATGAATAGCTGTATAGTATATCATTCTAGCTTAGGTTCTCCCATCCTCTGCCACGTTTGTTTGGGCAGGACATTTGCATCAGATCCCAAATCCAGGATGACCTGATCCATTTCATAATCGCCAATATGCACAGTTAGCCGCATTTCCCAACCAGTGTGTTTCTTATGCTTGTAAAGTTTGTGAAAATCATTAACTTATGTTGGAGGGTTAGTTTTTTCTACGCAGTTGTCTATCAGTGCTTGAATATTTTCTACTGCCTTCTGGTTGAATAGAAAATTCATACATGCCTGTAGGAATGGTTTAACTTCTTCATCTGCTTTTAGGTTTTTTGGAGCCTTGGAAGTAGATGCCTCATTCTTGGTAAAGTCTTTGTGAGCTTCTAGGAAGGTTTCTTTCTCCTTCTGTAGGTCCAAGTTTTTCGTTTTGATAGTGGATTTTCGGATAAAGGGTTCAGCTACAGCTCTTTCCTCAACTCCTCCAGTATTTATGTTGTTGCACATAATGACATTAATACTGGGTCCCTCATCACATGGTTCTGCCTTAACCCTTTGTACATTATGCACTGGTGTCTGTTGTTTTTCCTGCATCTTTGCTATCAGTACCAAACAATCTTTGATCAGATGATCCAATTTTATACAATATCTGCAAGATTGTCGTGCGGGGTTCGGACAGTCCCTTGTGAAGTGCCCTACTTCTCCATAATTATAAAAAATCAATTTCCCTCTTCCCTGACCTGTGCTTATGCCTCTAGTAGGGGAGCCTTCTCATCTCGAGGAAGATAGTGGTGATGAAGGGTCAGCCTATACCCTGTACAGGTTTCCTTGGTCTATCATTAAGTTGTATGTCTAGTAGTTGTGTTCGTCATGTCCCACAGATGAGAAAAATAAGCACCATTGTTTCTTCAACTCTATAACATAGGCACCAAGACGAGGGAAGTGGTTGGTATCATGTAGTCCAGCTATGCGGCAGTCAGCACACCATAATGTGCGACCTCTTGGTTACACGGCCTCTTTAGGGTGCAATGGGTTGGGCCCCCTAGCCTGCATGTAGTCTACCAGCAAAGGGCACTGATCATTGGTGTGGCTTGACACCCTACATATTATACACCATATGTCTGGACTAGCTTCTTTTCCTCGCTCCTTTCGTAAATTCTGGATTTCGAGGTGCATTGCCTCTAGTTGTCCCTAGATTTGTTGTACCCTAAACTGGGCATCGTATCTTGGCACAACTTCTAGCTTCATGGAAATCTCCAAGGCTTTATGTTGTGTATAAATTGTTTGCTATCCCATAAGCCCACGCAGGTGAGCTAAGAACATGGCAATGAAACATTCCTTGTGTTTTCTATCCTCATACTTAATTTCCCCATCTCTGATAACCTTCTTTAGTCATTCATCAGCCTTCCATACTGACTCAGTGGGTCCCTGTTTAAATTCTTTCAAGTCAACCACCAATTGAGCGTAGGACTTAAGCTTCCGAAACTCTTGTTTTAAAGCATCCTTGATTTCTTGTATTAACAAATCCGCATGTTGGCCTACGTACCCCATGAACCAATACAATTCCATTCCTTAAAAGGCGAGGGATAGCTACGCCCTTTTTATAGCATTGCTAGCAACATTCTACACAGTCCATACTGATTCTGCTATGAACCAAAATCGATCCATTTCTTCATCTCCCAGACCCTTGAAGGTGGGCAGCTTCATGTGTGTGGCCATATCTTCTTTCGTTAGTGGCAGAGGGGTAAGGGATTTCTTGCCCTTTGTTGGGCCGCTAGTTTTTCATTATTATTACCACTTTTAATACCTATTTCATCCATTTATACCATTCTTTATCACATCATCTATCATAGTTTATCATATAATTCCATCTTATAACCATTTATGCTCTTATGGATAAATATTATTTCCTCTCCTTTATTTTAAATAAATTGATTATTATTAATCATGATTTTATCAATGATGGTTTATTAATATATTTTGTAACATCACTCACCATTTTAGCCTCCAAGACATTTTCCAAATTGAAGATTTGATCTCCAACTCATCATCAAATATTCCAACTTAGAAATTCGCTGGAATAAGAAGTGTCAGTTTTGCGTTGGACATTTTGGGAAAATGGAGAAGAATCTGGAAAATCCGAAACATGGGTTTTGTCTAGAACGGACCAAATTAATTTTTTTAAAGAATGGTTTTCCCAAATTCGGTCCATATTAATAGAAATTGAAGGTTCTCTGAGCATGATTTTCCTAGATTCACTGTTGCAGCCGTTTTCCAAATGATGTGAATTGCAATACCAAATTCAACTTGTTCCTATCGAATGATTGATGGAAATATATTTTCTTGCTGATCAAGTTGTTGGGAACAATCCAATTTTTTTATGAGGGATCACATTTACTGTTTAATTTCTCCTCTTTCTGATTATAAAAGGAGAGCATGTATTGCCATTATGGGGAGATTTTCCCTGTTGTAATTTTCATAATTGTTAATAGACTCTTGTTAATTAAAATAGAGTATGATTTCATGTAAACTCTGATACATATGATTAATACATAAATTCGGTTGCTGTTCCATTATTTGATATTAGAGTAGTTTGGCAGTGCTCCACTAGAGGAAAAGGGCCCAGCCCTGGTGGATCCACTTGCCATCTGTATTATTATCTTTCAATTATAGTTGTGTGATGGTTTGTATTTATTTTCATTACAGTTTCAAGTCTAATAGTTTGTTGTCTTATTGCTTTATAATCTTGGTGTGTTGCATTGTTGAATTGGGTTGCCATTCCTTTCCAATTTAACAAGAATCTTGATCCCTGTATAATTTATCTTGTTATGCTTTAACAGAGCTTCGTTGTTCAGCATCTAGTGTTCCATTCCATTTGTTTTTCATTTCCATTAGATAGAATTTTCTGTTCATTTCTGATTGCTATTCATTTCCATTTGTTGTTCTTTTCTAATAAATAGATTTTTTGTTCATTTCTGTTAACTAGTTTACTATTTATTCCTTTTTGCAAGTGATTGGTTTTGCTTTATAATATTTTGGAGTGAGCTTGTTTATTCCATTTCCATTTCAGCATTGTTAATTTAATTCAGTTATCATTTCCATTTAATTTCTTTAGTGTGGAGTGTAAGATCATAAACTGTAAAGGAAATTGGTGATTGCTACCTAAGTTCTCAGATTGAGGATCTTGTTTATGTTTTATTTCATTTACATCAGTTTCCAGAGGAAAGATTTATTACTACTGCATCCTTGAATGATGATTGTTGACTGAGTGATTATATTTTAGAGCATTTAGTTTCATGTCATTGTAATTATATTTCATTTTCAAGCACCTGTTTACCCTTGTATTTGAAAGATCTATACTACATTTTAAGAAACATTACTCTCTGGGATTATAGTGTGCACATATTGTGTACACTCTTGAAATAAGAGGAATTTCCCGAGTTGATAATTAATGTGGGATAGATAGGAGTTTTAAAAGACACCTTTTAGCAACCAACATTTTGGCACCGTTGCCGGGGAGAGTGTTGCCATTTCACAGAGAGTGATGTATGTATGATGTTTGTTTGCTGTGAAATAATTGGGTATTAAAAACAGAAGGTAAGAACCCGCGTAATGAGCAAGTAAATTTCTTTCTCCTTCGCCATCTTTTCAGCAGAATTTCTAGGAATTTAAGGTAGAAATGAATGTTTGTATTTTTTTTTTGAAAAAAAAATTGTAATTCCACTCGAGTGGTGATGTAAGCACCACCCATTTCACTATCCAATTGACAGGAACATTGGAAGGAGAATCCATAAAGAAACACATGAATAACATCTTCTATTATGGTAAGAAATGGCTTACATTGCAACTTTTGAATTCCCTATTGAAGATCTAGGAGGAGTGACACAAATGCACATAATTCCCCCATTGTCTCTACCAAATTTTCATGGTTTGGAAAACGAAGATCCAGATACATTCTTATTTGAGTTTGAAGTATTTTGTAGAGGATATGATTATTGTACTAATGATCAAAGGTTGAAAGTGTTTCCTCTTACTCTAAAAGGAGCAGCTCTCCGATGGTTCATGAGCCTAGGTGGGAACTGCATCCAAACATGGGAGGACATGAAGAACATATTCTTGAAGAAGTACCAAGACTACTGCAAATCCAATGAATATATTTTCGATATGATACAAGGGGAAGATGAAATCTTGGAGGACTATGTAGAGAAATTTCAATATAACCTTAAAAAATCAAAGCATAAGCATTTGGAAAAAGAGATCTTGAAAAAAATCCTTCTTAAAGGAATCAAAGATGAATTTTTAGAACTCTTAAATCTGATAGGAAAAGGTGATGTTTTTCAGTTATCATATGAAGATTTTTGTGAATTGTGCATAAGGTATGCAAGAGGAATTTCCAAGGCTGGTAATAATTCTAGAGAAGTTTCTTCTTTCTTTTCCAAATTTACTACAAGAACAAGACACATAAGAGCTGAAATCAATGTTTTATTTGAAAATTTTAAATATTATTTTATTAGCTCTCTATATTCACAATTGAATGTTTTTCAGGTTCAGAAAAATCATGAATTTGATGAAGTGTTTTTCCCTCATTACCAAAAGAAGCATCCCATAGATACTCACTCTTCCTTATCTAATTTGGAAGTAGCATATCAAAGAGATGCGAAAGCTGCAACAAGGTCAAAAACATGGAAATCATGGCCTACAGGTATGGTTCAAAACACTTCCTCTCCATTCTCTTACTTGCATAATCCATTATGAAATACTCATATGTTAGGGCAGCCATGCCAATCTCAATATAACCACCACCAATCTTGTCTACAAGTTTGGCACGGTTCATCTTATGATTTCATGACTACTCTCCCTCATCTTGTAACACAAACACACCCCCCATATTCTCCACCAGCTCTTCTACAACATCTTTCTTGCCTATCAAAATCATCCATTCAACCCAATCAACTACATCATCAAAATGATCCATTCCCTACACAATTTCCTGCTCAACTCATTCCACACCCTCACCATAATAAACTAGTACAAAATGCTTACAATGTTGAACTGCAAAATTTTCCCACCCTTTCCACCCATTCTATCTCATATGCACCATTGGAGAAAACTTATACTGAGATTCAGAATGTATCAAATCCAAAAATTGTTGAGGTTATGAAAGAAAATGAGGTTCCTTCTAGCCTGCATCAATAATTTGTTTTAAACACTCAAGAAATCGATGATATGACGGCTATGGGAAATCAAGAAATTAAGGGATAGATTGAAGATTGGTTTCACTCCATTTTTTTGTAGCATCACTCCATGCTTCAACAATTTTTTGCACCATCTTTTCAAGGGAAGTTGACTTCTCATACCCTAATTTTTATTAACATGCAGATTTCAAGTTTGGGTATGTACATACTTGAAGCCTTATTTCAAAAATGGTTACACTGGAAATTATCTTATGCATAATCGTATTCATTTTCCAAATCAGAGTAGGCTAGTGAAAAAATAAAATAAATAAGGAAATAAAATAAACACATTTTTTTATTTTTTTTTGTAAAAATAGTTGTTTTTGTTGCAATGCGCTGTGGAAATCAACATCGATGATAAACATTATAATTTATTTGTGTATGTAGATGCATTATTTTGAAACAAAAATTTTACAAACACTTATATTAATTCTTATCACCAATATGGAAAAATTGCTTGAATATCATATTTTTTTGGCTTGCGGGCTTGATGAAATTTCTGAAAACAGAGTTGGGAAAATCATGTTTTGAGGGACCAAAAGTGAATATTTTAAAAACATATTTCTATCCTAAGTATCCCTTGATGTATAATATTCATCCCAATTTGAATCACTCAATTTTGATTTGAAACGAAAAACATATAACCAAAACATTGACAGGGTGTCTAGTAGGCAGCTCAGGAACATAGTTGGGATAGTCAGTTTTTGGAGGCCTAAATGAATATATTTTTAAAACATGTTTCTATGGTATATTCCTATATGAATATAGTTTACAACACAATTTGAATCACTCAATTTTGATATCGTATGAGGAATTTATGACCAACATACTGACTGCTTATCATAAATCAACACTCTTGAAACTTTGTTTTCTTGGCTGTTCAATAGCATGTTTGACACATAAATTCTTCTTGTCTTCAAATTTTTTTTCTGTTGGAGATAAATAAATGAATCTAATTTCATTTCCAATTTTAATAAGCTTAATCCATCATCAAACTAATAATTTATGCTTGAAATATCAACTATTGGTCTGAGCTGGAAAATCGAAAATGACTCTATTATGCAGGTTGTTTGTTCTAAGAAAATTTAACATACCATTACATGGAATTTTTAAAACATGTTTCTGTTGGAGAATTATCTCTGAATTCAATTTCATTTGGCTTTGGAATCACTCAAATCGGATGAAAAACAAATAATTTATAATCAAAACACTGCTGGTTAGTATTATTTGCCATTGCTCTCCCGCGAGTAATAAATTAATTTTGTTCGTGGATTTGTTTTACAGAGTAACTACTGCTTAGTTTTTATGCATAATTCTTGGATTAGGGGAGCCCGAGAACGTCTCTTTCTCCACTATTTAATGTTTTATTGCAGGTAGACACTCATTTTTTGCAGGTCTTAGCAGAACAAAGAAGGTCAAGTTATGGACAAGCGATTCTTGAAAGAAATTTTAGTGAAACAAGGACATTTCATCTAGTTGATTACCTAAAAATTTCATAATAGAAGAAATGAAGAATTGGTTTCCATTTGAAGATTCATGTCACTGTTGCCATTTTTTTTTTTCAAAAATATCATTTTTTTCCATTGACAGATTGATATTCCTTTAGGAAATAACATCATAGTTGTTGTAACTTAATAAAGTGTTGTTTCTTTTCTGATTTCTTTTATGTTTTTGTGTTTCAGATGTTGATCACTTCAAATTGTAGTTTCTGCTCCATTGGAAATTGCACAATACGGACCCCACCATGCAAGTTTCAATTGCAGAAAGAAATTCTTCGGTAGCACCAATTCTGTAAAAAATTACTTTTTCTTGAAACCTGTACATAAATTTGTCTTTGTATTTGATTGGATTTGCTTGACAATAGATTGTACATTAGTTTTGTTCTTTCCTCTCTTTTTTTTCCTTTATTGTTCCCTCCAGCAATTTGTTCGTGCATTTTCTTTTTTGTTGGGAACAACACTTTTTGTGTGCTTTTATTTTTCATGTTTTTCCTCTTAAGGGACAGCAGTTGTCCCTCTTAAGGAATGGCAATCTTGCATGCTTATATTTGTTTGTTGTTCCTCTTAAGAAACAATGCATTTGTGTGTTTCTTTTTGTTGTTCCTTTCAAAAGGAACAACAGTTTTTTTGTGCCTTTCAAAAGGAACAACACTTTTGCCGCATGTTTTTGCTGTTCCTTTCTGAAGGAATAGCAGTTTTTGCCGCTTGTTTTTGCTGTTCCTTTCCAAAGGAACAACAGTTTTTGTCTCTTGTTTTTGCTGTACCTTTCCAAAGGAACAACAATTTTTGCTGCCCATTTTTTTGTTCCTTTCCAAAGGAACAACATTTTTCTCGCTTGTTTTTGCTATTTCTTTCAAAAGGAACAACATGTTTTTTTGCCAACTTTTTTTGCTGTCCCCTTTCAAAAGGAACAACATTTTCACAGATTGTTCTTGTTGTTCCTCTTAAAGAACAACATTTGTTCCATCTAAGGAAAAACACTTTTTGAGTGCATTTTTCTTGTTTTAGAACAACATTTTGAAGAGTTTCGTGAATTCTTCATGACTCTTTTAAAGTCAAACATACAATTTATGCAAGGACACAAAAATTAGAGGTTACTGGAATCAGCAAATCAAGAGAAACTGTAATTTTTACGAAATTGTTTTGTAGTGATAAGAAAAAGAAATGACACAACCATCTATATCACTTTGTTGTCTTTATTTTCACTAAAATTAATATGATCGGTTATCTTTATCATGTTGGTTCTTCCTTAAATCTTCATAACTCTCTTTGATTTTTATTTATTAAATAAGAATAAGGGCATACTTTCTCTATTGAGATGTTCAGACTTCTTCCACCATCCCTACTCTTAAGGAGTGTTGAGCCATACTCTGTACATAAATAGGGAAGTGCTACATAAAAACAAAAGAAAAAATCTCTATATGATTAATAAAAATTCTATGATATAGAAGATGGAGGATAGGGGGTCTCATCAAGAGCCAACCTACCATGATCATAAGGGAGTAGTGAAGTGGCATTCCCATTATGGCCACCACACCAGGGATATGATCCAATGGACAACTCAAAAAAATAAAAAGTCCTTGGAACAGGAGGTCTCATCACGAGCCGGCCTGCCCACCTTTCACTCCTTCCTGGTGAATGGCATTGTGATTCATATGGTTCCCAAGCTAGCACAATGGCCTCCATCATGACATCACACAACACTTCCCTAGGCAAAAATAAAGGATAATGGTTCCAAGGGTGAGAAAGAAACTTTTTCAAGGTTATAGATACCTGTCGGCAACAAAGCTCTACTAATGGTATTGGAGTCATATTTTTCACAAATCAATAGTAATGACAAACCCTTTTTTTATATCTTTATCTAATATGAAATGAGAGTATGCTCCTAAACCCTTTGTTCGGAACCTCTTATGCATGAAATTTATTTATAAATCGATCATAATGGTTTATGTGGATAATGACCGCATAAGTACCTTTTTCACTTCAGTTGTCCTTTTCCTTTATTTTCGAATCATTACATAAACATTTCCATATCTACTCATGATTTCAAAATATGCATTAATTTCAGTAATGCGATAATTTATTGATCATATCATAAGTATGTCTGCCTTTCCATGCTGTAAAATTGCTATGCAATATGCTACTCTTCTATTTGTCGGTCGAGGGTGACCTATCATCTTTCAGGGGGGGCACAAATGTCTTTTAAATATGCCTGCATGTGGGTCGAATCCCAATATTCATACTACATTTCTACAGAAGTTTTTATGATTGAAATTTTGGCATACATCTTATATGTTGCTCTTCAAAATTAACACTATGGATTCAAGAAAAATGCATGCAGAATCATGATTTGGTTACACGAGAACAACAATTAGGGGGGGGGGGGATTCTATTCGCAGCACAACCACACTATTGCAACTAACAGCAAAGGCTCGCGCAACGCGCGAACATGCACAATTATTCAGACATGATGTACTTGCATGGCTTCCACCTTTTGCATCACTTTCAGTATCTGCTTGACCTACATTAGCTTCAAAAAAGGCCAGTCCCTACATGTCATTCCACATTTTTTTCGGAGGTAACACTTGAGGTAAAATAGCATAATTTTCTGATTTATTATGAATTTAGGAAAATTTCATGAAAATCCATTGAGCATTATTTATCATCATTCCTTCCACATCTTTACCACTTCCCATTTTTCAGAGACATATCATCTTTCAGTTTGGGGGAGTGTTGCTTTCCTTCATTTATTTCTTATGACCATGTTAGTAATATTCTTTATCATCCATTGATATTCTTATTCATTCTCAACACCTCCCTTATTCCATGTTGTTTTACACCTAGCATAGATTTCAAAAGATTGTAGCAACCACCTCTCTTTGTTTTCTAGTATTGCATGAGGACATGCTAATTCTTCAGTTTGGGGGAGGAATTGCTACACATGATGGATGCTTTCTACTTTTTTCTCATTTAAGGCATACAATTTCATTTTTATACAGTGAAGAAATTGATTTGCATATATCCTTAAAACTATGAACTGAATTCTTGTGATTTCTGGATAACAAAGAGGTATCATTAAAATACACAAACCCGGATAATTTCACGCTAAATTAGTTCATAAAATTTCGAAAATTATGCACTATCACCTACAGCCATTTTTTTTATATCTCATGATCCATGCATCAAAACGATCTGATTTTTGAGAAAATGGTTAATGAAGTTTGTTGTTACTTATATCACATTTTTCTGCAACTTCATATACATATAGTTGAACGTCAATTGTAAAAATTGTTACGCCTTCATCAAGATTGCTAAAATTGAATATTCATTATTTGAGGAAAAAATCATTTGTTCCATACATTTCATGAGTTGGGATGAACAATTTTTTTTGCTTGGTTAACACATGGGTTTTGTCTTTGACTTGCATGAGGACATGCAATATATTAAGTTCTAGGTTGCATGAGTATATTCAGTTTGGGGGTATGTCGGGCCACTAGTTTGTCATTATTATTACCACTTTTTAATACCTATTTCATCCATTTCTACCATTCTTTATTACATAATTTATCATGGTTTATCATATAATTCCATCTTATAAATATTTATGCTCTTATGGATAAATATTATTTCCTCTCCTTTATTTTTAATAAATTGATGATTATTATGCATGATTTTATCAATGATGGTTTATTAATATATTTTGTAACATCACTCACCATTTTAGCCTCCAAGACATTTTCCAGATTGCATATTTGATCTCCAGCTCATCGTCAAATATTCCAACTCAAAAATTCGATGGAATAAGAAGAGTCAGTTTTGCGTTGGACATTCTGGGCAAATGGAGAAGAATCTGGAAATCTGAAACATAGGTTGGTCCTGAACAGACCAAATTAACTTTATAAAAGAACGGTTTTCCCAAATTTGGTTTGTATTAAGAGAAATGGAAGGTTCTATGAGGATGATTTTCCCAGATTCACTGCTGCGGTCGTTTTCCAAATGATGTCAATTGCAATACCAAATTTGACTTGTTCCTGTTGAAGGATTGATGGAAATATATTTTCTTACTGATCAAGTTGTTGCGAACAATCCAATTTTTTTATGGGGGATCACATTTACTATTTACTTTCTCCTCTTTCTAATTATAAAAGGAGAGCATCTATTGCCATTATGGGGATATTTTCCCTGTTGTAATTTTCAGAATTGTTCATTGACTCTTGTTAATTAAAACAGAGTATGATTGCTTGTAAACTCTACTACATATGATTAATACATAAATTCGATTGATGTTCCATTATTTGATACTCGAGTAGTTTGACAGTGCTCCACTAGCAGCAAAGGGCCCTGCCCTGGTGGATCCACTTTCCATCTGTATTATTATCTTTAGATTATAGTTGTGTGATGGTTTGTATTTATTTTCATTACAGTTTCAAGTTTAATAGTTTACTGTCTGATTGCTTTATAATCTTGGTGTGTTGCATTGTTGAATTTTGTTGTCGTTCCTTTCCAATTTAACAAGAATCTTGATCCCTGTATAATTTATCTTGTTATGCTTTAACAGAGCTTCGTTGTTCAGCATCTACTGTTCCATTCCATTTTTTGTTCATTTCTATTAACTATTCACTGTTCATTTCTGATTTTTGTTCATTTCCATTTTCTATTCTTTTCTAGTAAATAGATTTGTTGTTCATTTCTGTTAACTAGTTTACTATTTATCCCTTTTTGCAAGTGATTGGTTTTTCTTTAGAATAGTTTGCAGTGAGCTTGTTTATTCCATTTCCATTTCAACATTGTTAATTTAATTCAGTTATCATTTCCATTTAATTGCTTTAGTGTGGAGTGTAAGATCATAAATTGTAAAGGACATTGGTTATTGCTACCTAAGTTCTCAGATTGAGGATCTTGTTTATGTTTTATTTCATTTACATCAGTTGCCAGAGGAAAGAGTTATTACTACTGCATCCTTGACTGATGATTGCTGAGTGAGTGATTAGATTTTAGAGCATTTAGTTTCATGTCATTTTAATTAGATTTCATTTTCAAGCATCCATTTACCCTTGTATTTGAAAGATCTATACTGCATTTTAAGAAACATTACTCTCTAGGATTATAGCATGCACATATTGTGCACACTCTTGAAATAAGAGGAATTTCCTGGGTTGATAATTAATGTGGGATAAATAGGAGTTTTAAAAGGCACCTTTTAGCACCCAACACCCTTACGCTGACTCGACGATGGTGTAGCTGGAGGACTAGTTCCTGCATGCGCATATGGCTCTCTTAAGGGGTTGTAGATGATATATCCCCTTCTCGATTGACTCAGTAGTACTTACCACTTCATGTTGTACTCTCACCCTGATCAGAGGTCATTAATTTGGTGTGGCTGCAAAAAATGCCTTTTTCGCACAATAGTATTTTAATTAGTAGCAACTATGTTCGCAAGAACTTACCTCGAAATCTTTTGAAGAACCTCTGCTCTTCTTCCGAGTAGGATACAAACTGATCGACTAAAAATTCTGTAAAAAATCATCCTAGCACACTATCCACCAAATGATCTACAGTCTGAGTGATTGTGTTGTCAGCCTTATCCAACTTTTGGATCAATTCCAAAGTCCACTATGTAACCTGATCATCTTTCCAACACGTTTGGAATTCTACTAGCCTTGCTATCCACTCTTGTAGCTCGTTGTTCTTCCACTTCTCAGCTGTTATCTTCATGCTACGGTTCTCTTTTATGGAAAATTCCTGAATCTTTTTTTCGAACCAGTCTTCGAGCTCCAATTTCTCAAGTCACCAATGACCTCATGGCATTACCCGATCTCTCTCTCAAAATGCTTCTAGTCCCGGCAACAGAACCATTTGTTGGCTTGAGAGGTCCTAACCTAGGTTCGGATTTAAGGTTTGCCAACAAACCGCTATTTTACTGGCCATTTCGGCAAATACCCACTTTCACAGGCCAAGGTCTCACCTGAAGTAGTATGGGTGGGTGTTGGAACCAAGTTTTCGCACCCTGGGAGGAAGCAAGTAATTAAGGTAGTCTTGTTGAGATCTATCAAGTTCACATAGAAGAAAGCTTATTATCGAGACCTTAACAGTATAACTAGCATGTAACCATAAAAAAAACTACTATTATTAAGTAGATACACCTTCGCATCCACGTGCACATCTGTAATTATCATCATAGAATAACACAATTGTAGCTAATTTATATATCACAGACATAATCACAGCTAACGCAGAGGTACTTCAATAGTAAACGAAACCATTTTAGATAACATAGAGATAATTCAACAGATTATTTGTTCATTAATGTCCAAAACCAGGTTACAAACCCAAGTCATAGCCCGCAAACACAACCAGCCGAGTCCACACACAGCAGGACTAAGGATCTCCCCACACATAGCCAGCAGGAGTCCTTACCCAACACTACCCAAAACATATCTTAATATTTCATATTTTGCATCAATATTTCCTACTTACCTCTAAACTCAAACTATCTATACCATAGCCTGCGCTATCCTATGGTCCACAAACCATGGTTTGTGGACTCTAGGTCTACCCTTTAACCCATTATAATAAATTGGGGGCTTTGAACCACCCCAAAGCCCTTGTGCTAGAATAATTACTACAAAAATATATATCAAAATGTAGCTAGGGGACCCCATTCCAATATAATTGTAGTAATGTTGCGATGACATCCCGTGTCTCTAGTCTCACTAGATCACCGATAAGTATGATCATTCCCTTAGCATGAGAATCTAGTTTGCAGTGGCGTTTCATGAACTTTGATATGTTATTCCATCATAGTAACACCAGATGAATATCTCCCACCACCCCAAGTGGTAGCAAGCCAGTCAAGAAATAAATTTTCTTTATGGTAAACTTGATCTAGTTCTCCTGCACTACAAAGGCCACCTGGTCTGGATTCCAGTAGCTGACTATTCTAGACAGCAAGGGCTCCCCTGCCCTCATCAGTGGGTTCTTAATCAACTTTATAACCTCATACCTCATGGGTGTGCCTCACACCACCTAATCCCCCCGTATCTCAGAACGAAGTGCATCCAAATCTCTCTCTCTCTAGTTGATATTTAACTCTGCCATACCTACACAAACCCAGCATGTTTTTCAGCTTAGAGGAAGAAAAATTGTACCAAAATAATCAAGCCCCAATTCCCAACCACAAAATAGGGCAAACCCACCTTTTCTGCCAACTTGCAGTTTTCCAAACCTGTACCGGCGAGATCGCAGTTTTCCCCTCTAAAAACTGCGAGCTAACTCACAGTATAAGGCCCAGGAAGTGTGATTCGCATGTGAGCAAGGGTAGGGTGTTGTTCCTAGGCTTTGGGCACCTAATCTGAGAATCTAATCCACTGAAAATGAAGAGTAAGGTTAGGCCACCTACCTGTTGATGGATCTCGATTCCAATGGTCGGTTTGTTCGCTACAATCGCTGCAAGATTTAGGGTCTTCTCCTCCTCTCCAATTTCACCACAAATCCACTAGAAAATGAACCAAATTGGAGGGAAATCACCCTATTAAGAGAAAAACACTAATTTTTCTTTCGCCAATTACGACCAAACCGCAGCTCGGTTTGACAAACCATCTACACCATTGGAAATCTCTCATCAAGCTCTAAAATGGGTATCCTTTTATTTTTTGTGATTTGGTACTTCACCCAAAAGCCATTTTTCCAAGAAGGATCACTTGACCGCCTCTCAAAATCATATTTATTCACTTACACTGCTTGTACTTGGGGATCCACTTTGTCTTCATACTTTTCAATGCATGTGTCAATTAGCTTCATGAGTAACCATATTTTTCTCATTCTTTTAGGGTCCCCACTAGGAATATTCTATGTGGCAGCCTCATCGAGTCACCCTTGATCATAGAATTCAAGTTGAGTCACCATCACATTCATGTAGTCTATCCTGAGTCCCTTTGCCTCCTGTTACAGTATTTCATCCATTTTTTCCTTGTACCTCTCTCGTGTCACCCATTTCAGCCTCCAGTCGTACCACCCCCCATCCCCTCAAGAGTCAAGTCAGTCACTGCCAGGTCATCCATGATTTTTATGATTTGACAAGGGAAGTCATCCATCCGCTACTCAGTATCCCACATTCCACCATCATCCCAAGTGTCATTCCATCAATCTCTCTACTATGATCCCTAATGACTTAGTTGGGGATTCTTCATTGCCTCACCTATGACAGACCTCCTTCAGTCAAAATGAGGACATTCATTCCAGAAGACAGGTCTAGAGGGTGGTGTACCTTGGTTCTAGCTTCCATTCTTGTTCGGTGCCTCGAATCAGGAAAAGGGACTCCTCATTTCCCTTTGACTTGATTTTTTCTCATTCTATTAGCTACAGCTCCTTATTGCATGATCGAGATTCATATACTTGATGATTTGGTGATTCAACAAATATTACTAGTGATTCTCGGGTGTGTGTGAGATGTTTCATACCTCATGAGGGGGTGGCCCTTCAGGTAGCCCCCCACATGCCTGAAATACCTCACCCTATGCTACAACCTTAGATGCAACTCCACATATTTGATGGGTTCATCTATAGGCGCTTGCAGTGCCTATAGAATGCATGTATCACTCAAATGATCCATTCATATTTTCAAAGCCCTTTCCTCTTTATCATGACTTCTTTGGTTGTTATTATGTCCCATGTACTAAGATATTATTGTATTCAATATTGGATGTTGTACCAAGCACAGTATGTATGTGGGATCCATTATATTTTTTTGTTGGCCCATTTTTTGCCAGCATACCATGTACTTTATAACTCAATCTCATTTTACTTGGCACACCATTATTATTTGTACTTTTTTATCTTGTTGGTCATAGGTATGCCTCCCCCGCCTTACTGAGAACAGGTACCCAAAAATCAAAGGACACTTATATCATTTGTAGGTCTCGCCCCCTCAAGTTATTTTCCTCTCTCACTTCACTCTATCTATTTATCTCTCTCTCTCTAACTCCCCTTCATTTTCTAGTGATTGTGTTCTTACAACGTACTTCGGTCATATGATTAGCTCCTAACGCTCGCACGTTGGGGGGAAATCTGTTACACCAATTTTTGGTCATATAACCATTTACAATTAGATGGATCAAAGTACACCATGTAAGACCAATTTTACCATAGTAAAATTTCTTTCAGTATAAGAAATAATTTAGTAAACCATATTTTATTAAGTTATTTCTGGTTCAAATAGGAAACCCCATGAGGACTAATTAGATAAACCGTTATTTATTTTATGTTCCTTTAGGAATAATCAATTAAACCACTGTATAAATAATATCCCTAGTCATGTTTAACCCATATGAGAAATAATTAGAGAAATCATTATTTATCTTATTTTTATCTAGGAATAATTAATTAAATCATTATTTAGTTATTATTCCTTGTTAAATTTGACTAAATCACCTGGAAATAATTAAAAAAACCATTATTTGTCAAATTATTCCTTAACACCATTCTTGAAATGATAAATAAATCATTTATTTGTTTATTATTTCTAAAAAATGGTATTTAACCAATTTAAATTCCTCCTCCCTCCAACAAAATATAATAAAATATTCTAAGAAATTATTTCTAGATCTTGTTTAAGAATATTTTATTATTCACCATTATCGAGGCTAACTTAATATTTTTTTATAAATAGGACGGTTTTCCATTCATTATTCAGTTTGATCACTTTCATAGTCGCGCTTTGATCATTATCATTGTTGCTACTATTTTCGTGCTTCTTGAGCTCCCATAGAGTTGAACACGTCTTGGTTTTTCTACACCATTGAGAGAGAGAAACTTTTGGATCTGAAGCATTGAGGACAACCAAGAACCCATCCCATTGAGGGGAACTGGTAACATCATTCTTTTTTCCCTTCCTAGGTGTTAAAGCATATAAAATTATTTATGTATATTTTCTTTTCCATTGGATATTTGGAGGTTATTCTTATTCCTTTTTACTGTTTAAATTCTTTTACTACATATATCTCGATTTTTGTTGCATTTGTTCAACTATATATTGCATATCTAAGGAAGTGAAGAAGCCATCTTTTTTGTTATAAATTTTGTCACACACAACTTAAGTGATCTCTTTTCGTACACTTGCGTCAAGAATTTATGCTAAAATAGTGCTCCCTCTGAAATCTTCTGTCAGTGCACTCCAAGCCAAGATCAAAGAGTAGGCACCTTAGTGACTTGGGACGAGTCACATGTTTTTGTTGGGGGCCTATTGGAGTCAGGTCCCCTGGGGCACACTTTTTGTTGTAATTTTGTATAATTTTGTATATACGCATTGCGCGAATGAGTCAAGGGGATTTGGGGAGTGTCAAAGTCCCCAATTTTGATGTAAATGGGTTTAAGGGTAAACTGTGGGCCTCAAACCATGGTTTGAGACCATAGTATCTACACGCGGAAATAATATAAATAGATAGATCAAGTACAGTTCAAGTAATGTAATTTTTTGGATCTAATGTAATGAGAAACCAGCTCCAAAAATAGAAGAAAAGAGATATCAATGCCTTAGAAATAAGCCACTTCAAGGGGGAAACCTCCAATACATTACATGAATGAAAAATTCTAGGATGATACAAATGACAAAACCTCCTTTCTATATATAGGAGTCCATGGGGCCACAATGTAACCCTAGCCGACCTAACAATAATAATGTAAGGGCGCAATTATAACAATATCGGGGTTACGGGGGTACAACAATAACAATAAGGGGGGCTACACTAACATAATAAGGGACTACATTATTAATATAGGGACTTAACATGCCCCTCTCCTTCAAACAAGTGTCGTCCTCAACGCTTGATTATTTCTTGATTCTTTTGTATAAAATTCTCATCCTCCCATGTGGAATCTTCTACAGAAAAGTTCTTCCACTTGTTGAGATACTCTAAAATTGATCGTACTTTTTGATTTCTTGTTTCTGTGGCTGCTTCCTAAATTCTTTCGATGTGATGTTGATGTTCTCGTTGTTTCATTAGATTATGCACCAAAGTTAGGTTATCCTTTGAGAGTTGGAGAACTTATTGTTGATGCTCAATTTGATCTTCCACTAATTTATCATCCATATTAGCTATTATTTGATCCTTAAAATCATCCAACGTAGCCTCCATTTATGCTCTTAAACCATCTATGTCATCTTCGGTTTCTCTTTGTAAGATCGAAACTTGTTGCACTTGGTACCGTAATTTTGATATCTCATACTGTAATTCTTCCTCTTCATGCATCATAGTATAGCTTTTTGAGGGCTTAATGGGTATGGAATTAATTTTTGGAGAAATTATACAACCCAATACTGATAAAAATTCTAAAATATGCCCTTGTAATCACTTCAAACTTCTTTTTCAAACAAACATTATGGAATTTTAAAAACCAAATACACACCTTTTTGTTGCTTTTGAGAAGCTCGATATTGAAACTGAATTATCTATGTTATTTTAGATCCTTAATAACTGAAATTTGGCCCTAAAGTATCCCTCTAAATATTCTTTTGAATGCCATAGGTCTGACCTGATTTGGATTCTTGAAGACAAAGTTGCGCCCAATCTCCTACGATGACCTAATTATGGACTAGTTCAGTAGAGGGAACTTGTACGACTTGCCCCGTGTCACTATTTCTTCCTTAAAATATAAAATTGATAGAAATGAAACTACAGTCTATTTATTTATAGAATCATTTTACATAACTCCAACCCGATGCTTAGAGAGAGAGTTATGAATATTTTCCCACGATCATCTCTTTGAGATGAAATTTGGGAGCCTACAAAACACTTAACTTCCACAGACAATATCTCCAAAAATACTTCGAACCAAGATCTGAAAGTTTGTGATGATGTTCCTCAGGATTTTGGCTTCGCACAATAAAAATTTCAGCTTCTGAACCTTCTTAGCAAAAATTTTATAGCGAAAATTCCACGATGACTTGTTTGGAGCAGCGAAACCCTAGAATCCAAAGCTCTGATACCAAATGTTGTGAAACCAGCTCCAAAAATAGAAGAAAAGAGATATCAACGCCTTAGAAATAAGCCACTTTGAGGGGAAAACCTCCAATACATTCATGAATGAAAAATTCTTGGATGATACAAGTGACAAAATCTCCTTTCTATATATAAGAGTCCATGGGGCCACAATGTAATCCTAGTGGGGCCACAATGTAACCCTAGCCGGCCTAAAAATAATAATGTAAGGGAACAATTATAACAATATGGGGGTTATAGGGGTACAAAAATAACAATAAGGGGGGCTACACTAACATAATAAGGGACTACACTATTAATATAGGGACTTAACATGCCCCTCTCCTTCAAACAAGTGTTGTCCTCAACGCTTGATTATTTATTGATGCTTCTGTATAAAATTCTCATCCTCCCATGTGGAATCCTCTATAGAAAAGTTCTTCCACTTGCTGAGATACTCTGAAGTTGATCGTACTTGTCGATTTCTTGTTTTTGTGGGTTCTTCATAACTTCTTTCAATGTGATGTTGATCTTCTTGTTGTTTCATTAGATTCTGCACCAAAGTTAGGTTATCCTTTGAGAGTTGGAGAACTTGTCGTTGATTCTCGATTTGATCTTCCACTAATTTATCATCCATATTAGCTATTATTTGATCCTTCAAACCATCCAAATTAGCCTCCATTTCTTCTTTTAAACCATCTATGTCATCTTTGGTTGCTCTTCGTAAGATCAAAACTTGTTGCACTTGGTACCATAATTTTGATATCTCATACTGTAATTCTTCCTCTTCATGCGTCATAGTATAGCTTTTTGAGGGCTTAATGGGTATGGAATTATTTTTTGAAGGAATTATACAACCAAATACTGATAAAAATTCTAAAATATTCCTTTTGAATCACTTCAAATTTCTTTTTCAAACAAACGTTATACAATTTTAACAACCAAATACACACCTTTTTGTTGCTTTGGAGAAGCTCGATATTGAAACTGAATTATATATGTTATTTCAGATCCTCAATAACTAAAATTTGGTCCTAAATTAGCCCTCTAAATCTTATTTTTAATGCCAGAAGTCTGACCTAATTTGGATTCTTGAAGGCAAAGTTGCGCCCAATCTCCTACGATGACCTAATTATGGATTGGTTCAGTAGAGCGAACTTGTACGACTTTCCCTATGTCACTGTTTCTTCCTTCAACTATGAAATTGATAGATAGGAAACTATAGTTCGTGTAATTGTAGAAGCATTTTAAAGAATTCCAATCCGATTCTCAGAGAGGCAGTTATGAATATTTTGCCACGATCACCACTTTGAGATGAAATTCTAGAGCCTACAAAAGACTTAACTTCCACAAACCATATCTCCAAACTATTTCGAACCAAGATCTGAAATTTTGCGATGTTGGTCCTTAGGATTTTGGCTTCGCACACTAAATTTTTTAGCTTCTGAACCTTCTTAGAAAAAAATTTATAGCGAAAATTCCATGATGACCTGTTTGGAGTAGCGAAACCCTAGAATCCAAAGCTTTGATACCAAATGTTGTGAAACCAGCTACAAAAATAGAAGAAAAGAGATATCAACGCCTTATAAATAAGCAACTTCGAGGGGAAAACCTCCAATACATTACATGAATGAAAAATTCTTGGATGATACAAATTAAAAAACCTCCTTTTTATATATAGGAGTCCATGGGGCCACAATGTAATCCTAGTGGGGCCACAATGTAACCCTAGCCGACCTAACAATAATAATGTAAGGGCACAATTATAACAATATGGGGTTACAAGGGTATAAAAGTAAAAATAAGGGGTGCTACACTAACATAATAAGGGACTACACTATTAATATAGGGACTTAAAAATTTTTGTGCGTCTATAATACATTGTGAAGGTTTTTTTCTGGGTTGGGTTGAAAGGCTCTTGCTAGCTGTGTGCGTGGAGACCTAGACCTAGCTGTGTGAAGACTGTGCTGGTTGTGTGCATGGAAGGGTTATTGAAGGGAAAGTATGATATGTATTGAAAGGATCTGAAGTTAATATAAAGGATAGATTTTGGTGAATTTATTATGTTATGAATCTGAGTTATTGATTTTTTTTGTTATGTTAAGATCGCATCGTTTTCTGTTGCGTATTACATGAGTATATTTGTTATGATTGGTTATGCATATTGATGGTTGATAAATATCGTTAAGTAATTGCACATTTTTAGATATGGATCTAGTTCTATTATACTTTATATTCTCTAAAGTGATCTACAAACTTTGTTTTATTCTTTTATGGATTGCGCACATTTTGTGATTTTTCCTTATTCTGTTGTGCGCATCTATTTATAATTCATACAATTTTTCATTTGATTTTCTTAGGGCCACTTCATTATTTTCTCCCTCAGGGTGTGGAAACCTAGTTCCAGCACCCCGCCATACTACTTCAGGTGAGACTTTGATCTGTGCAAGTAGGTCATTGTTGAAAGGGCCAGTAATTGGGGGGTTTGTTGGTTTATCCATAAACTGGGAATCTGGGTCAGGACCACTCAAGCTAACAAGACCCCTCAAGCCAACACCAATCGAGTTCGAAACTTCCACATTCCACCCAACCATAAATTGGCTCATCCAAATGTCTCTTCATCCAATCGCCCCCATGCCATAGTCCAAGCATGAATGTGGGATCTCATGGGATAAACCAATCTAGACACAACCAAGTGGATCCAGAGGTTAAAACCTCCACTCTATCCATACTATGATCACACCTAAACCGATGTCGAGATCACAAAACCAAACCAAGCTTGGATACCTTATAATTCTATAATATCCCAAAAATTTAGCCTTCAACTACATGGAATATTATAGTTTGTTTTATCACTAGGTACGTGAATAAGTGGGTGGGGAGGCCCATAAATCTCCTTAGAAGGAATAATAACACTCCTAATGTGAAAGGAGGAAGAATAAGCAACTGGATTAAGCACCTTTGGGTGTGAATTGGAGGGGATACATGTTGAATAGGTCAACTTTGACCAAATCAACAACGATATCATGGAGGAGTGGCATTTATGATAAGACAATGCAGTTTTAGTGGAGGACAACTTGCATGAGCTTGGTGGAATTTGTGGATGGGACCCAGTGTGAGAAGGCTCACACACTATATATGGAGGGGATGGCAGCCATTATTATTCATGTTTTCATATTATTACTTGATGTTGGTCTGTTTATACTTTTCTTCCTTTAGCTAAGTTAGCAGGGTTGTTGTGATGTTTGTCACAAGGGTGCTCTTGATCGGGAATCCCTACCTCATCCTTGGGGAAGGAGAGATTCATTAGGCTAAATTAACTCATTCCGACATTATGGCCAAGCTACCTCCTTCAACTACAACGCAATTTCTGTTTAGAGTTGGATTGTGTTGTAGGATGCAGCAAAGGAGGATCACATAGAGCCAATTCTAGGCTTGTTTTTCAGTGGAGAGGTAGCCTATCCATTGGAGGATTAACAAGGAGGGCTCCTGGGCATATTTATATTTTTTTTCATTATCCCAACCATCTACCATCCCTCACAGTGAAATTACAAAATAGATTTACATTATTTTACAGGCAGTTGCTGGGAGGGTTCATTGAGCTCATCAGCAGGGTCTATTTCTGAATGGAGGGATCAGACTTCTATTCAGAAATACCATTGGAGGAGGACACTATAATTTTAGATATGGCATAGCCTCATTCTATTCAGTTTCAGGTTGTAGTCACATATCAACCCTAGGGTTATTTGTCACATTGTATATTTTTCTAGGTATTTCTACCAATCTTTTCTGGGTTGCCTAGAAATCATGTATTAGAGCCCATAACTTCTTTTCTGGGCATTTCTTTTGTATCTATCAGCCATATTATATTCATGTATGATTACAGCAACAACTACACTGATATAGAAAACACTATCACTACTTTCGGACATTCTATACAGTAGCAGCAATTCATGTGCTTATTGATATGATCATTGGAGGCTTGTTCTTATTGCCTGAGTGGCTTGAACCTCAAGCTTTTCTTGTATATTGTTGCTAATATTTTAATACAATTATGGCTACATATTGATCCCTCTTATGACATGTTCAGAACTGTTGTTTTTTACATTATTATGTCTTGTATTTTTGCTATTTCCATTTTATAATATTACAATGGTATCAGAGCATAATATTGGCTCAACCTATGCATTCAAGACATTATGCCATTAGGAGGATACGATTCTGAAAAAAAAGAGAAGTTTTATAGAAGAAAAAAAGGCATGACTCCATTATTTGGAGAAATGAAGGAAGAAAGGCTCTCCCAGCTCCTTTTTCAAACTATTAAAAATATCAAGAAAAAAATCAAGGAGATGAAAAGGGAGAGGTGTAGAAAATTTGCAAGAGGGTTTGAAAGTGAAGCAAGCCCTAGATATTCACATGATGGGTGTCAACATTCAGCCACACATGCAAATCCATGGTGCAATTTATTTCCCACATTCACTGCAAGAGAAATGGAGGAAGAAGATGCACCATGGGAGGAGACCTTGAGTGACTATCTTGAGGAGTATGAGTCTCAATCTTGGAGTTTCAAAGAGCACTTGGACTTCCAAGGATTTTTCCAACTCAAGGAAGACAGAAGATCCAACAACCATGACAGAAGCAAGAGAGGTAGAATCTTTCTACCTAACTTTTATGGATCATCAAAGTGCACAGCCAAGGCTTGGGTGAAGGAGCTAGATTCCTATTTTCAGCTACACCAAGTTTCAGAAAAGGAGGCCATTAGAGTAGCAGCACTGCACCTTAAAGGTATGGCCCATGATAGGTGGTTTTATAGTTCTGCTTCATTTCATCATGCAAGTGTAAATACTTATGCAGGGTCACTTAGAAAATAGTGAAAATATTTGATATTAAACATTGTGAAACATCTTTTGTTGAACCCAAAAATTCAAAACCTTTGCATGAGTTGGAGGGATCTATTTCAGCAACTAAACTCCATATTTATATTGAAGGGGATAAAAACATGCATAATACCTTTCCAAGGGAAAGATACCCACTTCTTGAAGATCCCTCTTCTATAGACGAAGACATGGAGATTCCTCCTTCAAGGGAAGACCAAGATCTAGGGTCTCTAATTGATGATTAGTCATTCTCAAATATTGATTAACATGATGAGAAAAGGAGAGCTAACAACATTGTACCATCAGGAGAGGATCCATCACCACATGAAGGTGGAAAGGGAGCCATTGCTTACATTAGAGGAGCCCTTGTGACTTTGTAAGGAGTTCCAAATGATCTAACATGTGGGAACCAAACCACAATCCCAGAGCAGCATGTATCCGTTTTTGTGGATGGTGAGATGGAAGGAGAAGAAGAAAAGAAGGATCAGCATCAAGGGATGAGGAGCATTCACCCTTATCTATTTTGGAAGGTTTTTTCATAGAATAAGGAGATTGTATTGCATTGTGAAAGGAGGGACAAATCAATCCACTCATATATATAGTCCGCTTTAGATCTTGTTGTCTCACTACATGGGGGCATTCCACTTGGGAGGCCACCAAATCTAGAGTTGGTGGGAGACATCTTACAATTTTTTTCACCACTCTTAGAACCTGAAAGGGTGGATAATTTGGAAGGGTCTAGTACAGCACAAAGAGTCTGGGATACACTCAAGTAGGAGGGACACATTCTCACATTTTCAGCATTACCCACTTTCACTACATACTCTGCGTTGACAAAAATTTCTGCAGTGATGGAGGGTCGCACCACCATGGTGCATGGAGACCACTCCATGGATCTGGAGAAACAGAGGGTACTTTTCTTGAGGAAGGAATCCTCCACATATTGGAGCACATGGAGGCCACTCATGCTTACATTGGCCAAGATCAGGAGGTTCTTTTTTGATGGTAGCTTCTCATGGGAGGCCAACTTCCAAAGGTCACCACTTCTACTTGAGCATGAGACGCTGCATGATGGGCATATAATTACATTGGAGGATGACTTTGGCATGAGGGATGTCAAAGGAAAATAAAACAACATGTGGGGATCTTCACATTTTAGATCTTCAGCGCTGTCTCTTAGGAGGCTTGATCTGTATTGGAGATCTCAACTATTGGTAGAGTACTCCAAGGATCTTGGTGATTGCATGATTCTTGATGACCCAAAGGGAGATGATAGATACATGGTGGATGATTGGGTCATCTATTCTTATGGTAGAGTCTTGTTGACTACAGCTTCTAAGCTCAAAGAGAAGTTGTTACATGTAGCACTTGTGTACTTTCTTTCCACGCACCTTGATGCATATCATTCATTGATGGAGTTCACTTCAGAGGGCATACAATAGGATGTATATTATCATATGGAGAGATGCATATCCCAAATGATGATGGAGAGGTTGTCAAAACCACTTCCCTACTCATTGAGATTGAGGGAGAGCTTTCAGTTGAACCATTTCAACTCAATGACCGAGGTACATAGTAGAGGATGTACATTTATGCATTATGATTTGTACTCTTTTAATTTTTGTGAGTAGCCTATTGTACCAAGGGGGATCATTCCTTCTTTTATATTTTATTGTGATGTACTTGAGGCCATTTACAGCATTGATTTTGGCCATTCTATTGGTGGTTTGTGGGAAATGACACATGATTCAAGGTGTGCACTATTGGCACCAAATTTTATTTTTATGATCCCATTTTGTAGGATTATTGTGGCAGAAAACAAGTGGCTAAAAAGACACTTTTTATACTTTTTTTTGAGGTAGGTAGGGGATGCACTGCACAGGTTCCATATGTGGAACTATGATCCACCTCCCGGTTGTCATGTGGAAACTTTTTTTTTTTTTTTTTTGCTTCCATATATTGATGATGTTCTTGTTGGGAGGATGGCACAAGAGTTGGAGGTGCCCATTGGGAGTATGATTCTCCATACTTCATATGTTGCATGTTTTAGGAGAAACAATGGGAAAACCATGATTTCCACACTACATCTCTTGTCTTCATGTGGGAGGAGCCATTTGGAGAACTTGAGTTCTTGGGAGAGGCACTTCATGGGTGTTTTGATTGGTGGGGTAACTTGGGGCATTCTTGGAGACCATCATATTTCATCCCAATATTAGTAGAAGCCCCATACATACCATAAATGGAGAGAGAAGCAACATGGGTGGAAAAATCTAATCTCTCCATGCAACCCCAATACATTGCATGAACCGGGGGTTGAGGATTTCTTTGATGAGCTACCTAGAATGGCTCATTTCATTTGGATAATAGCATGGGTATGGGAGTCTCTCATTGGGAATGATATCCCCTATGTTTTTAATCACTCATACCTTGAGGAGGCCATTGGAAAATAGGAAGGTTTCCACTTACACCTTGCACTTTCTCATGATGTGAGCCATGTGGGGTTGCATACTTGGGAGGAACCATTGAAGGGAAGATTTATTGCAGATTATTTTGAGCAGTGGTATGGAATATTTATGAGGAGGACACAATAGGAAGAGGGGAGGAATTTTTCTCCACCTTTACAGTTGCTTGAGGACAAGAAGCATTTTCGAGGGGAGGACTATAATATCCTAAAAATTTAGCCTTCAGCTAAATGGAATATTATAGTTTTTTTTATCACTAGGTACGTGAATAAGTGGGTGGGGAGGCCCATAAATCTCTTTATAAGGAATAATAACACTCCTAATGTGAAAGGAGGAAGAATAATCAGATGGATTAAACACCTTTGGGTTTGAATTGGAGGGGATACATGTTGAATAGGTCAACTTTGACCAAATCAACAACATTGTCATGGAGGAGTGGCATTTATGATAAGACAACGTAGTTTTAGTGGAGGAAAAATTGCATGACCTTGGTGGTATTGTGGATGGGACCCAATGTGAGAAGGCTCACACATTATATATGGAGGGGATGGTAGCCATTCTTATTCATTTTTTGATATTATTATTTTATATTGGTCTGTTTAGACTTTGCTTCCTTTATCTGTTTAGCGGGGTTGCTGTGTTGTTTAGCACAAGGTTGTTCCTGATCGGGAATCCCTACCTCATTCTCAAGGAAGGAGAGGTTAATTGGGCTTCATTTCCTCATTCCAGCATTCTGGTGAAGCTACCTCCTTTAGCTACAGCGTGGTTTCTATTTAAAGCTAGGTTGTGTTGCAGCATTCAACAACGAAGGATCACATACATTCAATTCTGGGCTTGTTTTTCAGTGGAGAGGTAGCCTATCCATTGGAGGATCAGCAAGGAGGGCTCCTGGGAATATTTATATATTTTTTTCATTAGGCCAACCATCTACCATCCCTCACAACATAGTTACAAACCAGATCTGCGTTACTTTAGAGGCAGTTGCTAAGAGGGTTCATTGAGCTCTTCAGGAGGGTCTATTTCTGAATGGAGGGATCAACCTTATATTGAGAAATACCATTGGAGAAGGAAATTATCATTTTAGATCTATCATAGCCTCATTCTATTTAGTTCCCGGTTGTAGTGACATATCAACCCTAGGGTTATTTTTCACATTATGTATTTTTCTTGGTATTTCTAGCAAAATTTTCTAGGTTGGCTAGAAATCATTATTACAGCCCATAACTTATTTTATGGGAATTTATTTTGTATCTATCAGCCATATTACATTCATGTATGATTACAGAAGCAACTACGTTGATATAGACAGCATTGTCACTTCTTTCTGGCATTCTATACAGTAGCAGCAACTCATGTGCTTATTGATATGATCATTGGAGGCTTGTTCTTATTTCTTGAGTGGCTTGACCCTCAAGGTATTTTTGCATATTGTTGCTTATATTTTAATAAAATTATGGCTGCATATTGATCCCTCTTATGACATGTTCAAAATTTCTTTGTTTTACATTATTATGTCTTGTATTGCTATTATTTCCATTTTGGAATATTACAAATTCCTTCACCATCCTTGATGAAATTTCCTGTCTCCACCCTCAGGCTTTACCATGTATCTCTCCATTACCGGTCAAGGGATTCTTATGCCTTTCAAAAATTTTCTGAAACCACCTCACCACATATTCCAAAACCATATGGAAATCCAAAGCTCAAAACTGAGAACAATCCCATCACACCATGGCTATCTGGAAATGGAAAGGATAGGATAAAATATATTGTTGAAACCCAAAAAAATCCATGCTAATGACATCAAAAGAACCATGTACCAACATGCACATACCATGCATGTCAAAAATAGATAGGAAATCACACATGCAATCTATTACTTGCAATTATTCCCATTGAATTTTCTTGGTCATTTCCTTCCTTTGCTTTCCTTGTATTTCTTTGGTTTTCATTTTCTTTCCCTTCTTTTCCTTTCCTTTCTCTTCCCTTCCTTGTCTGCTTTCTTTCTCCCCTTTGAGACTATTTCTAACACTAAACTGACAAAAGGCTACCAACTAATGTTGTGAGGTATTTTTATCGATGAGGCCTCTAATTTCTTCAATTTTCCATTATTTTCCTTCATTTTCCTCACTCACATGAAACCTGTGACCTTTTACCTTCCTTTTATCCTAATTTCCACTATTTTCATAAATAATGTGCCAAAAATACTTTTCACCTTTACAAATCCTTAGTCATTGCCTTTGCCAATTTCCCTTATCCATAACACATCAAGTGATGCCCACGAGGATACTTTTCCCAACATTCAACTTGGAATAAGTGTCCCTTTCCTGATGTCTTGTTTTACATTTATTAACTTTATTACATGATTTTTTAACATGGGGTTATTACAGACCCCTCTCCCTTAGGGGAACACCATCGCCAGTGTTAAACCACACCTATACCCAAAAAAACCACTAAAAAAAAACAATATTACCTATGGAGATTTATAACCTAGCTCATTACAATATTTACAATAACATCTTGCTCAAAAGAAAAACCATCATGAAAAACATGACAACATGACAACCGTAAACTTTATTGGAGATTTATAACTTAGCTCATTGTGATATTTACAATAGAAATCATATATAAATATTTACAAATACAAAAACTCATTTTATTTCACCTAAAAAAATAGAATGATACATAGCATGCATCTAATCAGACATCTCCCATGTATCTTCATCGGGCCAAAAGTGCTTCCACTACACTTTAACATGCTCGAGTTCTCTGTTATGGAGCATGAGATTATTCCACTACAATATGCATTGGAATTCCAACTGGAATTATCCTTCTTTCTCCACCTACAATACGTACCAATCAATAACATGATCAACATCCCTTACATATATTTTAGGCAGTGAAACATGAAAAACGTCATGTACTTTCACTTTCGGAGCCAGTGCAATTATGTAGGCCACTGGTCCAATCCTCTCAAGGATATCAAAAGGCCCACAATATTGTGGTTCCAACTTGTTACATGATCTGAACCTCAAGGATCTCTTCTTGGGATTAATGTGCAAATACACATGCTCCCCAACCTGAAAATCCATAAATGCCCTATGTTGTTTTGCATAAATTTTGTGCCTATAATGTGTTTCCTTTATATTATTCTTTATAAAATTCATTTCTCGTTCCATTTCTACCAACATGTTAGGTCCAATAAGTACCTTGTTCCCTAGATCACTCTAGATTATGGGAGTGTTATAACTCCCCCATACAATGCCTCAAATAGACTCATCCTGAGTGACTCCTAATAACCATTGTTGTGTGAAAAATAAACTAATGGAAGGTACTCCTCCCATCTCCTATGTTGATGCACGACATACATCCTCATCATATCCTCCAATATCTTGTTGACCTTATCTGTTTTTCAATCTATCTATGGATGATAATTTGTTTTGAAGGAAAAATATGTTCCCAGTCTTGCAAACATCTTCTTCCAAATCTTGGAAGTGAACTTCGAATCCTTGTCTGACACAATCTTCTTCGTAACACCATGCAATCTCACAATCTCCATGATGAAGACCAGTGCTACCTCATTGGATGAATAAGTAGTCTTCACTAGAATGAATGGAGCTACCTTTCTCAACCTTTCTATCAAAACCATAATATAATCATTTTTCCTCGATGTCCTTGGAATACCTGTAATGAAATCCCATTTCCACTTTGGTATCAGAATAGGCCGAAGCAACCCACCTATATGCTTACAATCTTCCTTTACATGCTAAAATTCTAAACATCTTGCAACAAACGCTTCCACTTCCTTCGTCATATTTGGCCAATAGTATAAGTTCTTTACCATTGTCAACGTATTCTAATATCCTAGGTGACTTGAATATGTTTTAAATGAAAGTCCCTCAAGGTAAGATTCTTGAGTTCACTGTAATCCGACACATAGATCCTGACCCTAAATATCATCAATTTATCTATTTTAAGATGATAATCCACATCCTAATCACTTATACCATGTTATAAGCTATGCATAATCTCCTTGTACATGTTATCTTATTGTCCTGCCTGTAAGATATGATCTTGTAAATATGTCCCATATGAGCTCATTTTCGCAACATGATTCAATTGTACTTTCCTACTCAAAGCATATGAAACCCTACTCTCCTTTCCCTTAATGTACCTAATCTCATATTCAAACTCACTAAGGGTAGCCAACCATATAGCTTTCCTATAATTCAAATCCGGATAGCCAAACATATATCTTAATCCATTATGATATTTGATCAACAAAAACCTCATGTTAATTTCTCCACATCTTCAAGCCACGAATAATAATTTCCAACTCAATATCACGAGTCACATAATTTTTCTTGTGCTCATTTAGTTTCCTAGACTCATAGCATATGACTTGTCCCTCCTGCAGAAGGACTCCACCAAGCCCTATCTTGCAAGGATTTGTACATAATACAAACTCTTTATCTGTATTTGCAATCTTTAACCCTAGAGCATTGGTAAACAACTATTTCAACTGCTCAAAACCAACTGCACACTCCTCTGTTCTTTCAAATTCTTACCTTTCCTCTATAATGATTTAATAGGATATGCAATGCATGAGAAGTTTATGATGAACCTCTTGTAGTAACCTTCTAAGCCTATGAATAATTTGACTTCCTCCACATTTATAGGAGTTTCTCACTCTATGATAACCTTTATCTTTTCTGGATTTAATTCTATGCCATTATTGGAAAAAACATGTCCCAAGTAGTGTACTTTTGTCTGAAAGAAACTGTACTTGGTAAGATTAGCATACAACTAATTCTCTCTTAGAAATATCTACAATACTACTAGATGCTCAACATGCTCTTACTCATTCTTAGAATATACCAAGACGTCATCAATGAATACAATAACAAACTTGTCTAGATAAGGACGCGACAGACTATTCATCAGACACATTAAAGTAGTTGGAGCATTAGTTAAACTGAATGGAACTAAAACAAACTCATAATTCCATACCTAGTCCTGAAGGAAGTATTGTAGATGTCCTCTTCTTTAACGTGTACGTGATGATATCATGGTCACAGATCAATCTTTTAGAACATTGCTTCTCCCTTCAACTGATAAAAAATGTCATCGATCCTCAACAATGGGTACCTATTCTTGATTGTCACATTGTTCAGCTACCTATAATCAATGCACCATCTATTAGTCCCATCCTTTTCTTCACGAATAATACTAGTGCACCCCAGGGTGATACATTTTTCCTAATGTATCTCTTATCAAACATTTACTTCAACTAAAAATTTAGCTCCGGTAACTCTAGAGTGCTCATCCTGTAAGGTGCCTTTGATGTTGGTGTTTACCCTAGTACAAACTCAATATAAAAGTCTACTTCCTTGTACAAATGAAACTATGGAATATCTACTGGAAAACATCTTGAAAATACTACAATACTAGATACCTCTTGAATATTTATGCATCCTCAACATCCCTGCCCTTGTCACTGGAAATATGAACTACAAACATCATACACCTTTTTCTGCAACTACACTTGTCATGCATAGTTGTGGCCATCCTCGTTGATGTCAGATTCTTATTTCCCTGCAAAATTATATTTTCTCCATTATCATCCAAACACTTAATAGCATTTTCATAGTAATCTACTTCAGTCTTGTGAAGATACAACCACTCCATACCTAAAAGCATATTATATGATCCCAATGGAAGTACATTCAAATGTGTTGTTGTAGGCATACCATTCAACTAAAATGCACAATATCTTAGCCAATGATGAAATCTCTTATTTGTACATGTAGCGAACTGCACCAACCAATACTTTGCAAGCACTTCTTTTCTCAAGCCACACTTATCCACCAGGTTAGGATCAACATAACTATAATTATATTCAGGATCAATAAAAATAGAAACAACTTGATCACAAAACTTACCATCCATATCAATGATAGATGCTTGGTGATCTACATGCATGTTTTCCACATCCGCATAAATATGAGGAATACTATGACCAATAACCCCAATTGTCTACACATCCTAAGCACTATAGATCTAGGGATTACCTGCCTAGTACAATGGAAAATCCTTCTTATGATGATATTTTCCACATATTCAACAATGAAATAGTGCTCTAATATCACCTCTAATATGGGGCTCTCTAGGCTGCGACACATCTCCCTTCTCACATTGAAATTCTTGTAAGGAGAAAAAATTTCTTTCTCACCTGCATCTTGAGGTCTTCCACACTTTGGTGTCCATTTTTCTTTTACCTTATAATTTCCTTTCAAGTCATGCTTAGGCTCAACTTTGCGCTTTTATTTCTCATAACAATGCTTCAACTTTTGAATGTATTATTATAATGATCTAGGCTCATCAAATTCAATATGGTATCTATATGTTGTTGGAAATCCATTGATGAATCTCTTAATCAAATCCTTTTCCTCCTTGAGATATGGATCATACCTCAACAGCTCCAAGAATCTTCTAGTATACTCAACATCTGTCATAGAACCCATATGTATCTCATAAAACTCTTTAGCTCATCATCATAGTACCTCTCTTATAGGTAGCTCTTCTTGAAGATCCTCTCGAATTCATCCCAAATCAAGTATTATTCTTGAATTCCATTGAAATTATTCACATCTTCCCACCACATGTTTACTTTCCCTTTAATACTAAAAGTGGATATCTTGGCTAACTTGGCTATCTTCTACCTCTGACTATGTTCCCTATATCCAACCTGTATCTGAACTGAGATCTACTACCATAGGGTCCATTAATTTTCTCTTTATACTCTTAACTGATTCTCATCTGTCCTTGTTTATGCAACTCTAAAAAGCTATGAAGGATTGCTGCATTAACCTCTACCTACTTCTCCTAATTCATTTCAAGTATTTCCTGAGCCTTAACCAACATATCATTGTCTACTTTGCAACTTCTGATCTTTTTCATCAAGATCCTCAATGTATCTGCTATACCAAGAGAATACTCTTCTACTTGCTTCCCAACTGATATGTAGGAAGTGTCACAGGAAATGTAGTATACCATTTTTCTTGTAATATTGAATTATATTCTTCATGTAAGTATACCATGTCAAATAAACCAAATAGATACCAAAATCAAGTCCATACCTTAGTGATTTTCAGGGGAGGCTTATCTCATATGCAACATCAATCCACATTAGTAGGTACATGTATAATCATAACCATATCCATGTAGTAACATAACATCACAACAACATCATGCATGACCATACCAACTATATACCATGATCCCATGCATGACAGCCATAACCTTCGCAACATCATACATACCCAAAGAAAGAAAATATATGCTCTGATACAACCCTATGGTATCAAATATGACCCAAAGAGAGCATAACCTACACTGATACCACTCTGTAACTCCTGTCCCATATCTACCCACTTTAACCGACCTACCCAGGGTAAATATGAGTTTCATATAACTATGAGAAGACATTTGAGTCTGGAGAAAAAGGAAAGGGTAAGTTCAAGGGAAAAGGAAAGAATAATGCATCCATTAATATGGAGGAAGAAAAAATCACATGCAAACATTGTTCCAAAGATGGAAACAATGAAGATCATTGCTGGCTACTTCATCCAGAAAATATACCTAAGAATTTGAAAAACAAGGAGAAGGAGAAGAAAACTGCAAAAGTACAACATGATTTAGGTTGTGATTCCGGAAATGAAACAAAGATCACAACACTGGGTTTGAAAGGTAAGGAAATATAGAGTACTATTTCTTCAAGTTGTCTAAATGATACTCGAGATGAAGAAAAAAGAATTGAGCTTTTCCATATTAGAGTTGTTTCAAAACATACCAAGATAGACACACTGTTTGATAGTGGTTCACAAGAAAATATTGTTTCAAAAGAAATTGTTAGGAAGTTAAATTTAGATACCATTCCACATCCTAGACCCTATCCTTTAGGTTTGGTATGTGACGATAAAAAATTGCAGGTTACAAGGAGGTGCATCCTTGGATTTTAAATCACTACAAACTTTCTTGATGAAGTTGAACTTGATGTAATTTCGCTTTATATTTGTGGTATAGTTTTGGGAAGCCCATATCATTATGATAGGAGAGAAATATTTCATCAGCATGAGAATAAATATCACTTGTTAAATAATGGGATTGAGGATATTGTTATAGCGCATAGTAAGAAGATGATTTTGTCTCTTATAAATGTTGGACAAATGAAGAGAATTGTGAACGCTAGTCATAATTTTTCTTTGTTAATGTTCAAACATAAAGATATTGTCAATTAAACCTTTAAAAGAGATGAATCAAATGAAAACTTTGATTTAATTGAAGTTTCTAATGGGCGTGATAAGATGTTTCAGGAGTCTAACATGTTTCCACCTAAAAGAGGGAAAAAAGATGAGGTAAACTTGCAACGACAAGCATCATTATTGAGAAGTGATGTGAACAAGATGCCGCTACTAGAGAATGCAAAGGTCAAAGAGAAAGTGCAAAGGAAATTTGAAAAAGAGGCATTTGGTTCCAAAATTTCTTATTGTGGGTTTCATAATGTGTTTTATTTGAAGAATAATGTTTCATGGTGATGGCGATCACATTTCGTCAAAATTAGAGCCAAGCGCAAGGCGACACATGTTAAACATCGATGTGTCGAAAGTGTTTAAGGTGAGAAGAATTTGAAGTTGTTTAAGTTTCCTTTGATTGAAAATTGAGGAGGGAATGTGTTTATTCCTTCAAGGGTGTTTTTTTGTTCTACATATTCTTGGAAAATGTAGAAAGATAATATCTATGAAAACAATATAAGGTCTCCAAAATCATGGAAAATCATGAAATCATGAAAATATCAAAATGTTGCATTCAAGAAAATTTCAATGGATTTAACTGAAAGGGTGAGGGAGTTGTACCCTCATCTATTCATTGATGTATAAAGAGATTGTGGAGTAAAAAATCTTCTAGTAGGGAGGAATGATCTGGTGGATCAATTCTATGCTCAAAAATTAAAATTTGTCAGAATGGCTGAAAACCAGTACAGTTGCGTAGACCTCACCGTTTTGAATCTCGTGCAACTCATTTCACTCAAATTTGATATCGAATGCTTCCGATATCGAGTTATGTTCATTTTTAGAAACAAAAAAAAAAAAATTGGTTGTAGAGGGTTGCACAGTCAACAGTCAATACTGTTGACTGGACCCTAACATGGCAAGTGACTATGTTCCTTGGGTCAATCTGTGTTTTACACTTGTCAGGATTTGATTATTTTATTTTATGGTGAAATATAATTGGTTAATGGTACGGTGAGTTGGTCCAACCAGAGAGGACCACGTGGGCCAACCAGAGGCTGCCACATGGCCTCCTGGTGGTCACCAAAATTTTTGTTAGATTGAGAAACAACCCTGGGGAATCAAACATGAGACCTTTTCTGAGCCAACAAGATCTCCAACAATCTCCGCTATGCTTTGGTTCTTAAACCTATAGTTCTTAACTCCTATATTAAGTTTAATGATGGTGAAATTAGGGGTGGGGACTGGGATTAACCCCCAACCCCAGTCCACAGACCATGGTTAGGGGCTAACCCTAGCCCGAAGTCATTTTATATGCGTTAAAACCAAAATTTTGCAACATAGCCAAAGTTTATGTCAAAATATATGTATCGGTGGAGTTAATACACAAAAAAACCACATTACATATACCATGTTAAACCAAAGTCCTGCACCCACATATATTCAGCGGTCAAAACCATGTTACAAACTCATTAAACTAAAGTACAAATTTTATGTCAGATATGTAAAATGACGGTTAATTTTGGATCGAGTAGTGTTCACATGACAGAGACTCGAAATTTTTTGTGATGGTTATGGTTTGATGCCATGGTTGAAGTTGTATAAAACGAGGTTTTGATAACTGTTATGTTGATGGTTTAACATAGTCGGAGAAATTACCACATTGCCATGATTTATGTCAAAAGTTTTATGTCGTGGTTCCGCTAACCCAACTCAACATCAACCACAAGTCAATGCCCAACAACTAGGGTTACTCCTCACTAGTGGGAAAATCTAAATGAACGATTCTCAATCTACAGCGTGGCGCATTTTGAGCCGTATTCTTGGGCTAAATGGAACGATGAAGGAGGCAACATTTTTACTCCTTGTAGAAGGGAATCCCACTGGAGCAGGGACAAAATGTTTCCCCACGTGGCAAGAAAATGCATATTTTTTCGCCTAGGTGTTGGGAAAAGGGAAAATTGCAGAACAAATAGAAAGAATAATTGGAGAAAGCCAATCTGATTTATTTTTTGGCCTTTTTTGGAGAAAACATAGGCTAGGTAGGTATGTTTTATTGTTTTTGAGCCATTGTATCCATTGTTGAAGCCATATGAGCATTGTAACTTGATGTAAACACCATTTTTTTAGCATAATGAAAGTGTCCCAACCATTAGAAGTTGGACCAGGAGATGTATCCCAAGAGGGGTGAACTCCTTCATAATTTGTTGTTTTTTGTTTAATTTTATGGTGATGTTGTCTCATATTTTCTGCAAAAACTGAAGTTTTAATTCAATTTTTATGTTTTTATGAAATAAACATAAGAGGTTAAAAACCCTAATTCATTCACTTGCAAAATTTGACATAATCCTCAAGCTTTCATTTACAGATCATTTCTCCACCTACAATACAGACAAATAAATAACATGGTAAACATCCTTTACATATCTTTTAAGAAATGAAACATGAAAACATCATAGAATTTCACTATTAAAGGAAATGCAAGTTTGTAGGCCACTAGTCCAATCCTATCAAGGATCTCAAAAGGCCTCCAATACCGTATTAATAACTTGGAACATGATCTTATCCTGAAGGACCTCTTCCTGGGCTTCATGTCAAAATACACATGTTCTCCAACCTAAAATCCTTAAATTCCATGTGTTGGTCTACATAAATTTTATACATGCCTTGTGTTGACTTTAGATTCTTATTTTTAACTTGCATTTTATGTTCCATGTATACCACCATGTTTAGTCTAATAAGTACTCTATTCACTAGATCACTCTAGCTGATGGGAGTGTTACAAATTTTCCCATGTAATGCCTCAAATGGACTCATCCTCAGTGACTCCTGATAACCATTTTTATATTCAAACTCAAGAAATTACTCCTCCTATATCCTCTGTTCATGCATGAAGTACATCCTTAGCATATCCTCCAGTATCCTGTTGAACCTATATGTTTTTCCATCTATATATGGAATATCAGTGGTGCTGAAGGAAAATATATTCCTAATCCTGCAAACAGGTCCTTCCAATACTTGGAAGTGAACTTGGCATCTATGTATGACACAATATTCTTCATAAAACAATGCAATATCATGATCTCCCTGATGAATACCTCTGTTACCTCACTGGCTAAATAAGTATTCTTCATTGGAATGAAGTGAGATACCTTTCTCAACCTATCTACCACAACCATGACAGAATCATGTTTCCCTGATGTCCTCAGAAGAGATATAATGAAATCCATGTAAATGAACTCCCATTCCTGCTTTGGAATTGGAATAGGTTGAACCAAACCACCTAGATGCTTACTCTCTACCTTTACTTGTTTACAGTCCAAACATCTCGGTACAAAACCTACCACTTCCTTCCTCATATTTAGCTAATAGTAGAACTTCTTTATTACAGTCAACATCTTTTGATAGTCTAGGTGACCTAGCTATGGTTTTACATGAAACCCCCTCAATATAAACTTATTTATATCCTTGTCATCCACCACATAGATCTTGTCCCTAAGTCTCACCAAGTCATCTATTGTAAGATGATAATGCACATCCTTATCACCTATACCGGCTTGTTGTAACCTATGCATAAGCTCCATGTACCTGTCATCCTATTGGCATGCCTATAATATTCAATCCTATAAATATATCCCATATGAGCTCACTTGCATAACATGGTTCAACTATGCTTTCCTACTAAGATCATCTACAACCGTGATCTCCTTTCCATTAATGTACCTAATCTCAAAGTCAAAATCACTAAGGGTAACAAACCATCTAGATTTCCTAGCATTCAAATTCATTTGTTCAAAGAGATATATTAATCGAATGTGATCTCTCATCAACACAAACCTCCTACCAAGAAGATAATGTCCCCACATATTCAACGCATGAATAATAGCTTCCAACTCAAGACCATGAGTCACATAGTTTTTATCGTGTTCATTCAGTTTCCTAGAATCATGGCATATCACTTTTCACTCACGCATAAGGACTCCACCAAGCCCTCTATTGCAAGCATCTATACATAGTACGAAATCTTTATCCAAATCCACAACCTTTAACATTGGAGCATTTGTAACCAACTATTTCAACTACTCAAAACTGGCTACACATTCCTCTGTTCATTCAACTTCTTACCTTTCCTATGAAATGATGTAATAGGATATTGAATGCGTGAGAAGTTCCTAATGAACCTCCTATAATAACCTGGTAATCCCATGAATGATCTTACTTCCTCCACATTTCTATGAGTTTCCCACTCTAGGATAGCCTTTATATTTTCTGGATATACTGCTACGTTATTCTTGGAAACAACATGTCCCAATTGGTGTACTTATGTCTGAAAAAAACTATACTTGATAAGCTTGGCATACATATGATTCTCTCTTAAGAATCTCAACGCTGCTACTAAATTCTCGGTATGCTCTTCCTCATTCTTAGAATATACCAAGATTTCATCAATGAATATAATAACAAAGTTGTCTCGATAAGGACACAACACACTATCATTAGACACATAAAAATAGTTGGAGCATTAGTCAAACCAAATGGATCTACAACAAACTCATAATTCCTATACCTGGTGTTGGAGCAGGCCCCCTGGGGAAATTTTTTTGATGTAAATTTGTATAATTTTTCTATATGTGTGCTGCACGAATGAGTCAAGGGGCTTTGGGGTGTGTTAAAGTCCCTAATTTTGATGTAAATAGGTTTAAGGGTAAATTATGGGCCTCAAAATATGGTTTGAGACCATAATATCTGCGCACTAAAAGAATATAAATAGATTGAGTCTAAGGAAAGTAGTTAGTGAATCTAAGAAGGAATTTATTATGATTTGTATGTGTCTATAATATGTTGTAAAGGGTTTTTTCTGGGTTGGGTAGAATGGCTCCTACTGGTTGTGTGCACGGATACCTAGCCCCAACTGTGTGCAGACTCTTTTGGCTGTGTGTGTGGGAGGGTTATGTGTAAGGGGAATGCCTGATCTATTCAAAGGATCTGAATTAATATAAAGGACATATTTTGGTGAAATTGTTGTGTTATTGATCTGAGTTCTTATCTACTGTCTCTATTTAATACACATTTTTTTTGTGTTTCTTATTTATCATTGTGCGAGGATATTTGTTGTAGTTATTTATGCATATTGATGGTTGATAAATCTTCTTAAGTGATTATGCATCGTTTAGTTCTGGATATGGTTATGTTATAATTTACCTGTGCTGAAGCAATCTATGATTTTGTATTATTCTGCTAAGTATTGCACACATCTGTTATGATTGAAATAATTCTACAATTGATCTGCTTAGGGCCACTTCATTACTTTCTTCCTTAAGGTGCGGAAACCTAGTTCTAGCACACCCCCATACTCCTTCGGGTGAGACTTTGATTTGTGAAAATAGGTCATTACTGAAAGGGCCAGAAGTTGGAGGGTTTTTTGGTTGCGCGACTAACAAAATAAGACAGAATCACATATCACTTCAGCACAGATAAAGCATAATAGAACCAGATCCAGATCTAAATAATGCGTAATCACTTATGCAGATCCATCAACCATCAATATGCATAAATAACCACAACAAATATCCTTGTGCAATGATAAATAAGCAACACAGAAATAGTGTGATCTTAAATAGAGATAGTAGATAACAACTCATATCAATAATGTAACAAGTTCACCAAAATATGTCCTTTATATTAATTTATATCCTTTCAATACATCAGAATTTCCCTTTACACATAACCCTTCCGTGCACACAGTGAAAAAAACCCTTTACATCGTATTATAGATGCATACATATCATAATCAAGTTCTTCTTAGAATCACTAATGACTTTCCTTAGAATCGATATATTTATATTCTTTTAGCATGTAGATACTATGGTCTCAAACCATGGTTTGAGGCCCATAGTTTATCCTTAATCCCATTTACATAAAAATTAGGGACTTTGACCCACCCCAAATCCCCTTGACTCATTCTCTCTATGCGCATATACAAAACTTATACAAATTTACATCAAAAAGTGTGCCCTAGAGGGCCTTGCTCCAACAGGCCCCCAACACAAACATGTGACTCGTCCCGATTCACTGAGGCATTTTCTCCTTGATCTTGGCTTGGAGCGTGCTGATAAAATATTTCAGAGGGAGCACCATGTCCAAAATTTGCGTCGCAACTTCTTGTGCTTGCTGAACTAACTTCTTTGTAGTGGGCCCTTCAATGGCCATCTCTATGTTGTGTTGTGTCTATTGAATTACCTTGAAGTTTTTGTCCAACGTCTATGAAATTTGGAGGGCATCCTTAGCCCATGGTTGGATGCATGCCTCCAGAAGTTTTTCTTTCCGGCACCGGTCTTCAATTTCTGTCAATATCATCCGGCACTCTTGTAGACGAGCTAGGTGTTGTGAAAGAACCAGGGTTGACACCACTGTCTAGATCTCTTCAAATTGTTGTTCCTTCTGATGCAGCTTTTCCTGTAGCTGCTGAATAACTGGATCATTCTATATGGGAATCCATACTACCATAGCCTCATCTGACAGAATTTCACACAGCATGACTGCAGCAGTGATACTGTTTGTAGCTTGTTTTTGTTGGAAATACTGAGAGGGGGGGGGGGGGTGTGAATCAATATTCCTTTCAATTAGAGCATTAGTTAATCTCCAATTATTATCAGTGTTTGTATAATGATAGAAACAAACAAGATGAACACAAATGCACATATTTTTTAAGGTGGAAACCCACTCCAGGACAAAAACCACCTAATGATTTTCTAATAATTATTTAATATTCAACTCCAATTGAAAATAAAGCTCCAACTTCCTAGAATCTAGAAAAGCATTCTTCTCCAGCTCCCATTGGATGGACACTCCAATGCTTGAGATTCTTCAGTAGTCAACTGAATGGATGCCCGAACACTCAATGAGCTAAAACTCACCCTAGCACCACCCTACCACCCTATATAAGAATAAAAGAAGAATGGACTCTCATACCAGGGAAAATGGTCCACTTTACAATGATATAAAATGATGTAGAAGAAGAAGATATACTAGACCATAACCCAAACATTGACACAACCACCTAATGATGATCCTAGACCTCCCAACACTGCCTCTTCTACCCTTGGCAGATAGACACTAGTACAATTTTTACAATAATGTATTTACAATGACTTAGTACAATGATACCTTTACAATGATTGTATGTAGTGCTACCCACTTGAAGACTTCATATGATGAACTTCTTGCTGCTATTATGCACCTTGGTTGTTTCTCTTGTCACGCTACCTTCTGCTGCACCTTTCTTTGCTTTGCTACCATAGAAAGTTTGGTCCTTTGCAACCCTTGACAACACATGATCTAGCTTTTTCTTTCCTTCTAGGAGCTTGATATTTAATGTAGTGTATCTCTGTTATTTCATATCCTCAATATATAATTTTTGGTTCTGTAGTAGTCCTATAAGTTGTATTTCCAATGCCACAGGTCTGACCCAATTTGGATTCTTCAAGAGAGAGTTATACCTAACCTCTCACAATTCCCTAATTATGGACTGTTTCAGCAAAGTGAACTTGTACTGCATACCACATGTCACTATTTCTTCATTCCGCTCTAAAATTGATAGATCTAAAGCTAAAGTATGTGCACTGTTTGTTACTTCTACAGAATTCCAATATGATACTCAGAGAGAGAGTTATAACGATTTTACAAGGCTCACTTCTTTGAGATTAATTTCAGGAGCCTATAAAAACCATGACTTCCAAAGATCATATCTCCAAAAATGTTGCGCACCTTGACCTAAAATTTTTACAGCAGCTTCCTCTGGATTTCAGTTTCGCCTCATAAAAATTTCAGCTTCTGAACCTTTTTATAACAAAATTTAGAGCGAAAATTCCACGATGACCTGTCTCAGATGGCAAAATCCCTTACAGAAGGAGGAAATGAGGATCAAAATTTATATAAATTCATAGTTTGAGAGGGGCTTCAACAAGTGAATGTGGGATGGATTTTAGGAGCTTAAAAAATATTAATTATGACTTTTCAATGACCTATGCCCCAACCCCATGGGGTTTTAGCCCACTAACTGGGGGTACAAACTTCAAACATGAATATCTCTCAAACCATGGAGAATTACATGGCGTGCCATATATCAATGGAAACATCTCGACAAGTAGAAACCATCAAAATAATTAGTGACCTAGAATATATTAATTTGGTAGGTCAAAATTCCCATGAAATATTAGGTTAGCCCGTGGTGCTACATGGGTTGACATCAATGACAACTGCTGATCAACAGTTTTACCTCGACGACTCTTTGGGACGAACCTCTGGTGGAGTCTTAGAATGAAAATTTGTTTGTAGGTCTGCGATTTGATATTCATATTCAGCTCTGAAGGTCTGCACCTCGACATGTAATTATTTCAATGTGGCAGCCAATCCTTCCAAATTTTCCTCTGGCACAGCTATGGCCAGGACTTCTAGAACATCTCGACAAACTTGATAGATTTTGGTCTCTAACGTAATGTGATGGGCTTTGGTGGTGCGATATGTTGCTTCTATTTCTTTCTGTTTTTGGCGTGCTTCTTCGGCCTGCCTCTAGGATTCCATTCTAGTTGTGTGAGCAGCAGCCTCTATGAACTGAAGTTCATCTATGATCATTGAATGCATCAAGTGTCGCTTCCTTGCAGGTAACACAAAAATATTAATGTTGATATCACCTATACTGCAGAATTAGGGGCACTGGTTGGCATCCACATGAATGGGTGGTGCAAGGATTTGTACAAGGAAGGCATCCCTGATACTTGGTAATGAAATATCTAAGGGTTGCGTGCTTGTGACTTGCCGTAGCCACAATTTTACCATACCTGCATTTCCTGATTTCACATTTTGTGGAGTTGAATAGCATTGTGTGTCCTTGATCACACATTTGTCCAACACTGAGCAGATTGTGATTCATGTTTTCAACCAATAGAACATTCTTGGTTATAACATCTTTGCTTCCGAGAGTGATGGTACCTGATCCTATAACATTTGAATATCCATCATTTCCAAAGGATATGGTTCCATCCTTCTTCTCTTTCAGAGATACAAATTTCCTTCTATCTCCAGTCATATGCGTTGAGCAGCCGCTGCCAACATACCACACATCTTTATTTTTTTGAGCCTTGAGAGCAAGAGCACACTTATTAGTCTTCTTCTTCTTCCATGTTCGTTCATTCTGTGGCTTCGAAGATTCTTTTGGAGGATTTTCAAGTCTGCAGTCTCTAGCTATGTGTCCAAAGTTCTGACATTTGTAACATTCCATATTATTTCTTAAATGTTCAAATATATTGATGTTTCGTTGAGCCCTGGAAGGTTCATATTTAAGGAATCTCTTGGAATTGTATTGGTTCTTTGGGTATGTGCGACATTCTACAACTATATGACCAAATTTTCCACATGAATAATAATAGCCATGAAGAATATGTTGGTACTTGGATGAAAATCTTCATCAAGGAATTGTCTTCTAAGGATGTGCTTTTGTGAATATTGTCCAATGAAGTCTACATGTATGTCAGATCTCATAGGTTCATTGTATTTTGTTGTAGAAGGTCTTGCTTCTTCTTCTTTGTAACCGAGGCCAGTTCTATCATTGTAAGATCGTTGATTGTTGATGAGTTCTTCCAATGCCCTTGAGCTGTTGGCATATTTTTGGACAGTTTTTCCCTTCTTCACTTCCTTACGCAGTGAGACTACTTCAGCTTCTAATGCTTCCCTTTCTTGGTTTCTTTCTTCCAACTTCTTTTGAAGTGACTCTTCAATACATTTGTGTTCTTCACCCTCAATTTTGAGACCTTGAACTTGTTCTTCAAGAGTACTGGAACGGATCTTCTCAGCATTGAGCTCTTTTATAAGCTTGATTGCCTCCTCATAAAATTCTTCTATGGTCAACCCTTCTTATTCATTGTTTGATACTTCTTGTTTATTGTGCTTGTCCATAAACAATACTTTCTCATTGGCTTCTTCTTTGCTGTCACTTTCTTCATCGGATGATGAGCTATCTTCTTTAGAGAGAAAGTTCCTTTTGGATCCTTTGTTTTTGCCTTTCTTGTTGAATTTCTTAAAGCCTTTCTTTCCTTTTTATTTTCCATCACTTTTTTTCGAAAATTTTTCTACGAAATGCCCAACCTCACCACAACCGAAACATATCAATGGAATTTTACCTTTGAATTTTCCCTTACCAGGTTTTAGTTTTCTCGTAAAGTAAGCATATTGTTCATTTGAAAGACCTTCTCCATCATCTCCCTTTTCTTCACACTTGCAGGTGCATGTCATTTCAATTGAAGTTTGTTTGTCCTTATTGGTTTTCTTAGATGCAATGAACGCATTTTATAGATTTGAAGTACCATTTTCTTCATCAAGTCTCATTTCATATGCTATGAGAACTCCATGTAATTCTTCCTTGATGAGTTTTTCCATATTTTCATTGTATTCTAAGACCGATAACTTTGGGTTGAATATCCCTGGTAACGTTGTAAGAATATTCTATATAATAGTCTTCTCGTCAACTGGCTCTCCCAATCCTTCCAGAGTATTGGTTATTTCATCAATGTATTGGAAGTATGCAGCAATGTTGCAATCTTCTTTCATTCTGAGTTGCTCAAATTTTTCTCTATAGATTTGAAGCTTTGCTTCTTTGACATTTGAGTCACCTGAATATATATTCTCAACCTTGTCCCATAGATTTTTGGTGGTTTTAGAACCCAACACCTTCTGATAAGAAGATTTAATAAGTCCACTGATAATAATATTCTTTTCTTTTGCATCATTTACCAAATTATTCTTACCTTGTTCATCCGCGGTTGATGTAAATCCATTGAACAGTGTCCCATACTTCGTAACCTTGCACCAAGAGATAGACCTCCATTCTTCCTTTCCAGAGTGCATAATTATTTTCATTGAATAGAGGTACACCATTCTTGGTATGCTGCATGACCTCCTTCCAGCTGTTAAACTGCTATTGAAGGAACCAAGCTCTGATACCAATTGTTGGAAATACTAAGAGGGGGGGGTGAATCGGTATTCCTTTCAATTAGAGAAATAGTTAATCTTCAATTATTATCAGTGTTTGTACAATGATAGTAGCAAACAAGAGGAACAAAAATGCACATAGTTTTTAAGGTGGAAACCCACTCCGAGACAAAAACCACCTAATGCTTTTCTAATAATTCTTTAATATTCAACTCCAATTGAAAATAAAGCTCCAACTTCCTAGAATATATAAAAGCATTCTTCTCTAGATCCCACTGGATGGACGCTCCAACACCCGATATTCTTCATTAGTCAACTGAACGGATGCCCCAATACCGAATGAGCTACAACTCACCCTAGCACCAGCCTACCACCCTATAGAAGAATAAAATAAGAATGGACTCTCGTACCAGGGAAAATGGTCCACTTTACAATGATATAGAATGATGTAGAAGAAGAAGATATACTATACCATAACCCCAACTTTGACACAACCACTTAATCATGATCCTAGACCTCCCAACACTGCCTCTTCTACCCTTGGCAGATAGACACTAGTACAATTTTTACAATAATGTATTTACAATGACTTAGTACAATGATACCTTTACAATGATTGTATGCAGTGCTTCCCACTTGAAGACTTCATATGATGAACTTATTACTACTATTATGCACCTTGGTTGCTGCTCTTGTCATGCTACCTTCTGCTGCACCTTGCTTTGCTTTGCTGCCATAGAAATTTTGGTCCTTTGCAACCCTTGACAACACATGATCTAGCTTTTTCTTTCCTTCTAGGAGCTCAACATTGAATCTGGTGTATCTCTGTTATTTTAGATTCTCAATATCTAATTTTTGGTCCTATAGTAGTCCTTCGAGTCTTCTTTCCAATGCCATAGGTCTAACTCAATTTTGATTCCTCAAGAGAGAGTTATACCCAATCTCTCACAATGCCCTAATTATGGACTATTTCAGCAGAGCAAACTTGTACGTCGTGACACGTGTCATATTTTCTTCATTCGGCTCTGAAATTGATGGAGAAAAAACTAAATTCTGTGCACTATCTACAAATTTTTACGGAATTCCAATCTGATACTCAGAGAGAGAATTATAACGATTTTACCAAGGTCACTTCTTTGAGATTAATTTTAGGAGCCTGCAAAAACCCTGACTTCCACAGATCATATCTCCAAAAATATTACGCACATTGATCTGAAATTTTTACAGCAGCTTCCTTAGGATTTCAGTTTTTCCTCATAAAAAATTCAGCTTTTGAACCTTCGTAGGAAAAATGTTAGAGCGAAAATTCCACGATGACCTGTTTCAGATGGTGAAATCCTTTACATAAGGAGGAAATGAGGATCACAATTTATATAAATGCATATGTTGAGAGGGGCTTCAACAAGTGAACGTGGGATGGATTTTAGGAGCTTAAAAAATATTAATTATGACTTTTTAATGACCCATACCCCAACCCCATGGGGTTTTAGCCCACTAACTGGGGGTACAAAATTCAAACATGAATATCTCTCAAACCGTGAAGAATTACATGGTGTGCCATATATCAATGGAAACATCTCGACAAGTAGAAACCATCAAAAGAATTATTGACCCAGAATACATTAATTTGGTAGGTCAAAATTCCCATGAAATATTTGGTTAGCCCCTGGTGCTGCTTGGGTTGACATCAATGACAACCGCTGATCAACAGTTTTACCTCGGTGACTCTTTGGGCACGAACCTTTGGTGGAGTCTTAGAATGAAATTTTTTTTGTAGGTCTGCGATTTGATATTCATATTCAGCTCTGAATTTTTGCACCTCAAGGTGTAATTATTTCAATGTGGCAGCCAATCCTTCCAAATTTTCCTCTAGCACAGCTATGGCCAAGACTGCTAGAACATCTAGACAAACTTGACAGATTTTGGTCTCTAGCGTAACGTGCTGGGCTTTGGTGGCATGATATGTTGCTTCTGTTGCTTTATGTTTTTGGTGTGCTTCTTCGGCCTGCTTCTAGGATTCCATTGTAGTTTTGTGAGTAGCAGCCTCTATGAACTGAAGTTCATCTATGATCATTGAATGCATCAAGTGCCGCTTCCCTGTAGGTAACACAAAAATATTAATGTTGATATCACCTATACTATAGAATTGGGGGCACTGGTTGGCATCCACATGAATGGCTGGTGCAAGGATTTGTACAAGGCAGGCATCCCCGATATTTGGTAATGAAATATCTAAGGGTTGCGTGCTTGTGACTTGCATGCTAGTCTGGCTCACCTGCGCTATGCTCACTTGTATTTTTTGGCTTGACGGATCCTGACCCAGGTGTAGAGTTTATCGCACAACCATCAAACCCTCCAACTTCTAGTACTTTAGGCAATGACCTGCTTGCACAGATAAAATTCTCACCCGAAGCAGTATGGGGGGGTGTTGGAACCAATTTTCCACACATTGAGGAAGAAAATAATGAGGTGGCCCTAAGGAGATCAATTGCAGAGTTATATCAATCATACACAAATGCGTGCAATACTTAAGACAAAATAAGAGAGAATTCCATATCACTTCAATGGAGGTAAATTATAACAGAGCTAGATCGAGATCTAAACAATGTGTAATCACTTAAGAATATTTATCAACCATCAATATGCATAAATAACCACAACATATATACTAACACAATGATAAATAAGCAACACAGAAACAGTGCGATCTTAAACAGAGACAATAGATAACACCTCAGATAAATAACACAATAATTTTGACAAAATATGTCCTTTATGATAATTCAGATCATTTAAATACATCAGACTTTCCGCTTTCACATAACCCTTCCACGCACACATCCAGCGAAGTCTGCACACAACCAGGACTAGGTCTCCGCATACACAGCTAGCAGGATCAATTCTACCCAACCCAGACAAAACCCTTTAAAACGTATTACAGATGCATATAGATCATAATCAAGTTCTTCTTAGATTCACTAACTACTTTCCTTAAACTCGATCTATTTATATTTTTTTAGCGCGCAAATACTATGGTCTCAAACCATGGTTTGAGGCCCATAGATTACCCTTAAACCCATTTACATAAAAATTAGGGACTTTGACCCACCCCAAAGCCACTTCAATCATTCACACAACTCGTATATAATAAAATTATACAAAATTACATAAAAAAGTGTGCCCTAGGGGGCCCCACTCTAAAGGCCCCCAACACAAACATGTGACTCGTCCTGAGTCACTGAGGCATCCGCTCCTTGAGCTTGGCTTGGATCACGTTGATAAAAGATTTCAGAGGGAGCACCATGTCCAAACTTTCCATCGTAGCTTCCTGTGCTTGTTGAACTAACTTCTCCATAGAGGGCCCTTCAGTGGCCATCTCTATGTTGCGTTGTGTCTGCTGAATTTCCTTCAAGGTGTTGTCTAGCATCTCTGAAACTTGGAGGGCCACCTTAGCCCATGGTTGCATGCATGCCTCCAATAACTATTCTTTTCGGCGTAGGTCTTCAAATTTTGTTTATATCATCTAGCACTCCTGCAGACAAGCTGGGAATTGTGTAAGAACTAGGGTCGACACCACTATCTGGATCTATTCAAATTATTGTTCCTTCTAATGCAGCTTGTTGCACAGCTATTGAAAAACTGGATCATTCTGTATGGATGTCCATATGCCCATAGCCTCAACTAATATACTGTCACACTGTGTGACTGCAACAATGATACTATTTGTAGCTTGTTTTACCTCGGTTTCTCATTGGGTGTGAACCTCTGGTGGAGTCTCATGCTGCAACTTTGTTTGTAGGTCCACGATTTGTTTTACATACTCTGTTTTGATGGTCTAGACCTCAGCGTGAGATGATTTCAAAGCTGCAGCTAGTTCTCCAATTTTTCCTCTAGCGTAGTTGTGGCCAGGACTGCTAGAACATTGCGACATAATTGATGGATTTTGGCCTGTAGTGTAATGCACTAGGCTTTGGTTGTGCAGTATGTTGCTGTTGTTGCTTGTTTTTCTTGGTACACTTCTTCGACCTACTTTTAGGATTCCATTGTTGTTGTGTGAGCAGCATCCTCTCTGAATTGAATTTAATCTACGATCATTGAATGCATCAAGTGAAACTTCCCTACAGGTAATACAAAAATGTTGATATTTATATCACCTATAAAACGGAATTACGCGCATTAGCTGGTACCCACTTGAATGGCTGGCATGATTATTTGTACAAGGAAACCATCCCTGGTGGCTGGTAATGTAATATCTAAGGGTTACACGCTTCTGACTTGTGTGCTTCTTTGGCTCGCCTAAGAAACTCTTGCTTGTATCTGACTCGCCTGCATCTTCAGTTCTTGTATTCCTACCTGAACAATATCCAGTGCAGTCTTATACTACACCTCCATATCGGTCCAATGATCCTCGGTCATAGACATGACTGTGTTAGCAATTTTGTGTAGATTTTCCTTTGTCAATGTCAAGACCTCTTACCCGACATCTTTGGATCCCTTTCCCTTTTTTCTTGATCCACCAACAGCCTGAGAACCGCGCTTGATTCCCTTGGATGTATGCGCTTCTACCTCCTTTACTATATCTATCGAAATAGACCCATTCGTTTCCAACTCTGTTTATTTTTCCAGATCGATCATCCCACTAGTGGTGGTTGGCATTGCTTCTTTTTCTACTAGCTTCTCAGTCACCTTTTCTGTTGTTTTTGTTGGCTGAGTGGCAATGTGCGGCTTTGTTGGCGTTGTAGGTGAAAACCATGCTGGTGGCCATTTTTCTATAGCTCTGAGAAAATCATCCTCCGTTACTAAGTGTGGTATCTCATACCAAACTCCTTCCACGCCACCTTTTGTGGAAATATGCATGTTGTGTAATGTAGCCTTAAAGTCGGCTACCATCTTGCATTGATCATATAGCATGGGCGATATTTGTGACTTTGACTATACAACTTGGTAAAGGGTAGCATCATAAAGAAAACCAAAATTTTTTATTCTCCTTGGTGTGCATAGGGTCTGAAGAGTTCCATAATGTGGCATAGTGCAAAACCTCACACATCTGAGGCTCAATATCCAGAAACTAGGTGTCCTTGGGGGTCTTCCACCCAATCAGCATAATTAATAGCAATAACCAAGCATAATGGAACTTCTTGCCTTCCTCCTATGCTTCATGCACATTTTTGAGGAACTCCTTGCAAAAATAGCTAGACTAGTTATAAATAAATCCTTTCTCACACTGTCCATCAAGAGTAATGATGTGAGCGGGAATATCCTTTGGTCTACATTTGTGCATCATATTGGAGGTCAATATGAGCATACCGAATTGAACTGTTGGGCCATTTATATCACTTAAAATGCAGCCTTAGCTCTTTCCCAAGACTTGGTATGATTCTTAACTTTCCCTGCAAAATTATTATTCTGGGATTTTCCACCAAAATAGGTAATGGGGTTGGTTCTTTTAGCGAGCAGACCCATGATCCTATGGAGCAATGTGACATCAATAGGGTTGCACTCTCCTAATCAGAATGCATCATTGTGCACTAGCACAAGTAGCTTCCGGACGCAAATTCCATTTATGGGGCTATGCCAAAAATGAGGGATCTGCAGTAAGTTTAGCAGGCCTGCCTTGTGCAGACCCAACACCCATCTCTTTGGCTCAAGGTGGATAATGCCTCCTTCATAGGTGACATTATCTAGGTAAGAATCTGGTGCAAGTTCTGGAAATTTATCGACATCCACAATGTCCCAGTCCTCCAGTCCGGGTTGTCCCCTTCCATCGAGACATTTTTAGGGATTAATGGAATCTGAATAATTTAACGCACCTTATCGAAATATTTAGTAATTTTGACTAAGATTTTGCGCGGCATAAAATATCTCGGCAACCGCGAGAATGGGCCCACTTCGGCCACATATTCCTCCCCTTCCATGATGGTTTCATGGATTAAGGCCATCGACCTTTTCAGTCCCTCAGCCACAGTGGAGCGCGACTTTAGGGTCTTAGCTCTCAGTGATTTTCTTGTACCAAAATAATGCCCCTTCTTAGACTTCGAGGGCACGGGCATGTCAACAATAGGGACTTCAGGCGAAACAGGGTCATTTCCAGGTCTTGTGGCCATCATGCTTCCAGGAATTACGTATCCCAATCCTGCATGACACAACGCTTCCTCGAACCCGGAATCCAAACCAGACATAGACATAGAGTATGCAGCGGTAATCAGGGAGCTCAAAAGAAAATAATTCACTGAAAAAATAGAGGGAACTATTGGGACCCCATAGGTTATATTTATGCTTGTGGTGTGTCTTCAACCACTGCTTCTGCATTAATGTGTGTCCATAATTGAAAAAACGGTCCCAAATCTGGCAAAATCCCTTCATTAAATAGAACCTAACTGATCCCATAAACAGTAATAAAGTTGTATTTTCCATATTTATTATTCCAATGGCTAGTTTTTGACACTTTTGTGACCCATTCAACCTCCTCACACAGCTACCATGCATGCGTCGCACCTGTCTATGCATATATTACCGAGTTAAGGACAACCATCTGTAGATCGTCCCCCCAACATCGGCTTTTTTATCTGGTAATTCAAAGCATATCGGGTAGTGTCTATCACATCTCTCAATAACTACAAACTCCTCTGACATTCTTCATCCAAACGGAATGTCACACCTTTTCTAAGTTATTTAGTCATGGGCGCAGTTATCATCTCATAACTCAGAATTTGCTTCTTATAGCATCCAGCAAGGCTCATCTTGGAGCACACCTCTCTGAAATTCTCAGGGGGAGAAATCAAAGTTCCAGTGACTACGCATTGTTCCCTACACTCCACAATATCCAAATTTCTACAGTTCATAGTCTCCTTCATCAAAGCCTTAAGGATTTATTGAATCAAAACTGGGACATTCCGATCAGAGCCACTCTCAAATTTGAATGTAAGAATAAAAATATTTGTTAGCTTAGACCATTCACTAGTGCCTCGGTGCATCTCTGTCTCCAAAAACCATTCAGTAGGTACCTTCCCCAATATATGAACAAATATGTGGACCCATTCAATTCTTGGTTCTATGCCCCATACCTAATTCCATCTCGCCAAATTTATGCGTAGATCCTCTTTTCTAGAGTATAAATCTTCCATTTTAATTACTGGACATTCAAATCGTAACCTCATCACGTGCACATTCCTCCCAGGTGCCCATATTATTCTTATGATTTTCCCACCATCTTGGTAGAGTAGTGTGCAAGCCGAGATCCAAAGCATGGAATATATTTCCTTTAGGTATAGTCATTTCAATCTCCCCTATAAACATGTTTATATCAGTTAATCCATCATAGTGTGAAAATTCACATACCTCAGATGTTATACATTGCAGAGATTGAGTTACGTGATTACAACAAAGTGCAGAAACCTGATGCAACCAGTTTTTCTAGTTTTCTTATTCCTCATCAGAGTCTGAAAAACAAGAGTTATCCTTCTCCCACTTAATATTTCCATCTGATGTTGGATTAATCCAATATTCCTCACACAAGGTCAGCTTATAGATTTCATTGATCCCATCATCGGCGCACACTGGCTTTGTGTATTTTTGTCCTTCTGTGGGATCTAGATGAATGATTATCTTGACTCCATTTATTTCAAATTCCATTCTACTTTTATTCAGATTTATGACACCATCCATGTCAATAGCCCATTCTAATCCTGGCAGCACAGGATAAGGATCAGTATCATCTAAAATTTGTATGACTTCAAATTTTTCCATCACCTTAACACCCTCTATACTAAATAAAACTTGCGATAGCCTCCCTAAAGGATTGATCTCATGTTCATTGTCCATGCGCAGTTGAATGGTGACCACTCTAGATTTGGCTCTCCCATGCGCTACCATGTTTTCTTAGGTAGAACATTAGCATCCGATCCCAGATCTAGAATCACCTGGTGTTGGGCCAGAATTGTAATCTACGGATAAATTATGCTTCCCTAGACTGGTGATAGTCTAGAAAAAAAGGTGAAAGACTATACAACTATTTCTCCTAACTCAGAACAGATACACAAAGAGGATTGGAGGCTTACCTTTTCAGTCGCGTCCAAATGGCTCCTTCTGTCGCTTCCACTACAGCTTCAAATTCAAGTGGTTTGTGAGCTAAATGCTTCCTGCAAGAAAGAACACTGAAACAACAGAAGATGAAATAATATAGATATATATTCAAGTTAGTTAGCTAAATCAGTAAAGAATAAACCATATACATCAACTAAGATCTTGTAACATGGAAAATCAAAGACAATACAGATTCATATAGGGAAAAATAAGCAGTATTATTTATTGATGATAGAAGGAGAGGTTACAACCAAATGATTGATTTGAAGTGACCCTTCCAACAATGATCCATAGCCTCATCATAGTATAAATATCTCCAGTGATATCTTCACAAATCAAGCTCTCAATCAAAAATTCTCCAACATTTCTCTACTCAAATTCTTCCTCTTCAAGCACTTAGATCTGTGCTCAATTTATAGACGAACTGTAGGTTTTTTTGCAATCAATAACTTTCCAAAAATATTCAAGACATGTTTCCAGTCATGTAGATGTCAAATGGACACTTGGATCCGAATCTTGACACATGTGAACTCTTCTAGAAGGCACTGGCCAAGTGGAGATTCCGAAAGAATGATAATTTCGCTCCCAATGTGACCAACGCACCTTTGAATGTCGGGAAGTGCTTTGCAAAGCAGCCTTGCATGGGTCTAACTACATATGCAATGCACGTAGGCCCCTTAGAGCCTGCATTGGTGAGCTCTCATTTTTTATACAATAAGCTTCAAACCATGGAAACCTTTGCTTGATGAAAGTATTGTTTGATTTGTCTTGTTTTATTGTCTTAGAGCATATAGAAACTGAAACGATAGGGAATGATAGACCCTTGATCATCAGTCCTGGAGATGATGCCTAGTTAACCAGGTCATTGGGAATGGTGCCCAAATTGACCTATAACAATTTCCCCCTAAAGCATGAGATCCAAATAATAAGAACATTTGATTGAGATGCTTTACACTGTGATGAGCTTGGAAAAGAAGTAGAGTGGTCACCTGCATCAATATTAAAATACATTACATTATGATATATCCTTTTTTTATCATAATTTCTAAAGGTAGGCATTCCCATAGTCAGCACATAAACAATCTAATAACATGTACATAATTCAGAATGTCGTCTACATTGGAATGTTGCCCAGATGTAGACATGCCTACAGATATAGGCACATGTTTAGATGACAATTTGTACGTAAGGTCACCGTACAGATGATGTGTAAAAAAATCCTGAAATCATAGCCTATATTGCTGAAACTAGATCTGAGGTCTTCTTATCTCATTCACTCGATCATTTAGGTACAAGTGTAGCAATGCAAATATATGATTCGTAGTCGAACATGGAAAGACATCGTTTGATTACCAGCCAATAATGTGAGCTGTTAACAAACGTGAGAGAACCACCATTAATTTTAATGGCCCCCAAGGTATTGCAATACATTTCTTAAGGCGTGAATAGATGATTTGATGTCAAACGGAAAACAAAATCTTTTGGTCAAAAGTCCATAAGCAAGGATCTTGTCGATGTTGTAACAAGCCTCATGGTACTGGAATCTAATGTTTCTAAGTGAACTTCCTGGATATTTATTTGTTGTCAATAGGAAGTCACCTTATTGAAAAACTGGAGTTATTGATTTCGAAGACAAGGGTATGACTTGATATAGCAATTTTTCAAGGATGATAGTCATGAAAATGAAGGTTTACGAGTGTTACACATTAATTTGTCACTATCCCTGCAATCCCCATCTCACACATTGGAGGGTCATTTATGTGACTAATTAAAAGTGTCATTCCTTGCAAATACCATCATTTCATCCCTTGCCATGAGTACAAAATTCCCTCTGTTGACCATTTCCTGAGCAGACCACTAAAAAAACCTGTTTTTGCCTTGGCACTGGTATCCCGTTATGCCCTCACGCCAATGAGGAAAATTAACACTGAGCCCATGCTAGTTGGCACTCTATCCCAGTTAAGCACCTGCGCTAATATTTTTATGGAATTTTTTTTAAAAATAGAGGCGAATTTTCGATCACAACAAATTCATGGATGAGTCATAGGGAGTGGTTCGACTGAATAACCACGGCCTCCCTCCTTTGGCCTCTTGTTTCCACCTTATGGGGAAACCTCCCTTGTTTCGTTGCTCATAATTTGAACCTTCACTCCATATGCCTTTCACATGGACTAAAGCTTGGGGGAATGTACCTCGAACTGAGTCACCATGCTCGGGGCATGCTTACTTTTTCAAGCATAGTTTGTTTCCGTTTCAAGCTTGTGTAAAAATGAAACCGGTTTCAAGCATAGTTTATCTTTGTTTCAAGATTGTGTAAAAATTAAACCAACTTCAAGCAAAGTTTCTTGATTTCAAGCTTGTGTAAAAATGAAACCATTCCCATTTTACCTCTTGTGATTGCCATTTTATCAGCCTGTTTTTGCTAGATGGGCCTTGGTTTTCTCACTCCATCGTCACTATCTGCTTGGCCGATCATATGCCATAAGTTGGTTGTTTCACCCATTCCTGAGGAACCACTACAATGAGTGGTATTCTTAGCTAGCCTCTTGACCTTTAATTTTTCTAAGTAGTTCCACCATTACCAAAACCAGTAGCTACCCTTAATACCACTCGTTCCTCCAGGAGGAGTCATCTTTCAGCTCTTTTCTAACTCTTGAAAATTGAAAATATTTCCAAGACTCTTGTTGTTTTGAAATATTTAAATGGTTGCGAAAAAATATCTACCCAGTATACTTTTACCCCTTTTTCGGGCTGGGATAGATTATTTACGAAAAAGGAATACCTTAGCCTATCAAAACTAAGAGGTTCTCTCAGACACAATTTTCTACCTTTTCGGATCTGTGAAACTACCTATGAAAAGGGAATGCTAGAGTTTTCTTTTCTTCCTTCTTTTCAAACTCTCTAAACATGAAATGATGTCGAGTTCTCCCTTTGTCAGATTCCTTAAACCTAAATGACATCGTAAATTGTCAGTCATGACATTAACTGAGTTCCTCCTTCCTAGGGCTCGTAAAATGTACTAGCTTGGATTTGTTCGAAGGACAAAATTATATGGCAAGCATATGTTATCCTCTTCAAGCTTGTGTAAAAATAAAGAGGTACTCGCCAGAAATGGTGGGGGGAAATGGAAATTATTCATCAGTTGTGTTGGTAGTATGTCACTCTTGAACATGACACTTGTTTGTAGCTCGTGTCAGGTTGGGATATCTTCATTCTATCACTTTGCCTCCATGGGTTTGGGAAATCCGTTTTCCTCTCATTCGATTACAAATCTTGTCAACATGACCTCTGATCCTATTTGAGTCAAATGTTGCCAAATTCCAGAGTCATGTCACCGATATGTTCAAGACCAAATCCTTCTGTAGTTTTTACATTCCTTGATCCTCTGTGTCAGTCTTGATTCACACTCATATTACCTTCTTTGTTTCGTGTCTATGATGCAGGATTCATTATGACCCTCCTTCAATAGATCGCTTCCTCTCGACTTCAGCTCATTATCCGGGAAGTTGATCTAGAGAATCCTTTCTAGTACCTTAGATTTTGCATGCCCTAATGGCAAGTTCTTCACATTTGATGACATGTTCACATCATTGGCCTTCGACCCGGTGATTTTACAGGTGTTCGACTTCAGCTCGCTATTCACATTTCGTGGATTGTACTAGTGGTACCTTGAGAGCCATTGACATTATGGGTGGTTTCTCTCGCACTTGTTAATGGTTCACATCATTGATCGATAATCAAGTGATTTTCTAGCATGTTCGACTTCAACACGTCTATTCACATGTTGGAATTTGTACTTTGATCGGGTGGTGTTGGAGTGCAAATCCCTGGGCTTCGATCACAAAAGTCTAGGTTGCGAGGAGTGATGAGTCATTCATGATTATATACATGATTCTTAGATGGATGGCTGCGACCATACCATGGGTTCTCTTGTTTTGATCCTCTCTGTATAGATGGTTGCGCCCATACCGTGGATATATTTCATATGATCCCTTCATTCAGATGATTGCATCCATGCTGAGGATCCCTGAACATTATCCTTTTCTTGATGGATAACTGTGACTATACCATGGATTAATGTATTTTCATCAGATATTTCAGTTATATATATGTATCTATGCTTTATTTGCAAGTCTCCTGACAACTGCGTCTAGTTCCTTGCACGTACTTGTAAAGCATTTCACCCCTCACTCATGTTCGGACTTCATATTTTAGGGGGCATATGTTACACATTAATTTGTCACTATCCTTGCAATCCCCATCTCACAAATTGGAGGGTCATTTTTGTGACTAATTAGAATTGTCATGCCTTACAAATACCATCATTGCATCCCTTGCCATGAGTACAATATTCCCTCTGTTGACCATTTCCTAAGCAGACCACTAAAAACACTTGTTTTTTCCTTGGCACTGGTAGCCCATTATGCCCTCGCGCCAATGAGGAAAATTAACACTGAACATGTGCCAATTGACACTCTGTCCTAGTTAAGAACTCATGCCAATTTGTTTATGGATTTTTTTTAAAAATAGAGGCGAAGTTTCGATCACAACAACTTCATGGATGAGTCATAGGGAGCGGTTCGACTGAATAACCACAACCTCCCTCCTTTGGACTCTTGTTTCCACCTTATGGGGAAACCTCCCAAGGGATAAGGCCACCCTTCCACTATTGTAGGGATCCCAACCTCCTTCTCTCCTCTATAAATATATCCTTCTTCGATTGATGAGCTAGTTGAACATGTTCTAATTGAACAGATAGCTGAAAAAGTTAGCATAGAGAAGAAGAAATCATAGCTTCAGGAGAATAGTGAAAAGTGCGATTGTTTTTGTGTGTTCAGAACATAGTGAGATCTTGGACCTTTGTTCATGAGGGTGTGAAAAACGTGCTTGGATACAGACCTACCAAAGGAAAGCCTCAACATCAAGGCTTGGTTGTAAACTCCCCTTGTCTTTATCATAATAAAATGCATCTGATGTTTATCTTCCATTCTTTTTTACATCTATAATGAGATTTATAACATTCCTTGATCAGTTAGATAGGTTGTAATTGTTTTATGTTTTTCATGGTGTTACGCTTGTTGTGTTTTCTTGACTGTCTGTATAAGTAATCGAATGTTGATAGTAGCGTGTATCGAGCTGGAGAAGAGTGACGAATCAAGTAGCTTCGACGGAATATGACAACATAGCATCAGAACGAGGTAGGTCATCTTCATTGCTCTGAATTTCATTTACAATCTAGGAAGGTAGATGTCAGTATGTTTCCGTAGTTGCTAGACCCACCCTAGGGATAGAGGGATCGCCTCTATATGCAGAGGGGATTTACCTGGAAAACAATGAGTATTGCAAAAGGATGAGTTTTTAATCACTGGATGACTTCTCTTGAACATATCGGTGACACTGTGATGAGTTGGCAACATTGACCCAAAATTGAAGTGAAGGTATGATGAACCATAGGTGTGAATGAATCATCAAGATGATTACCCAACCCAAACAGTCACGAACATGGAGTGAAATAAGTGTCATTTTCAAGAACAACTTGCTACCAAAAAGAAACTTTTGCTTACTTTTCCCAAATTTTCCTTGGTCATTTGTCGACCAGTACTTCTTTATTTTTTAATAAGCTTGAGGAGGATAAAATTTTCTTGATCTATAATTCAACCTTTTGGGCGAATAAAGTATCTCTATTTAATAATTTAACGAGTCTAGTGATGAATGAAACTCGATCCTTGTCATGATTGACAAGCCCGTCCCTATTTTATGTTTTAACAAGCTTAACGATAATGATAGCCCGGTCCTTTTTCATATTTAGGGAGTCTGAAAAAGAGGATGAAAGAGAACTCCAAAAACAATTTTTCGTAAATTTGTCTCTTAGATCTGAAAAATTGTAAAATAATATCTAAAAGAACCTCTTTGGTCATGTTTAGCCAAGGTATTCCTTTTTCGTAAGTAATCCATCTCAGTCTGGAAAAGGGTTATACTTATACTGAGAAGATATCAATTCATTTACTTTAACAAGCTCAAAAAGGCAAGTGCTCGGAATTATTTTCACATTATCGAAGTCTGAAAAGAGCTGAAAGAAGACTCTAGGGGTTAATTTTTTGCTGTTATCAAAGCTCGAAAAAGAGATAAAAGCGTGCTTCAAATCCTTTTCGTTTTTTAACAAAGCTCCAAAAATAAGGAGAAAAAGTATGCTTTGTGGTCAAGTCTTTCTTTGAAATAAATCTACACGACTAATCTGTTCATCAGTTGTATTTCCTGTTTATAACTACATAAAATGGACTAAAAATACCTGTTTCATGATAAAAACATAACAAAACTATATTAATAGCAATAAATTTAACTTGCAAACAATTAAATGACTATAAAAAGTAGTTTCACTATTCATTTTTACCATTCGATAGTTACCATTTGCATTTTGGAGCTCTGAAGCTAATTTTTCCCCCGAACTTCAGTCATTGATTACGGTCATTTCTGTGGACATATTTCATCGCCATTTCATCCAGGTTAGTAGTATGAACCTCCTCTTCCTTTCAGTATTCATTTCATTCCCATTCCTTGCAAATGTTTAGGTTTTTAGTGCCCCTAGGGTAAATTCTTCCCAAATTGAGGGCAATGCACCCTTGGACATCGAAACCTATGTTGCATAGTAGGTACAGTAAATATTACTTTCATATGCAATGCACTGTCTCAACCCAGGGAGTGCGTTGGGCGCAGTTCAAGTTTTTGATTTTCATGATGTGCTCAAAATTTTCCTAGTTTTTTGAAATGAATGGTATCTTATGGATCTTATGGTTGATTTTTAGGTTTCCATCAGATTATAATGATGATTACATGGAGGGAAAGAGAACATGAAGAACAAGATATTATTGCCTTGAATGATCTAGGTACTGTAAGAGCATTAAGAGAATGCGGGCTACTTAAGTACTTCAAATTTGTAGTATCCCTTTTTCAAGAACAACTATATATTGGGAATAATATGAGTTATTACCAATGTGTAGCTTCATATATATACCTCATATAGATCTAAAAACACTTAAACTTCAATAAAATACATAGCATCAAAGTTATACAGCATTTTACAAGGCAAAAGGTGGGTAAAAGTGTTGATTTTGGCCCTAAAACGTGTGTATTAGGGTATTTGCGTAAAAATAAGATAGGAAAGTTGTTGGATATGATAGAAAGGGTTATGAGGGACTCCCATGTCGAATTTCAGCAAAAAAAATAAGTTTTTCTAATTTAAACAACTCCTTCTTTCCTAACTAGGCTAGAAAACCCTGATTTCCCAAGACTAGATTTATGCAAAAATTTACTGAAGCATGTGAGCGTGATTTTCTAAAGGGTATGCATAAAATAAGGTCTAAATATTGAAAAATAACATCAGGGGCATAACTCATACACTTTACAGAAGAAGATTGAAATAATACAGAAGAAATCCTCAAGGAAGAGGTGCTATAACCATGTAAAAAAGGACTGCATAACAGTGACAGCGTAATTTTCAGGGCTGAAGCAGCATTTTATTTATTCTTCAGATCTAGATCAGATTATTACATAAAAATATAGATCTAATACAGATCCATGCATAAGAAAAGCTGATATATACATTCCCCTTGGGGATTTTCTCAAAACATGAAACACCAGGAGTAGATTTGAGATCTAAAACTTCATATCTGTAGAATGATTTAGAAATTCTGAATAATACTAGTACATATCAGATCAGATCTGAAACAGAACATACATTGGTTGGCCAATATATGGATCACCTCAGTGAAGGAAGAATCCCAACACCAGAGATCTCTCCTCCAAAATGCAAGAAAAGCACCGAGCAGTTGTAGATCTGCAAATAATGTTGTCTTAGGGAGAAAGACAATGCTATAGCTTCTGAAGATGATTTGGCCTGATTTCAATATATGGATCTGAAGTATAATCAGAAAATGAACACTTTCAGGAGGTTAAATGACACTCTCACTGAAAAGAGCCACTGTTATCATCTAGATCTGAGTAGATCTAGATCTCCACTTACTGCAACTCACAAGATAGCTCAACCCTCGATCATGAGCAGTGCTGTAATGTAAGGTGAAACTTGGTCGAAGCCTGATAGTGGAGAAGTTTAGCACAATTCTCCTCCAAGAGCTGCTCAAGGACAGAGTGGGATTCCTGAACAGGAATTTCCCAACAAGGGATGTCTAAGCAAACAGACCTTCATAAATAATGTCTTCAACAACCGTTTCCTTGTTTCCCTCCTCTTCCTTTTATAAGATAGGAATCTTTCCAAACCCTAAACCACCTTGAATCACTTAACCCCTTTCACATTACAACCTCCTTCTAGAACTACACTGTCCCTCAAAGAGGTTCAATGCATCTAGACTGTGTTGGTTGACTTGGTCAAATAAGATCCCCTCTTATGATTTACAACCTTTCACACCTACAAGATATAATTTAAATAGCCCAGATATGTCTTTGTTCACATAGGCATTGATTTATTCTTATTTTTCAAGAGTTTTACATGTCCTCCTTCACAATTTATTCATTAATCATGAAATACAAAATAAATAAGACAAAATTAATGTTCCAATTAGCTAAAACTAATTTAAGAACAATATAGTCTCCCCCTCCCAATTGTTGCTTGTCCTCTAGCAACTGCAAGGGTGCTGAAAAATCTCCCCCCTTCTTCTTGTGGCCTCCTCCTTCAACATTCTCTACCATTGCTTCAAATTTTCTACAATAATTCTAGCTCCCAATGGTTCCTCCCAGGTGTGAAAAGTGGCCTTTGGTAGATAAACCAAATAGCGCTCATCATGAAGTAAAGGAAGGTCTATATGGAAACCTTCTTGCTGATCCATGGCCCCATAAAGATATAAGTGATGGTCATAATGGGAAATTTCACCATCAATAAAGGTCTTCCACCTCCATGCTATCATCCAAATGAAATGAATTACCTTCCAGCATGGTAACTCATAGTGAAGCTCCTCCCAAATGCCCATGAGAGGCATGCTCCAAGTGCTACATAAAATCATATGGTCCACATCATAAAGAGACAAGTAATGTGCTATAGTGGCCATATGGTCTCCCATGCTCCCCCTAGAACATGTAGTGCAAATAATGTGGGAAACTCCTTTCCCCAAGGACACATTCCAAAAATGTGTCTCTCCTCCAACCATGTTCCCAAGAATAAGAACATCTTCAGCATGTGGAATCATGATTAAGATCATGCTAGCTTCCATATATGATAAAGGAGAAGGAAGATGCCTCCTCATGTGCAACCAATGCAGTTTTACACTCAACTGCCATAGAATAGAAGATGACAAGTGTTTCCTCCAAAACTTGCTTGCTACCCCATCCTTCTTGCATGCTTGGAGAAGGTGCTTTGTGATTGGTGTAAAGGAGTCACACCATGGAAAGTGTATCTCCCCTCCAAGATCCTCCAAAGGATGATAAACATCAATAAATTTCATGGCCTAAAGTGGCCCATGAAGCCCATCATAAATAGTGCTCCCTCTTGGAGAAAAGCCCTGCAAATGAGCGTTAGGAAAATACAAGTATACATCATGAGATTTAGCAATATAATAATTGTCATGCACTTGTTTAAAATCATGGATGAGCCCCCTCTCACACTCAATGAATAAGGAGGTGTAGATGATAATTCTTCCCAAGATCTATGTTCCTCCTCATCTAACAAATGGTCCATGCACTTCTTCATATGAGAGTGCACCTCCTCTTTGAAATCCTTCCACATGAATCCATCCAAGATATTATGATATGCTCCAATGAAACCAATGGGTTTGGAAAGAAGGATCTCATAGGTTGCATTCAGCAGTTTCTCCTTGAGCTTGGAGCCTTTAACCAAATAAATCTAATCATGGAAATAGATGACTCCTCCAACTACCTTATACATCCCATCCATTACCTTCCCATCAAGAACCTCACATCTGAAAGGGTCCTTGTTGTACTCCATCAATAGTTGAGAATCCCAATAAGGATCTAGGCTCTCCAAGAATGATAACGTTGTAGATGTCTTAAATGCAGCCCCTATCATGTCATGACTCTCCTCTTTGACATACTTGATGCCAAGATCACATGTTGGAGTCCCATAAACTTTCTTTTTCTGCCTCCCTTGTAGCTGATCTTGCTCAAGACAAGATTGAAGCATGTGGAAATCAACTTCCCCTTGGAAAGTTATTGTCCTCCAATACTTCCTCAATTTGGCCCATGCATTCAACAGTATTAAGATACTCTTTTCATGTTCAGAAATATCTCTTGTAAGTGAGAAGACCATGGGCTATCCGAAAGATATGGTTTTTCCATGTGTCCTGAAATCCATATCATCATAGATTTCTGATCTTTCATCTCTCAGCACAGATATATGAATGGAGGATAACAATGTCATATTCAGAAAATTTCTTACCTCTTTTCTGAATCCATGAGAGATCCTCTGCGATGTGCTTGCTTCTCCCAAGGCTCCTCCATTAGCCAAGTATGCAAATGCTTCCCATAGTAGAGAGAACACTTTAATTTTCCTCCAATCAGGAGGTCTTCCTGGTGGAATGCCTCCTTGCAAAGAGGCATCAAGCCATAGAGAAGAATGTGGATGTAGGTGGATAGATTTTCCCCTACCATTGCTGCATGGATTCTCTTGCCTTCTTTGGTCTTCCAACAGAGAAGCGTATATTCTCTTCTTCTTGAGATTCTCTTCCTCCTCTCTTCCTCCTTCTTTCTTCAAGAATTCATCATTTGACAATGATGATGCATGCTTCTCTTGTGTTATATCAAGATCTCCATGTGTGAGATCTTTTGGAACTCCTTGCAAGAGTGAAAGAGTTTCTCTTCTTGGAGCAAGTGCTCCATCTTCATCTTCATGAGGTGCTTGAGGTGCCTTTGTTGTGACTGTGTTATCTCCTGCCTTCTCCTTCTCCTCTCCAATAACTAAAATTTCCTCATCATCAACAAGAGACCTTAGATCTTAGTCATCTAGTGAAGGAGGAATCTCCATGCTTCCTTCTTGAGAAGATTTCCCTTCATTCGAAGGATATATTTCCCTAGGAAAGGCATAAAATAAACTCACACCTTCTCCCATGCTCTTCAGAAATGGATTTGGATTTATAGACCCTTCTAGCTCATGCAAAATATTTGAGTGATATGGTTTGATAGTGTCAACAAAAGATGTTACACATGGAGCTTCATCAAACCTTTCTATCATTATTGCAATAAATCTTGCATAAGTAGGTGTATTTGCACTCTTCAAGGAAAAAGACTCAAACAACCACCAATAATATGCTTTACTTTCAAAGTGCAACGCTGCTGCTTTGATGGCTTCAATCTCTGAAACTTGATGTTGTTGCAGAAAGTTGTCTAGCTCCTCCACCCAAACCCTCACTGGACATTTAGGTGATCCATCAAAGATAGATAGATAGAATCTACCCTTACCATGCTGATCTTCCTTTGTGATTTTCTTCTCCTAGATCTTGCAGAACCCTTGGAAGTTCAAGTTATCTTTGAACTTCTTGGATTGATCTTCATACTCTTGCAAATACTCTCTAAGAGTCTCTTTTTTGGGTACACCTCCTTTATTCCTCTTCATGAAGAAATCAGTGACAGAATGCTAAAGCTTTGGTGATATGGATGAGTGAAAATATCCATGAGATGAGGGTTTATAATTTTCCTCATGTATAGATCTTGTAGATCTGATCGGAAGATCTTCCTGCTCTTGAAACTCTTTAGGAGTTTCACTGCTTCTTCCTTCTTATTCTTGTTCAACATCCTTGGAGAGGTTATTATTAGTTATAAAATATTATGAGAATAAACCCATATTATTCATCATTCTGACCTTTCTCCTTGTTGGAATATCCCTGCAAAGTTCCCTTTTCAAGGATATCAAGATTCTATTCCAGAGATTGACTGTAGGGGCATTTACTGGATATGTCACCTTTGAACAAAGGATGAGATCCAAAGGCGACCTGGCCATTTGAAAACTATATATATAGATCTTGAAATAATCCTCCTTCATGGATTCAGAATTTTGGCTTGAAGCCATAGGTTGAGCCAAAGATCACACTCTGATACCACTATAGTATCCCTTTTTCAAGAACAGCTACAGATTGGGAATAATATTAGTTATTAACAATGTGGAGCTTCAGATATACACCTCATACAGGTCTGAAAACACTTAAAATTCAGTAAAATACACAACAGAAAATTTATACAGCGTTTTACAAGGAAAAAGATGGGGAAAAGTGATGATTTTGGCCCTAAAACGTGTGTATTAGGCTATTTTCATAACAATAATATGGTAAAGTGGTTTTATATAATATATATGGTTATGAGGGACTCCCATGTAGAATTTAAGTAAAATAAAATAAGTTTTTATAAGTTAAACAGTTCCTCCTTTCCTAACTAGGCTAGAAAACCCTGAATTCCCAAGACTAGATTTATGCAGAAATTTACTGAAGCATGTGAGCATGATTTTCTGAATGGTGTGACTGAAATAAGGTCTTAATATTGAAAAATAACATCAGGGGCATAACTCATACACTTTACATAATAAGAGTGAAAGAATACAGAAGAAATCCTTAAGGAAGAGGTGCTACAACCATGTAAAAAAAGACTGCATAACAGTGACAGTGTAATTTTCAGGGCTGAAGAAGAATTTTATTGATTCTTCAGATCTATATTATATCAGTACATAAAAATATAGATCTAATATAGATCCATGCACAAGAAAAGCTGATCTATACATTCTCCTTGGGGATTTGCTCAAAACATGAAACACCGGGAGTAGATCTGAGATCTAAAACTTCAGATCTGCAGAATGATTCAGAAATTCTAAATAATACTAGTACATAGAATATCATATCTGAAATATAACATAGATTGGTTGGCCAATCTATGGATCACCTCAGTGAAGGAAGAATCCCAACACCGGAGATCTCTCCTCCAAAATGCAAGCACAGCACCCAACAGTTGTAGATTTGAAAATAACGCTAACTTAGGGAGAAAGACAGCGATGTAGCTTCTGAAGATGATTTGGCCTGATTCCAGGATATGGATCTGATGTATAATCAGCAAATGAACACTTTCAGGAGGTTAAATAACACTCTCACTGAAAAGAGCCACTACTATCATCTAGATTTGAGTAGATCTAGACCTCCACTTGCTGCAACTCACAATACAACTCAACTCTCAATCATGAGCAGTGTTGTAATGTAAGGTGAAACTTGGCCCAAGCCTGATAGTGGAGAATTTTAGCACAATTCTCCTCCAAGAGCTGCTCAAGGAAGGAGGTGGGATTATTGAACAGGAATTGCCCAACAAGGGATGTCTAAGCAGACAGAACTTCAGAAATAATGTCTTCAACAACCTTTTCCTTGTTCCCCTCCTCTTCCTTTTATAATATAGTAATCTTGTGAAACCCTAAACCACCTTGAATCACTTAACCCCTTTGACATTACAACCTCCTTCTAGAACTACACTGTCCCTCAAAGAGGTTCAATGCATCTAGACTGCACTGTTTGACTTGGTCAAATAGGATCCCCTCTTGTGATTTAGACCCTTTCACACCTACAAGATATAATTTAAATAGCCCAGATATGTCTCTGTTCACATAGGCATTGATTTATTGTTATTTTTCAGGAGTTTTACATGTCCTCCTTCACAATTTATTCATTAATCATGAAATGCAAAATAAATAAGGCAAAATTAATGTTCCAATTAGCTGAAGCTAATTTAGGAACATTACAAAATTGTCGGGAATAATTCAAAAAATAGAACTCTTATAGTTCCTTGTTCGAGCATGGGATCCGGCGATAGAGGCATTTCACAAAAAAAATCAAGTGTTGTCCATAACAGTTGGGGATGTGTATTTTCTCACAGGTTTGTCGAGGAGAGGTTTGCCCATTTCTCTCACAGAGTCTACCGTTGGAGGAGATACAATGAGGGATTATGTTATGCAATATTACTATCCAGGGGCATAACCTAGCAAAGATGGAAAAATAAACATCCGAGATGTTAGGGATTTTCCTTTGAGAACCATCCTTTTCATGATCTCTAAACTTGCTCGCGCTGTTACACTCCATGTAGCGAACATATTGTATATGCAGTATGCGCTAGAGTGCTTAGAGCCAACAGTATTCAAATTGTTTGAAGATGCTCTATCTCAGATAAAGGAACAACTGAATAAAGAAAAGGGAGGAAGGAAGAAAAATTTCATTTATGGTTCGATCCTTATCTCCTTCGCTTTAGAACGGATTCCAATGATGCAGCCACAACATGTAAAATTGGATATATCTAGTCCTAGAGATCCTTGAATCCAGAGATTGGTAGAACTCATGGGTCGGCATGTAGGCCAATCGGCCGTTGTGTTCTCTACTGCATTCTTCGCCTGGTTCTAGTGACAGATTGTCACCATTGATGAGCATGCATACGCAGGCATCAACTTCTGAGGAGATCCAAATCTAGTATTACTAGAAGGCGCTCAATGGGGTGCAATAGGTAAGAATGATTTGACCATGTTTTTTTTATTTTTCTAAGGTTTATACAATGTTTTTGTGTTTTGATTTCTTTCCAAGACTAAAATAAATGTTTGATGTAATGCAGATATCAATCTTGTTCAACTAGTAGAGGAACCAGAGTGTAAAGTGGATGTGCCAGTAGAGAGGGTTGTCAGGAGAGTAGTCCTTCAGGACCTTGATATGGCTGAGACTCTAGCTGAGCTCCAACAACACATAGAGGGGTTGAACTTTGGGATTTCGGATTGCTGGATCGAAGAGCTTCCCATGCGACTGCAGTGACACACAATTGGGGTTCCTAACCATTGGACGTGGTTGCTTCGTAGGATTTCTAGATCTATAGCATGTTACCACGAGCACCACTAGTTTACTTGTGACATTTTGCATACATTTTGAGGTCAAATGACTAATGTGTCTTGGGGACAAATTTTGTAAAAAACCTATAACTATCTATCTATATGTTTTCAGAGTTTTTCCTATGTTTAATGTGCAATCCTATTCAATGTTGTGAATATTTTCTTTACCTATGTCACAAATTTTTGTCTAAAACTTAATTACCTAATGAATTAGTTAAAGTGTTCAAATTTCTAGAAATGTGTTGATATTGAACAAAATAAATTTGTCTTTCCAAAAGTCAAACTCTTAGGAACAATCTAAGAAGTGTTGGATTTCTAATAGTATAAACACTAGTAAGTTGTAGTGCCATGAGTTGTGAGTCTAACCTTATGATTATGCAATTAATACCAAATGAAATGGCATCAGAGAGAAGTTTGATCAACACGCTATACTCAGCGATATTGTTCATCGATCTACCAATACAAATCCCTTGAAAACTCACTAACTTGTCGTTTGAAGTGAAAATGGCCCACGCTACAGAAGATAGATTCTGCGTACTACGACTAGCACCATCATCATATCCAAAAAATGGTTCCGAAGATTCAGACATCTGCCATAAAAATGTAAAGTGGATTACTAACATCAAGAAAACCCTAAAAAAGAAATTAAGATAGTGAATGCAAATCAACAGCATATAAACAAATATAATACAAAAAATTACTACACTTATGATTAAGCATAGTAACGTTTCAAATACAACCCATTTCTAGGTTGTGCCAATGGAATCCCATCGTAATCAACTAACATGTAGGCACTCTTAGCAAGAACTCTTTTGAAAATATAGGGGCCCTGCCATAATGGTTCGAATTTCCATGTAACTATCACAACTACTTGGTCGTAAAGAAGGACCAAGTCACCTTCTGAGTAGATGTGAGGCTGGACATTTTTGTCGTATTGTGCCTTCATACGTCTCTTATGCACTTCATTGGCCAATTGGGCTTCACGACGCATTTCATCAATATGGATGAGGTTAAGGAGATGCACTTCTTCTTCTAAGGTGTCGGGTAACATGTCTATCGTGAGTTTTAACGATGATATTTCGCATTGGATTGGTAAGATAGCTTCCAAACCATACACCAATTGAAAAGGAGTAAATCCAGTTGAACTTCTCACCGAGTTTTGATACGACCACAAGGCAAAGTACAGGATCAAGTGCGAGTTCCTTTTACAGACTCCTATCATTCATTTAAGCATTCGTTTAAGAATTTTGTTAATAGCCTAACTTGTCCATTTGATTGTGGATAATAAGGATTATAATTATCATGCGGCAATACTAACTTGGCTGTCAATTCAAACATCATATGGTTGCAAAAATGCTTCCCATGATTTGTAACTATAGCCTGTGGGACCCCAAACCGTGCAACAACATGGTTGAAGAAAAACAATGCAGTCGTTTGTCCTGTGTTATTAAATGTAGGCATCGCTTCGACCCATTTGGTAAAATAGTCAACTGCGACAATAATATAACCATGCCCCCCGGAAGAAGAGGGTTACAGGTCATGAAATCAATACCCCATTTCGTAAATGGTCAAGCAGAGAGAACAGGATGCATTGGCACTGGCAGTTTGTGGATTTTACGATCAAAATTCTGGCATGCATGGCAACTTCTTACTACAAGAATGCAATCTCGAAAAAAATTAGGCCAAAAGTAACTGGCGTGGAGTATCTTCTGCGTGGTAGCATATCCAGACAAGTGTCCACCACAAGCCCCAGCATGACAATCATTTAACACTTTTTCAGCCTCCTCATGAGGCACCTCCTTAAAATGGTATCAACACCATGATGATAAAGTGTATCGCCGACGATCAGATAATATTTGGCTTGGTATAAAATACTTCGTTGGTCAAAGCGAGAGGTATTAGGTTGAAATGTTTGGGTTTGGAGATAAATGATGAAATCCCCATACCAAGGATCAGATGATCTGATTAGAAACAGAGACTCATCTGGGATAGATGGTTTTGACGTAGTAGGATTACTATCAGAGGGAATGTCACACAGAAGCTCAGGAAAAACTAAATACTTCTTTGACTTGGATTTGATGAATTCCAAATCAAATTCCTGCAAAATGACAATCCATTTTGAATACTTTCCCCCCAACAATTGACGAGATAATATGTAAGTCATGGGGTTGCAATCTGAAATAAATTTTTTTATCGGAGCAAGATATAATGGAAAAAAAATTAGACAGCTTGAACAGCGTCCAAGGCAAGCTTTTCCACATACGAGTACTTAACTTCTGTATCATTGAGATTACAACTCAAATAATAGATCGGATGTTCAATTCCATCTTCTACTTGGACGAAAACCATAGCGATGGTCGTTTTAGCAGCGACGATATATAGGAAATAATCATTTTGATAATTTGGAGGATACATTAATGATGCTCGGAAAATATGGTCATTGACAGAATCAAAAGAATCTTTTGCAACTTGGTCCCAATGGAATGGAGCCCCCATTTTCAATAATTGAGTAAATCCTTTAGCCATTTTGGCGTAGTTTGGAATGAACCTTCTCAGGAAGTTAGCCTTTCCTTGAAGTTTTTGTATCTGAAGTAAGTTTGACGGTGCAGGAAAATCAAGAATGGCCTAAACCTTCAGTTGGTCTATTCGAATTCCTTCTTTTGAGACTAAAAATCTGAGCAATCGACCAAAACCAACACAAAACACACATTTATGTGGATTGAGGCGTATCTTGTAGTGTTGGTAGCGTAAGAAAATGGCTCTTAAATGCATTGGGTGATTAGTCTGATTTCATGAATGCACTGGTAAATCATCTGGATATGGTTGAAAACTGTTCTTAAAGTCGTTGAAAGCATAATCCACGGCTCTCTAAAAATTTTCCCCAACATTTTTTAAACCAAATGAAAGTTTCCTATATGCGAATGTGCCCCAGGGACAGATGAATGTTGTCTTATGTTGGTCATCTAGGTGGATATTGATTTTATTGTAGCCGGAAAATCCATCCATGAAAGAAAATATTTCACATCCAACACAATCGTCAATAATTTGGTCGATAAAGGGAGTAGGATAGTTGTCTTTTGTATAAGCATGATTAACATCCCGATAATCGATGCACACTCTAATGGTTCCTTTTTTTTTCATAATAGGAACAATATTGGAAACCCACTCAGTTAGCAGAATAGGGTAAATAAAACTAGCACGCAAAAGTTTTTCAACTTCTGCTTTGATGGCAGTGGCTTTCTTCAGATGAACAGGACAAAGCTGTTGATGCACCAGTTTGACATTAGGATACATATTAATAGTGTGTTCAACTATACTAGTATCTATGCCTAGCATTTACTTGTAAGACTAAGCGAATACTTCATGAAATTCACGAAAAAGAGAGCGATATGAATCAAGTTCTGATGAAAAACAAGATACTCCGACATGAATATTTTCTACGATGCCAATTTTGGTTGAAATATCGATAGAATTTTTTTCTTCAATATTTGATAAGTTTCGCTCAGAATCGATTGCATTAATTAGAGAAGAAATCGAAAAGAAAGTTTTGATGGATCGGTTATATAGTTCACTGAGATTATTTTCTTCATAATTTGGAAGATGGGAATGATGATGATAATCTTCCCATGGTTCTCCTTCTGACATCATAGCTTCCAAAATATTTTCATCTATAAATTTTTTTAAGGAAAATGGATTAGATGGAGTACCAAAATCTAAGGAACAATCAACCCAAACACTCGGCGACGCTGATTTCAGATTTGACGCCCAAGCCAAATAGATTGTTTGCTATGCCAACTCAATAGGGTTGGTTAGTAAAACATCATCCAACATAGAAATTTCAGAAACACCCGTACTCTCCCTTAAGCCAGATAGAGTGGAAGAGATCATGTAGCAAGTCTCTATACTTGCAATTTCTGCTGACGTCGCGGGCCGTGGTAATGTAAAGGTTCCCATAAGAGTGGAATATTTTAAGAGTCCTACACCAATGTTCTAGATTTCTAGTTGGGGTAAGTGAAAAAATGGAATGCTTCCAGTTACATGTGAAGCGGAGGCAAAGAAGGATAATTGATTAATGACTGTGATTGTACCTTTATGTGGAAAGGCAATCATTCTAAAATATGTAGAAAAAATGGTAGTCATTGCATACGCCCATGGTCTTCCAAGTAAAATATTATAGTCAAGGGGTCCGTCAACAACCTCAACATCAATATTCCCTATTTTTCCCCCTAATTCAACATTTTGGTTATTGATAATACCACAAGGTTTATATGTTCTTCCATCAAAAGATTTCAACGCGTTGATGATTGTGATAATCGTGGCGAGCCAAGTGACTTCCAACAGTTTAGAGACATAATGCACGTAGATGCTCCCTCATCAATAGTAGTACGATGAACAAGGTGATTGAGAAAATTTACTTGGATGGAGAATTCCAATTCTACTGGTAGTTGTGGCACATAGCCCGTATGATTAAAGATGAAAAGATTAGAATTAGTTGGATCAATTCCATCAATTGCCGACAATAAAGCCTGCTTATGGGAGGGACAATTTTGTAATACCTCAAGAGTAGACATAGTTGAAGGGGATTGAGCCAAATCTTCAACTATATTATAATTTTGTGCAGCTCTTGCTTGAGGATTATATGTCGATTTATGAATTACTCCCTTTGGTGGCTTAATTGTCAATTCAGGAATAACAGTAGGTGTTATTTATTCATTAGATGGATTAGTTGTCAAGGTAGTAGGTTGATCAGTGGCCAAACTACCATAGTATTTATTCCACATCGACACCAAAATATCTTATGAAGGTTTTGTGATGGATAACATTAACACTTGGGAACTAGGAGCTCGATCCGTAGCAACCAAATTTGTGTCTGGATTTGGAAATGGGTCTGTCAACACAGTTGATGCATAAGAGGTCTTGATGATTTTTTAGACTTCAGAACGGTGAGGAAAAACCCTAAAAAAATGTTCCTCATTACAAATTATACATGGATAACGAGGTTTCCGTGGTCTTGACGGTTGATCAGATGATCTTTCCTGAGGGTTAGAAGTTTTCTTTTTCTTTGATTTTCCCTTTTTCTTACTTCCTGGTTGCTTGTCACTTTTTCCTTTTTCAAATGACACGGAATTAATTTTAGAAGTAGGAGTAGGATCAGATTCAATAGCATGGTATGTGTTTGCAGTTCCTATCAATCTATCTCCAGCATGAGAGTCCTTTATTTGAGGAGGAATATTGAAATTAGATCACGGCGCATTAGGAGTTTTTTCATAGAGCATGCCAGGCTGAGTGTAAATCAAGTCTAAATATTGGGCACGAGCGATAAATTTCTCTTCTGTGATGACGTCACCTTTAGCTACATCCTCAATTATAGATGGTAACAGGGACTTAATGAACCATTCAACATGGAGCTGATCGAGAACAAATGTCTTAACCATTCGTTAACGGCGATGCCACTCATGAATATGATATGAAATGTGAGTAGCATTGGTCTATTTGAAGTTGGTCAAGAGTTCCTTTCCAATTTTGTATTTGATCGGTAACTGGAAATGGGTCAAAAATACATTAGCTAAGGCAGTGAAATTGTCGAAATAATCTCTAGGTAATTCAATGTACCATTTAGTGGCCAGACCTATGAGTGTATGCTGGAAAAGATGTAGTCAAACAAAATCATCATTCAAGGAATTTGATGAACACCATAAATGATAAGTCATGACATGAGTTGATGGATCTTCTCCAGGGTTTCCATTGAGTTTAGGAATGTCGGAGGGTAATTTATGAGGTATCACCGGCCACCAAGGAGCATAATTTATAGGATCATTAGTTAACCAGTTTAAATCTGGTAATTCCAAGGTTGCAACAAAAGGCAAATGTCTATTAAGGTCAAGTTGAGCATAGCCAGGGTAAGATGGAATTTCTTGGGCAACAGGTCTTTGAGCACCAGCATATGGAATCTATTGCTGGTAACCCAGATAGGGGTTGTTTTCCATGGAAAACTCTTGAGAATTCTATTGACCAAAACCTGGATATGATACTTGCTGAAATGAAGTTTGAAGAATTTGCGTTTGTGGCTGCCAAGGGATCTATCCACCAATGTTATAACCCGAATTAGTATAATTTTGATTCGTTTGATATGTATAAACAGGTTATGTTTGTGACATCCCATAAAATGGTACACCAACTTGTGAATAAATAATTCCTGATACAGGTTGTTGTAAATTAACCAAAAAATTTTGAGTCTGTGGACCCAACATTCGATGATATTGAGTTGAAGAACTCACCTGATAAGGTTGATGTACAAGATTTTGATTCTGTAATAGGGTATAGATGTATTAACAAGTGGTAATGAAGTGGGTATAATAGGTTGAACTGGTTGATACGATTGTACAATCTTTTGTGTTTGGATAGGCAGAGTGGGCTGCCATTGACAAACATTCATGTCCACATTAGTTTGACCAAAAAGTGACTGAGTACTGTCATATTGGGTGACCAAAGGTTGCCCCCTAGCATAAGGAGGATAATAAGACAGAAAATATTATTCCCCAAATGCTGGGAGTCCAGTTGATATGGTACTTAATGGAATTTACCCATAAGGACCGAATTGATATTGCCCTGATGATGGATGTAATGATTCAAGTCATTTAGTAATAACTATAGGACTACTAGTTAAAACACCAGATGATGACATAGGTAAATACCATGAATGTGAAGGTGCACCAGAGAAAGTGCCAGATAATGATTTGTAACCTGTGAGGATCGAAGGGCCACAGTACAAATATGACTCTGGTGAGGTTGTGAACATTGACGTAGTAGTGAGGGTAGGAGCTAACGTAATTGGAACAACAAACCCAACTGAATATGTTGGTTCGGACATGGTTGCTTGACCAAATGTATACCCTCAAAAATAGACAGGATATTGAATGGAAATAGGATCAACAAAAGCATATGGAAACAATTGAGGAAAAGACTGGTACAGATAAAGGGCTCTCCCAAAATGGGTTGGACTTAAAGGTGTATTAGCTTGTGGGATTTCTTCAATCGTAATTAAACCAGGAGGAAGAACTTAACCATTAGGCCCAAAATATATTTCATATGGTTGACTGTGTAATATGGGAGTTTCAAAAGCTACAGAAATTTGTGGGATGACCAAGGTAGGAACAACTTCCTGTTGTTCGACTTCAGGATTTAGATGTGCTGGCAAAGAAGAGACAGGATCTGGATCAATTTTTGATTGAACAACGTCGGGTCCAGTAGGTATGGTATCAGTGATTGAATGGATCATGACCATGGGTAGCTATGAAGACTCTTTTTTGACAACAGTAAATGAACCGGGATGTGTGGAAACAATTCGAGCTAAATTTGGGTTAAAAGATGATGTTTCGCCAGAGGTACGAATTGTAATTGATTCGGTAGTTCGTGATCGCCTTCACCTACCAAAAGTAACTTCCAATGGTAAAGTTGGTTTTAAAGCTAATATACATGAACAACGGGGGATAGTATTTTTTTCTTCCATGATTTATTCTATCCAAAAAAAAAAACAAACAAAAAGAGGGTAATGCTAGGCAAAAGGGTTTACCAAGAAACTCTGAACTGCAGAATACCTCCTAGCGAACCAAGAAGTATGGGTAGGTAATCTCCCTGAATGTTGTGTTCGGTGTATCACAATTTCAAGGTAGCTGACTTGGTTCACTATGGATGGATAGCACCTAAAATTTTTCCTCCCAAATATACTCGAAAATACGTGGAGGCCCAAGTCCATATTAGCAATGTCTGATGTGAAACCGCACAGTGAGAGCACCCCTTTATACTTATCGTACTATAACACCGCCTGATATACTCGAAAGTACGTGGATGATCTATGATATACTTACGTACGTGGAGTGAGGTATCACAATCAGAATGTATCGCAGACAAGTTAACGACAGCTGCTATGTTTTACGATGCTGGAACATGTCTCTAGCCTAGACCTTCTAAATGTTATCGTTAAGGTTCCAAAGCATTGTTAAGTAAATGGAGATTTTTTTTATGTTGATCTTGCTTAACAATTTTCCTTTCAAAGGTTCACCATGATGATGAAATGCAAGCTAATAATGATAAAAAAACTTTCACTTTCAAGTTTTTCAATTAAGAACCTAGCTACTAAGGGAAAAGAGCAAATAATTTTAGAGCAAACAAATCAATGAACAAAACAAATCAATGAATCTCAAACTAAATGTAGATTTCCTAATGTTCCTTTTGCAAAAAACACACAATCCTACATGCAAATGCAAGTTTTTCTTTTCAGTTTCCTTAATGTTACGAATGTAGAAAAGAAACTAGGTGCACTAGATCAATAATTCAAATGATTTTTAATTTTGAGAAACGAAGAATACAAACAACAATTTCTCTTTTAAAGGAAAAACGAGGATTTCACCAACAATTTCTCCTATCAAAGAAATGAATATTTTACGACAATTTCCTATTTCTAAAGAAAATTATTCTTAATGTGACCATAAAAAATACTTTGAAATCAACTTGTTAATGATAAAGAAAAACTTTAAAAAAAAAAAATTGAACAAATTTTCAGTCAAAGGAGAAGAAGTATATAGAGTCACTAGTCAATTGAGCATCAAAATTTTTAGAACACAACAGCAAACAAAACTGAAGCAAGTTGAAAAGTCAAATTCAAGGGAATTTGATCACTTTCAAGAGTCAATGCAGTCTCCAAGGGGAGATGGTGCTCTGCAACACAGGCTTGGAAGGGAGACAATGCTCTGCAAATCACTATGTCCAGTCTAAGGGTGCGTTGGGAGCAATAGACAAGGAAAAATACTATTGTTTAACTCACTATCTTTGCAAATTAAGCTCTGAAAAATTTTAATCTTTATGTGAAAGAACTACTGGGTGGATAAACAAAGCAAATCAGAGGCTCTAACACCTAGATATAAGAGAAATTCTCCCCAGCAGAGTCGTCAGTTTGTTGGGCCAGAATTGTAATCTACGGATGAATTACGCTTCCCTAAACAGGTGATAGTCTATAACAACAGGTGAAAGACTATACAATTGTTTCTCCTAACTCAGAACAGATACACAGAGAGGATTGGAGGCTTACTTGTTCAATCGCTTCCAAATGGCTCCTTTTGTCGCTTCCACTATAGCTTCAAATTCAAGTAGTTTGTGAGTTGAATGCTTCCTACAAGAAAGAACACTAAAACAATGGAAGATGCAATAATATAGATATCTATTCAAGTTAGTTAGCTAAATTGGTAAAGCATAAACCATATACATCAACTAAGATCTTGAAACATGGAAAATCAAAGCCAATACAAATGCATATAGGGAAAAATACATAGTATTCTTTATTGATGATAGAAGGAAAGGTTACAACAAATGACTGATTTGAAGTGACCCTTCCAACAAAGATCCAAATCCTCATCATAGTAGAAATCAGTAGAAATCTCTCCAGCAGTATCTTCACAAATAAAGCTCTCAATTGAAAATTCTCCAGCATTTCTCTACTCAAATTCTTCCTCTTCAAGCACTTAGATCTGTGCTCAATTTATAAATGAACTGTAGGTTGTTTTGCAATCAATAACTTTACAAAAATAGGCAAGACATGTTTCCCATCATGTAGATGTCAAATGGACACTTGGATGCAAAGCTTGACACATGTGAACTCTTCTAGAAGGCACTGGCCAAGTGGAGATTCCAGAACAATGATAATTTCGCTCCCAATGTGACCAACACACCTTTGAATGTCGGGAAGTACTTTGCAGAGTAGCCTTGCATGGGGCTACCTGCATATGTAACGCACTTAGACCCCTTAGATCCTATGTTGGTGAGATCTCATATGTTATACAATAAGCTTCAAACCATGGAAACCTTTGCTTGATGAAAGTATTGTTTGATTTGTCTTGTTTTCTTGTCTTAGAGCATATAGAAACTGAAATGATAGGGAATGATAGAACCTTGATCATCGGTCTTGGAGATGACGCCGAGTTAACCATGTCATTGGGAATGTCGCCCAAATTGACCTATAACCCCTGGTCCATCTCATAAGCTCCAATTTGCATGGTCATACACATCTCCCTACCCATTCTCTTCTTATTCTTGTATATTTTGTTGCCTGCTCATTGTTCTACGATTGGTTGTTCCTTCTTTGTACAATTATCTATCAGAGCTTGCATATTTTATACTACCTTCTTGTTGTGTAGTAAATTTATACATGCTTGTAGAAATGGTTTGTCTCTTCATTGCCTCCTACATCCTTCATTTGTCTTCCTGATGTTGATGCACTTCCTTTTGCAAATTCTTTCTACGCTTCCTCAAAATTCTCCTTTACACACTAAATATTACAACCTTCCTTTTCTTGAGGTGCTTTTCGAATCCATGCAATAGTGGTTGGTTTCTTTCCCTTATCTTCATTGGTGGCTTCACCACTCTGAGTCACCACATTCACACTAGGATCTTCTTTACGAATTTCTTCTCTCGCCATCTAAATGTTTTGTGTTGGAGTCTGCATCTTCTTGTCCTACATTTTAGCAATCAATATAGGAAAATATTTTATGACATGATCAAATTATCTACAATACCTATATGAATTTCGTTCTATATTAGGACAGTCACGTGCACAATGACCAGAATCTCCACAGTTATAACAAATGACTTGTCCTCTTCAATGACCAACTGACCCACCTCCTCAGCCTCTTCCTCTGCCTTGGAATCCTCCATGCCCAGAAGGGGATGCTGGTGATATAGGATCAGCCTGCATCCTATATATTTTAGCTTTATCAAACATCATATCATAAGTGAAACAATGCTGCTCACAATGCCCTAATGACAAACAAAATTTTCAAAATAACTTCTTTAAGTTAGGTTGATACTTTTTGATCCTTGGGAAGGAATCTGTGTCATGTAATCCATAAATTTGACATATTTTGCACCATACAAGACTCTTCAATGGACTAGGAACTCTAGCGTTCAGATAATTATTGAAGACAAGACATTGATATTTATGGTGCCCAAAATGTTTACATTTTATACACTAGACCTCTATGCAGACCTCCTTGCCCTTGTCCTTGCATAGAATTTGAATTTTGAGACACATGGCTTCCAACTGATTTTTTATTTTTTGAGTTCCCAGCACAATAGGTGTTGGATTTGTCTCTAGTTTCATTGCAACCTCCATAGCCTCAGCTTGTGTGGCAATATTTTGCTGACCTAATGGCTAGCGTAGATGCGGGAGAAACATAGAAATGAATCATTCCTTATGTTGAGTATCATTAATGATAAATCCACCATCTCTGATAGTTTGCCTCAGTCTCTGATCAACCTCCCATATATATTCATTAACCTCCTGACAATTATCTTTCATTTTGTCACCAGTTTCACGTATGACTTAGGCTTCTTAAACTGCTCTTTTAGGGTATCTTTCATTTGTTCCAAGGTGGCATTAGGGTTTTCTTGAGCATACCTGATGTACCAATCTGATGCATGATCTTGGAAAGAAGTAGCCTATTGCGCCTTCCTAATATCAATATTGTTAACCTGTTGAGCCTACCATATGGCCTCAGTCACAAACTAGAAGTGTTCAGTATCCTCATTTACAATGCCTCTGAAATTAGGTAACTTCATTGATGCAACCATATCTACTTCTAGGGGAGGTGCAGGTGGTGGTGGAGACGGACTGCGTGGTGGAGTGGGTGTTCTATGATGTGAGTGCAGAATTGGGGTGGATGGAGTCAAAAATAGAATCAAGGGTTTCTGGTGTGATGAAATTTCTCCTTCAAAGTCACTAGAGCTACTAGTTTCATGTTCTTATTCACTATCAAATCTAGGCTACAGAGGGCTATAGATAAATTTTTCTGAATCTTCACAGTAGATGTTTCTATAGCGCATAGTCAGGCTTATTCAAGGCATTCAAGAAATATGTTTGCACAGATAACCCCATTCACATAATAGAATTTTCAACAACAATTTCACTGAGCGTGAGAACTTACCTCTAGGGCCTTTGAAAAATCTTATTTCTTCTTTAGAATAGGATAAAAATTGATCAATGGAAAATTCTGTCACAAATCCTCCCAAGAGACGATCAATCCAGTGATCTACCGTGTGGGTGATCTTATTGTCTAATTTCTCTACTTGCTGGATCAATTTAGGAGTCCACTCAATGACTACATTGGCCTTCATGCATGTATTGAATCTAGTTAAGTGTGAAAAAAACTCCTACAGCTCATGTGAAAAGGAGAAAAATAATATTTCATGCACTTTTGTATAAATATATTTCCGTACCCAACTTTTGTGAGATATATTAGCACTTATATTCTCTTGGAGTGGGAATTCAAGGAAATTTCTAACCAGCCAATCTTGCAATTCATTTCGCGAAGGGTGCCACAACATCAAATCTCCCTCAAAATGATCTTAGTCCCAGCAACAAAACCATTTTTTGGCTTGAGGAGTCCTAACCCAGGTTCAAATTTTATCGTGCAACCAACAAACCCTCCAACTACTAGCCCTTTTGACAATGTCCTGCTTGTGCAGATCAAAGTCTCACCTGAAGTAGTATAGGGGGGTACTGGAACCAGGTTTCTGCACCCTGTGAAAGAAAATAATGAAGTGGCCCTAAGAAGATCGATTGTAGAGTTATATCAATCATACATAAATGCGCATAATACTTAAGACAAAATCCCATATCACTTCAGTGCAGGTAAAGTATAACAGAACCAGATCTATATATAAACAATGTGTAATCACCTAAGAAGAATTATCAACCATCAATATGCATAAATAATCACAACAGATATCCTCACGCAATGATAAATAAGCAACACAGAAACAATGTGATCTTAAACAGATACAATAGATAACAAATCAGATCAATAACACAACAAGTTCACCAAAATATATCCTTTATATTAATTCAATTCCTTTCAATACATCATATTTCCCACTTACACATAAACCTTCCACGCACATAGCCAATGGAGTCCACACATAGCCAAGATTAGGTCTCCACGCACACAACTAGTTGGAGCCTTTCTACCCAACCCAGACAAAACCCTTTACAATTTATTACAAATGCATACATATCATAATCAATGTCTTCTTAGATTCACTAACTACTTTCCTTAAACTCAATCTATTTATATTCTTTTAGCACGTAGATACTATGGTCTCAAACCATGGTTTGAGGCCCATAGTTTACCCTTAAACCCATTTACATCAAAATTAGGGACTTTGACCCACCCCAAAGAACCTTGACTCATTTGTGCAATGCGCATATACAAAAATTATACAAATTTACATAAAAAAGTGTGCCCTATGGGGCCCCGCTCCAACACTTGGTCATGAAGGAAGTCATGTAGATTTCCTCTTCTTTGACACGTACCTATTGTCACTGGAAAACTAGACAAGAAAAGATGACATTATTAAATGTCAGGAAGAATTATTTACAGGGCTTAGGCACATTAAAGAATCTGAAGTATTTAAAAATCTATAAGGTCTATGAGGAAAATCAAATTGGGCATTGAAGAAACCAACAAAATTCACCTTTGTGCACACTTTTCTTCGATAAGCATGCCTTTACATGACTTTCCCTCAAAAATACGTGCGGACCTGAGAATGGTGGAAATCACTTTCCAAGACAACAAGGCACACTCCAGGAAATTCATCCTATACTTGAGGTTGACTAAGGACAACCGCCCAAGCCTCCTTAGGACCTCAAGGGATCACACAATGGAATAAATGTGGCACACAAATGGAATCACCCTCCTCTCTTGGGTCACCATCCATCAATGTACCAGAGAGGGAAGGAGAGTTGAATTCTCCTATAAAAGGGCACCAAGATATGAACAATATGGGAATACATTGTTATGTTGGCCATAATTGCCTTGAGAAATCCAGCAGTGTGTGCTCCAGAGAAGAGATAGAGGGGTCCCAATTGTTGGCCATCCAAAAACTCCAGTCCTTTGGAGTAGAGAGAGGGAGAATTTGCACCGAAGTAGCTCTGAAGGAAAGACATCCTTGCATCAGGACTTAGAACTCCCTAGTTTTAAGGGCCCCTCGGCAAGTGGGTAAATGTTTCATCCTTTATTCCTACCAACACTCAATAAGAAGGGACGTAAGTGCCATCATTTGGATTATTGAATTTTTTTTACTCTATTTAGAGCTTTTGTATTATGTGTTTAGTTTAGTTTTTATTTTTGAATATGCATGTTATTTCACTATTTAGTATATTTATTTCTTGTAATGTTTACTAACTTTCTTGAATCCCTTTATTTTCTACCTGTGACCAAGAAATCAAGAGGAAAAATGCACTCCTCTTAAGTAGGTGTGATTTGTTACATTTGTGTGCCAAACACATACACATAGGATTGGCGACTCCACTACTTGTATTTCCAAGTTTATGTGGATGTGCCTTTTTGTAGAGACCTCTTTCTTTGCTTTGGAGTTGGGCTGGAAATGCCCCCTTTCTTTCCTTCACTACCTAATTCACCCTTAGGGAGAGGCAAAAGCTGAAGGGCTCCCAAAATTTATTCGCAGGAAAATCGTGCAACTTTTACAGAGACATACACACCCTAGTGCATGCGTTCAGCAGTGACCTGCGCACAGACTGCACGCCTGTCTCAACCTTGTGCGCACAAAAACCATAAGCACAAATTTGGTGCTATTTCCATTTATTTCTTGCTTGTAAAGTGACTAGTAACCCATTATAAATCTTCCAGCAGTGGTTGAGGTGTCCCACAGCTTGTTAAAGCTCACTTTTAGCTGTGTTTTAGTACTTTAGGTGTTAGTTTTAAAAAAAATTCAAGTTGATTTTCACAAAGTTAACACATAGTTTAAGTAGGGTGAAACAAACTTGCATTCTGAAATAATTTATGTTTTTCAAATTTAGGCACCAAAAAACACTTAGTTAATTAGCCAAAGTAATTGGCCCTAGTCCACGCATTCTTAGCTAAATATTTTTCATTTTCATAGTGTAAAATTCATTTGTTTTAGTTCAATTTTTTGCAGTAATCAATGTTGCCTTTGCACCTTTGGGTGATCCTAGGCAAGAATATGAACACTCTCTATTGATAACTTTCCATCTCCCTATAGTTGATCATTTAGATTAACTAGGAAACATTGGAAGTGGCCCATATTTGCAGATTTTTTTATTCTGAGCAAGGAACAACCAAACATAGTTTAAATAGGGGATTTTGAAAAGGATCACCACATATCCACATGTTCAAACTATGCACTTTTTCACCGTTTTTTCTGTTAGAAAATTATATATTATGGAGCAATGCAACACATAAAATATGCAAAAAATACAAGCACGCAAAACACATAAAAGTAGAGAGACACAAATATATGTGGTTCACCCAGTTTGGGCTACGTCCACCCCGAACAGCCAGTCCTTCCTTTCTATTATCCAAAAAAAATTAAAGAGACAAAACCTACAGCAGATCCGCTGTAATATCCTCTATTCTCTCTCACAGTCTCCCTATATGTTTCTTGCTCTGAGAATACACACACAATACACAGCCACAATAAAATACCCTCATATATATAAGGGGGTTTCCTTCTAGGGAAAAAAACCCTAAACTAAACATAACTTCTACCGTGAGATCATCCACCTATGAACGGCCCAGATTGACTAGAAATTACTATACTTTTACAATGCAATTTTACATCTATTTTTAGCTTCGGGGGCACTTCCCCCAAAACCCCCCTCTAGGGGGGGGGGCTCCGAAAAGTGCTGCTGCCCCCCCTGGACCTCCCATGGCAGTGATTAATTACAGGCAGTGTCGCCACCCCTTTTAAGGTACAGGGGTCCAATGCTATGATACAAAGTAAACAAGATAATCAGGCTCCACACCCAACATTTTCACACACATTCACACCCTAAGTAAATCAAAGACACCTAAACTAACTTAACCAAACTCACTAAACTCTCCCCACAGGGGCCACAAGTGAATTTATAGTTTAAGTTAGGACCAATGTGGGAGGCATGCAATAAGCTACCTTGGTCACTCTACATAATGAAACATAGAAGTTGATTATTTAGGGAACTTTCAAATCTATCTGACAACCCATGGCAAAGAAAACTCGATCGCAACGGAGACCTGATTCAAAGGGCGTTAAGTTTAGGCTTAGTGCATGCAGTATTATTCGGGGCTACCTGACCCATCTAATACTCGGTACTGGTAGCTAAATTACCAAGAATATCAAGACTCAAACACTCATGTTGGACGATGGTACTTAGTGTCTAAAATTAGGGCATCCATTCCCATAGGTGATGGTGCAGGTAGCACTAGATCCTCTGTCGTTATCTTGGTTGATTTTCTTCGGTTGACGGGGGGCGTCGCCAGTTATTTCAGGACATTGTGCCAACATTCACAAAATGTATTCTCAAGACCCAGTTACATTTGAGTGTGTGAGGATGATTAGGTCTTCTAGGATTTGAGTATCATACGCAACAAAAAAAAACCATATTTTTTTATTGACTAGTCACATAGGATTTTATTTTTTCTAAGTAAGACTATTCTATTAACAGATAAAAATATTTACAGCAGGCCTAAGCCTGTACATTTCGATTTCCAGTGACATTTGAACAAATAATTTCCAAATAGCACTGCCCTGCAGCAGGGAAACCAGTGTTGTACAGTGTTTGAGAAGAAAATCCCTCGCAGGGGAGATGTGAATTTCAGCTTTTGGATCACTAAGCTGGAAACAAACTGAAAGTTTGACAAAACATACACAGAATAGACATTGAACATAAACATAAAAACAGACAAAAATAGGCCTAAAATAGAGGGCCTTGTCATTGAGAAAAAAACAACAGTAGAGGGCGAGACTACTCATCAGGAGCCTCTTCGATGACCCTACACCAGAGAGCATCAGGATTGCCATCGGCATCAAACAAGTCCGCAATGGAATGAATCACATTCCCAGGAGAATAAGGAGCCTTCCCACCAAGATCGCGACCATTTTCATTTTGCTTCAAACTATGGAGACCATTGTCAGTCTTAACCTCGCTTGCTTGACCTGCGCTCAGCTACACGTTCGCTTGACCAGCCTGCATGGAAATAGTCGAAACATGCCCCTGCTGGGCCAGGGTTCTAGGACCCTAAAAAGGTGAGATTTCTGAGAGTAGAGGCACATCCCAGATGCCAGAGGATTTTGGATCCACATGCTGAGGATCTTCACGAAAGGCCACAGTGATTGTGGCGGTAACCTGAGGCCTAGAAAGAGCACAATTGAAGGAGAATTGGGTATTGTGCATCTGAGCAAGGGGGTGAGAAGCTAAGGGGGAGCTCATGCAGCTTCCAGAGCGAGTCCTTCGACCATGAGAAAGAGACGAACTGCCTTCATGTGAAGAAGAGGAGGAGGTGGAGCTAGGAGAGGGGGAAGGACGTCGAAAACGGCCATGGGAAGAACCTCTGCGACATCGCATCCTATGCCTGAGGCAGGGCATGATGATAGACACAAGTGGGAGACCAAAAAGAGGAGAGGAGACCACCGACTTAGGGTGCAAGGAGAAAGACGCGAACAAGAAATTGTCAGCAAGCGAGAAGTGAAAATTGTTATCAAAATCAAGACAGCAGTTCAAGCTACTCCTCTTACCAGTAGAAGTCCTATGGCAGGAGATGCCAGCCTTCAGTGAATAGCTCTGCGAGACAGGCTTGGGTAATTCATCCATTTCAAGGAAGCTTACCCTGATAACTCCTATGAATCGAAGAATCCAGAGCCAAGGACCTGTAATAAATGGACCAGAGGGCTGAATCATTTTGCAATACATGAAATCGCTTCGAGAGTTGAGCAGAGGATTGTAACCAGTGCCGAAAATTAATGCAACAGTTAACCACTTAGAAGGTATTAAATACCCTACATCCTTCAGCTCGCGGGAAGGCAGGTGGCGCTCCTAAATGCCCCACCCCCATCCCATCATCATAAACATCTGCCTCGCCACCCGCATCCAGGGGTCACATAGGATTAATCTAAAGGGAAACTTATGTTTTATTTTTTCTTTGTTGTATGTGTGCGATTAGATTTTTTCTTTGATTATAATCTCTATCCTCTCTAACATTTCCAAAACCATACCTAATTGATGCCAGAACGGACCCAATGGGACCTTGTCAATCTAGACGTCTTTTGGACCTCCCCCCATTACCGGGAGGGGTTCCAGGTCTTTCGCCATTTAGGCATCAAAGACGGAACATTTCCACCCTTATTGGTTCATCCTTTATTAGGGCATCATTAGTTGGGAACCCTAGTCGGTCACCCAATGCCCCACCAGTGAACACCCCCACAGGGTTACCGCGCACCACTCCTCCTAAAACCCCTAGGGGATAGAGAAGTGCTACCTGTTATCTCTCAGATTTTCCTTGAAGTTGTGGAAAAGGAAAGTAAACCCAAGGTAACCATAAACCAACCTTCAGATACAAAATCTACCCAATCTGTATCCAGAGAGGGCACTCTCTTTAAAATTTAGCTTTGTTCTTAGAAAGTTTTAGGCTAGTTATAAGTCCAAGAAATTTGGTTTGATTTTGAATGGTGGAATCCATCAACTGAGGGAAAGGTTGAATACTTCAGGCCATTGGGATATGGAGTCAAAGGAATGGCTTTACTGGATTACTCTTCTACACACAAGATGGCTTTGCAGGGCAAGATAGCCAAACAGAGAACAATTTTAGAAATTAAAGTGAATGGAATGGATTTTGAAGGGATGAAAGGAAATTAAGAATCTTTCAACCTGTTCAAAGAAAGAAAATGAATGATTACAAATAAAGAGCAATTAAGAATTCTTCACTATACTAATCAAAATGTTTAAACCAGCGAAACAAGAGCAATTAAGAATTCGTTGCTTATAACCAGTTTAGAAGAAATTTTTTTGGAATAATCGCAATTGAAATCAGAGTACACTTAAGTAAGTTCTGATTTATTCTTTTATGTCAATTATTCAGAAATGGAACATAGTGATATTATAAACAGATATAAAACTTAAAACATAGGATAGAAAAGACTTATTGAACTGTAGTATGACACATGAATCCTGCAAAAAGTCTTGAGCTTCAAATCATCATCCAGCAAGCCACAAAGAAGTTTCTCCAAAGCACTTTTATTCCAAAAGATCAATGTTATAGTAAAGTAGTAGAATCCACCCTCAATACTCTATTCGAGGGCTTATTTATACAAAAATGATTAAAATATCTTACAGCAACCTAGGAAATAATCTAGGGTGACTAATGAATAAGTTACAATATAAAGGGAGACAGATGGTCTCGTAGATAGGATAAAAAGCAACTGCTGGTGTGTTGTTTCCTCCTTTTATGCATGTGCTGGATGCAGGTCCTATAATCTGGCTCGATGCTGTCCTTTTTGGTAATTCTTTTCTGACTGCCTAACTTCACTGATACTCTTCATTTCTACTGATACACTTTCAACTTCCAAGCTGATACTCTTTAACCTTTGTTCATCTATTTATATTTCACACTATAGTAAAAAGGTAAAATTTTCCATCTGAAGATGAATTTTACAAAATTTCTAACAGGTCTTCCCACCATTTGTCTTCTGCTATTTTGGTTCGTTGGAGTTTTCTTAATGTTTCATCAGCCTCTCTGTATCTGAAGAAATTGGGCTGATTTGGGAACAAATATCTTATTTCATGCTCAAGATGAAATAAATTCTTTAATCTGTCATAAAGATTCTTTCCTGTAGGCAATGTTGATTCTGATGAACTGATAGAGGAACATGTTACATTGTGAGCATGTATGTCCAATCTATTAACATAATTTCCCAAGTCCATTATTTTTTCTTCTGACATCATAGGACCGGGAAACCCGCTGGCTAATAAAACATTAAACCTTTCTTTGAAGGCAATGATCTCTTCTTGAATATCTGAGCACTTACGTTCCAAATTTTTCATAAGAGTTCTCTTAGTAAAAACTCTTTTTATTTCTAAAATTGTACCTGTTCTGTCCTCAATTCCAAGCTCTGCAAGCTGCTATCTGGTCTGGGTGTTTAAGAACTGTATGAGTTGATTTGCTTGTTCAGGTCTGTCTCTCAATTCTTCTCTTGTTTTGTCAATTTCCTCCAGAGCTATTTTGACCAAGTCATTTTGTTCAAAGATTATTTGAATGAAGGACCAAATATCCTTTATTGAATGAATAATATTATTCCAAAGAATTTCATTGATTTCTCTCAAAGGCTTCTCCAATGAGAGATCCTTTTCTAAAGCTTTAACCAATTTTTCCAGCCTTTTGATTTCTCTTGTATGGTCAGCAACAGTCTTTTTTGACATATCATATTTTTGTTCCAAATTTATGAGTTGTAACTTTGTAGATTGAAGTTTTGTTACTCTAAGTTTCAAACTTTCCATTTGTTTCACTAATTCTTCGGAACATAAATTAGAAGTATTCACCTGTGATGGGTCTATTTGCTGGTCTGCTACTGTTGTACTTGTACCTGTAGTAGCCTCTATTGTGGATGTCTGAATAATAGACTGCTTTTCTTTCAATGCTTGCTCCAGTTATTTTTTTGTTTCACTTATTTGCTCATTCATTTTCAGGAGCAACTCCATCATTTCTTCTTCTGAATTTTTCTTCAATACTTCTTCAGTTTGAGGATGCCTTGAAGCTAGTAATTTCAATTGCTTCCTCAATGCAGCAATGTCATCATCCTTCTTTTTAATCAGTGCTTAAATGCCTTTTATATCTTTGGGATTATGACCCAAACTGATGATTATTTCCTCCAAAGATTTTATTCTGTTATCCTTTGCTTTAGAAGAAGCTTTTTCAATCTACAACTGGGTACTTGTATTATTCAAAGAATATTGCAATCTATGAGCTGCCATTGCTTTGTCAATAAGGGTAGAATATATCGTTTCTCCAGTTTTCTTGTGTAATTCTATCTGGTCCAATGGATGAATATCTTTTGCTATGACCTCAAAATTTGTCCTGATGTAATCAGCTGCTGTCTGTGGCTTTGGCACTTTAGATTTGAAATGGCTCATTAACATTTTCCCTTTCTGAATGTCAAAAGTTGACATTAATCTCTCTTGATTTTGTGGAGCCATTTTAAGATACTGATTATACACCTGGACCCTTAATGGATCATTCCTTGCTTTTATACTGATGAATGTATTTTTTATGTCTCCTGCATCTATCTTTGGTTGTTTGAATGAAGACACTTCAGTGCTTAACTGTCTTTGTATTTCCTTTCCTTTATGACCTGTATATGTTTCACTAACTGAACCAGTTTGCTAACTATCTTCTCTTTCTAGAATATCAATGATTTCTTCAAATGATTCAACTTCTAGAAGTGGGTTGAGTTTCTGCCTTTTAGCCTGAGTCTGTTTTGAAGATTCCTTGGGAGGAGTAGGAACTTCAGCCTCCCTTTTCTTGCCCTTTTCAATATTCAGTGGAGTTTGCAAGTTTGGCATTTCTATTGGATCAGTTTAAGGAGGAACCTGTACTTGTCCTTGTGCCTTAGATGTTTGAGGTTGTTCAGTCATTTTGAATGTTTCAATGACTTGTACTTCTGGTTCTTTCTCTTTACCTTTGGATTCAACTGCAATTGATGGAATGTTTTCTTGTAAATTCTGATGAATAATACCAACTGAAGAAGTACCAATATCTAGTCTCTGTACCTATGTAAAAGAATCCAAGTCAAGTATTTTTTCAAGATCTTTCATAACATTATTTATATCAACCTGCTCACTATCCTGCTCTATCAAAGTTCCTTCTACCCACTCATCTATATTAGCATACTTTTCAATTTCAGGGATTCTTCGATGCATGTAGGGTGCTAATTTATTTTTCATACTTTTGTCACAAATAAGTTGAATGGGTCATGGGGTACCCAATGGAAACTTTTCTGCAATCTGTAATGATCCTCTAATATATTTTGAGCTTCTTCCCCTCCATCCCTAGAATTGCAGATAAATGGACCTAGTTGGCCCTTTATCCTGAGTTGAGCCTTTTTCTTGGCATTACAGAAGTGAATTATATCTGAATTGTTCATTTGTATGAAATAATCAAGTGCAAAAAGTCTCATTGGAACATATCTGGGTAACTTGAAAGGGCTCAATTCACATCCATAAATTCTAATTTCAGTATGATTCTGATAGAAGTACTAGTCACCTATCTTATATTTTTTTAAAGCTGAAGGATTTTCCTGATTTCATTGCTGAGTATCGGAGGGGCAACTCCAGTCAACAAGGTAGTTGCAGGATGTGTGAAAAGGTCAATGAACTCATTATACGAATAGGGAGAATCTGGGGAACAATGAGTAATGGCTGACCAAAATATAACAGATCTTGGATTCCCTTGGGTATCAAGTTTTTTAAGATAGAAAGGGAATGTTTCTGGCTGGTAATAGAGCATGAGATGGTAAATGACAGTAGAATATTTGAATACTTTCTCGTTCTCCAATCTCATTAATTGGTCATGCATTTTATTTGCAATGAAAGATGCAAAGTCGTACTTGACAGCAGGAGACTGTCCAGGGGTGAACATAGATAATAACACCAGGGTTAAATGGTCGACATACTCACTGGTATTAAAACCCATTATAAAAGATATCATACTCAAAATACTTTGACCTTCTTCAGTGAAATAAACATTAGCATAAGGGGGAGGGCTTGTAGGCTGATGCTCTGGCCACATGAAGGTTTGGAAAATGCGAGTTAACTCCTCCTAGGATAATTTAGTGGATTTCTCCAATAATTCTTCCATTAACAAAGGAGTGAGGGCTTCATCAGGCTGAAAATGTAACATATCATTGATGGATTGAGCAGTAATAGGAAAAAGGATTTTCTGGCTTGGGGATAATACTTCTCTCTGATTTGGATCATAATTGGCATGGCAATAGTGGATAATTTTAGGAAAGATATGGACTGAGAGAAAAAGGTATCTAGGAAGGCCAGACTCCCATAACCCAATAATATCTGAGCCATTCAAATAATTGTCTCTGCAGCGACAATGAATTTGAAGGGGGCTTTCACTGAAAACTAAGTCTTTAATCTGAAAATCTTTATCTACTAATGATAAGTAATCCAAATCTCTATGGGGGGAATTCAATGGAGCTACATTCAGGGCCAAAGGAACTTCCATTTTGGTTCTTGTGTATTCAAAGTGGAAATGTCGGGGGTTTTTTCACGGAAACGGGCACAATTTCAGTTTTGAAGATGAAATTTACAGCGTTCTGTGGACGCAATTGAAATTCTGAGGAAAGGGAAGACTCAAAATACTCTATAACAGTTCTTTGGTATAGAATTTTTAAACGAACGGCATGATTTCACAGAGTTTGAAATGGGAAATGATGTAAATACCTGTTTTCAGAAGGAAAACCGTGTTTAATAGGTACTGATGGACGACGGATGGATGCTTGAATACTGGAATGATGGGGGTCTTCAGTAAATTCTATTAATGGCAGTTTAACAATCGATTTTCAAATTTCCAGTGTAGAGGGCACAGTCGCTTTCAACATACAAAATGATGAAAAAATGCGTGAAATTTGTTTTATTCAGGAAGTAAAAGGAATTTTTTTATTATTTTTATGGGATGATGTCATCAATGGTATAGGAAGGACACGTTATCGGGGTCGGGAGGTAAGCAGTAAATTCCACACCACTTTCGAGAGTTGGCGGTATTTGGTGAAATGGCAGCGATTCCATTCAGAGATTAACACGTGGCCATGGCACTGTTTCGAAACCACTTTGATTTCGCGCGTTAAATCTCGGACGGAGGATGGGCTGCGGAATGTTTGTGAGCTGTAGATCTTCAGGCGGATGATCAGACGAATGATATGATGTGGAACTGGTGGGGTTTTAAAGTGCGGGCCCAAAGTAATTAATCTTTTAATTAATCATTTCGGGCGGCGTGTGATTGGTGGAAAGATTGGTTATTAATTAATCCGGGTGATTAATTAATCACGTGATTTAATGAGAGTCAGGGTTGCAGCGGGACTTTGGTTTTTATTTGTTTTTCCATTCAAAACATATAAAAATATATGTTTAAACCTTTTTCGATGTATTTTTTATTTATATGGAAATAAATTAATGAAATTTATTTACCATAGGGGCGGGGATAGTTTATATTGATATGTTTTTTGGCCAAAGGGTATATATATTGGGGTTTTATTTCATCACGTGGGTTTAAATACTTCGGCCAAAAACTTATAATAAGATGGATTTTTGGGATATTTATGTAAAAGGAGTTATATACTATATGATAGGGTATTTTCACTAGGAATTTAATAGATAAATTAGAGTTAATATGACCATGGAAAATTTTAGGGGCTAATATTCGCAGGTGGGCTAATTTTCCATGGTTTTTCTAAAAAAAAGATTCGCCAATTTCCATTTTTTTATAAAAATGATTCGCCTAAATTTTACAATATAAAATTATTTTACATTAAAAATTGCCAACATTATATAGAAAGTATATATAATATCATTATAAATTTGAATAATTTTACAAATACATCAATAAACATTTTATAGTTTTCATATTAGGGACTAGTGAGATTCGCCAATTTTTTAAACTTCAAGATAATTTTCCATCCTTAAAATTATCCCTAAATATGACAAAGGACAAGGTAAACTCAAAATACTTAACTATAACTAAGAAAGTGAAGATTTCTGAAGCAAATTGCATTATATCAACTTCAACACTTAGATTTAGAATAGCAAGTAATTTTGAGGGATTTTTATGAAATATAGCATGATTTTCCTAAGTAAAATGGGATTTTACTTAGGAAAGCTTTTTGAGAAGTGGATGAATGTTATAATGGATAATTTCAAGTACTTAGGTCTTTTTCAATTATTGGGCCGATGGTCCGGTCCCTCCAAAAGTCAAGGAAATTCCTTGAGCCCCTTTAATCTTCAAATCCCTTGGCACTTTGGGGGTGTTACACAGTAATTTGTCACCTTCCCTATCATTCCCCATCCCGCACAATGGAGGACCCATTTTGTGACCTGTGAACATTGTCATGCCTTGAAATCATCATCAATGCATTCCTCTAAGCATGAGCTTCAATTTCCCTAAGGACATCTCCTTGCAAAAAATCATGAAAACATCTCCTTTTGCATTGGCGCGGGTAGACAGTTCATCACTCGCGCCAATGGGGAAAATCCTACAAAGAGGCCACGCCAACTGGCGCTTTGTCCCAGAGCAGTAGTCGCGCTAACTAATTTAAGGAGTGTTTTTTAAATAAAGATGGTGGAAGTTGTGTTTCAACAAACTCAGAAACCATTGCCTATCTTGAGTTGGGAGGTTTGGCTGCGGGAGTTCTATGGAAGGGAAGTGGTTTTCCACCTCCCATGGAACCTTCCTTGTTGATAGGGCCAATCCCACAATAATAGGGATCCCAACTCCCTCCTTTCCCATATATAAAAGCCTGCTCAATTCCATGGCAAGCTAGTCTTGAAGTGCCTAAGCTTTGAATCTCCAAATTCCCAAGAGCCTTTGTGATGTAAGAGCCCTCTTTCTTCCCTTAAGGCCGACTCAAGTAAGGAGACTATCGTCGAGAGACTCTGGAGAGGTTTTCCCTTTCCCTGGCGAGCTTTGCGAGACGTGAACGACTAGAGACCCATCCAAAGGAGACCACGATGTCAGAACATTGGTTGTAATCTCTTTCGATTGTTATTTAATGAATGATTACGATTATGGTTCCACTCTGTTTTCAATTATGTTAATATGAGTAGTATCCTTTCTGACTGATATTTAGTTGCGTATGTTGGATTTTATGCTTGTATCTATTTGTTTCTTGCATGTGCAGGTGTCCATCCGCGGAGATCGTGGAGGATCGTGATCTGCCGAGGCTGAGGAACGGGAACGCTCTCTTCTTCAGATCGTAGCATTGGATTCCAGGTAGGCCTCCATCTTTGGTCTTTTCATTCGTAACTAGGAACTTGCGTCGTAACATTTCGTGATTGTTGCTAGACCCCTGCTGGGCTAGTAGGGATCTCCTCTGTCTGCAGAGGGGATTTACCTCCTCAACAATTTGGCGACTCCACTGGGGATCGTCTAGATTTCACTGTCTCGTTTACATTGTCTCGTTTTGATTATTTTATGATTTTCCTTGCTTGGCTAGCCTTCTGGGTTGGGTTCTTTTGATGTCTTTGCTTCTTGGTTTGCTTATTGTACATTGATCTACTTCTGGAGTAGTTCTTTTTTGTTTTTGGCTGAGAAACTCGACTGGCGCACTTTTTAGCCCGACAGTCACGCCAATTGGTGCATGTTGCTTTTGTTTTGCCCATGCCAATTGCTTTCTGGCGCCAGTTGCAGCCTTACAGTCGCGCCACTCCTGTAGGGTTTTTGAGTTTGCTCAGTTTTGAGCTCTCTGGGTCTGGTCAGTGATTTTCTTCTTGATTTTTCGACTACCTGAGTGTGTTGGAGTCCTGTTTGACTGGGAATTTTCCTTCTTCCTTTGGTTGTTTGCTTTTATCTATCGATTTCACGTTTCGAGCCCTAGGACACCTAGTGGCTTTGTGTCTCGAGCCCTCCTTGGGAGTTTTGGTGTTTCGTTTGTCCAGTCGAATTTATGATTGCTCCTCCACATCCTCTTAGTATTTGTTCACTATTTTTTTGCAATTTTTGGGTGATTGCTCATTCCTTCATTCAAATTTTGTTTGGTCTTGCTTTGGGCCTAGATCACACGGTCCATTGGAGCCTTTGAGTCTTTTTCTTAGTTTTGAGAGACTTTGGTCGATTTGGGATCTGATTGCTTGTGTCATTGAGTGAAATTTGTTCATTTTTCTCTCTCAATATCATTTCTCAAGTTTTTCCATTTGTTTTCAGTTTTTTTAGTGCATTTAGCTATCAAATGTTGAAAATTAAAAAAAAAAATCTCTTGTGCTCTTGGTTGAATTAGTGCCAATTGAAATTTTTTGATTTTACTAGTAATTAGTGATTTGAATGAAAATTTTTCGATTTAATTAGTTGCATTAAGAGATCTCATTGTTTGTCTTCTGATCATTTGGTTTGTGTAAAGACTCTCAACTCTTCTGTAGCTAGTTTTCATCGAACAAAATGATCTACTATGGCATGTAGTTTTGCATTTAGCAGTTTTTGAAGTAATACATTCGTTAGGGCCTGAAAATTGAAACCTAATTGAAGATCAACTTTAAAATCCACTCAATTAACCTAAGGAAACATTGAAATCTAACGAAACATATTTAGAGGTCTAGGCTAGAGATGTGTTCCGGCGTCTTTAAACCTAGCAGCTGTCGTTCGCCTTTTGGCTTTAGACAGCGCTAGTACCGACTTGTGCTCCCCGTATCGTCGCGTATATAAAGGGAGACCCCTCTAGGTTTTCAATCCTTTATCTACAGGAAGCTGAGTCTGCCGCCCTATACCCGTGATACACCGAACACATCATTCGGGGAGATTGCCTGCACGTACGGAAAGTCCTTGGTTGATTTTTTCTTCATTATTAAAACCAAGGTGTATATTGCAGTTCATGGTTATTTGGTACACCCTTTGTGCCTAGTTTTCCCGAGCAGTCATTTGGTCTTTTCTGACTCCCTAAATTTGAAAATACTGTCAAGCACTTGTCCTTTCACGCTTGCATCAAATCTGAAAGAGATAGAGTCATCTTTTTTATCGTTTCTCGACTCTTAAAACATGAAATGGTAGAGTTTATTATTTTTCAATGTGGTAAAATTAATCACCCACTATTATACGCCCTGTTAGAGGTTTCTTGTTGACCGTTAGATCATGTGTCTTGACTCTTTTTCAGCCCATGTGTGTGTTTTCTTCTTTTTCTCTGGTCTTTTTCCACAGTGGCGGATCCTTCGGTTTCGTCTACAGGTAGTCCTTACATGGACGATTCTTCAGAGGCTTCCCAATCCTCTGCTGAACCGCAGCAACTTTTTGTTTCCAAGTTTACTGATGGGGGACCGGTTCTTGCTGAGCAACCCTTTGGAGGACTAGTTGAGTTCAATTGGCCCTTTTCGGACCCTGTGTCTGAATTGAGATTAGGAGCTGATTTCCTTTCTCTTACATCGGGTTCGCCCTTTGTTGCTGCTATATTTCCTCCTAGTCCTCGCCGTCTCTTGCGTGATTTAACGGCAGGATCAACCATGAGTGATTCTGGTGAGGAAATCCCAACGTCTGGTGAAGACTATCAGCTCTTCCCATGAAGATTGTTTCAGGGAGACAACTCTGAGCTGGCTGACATGTCAACAACCAACCCTTCTTTACCATAAGGATACAGATCTCTGGGTCAGATCATTTCCGCTGCAGCCTCTATGGGAATATCATCTCCTGCTTTGAGGCCAGCTGCTACTACACCCGGGGTGTCTCCTCAGACGCTCGTCACTTCTGTTCCCATCCGGCCTACTGTCTATGTGGCCGCCTCTTCTCCTGTTGTCTCAGCATCTGCTACTAGGGCTGAGCCAACTCCTGAAGATGTTTATTTAGCGACTGTTATACCGGAGAATATCTCTCCAGAGGAGTATCGGTTGTCTTTGCAATAGCCGAACACCGAGGTTGGACCATCCTCCCAAGATCCTAACCGTTCTTACTTTTCACACTATGCACAGGATGGTACTCCCGTGTATGCTTTCCCAGGTCAGTATGATGAGCACGGGGAGATTTTTCATCTACCCGCTCCTAAGGCTTATCTCTATGCTCAAGGTTTACCTTATAACCAGGTTTATGACCCGCAAGGATAGCCTTTCCAAAGCCAACCTACAGGCCAACCTGGCTATCTTTATGATCCACAGGGACAGCCCATTCAAGGCTATCCTGTCGGCCAACAAGGGCCATCGTACCGTCCGCAAGGACAGTATTATAGCCCTTCCGGTCAACCTGTTCAGCCTCAGCCGGGTTACCAACTGGGGCCGATCTATGGTCCTGGGGGGCAAATCCAGCCTTCTTTACCAATGCAACCGCAATATCCTGTTGTTTCTAACGTTGCATATCAGCGGGGACCATCCTATGGTTTTTCTTCAGGTCAAACCGGTTTCCAGCAAGCACCTGGTCCTGTTCCACCACCAGGCCAACCGGTTCATCCGGTACAACCCGGTGTCCCACCCCTAGGCCAACCAGCCCATCCGGTACAACTTGGGGCTCACTTACAACCAGGTCAACCTGCGCGACCGGAGCCGCCTGTCTATCCGGGTCAACCTGGTCATTTAGGTCAGCCCTTTCAGTTGGGTCAACCTGTTCATTCAGGGCAGCCCGCTCATTCCATTAACCCTGCTTAGCAGCCGACTCATTCAATGCCGCAGCCAAATCAACAGCTGCGCCCTACTTATCAGGCTTCGCAGGGTTCCACTTTTCAGCAGCCTACTCATCCTCAAGGTGGTTATTATCCTCATGGTCAATCTCAACCGAACTATAACCACCCCAGAGGCTCTCAGTATTATCCTCCTCCACCCAGTTTTACCTATACTCAGCAGCCAAATCCAAACGCTGCTTACACCATGCCGACATATAATCAGGGCCCATACCCTGGTTATCAGGCCCCACACTCTGGTTACCAGCATCCAAGTCAGTCTGGTTACATGACCTACACCCCCTACGGTCAGAATCCTGCAGGACAGAACCCCTGGGGGCAAGGATATTCACAACCATTGTGGATTACAGGTAACAGTCCTCATCCTGGGTCTGGCATGCTGGTCAATCCGCCATTTCCGTTCCTGGCCACCTTGGAGTTGCCGGATGTTTCAAAGTTGACCAATGATCCGATTTTACATAATCCATATTGGCCTTTTATTCCCACCAAGATACCAGGTGATTGCCCCAAGTTTGAGAGAAAAGCTGGAGAGGACCCCCAGGCGCATGTGATGACGTATCATCTTTGGTGTTCGTCTAACTCTTGGGTCGACGATTCAATGCGCCTGCGCCTCTTCCAGCGTACTTTAACTGGAGCTGCTGCTAAGTGGTACATAGAGTTATCCCACGACATTTTCCAAGATTTCAATTCTTTAGCCATGGCTTTCCTTATGCATTTCCAGTTACCGGTTCGTTATGAAGCTGGGACGCACCTCCTGACTTCTCTGAAGCAGGACAAAGCCACTCACATCTCTGATCACATTCATGAGTGGCGTTGCCATCGTAGACTGAACAAATTTCACATACCTGATCAGATACTGACTCACTGGTTCACCACCTCCTTTGTGAATAAAATCGCTCAGGATATTGCGATGGGAGCGTGTGTGACAGAGGAACAGGCCATTGCGCGTGCCCAATATCTAGATCTTGTATATTCTCAGTCCAAAACGCTTTATGATATCTTTCCTGATGCCCCGTGGTCCGGAACCTCTAAGGCTCCATCTACCCCTGCATTGGATGGTGTCATTGGTTCTGTCTCTCAGAATTTGAAGAAATCTTCGAATGGGAAGCATAAGTCTAATTCTTCCAACAATGCTCCTGCTAATCCCGCCCCCTATGATTCTGGTAAAACTGCGGAAGTGAATGCCATTCAGACCAATCCCACGGAGAAAACTTCCAAAGGGAAAAAGAAGGGCAAAGGAAAATCTAAATCTGATGCCCCGAAACCAGAATCTAAATCTCGTACTGAGGATGGCTCCCAGCGTAAACCGAAGTACCCTTGCCTCATCTGTGAAGGGGACCATTATACTAAGGATTGTCCACGACGATCCGAGGTTAGTCAACTTCTTAAGGGCCCAAAAGGGACTCCAACCATTTTAAAAGAGCCATTTCCATCTCAGCAGGCCTAGATGGTCGAACAACCATCACCATCTGCACCGTTTGGGTCTCAGGTTTTCATGGTGAAGAGTGTTGCACCTATCTCTGTCGCTACGCGGTCGAAGGATTACAACAAATCGCGGAAGGCACCCGGGAAGGCAGTTTCGGATGGGCCGCCTCCCCCACCTGTCTCTGGTCCGTTGGAAATCGAGAAGCCTACTCTTGAACCCATTGTGAAGCCACCTCCTAAAGGTGTCCTTCGAAGATCTTCTTATAATCCAAATGCTCGTGCCGCTCAACATTACAGCATTGTTGAGGATTTGGCACAGGCGCCGTATGTCATGTCTTCTCTAGAAGTTCTTCAAATTTTTCCTTCGCAACGGAAGGCTTTACTGTCTACGATCGGGGGCATTGATCCCACCGACTTGAGTCTTCTCACCTTCGATTTGGAGAATTTCACTCCCCGGCTTCCACATCAAATCGCTTTGGTTATTCAAGTCGGGATTAACAGTCTGAACATTCATAGGGCTGTCGTGGATGAGGGTACATCTACCTGTGTTATGTCCTCCGCTTGCTGGAAGGCCATCGGCTCTCCAGCCCTGTCGTCATCTCCCAATGCCCTTGAGGCATTTGATGGTTGGGAATCTAAACCCCTGGGCGTTCTCGAGAGTCTAGCGATCACATTACAGGGAAAAACTGTCAACGTAGAAGTGGAAGTGGTTGACGCTAAACTCAACTACAATATACTTCTTGGCCACAGCTGGACCCATGCCATGCTCTGCATGCCATCCACCGTCTTTCGATTCATTAAGTTCCCTCACGAGGGCAAGATTTTCACGGTGGATCAGTTGTCATTTTCACCTCTTCCTCTGAGAACAACGTGCCATACGTGGATCAAATTTCGAATCCCCCGAACAGTGTAGGACCTGGTCTCTTCAAAGACCCAGTCCTCATGGGTATCTTTCCCGCACCACCACCGCACACCGCTCAAGTCAACATGATGTCCAGGTCTGATGACCCCTGGCTTATTCCTACGCCTGAGTAGGTGTATGAGTTTGGAGAATCAATGCCTTTAACACCAGTAGAGATCAACTACTGTGAGATTGTTGCTGCATCTGATCCTCCACCTCCTCAACATGCTCCTTTGAGCATGGCTCTCGACGTCTACTCTCAATCCCCCTGGCTTGGTCAGGCTGATTCACCCGATCCTCTCAGAGAGACTTTTCCTTCCGATGAAGCTATCATTGAAACTATGTCTCTTGAGGAGCTTCCTTGGGGCGATGGACATCATCACTCCTCTTTTATGCCTAGCTTGAGGGCAATGACTGACTGTCTGGAGCGTTATGCTACTCAGGTTCCTACCCCTCCTCTTCAAATGCCCATTTTGACGCATGAGGTTTTTTTCGGAGGGTAACCTGAGTAAAATTACTCAAACTATCCCAATCAACATCTCCGTTAAACTGGGGATCGTTGAGAATATTCACGTGGGTGTGACTTGTTCTCCCGATGAGATTCAAGTCTATACTGAGCTTTTCAAAGAATTCAGATATTTTTTCGTGTGGTCTTACGAGGAAATGTCGGGGATTGATCCCAATATCGTATTGCACGAGATTCCAACCTATCCAAGTGCGAAACCCGTGTGCCAACGCTTACGCCCCATGCATCCTCGAAAAGCCGCCGCCATTAAGGAAGAAGTTGAAAAACTTCTGAACGCAGGTTTTATTTATCCCATCCCCCTCACAGAATGGGTGTCTAACATTGTCCCTGTCGATAAAAACTAGGGTACGATTAGAGTCTGTGTTGATTATCGCGACATCAATCGCACCTGTCCAAAGGATAATTATCCCACTCCGTTTATAGACCAGATCATCGACGAATGTGCCGGGAGTGAGATTTATTCCTTAATGGACGGTTTCTCAGGATATAATCAAATCAATATTGCACCTGAGGATCAACACAAGACCACATTCATCTGTCCGTGGGGTACTTTCGCATATAAAAAACTCCCGTTCAGCTTGAAGAACGCTAGAGCCACTTTTTAGCGTGCGATGTCCTACGCTTTTCATGACATTCGCCATATCATTCAGCCTTATCTGGACGACTTGCCAGCCCACTCAGGTAAGCGAGAGGACCATCCTGAGCATCTCCGCTAGATCTTTCTTCGTTGCAGGCGCTACAATATCAGGCTCAATCCTCATAAATGCATCTTTTGCGTTGATTCTGGCCGTCTTTTCGGATTCATAATCTCGAAAGACAGAATTCGCCTTGACCCTTTAAAGTTCAATGCTATCGTAAATCTCCCATCACCCTCCTCCCTGTATCAGTTACAGATTCTGCAAGGGAAAGCGAACTTCCTTCGGTGCTTTATCCCGAATTATGCCGAGGTGGCCAAAGGATTCACTCGTTTGTTAAAGTAGAACATTCCCTTTCATTGGGACGAAATTGCTCAGGAATCCTTTGAGAAGCTGAAGACATTGCTTGTCAATGCTCCGTTGCTTCGTCCTCCGGACTACCACCACGACTTCACTTTATATCTAGCCGCCGCATTTAGCACCATAGCCATGGTCTTGGTGCAGGATGACGATGATGGTGATGAACATGTTGTTTATTACCTGTCACGAAACCTTCTTGACCCAGAAACGCATTATGCTCATGTCGAGAAGTTGGCATTAGCAGCAGTACACGTTGTACAACATTTTCGCCATTACATCCTTTTGCGTACGATAACAGTGGTTTCAGACTGCAACCCTATGACGTACATTCTTTCTAGACAATTACTGGGGGGAAAGTACTCCAAATGGATTGTGATCCTGCAGGAGTTTGACTTAGATTTCACTACTTCTAAGTCAACTAAATCACTGGTCTTCGCGGATTTGATATGTTCTCTCCCTACAGACTCTGCGCCCTCACACTCTGAAGACCATAAACCAGACGAAACGCTTTTCCTCATCAGACGGTCTAAGTTGGATAAAGTTGCCTTCCGTCGGATTCGGCACCAGTCCCAGCCCTACCGGATAGTAGGAGATACCTTATATCGCATTGGAGTAGATTCGGTGCTCCTGCGATTCCTAACATTGGAAGAGGCTGAAAAGGTCCTAAATGACTGCCACAGTGGTGCCTGTGGTGGACATATGTCTGGGTATGCTATTGCCCAGAAGATTCTGCGAGCAGGTTATTTCTGGCCTTCCATATTCAAAGACTGTATCACTGCAGTCCGTAAATGTCATGCATGCCAGATATTTCAGCGCAAGATGTGCGCGCTGCCTTTACCATTGCATCTCGTTATTACCGTCAGCCCTTTTGCGAAATGGGGCGTGGATTTTATGACGTGTAACCCTCACTTGGCCGGGGGGCATGCGTATATCATTGCCGCCATCGACTACTTCACCAAGTGGGCTGAGGCGATGCTTACACTAGCTGCTGACGAGAAAACGGCTGCTCAATTTATATTCAACCACGTTATTTCATGATTCAGGGTTCCTCAAGCCATCGTCACTGATCACGGTACTCATTTCCGAGATTATATGATGGCGGAGCTGACTTCAAAGTTGGGCTTGCGTCACGACAGCTCGACACCATATTACCCTCAAGCGAATGGTCAGGTTGAAGCAGTGAACAAGGTTTTGGTCACTATGCTTCAGCGAACAGTTGGTATTCACAAATCCAATTGGCATCTCCAACTGTTCTCAGCTCTCTGGGCATACTGAACATCTGCGAAGAGTGCAACTGGGTTCACACCATTTCAATTGGTGTATGGTCTGGAAACAACTCTTCCGGTTGAATGCGAGATTCCTTTGTTGAAATTATCTGTGGAGCTTCTACCTAATACTTCTGCTGAGGAAGAACGTCTTCTTTATCTGGAACAGTTAGATGAAACCCGTCGTCTGGCTACTTTGGTTATCGAAGCACAAAGGAAGAGGGTCAAAACTCATTTTGATCAATCTGTTTCTCCTCGTTCCTTTATCGAAGGAGACCTCGTCCTCCTGTACGATCAAGCACATGACAAGCTTGGAGCTGGTAAGTTCCAGCCTATGTGGCATGGGCCCTATATAGTAAAACGCGTTTTAAAAAACGGGGCCTACGAGCTTATAGATTATGAAGGAGTTCCGCTGGCGCAGCCCAGAAATGGGTTGTACCTAAAAAAGTATTATGCCTGAAGTAATTTCTTGGTGTGGTGTGTGTACATAGGTGTGTGATTTTCATTTGTGTGCATGTATAGTGTGGTGTGCTTTGTAAACATCTTTCTGTTGATCAGGTCTTCCTGGTTGAGCAGATGTCTATTCATCCATTTGTTGGTTTCGCGGATGGTGCCTCCCGCAGTACCAGGAATCTGTCTTCAGCAGCCTGGGTAATCTATGATCCTGCTGGTGATTTGATCAACCTGCAAGGAGTGTGTCTTTGACGTACCACGAACAACATCACGGAATATAGTGCTGTGTTAGAATTATTAACCGAGGCAGTAAACCTTGGTATCTGTGAATGGCTCGTGTATCTAGATTCACAACTTGTAGTGTTACAAGTGAACAGACACTATTCGGTAAGAAACCCGTCCATCTTATGTCTGTATCTGCGTATTCGATTACTGGAAAGAAATTTTGACTACATTACATATCATCATATACCCAGGCATTTGAATACATTAATAGATGCAATAGCAAATTTGGTATTAGACAGACATTTGCGCAATTTGTAAATCATCATCACATGTAAAGAAATATCCATCCAGAAATAGATATGCACATATATATAGATATCGAAATGTTTACATAGAGTGTGTCACATAAAGTCAAAATATACATAATCGTCTTAAGTACATCTGGAGACGATACGTCTCTCAAAAAATAGGTGTGGTATAAATCCTAAGAGCTAATCCACATGGTGCTCATGATAGCATGTGACTGCATGCACTAAGAGTCTCAAGATTCGGTGGATCTGACTTGGAACTCCCACCATGTGACGCTAGTATGCCATCGGTACGTCCGCCAGCCGAGCATAGTCCGGGATCCCTCAGGAAATCCCCTCGAGATTCTGGATCAACTCCTCTCCTCCGGTACCCTCTCCCTGAGGATCAGGGGCGAGTTGAGTCCTCCGTGAGATTGGAGACATCCCAGCTGGTCTCTCAGGTCCCACATCTGCATACATATATAAAATGTGTTAGGACGAATGTGTGTTAACAAAAAAAATATAAAACATAAAAAATAAAAAACATGAGGTCTTACCCAACTCCTCGTCCCAGTCATCTCCTTCTAGCAGTGGGAGATCTAGGTCTCTGGTGAAGTCATTTCCTGCATATGGCCAGTCTTCCACTACAATCAGCTGGCGCCGTAACCACCTAAAGAACTCCGGCCTCCAGGACATCTGCTGGCCGCCTCCAGCTCTGGGCATTAATGCTGCCCAGCAAGCCATTCTTGGCTCTCGTGGTATCGGATCTGCTACTGAGGCCCCTTGGCCCTGGAAGATTGGTAAGCGTTCCAGAATGAACGATACCAGGATGGAACCATAGCCAAACTGTTTCAGTTTAGCTTGTTTGCATTTTGTGAGCTACCTTTTCATGTTTATCGTTACTATTGTTTCCCAGTCGAACAGTAAGGGACTCATGCATTCTGAGGCCAGCAGGAGTTGGGCCTTTGTGGCCTCGTGCGATGCCTGCAACCCTGCAGCCCACGTGATGGTATGTAGGAAAACTCTCAATGCTAGATCAGGGATAGTGTGGATATCCACCTTCTTGCTTCCTGATCCCATTTGTGCTCCTCGGCACACTCGTGCCATCACTTCTTCCATCTTCTCGCCAGATGGTATGCTTCCAGTCAAGACAGGGATCAGACCTCTGTGGGACAATCCGGTGATAAAATACACGTTAGAAACCTCCAGCTCTAATACCTAATCTCGCAACCTGAACACTTGTTCATGTTCATCCCAAATACTGATCAAATACTGGAGGAGCTCGGGCTGAGCTCGTAGACAAGGTGTAAGGAAGAACTTCTTCAGCCCACAGTTTCTGAGGGCAGTCATGCAAGCCTCAATTTGGATGGCCTGTTCATCCTCTTCTCCATGCTCTCGTTGTTTCCATTCAATCACCATTTTTCTTGATCACCTGCATCCATATGGTCATAAACCCTTAGTTAGATCTCTGGTAGGCCTCAAATTCCATTCAATTTGGTTTAAATATCGAATTTTTAGGCGGAATTTTAGGTTCGGCCACTGGCGCGGTTGTTTTTTGAACATTCGTGCCACGTGGCGCGAGCCCTTTGTATAAAAGAGCCCATTGGCGCGGGTACGTGCCCGATACCTGCGCCAATGAGCGCGGCCCTAAAAATTCAAAAGTGGCCACAGAGGACTGATACACAAGGGAAAATCATTAAAAAATGGATGGAAATGTAGAGCAGGAAAGCGCCTCTTACCTGTAGCAGACGAGAATCTGAATGGTCAACCGGATCTGTCGCAATCGCCGTCAGAAGTTTCCACTCCAAATGAACCACTGTTGCTTTTTTACCAAGGTAAATAGTAAATGTAATTTTGTTTTTACCATTTTGGCATATTTATAACTTTTTGTCATAAAATGAGTTGTAAAAAGTTATTTTTATTAAATATTTCAATATGTTATATCGAAAATGGGTTTTACGCTTGCTTGGTATGTGCAGCAGCAGGTTTTTGCGACTTTAACGATGGAAACGAGTTGTATTTTATACTTTTTCGAACTCGGTAAATACACAAAAAAGTCACTTTGGAGTCATCTTTCAGCTCTTTTCTGACTCTCTAAACATGAAAAGATTGTTGAGGCCCTTGTCATTTCGATCTCCATAAATTGGACACGAATCGACATCTACCCAGTATACGTTTACCCCTTTTTCGGGCTGGGATGGATTGATTACGAAAAAGGAATACCCTAGCCTATCGCGACTAGGAGGTTTTCTCGGATATTGTTTTCTACCTTTTCGGATCTAAGGAAATATTTACGAAAAGGGACCTGTGGAGTTTACTTTTCTATTGTCTTTTCAAACTCTCTAAACATGAAAAGACGCCGAGTTCTCCCTTTTTCATACTCGTTAAAACCTGATGACATCGGATCCATTCGAAATGACGTTCTCCGAGTTTCTCCTTCCTAGGACTCGTTAAATGCACTAGGATGGATTCGCCTGAAGGGCACACTTATATTACAAGCATATGCTATCCCCTTCAAGCTTTTTATAAAAAATAATTGGGGTACTCGCCAGAAATGGTGGGGGAAAAATGGAACCATCGTCGTTGTCATCGGCAGTATGTCGCTCTTGAACATGGCACTTGTCTGCATTTCTGTCGGGTTGGGGACATCTCATCTCGTTTATTCACTTTGCCTCCGTGGGTTTGGATAATCCCTTTTGACCTCTCATCTGCTCATTGCTTCGTCACCATGACCTCTGATCCGTTGATGTCAAATACTGCCAAGTCCACTGTCGTGCCGTTTATATGTTCAAGAGAAGTTGGCCTCTGCAAATATCAACCTTCCTCTGATTCTCATACGATCTTGATTCACAACAAAAAACATCATGTTCCTCTGTCTCGTGTCGATGATGTGGGAAACATTATGGCCCACCTTCGATCAAGGTCACTTCCTGTCAACTTCAGCTCATTATCCAGGAAGTTGATCTAGAGACTCCTTTATGGTACCTTGGAGCCTGCATGCCTCAATGGCAGGTTAGTCGCATTCGACGTGAGGTTTTCATCATTGGCCTCCGATCAAGTGATTATGCAGGTGTTCAACGCCAACTCATTGATTCACATGCCGTAGATTGTACCTGTAGTACCTTGAGGACAATTGTCATTATTGGTGGTTCCTCTCGCGTCTGTTAACAGCTTTCATCATTGGCTGGTAATCAAACGATGTTCCTGCATGTTCGACTTCAACTCACATATTCGCATGCTTGAACTTGTACTTTGTTTGGGTCAAGATGGAGCGCAAGACCCTGGATTGTGTCTGTTGTAATCCAGGCTGTGATTGTGGATTATTATCATTATGTATATGACTCGCTGATTGGATGGCTGCGACCATACCCGAGTCTATTTATTTGATCCTCGCTAGATGGCTGCGCCCATACCACATATACATAATGTACTTGAGATATCAGTTGTATTTTTCTGCACAGGTTTTCTGACGGCAGGCCTTCAGTTGAACATGTTCGCGTAAAGCATTTCACCCCTCTCTCTCTCGAGCCTCATACTTTAGGGGGCATCTGTTACACAGTAATTTGTCACTGTCCCTATCATTCCCCATCCCGCACAATGGAGGACCCATTTTGTGACCTGTGAACATTTTCATGCCTTGAAATCATCATCAATGCATTCCTCTAAGCATGAGCTTCAATTGCCCTAAGGACATCTCCTTGCAAAAAATCATGAAAACATCTTCTTTTGCATTAGCGCGGGCAGAAAATTCATCACTCGCGCCAATGGGGAAAATCCTACAAAGAGGCTGCGCCAACTGGCGCTCTGTCCCAGATTAGTAGTCGCGCCAACCAATTTAAGGAGTGTTTTTTAAATAAAAATGGTGGAAGTTGTGTTTCAACAAACTCAGAAACCATTGCGTATCTTGAGTTGGGAGGTTTGGCTGCGGGAGTTCTATGGAAGGGAAATGGTTTGCCACCTCCCATGGAACCTTCCTTGTTGATAGGGCCAATCCTACAATAATAGGGATCCAAAATCCCTCCTTCCCCATCTATAAAAGCCTGCTCAATTCCATGGCAAGCTAGTCTTGAAGTGCATAAGCTTTGAATCTCCAAATTCCCAGGAGCCTTTGTGCTGTAAGAGCCCTCTTTCTTCCCTTAAGGCCGACTCAAGTAAGGAGACTATCGTCGAGAGACTCTGGAGAGGTTTTCCCTTTCCCTGGCGAGCTTTGCGAGACATGAACGACTGGAGACCCATCCGAAGGAGACCACGACGTCAGACCATTGGTTGTAATCTCTTTCGATTATTATTTAATGAATGATTAAGATTATGGTTCCACTCTGTTTTCAATTATGTTAATATGAGTAGTATCCTTTCTGACTGATATTTAGTTGCGTATGCTGGATTTTATGCTTGTATCTGTTTGTTTCTTGCATGTGCAGGTGTCCATCCGCGGAGATCGTGGAGGATCGTGATATGCTGAGGCTGAGGAATGGGAACGCTCTCTTCTTCAGATCGTAGCATTGGATCCCAGATAGGCCTCCATCTTTGGTCTTTTCATTCGTAACTAGGAACTTGCGTCGTAACATTTTGTGATTGTTGCTAGACCCCTGCTGGGCTAGTAGGGATCGCCTCTGTCTGCAGAGGGGATTTACCTCCTCAACAGGGGGAAATTAGTAAAATTGTTAGGGAAAAAGTGAGATGGGAAGTTAATGATTTTTACTTTGCTTTACTCTGAAATTATGCCAATGTAGTGTTCTCTGCACTTGAAAGTAAAGGATTAAACATATTTAGCACCATCATTCATGACATGAAACTTTGCAACACCATCTACCTACCCTATCTACTTTACTCTACCATTTTCTCTTCTTTATTAGGGTGCACTTAGACTGGAAAACCCTTATTAATCTTCTTTTTATTTTACATGGAAAACCTATCTAAGTCTACACTTATTACATCCAAGCGCTCAGATTAAACTGTTGAGCACCCTTTTATTCTACTTATCTGCCAAGATTAAACTGTTTGGTCAGATATTTATTCTTTATTCTACAACATGAAATTGAAAAATGAATTAGTCAATTTTATACAATTTGACTCTTCATAAATTGTGGCAAAGTTTAACAAGTTGCACACAATTACTTATTTACAAAAAATGAAATAGTAGTGGCATTTGGATTCGCACACTTTCCTTGGTCTATTTTTTTTTGGGGTTCATTTATTTCACTTTTTTGACCATTTTATTTTTCTTACCCTTTGATTTTTCTTTTAGGGTATACCCTCTTTACATTTTTTAAAATTTTTTGATTTTTTGATTTTTCAAGAATATGGAACACCTTTGCACAAGAAAAAGGATTGAACATATTGCATAGTTCAATCAAGACAATCATGAAAAATGACACCTATTGGTATAGGAGTCTAACACTACCCATTCGGAAAGCCAGGTGAACTCATAGCAGGGTACGTCACAGAAAAACCCTATTCCTAGCCAGAACATTGTGCTTTCACAAGTTGCAATGGCTACAAACTCATAGTCACCTTTATTATATTTGTTAAATATACCATATTTAGCCAAGTTGACAAACGACCCCATTGCACACAACCCTACGTGGCCTCCCATGCCCATGAATCTCCCTTCAAACATTCCAAAGTTTGAAGGGAAGCAAGCAGAAGACCTTGGAAATCATGTTATGACTTTCCACCTGTGGTGTTCGTCAAACAACATCGTTGATGATGCTATTCGACCAAGACTATTTCAACACACCCTAACCAGAATAGCCGTGAAATGGTATGTGGAGTAGCCATCTGCTACACATGAAAAATTTAGCGCACTCGCTACTGCATTCCTGACCTATTTTTAGTTACCCATCCACCATGATTCTAGAATGGAATTTCTGACCCATTTTAGGAAAACACGCATTGTGCATATCTCAGACCATCTCCAAAAATGGCGATAGTGTCGTAGTTTGTGCAAATCTAAACTCAATGATCGAGTTCTGTTAGACTTGTTCCTGAAAACTCTCACCGCAGATATTTTGAAGGATGTGGTGAAACAAAATCCCATATCCAAAGAGGATGCAATTAGAAAGGCCCAACATCTCAAGCTGACCTATACACAGTTAGGGTATATTTACAATATCATGCCTAACGCCTCGCACCTGTAAACTTACAAAGAATTTTCAAGCTCATCAAACTTCGTAGACGGTTTGATTGGGTCATTAACCCAAAATCACCCAACCAGCAGCATTCCATACCCTGGTTACGCATATGATTCTACCCATAACATACCACAACCTGGCTACCAAATTCATAATGCACCTTCACAAAATATGACTAATAGGGCGCCATCGTACCACCATCAGTAGGGAGGTCCATATCCTGCAGCTCAGGGGACCTAGTACGTAGCTAGAAATGTTGACAGAAGAGCTTCCCCCCAGTAGCCATTCATAAACCACGGACAAGGACCACAATATGCCTAGTCCCCAGGAGAAAATCCACCCATGCAGAATAATGCACAGGTGAACTTTGTGCAACCTTACCAAATTCAACTGCACCAACCATACAATCAGAAGAATCCTGATTATCATCCTAATGCGGCTAAGAAAAAAGGAAAAAAAGCTTACATGAAATCCTATATAGGGGGGCAACAATCAGCAATGCCCTCCACGATCTCAAGCTAGAGGCAACTCCAACCGAAATCAAAACCAAGAACCAAGCAACCCCCAAAGGCAGAACAAGAGGGAAAATCTATGAACAAACCACTCTTGTTTGATCTGTGGTGGGTATAGCCATTACACTCACCACTGTCCCGACCTCTCTGAGTTGAAGAAGCTGCAAGGTAACCGTGGGCAAGGGGGATCCTCACAACAAACAACAGTCATGTAGGAGCCTTCCCCCCATCAACGGAAAGTTAGCACTCAGAAACAACAAAACACTCCCGACTATTCTTAAAATAACATCCATGAAATCAACATGACTGATGAAAAAAAAAAAATTCAGACACGGAACCGAAATTATGATACCCCATCAGACACCAATTCGTCAGGGGCTAGTACAATTTCACCAATACCACCTTTGACCATATCAAATATTCCTATTGAACCTTTGCCAAAAATGGCTAAGGGACCAACTAGGCGGGTAGTAAACCATTCCAAAGTGGCCCATAACTATAGCATTGTGGATGATCTAGCTCAATCTCCCATCACTATGTCATATTTGGAGTTATTACAATCATGCCCTAAGCAAAGGAAAGCCTTACTTTCCACATTAGGTGACATCGACCCTATTGATTCGCACGTAATGGATTTTGATGTAGATAAAGCCACCCCTATCCTTCCCTTGATGGTTTCCTTTAAAATACCAGTGTCAATTTAAAACATCACCATTCACCGATGTATCATTAACGAGGGTGCATTCACGTGCATCATGTCAAAGAACGTTTGGTAGAAGTTAGGGTCTCCTGAAATAAAGCCATCTGACATCATGCTTAGAGCATACAATGGATGCCCTTCAGCTCACGTCGACCTCTACTAAAACATTTTGGTCTGTTTAGCTGGCAAGACAGTCCCTATAGACATAAAAGTCTTGGATGCTCAATTGGATTAAAATATACTCCTTGGATGGAGTTATATGTATGCCATGTCCTCCATAGCGTCCTCTTTCTTCAAATGATGATGTTCCCCCATGAGGACCGCATAACTACTATCTACCAATTGACACACAATGAAAAGCAGCCCCTAACAAATACCAATGTCATTCTACCCTATGTAGACACATCTGCCGAGATTCTTACATGGTACTAGGAATATGGCTCGGGCCAGGTCAAACCGTTGTCCATCCTAGGGTCATTCCTAGGAGATCCTCCTATCATACATGAGTCATCACCTGATGTCATAGGGGCCCCGGTGTGCATGATGTCCTCATTAAGCACTGAAGCTAGTCAAGACATGGAGACGAGCAGTAACGACACCGAGTCCTTGACCACGACAACCTCTCTAGCCTACCCGGCCTCCCAAACTCCTTTCCTCTTCCCCCCAACGTGTTTTATGTCGCAACAGGTCATGGCCACGATGGTCCTACCAAAATTATCATTTTCAATCCTAGTTTTGCACCTAATCCCACCAACCACAATAGGATTCATGCACATCACCTCTACAGGGTTAATCCCCCTCAATCCGGAGAAGGCCCCAACTATTTAGGAGATGGTCAAAAACATCCCCTAAAAGGAAATTCCCATCGCAAATCTGCTGGTTACGACCAAGAAAAATATAAAAGTAAAGAAGGTGGAGAATCCCACCACACCACGGGAATCACCATGTTGTGCCATATGTGACATAGTAGGCCACCCTACCCACATCATCCTAGAGCTAAATGAATTAAAACTGCTCCTTAGCTTTGCAGTAGACATCACGGCACCAAGTTCCTATAAAAAGGAACCTACCACCAAAATTCAAGGCAAATCATTGTGTACAAATCACGCATCTGCTATAGACAACAATTATGGGCACTATACCCATAATTTCCCAGAGATATCGTGATATAGGGATGCCTTACACACCATTGAGAAACCCTATCAATAATATCCCTCCACCCAGTCATCTGGAGATGAACCTCACGTCATTATATACCTACAAGAGGAACGACAGTCGCGTAAGAGACTCCCAGCCATTCCCCTATCCCCTATTGAATTTTGTCTACTCTGTGATGAACACGATCATTTCATCGCCCGTTTCCCAACTCTGGAAATGTTTCAGCGATGATATCCAATCCATGTAGTATATCGCACCAACCCTTATACCTAATATTCAAGTCAAATATGTGGTGGAAATCATCCTTTATGCCATTGTCACTATATCCCTAGATTCCGTGTAGCACTAGCTTGTAGGTGATCGACTATAGCTCACCTCTCCTGAGGAGATGGCTCTAACTCTGAATCTATGAATAGCTCGACAACTCAAGAAGATGTGATGAGTAGATCCATCCTCTTTTTGTCAGCTGAAAAACGACAAATCGGGGAACCCTTAGTTACCCCCAACCACCCTCTGCAGAGAAGAAAAACATGTACATTGTGTAAAATTCCTAATCATGTGGTTTCCACTTGCCCTAACTTAGAAGCGCTACACCGCTGGTACCCAGTCACACCACCAAGTGAGCAGGATGAGAACCCCATATCTAGGATGTTTTGCCTAGTATGTCGGGGCAATCACCATAAACAACGTTGTACCTATATCTCGTGAGTATGTCCTCTAATTAACATGATACATACATTAGAGAAGAAACAAGAGTATCTTCTTAGCCAATATAGGAGACAGAATGCCCCCAAGAAATATACTCCATACCTGGGTCACCATTGTTGGCTCCCCGTGATTTGCAATATTGGCAAGAAAAAATCTGCAGGGAACCACATTAAACCACTTTGGAGTCCAAGGACCTAGCCTTCCTGGACTCAGAGAGGGCTCTCTCTATGTATGTGTTTGTAAATGATATATATTTATGCTTTTGTTTTCTGATTTTAGGTTAGTTATGGAGTTCTTAGGACTATTTTTTTTATTTGATTGGTTGATAGTCAAATGGTGTGATTAATTGATGGAGTGTTTCAGTTGAATAGATAGACTGTGAGAAGCATCAATCCACTGGGCTATGGAGTCAAAAATGGATTTAATTGTTCATCAACTCTACAAGGGACTTCGTAGGGCAAGCTAACTATATCAAGTGGGTCTCTTAGATTAGATGAAATATGAAATGACAGTAAGTTGTGAAAACAAAAAAAACTAAAGGTCAATTAAGAATCCTTTAACTCTACTTCAACAAGAAAAACCTTTTAGGTAACTTTTTAAGACAAACCAAAGACAGGGAAAACCATAGAATTCTTTGGTCAGAATCTAGTAAGAAAAGCTTAAGACAATAATCCAACAATCCTCTAATTACTTTCAGACAAAGAAAACATTTAATATTCACAATCATTATAATTAAAGAGAAATTAAGAATTCTTTAATCAACCAAAAATACCTTTGCATCTATAGTTTGAGACATACCAAAGGACAGGGCACACCATAGAATTATTTGGCTTGGACTCTACTAAGTATACTTCAAAGAAAGGCCTCAAAAATAATATTTCGAGCTACACCAAAGGACAGGGCGTACCATAGACTTCTTTAGCTTGACTCTACTGAATCATTTCCAATACAACAAGCTAGGTGGAACCATAGAGCAATTAAGAATTCTCTAATCAGACCTTGCAGAAGAAAACATTAAGATAAAGAAGGCAGACAAAGTCAGGGTTCCAAGACAGCATATCCTAATCTAAAATTTATGTTCTTTTATCAGAGAAATAATGGAAAGAATGGAAAACATAAAGAAAACATTAACAAAGAAGGAAAACTTCACCATTAACATAGCTCAAGAATCCTGTGAACGTTCTTGTATTACTGATGTTCAAAACAATTACATTACTCAAATACAATGATCTCTGCAACTTAGAGTTTTCTCCAATATAGCCTAGAAGTCAATCCTCTAATCAATAGTCAAATAGTTAGCTAACCAACCAACACTAAAAATGAATGATACATGCAATATTTATCTGTCATTAGGGGAATTTTGAGGTCTAAAATGGGCCTCCTAAGGAAATAATAAAATAATTGCTAAACCAATAAAATAATATTTATGAATTTTCAATTCACTTTTTACACCACAATACATGTAACCATAGTTAAATTCAATTCAAAAGTTGTACCAAAATAAAATTAATAAAAAAATTGTATTGATGTGACTATAAATAAGAATGAGTTTTTCAAGAAAAAGTCATTATCGTTGAACAACTAATGCATTTTTTCTTTGTACTTGAATAACTTAAAATAAAATATAAATGTAAATTTACAAATTCTTCATTATATTATATGCTATTAATTAAAATTTATATTATTTAAATTGTATAATAACATGTAATTAATATAATATATAAAAGAATATGATATAATACAATACAATAAATGTATATGGATATGAATTGTTTGTTTCAATAAATATGAAATGACAATAATATATTTTTATTCAAAAAGTGTGAAATGACATTTATTATGAGTACTTTACTTTGACTTTAAAAGTTCTTATAGCACTACCATGGTTAACCATGATTTTTTATCCACCATTGAGAATATGACAATTAAGTACCTTTAACTCAAGCAATGGCATCTCAACCATTAGGGATGATGTCATCCCCTAAGATGTGATTGGCTCTCATAAAGTGAATTTTGATTGTACATTTTCCTTTGGAGGCCCATTTTAAACCTCAGAATTCCCCTAATGAAAATGAGGAGGTGATCCTAAGCTAGGGTTTCAGATTTGTATTTATTACAGAGTTAATGCATTTTTTACCTTTGAGACCATGCAAGGCCCAAGCAAAAAATATCTGAGACTGACTCACTGCAATAACAGCTTCTAATCTTAACTTCTAAGCCAGCTTTAGGATATTTTGACTTTAAGGCTTTCTCATTGACTTTTTCAATAATTGTTGAGTAGTTGAGAAATATATCTAACTATTTCAATAACTATTGATGTCTTTATTGAAATGAAATAGGTTGTAGGTGTCCAAATTGTTTATGAGAAGTGATTTATTCTTTACTTTAGCATTTAGATTTTTTTGTTGTGTTAATATTTTCTTGATTTGTCCCTTTAAACTCTGTGTAAGCCTCTTTAAAATTGGATTTGTCTTCTCTTTAACTTCTAGATTTATCTCTATTTAATTGTTTTAAACTACCTTCAACTCTTTAATCCTCTGATTAATCTTTTAAGCCTTCGTCCTTCACTGTCATGGTCTCTTTTGACTGTAAAAATTTTCAAGATGCTTTAATGTTTTTGAGTGAGCATCGATGGTCATAATCCATTGATTTTATTCATTGATCTAGTGCTCCCAGTCCTTTGAAGGACAGAATTATTGGATCATCACCCAGGGAGTTTGTCTAAACCATTTCGAGACCTCATAACGCCATTTACGCATTTATCCTTTGGCAACCTTCACATAGCAATCAATTAATTAGTTAAAAACCTACGTGGGAGGGTTTTCTGCGTTCATTTGGGCATTTTCGAGCATTGGGAGTGCTTGCAAAGGTTCATGGTGGCTCTGGGGCTTCGTCACAAAGGCACAGGCTATTGGAGCATTTGAATCAGTCGATGGTATCGGGTTGTTGTGGGAGGCAGAAAAGTGGTTTTTGCATGCGAGAGAGGTGGTTTTCGAATGAAGCAAAGGTGGTAAGTGGGTTCGGGTCGATGGATGTGTTCCATTGGGTGGGCAACACGTGGCAGAGGGTACAAGCAGTAAAACCACCCATTTCACGAGGTTTCGAGCGGTTAACCCCCGCACAGATAATGGTGCAATAACAATCGTAGACCGTTGTATCTAGTGGAGGTGATCCAATGGTGATCATGGTTAGATGAGGGAGCAGGTAGGTATAGACGATGAGGCCCGGATAGACAGGTGGCGGGGTTTTAATGCATGGTGGGGTTTGATGTATGTGGGGCCTGGGGTTTTAATAAAAGAAGCAGAGGCGCTTATTATTAAAGAGGAGGGAAGGGTTATATGGAGGGTTTTTTAACGAAGTGTGGGGATTAAAAACCTTATAGCGAGGGCTCTAAAACTTATAAAGGGGCAGGGTTAAATTATTTTAAACAGAGTTTTAATATGAAACAATGGGTCCCGCATATTATCATTTTTTGATTTAAAACAATGTAAAAAATGATTTTTTACATTGTTTTAATGTGAATAAGAAAGAATGATGAAGGTGAGTGGGATAATGGGTATTTCTAGAAATGGAAGTGGGTCTTTGGTTAGGGAAAAAAGGTGAGAATGAGAGTTTTTAAGCCCAACCATAAGTTTCTCAGAGCAGGAGGGAAATTCAGAGAAGGAAAAATGAGATATAGCGAAGAAGGTTAAAACAAAGATAATGAAGGAAGTGATATTTCTGAAGATAGATGATAGTCAAGGAATGCTATCTTCAGCAATTTGTAGAAAATCCATAGTCACCTAGTGATACTGTGAATACATGAGACTAACAACCATGAGAGGAAAATTATGAATGCATGTCAACCAAGCATAACCCAGGTTCAACCTAGGATAACATGCGGACTATGTGACCCGATCTACCACCGGGTCAATCAATGTAAATAAATGAAACACCTCGCAAACAACTTTCGTACAATCTCTTCTCTCCTGCAAAGACATCCCTCTAACAAAGAGAAAATCATGCACACTTATTGCCAAATTTTTTCACACTTTAATCATACAATAAAGTGTGAGAATCTCCCAAATATTAGAGTGGCAAGAGCAGTGTTAAGTCTACACTCCCTAAAAGAGTTAGACATACCCAAGACAAAAACTCAGAAATGGAAGCAGAAGACCTCCTCCTCTACGTCTGATCCCTTCCGAGCGTCCACTTTGGGGATAAAGAGTAGTGTTGATTCCCACACAATATACTAAATTGGCACAATGGTACCATGCACCATTTTCACTGTCCATAACCACAAACCAGAGGCATGCTCACTAATGGAAACATTCAGGCTCCTCTGCACCAGGTAGAACTTCCAGCTGTCAAAGGTGCCCGTTCTAATGAAGGATCTAGCCTTCTGCTCATGCAAGCTCCCATCACAGAGATTCTTCCCCCACCAAAATTTAATGACACGATACACCATGTACGATTCATATCATCATGTATCGAAACTATGAGTCGAGTTTTCTTCTCATCTGCCATAGGTGTTGAGTCAACTTCAACTATGAGTGTAGTTGTACCTACGATAGTGCAAACCTAATATGTCTACACTCTGTCGAACACGTCTGGTTCCACCACATCGATGATGGAATCCTTTTCATGTCTATCAACCAACTCCATACGGATTGAACCTCTTCTGCACAACCTTGCATGAAATCAATCCCTTTTAGGATCCCTATTCCATTCAGATGAGGAAATCCTAGAGGCAATGTTGGAACCAGATTATCCATGGGATTTGATGCATCACCGCTTTCTTTTTCTCCCCAAAAAGGTGTTCAGTCCTAACAAGAAAAAATAACAAGAGATTTATGCGATTGAATCAAAATATTTCCTCCCATCAGGGAAATTTGATTGGTTCAAGAATCCTATCCCGACACCCGATGTGTTTGAGGAAGGAAACATGTCAAACATATCACCTACCATAAAACTAAATATATCCCAAAATCCTGGAAAGGTCGAAGAAATATCACTGGTGTAGCATGTTCTCCGGAAGAAATAACCTCTTATACCCAATTTATACAAGAGTATAGAGATATCTTCGCATGGGATTACTTAGAAATTCCTGGGCTTAGTCCCACTATCGTAGAGTACCATATTCACACCTGGCCTAACGTACCTCCAACACGCCAGAAACAACGTCAGTTGCACCCATCAAAGGTAGAAGTAATAAAACAAGAAATTGATAAGCTTCATAAAGCCAGGTTTATCTACCCCATTGCTTACACATCTTGGGTTTCCAACTCTGTTCTTGTCATGAAAAAACATGGCACCATACGTGTTTGCACTGATTTTCGATATTTGAACAAAGCATGTCCCAAGGACAATTACCCTACCCCATTCATTGACCAAGTCATCGATGTGTGTGTGGGTCATGAGGCCCTCTCCTTCATGGATGGATTATCTGGGTACAATCAAATTCAAATTTGTCACACCAACTGGTACAAAACCACATTCACCACCCCTGGGGCACATTTTCATACAAGGTAATGCCATTCGGCCTAAAAAATGCAGGAGCCACCTTTCAGAGAGCCATGAATTACATCTTTCATTACTTAGTGCACATTATCCTCACCTACTTGGATGACCTAACCGTCTGATCCAAGAAGCGCTCAGACCATCTCGAGAATTTGCGATTGGTATTCCAACGATGTGGACAATAAAACCTACACTTGAACCCCCTCAGGTGTGAATTTTGCATCAAAAAAGGAATAATTTTAGGTTTTATCATGTCCCATCAAGGAATTTGAGTGGACCCCCTCAAGGTTGAAGCCATCAAAGAGGTACCTCCACCTCGAACCCTCATACAACTACAAATATTGTAGGGGAAGGCCAATTATTTGAAACGTTTCGTCCTAGATTACGCCACTTGTGCTCAAGAGTTCATGCCCCTCCTTTTCCAGGACATCCCATTCAAATGGGATGACCATGCCCAATAAGTGTTTGACACGTTGAAAGACACATTTTCATCAGCACCACTCATCATTCCCCCAGACTATGACAAATATTACATCCTGTATCTATCATCTTCCGAGACTTATTTGGCCGAAGTATTGATCCAAGAAGGAGCACATAATATACTACATCAGTAAAACCTTATCGGGCCCAGCATCAAGATATGAACTCAAATAAAAGACTGCCTTGGTGTTGATTCACGGAGTCCAAAAGCTTCAGCATTACATCATCTTGAATACCACTATGGTCATCGCGGATATTAACCCAATTAAGTATTCGCTCACGTACCACCTAATGAACCACAAATGTGCATGCTAGATAGTCATTCTTCAAGAATATGACTTAAAGTTTCTCTCCCCTAAGAGAAAAAAGGCACTAATATTAGCCGAGTTCATTACAGACCACCCAAGTCATACCAAAGGATCACCAGAAAATGATTCGCTACCAGACTAACATTTCTTCTTTGTAGCAACCAATGACCCCTTGTACAAAGATATTCTCCTCTTCTTACGAACCCAAAAGTTCAGACCCCATCTCAGTTGAGACGACCATCGACACATTCACCATCAGGCCCCCCAATACCTCCTTATGGGAGATGTCTTATACCAATGGGGCATTGAAACCATTTTATGTTGATGCCTTACTCACAACCAAGCGGAACAAGCCCTTAATGACTGCCATGGTAGAGCTTGCGGTGGCCAACTCTCCGGGATGGCCACCACCCAAAAAATCCTACGAGCAGGATATTTTTGGCCCACTTTATTTTGTGACTATATCACAGTATTCAAGAGGTGCAAGTGAGGTCAACGCTTCACTCATAAGGCATGAGCCCCTCCTGCTCCCCTGCACCTCGTCATAGTTGTTGGCCCCTTTCTCAAATGCGGGATCAACTTCATGACTTGCAACCCATCATCCTCGGGCAATCACAAATACATCATCGTGGTTGTTGATTATTTCACCAAGTGGGCAGAGCCTATGCCCACATAGGACAACACCACAGAAACCGTCGCACAATTTTTGTTTAACCATGTCATTGCCTGGTTCGACGTTCCCAAGGAGTTAGTCTCTGACCACAGAAAACACTTCGAAATGAAATTTTCTAGGAACTATCTCACCATCTCGAATTCACCCATGAATTCGCTTCACCATACTACCCCAATCCAATGGACAGGTTGAAGTTGTGAATAAAATTCTCAAAACTATGTTATATTTCATGGTGAATAACAATAAAACCAACTGGTACCATATGCTTTTCTCCAACCTGTGGGCATACCGCATGGCCGTGAAAACATCCACTAGCTTCACCCCCTTCCACTTGGTATACATAGTCGAAGTTGTATTTCCCATAGAATGTGAGATCCTGAATTTACATGCTTCCATTGAACTCCTCGATGATACCCATCCTTTAGAAAAAAATTTAGTACAACTAGAGTTCGTCGATGAAAGTTGATGACAGTCTCTGCAACACAACAAGGCCCACAAGAAATGGGTAAAATCATCATTCAACCGCCACATCAACCATTGCTCATTCACTGAGGAATAGCTATTCCTATGGTACGATGTCGCAAAAGAATCCCTACAGCCAGGAAAGTTTGAAACTTTGTGGAAAGAACCCTACATCATAAAGCACTACCTCCTCAAGGGAGCATACATATTGACTGAGCCGGATGGAACATGCCTCAATAACCCCATCAATAGTATTTATCTCAATAAAATTTTCCCTTAAGGGCAAGAAGGCCCACCCCTAAAGTCAACGTACACAGACCCAAAAAACTTTATAATTTTTACCAAAAGACTTGTCACAAAATACACTCTACTGTCACAATGGATTATCAACCCGACCATTGCTTCAGATTTGCCAATGGAGCATCATGATGGTCTCAAAGTTTAGCAGCAGTCGCCTGGGTTATATACCACCCTGACCGATCACCAGTCTGCACTAATGGTGTATTCATCGGTTCAACGACAAAGAATCAAGAATAATATGATGATGTCATCAGAATTATGTGTAATGCCCTCAAATAGGGAAGGCGCCATATGCATATCTACCCCAATTCCCAGTTACTGGTGTCATATTTAAACCAAGCATTTGAGATATGGGATTCACATCTATTTATAAAATAATTGCATGCAAAAATATTAAGCCGAAAATTTGACCATATTACATTCACACACATACCAAGGAGTCAAAACCAAAGAGTTGATCGCATAGCTAACAATATTCTAAAATGGAATGCATCTTGGAGAAACCATCATACGTAAAAAAGAAAAACATAGAAAACATAGATATCCATCAACATAGCATAATCCATTAAAAAAATAAGGGGCACACCATGTAGAGCCGAAAAAAATATCTCTCTCATATATACCGAAAAATATATGTGTCTGAGTACAAAAAATAGTGTCTTTGACCCATAAGTCAGCCCAAAAGATACATGTGTACAAGTTGACAAAAATAGTGGAAGCATCCTCATAATGGGTTATTTCTCCATGTACAATAAAACTCTAGGGGGGTGCCCCCTCAGGTGGGGCACCTGGACCCACAGCCACTCCCAGTACCAACACTGGATCTGCCGTCAAAATTTATATTTCCACCTGGCGTAAAATCAGCCGATAGCCCTGCTCCTGGACTATCAATGTCTCCAGCCATGCATCATCGAGGTCATTCACAAAGTCTCGAGTAGGTATCCCCTAGGTCAAGTGGTCCACTCGACCCCATGCATCCTCTACCACCCAAGCTCTGGCCTTTAGAGCAGCCACCTACTCTGTCAATTGAGCAACGCGAGCCTCTGCCACCTTGGCATGAGCCCACTTAGCAGCAGCCTCAGAAGCAGCCGAACTACTACCCTCCCCCAAGGGACCATCCCCCCTGACAGGTGCTCCAACCAGAGGCTGCACTGGAGCTCCTCCCTATCCCTCATGAGGACCACCTCGAGGTCACCAAATCGGATGGTGTCCCACTAATAGAGCCACGGGATGTCTGATCTCACCAACATCTGCAAGAGTAACCAAACTATGTCAATGTCATCATAATACACATACAAAACATATATACTAAAGTAAACGTAGAATAAAAATAAAAAACATACTGGCTGGCCCCCAAGCATATCCACTAGGCAAACCCATGTCCAGCTCTCCCTGGAAGTCCATCCCCACATAAGGGAATGACAAAAACATCTTAGGGTTGGCGTCAAACCAAGCCTCTATTGTGGCGTTCTAATAACGCCCCACCCTGCCTCCATTAACAAGGGCCCACCTCCTCATGCGAGGCTCTTGTGGCCTCCTAGCTGGCACAGCCACTGTAGGTCTCAGTAGCACCACCCGTTCATAAATAATGATACAAAGGATGCTAGCATATGTGAACAACTCTGATCCATCTCGGATCGTAGAAAGTTGAGTCAGCATCCCGTCATAACAAAAGCAGGAAAAATCGAAGAAGTGTCTGGCCCTCAGCTGGCGAAGAACACCTATCTATGGTCCTGACACTCGATGAGGTGTAGAGGACCTCACCAGTCATACAATAGCGGCTAGAGCACACCACTCGGCCAAGTCAGTCATAGTAGCAATCGCTATGCACCCCTCCATAAGGGGCACCCCCCCACAATGGCCTGCTGAAAATCACTCAAGATCCACTCACCCAGAAGGAAGTGGATAAGGGAGAGCATCACCATGAGGTAGAAACCTGGTCACAAAAAATATATCTATCTTAGGACAGATAACAAAGTCGCACCCCCGCAGCACCATCACCTTGTGCCGCCTGTTCCAACATTGGATCAAGTAGCACAAAAGATGATCATGTGATTGTAGCATGCTATTCTACATAAATTTGAGAAGACCCCAGCGTGCCAACTGTTGGCACATGTGACCATTAGGAGCCAAATTGGCCTGGAGATCAGGCCACTCCCTCTCCCTCCACAACATCCTGTCATCAAACAGGCACACATTAGACAAAATTTTCCAATATTTTTGCAAAAAATAGCTTCGACCCTCTGCACGCATGTTCCTCAGAAAATAGCGAGGAGAGCACGTATGTTTTTTCACACAGTCATGAAGGAGGCATGCTCGAAGCTAATACAGGCATGATCATTTCATGCAAAACTCTTGCTTCTACGCGAAAAAGGCACACCTGTACCTTGATTGCCCACGTGGTCAAGGCAAAAAGATAGCCTAGGATCCATACAAACCCTTCCCGTATAGACCTTGGCATGAAAAAACTTAAAAAAATAAAATTCAAGACGTCATGGAGCCTACCTGGCTAAACAATTTCTAGTCCCGAGTACTCAGGCTGACCGCAACAGCAAGAACAGATCTGTAGAAGCCTCTGATCTCTCAAAAAATCAAATGATCAACTGATACAAATGAACTGAATTGAGCCATATTCACCTATATTTCACCCATTTTAGAAACTTTGGAGGACCGTAATGAGAGCTTAGAAGGCCCAATCATAGGACTGAAAGCCACACGGTGATCAACACTCCATAATTCCCAAGGGCAATGCCACACATTTTCACCCCCGAAAAAATAAATTTTCAATGCCGATGGTATGCCCGCTCTCATATTCTTTCTTCGCACATGCCTTTCAATAATATTTTGATAAAGAAGATGCTTTCACTTGGGGTATTTGTTTTGCAGGTATTGTGCAAACTATCTATTGCTCCATCCACTGAAAGTTCCAGAGAAGGTATCATTCTACCCTAAGCATGATAGAGTCCCAAAAAAACTCTGCATATCCTGACATCATTCTTCCATAAGAAATCAATCATAGCTTCCAAACACCTGACCATGTTTATCATCACCTCACCTTGCACATGATAAACATCCTCATTGGTTGGTAGAGCCTCCCCTCCATGGTGCCCGTCACCCAAAGTAGACCATATATCCCAAAAAATAATGACGCCATGGCCATACCACATTAGTCTTGGAAGCACCTCATGCCCATTCACCCGTCATGCATCAAGTCAAGTTTTACCATATAGAGAATAAAATCCCTTTCACGAACTACTAGGTTTTTCAAGCAGATCGAAAGTGCACTATCAAGCCTTTCATTTGGCCTGCCATACCTCCATTGGAATAGCCCATCTGCAACGTTTTCCATCTGCTTCATCAACCCCACACATGAGACCAACCAATGGGGACCCAACACTCAGTAAAACACCTTCCTCACATCATCAGTGAGTGAACACTTTCATTTTTTGGGGCACCCAACTCTCTGTTTTGTACAAACCAAACCGCATTATTTCATTATTTTGTTAAGTGTACAAATACCGCAAATGGTGCACTATGTCCCCCACCCACCTATCCATTTTTTCTCCCATGGCAGTAGTCCCTGGTCACCCTTTTTTGGAGTATTTCACCCTCATGCATAAGCCACCATGACATTCATAACCAATACATACCCACCCTAGATGTCCTACCAACTCTAGGGATTTCCAAATCAGAAATAGTTATGACTGTTGCCAAGTTACTTTTTATACTCTGACCTTGGGCCACTAAATCCCCATCATCAGTTTTCAAACACCCCTCTCCTTCATGCCTATGTTAAACCTATCACATCCAGGATCCTAATCCCTTATATCAGCGACTCTCTCGTTCGGTTGAGGCTTCCTTTTTGTCAACATCAACAACCACTTTCCAAGAAGGAAGTGGTATCTTGGATCACCCCTCTCCACATATCTTGGAGGTGGCACTGTGGGAGGTATCTTTGCCCACAGATGTTATCAATCCCCCTGAAATTCGACTACAACATAAGCTTTCATGTCAAGATGGTATCATACCTTACAACCATTTCACTTTGATCAAATTCGTTGAAGACCCATGACTTTATAAGCATATCTTTCAACAATGCTTATACAGGAAGGTCCCAGTCATACACCCATGCATACAATGTGCATTTATATGCCATGCCAAGCTTACACATATAGGTACCATATTCCACCTATTGGAAAATAAAAAACGCCCCTGGGGGCATCAGAAATCATCATCATCAACCATCATATCACTACTATGCTAATGACACTAATAGAATCTATATCTTTCAAACAAAATTGTTTAGCTAGCTAAAGCACCATAAGCATGGGACATGCCCGCCTCATAGAAAAATCATATTTATTTTATTATACCATTTCTTGCAGGGTTCCCATAGGACATGGTCGCTCTTCGACCCGGTGTAAGGTGTCTCCAAATCTGTGCTACACGCAAGTCTCTCTCTCTCTCTCCACACATTACACATCAAACAAACTATAATGTATTTCGGCTATACAGTTCTTCCTAGACCTCACACATTAGGGGGGAAATTTTATCACTCAAAAATCAGACAAGAAAAGATGACATTATTAAATGTCAGGCAGAAGGATTTATAGGGCAGAGGTACATTAAGGAATCTAAAGTATTTAAAAATATCTAAGCTCTATGAGGAAAATCAAATTGCACACTGAAGAAACCAACAAAATGTGCCTTTTCACCCATTTTTATTCGATAAGTGCGCCTTTTCATGACTTTCCCGCCAAAAGGCGCGGAGACCTCAAAGTGGAAAACTTGCTTTCTGGGACCACAAGCCACACTCCAGGACATTGATCCCACACTTGAGGCCGCCTAAGGATAGTCGCCCAAGCCTCCTTAGGACCTCAAGGTATCACAAAATGGAATAAATGTGGCACAAAATGGAGTCACCCTCCTCTCTTGGGTCACCATCCATCAATGTACCAAGAGAAGGAAGAAGAGTTTGAATTCTCTTATAAAATTCCACCAATATATGAAGAATATGAGAACACATGGCTATGCTAGCCAGAATTTCCCCAAGCAATCCAGACGTGTGTGATCCAGAGCAAAGATAAAGGGGAATAAGTTGTTTTCCATCCAACAACACTAGTCCTTCAGAGTAGAGAGAGGGAGACATTGTGCCAAGGTAACTCGGAAGTAAAGACATCCTTTCATTGGGTCTTATAACTCCCTAGTTCTAAGGGCCCCTTGGAAAGTGGGTAAACATTTCATCCTTCATTCTTACCATCACTCAATAAGAGGGGATGTAAGTGCCACTGTTTGGATTATTGAATTTTTTTGACTCTATTTAGAGCTTTTGTATTATGTGTTTAGTTTAGTTTGTCCTTTTGAATATGCATGCTATTTCACTATTTAGTATGTTTATTTCTTATCATGTTCACTAAATTGCTTGAATCCCTTTATTTTCTACCTATGACCAAGAACTGAAGAGGAAAAAACTAGTCCTCTTAAGCGAGTGTTATTTGGTACATTCATGCGCCAAACACACACACATAGTACCTAATGATATATTGAACACAAATCAATATTTGAAACAATGTTTCTCCCTTCAACTGATAAAGCAAGTCATTGATCCTCGAAAATGGGTACATGTTCTTGAACATCACCTTGTTCAATTTCCCATAATCAATGCACTATCTAAGAATATCATCATTATTACTCACAAATAATATTGGTGCACCCCAAGGTGATACACTTGTCCTAATGTATCCTTTATCAAGAATTTCCTTCAACTGCAACTTCATCTTTTCTAACTCTAGAGTGACCATCCTATAAGGTTCCTTTGATGTTGGTGCTAACACTGGTACCAAATCAATAGAAAATTCTACTTCCCTATGCGAAGGTGACTTTGGAATATCTACTGGAAAGACATCCTGAAACTGCTGCAATATAGGGTGCCTCTTAAATATTTCTACATCCTTAACGTCCTTATCCTTGTTAGTGGAAATATGAACTGCAAACATCACACACCCTTTTATACAACTGCACATATCCTGCATAGTTTTGACCATCCTCACTGATGTAGGATTCTTCTTTCCCTAGAAAATTCTATTTTCTCTATTATCATCGAGGCACTCAATAGCCTTTTCATATCAATCTACTTCGGTCCTGTGGATATGCAGCTAGTCCATACCCAAAATAATACTATATGATCCCAATGGCAATACATTCAAATGTGTTTTTGTAGGCATACCATTCAACTCAAATGCAAAATATCTTACCCAATGATGAACTCTCTTCTTCGTAACTGTAGCCAACTCCACCATCCAAGACTCTCCATGCACTTATTTTCCCAAGCCACACTTATCCTTTAGGACGGGATTAACATAACTATAATTAAATCCATTATCAATCAAAATAGAAATAATTTGATCAAAAATCTTATCGTCCATCTCAATGATAGATGTATGGTGATTTGCCTTCCTTTATCTACATCTACATAAATATGAGGAATACTATGACCAATATCCCCAATTTTCTATGCCTCCTCAGCAAAATAGATTTGTGGCCTACTGTTGAGCAGGAAAATCCCCTCTACGGACAGAGGCAATCCCTCTAGCCCTAGGGTGGGTCTAGCAACAAGGGAACACATTGGACTCCTAAATTCCTATCTTATAAATGAAATATGGACCAAAATAGATATCCTACCTCGATCCAATGCCTTTGTTGTGGGACGTGGCAGCGATCCTTCGATCTTTGTATTCACACCTTGCACTTTGTGTTGGTCATGATGTTCATGTGTTTGCACAAAGATCAAACAAGGGATGACATCATACAAGAATTTACATTCATCTACAGCTATTCAGCTATTCAAGGAGAGCTAAACACTTTGCATATAAATGGAAACAAATTTGGAACCAGAAACTAGTCATGTATTATTGATATATGAAAAATAATTTTACAATCTTATGCCTTGATGTTGTAGATCTCCTTCGACGGTTTCAGTCAGGTGCATCTAAAGAATTCATTTTGCATTCGACTCGATAAGGAAATGGGCTTAAACTCTCTCTCAACAATGGATTATTCCATGCTTTCTTCAACACACCAACTATACTAATGATTTTTTAGCTAGCTGAATAAATTTAAGGAGGAAGAATTTATAGGAGAGAAGCAGGTGGTTTGGGATCCCACATAAGGTGGAGGAGAGTTCTATCCCTGTGGGGAGTTGCAAAATTGTAGGAACTAATAGGCCAAAGGGAGAAACTCGACATGATTCAGTCAAACAAACCATGATGACTCCACTCACAAAGATATTAAGCATGGAAGCTTCATTTCTATTTTATAAAAATTTCCAAAAGTAGCTCGACGTAGGTTCCCTTCTGAGACAGAGTGCCAAAGGGCATGGGGCCTATTTTTAATTTCTTCATGGGTGCGAGGCCATAACTTCCTACCAGTTCCAACCCAAAATCATATGCTTTTGAAGGTCTACTTGAAGAATGATCAACAAAGATTATGATCTTGACATACCAATGGATGCAATTACATTTATGGAAATGTATGAAAGTACACAGGGGTCACTAAAATTATCCTCCAATGTTCAGGATGGGGATTGCAAGAACATGAAAAAAATACTATGTAATATATGCCTCCTAAAGCATGAAGTTCAAGAGAGAGGGAGGGGTGAAATTATTTATGAGAACATTCCCAAACCAAAACACCGTCGTCAAAAGACCTGCAAGAACAAGTACAAATGATATATCTGATACATGAATATGCGGTATGGGCACAACCATCCATCATAGGGTACATACAACATGATCCAAGGTATGGAAGCAACCATCCAGTGAAAAGGATCATTAAAGAGACTCAGGTATGGTCGGAGCCATCCAGTCAAAAGAGTCAAGCATATAGTCATGATAAACCAAATCATCCTATAGCCTATACTTTATTAGACAAAACCCATGGTCTTGTGCTTGATCTCATCCCGAACATGTACAAATTCAAGCATGCGAATGAATGAACTGAAGTCGAACATGCAATAAAATCACCTGATTACTAGCCAATAATGAAAGTTGTTAAAAGGCATGAGAGAGACCACTAATAATGACAGTGGTTCTCAAGGTACAACTAGTACAATCCACGAAATGTGAAAAATGAGCTAGATTCGAACATCCATGAAATTACTTTATCAAATGAAAATGATGAGAACCTATCGTCGAATGTGAAGAACTTTCCATTGACGCATGCAAGCTCTATGTAATATCCCGAAAATGGAATAATGCATTAATACACAAACACAATATTTGTAACATGGTAAATGTACATATAAATATTGAACAATCATAGAATATATAGAATAGGTGAGTCTTTTATTATCATTGGAGGTGGATAAATAGTATAACAGTGCTCAAATAGATGCACTCAAGCCAAAAAAATAGGCTAGAATTACCCTAAAAACATGCTAAAGCAGGCAATACGTAACTGGAGAGCTGCTGGAAGTAATATTATGCTATCCCTTTAGCTGATGATGTAAATATAGCTGTTGGCTGAAAAGGAAAATGAAGATATATGGAAATATGGAGCTCTGAGGATTCAAAGATTCTAGATCTGGGCACTATGATGGCAACCCAAGATAACCCAGAAAGGAAATTCCAGATCTATGAGATTGGAAATTTTCCTTCTTGGCGTTTGATCCCTGGTCCATTGGGTTATGCATATATGAAGCTAGAACTAATCCAAATATTTTTGCAATATGATCTACAACCAGATCTAAGATTTGAGGGTTGATCCCTCCTTCATATCTCCAAGCTAGAGGCTTGAGATCTTGTCTCTTCATCCTCCTCCTTCAAGTTGAAACAAATGAATATGAAGCTACTAGAGAAACAACACTGTGCAATCGGGAGATAATAAATTCCTGCTAAAATGTGTTGCAATAAGCTTTGAGATGATAGAAATAGTGATGGAAAAGTGAGGAGATGATCCCTCACAGGATTCCTAACTAAAATGATAGAAACTTCCTTCCTCCTCTGGGTCTGCAATGATGGACTGCGCAATCCTTGATGGGACTGCTGCTAATAGGATGTCAATAATTTTTGGCATGATGGAAGATCTAAAATGAGGCTCATATAATGATGACCTTGAAGATCAAGGTGATAGGAATAATCCTTCACTGGTTCTCCAGCTAGAATACTGAAGACAACCTTCTCCTCCCAAACTGATCTTCATAAATAATGCAATTTCTACATATGGATGTTTTTCAAAGAGTAGGAATACTATGGCACCAATGCCTGATGATGAAATGGTAGCTAATAATACCTTTCCTGAGTAGGCACAGAAGTCCCTAGTGGGTAAGGGTGGGATTTTTGCTCGGAAACACCTTGTGCTAAACAACACTGTAGACTTATCTAAGCAGGCCAACCATGCATATAAATGTCCTAAGACAAATCCAAATCTAAGCAGATCACAAATCATAAGCTAAATCCTGCCTATAATGTTTCCTTCATCTTCATTATATATTTTGTGAACCTTCCCATGCCTTGGCCCACCTCATAACTGCATTGTACATGTGGACATAGGTCTCCATGTTAACTGTGTTATCTCCCCATGATCTCCATCATGTGTGTTAGTATGAATCCTTTGTCGAAGTGTACAAAAAAGGACCACTTTATCTACGCATAACTAATAGCCCTAACAACAAAAGTGGCTGCCAATATCTTCATATCTGCAGTTAGTTAGACAATAAAAGAGTTGCAAAACACCAAATCTATGCATGGAAAGACATTAAGAAGTAAAAGCAAGGGTTTGCTCCATATACCAATAGACAAGACAAGAATAATTTTTGAAATAATTTTTATATTAATTGGGCACCTGGGAGGAAAACAAGAAGGTGTATCCAATTCTCCTCAGTGGGATGGGTTCTTGGAAGTCCTCAGCACTTCAGATCTAAGACTTCTCTCTCTTTTTGGTGTAGAAAACCCAATGTAAAGAATAGAGCTCAATGAGAGCTCACACAGCAAATGATGGAAAAATGGGACCAAGTGTATAGATCTAGAGTGATCTAATAGGCAAAAAAAGGTGAAGAATGATGGTAAAAACCCTCCTATTTATAACAAAGTATTGGGTCATTCTAGATCTTGGTGCATGGGTTAACCAGATCTAGATCCACTTTTTATGGAATATTTTATTATATTTGTTGGAGGGAAAAGGTATTTGACTTGGGTCAAATCCCTTGATTTGTCAAAAATAAATAAATAAATGATTTATTTATCTTTTTAAGGAAGCGGTTAGAAGATAATCAAATAAATAATGATTTGTTTAATTATGTAAGGAAGTGGTTGAAAGATAATTAAATAAATAATGATTTATTTAATTATTTGTGGGTTATTTGGTCATATTTAACAAGGGATATTATCTAAATAAGATTTAAATAATTATTCCTAGAAAATAATAAGATAAATGAAGGTTTATCTAATTAATTTCTTTGTTTTTGGGTTAAACATGACTGGGAATAATAATTAAATTATGGTTTAATTAATTATTCCATGAGGAAAATCAAACAAATATAGGTTTGTTTAATATTTCCTTTTGGGGTTTCCTGTTTAGACCATAAACAACCTAATAGATGTGGTTTATTAAGTTATTATAACATAGTGAAGGCAATTTTACTTAGGGTAAAATTGGTCTTACATGGTGTACTTGGGTCCATCTAATGATAATAGGTTAGATGACCAAACAATGGTGTAATAGATTTCCCCCTAGCGTGCGAGTGTCAGGAGCAAATCGTATGACCGAAGTACGTTGTAAGAACTCAATCAACAGACAACAAAAGGGAAGTCAGAGAGAGAAATGCAAGGTAGATAGTGTGCTGGAGAACTAGACCCTGAGGAGACGAGACTCGCAAGTGCAGCAAGTCTCTTTTTATGAGAGGGTACCTGTGCTGAAGGTGGTGGGGGAGGCATACCTATGCCCACCGAGACAAAGTACGAAAGAATAGTGTGTCCAGTAAACAAGGGACCGAACCATAAAGTACAGCCGGCATAATCATGAGCCAGATAAAAATACAATGAGGAATCCCATATACATGTTGTGCCTGGGATAAAATCCAGGACTTGTACAATAATATCTGAGTACATGAGATACAAATAAAACCCAAATGCCCCCTGTAAATGGGGAAGGGCTCACAAAATCTGACTGATACATGCAAATCAAAGAGGTGCTACAAGTGGCTGAGGCCAACATCATCAAATATCTGGAGCTGCATCGAAGGCTGCAAGGAGGTGATCCGGGCATCTGGGGGGCTACCTGCAGGGCCACCCCCTCATGAGGGTTGAGACATCTCACACACACCCGAGAATCATCAGGAGCTGCTGCTGTATCACTGAACCATCAAGTATATGGATCTCGGTCATGCTGAAAGGAGCTGGAGTGGAGAAACAATCAAGTCAAATGGAAATGAGAGATCCCTTTGCCTGATCCAAGGCACCGAACAAGAGTGGAAGTTGGAACCAAGGTACATCGCCCTCTAGACCCAGCTTCTAGAATGAATGAGCTGATGTCAACAGAAGGAGGTCCGCCATAAGTGAGGCAATGAGAAATCCTCAAGTAAGGCACAAGAGAAAATAGTAAAGCGACGGACAGACTGACACTAATGATGATAGTGAAGTGGAAAGGACTGAGTAGCGAATGGACGACTTCCCTTGTTAGAGCATAAAGGGCATGAATGACATGGCAGCGACTGACACAATATCATAAGGGATAGGGGACAGTGGGACTGAAGGTCATAAAGTGCGACACAAGAGAGAGACCAAGCAATGAAGGATGGAGGGCTATAGCGGGGTACAAAGGGACTCGGGATAGACTCCATGAACGCGATTATGACTCAACTTGGATGCTCTAAACAAGGGCGACTCGATGGTGCTGCCACACAGTAAAGGCCCAATGGGGGACCAGAAAAACATGAGTACAATATGGGAACTCATGACGACAATCGACATGAACAAAGATAAGTAAGGAGGCGAAGTGGTGCCCCGAGTACAAGTGTCACAAGTGAGGAAATTCGATTTTAATGAGAGGTGAAGTGACCCTTCTTGGACAAAATGTGTCCTGGTGAAGTATCAAATCATAAAAAACTAACAGATACCCATTTGAGGGCTCGGTGAGAGCTTTCCAATGGTTCAGATGGTTTGTCAAACGGGGCTACGGTGTGGTCGCAGCGGTCGAAAGAAGAAACATGAGTTCTATTTTAATAAGGCAATTTTCCCTCCAAATTCACTCATTTGCTATTGTTACTGTGGTGAATGTAGAGAGGAGAGAAGGCCCTAAATCTTGCGGCGAGCATAGCGGACAAACCGACCGTTGGAATCGAGATCCGTCAATTGCAGGTAAGAGGCCTAACCTTACTCTTTCATTTTGATGGATTGAAAGTTCAGTTTAGGGCCCAAAATCCTAGAAACGAGACCCTCCTTCTTCTCTACGGCCGGGTCACACTTTTGGGGCAAAAAGTGCGACTTTGGGGACGTAGGTTCGGGAAAAACTCGCAACATGGTCCCAGAATCGGGACGTAAAACTGCGTGACACGGGAGATGAGGGGTTTTTGGTGTTGTTTTATGGGCTGGGAGTTGGGTTTTTGTGTTTGGTTATGGTATTCTCGATCTGTATTCGACAAAGATGATGTTTTTATGCGGTTATGGAAGATTTACGGGTTAAGCGGAGAGAGAGAGACCTAAGTACATTACGGGCGAGAGATCCGAGGGCGGATCGGGGTGTCCGTCGTGTGTTGGCCAAGTTTGGGGTTCTAAAGTTTTTGGAGAACCCGTTGATGAGAGCGAGGAGAGCCCTTGTTGGCCCGGGATTATCGGTTATTGGGATCCAGAGCATGAGGTCTTTGTAGTGCAAGGGCACGGGGATCGAGCCCGACAGTCCCAGGGGATGTGTATTTCCTGACGGGTCTCCTACCACTGTGGATGGTGGGAAACATGTAGCTAGTATTACCACGGGGGCGACATATCATGGAGTTTTTGGAACAACATTGTCGATCAGGTCTCCAAGTCAAGGGGATTCGGATACCGATCGGGGATCTAGAGAGGCTAGAAACCGTGCAGAGTGGCCGCAGTCAGTAGCTGCGTATCTCGGGCAACCGGGAATTCCATCACATCACCGGGGGCGAGATGATGCTTGTAGAGAGTGTGTTGAGTGGGACCTACTATGGGTGGGCCCAAATGATGCTCGGTGTCGTTAAAACGACGACGTTGTCGCTCTGCAAGTGGCAAGTGAACCACGATTTCTCATATGGGACTTTATTGTGCACCTTCTTCATTGAGAAGATCCCGACCTTGCGGCCTCGTATACGGCTTTCGGATGGGGGCCCGAGAGAGCCTAGGATGCACCGGGGTGGGGGCGGCTACCAGTGCGAGGAGGAGGAGGAGGGGGCGGTCGGGGCGAGTGTTTTGACTTGATTTATTTGCCCATTGGGATCGGATGTGGTTATACATAGACGACTATCCCTATAGTGGGATGAGTTATTGTGGAGATCCGACACTGCCACTTCCGCTCGGTCGAGTATGGGGGCCCGATGGTAAGTGACATATTGCTATTCTTGTATGGGCATGTTTACGGTTTTTTGAATAGTAGATAGGGTACTGATTCATGTACTATTGGTATGTAGATATAGCTACGGTAAAACCGGCCGGATATATGGGACGACCGGTGCGAGGTGGAGGCTAGCAGGTCCGAGTGGGTCGAGAGCAAGCACATAATGAGGATGCGACCCGCCCTCCTGGAGGACATTCGTCGTCGATGCAAAAGGTTGCTGACCGGGAGTATCGAGTGCGGGTGGCGGTGACTTAGACGACCCGATCACATAGAGCCATGTATTAGTCTACCCTCGGAATGGCGAGGGGTCATGTGAGCGCATAGCGATGGCCGGTCGGGGGGGATACATGATCTACGGGATGCGAGGGGCGAGCCATTGGCTCGGGATCTTCTAGATAGTGATTAGGTGTGGGGCATGTGGTGCCCCCCTAGTGTGTATTTAGGGGGCGGGTGGTGCCCCCGAGTTTTGAGTTTTTTGTAACATGCTATGGGAATGTCATATGTATCGAGTAGATGGACTCTAAACACATGTTTTTGCGACACATATTATGGATATGCATCATTTTTAATGATTATGAATGTTATTGGCTTGTATGAAATGTGTGTGATAAATTCCAATCTAGAACATGGTTTGCAATACTATCTCACATAGTGATTCTGTTCTCGAGGTACATGGTTGAAAGTTATGGTTTCAAATGCACGTATCAAGAGTTTCACTCGTAAATAGTGTCTAAACAGACACGAGGGTTATGCACATGATAAACACCATTTAGTTGCATTACAAGAAGTAGGGAATCCAAACGAACGTGCGAGATGGAGGATGCGATGAAAGAGGGCATCGGCTAAAAGACCACGCACCGCATCATATTCGGCCCGATTGTTGGTGGCGGAACCAATGCGGACTCCCGTTGGAGAGAACAAGGGCATGCAAGGGGGTGAAGATGGCCCAACCTGCCGAGGCGAGATTCCGGGAGTAACAACCGGCACCATCGGCGTAATCGATAAAGGGCGTGGACGGGGGTCCCGCGGAATGGTGTTACAAGACAAAAAAATGAGGGGAGGAGAGGCAATGACGACAGCGTGAGTGTACGGAGAATACATCGAGCGGCAATCGCGAGAGGGAGTGCAAGGAGCGAGGGATGACTATGACTCATATACAAACCGGAGGGTGGTATATGAGGTCTATCGGAAGTATGGGGAGTACTCGGGCTGCTGAGGTCAACAGAGATACAGGTGGAGTGATCTCGTGTATGGGTAGAAAAAAGGTGTTCAGGTGACACAATAGGGGAGGATGCAGGGGGACTAGGCTCCAAGTGTCTCGTAGAGGAGGATAGGTAAATAATGATTGTGGTAGACTCCGTCATCTGAACATCAGGGGGGGAATGTTGATGGGAGCGGGGGGATCCTTAGGCTGGTCGGAAGCATACTGCGCGAGGATGGGAGAGGCAGATTGATTTTGTTCAACCTCATACTCTCAGACTACCTCTAAAGAGGCGCGGTAATGCGTCAAGTGAGGACAATGGTGGGAGTAATGGCCATGGACACCACACAAAGCACAGGGTTTGTTGGTGCGTAGAGTCTTGGGGTTCGTGGTTACAGATGAAGAAGGAATGGAGGCTTCAGAGACCGTAGCTTCAGGGAACGCAACTTTAACCATGGGCTGAATACGGGGCAACTCGGGACAAGCATGGGTGGCATGACCGGCGACATCACATAAGGCACAAGGCTTTGCTGGCGGAGGAGGGGCCGGGTCGGTCGTGGTGGTCTTGTCTTTGGGTGCCCCCCTTGCGAGCTTTTCCTTTCTTCTCGGGAGTCTGTCCACGACGGGAGAGGGGTCCCGTAGGGAGTCTTTGGGGGCACGGGGGCAATGGAGGAAGCGAGGGGGACTGGTTGAACCGGTGTCAAAGCCATGTAGGGTTTGGGGTGACCGGGAGGGGTAGGCTGCTGGAGGATCAAGGTACTGGATCGGGTATGCCCAAGGTCGGGTTAGGGAGAGAGAGGGTGGCCATGATGGGGACGAGAATATACTCCCGGGAGGGGGAGCCGAGAAAGGGATCGCGCCGACAGGGAAATGACCCGGGAGGGATGGCTCCATGATGGTTAAGGCTCAGGGGGAACCGATCCAAGAGGATAAAGGGGTTCATGGATACCGAGCTATAGGGGGAGGGGGCCGGAAGGAGGAGGTTTGGTCGGGTCGAGATGAATGGCTAGGAGCGGGGCTGCGGAGGGCGAGGGGGAGGTTGCTCGAATAGCCAAGGCGGAGCCGCTTACGGGGCACTTTCGAGACGATTGCATCATGCAAACATTCGATAAGGCGGGATCGATGATGGGAGGAGGAGGGATATTAGGAAAAGTTCCAAGCAGGGAGGAATCTTTGTAAATGCTAGGGGAGACACTAGTCAAGGAATCGACGGTTTGCTTGTTGGCTACAGAAGATATGGTCGTCTCAGGTGAGGTCTAAGATTTTGGCTCATGATATGTCAACTGGTCAATGGTGACTATCTTTCCATTATGGGGGAAAGACATCTTGCGGAAAACCGCGGATGGGATAGCAGACATAGCATCGGTGTAGCTTCGCCCCAATAGAATGTTGTAGTCTAGTGAGGCGTCTATGACTTCGACGTCAACACAAATAGTCTTATCGGCGAGGGTGATAAGACAATTACGGAAAAATCCAATGGGCTGGGAGGCGTGGCCGTCCCACGCTCGAAGGGTGATCGTGGAAGGGGCCAGCTCAGGGGATCCAAGTTGCTTCCAAACCGAAGCGGGCATCACATAGGTGGATGCCCCCTCATCAATTATGCACCGTGAAACGTTGGCGTTTCGGATTTTGACTGGGATTTGGAAGGCGACGGAAGCAGGGAAGAGGGGGGATGGTCCGATTGAGTGGCGTCGAAAACAATCATTTGGTCATCGGTAGGATCTACGGTGCCCACGGCAGATAGTAGAGCCTTCTTTTGGGAAGGGCATGACTCGGAGGAGTTCCGGTGTGGAAATGGCGACAGGAGATTGCGCCAAATCATCTACTATACTATACGAATGAGCGACTCGGCCAGAGACGGCGTTTTGACGTAGGGGTCCCTTAGGAATCTTGGTATGAACCTCAACTTTGGGTTGAGGGATATGTAAGGGGCCACTTGGGATGTCGAAAGAGGCTCTGTAGGGACCCGAAGAAGGAGGCTCGGGGGCGGGACCGAGCGGGAGGCTTGGGAGTGCTTGGTGAGACCGAGTTTGAAGGTGAAGGTCAACGTTCGGGGAAGGATCGAATGCATCATAAGGATGCGTAATCGGAGGAACCGAGGGAGGGAAGAGGGAGTGGCGACACAGGTCGTCGGGCGGTTGGGTAGCCACGAATCCTGTCGAGGGAAAGGATCGGTAAACACAGTCTGGTTGGGTAGTGGCCACATTAGGAGGAGCATGAGGGGAGGCGTGTTGTCCGCGCAATGTGGCTTCGAGACTCCCACATCTCGTCGCATGCTGGGGGTAAGAAGGGATAATCGTGGGTGTAATGAACATAAACACCGCACCACGAACAAGGCTTATTTGTGCGAAGCGGCTCTGTCCGAGCTTGGGCTGAGTGCCCTATTGCTCGGTTGGCGGTGTTAGGGTCCACACCGGGATTGGGTCCACGGGTACCGGGGGCAGATTGGTTTTGATTGCCTCTCCACCTTCTTTCGAGAAGAAGGGGGATTAGTCGCGCCTTGTCGTGCAAATACACCGCCTGGAGGGGGCTCTAAGTGTCATTGCGAGGTTTTAAGGAGGCAAGGGAGATGGAAGCGCATATGCTTTGGGAGGAGAGCGAGCGCACGAGGGTCGCGGATAAGGGTAATAGTGGGGTTGGGAAACATTGAGGTAAGCGGGGAGGTTGGGCAAAAGGAGGAGGCATGCCGTATCCCTAGATACATGCTACGGGAGGGGGAAGAGTGCTAGAGGTGCTGGCCCCTCCCTCGAGGGAGACCATAGCCCATAGTAGGTTGAGCGTATGGATGGGAAAGGGCTCCAACTATACCGTCGGTGGAATGAGATGCCCCTCGGGGCATTAGCGCCGCCGGGCCGGGGAGGTCAGGAAGAATGGTATAAACATAACCAGATTGAGCGTAGATCAGGTCATATTTCAAGGCTATTTGGAGGGTGGCTTCTTCAGTTTGAGGAAAGTGAGAGGCGACATATTTGCCAATAGGAGCTAAGAGGGTGTGAAGGAACCAGTCCATGTAAACCCGATCTTCGAAGGGGGGGCTCGACATAAGCTCTCTCTTCGTCGCCATTCCTGAACATGGGCAGAAAGGCGGGTCGAAGAGGTTTGCTTGAATGAAGTCAAGAGCTCCGTGCCAGTATCGTATCGGAAAGGGAGCTGGAAATAAGATAAAAAGGCTTGGGCAAGGGTCACAAAGGTGGTATGGGAAGAGGTGGCTTGGTCAACATACCATTTAGAAGCCTCGCCAGTAAGCATGTGTTGGAACAAACGAAGATGGATGGAGTCATCGGTAATGTAATTGGAGGAACACCACATGTGGAAAGATCGGACATGATTGGTTGGATCTTCTCCAGCAAGGCCTTCTAACTTAGGGATGTCGGAGGGGAGCTTGGTTGGTATAGCAGGCCAACCAACATCGTGGCAGATAGCGTCATTAATCAAATGATTGAAATCAGGGAGGCTGAGGCCTGCAATGTACGGCAGTAAGGGTATGGCCGAGGTAGTTCCTGTGGCGGTTCCGCTAGTAGTGATTCTGGTATTAGGGCACGGAGCACCGCTAACGCTAGGCCCTCGACCGGACATGGTGAAGGTGACGGGGGAGAACCCGGGAGGAGAAGGAGAACGCAAAGAATCGGAAGAGGAGTCGGATTGCGAACTCGGAGGGGGCGGCCCAACGACGGCGGGACGGAGTAGGTCGATCGACCCAGGAAGCGAGGGTGAAGGCCAAGAAGTCTCCGGAAAGGCGCCTTGGGGGGCGCAATGATGACGGGAAGAAGGAAACCGACAAGGGAAAAAAAGGGACGAGAATCAAGTGAGGTCAAGAGCGAGAAAAGGTGCGATGACAATTGATTTTAGAGTCTTTGCCGGGTGGTGTTAACCGAGCGCTTCTTCACTTAGGGTCGGTGTGTAGCGCGCGTTAATTTTAATTTTTAAACCCTTTCCATTTTGAGAGCAAGAAAAAAATTGTGTCTGCGTAACTGAAAATAAATCTGCAGAGAACAATATATAATGATGAAATAACGAGAAAATTAACGGCTACTTGTGCATCTATCTAACCCAAGAAGTCGGGTCTCTCAAAACTAATCGAAAAAAAGGGGGAAAAACCTAGGCAAAACACATGGAAAAGAGGCCAATAGATCTAAGGTCAAAAGGGACGAGGGGATCTAGAGGATAAAAGCCGCTCGAGAAGAGGTGCGAGATCACGGCCAAGAGACAAAGGCAAGGTGGATGGAAAAAGGAGGGAAATCAGCAAAAAGCGGAAAGGACGGGGAGGAGGTCCCGAAAAGAGGTCCAAACAAAATGACAACGAGTGATTTGAAAGGAAGAAAGGCTAATTTAAAGGGATGCGAAGAGGAGGTTTCAAATATGAAAAAGGGAGGGCTGAAACTCGAAAAACAGACAATCGAAATAGCTAAAAAATCTTCCACAAAAGGTGGAGGGTACTAAAGCCCTAGGGGGCTAGGTTCCCACTTAGATGAGTAGAAACAGATCGAGAACTAGGCCAAAGCGAGAGTTGAGATGAAGGATCGGAAAACCCACGACGAAGCTTCGACAAAACCCCTAGAAAAATTGCGAGAAAAAATCACTAAAAAATTGGCGAGTCGCGAGTTCGACTGTTTTCGATGCAAGTCGCGAAAAAATAGGCTGAAAAGTGCGACACGGAGGTCTAGGTCGCGAGGGTTATGGGCCGAAAAGTGCGACCCCCATTCCGGTTGTCTCGGCGGAAGATTTTTCGAGAAAAGTTGTCGTCTCGGTTGCGAGTACGGTGTCGCTTACTGCGTAATAGGGCCGAAACACACGGAAGTTAGAAATTTTAATGTTTTAGGGTTTTATGTGAGAAAAACAACATAAAAAATAAGGAAAATATTCAGCGTGAAAAAGAAACCCTAGGGTCCGAAGTAGTCGGATATGCGGGAATATGAAAAACGGCAGCGGTCGTAATTTAAAACCCGTGTGGAGTCACCATTTGTTAGTATGAATCCTTTGTCGAAGTGTACGAAAAACGACCACTTTAGCTACGCATAACTAATAGCCCTAACAACAAAAGTGGTCGCCAATATCTTTAGATCTGCGTTTAGTTAGACAAGAAAAGAGCATGCAAAACACCAGATCTATGCATGGAAAGACATTAGGCGGTAAAAACAAGGGTTTTCTCCATATACCAATAGACAAGACAAGAATAATTTTTTGAAAGAATTTTTATATTAATTGGGCACTGAGGGAGGAAAAAAAAGAAGGCGTATCCAATTCTCCTCGATGGGATGGGTTCTTGGAAGTCCTCGGCGACTTGAGATCTAAGATTTCTCTCTCTTGTTGGTGTAGAAAACCCAATGTAAAGAATAGAGCTCAATGGGAGCTCACACAACAAATGATGGAAAAAATGGGACCAAGTGTATAGATCCAGGAGCGATCTAATAGGCAACAAAAGGTGAAGAATGATGGGAAAAACCCTCCTATTTATAACAAAATATTGGGTCATTCTAGATCTTGGTGCATGGGTTAACCAGATCTAGATCCACTTTTTATGGAATATTTTATTATATTTTTTGGAGGGAAAAGGTGTTTGACTTGGGTCAAATCCCTTGATTTGTCAAAAATAAATAAATAAATAAATGATTTATTTATCTTTTTAAGGAAGCGGTTAGAATATAATCAAATAAATAATGATTTATTTAATTATTTAAGGAAGTGGTTGAAAGATAATTAAATAAATAATGATTTATTTAATTATTTGTGGGTGATTTGGTCATATTTAACAAGGAATATTATCTAAATAAGATTTAAATAATTATTCCTAGAAAATAATAAGATAAATGAAGGTTTATCTAATTAATTTCTTTGTTTTTGGGTTAAACATGACTGGGAATAATAATTAAATTATGGTTTAATTAATTATTCCATGAGGAAAATCAAACAAATATAGGTTTGTTTAATATTTCCTTTTGGGGTTTCTCAGTTTAGACCATAAACAACCTAATAAATGTGGTTTATTAAGTTATTTTAACATAGTGAAGGCAATTTTATTTAGGGTAAAATTGGTCTTACATGGTGTACTTGGGTCCATCTAATGATAATAGGTTAGATGACCAAAAAAATGGTGTAACAATGTGTGCATGTAATGATCACCCTCTCCATCATGTGCACATTAATGCACCACTTCCTCGATCATCTCATCATGACTAATCTATTATCTTACATTTCATTCCCTCCATGATCTTAGTTGATCTGCTTCAACCTCCATGATCTTTCTCATTAAGGAGACATCATCTCCACAACTTTCACATTAAGTAGTTTCTCCACTACTCCATTTTGTAGATCTAGATCCGAAATATCCACATACACACATAAAAAAGTGGATTTTATTTATCTTTGCGGTTTATGGGTCCCTCCACCCTCTTATTTAATTAATTAATTAAGTTTTTTTAATAATTCTAATATTCAAAATAACATGTGAAAATTTTGGAATATTACACTCTAAGGTACTAGAAGGGAATCTCTAGATCAGCTTCCTAGATAATGAGTTGAAGTCGACAAGAAGTGACTCGGTCGAAGGAGGGCCATAATTTTTTTCCACATCCTCGACATGAGATAGAGGAATAAGATGATAGTAAATTAGGATTGTACAGAGGATTGGGACCGAAAAGCTGCAGAAGGAACTTCTCTTGAACATATTGGCGACATGACTCAGAATTTAGCAATATTTGACATCAAGGGATATGAGGTCATGGTGATGTGGAAAAGAGAATATGAGAGCTCAAAAAAAATAACCCAAACCCATGGAGGAAAAATGATGAATGAGGGATGTCCCCAACCCGACACTGAACCAGCGACAAGTTTCATGTTCAAGAGTGACATATTGCCAACAAGAATGAGAATTGGTTCCATTTTCCACCACCATTTCTAGCGAGAACCCCAATTATTTTTGGAAACAAGATTGAAGGGGATAACATATGCTTGTCATATAAGTTTTTCCTTTGGAAAAATCCATCCTAGTACATTTTACGAGCCCTAGAAAGGAGGAATTCATTAACGTCATGGTGATGATTTCCGATGTCACTATATTTTAACAAGTCGACAAAGGAAGAACTTGACACCTTTTCATGTTTAGAGACTTTGAAAAAAAAGCGAAAAAATAAAACTCAAGTAGGTACCTTTTTCGTAGATAGTCCCAAATATCCAAAAAGGTATAAAACAATATCTAATAAAACCTCTTAGTCATGTTCGGCTAAGGTATTTATTTTTCATAAATAATCTGTCCGACCCTAAAAAAGGGGGTAAATATATCTTTGGGAAAATGACGTTTCATGACCTTTTAACAAGTTCAAAATGACAAGAGTCTCGGAAATCTTTACAATTTTTGAGAGTTAGAAAAGAGGTGAAAGATGACTCCACGGGGTGACTTTTTTCATGATTTTACTAGGTCTGAAAAAGTAATAAAATACATCTTGTCACTTCATCATCGCCATTTTTAGGACTCGTTGTTACACAAGAAACAAACATAAAACCCATTTTTTCGAGATAAAACAATAAAATAATTGAAAAAATAAGCTTAAAAACCTAATTAGGGTTCCAAAAAAGGTTATAAAATGATGGAAATAGTAAAAACAAATTACTTTTCACCTTTCCATTTTCTTATCATCATTTTACCATTTTTAACTATGAAATTGTGGAGCTGACGAAATAGCAATCCAGGAGGCCATTCACAATCCGATTTCTCCTGGTAAGATCTTTCATCTTCTCCTAATTTGGCATTACGGTTCGTGCTACACAATATAACTCGAGTCGTTGCATCTCGAGCTCCTCATGAAGCTACAAAAACAACTTCAACTTGTCATGGATTTCATGGCTCCAACCATTTACAAGCGGGCGGAAAGTCTGCAATAATCAACTTGAAGCGTCGACTAACAAATTGAAAGAATAGAAAGATAAAAACGAGCTTTTGGATATGGGTCCATCTTAATACCGTTCATCCTAGAACGGTTGTCAATATTCCAATGCCGGGAGGTGATGGTACCTACACCACCGGCCACGAGAGCCATGGATGGTGCATTGGGTGGAGTTGATGCCTCGATCGGGAGGTGGTAAACATATGTCATGGAAGCCAAAATTCTTCCACGGCTCCGCCGCTGTGTCATCGTGGTAGAGGATCGATCGTACACCAAAACCAATTTCATGGGTAATCTAGACCTTCCACTCTCGAGAAGGAGATGACTAAGATGAGGCTTTGGGTAAAAACTTATTTTTTTGATTTTATGAGTATTATGAATTTTTTTGTTTATACATGTTCATATATTTATCCATGCATTGCGAGATGTTAGCCCGAGAGAGACCTCGAGGGATGTCCCCCCATAGCACGAGAGGATCCCACGCAATTTGGAGGCAACCCCTCAAGGTGAGGGAAGCAAGGAAGAAGGGATCGTGTGCAACTTGGAGGGACTCACAAGAGAGATCTCAGATTACATGAGATTTGAGGATTTTCCTCGTGCATATCGAGAGGCACACAATAGGGGTGTCTAACTCGCATCCACAAATCTCTAAGGCGGGTCATATGTGTAGTGACATGCTATCATTGTTCATCCTAGAAAAATACCTTGAAGGTCTACCAACTCGCCATTGGGATCATAAATCACCCAAGATGCGGAAGACGGGTTTCGAGTATGGCGGGGGCACCATCGACGAAACCGACATAAGGAGTAATAGATATCTACGCACGATAAGAAAATGCATAAGAAGTAGGAAAAAAGCTGCCGCAAAGCACACTAAGCCAAAAAAATGGACAAAAATGAAAAACACACTTATGTAAAAAAGGACATGCACGAAAGACTCATGCATAGTATTTTTTGAGAGTACAGACCATTTACGGGTTAATTCAAAGGATAGGCTTCATATTCAATTATCTCATAGGCCCCGTTTTGCAAAACGTGTTTAACGATGTAGGGCACATGCCACATGGGTTCGAATTTTCCTGCCCCATCATTTTTGAGAGACATGATGTCTCAGGATGTAACCAAAGCACACATATCTTTGAACTTATGATGCACGTGGATGCAAAAAATATGATATATATATATATATATATATATATATATATCTGTGTGTGTGTGTGTGTGTGTGTGTGTGTGTGTGCATATTTTCCTGCCTAAATCTTACTATGTGATGATGATTCTTTTACAAATTGTGCAAATGTATATCTAATACAATATTGGCTACTACATCAGTTAACGCATTCGTTCTTCTAGGAATATGCTGATATGTGATATAATCAAAATTCCTTTCTAACAAATGAACATGCAAATAAAACCTTAAAATTTGAGGGTTTCTAACAGAATAATGCCCATTGAGCTAGAGAACAACAAGCTGAGAGTCTAGGTTTATAATTAATTCATGAATGTCGAGAAAAATATCTTTGGTTAAGAGTTCAATGACGACATTGTATTTAGCGACATTTTTGGTTGTTCATCCTAGAAAAATACCTTGAAGGTCTACCAACTCGCCATTGGGATCATAAATCACCCAAGATGCGGAAGACAGGTTTTGAGTACGGCGGGGAACACCATCAGCGAAATTGACATAAGGAGCGGGGAACACCAGCAGCGAAATTGACATAAGGAGTAATAGATATCTGCAAAGTAAGAAAATGCATAAGAAGTAGGAAAAACTGCTCGCAAAGCACACTAAGCCAAAAAATGGACAAAAATGAAAAACACACTTATGTAAAAAAGGACATGCACGAGAGACTCATGCATAGTATTTTTTGAGGTACGACCCATTTACGGGTTAATTCAAAGGATAGGCTTCATAGTCAATTAGCTCATAGGCCCCGTTACGCAAAACATGTTTAACGATGTAGGGCACATGCCACATGGGTTCGAATTTTCCTGCCCCCATCTTATCGTGAGCTTGGTCATACAAGAGGACTAAGTCTCCTTATACAAAGGTACGAGGGGAAACCTTCTGGTCAAAATGGGCTTTAACCTTCTTTTTATGTGCTTCTATGACTAGAGCAGCAAAGCGGTGATTTTCCTCGAACCTCTCCAAATATAGAAGATGTTATTCCTCCGGTGAGGTGTTAGGAAATAATTCAACAACTATCTTGAAAGAAGGGATTTTTCATTCAATTGGTAGGGTACCTTCCAGACCATAAACAAGCTATAATGGAGTGAATCCAGTTGTATCCTTCATCGAGGTTTGGTAAGCCCAGAGAGCTAAAAACAACATGAGATGCCAATTGGACATGTGCATCCCAATCGTACACTAAAGCATGGTGACTAAAAGCTTGTTCATGGCTTCAACCTGGCCATTGGCCTGAGGGTAGTACGGTGTTGAGTTGTTGTGACGCAAACCCAACTTAGAATTCAACTCATCCATCATATAATGGGGAAAATGGGAGCCATGATAAGTGACAATGGCTTGAGGGACACCAAACCTTGTAATCACGTGATTGAAAATAAATTATGCAGTCATAATACCGTCAGCTGTGAGTGTAGGCATTGCTTCATCCCATTTAGTGAATTAATCTACCACTATGATCATATAAGCATGCCCCCCAGCCGAGTGAGGGTTACACGTCATAAAATTGAAGCCCCACTTCGCAAAGAGACTAATGGTAATGACGGGATGGAGATGACAGGGTGGCATGCGCATCTTGCACTAGTAAATATGGCATTCGTGACATTTATGGATAGCGACAATACAGTATTTGAAAATGGTAGGCCAGAAAAATCCAGCACGAAGGATTTTTTGGGCAGTAGCATACCCAGACATGTGACCACCACAGACACCAAAATGGAAGTCATTAAGGACTTTTTCAGCTTCCTCGAGAGATAAACACTGGTAGAGAAATAAATTAGCTCCGATGTGGTATAGAATGTTATCACTCGGTAATTTCTCCGGGTTCAAGAGAGAACTCACCGAGGTAACCACAAACCTACTTCAAATTCTAGGATCTAGCCTTCCTAGAATTCGAGAGAGGGCTCTCACTTTAAAATTTATCTTTGTTTTGATTTAAAATATTAGGCTAGTTATGAAAGTACAATTTGGTTTTGGTTTGAATGGTTTGGTGGGGGAAAAATCACTTGGAGGTAAGATAGAGAGAAATCTACTTGTCCATTGGGCTATAGAGTCTAAATCAAGCTAGCGACGACTAGAAATCAAGGCTAAAAGGTATAAATATATTCAGTGCGGGATAGATAACTCTCGAGAGATTTGGGAAACTATTTTTTGTGAGGTGGTATGATCGGGATAAAGGGCACTTAAGGATCCTTTGATCCGAAAAAATGGAAGTAGGAGGCGAGAGGTCAAATGGGAGTGAGAGCAATTAAGAATTCTCAACACCGAAAATCGGAAGAAAACATTAAAATGGTAACTAGTTAAAGACGGGGAGAACTTGACTAATCCTATAGTAATTCTCCTAGTTACACATTCGGATAGAACAAACATATAATGAATGCATGAAACTTAGAAAAGGAAACAATGACAAGTAGGAAGTACTTCACTCATCATCTTATCACGGGGATCTTGAATTATGATGCCGATCGGCTTGTCCGAGTTTGCTAGTTTGAAATAAAACACACAATAGCCTCCAATGTTCAACAAAAATGTCTATAATAAAGTCCGAGAAATTTATTCATCACAAAATACTTAAAAAGAGTGAAGTATTTATACAAATTCTAAACTGGAATATCTTGAAAAAATATCAAGATTGTTTTACAAATATCTCCAATTGTTTTACATAAATAGAACTTGAGTAAAGGACACTAAAAAATAATGCATCTATTTGGCACTAAAAAATAATGCATCTATGTTTCCCAACCCCACCTCAATGGTGGGGTTGGGAAACATTGAGGTAAGCAGGAGGTTGGGCAAAAGGAGGAGGCATGTCGTATCCTAGATACATGCTACCGGGAGGGGGAAGAGTGCTAGAGGTGCTGGCCCCTCCCTGAGGGAGACCATAGCCCATAGGAGGTTAAGCGTATGGATGGGAAAGGGCTCCAACGATACCGTCGGTGGAATGAGATGCCCCCAGGGCATTAGCGCCGCCAGGCCTGGGGAGGTCAGGAAGAATGGTATAAACATAACCAGATTGAGCGTAGATCAGGTCATATTTCAAGGCTATTTGGAGGGCGGCTTCTTCAGTTTGAGGAAAGTGAGAGGCGACATCTTTGCCAATAGGAGCTAAGAGGGTGTGAAGGAACTAGTCCATGTAAACCCGATCTTCAAAGGGGGGGGCTCGACATAAGCTCTGTCTTCGTCGCCATTTCTGAACATGGGCGGAAAGGCGGGTCAAAGAGGTTTGCTTGAATGAAGTCAAGAGCTCCGTGCTAGTATCGTATCGGAAAGGGAGCTGGAAATAAGATAAAAAGGCTTGGGCAAGGGTCACAAAGGTGGTATGGGAAGAGGTGGCTTGGTCAACATACCATTTAGAAGCTTCGCCGGTAACTGTGTGTTGGAACAAACGAAGACGGATGGATTCATCGGTAATGTAATTGGAGGAACACCACATGTGGAAAGATCGGACATGATTGGTTGGATCTTCTCCAGCAAGGCCTTCTAACTTAGCGATGTCGGAGGGGAGCTTGGTTGGTATAGCAGGCCAACCAACATAGTGGCAGATAGGGTCATTAATCAACTGATTGAAATCGGGGAGGCTGAGGCCTGCAATGTACGACAGTAAGGGTATGGCCGGGGTAGTTCCTGTGGCGGTTCCGCTAGTAGTGATTCTGGTATTAGGGCCTGGAGCATCGCTAACGTTAGGCCCTGGACCAGACATGGTGAAGGTGACAGGGGGAGAAACAGGAGGAGAAGGAGAACCCAAAGAATCAGAAGAGGAGTCGGAGTGTGGACTCAGAGGGGGACTGGCCCAACGACGGAGGGAAGGAGCAGGTCGATCGATCGGAAACTGAGGGTGAAGCCCAAGAAGTCTCTGGGAAAGGCACCTTGGGGGTGCAATGATGACGAGAAGAAGGAAACCGACAAGGGAAAAAAGGGACATAATCAAGTGAGGTCAAGGGCAGAAAAGGTGCAGTGACAATTGATTTTAGAGTCTTTGCCAGGTGGTGTTAACCAGACGCTTCTTCACTTAGGGTCAGTGTGTAGCGCGCATTAATTTTAATTTTTAAACCCTTTCCATTTTGAGAGCAAGAAAAAATTGTGCTGCGTAAAAATCTGCAGAGAACAATATATAATGCTAAAATAATAGAAAATTAACATCTACTTGTGCATCTATCTAACCCAAGAAGTCGGGTCTCTCAAAACTAATCGAAAAAAGGGGAAAAATCTAGGCAAAACACACGGAAAAGAGGCCAATAGATCTAAGGTCAAAAGGGACAGGGATCTAGAGGATAAATGCTGCTGAGAAGAGGTGCAGATCACAGCCAAGAGACAGAGGGAAGCTGGCTGGAAAAAGGAGGGAAATCAGCAAAAAGTGGAAAGGACAGGGAGGAGGTCCTGAAAAGAGGTCCAAAAAAAATGACAAGAGGTGATTTGAAAGGAAGAAAGGCTGATTTAAAGGGATCTGAAGAGGAGGTTTCAGATCTGAAAAAGGGAGGGCTGAAACTCTGAAAAATAGACGGCTGAAATAGCTAAAACTCTTCCACAAAAGGTGGAGGGTACTAAAGCCCTAGGGGGCTAGGTTCCCACTTAGATGAGTAGAAACAGATCAGAACTAGGCCAAAGCGGGCTGAGATGAAGGCTGGAAAACCCTGACAGAAGCTTCAGCAAAACCCAGAAAAATTGCAGAAAAATCACTGAAAAATTGGCAGGTCGCAGGTTCTGACTTGTTTTCATTGCAAGTCGCAGAAAATAGGCTGAAAAGTGCGACCTGGAGGTCTAGGTCGCAGGTTATGGGCCGAAAAGTGCGACCCCCCGTTTCGATTGTCTCGGCGGCAGATTTTCAGAAAAGTTGTCGTCTCAGTTGCGGCTGGTGTCGCTTACCTGCGCAATAGGGCCAGAAACACACGGAAGTTACAAATTTTAATGTTTTAGGGTTTTATGTGAGAAAAACAAGATAAAAATAAGGAAAATATTCAGCTGAAAAGAAACCCTAGGGTCTGAAGTAGCTGGATATGCAGGAATATGAAAAACGACAGCGGTCGTAATTTAAAACCCGTGTGGAGTCGCCATTTGTTAGTATGAATCCTTTGTTGAAGTGTACAAAAAACGACCACTTTAGCTACGCATAACTAATAGCCCTAACAACAAAAGTGGCTGCCAATATCTTTAGATCTGCGGTTAGTTAGACAAGTAAAGAGCTGCAAAACACCAGATCTATGCATGGAAAGACATTAGGCAGTAAAAACAAGGGTTTGCTCCATATACCAATAGACAAGACAAGAATAATTTTTGAAAGAATTTTTATATTAATTGGGCACCTGGGAGGAAAAAAAGAAGGCGTATCCAATTCTCCTCAGTGGGATGGGTTCTTGGAAGTCCTCAGCACTTCAGATCTAAGATTTCTCTCTCTTGTTGGTGTATAAAACCCAATGTAAAGAATAGAGCTCAATGGGAGCTCACACAACAAATGATGGAAAAATGGGACCAAGTGTATAGATCCAGAGTGATCTAATAGGCAACAAAAGGTGGAGAATGATGGGAAAAACCCTCCTATTTATAACAAAATATTGGGTCATTCTAGATCTTGGTGCATGGGTTAACCAGATCTAGATCCACTTTTTATGGAATATTTTATTGTATTTGTTGGAGGGAAAAGGTATTTGACTTGGGTCAAATCCCTTAATTTGTCAAAAATAAATAAATAAATGATTTATTTATCTTTTTAAGGAAGCGGTTAGAAGATAATCAAATAAATAATGATTTATTTAATTATTTAAGGAAGTGGTTGAAAGATAATTAAATAAATAATGATTTAATTAATTATTTGTGGGTGATTTGGTCATATTTAACAAGGAACATTATCTAAATAAGATTTAAATAATTATTCCTAGAAAATAATAAGATAAATGAAGGTTTATCTAATTAATTTATTTGTTTTTGGGTTAAACATGACTGGGAATAATAATGAAATTATGGTTTAATTAATTATTCCATGAGGAAAATCAAACAAATATAGGTTTGTTTAATATTTCCTTTTGGGGTTTCCTGTTTAGACCATAAACAACCTAATAAATGTGGTTTATTAGGTTATTTTAACATAGTGAAGGAAATTTTACTTAGGATAAAATTGGTCTTACATGGTGTACTTGGGTCCATCTAATGATAATAGGTTAGATGACCAAAAAATGGTGTAACAATGTGTGCATGTAATGATCACCCTCTCCATCATGTACACATTAATGCACCACTTCCTCGATCATCTCATCATGACTAATCTATTATCTTACATTTCATTCCCTCCATGATCTTAGTTGACTGCTTCAACCTCCATGATCTTTCTCATTAAGGAGACATCATCTCCACAACTTTCACATTAAGTAGTTTCTCCACTACTCCATTTTGTAGATCTAGATCTGAAATATCCACATACACACATAAAAAGTGGATTTTATTTATCTCTGCGGTTTATGGGTCCCTCCACCCTCTTATTTAATTAATTAATTAATTTTTTTAAAAATTCTAATATTCAAAATAACAGGTGAAAATTTTGGAATATTACACGCTAAGGTACTAGAAGGGAATCTCTAGATCAGCTTCCTAGATAATGAGTTGAAGTCGACAGGAAGTGACTGGTCAAAGGAGGGCCATAATTTTTTCCACATCCTCGACATGAGATAGAGGAATAAGATGATAGTAAATTAGGATTGTACAAAGGATTGGGGACTGAAAACTGCAGAAGGAACTTCTCTTGAACATATTGGCGACATGAATCCAGAATTTAACAGTATTTGACATCAAGGGATATGAGGTCATGGTGATGTGGAAAAGAGAAGATGAGAGCTCAAAAAAAATAACCCAAAACCATCGAGGAAAAATGATGAATGAGGGATGTCCCCAACCTGACACGAACTGCAGACAAGTTTCATGTTCAAGAGTGACATATTGCCAACAAGATTGAGAATTGGTTCCATTTTCCACCACCATTTCTAGCGAGAACCCCAATTATTTTTGGAAACAAGATTGAAGGGGATAACATATGCTTGTCATATAAGTTTTTCCTTTGGAAAAATCCATCCTAGTACATTTTACGAGCCCTAGAAAGGAGGAATCCATTAACGTCATGGTGACGATTTCCGATGTCACTATATTTTAACAAGTATGACAAAGGAAGAACTTGACACCTTTTCATGTTTAGAGAGTTTGAAAAAAAGCGAAAAAGAAAACTCAAGTAGGTACCTTTTCGTAGATAGTCCCAAAGATCCGAAAAGGTATAAAACAATATCTAATAAAACCTCTTAGTCATGTTCGGCTAAGGTATTTATTTTTCATAAATAATCTGTCCCAGCCTAAAAAAGGGGTAAACATATACTGGGAAAATGACGTTTCACAGCCTTTAACAAGTTCAAAATGACAAGAGTCTCGGAAATATTTACAATTTTTGAGAGTTAGAAAAGAGGTGAAAGATGACACCAGGGGGTGACTTTTTCATGATTTTACTAGGTCTAAAAAAGTAATAAAATACAACTTGTCACTTCATCATCGCCATTTTTAGGACCTGTTGTTACACAAGAAACAAACATAAAACCCATTTTTTGAGATAAAACAATAAAATAATTGAAAAATAAGCTTAAAAACCTAATTAGGGTTCCAAAAAGGTTATAAAATGATGGAAATAGTAAAAACAAATTACTTTTCACCTTTCCATTTTCTTGTCAGCATTTTACCATTTTTAACTCTGAAATTGTGGAGCTGACAGCAGGCAATCCAGGAGGCCATTCAAAATTCGATTTCTCCTGGTAAGATCTTTCATCTTCTCCTAATTTGGCATTACAGTTAGTGCTACACAATATAACTCGAGTCGTTGCATCTCAGGCTCCTCATGAAGCTACAAAAACAACTTCAACTTGTCATGGATTTCATGGCTCCAACCATTTACAATTGGGCGGAAGCTGCAATAATCAACTTGAAGCGTCAGTTAACAAATTGAAAGAATGGAAAGATAAAATAATTTGGATACGGGTCCATCTTAATATCGTTCATCCTAGAACGGTTGTCAATATTCCAATGCCAAGAGGTGATGGTACCTACACCACCAGCACGAGAGCCATGGATGGTCTGTTGGGTGGAGTTGATGCCTCGATCAGGAGGTGGTAAACATATGTCATGGAAGCCAAAATTCTTCGACTGGCTTCGCCGCCAGGTCATCGTGGTAGAGGACTGGTCGTACACCGAAACCAATTTCATGGGTAATCTAGACCTTCCACTCTCAGAAGGAGATGACTAAGATGAGGCTTTGGGTAAAAACTTATTTTTTGATTTTATGAGTATTATGAATTTTTTGTTTATACATGTTCATATATTTATCCATGCATTGCAGATGTTAGCCCAGAGAGACCTCGAGGGATGTCCCCCATAGCACAGAGGATCCCACGCAATTTGGAGGCAACCCCTCAAGGTGAGGGAAGCAAGGAAGAAGGGATCGTGTGCAACTTGGAGGGACTCACAAGCGAGATCTCAGATTACATGAGATTTGAGGATTTTCCTCGTGCATATCAGAGGCACACTATAGGGGTGTCTAACTGCATCCACAAATTACTAAGGCGGGTCATATGTGTAGTGACATGCTGTCATTGTTCATCCTAGAAAAATACCTTGAAGGTCTACCAACTCGCCATTGGGATCATAAATCACCCAAGATGTGGAAGACAGGTTTTGAGTACGGCGGGGGGCACCATCAGCGAAACTGACATAAGGATTAATAGATATCCGCACAGTAAGAAAATGCATAAGAAGTAGGAAAAACTGCTCGCAAAGCACACTAAGCCAAAAAATGGACAAAAATGAAAAACACACTTATGTAAAAAAGGACATGCATGAGAGACTCATGCATAGTATTTTTTGAGGTACAACCCATTTCTGGGTTAATTCAAAGGATAGGCTTCATAGTCAATTAACTCATAGGCCCCGTTCTGCAAAACATGTTTAACGATGTAGGGCACATGCCACATGGGTTCGAATTTTCCTGCCCCCATCTTTTTTGAGAGACATGATGTCTCAGGATGTAACCAAAGCACACATATCTTTGAACTTATGATGCACGTGGATGCAAAAAATTGATATATATATATATATATATATATATATATATATATATATATCTGTGTGTGTGTGTGTGTGTGTGTGTGTGTGCGTGCATATTTTCCTGCCTAAATCTTACTATGCGATCATGATGCTTTTACAAATTGTGCAGATGTATATCTAATACAATACTGGCTACTACATCAGTTAACGCATTCGTTCTTCTAGGAATATGCTGATATGTGATATAATCAAAATTCCTTTCTAACAAATGAACATGCAAATAAAACCTTAAAATTTGAGGGTTTCTAACAGAATAATGCCCATTGAGCTAGAGAACAACAAGCTGTGAGTCTAGGTTTATAATTAATTCATGAATGTCGAGAGAAATAGCTTTGGTTAAGAGTTCAATGACAGCATTGTATTTAGCGACATTGTTGGTTGTTCATCCTAGAAAAATACCTTGAAGGTCTACCAACTCGCCATTGGGATCATAAATCACCCAAGATGCGGAAGACAGGTTTCGAGTACGGTGGGGGGCACCATCAGCGAAACTGACATAAGGAGTAATAGATATCTGCAAAGTAAGAAAATGCATAAGAAGCAGGAAAAACTGCTCGCAAAGCACACTAAGCCAAAAAATGGACAAAAATGAAAAACACACTTATGTAAAAAAGGACATGCACGAGAGACTCATGCATAGTATTTTTTGAGGTACAGCCCATTTCTGGGTTAATTCAAAGGATAGGCTTCATAGTCAATTAGCTCATAGGCCCCGTTCTGCAAAACATGTTTAACGATGTAGGGCACATGCCACATGGGTTCGAATTTTCCTGCCCCCATCTTATCGTGAGCATGGTCATAAAAGAGGACTAAGTCTCCTTATACAAATGTACGAGGGGAAACCTTCTGGTCAAAATGGGCTTTAACCTTCTTTTTATGTGCTTCTATGACTAGAGCAGCAAAGCGGTGATTTTCCTCGAACCTCTCCAAATATAGAAGATGTTATTCCTCCAGTGAGGTGTTAGGAAATAATTCAACAACTATCTTGAGAGAAGGGATTTTTCATTCAATTGGAAGGGTACCATCCAGACCATAAACAAGCTATAATGGAGTGAATCCAGTTGTATCCTTCACCGAGGTTTGGTAAGCCCAGAGAGCTAAAAACAACATGAGATGCCAATTGGACATGTGCATCCCAATCGTACACTAAAGCATGGTGACTAAAAGCTTGTTCATGGCTTCAACCTAGACATTGGCCTGAGGGTAGTACGGTGTTGAGTTGTTGTGACGCAAACCCAACTTAGAAGTCAACTCAGCCATCATATAATGGGGAAAATGGGAGCCATGATAAGTGACAATGGCTTGAGGGACACCAAACCTGGTAATCACGTGATTGAAAATAAATTATGCAGTCATAATACCATCAGCTGTGAGTGTAGGCATTGCTTCAGCCCATTTAGTGAATTAATCTACCACTATGATAATATAAGCATGCCCCCCAGCCGAGTGAGGGTTACACGTCATAAAATTGAAGCCCCACTTCGCAAAGAGACTAATGGTAATGACGGGATTGAGATGACTGGGTGGCATGCGCATCTTGCACTAGTAAATATGACATTCGTGACATTTATGGATAGCGACAATACAGTCTTTGAAAATGGTAGGCCAGAAAAATCTAGCACGAAGGATTTTTTTGGCAGTAGCATACCCAGACATGTGACCACCACAGGCACCACAATGGAAGTCATTAAGGACTTTTTCAGCTTCCTCGAGAGATAAACACTGGTAGAGAACTAAATTAGCTCCGATGTGGTATAGAATTTTATCACTCAGTAATTTCTCCAGGTTCAAGAGAGAACTCACCGAGGTAACCACAAACCTACTTCAAATTCTAGGATCTAGCCTTCCTAGAATTCAGAGAGGGCTCTCACTTTAAAATTTATCTTTGTTTTGATTTAAAATATTAGGCTAGTTATGAAAGTACAATTTGGTTTTGGTTTGAAGGGTTTGGTGGGGAAAAATCACTTGGAGGTAAGATAGAGAGAAATCTACTTGTCCATTGGGCTATAGAGTCTAAATCAAGCTAGTAGCACTAGAAATCAAGGCTAAAAGGTATAAATATATTCAGGGCAAGATAGATAACTCTTAGAGATTTGGGAAACTATTTTTTGTGAGGTGGTATGATCGGGATAAATGGAACTTAAGGATCCTTTGATCCGAAAAATGGAAGTAGGAGGCAGAGGCCAAACGGGAGTGAGAGCAATTAAGAATTCTCAACACCAGAAATCGGAAGAAAACATTAAAATGGTAACTAGTTAAAGACAGGGAGAACTTGAATAATCCTATAGTAATTCTCCTAGTTACACATTCAGATAGAACAAACATATAATGAATGCATGAAACTTAGAAAAGGAAACAATGACAAGTAGGAAGTACTTCACTCATCATCTTATCATAGGGATCTTGAATTATGATGCCAGTCAGCTTGTCGAGTTTGCTACTTTGAAATAAAACACACAATAGCCTCCAATGTTCAACAAAAATGTCTATAATAAAGTCCAGAAATTTATTCATCATAAAATACTTAAAAGAGTGAAGTATTTATACAAATTCTAAACTGGAATATATTGAAAAAATATAAAGATTGTTTTACAAATATCTCCAATTATTTTACATAAATAGAACTTGAGTAAAGGACACTAAAAAATAATGCATCTATTTGGCACTAAAAAATAATGCATCTATGTTGCCCAACCCCACCTCAATCGTGGGTTTGGGCAACATTGAGGTAAGCAGGAGGTTGGGCAAAAGGAGGAGGCATGTCGTATCGTAGATACATGCTACCGGGAGGGGGAAGAGTGCTAGAGGTGCTGGCCCCTCCCTGAGGGAGACCATAGCCCATAGAAGGTTGAGTGTATGGATGGGAAAGGGCTCCAACGATACCGTCGGCAGAATGAGATGCCCCTGGGGCATTAGCGCCGCCGAGCCTGGGGAGGTCAGGAAGAATGGTATAAACATAACCAGATTGAGCGTAGATCAGGTCATATTTCAAGGCAATTTAGAGGGCGGCTTCTTGAGTTTGAGGAAAGTGAGAGGCGACATCTTTGCCAATAGGAGCTAAGAGGGTGTGAAGGAACCAGTCCATGTAAACCCGATCTTCGAAGGGGGGGGCTCGACATAAGCTCTGTCTTCGTCGCCATTCCTGAACATTGGCGGAAAGGCGGGTTGAAGAGGTTTGCTTGAATGAAGTCAAGAGCTCCGTGCCAGTATCGTATCGGAAAGGGAGCTGGAAATAAGATAAAAAGGCTAAGGCAAGGGTCACAAAGGTGGTATGGGAAGAGGTGGCTTGGTCAACATACCATTTAGAAGCTTCGCCGGTAAGCGTGTGTTGGAACAAACGAAGACGGATGGAGTCATCGGTAATGTAATTGGAGGAACACCACATGTGGAAAGATCGAACATGATTGGTTGGATCTTCTCCAGCAAGGCCTTCTAACTTAGGGATGTCGAAGGGGAGCTTGGTTGGTATAGCAAGCCAACCAACATCGTGGCAGATAGGGTCATTAATCAACTTATTGAAACCAGGGAGGCTGAGGCCTGCAATGTACGGCAGTAAGGGTATGGCCGAGGTAGTTTCTGTGGTGGTTCCGCTAGTAGTGATTCTGGTATTAGGACCTGGAGCACCACTAACGTTAGGCCCTGGACCAGACATGGTGAAGGTGACAGGGGGAGAACCAGGAGGAGAAGGAGAACCCAAAGAATCAGAAGAGGAGTCGGAGTGCAGACTCGGAGGGGGACTAGCCCAACGACGGCGGGACAGAGCAGGTCGATCGACCGGAAACTAAGGGTGAAGGCCAAGAAGTCTCCAGGAAAGGCACCTTGGGGGTGCAATGATGACGGGAAGAAGGAAACCGACAAGGGAAAAAAGGGACAGAATCAAGTGAGGTCAAGGGCAGAAAAGGTGCAGTGACAATTGATTTTAGAGTCTTTGCCAGCTGGTGTTAACCAGGCACTTCTTCACTTAGGGTCATTGTGTAGCACGCGTTAATTTTAATTTTTAAACCCTTTCCTTTTTGAGAGCAAGAAAAAATTGTGCTGCGTAACTGAAAATAAATCTGCAGAGAACAATATATAATGCTGAAATAACAGAAAATTAACAGCTACTTGTGCATCTATCTAACCCAAGAAGTTGGGTCTCTCAAAACTAATTGAAAAAAGGGGAAAAATCTAGGTAAAACACACGGAAAAGAGGCCAATAGATCTAAGGTAAAAAGGGACAGGGATCTAGAGGATAAATGCTGCTGAGAAGAGGTGCAGATCACAACCAAGAGACAGAGGCAAGGTAGCTGGAAAAAGGAGGGAAATCAGCAAAAAGTGGAAAGGACAGGGAGGAGGTCCTGAAAAGAGGTCCAAACAAAATGACAAGAGGTGATTTGAAAGGAAGAAAGGCTGATTTAAAGGGATCTGAAGAGGAGGTTTCAGATCTGAAAAAGGGAGGGCTGAAAATCTGAAAAACAGACGGCTGAAATAGCTAAAACTCTTCCACAAAAGGTGGAGGGTACTAAAGCCCTAGGGGGCTAGGTTCCCACTTAGATGAGTAGAAAAAGATTAGAACTAGGCCAAAGCGGGCTGAGATGAAGGCTGGAAAACCCTGACAGAAGCTTCAGCAAAACCCAGAAAAATTGCAGAAAAATCACTGAAAAATTGGCAGGTCGCAGGTTCTGACCTGTTTTAAGTACAAGTCGCAGAAAATAGGCTAAAAAGTGCGACCTGGAGGTCTAGGTCACAGGTTATGGGCCGAAAAGTGCGACCCCCCGTTCCGATTGTCTCGGCCGCAGATTTTCCGAAAAGTTGTCGTCTCAGTTGCGGCTGGTGTCGCTTACCTGCGCAATAGGGCCAGAAACACACGGAAGTTAGAAATTTTAATGTTTTATGGTTTTATGTGAGAAAAACAACATAAAAATAAGGAAAATATTCAGCTGAAAAGAAACCCTAGGGTCTGAAGTAGCTGGATATGCAGGAATATGAAAAACGACAGCGGTCGTAATTTAAAACCCGTGTGGAGTCGCCATTTGTTAGTATGAATCCTTTGTCGAAGTGTACGAAAAACGACCACTTTAGCTACGCATAACTAATAGCCCTAACAACAAAATTGGCTGCCAATATCTTTAGATCTGTGGTTAGTTAGATAAGAAAAGAGCTGCAAAACACCAGATCTATGCATGGAAAGACATTAGGCAGTAAAAACAAGGGTTTGCTCCATATACCAATAGACAAGACAAGAATAATTTTTGAAATAATTTTTATATTAATTGGGCACCTGGGAGGAAAAAAAGAAGGCGTATCCAATTCTCCTCAGTGGGATGGGTTCTTGGAAGTCCTCAGCACTTCAGATCTAAGATTTCTCTCTCTTGTTGGTGTAGAAAACCCAATGCAGAGAATAGAGCTCAATGGGAGCTCACACAGTAAATGATGGAAAAATGGGACCAAGTGTATAGATCCAGAGTGATCTAATAGGCAACAAAAGGTGAAGAATGGTAGGAAAAACCCTCCTATTTATAACAAAATATTGGGTCATTCTAGATCTTGGTGCATGGGTTAACCAGATCTAGATCCACTTTTTATGGAATATTTTATTATATTTGTTGGAGGGAAAAGGTATTTGACTTGGGTGAAATCCCTTAATTTGTCAAAAATAAATAAATAAATGATTTATTTATCTTTTTAAGGAAGCGGTTAGAAGATAATCAAATAAATAATGATTTATTTAATTATTTAAGGAAGTAGTTGAAAGATAATTAAATAAATAATGATTTATTTAATTATTTGTGGGTGATTTGGTCATATTTAACAAGGAATATTATCTAAATAAGATTTAAATAATTATTCCTAGAAAATAATAAGATAAATAAAGGTTTATCCAATTAATTTCTTTGTTTTTGGGTTAAACATGACTGGGAATAATAATTAAATTATGGTTTAATTAATTATTCCATGAGGAAAATCAAACAAATATAGGTTTGTTTAATATTTCCTTTTGGGGTTTCCTATTTAGACCATAAAAAACCTAATAAATGTGGTTTATTAAGTTATTTTAACATAGTGAAGGCAATTTTACTTAGGGTAAAATTGGTCTTACATGGTGTACTTGGGTCCATCTAATGATAATAGGTTAGATGACCAAAAAACGGTGTAACAATGTGTGCATGTAATGATCACCCTCTCCATCATGTGCACATTAATGCACCACTTCCTCAATCATCTCATCATGACTAATCTATTATCTTACATTTCATTCCCTCCATGATCTTAGTTGACTGCTTCAACCTCCATGATCTTTCTCATTAAGGAGACATCATCTCCACTCCTTTCACATTAAGTAGTTTCTCCACTACTCCATTTTGTAGATCTAGATCTGAAATATCCACATACACACATAAAAAGTGGATTTTATTTATCTTTGCGGTTTATGGGTCCCTCCACCCTCTTATTTAATTAATTAATTAAGTTTTTTAATAATTCTAATATTCAAAATAACATGTGAAAATTTTGGAATATTACACTATAAGGTACTAGAAGGGAATCTCTAGATCAGCTTCCTAGATAATGAGTTGAAGTCGACAGGAAGTGACTGGTCGAAGGAGGGCCATAATTTTTTCCACATCCTCGACATGAGATAGAGGAATAAGATGATAGTAAATTAGGATTTTACAGAGGATTGGGGACTGAAAACTTCAGAAGGAACTTCTCTTGAACATATTGGCGACATGACTCCAGAATTTAGCAGTATTTGACATCAAGGGATATGAGGTGATGGTGATGTGGAAAAGAGAAGATGAGAGCTCAAAAAAAATAACCCAAACCCATGGAGGAAAAATGATGAATGAGGGATGTCCCCAACCTGACACGAACTGCAGACAAGTTTCATGTTCAAGAGTGACATATTGCCAACAAGATTGAGAATTGGTTCCATTTTCCACCACCATTTCTAGCGAGAACCCCAATTATTTTTGGAAACAAGATTGAAGGGGATAACATATGCTTGTCATATAAGTTTTTCCTTTGGAAAAATCCATCCTAGTACATTTTACGAGCCCTAAAAAGGAGGAATTCATTAATGTCATGGTGACGATTTTCGATGTCACTATATTTTAACAAGTCTGACAAAGGAAGAACTTGACACCTTTTCATGTTTAGAGAGTTTGAAAAAAAGCGAAAAAGAAAACTCAAGTAGGTACCTTTTCGTAGATAGTCCCAAAGATCCGAAAAGGTATAAAACAATATCTAATAAAACCTCTTAGTCATGTTCGGCTAAGGTATTTATTTTTCATAAATAATCTGTCCCAGCCTAAAAAAGGGGTAAACATATACTGGAAAAATGACGTTTCACAGCCTTTAACAAGTTCAAAATGACAAGAGTCTCGGAAATCTTTACAATTTTTTAGAGTTAGAAAAGAGGTGAAAGATGACTCCAGGGGGTGACTTTTTCATGATTTTACTAGGTCTGAAAAAGTAATAAAATACAACTTGTCACTTCATCATCGCCATTTTTAGGACCTATTGTTACACAAGAAACAAACATAAAACCCATTTTTCGAGATAAAACAATAAAATAATTGAAAAATAAGCTTAAAAACCTAATTAGGGTTCCAAAAAGGTTATAAAATGATGGAAATAGTAAAAACAAATTACTTTATACCTTTCCATTTTCTTGTCAGCATTTTACCATTTTTAACTATGAAATTATGGAGCTGACAGCAGGCAATCTAGGAGGCCATTCACAATCTGATTTCTCCTGGTAAGATCTTTCATCTTCTCCTAATTTGGCATTACAGTTAGTGCTACACAATATAACTCGAGTCATTGCATCTCAGGCTCCTCATGAAGCTACAAAAACAACTTCAACTTGTCATGGATTTCATGGCTCCAACCATTTACAACTAGGCGGAAGCTGCAATAATCAACTTGAAGCATCAGTTAACAAATTGAAAGAATGGAAAGATAAAACAATTTGGATACGGGTCCATCTTAATACCGTTCATCCTAGAACGGTTGTCAATATTCCAATGCCAGGAGGTGATGGTACCTACACCACCAGCACGAGAGCCATGGATGGTCTGTTGGGTGGAGTTGATGCCTCGATCAGGAGGTGGTAAACATATGTCATGGAAGCCAAAATTCTTCGACTGGCTTCGCCGCCAGGTCATCGTGGTAGAGGACTGGTCGTACACCGAAACCAATTTCATGGGTAATCTAGACCTTCCACTCTCCGAAGGAGATGACTAAGATGAGGCTTTGGGTAAAAACTGATTTTTTGATTTTATGAGTATTATGAATTTTTTGTTTATACATTTTCATATATTTATCCATGCATTGCAGATGTTAGCCCAGAGAGACCTCGAGGGATGTCCCCCATAGCACAGAGGATCCCACGAAATTTGGAGGCAACCCCTCAAGGTGAGGGAAGCAAGGAAGAAGGGATCATGTGCAACTTGGAGGGACTCACAAACGAGATCTCAGATTACATGATATTTGAGGATTTTCCTCGTGCATATCAGCGGCACACTATAGGGGTGTCTAACTGCATCCACAAATTACTAAGGCGGGTCATATGTGTAGTGACATGCTATCATTGTTCATCCTAGAAAAATACCTTGAAGGTCTACCAACTCGCCATTGGGATCATAAATCACCCAAGATGCGGAAGACAGGTTTCAAGTACGGCGAGGGGCACCATCAGCGAAACTGACATAAGGAGTAATAGATATCTGCACAGTAAGAAAATGCATAAGAAGCAGGAAAAACTGCTCGCAAAGCACACTAAGCCAAAAAATGGACAAAAATGAAAAACACACTTATGTAAAAAAGGACATGCACGAGAGACTCATGCATAGTATTTTTTGAGGTACAGCCCATTTCTGGGTTAATTCAAAGGATAGGCTTCATAGTCAATTAGCTCATAGGCCCCGTTCTGCAAAACGTGTTTAACGATATAGGGCACATGCCACATGGGTTCAAATTTTCCTGCCCCCATATTTTTTGAGAGACATGATGTCTCATGATGTAACCAAAGCACACATATCTTTGAACTTGTGATGCACGTGGATGCAAAAAATTGATATATATATATATGTCTGTGTGTGTGTGTGTGTGTGCATATTTTCCTGCCTAAATCTTACTAGGTGATGATGATGCTTTTACAAATTGTGCAAATGTATATCTAATACAATATTGGCTACTACATCAGTTAACGCATTCGTTCTTCTAGGAATATGTTGATATGTGATATAATCAAAATTCCTTTCTAACAAATGAACATGCAAATAAAACCTTAAAATATGAGGGTTTCTAACAAAATAATGCCCATTGAGCTAGAGAACAACAAGCTGAGAGTCTAGGTTTATAATTAATTCATGAATGTTGAGAGAAATATCTTTGGTTAAGATTTCAATGACGGCATTGTATTTAGCGACATTGTTGGTTGTTCATCCTAGAAAAATACCTTGAAGGTCTACCAACTCGCCATTGGGATCATAAATCACCCAAGATGCGGAAGACAGGTTTCGAGTACGGCGGGGGGCACCATCAGCGAAACTGACATAAGGAGTAATAGATATCTGCAAAGTAAGAAAATGCATAAGAAGCAGGAAAAACTGCTCGCAAAGCACACTAAGCCAAAAAATGGACAAAAATGAAAAACACACTTATGTAAAAAAGGACATGCACGAGAGACTCATGCATAGTGTTTTTTGACGTACAGCCCATTTCTGGGTTAATTCAAAGGATAGGCTTCATAGTCAATTAGCTCATAGGCCCCGTTCTGCAAAACATGTTTAACGATGTAGGGCACATGCCACATGGGTTCGAATTTTCTTGCCCCCATCTTATCGTGAGCTTGGTCATACAAGAGGACTAAGTCTCCTTATACAAAGGTACGAGGGGAAACCTTCTGGTCAAAATGGGCTTTAACCTTCTTTTTATGTGCTTCTATGACTAGAGAAGAAAAGCTGTGAATTTCCTCGAACCTCTCCAAATATAGAAGATGTTCTTCCTCCGGTGAGGTGTTAGGAAATAATTCAACAACTATCTTGAGAGAAGGGATTTTTCATTCAATTGGAAGGGTACCTTCCAGACCATAAACAAGCTATAATGGAGTGAATCCAGTTGTATCCTTCACCGAGGTTTGGTAAGCCCAGAGAGCTAAAAACAACATGAGATGCCAATTGGACATGTGCATCCCAATCATACACTAAAGCATGGTGACTAAAAGCTTGTTCATGGCTTCAACCTGGCCATTGGCCTAAGGGTAGTACGGTGTTGAGTTGTTGTGACGCAAACCCAACTTAGAAGTCAACTCAGACATCATATAATGGGGAAAATGGGAGCCATGATAAGTGACAATGGCTTGAGGGACACCAAACCTGGTAATCACGTGATTGAAAATAAATTATGCAGTCATAATACTGTCATCTGTGAGTGTAGGCATTGCTTCAACCCATTTAGTGAATTAATCTACCACTATGATAATATAAGCATGCCCCCCAGCCGAGTGAGGGTTACACGTCATAAAATTGAAGCCCCACTTCGCAAAGAGACTAATGGTAATGATGGGATGGAGATGACTGGGTGGCATGCGCATCTTGCACTAGTAAATATGACATTCGTGACATTTATGGATAGTGACAATACAGTCTTTGAAAATGGTAGGCCAGAAAAATCTAGCACGAAGGATTTTTTGGGCAGTAGCATACCCAGACATGTGACCACCACAGGCACCACAATGGAAGTCAATAAGGACTTTTTCAACTTCCTCGAGAGATAAACACCGGTAGAGAACTAAATTAGCTCTGATGTGGTATATAATTTTATCACTTAGTAATTTCTCCAGGTTCAAGAGAGAACTCACCGAGGTAACCACAAACCTACTTCAAATTCTAGGATCTAGCCTTCCTAGAATTCAGAGAGGGCTCTCACTTTAAAATTTATCTTTGTTTTGATTTAAAATATTAGGCTAGTTATGAAAGTACAATTTGGTTTTGGTTTGAAGGGTTTGGTGAGGAAAAATCACTTGGAGGTAAGATAGAGAGAAATCTACTTGTCCATTGGGCTATAGAGTCTAAATCAAGCTAGCAGCACTAGAAATCAAGGCTAAAAGGTATAAATATATTCAGGGAAAGATAGATAACTCTCAGAGATTTGGGAAACTATTTTTTGTGAGGTGGTATGATCGGGATAAAGGGCACTTAAGGATCCTTTGATCCGAAAAATGGAAGTAGGAGGCAGAGGTCAAACGGGAATGAGAGCAATTAAGAATTCTCAACACCAGAAATCGGAAGAAAACATTAAAATGGTAACTAGTTAAAGACAGGGGGAGCTTGAATAATCCTATAGTAATTCTCCTAGTTACACATTCAGATAGAACAAACATATAATGAATGCATGAAACTTAGAAAAGGAAACAATGACAAGTAGGAAGTACTTCACTCATCATCTTATCACAGGGATCTTGAATTATGATGCCAGTCAGCTTGTCCAGTTTGCTACTTTGAAATAAAACACACAATAGCCTCCAATGTTCAACAAAAATGTCTATAATAAAGTCCAGAAATTTATTCATCACAAAATACTTAAAAGAGTGAAGTATTTATACAAATTCTAAACTGGAATATCTTGAAAAAATATCAAGATTGTTTTACAAATATCTCCAATTGTTTTACATAAATAGAACTTGAGTAAAGGACACTAAAAAATAATGCATCTATTTGGCACTATTTTTTATGGATAAGTGATGACAAAGAGGAGAATTCGAATTTGATCTCAACTCTTAGTTGATGATGAGACATCCAAGTCATTAACTGTCTCATTTCTTTGTGCATTCTGCTCCAACAATTCTGCAAACTTGGGGTCCAATGATACCTTTTCATTTATATCCAAAATAGATATGTAAAATGTGAAAGAGGTTATTTTAGCTTGAGAAGTTTATTAGATAAACCTCTCTCAGTTCCCTAAACTTCTGCTCCAACTATTCACAATAGGCTCTGCACAAATATGTGTAAAACAGAGTTTTACAAAGTCTGAAAATAGACTGTAAAGATGTGCATGTATCTCTCCTTCTATAATACCTGTGCACAAAGAGATATAGGTTTTAGTAGATGGGTCTCTTGGGAACATAAAACTCCTTCATTTTTGTAAGATGTATTTTTGAGTGGCCACAATTTTCTCTGCACAATGATGACTTAACAGGAATTTTCAACAAAAAGTGTTTTCCTATATTGTTTAATATTTCTCAACCCATAATGGATGTTAGAAAAGTGAGAGAGGTTTTTGTATATGGACATCTTAAGAACATAAACCTCTTTCATTTTTACAAAATTCATCTTGGATTGGTCACAATAGTTTCAGAAAAACGATGACTTAAACAAGAAATTTATGCAAAAATGTTCCTTCTTGCTCTGTTTTTATCTTTTAACCTTTTTGTTCTTTTAACTATTTTTACTTTCACTTTGGATAAATTTCATTGTTGGTGAAAGTATTTTTATCACTATTTAACCATTACTGCCTCTGTTTTTACTTTTACTGTTTTACCTTGACTGCTCTGTAACTTTGTTTAACTTTCACTCTGACTTTTACCTGATACACTTTAACCACTGATACTCTTTAACTGTTATGTTTTCATTGTCCCTATGAATTATCATTTCACTTTTACAACTCACTGTGAAAATTTCATCATTCTGATCTCTCTCTAACTTGATTTTATTGTTTCTTTGTATACAAACTCTTTGTTGAATGAAGCTTTTGAATTAAAATCTAAGAATTTGGAGCAAACAATTTTATCAACTAGTATTGAAACTATTGGCCCAATTTCATATTCTGATAATAACCTGCAAAAATCAAACAATTTTTTAATGAAACAGAGATCTGCAAGGAGGTGATTTACGACTTTTGAAAGACCTGTGGAATAAGATCTGTCTTTGGAGGTTTAACTCTATTTTTTAGGCATTTTTGGGCTACTTCTGCAAAATTAGAATGTTTGCAAGAGTTTTTATATTAAACAGAGAGAAAACTGAGCAATTTAGGCTAAGGATGGCTTATTTTGGGCTTTTTGATCAATTTGGTTTATGTGAGGGTGTAAAACTGTCCTAAAACAGAAAATAGGGGTTTTCTGAGTAGGTTTTGATTGAAAAGGGGATTTTTAGGATATATTCATAAATGTTTAACTCTTTAGGTCTTTGAATTTGATCTTTAAACTTTGGAAACTAGACATTTGGCTTCAGAAAGGTTCGTAGTAAGAAACAGGGTTTCCTGGAAAAACTAGCTAGGGTTTGGCCTCTTTTTGGTGTTTTTAGGCAATTTGGTTCAATGAAATCTCTTAATTAAATGCCTGGTTCTATTACCGAAGGTTTAAAATTGAATTTATAGGCTTCAATTTGTCGGAAAATACCTTAATATGCAGGTATTCGACTTCATGAGGGTTTTAAGAGGACCTTGGTTGATTCTGAGGTCTGGTCCAGATTACTGGAGCAACAAAATAGCTTGGTCAATATTTTAATGGTGGAACTGTAGTTGAATTCGTAACTTTTGGGAATAAGTTTACAATCGGGGCTAAAAGGCTTTTACACAGTCAATCAGAGCTATTCAAAGTTCATAACACGCAAATAAACATGAAAATGGTCTAACAAAGGTTTTAACTGTTGATATTAATCATCATAAATGTTTATTAAATGCAACTCTCGTCAATGGCAGGAGCGGTTTCAATTTAAACAGCGAAACCAACAATGGTTATCACATATGTTTAAGGTGGTAAGAGTTTTTGATGCAAACGAACGCAATCCAATAGAATACTGACACATTGTGGGGGGGGAATGGGCAAAACCACCCATTTGGCGTCCATTTTTTTTGGGTAGACGATTAGTTTTCTCGCACAATATTGATCCTGGGCCATCGGATCTGAGGTAAGGGAGCGAAGGGTCAGGATTTGTTTGAGAGCTGTAGGCAATCAAAGGTGGGATCGAGGTCATTATATATGTGAGTGTTTAAAAGGTGGATTAAATTTTTTATAAGATATGTATAAATCAAAGGTTTAATCTATGCAAATAGCGAGGTTTATACATATGGGCAGGGGTAAGCATGAGGCGGAGTTAAGTATATCATGGGTTAATCTATGTAAAGCTTAAGGCTTTATATAGCGGGGAAAAAATAAAAAGGTAACAGCTTAGGTTTTATGGAAAACAAACCTTAGTTTTATTTCGATAGAACCTTGGTTTAAAAATTATGCGGGGATGAATTTATAAAGGCATAGAAAAAGGGCGGACTTTTGCATGGTCGTAGGTTTAAGTATTTGAACCTTATGAAATGATTAAATATCATTCAAAAACTTAGGCTAAGAATTGATGTGCAGGGTGGTGTATTTCATTTTCAAAATACATAAGATATGCTTGAATAAACATATTAGGCACAACTTTTATTTTATTTATATAGTATTAAACCTGTTGAATGGTTTAATAACCATAGGGGGCGGGATATTTCTTTAAAGGTAGTTTTAGACCAAAGGGCGCTTTATTTGGGTTTTATTTTGACATGTGGATAATAACTTTGGTCCAAAATCTTTGTAATAGTGGATTTTTAGGGGTATTTAGATATAGGGAATTAGATAAATAGGATAAGGTTTTATTTAGGATTTAATAAACTAATGTAGAAGTTAATATGAAAAGGGGAATGGAATGCACACAAAATACACAATATGACTAAGTAAAGTGAATAAGTAAAGCAAAGCTTGTATTTTCATCATTTCACCAATTTACTTAGGATAAAGCATTTTTGAAGGTTTTTGTATGTTTCTGAGTGAAGGAAATTAATTATATGGGGTTTTATGTTTCATTAAGTAAGAATGAGTCTTTACTTATGAAAATGAGTTAAAACATATGAATGAGGGATAAATAATGGTAAATGGGGATTTAACAAAAGAATTCAACATTTTCCACTATCCATTCATCGAGCCTTGGGTCCAGTCCCAACAAAAGTCAGAGAAATGCTCTAAGCCTGTTTGACTGATATTCTAAAACACTAAATACTTACAGGGGATGGGAAATTAGTGATTTTTTTCTCGATGAATATTGCATGCTTTTTCCCACTTCTTTCTACCTACCCAACATTACTCTAACATTTCTTTTTTCCTTTGAGCAGGTGCATTTAGGCTTGCAACCTTGAAACATTTATTCTTTTGAAAACATAAACTATCTAATTCTACCTTATTTCATTTGAGGGCTCAGATTAAATTGATGAGCTCCTCATTTTTCTCTACATATCTACTAATTTGTCAAGTTTAAACTGTCTGATAAAAATTTATTCACTATCTAAAACATGGAAATTGAAAACATGACAAGTCAAGTTTAAACAATTTAACTCATCATGGATTATGGCAATTATTGACACAATACCATAATCATTTGCAAAAAGTAAAAATTAGTGGCATTTGGAATTGCACACTTTCATGTTTTATTTTCATCTTTTTTCTTTTGGGGTCTATATTGTTTAAGTCCTTTGATCTTTCTTTTAGGAATTTTTACCCTCTTTTTGATTTTTTGATTTTTTATTTTTTCAAAATATGGGAAAACAACTTGTAGAAAGAAAGGTATGTACATATTTTACAAGACTATCAAAAGTAAATTTAAAATTATGAATCCTATATTTATAGGACCCTAACATCAGCTTCACATGGGGATGGCATCTCCTTGTGAGATGTCAAGAACATCGTCGACTAGTAGCCTGATCCTTTGAGCCAATCCCAAACATGCATTTGCATTGTTATAAAATTTGTGAATGAAACTCTTGAACTGAATTTAGTCCTTTTTCTTCAAACTGAAATCTGATCTGAAACTAAAATAATATACTGTAATTCTCAAACCAGACTGATAGATCTTAAATAGCTTTAGGACCTTCTCCTTGGCTTTAAATCTTAATGAATTATTTCAAAACTAGCTGAAAACTAAATATTGAAAAAAATGCTCAGAGCTTTGAGCTTATTTGAATTCATATACCTACTCTAATCTACTGTTAATTTTTTTGAATTAGGTAATACAAAAATTCCAATTAAGCCAGTCAAGTAGCTGTAGAAATGAATGGATAACCTGATTGCTTGTCATCAAACTTGGAAGTATAACTTGATCATGTGTCTTCATAATCAATGATATGTTGTGAAATGGCAATTGCTGATATATTTGATCCTCATAGATAAAACATGTTTGCAGACTTGAGCTAAAAATAATCTCAATATAATTTTCTATAGGATCATCAAAAGCATAATGTATGATTTGTGCTTCAATTATTTCAATGACCAATTGATAGTTTTATTATTAATATTAAATATTGAAAATATTTCTTCAATATTGTGCTTTAAAGAATAATCATCCTCAATCTGCAAGTCAAAAGGTAGTACAATTTCCTCTTGCTTAGGAGAAGGAAGATTTTCCAAGAATTCTTTAGGATCTTGGAAATTATAGGATTGAATTTGAGAATGAAAAATTTTAATGTTTATTTCATATTTTTCAGAAACTAACTCAAGAACACATATTTTAAGTTTAGGAGAATATTTTCTAGATTTCAAAAGAAGAAAGAAAGCTCTTATAAAATCCTCATCAAACTGAAATTCTAATAACACATCCTTGAATTCATTGAAAATCTCATGAGATGAAAGGTTTTCCACAAACCCTATCATCTTGTATAACCATTAATGATTTGGAATATGGATTATTTGGTTATAGTGTTTCTTTTGAACTTTGAAGTTCTGGATCTTGGACAATGGAGCTGCCAGGTGGATGATTTTAACATTTGAATGTCTGATCATTGTCCACCATCATAGATCAGATCTGAACCTGTAAAATATATCTGAAGAAAATGTTAGTCTTCCCCAGTATGGTCCCCATTATGTTATCACTCAGTTATTTCTCCAGGTTCAAGAGAGAACTCACCGAGGTAACCACAAACCTACTTTAAATTATAGGATCTAGCCTTCCTAGAATTCATAGAGGGATCTCTCTTTATGAAAGTACAATTTGGTTTTGTTTTAAAGGGTTTGGTGGGGAAAATCACTTGGAGGTAAGATAGAGAGAAATATACTTTTCCATTGGGCTATGGAGTCTAAATCAAGCTAGCAACACTAGAAATCAAGGCTAAAAGGTATAAATATATTCAGGGCAAGATAGATAACTCTCAGAGATTTGGGAAAGTGTTTTTTGTGAGGTAGTATTATCAGGATAAAAAGCACTTAAGGATCCTTTGATTCAGAAAATGGAAGTAGGAGGCAGAGGTCAAACAGGAGTGAGAGCAATTAAGAATTCTCAACACCGAAAATCAGAAGAAAACATTAAAATGGCAACGAGTTAAAGACATGGAGCACTTGAATAATCGTGTAGTAATTCTCCTAGTTACACATTCAGAAAGAACAAACATATAATGAATGCATGAAACTTAGAAAAGGAAACAGTGACAAGTAGGAATTACTTCACTCATCAGCTTATAACAGGGATCCTAAATTATAATGCTAGTCAACTTGTCCAGTCTGCTACTTTGAAATCAAACACACAATAGCCTCCAATGTTCAAAAAAAATGTCTATAGTAAAGTCCAAAAATTTATTCCACACAAAATACTTCAAAGAGTGAAGTATTTATACAAATTCTAAACTAGAATATCTTGAAAAAATATCAATATTGTTTTACAAATATCTCCAACTGTTTTACATAAATAGAACTTAAGTAAAGGACACTCAAAACTAATGCATATATTTGGCACTATTTTTTTTTGGATAGGTGATGATAAAGAGGAGAATTCGAATTTGATCTCAACTCTTAGTTGATGATGAGGCATCCAAGTCATTAGCTGTCTCATTTCTTTGTGCATTCTGCTCCAACAATTCTGCAAACTTGGGGTCCAATGATACCTTTTTATTTATCAATACGAAATAGGTATGTAAAAATTGAAATAGGTTATTGTATATTAATATGTTGGTGAGATAAACCTCACTCAGTTCCCTAAAATTTTGCTCCACCTGTTCACAATAGGCTCTGTACAAAGATGTGTAAAACATAATTTTAGAGAGTCTGAAAAATAGGTTGTAAATATGCACATGTATCTCTCCTTCTGTAATACCTGTGCATAAGTGAGATAGGTTTTTGTAGATGGGTCTCTTAGGAACAACAACTGCCTTCAATTTTTAAAGATGTATTTCTTATTGGCCACAATGTTCTCTGCAAAATGATGACTTAATAGGAATTTTCTGCAAAAAGTTCTTTCCAATATTGTTTAATATGTCCTAACCCATAATGGCTGTTAGAAACGTGAGAGAGGTTTTTTTATTTGGACATCTTAAGAACATAAACCTCATTCAATTTTTCAAAATTCATCTTGGATTGGTCACAATAGTTTCTGCAAAACAATGACTTAAATAGGAAATTTATGCAAAAATGTTCCTTCTTGCTTTGTTTTCATCTTTTAACCTTTTTGTTCTTTTAACTATTTTTACTTTCACTTTGGGTAAATTTCATTGTTGGTGAAATTATTTTCATCTCTATTTAACCATTACTACCTTTTTTTTTACTTTTACTGTTTTACCTTGACTTCTCTGTAACTTTTTTTAACTTTCACTCTGACTTTTACCTGATACACTTTAACCACAGATACGCTTTAACTATTATGTTTTCACTATCCCTATGAATTCTCATTTCACTTTTACCACTCATTGTGAAAATTTCATCATTATGATCTCTCTCTGACTTGATTTTATTCTTTCTTTGTATACAGACTATTTGTTGAATGAAGCTTTTGAATTAAAATCTGAAAATTTGGAGCAAACAATTTTATCAACTAGTATTGAAATTGTTGGCCCAATTTTATATTCTGATAATAACCTGCAAAAATCAAACAATTTGTTAATGAAAAAGAGGCATGCAAGGAGGTTATTGAAGGCTTTTGAAATACCTGTGGAATGAAATATGTCTTTGGAGGTTTAACTATGTTTTTTAGGCATTTTTGGGCTACTTCTGCAGGATTAGACTATTTACAGGAGTTTTTATATTAAAAAGAGAGAAAACTGAGCAATTTAGGCTAAGGATGGCTTATTTTGGGCTTTTTTCTCAATTTAGTTGATATGAGGATGTAAAACTGGCCTAAAACAGAAAACAGGGGTTTTCTGAGTAGATTTTGATTGAAAAGGGGATTTTTAGGATATATTCAGAAATTTTTAACCCTTTAGGTCTTTGAATTTTATCTTTAAACTTCAGAAACTGGAAATTTGGCTTCAGAAATGTTCGTAGTAAAAAACAGGGTTTCCTGGAAAAATTGGCCCGGGTTTGGCCTCCTTTTGGTGTTTTTAGGCAATTTGGTTTGGTGAAATCTCTTAATTAAAGGCCTAGTTCTATTACTGAAGGTTTAAAATTGAATTTACAGGCTTCAATTTATCGGAAAATACCTTAAGATGCAGGTATTCGGCTTCATGAGGGTTTTGAGAGGACCTTGGTTGATTCTGAGGTCTGGTCCAGATTACTGGAGCAGCGAAATAGCTTAGTCAATATTTTAATGGTGGAATTGTGGTTGAATTCGTAACCTTTGGGCATAAGTTGAAAATCGGGGCTAAAAGGCTTTTACATAATCAAGCGGAGCTATTCAAAGTTCATAACGTGCAAATAAACATAAAAATGTTGTAACAAAGGTTTTAACCCTTGATATTAATCTTCATAAATGTTTATTAAATGCAGGTCTCGTCAATGGCAGGAGCGGTTTCAATTTAAACGGTGAAACCAATTATGGTTATCTCGTCCATTTAAGGTGGTAAGAGGTTTTGACGCAAACGAACGTGATCCAATAGAATACTGACACGTCACGGGGGGCGGAATGGGAAAAACCACCCCTTTCCTGTCCATTTTGTTTTTGGGTAGACGATTAGTTTTCCCGCGTGATATTGATCTTGTGCCGTTAGATTTGAGGTAAGGGAGTGAAGGGTCAGGATTTGTTTGAGAGCTGCAGACAATCAAAGGTGGGACTGGGGTCAATATATATGTGGGTGTTTAAAAGGAAGATGAAATTTTTTATAAGATATGTATAAATCAACGGTTTAATCTATGCAAATAGCGGGGTTTATACATACGGGCGGGGGTAAGCATGAGGCCGAGTTAAGTATATCATGGGTTAATCTATGTAAAGGTAAAGGCTTTATATAGCAGGGAAAAAATAAAAAGGTAACGGCTTAGGTTTTATGGAAAACAAACCTTAGTTTTATTCTGATAGAACCTTGGTTTAAAAATTATGTGGGGATGAATTTATAAAGGCATAGCAAAAGGACGGACTTTTTCATGGTCATGGGTTTAAGTCTTTGAACCTTATGAAATGATTAAATATCATTCAAAAACTTAGGCAAAGCGTTGATGTGCAGAGTGGTGTATTTTATTTTCAAAATACATAGGATATGCCCGAATAAACATATTAGGCACAACTTTTATTTTATTTTATTTAGATAGTATCAAACTTGCTGAATGGTTTAATAACCATAGGGGGAAGATATTTCTTTAAAGGTAGTTTTAGACCAAAGGGCGCCTTATTTGGGTTTTATTTTGACATGTGAATAATAACTTTGGTCCAAAATCTTTGTAATAGTGGGTTTTTATGGGTATTTAGATATAGGGAATTAGATAAATAGGATAAGGTTTTATTTAAGGATTTAATAAACTAAGTTAAAATTTAATACGAAAAGGGAATGGAATGCACACAAAATACACAATATGACTAAGTAAAGATAATAAGTAAAGCAAAGCTTTTATTTTCATCATTTCACCAATTTACTTAGGATAAATCATTTTTGAAGGTTTTTGTATGTTTCTGAGTGAAGGAAGTTAATTAGATGGGGTTTTATGTTTCACTAAGTAAGAATGAGTTTTTACTTATGAAAATGAGTTAAAACATATGAATGAGGGATAAATAATGGTAAATGGGGATTTAACATAAGTATTCAACATTTTTCACTATCCAGTCATCAAGCTTTGGGTCTGGTCCCAACAAAAGTCAGAGAAATGCTCTGAGCCTGTTTTACTAATAGTCTAAAACACTAAATACTTATAGGGGATGGGAAATTAGTGATTTTTTGCCCAATGATGAATATTACATGCTTTTTCCCACTTCTTTGTACCTACCCAACATTACTCTAACATTTTTTCTTCCTTTTAGCAGGTGCATTTAGGCTTGCAACCTTGAAACATTTATTCTTTTGAAAACATAAACTATATAATTCTATCATATTTCATCTAAGGGCTCAGATTAAACTGATGAGCTCCTCGTTATTCTCTACTTATCTACTGATTTGTCAGGATTAAACCGTCTGACAAAAATTTATTCACTATCTAAAACATGGAAATTGAAAACATGACAAGTCAAGTTTAAACAGTTTAACTAATCATGGATTATGGCATTTATTGACACTTTTCCATAATAATTTTCAAAATGTAAAAATTAGTGGCATTTGGACTTGCACAATTTCATATTTTATTTTCATCTTTTTTCTTTTGTGGTCTATATTTTTTTAAGTCCTTTGATCTTTATTTTAGGACTTTTTACCCTCTTTTTGATTTTTTGATTTTTTATTTTTTCAAAATATGGGAAAACAACTTGCAGAAAGCAAGATATGTACATATTTTACAAGACTATCAAAAGTAAATTCAAAATTATGAATCCTATATTTATAGGACCCTAACATAGAGTATCTCTGACTATGTGATAATGTTGTGAATGATGACGGATACGTTGACAGGCATATTTCGTCAACTCAGACCAGAAGGTGTAAGTCTGTAGATAAGCAATGATATCACCATACTATGGATCAAGGGTGTTGTTTCAAGGATGAATCCCTTTTGTGGACAAGAGAGATCTCCCTAGTATCCCAATGATATCTAGAAACAAACAAACAGATGTAGACCATTTTCTCTAGACTATTTTGCTTAAGAATTTCTCATCAACTACAGATAGATACTCCTACCTGAAGTCCAATGCTTATTTTATCTTCAATACAGTCACTTTTTCAATCCAATTGCTGCAGGAGTTATCGATCCATCATATAAGATCTGCAATCAAAGATAGGCAAGCAAGATCAAAAGCATCTGTGAAATATGATAATTCGAAAGCAATAATCTATCTTAGTGATCAAGGAGTCTAAGAATTAAATCATTCAAAATATAGATGAACAACTCAATGAGAAAATAGAATCCATTTGTATTAAGTTTGAATAAAAGAAGAAACCTTACAACCTTAACGCCTTGCTGTTTGTAAAGGTTCTTCACGGGTCCCGAACAACCGTTTTCCTCAGTTTTACAAGACTTCAACTCTCTAGATCAGCAGAAGACTATGGCCATGAGTATGTAATCTATCTCATGCCAATGATACTGATTGTGGAGAGTATAATTCTTTCATAAATTCTCTTCTATAAGCTAAGAAGTAAGTATCAACTAGTAAGTATCCAAAAGCACCCTTGAGAGTGAAACTTGATATCAATTTATAGCTGAAGAGAGGTAGTTTCAGCTCCAAAAAGGAAGGGATAAAGCCCTCTCATTATGGGATTTTAGCTCCAAAAACAAAGGGATAACTCCATTTATGAAGGGATGAAGGTTCATGAATGGAAGGGACGAAGCTCGACCAAATCACGCTTCTAGAAGGCCCCAGCTGGGAGAATATTCGACCAACTCAGCTTCTAGAACTTACTTTTCTCTTTATTTTAACTTTTACGGGGGTTCACAGTTTTTATTAGCTTTACATGTGGGATGTGCCATAGTTTTTATAGAAATTATCTACGGTACCGCATGGAATGACTAGGAAAAGTGTGAGAGTAGGCTTTTTAGGATGCTTAAGATCTTCTTTGAGTTCCAAAACTTGATTTGGGGAACTTTCATGTTTTAAGACTTCTAATGTTGTGTAACCAATTCCAAAAAGAGAAGAAAAGAGATATAAACGCCTTAGAAATGAGCCACTTCGAGGGGGCAACCTCCAATACATTACATAAATGAACAATTCTTGGATGATATAATTCACAAAACCTCCTTTCTATATATAGGGGTCCATGGGGCCATAATGTAATCCTAGTGGGCCACAATGTAATCCTAGCCGACCTAACAATAATAATTTAAGGGCACAATAATAACAAAATGGGCGTTACAAGGGTACAATAATAACAATAAGGGGTTTACACTAACAATAATAAGGGGCTATACTAGTGATATAGGGACCTAACATGCCCCTCTCCTTCAAAACAAGTGTTGTCCTCAACACTTGAGTAGCTCCGGGTGCTTCTGTATAAAATTCTCATCCTCCCATGTAGAATCTTCAGTGGGTAAGTTCTTCCACTTGATGAGATACTCTGAAATTGATCGATTCCGTAGCTGTCGAGTTCTTGTTTCCATGACTGCTTCAGGTTCCAATATGATTTTCCCTTCCTCATCAAGTTCTGGAAATATTGTTTGAACTGGAAGATTTTCACCTATAACCTTCTTTAAGCATGAAACATGGAAAATTGGATGCACTCGTGAAGAAGCATGAAGCTCCAATTTGTATGCCATAGTACCAATCTTTTGCAACACCTTGTAAGGACCATAGTACTTTGGCGATAATTTATTATCCTTCTTAGCTTGCTTGAGGGACATTTTTTTATATGGTTGTAGCCGTAAAAATATCCAATCTCCTACATCAAAACTTCTCTCGCTGCGATGTTGATCTGCCTGTTGTTTCATTCGATTTTGTGCCAAATTCAGGTTATCCTTTAAGAGTTGGAGAACTTCTTCTTGATGCTCGATGTGATCTTCCACTGCTTGAACCTTCGAATTTTCTCTTAAATATGATGTGATGGATGGTGGATGATATCCATAAAGTGCCATAAATGGGGTCATTTTTGCTGCGGTATGGAAGGAAGTGTTATACCACCATTCAGCAAGAGGTAACCACTTGACCCATTGTGTTTGTTTATCAGATACAAAACAACAAAGATATACTTCCAAACATTTATTTACTATCTCAGTTTGACCATCAGATTGAGGATGATAAGATGAGCTATGAGCTAATTGAGTACCCAAACAAGAAAATAACTCCGTCCAAAAATTTCCGGTAAAAATGGGATCTCTGTCGCTCACAATAACCCTTGGGCTTCCATGTAGCTTTTGAATTCTATCCATAAATGTAGTAGCAACTGTACTTGCTTTAAATGGATGAGATAATGCACAAAAGTGTGCATACTTGTAAGTCTATCAACTACCACCATGATGACACTCTTTCCTTCGGACTTAGGTAAACCTGTGATAAAATCCATTGAAATCTCCTCCCAACGTTGACTTGGAATGGATAAAGGTTGTAGAAGTCCTGGGGTCTTAATTGTTTCCACTTTATTCTGCTGGCAAACCAAACATTCCGCCACCAACTTTTGAATATCAGATTTAAGGCCATCCCAAAAAAATTCTTTCTTCACACTATGGTAATTTTTTAAAAATCCTGAGTGTCCTCCTAAAGGAGAAGTGTGCAATTCCAGAAGAATCTTTTGTTTTAGTTGGGAATTCTTACAAAGATATAAGTGATCTTTGTACCATAAGGAATCATTTTTCCAACTAAATGTATCAGATATACTAGGATCTTGCTGCAACTTTTGAATGAGTGTCCACACTTCTTCGTCCTTCTTCCATTCATCTCTTGCTTCGGTTATCCAATCTGGTTGGATAATAGAAATGGCACAAAGAAATGCTTCCACCTCTTCATTCTTTCTTGAGAGTGCATCTGCAACAACATTAGCTTTCCTTTTTTGTAGATTATTTCAAAGTCATAACCCAACATCTTTGTGACCCATTTTTGCTGCTCTTCTGAAGATAGTCTTTGTTCCAAAAAGTGTTTAAGACTATCATGATCAGTTTTTACCTTGAAGTGTCTTCCCATTAGGTAAGTTCGCCATTTCTTTAGTGCATGTAGTATTGCTAACGTTTCCTTCTCATAAATAGGTTTCTGTAAATACTTTCCTTTGATTGGACGACTTTCAAAAGCAATGGGTCTTCCTTCCTGCATTAAAACTGCACCAATTCCATTTCCTGAGGCACCACATTCCACAATAAAGGTTTTTGTGAAGTCTGGTGTAGCTAAGACCGGTGCTAGGCACATTGCCTCTTTAAGACGTTCAAAGGCCTTAGTTGCTTCAGGAGTCCATGAAAATGCATCTTTCTTCAATAATGTTGCTAGAGGTGCTGCTATTCTCCCATAATTCTTAACAAACTTGCGATAATACCTGTTAACCCGAGAAATCCTCGCAACTTCTTTATGGTTGTGGGGACTTTCCATTCTTTAATGGCTTTAATTTTGTTAGGGTCTACTTTAACACCCTCGTGAGATACAATATGACCCAGATATTCCACCTCTTGTACTCCAAAGAAACATTTGGATTTTTTGCATATAATTGTTTCTCCTGCAATAGTTTGAGCACCCTGTCAACATGTTCAACATGATCCTTCCAAGACCTGCTGTAGATTAGTATATCATCAAAAAAATACTAGCACAAATTTTCTAAGGAAGGGTTTGAAAATGGAATTCATCAACCCTTGAAATGTAGAAGGTGCATTGGTAAGGCCAAAGGCATGACCAAAAATTCATAATGACCCTCATGAGTTCGAAATGCTGTTTTTGGAATATCTTCAGTCTTCATTCTAATTTGATGATATCGTGAACGAAGATCCAACTTGGTAAAATAAATTGCTCCATGTAATTCATCCAATAATTCATCAATCACAGGAATGGGAAATTTGTCTTTAATGGTGAGCTTATTGAGCGCCCTATAATCCGGACACATTCGCCATGATCCATCCTTCTTGTGTACCAATACTACAGGAGCAGAGAAAGAACTTTGACTGGGTTGAATTATACCCGCCTCTAACATTTCTGCAATCATACGTTCAATTTCGCTCTTTTGGAAGTAATGATATCTATAAGGCCTGATGTTTGGAGGAACACTTCCTGGAATCAAATGAATAGCATGATCATGATCACAAATAGGTGGGAGCCCTTTGGGAGTTTCAAACACCTTGGAATGATTGTCCAAGACTTGTTGGAGATCTGCAGAAATAGATGATTTTGATGTTGGAACTTCTAGTGAGCATAATTCTGCAATTACACCTCGCTGTTCTTTCTTTAGAAGCTTTTTCATGACATTAGAGCTTATTATCCTTCCTGGCTTCCCTGCAATACCCCGTAATTCGACTTCCTTTCCTTCTGAAAAAAATTTCAAGAAAAGTTCTTGAAAATTAAAAGCTACCGTCCCCAAAGATTGTAACCATTGTACTCCTAGTAAAACATCAGCACATCCCATAGGAATTGCAAGCATTGGACTATTCAATACATATTCCCCCATGTTTAGCTTTATATTATGGCATTTTCCAGAGCAATTTATAGTTCCTCCATTTGCAACCATCACTTGACATTCTGGTGCTGGGTATAGGAAACAATTTAATTCCTTGGCTACCTTATAATGAATAAAATTATAGGTGCTACCTGAATCAATCAACACTATTACCCTTTTCTTCTTGATATGTCCTTCTATCTTGAGAGTTTGAGGAGTGGTAATTCCTGCCAGTGCATTACACGATATGGTCGGATTCATTTCTTCCTCTTCTAAGGCTGGTTCCTGGTGTATATCCTCTTCTTGTTCATTTTCTTCTTCTTCTTCATAATCTATGTAAAATAATTTCTTCTCAGCACACTTATGACCTTTAGTGTATTTGCTATCACAACTATAGAAAAGCCCTTTTGCTCTTTTTTCTTCTAATTGTTGTGGTGTCAACCTTGTAGGTTGTGGAAATCTAGGCATAGCAACACTTCCTTCTTTATAGAATTGAGTGGTAGGCTTCCTTGTCGCCATAATTTTACATTCAACTTTTCTTGCCAATCTGAATGCCTTCTCCAATGAATCAGGTTCCAAAATGTGAACTTCATGTTGGATGTTATCCTTTAAAGTGCCTATGAAGAGATCAATCCTGTGTTCCTCCGGAATATCAATTACCCTTATATTCAATTTTTGGAAGTCCTCAATGTGCTGCCCCACTAAACCCTTTTGTTTGAGATTTATCAATTGGCTAAAGAAGGTGTTGCTCTTTGTATCCTCATAATGTGCTATCATTTCCTCCGTAAAATTTGACCAAGTGACAATTTTTTTATAGGAGCAAAGCCATCGATATCATACAAATGTATTTGTTCTAAATGTAAAGTTGCAATGCGTACCTTTTGTGTGTTTTGCACATTATGGAGATCAAAATATTGCTCCATCTGTAGTATCCATGTTACAGGATCCTTTCCATCAAACTTCCTCATATCCATTTTTGGAATATGGTGGTTCTTCTTGCCAACATTTGAGTTTATTAAATCACGATTAACATTTATTTTTTTCTCATCATGAGGTTCTTCTACCATATTTCCGCCATTAGGAATCATTTCTTGTTTTAAGCTTGTCATCAAGCCTTCCATGTATGATTTTAGATCATTCTTCATGTTTTCCATGTTGTCTTTCATTTCATCCATCTTAGCTTCCATGCCCACTTCCATGCCATCCATCTTAGCTTCCATGCCTTTCTTCAAACCGTCCATCTTCACTTCCATGCCTTTCTTCAAAAATTCCATTTCATTTTTTGTTGCTCTTTGCGAGAGTGAAAACTGTTGCACTTGCTCTTGTAATTTTGATAGATCATGTTGCAATTCTTCATCTTCATGAGTCATAGTCGAGCCTTATGAAGGCTTAATGGGTGTTGAATTATTTTTAGGGGCCATTTTAGAATCCAATATTGATATCTTTTCTACAAGATGCCCTTGGAATCACTTCAACTTGATTCTTCAAACAAGACTTATGCAATTCGGAAAAAAATACACACCTTTTACTTGCTTTGAGGAGCTCGATATTGAAATTGAATTATCTCTGTAATTGAAAATATTCGATATCTGAAATTCAGCCCTGTAGTATCCCTCTGAAGCTTCTTTCAAATGCCACAGGTCTGACTTGATTTGGATTCTCCAAGACAAAGTTGTGTCCAATCTCCCTAATTCTGGACTAGTTCAGTAGAGTGAACTTGTACGACTTGCCACGTGTCACTGTTTTGTCCTTTGTCTCTGAAATTGATAGCCACAAAACTATAGTCCGTGTACTTGCTACCAATTTTTATGGCACTCCAATCCGATCCCCAGAGAGAGAGTTATTGAACTTTTCCCATGATCACTTCTTTGAGATGAAATTCAGGAGCCTGAAAAAGCACTAGCTTCCACAGATCATATTTCCAAAAATATTGCGAACCAAGCTCTGAAATTTTTTGATGAATTTCCTCCAAATTTTAGCTTCGCGCCATATGAATTTCAGACTCTGAACCTTCATAGAAAAAAATTTATAGCGAACATGCCACGATGACCTATTTAGGAGCCTGAAAAAATACCTAACTTCCACAGCTGATATCTCCAAAAATATTGCTAACCAAGCTCTGAAAGTTTTAGGAAATATTCCTCAGGATTTTGGCTTCGTACCCTAAAAATTGCAGCTTCTGAAACTTCGTAGAAACAAAGTTATAGAAAAAATTTCACGATGACCTGTTTGGAGCAGCGAAACCCTAGAATCCAAAGCTCTGATACCAAATGTTGTGTAACCAATTCCAAAAAGAGAAGAAAAGAGATATAAATGCCTTAGAAATGAGCCACTTCGAGGGGGCAACCTCCAATACATTACATAAATGAACAATTCTTAGATGATACAGTTCACAAAACCTCATTTCTATATATAGGAGTCCATGGGGCCATAATGTAATCCTAGTGGGCCACAATGTAATCCTAGCTGACCTAACAATAATAATTTAAGGGCACAATAATAAAAAAATGGGGGTTACAAGGGTACAATAATAACAATAAGGGGTTTACACTAACAATAATAAGGGATTATACTAGTGATATAAGTACCTAACATCTAAGGAGCAATAAATAGGTAATGATGAACCCATATAGATAGCTCAATGTCATGGTGAAAAATTTTAGTGTAACAGATTTCTCCTAAAGTGCGAAGTCTGAAGAGTTCTGAAGAGTGAAGTGCTTTATCATTCTCAGGATCGGGCTGTAGGCACATCGGTTGAATCTCTGAAAAAAAATTCAATGCAAGCATATATATATATATATATATATATATATATATCATCATCATCATCACTGAGGTAGGCATTCCCATACTCATATCAAAACTAACAACATGTTCTGATACAGAAATGATTTTAGAATTACATGAGGAGTAGACACAGTATGGATGCAGTCATCTGTTAGAAGTAGTCTACTATATGATGAATAATAAAATTCCTCACAGCCTGGATGGTGGATACTAGATCCAAGGTCTTGATTCCTGCTTCTCGAACTAGTATGGTTCTATCCATGCGATTGATTATGTCGAATTCGAACTTGGTAGAAACCACTTGATTACCAGTAAATGATGTAAATTGTTAAAAAGTGTGAGAGAAAACATCAATAATGACAATGGTTCTCAGAGTACTCAGTACAATCCATGAAATGTGAATTTGTGATCTGAAGTCGAGCATTTCACATAATCATTCGACTGAAGGTCAATGATGCAACCTGTTGTCGAAGGCGAGAAACCTACCATTAGGGCATGTAGATTCCAAGGTACTATTAGGATTCTAGATCAAATTTCTAGATGATGAGCTATCGTCGATAGAAAGTGATCCGTCATAGGAAATCCCATGACACGAAACCATTAGGTCAAGTTTTGAAAAAAAAATTAGCAAGGACTGACTGAGGGATGGTCAACGTGAATGGAGACAAATTTTTGCAATTAATGGTTTATTAAACTGATCTCTTGAACACATAATGACACTGCAGATGGTGACGATTGACCTAAAGCTAATACCCAAAAACTGGCTGAAGACTTTCAATGTGGTTCAATTAACTGTTTGGTCAAAGTATTTTGCCAACCCAAATATGAATATGACAAAAGTGTTGTGTTCAAGAGTGGTATACAAATTTCTGAAATAAAGTGTGACAACTGGATTCATTTTCTCTCTTTTCCCCCACCATTTCTGGCAAGTAGCTCTTTGTTTTTGACAAGCTTGAGGAGGATAACATTTGATTGTTATATAAGCTCATACTTCAGATGAGTCCAACTTAGTATTAAAATTGAACGCTAAGAAGGAGTGGTTCGTTCATGTTTATAATTTACATGTCCTTTACTGTTAAGTTTTAACGAGTCCAGTATAGGTGAAACTCGGTGTTTTTCAATTTTAGGGAGTTAGAAGAAAAAATTTAAGAAATCTCCATGGGTGTATTTTTCATAAATTTAGTCTTTCAAGCCCGAAAAAGGATAAAATAATGCAAGAGAGAACTCTATTGACCATGATTAGTCAATGTATACCTTTTTCATAAATAGTCCATTTCAGTTCGGAAAAGGGGTAAACTTATACTGAAGGGACGACTGTTAATTTATTTTAACGAGTTCAAATAGTCAAGTACTCGACAATATTTTCTTGTGTAGAGAGTATGAAAAGGGCTTAAAAGAGGACTCCATGGTTTCGCTTTTTCTGTAAGTTTTAACGAGTTCAAAAAGTGATAAAAACGTACTCATATAATGTCACTTTTTCTGTAAATTTTAACGAGTTCGAAAAAATGACAAAAAGCATACTCATTTTCCAAAATGATTATTTTATCCGAAAATCCTGTATTCTACACAAAAACCCAAAAAATTAAACATACCTGTTTTAGATAAGTGAAAATTATTTGAAAAACAACCTTTCAAAGTAGAAAATAAATAAAATATTATTTTATTTATTCAAAAAATCTTTATAAAAAGTAGTTTAACCAATTAATTTTTACCATTTGTATACATAGTGAAAGTTGAGAGCTTTTGGTAGAAAACATTATGAAGGAGATATCAAAAACCGACTGTCCGAATCCAAAACTGTCGAGTCCAGGTAATCCACAATTCATTTCTCTTCATTTTTGTCCATTCACATTCTCTTTTTAGGCTTTAGAATCATTTTTAGGAGAAAAATAGGTTTAAAAAATCACTCTCGGGGTCCTGCAGGTAAAACACACAATACCTGCAGACCCCAATAATTTCCAAAGGAAAATTATCACGGTCCCGCACTTTTCGTGTATAGCGCCTGCGGTAGCTCGCACTGTCTTCATGCAAAAAGTGCAGAGGCACCGTGAATGAAATAAAAATATTTTTTCTCTCAAATTAAGCCAAATTTTTCCATTTTAATTGTATCTAATCTTTCAAAATGTCTATTGTAGAGTATCCACAATGCTTGAATGGAGAGAACATGAACATGAGGCAGTAGATGAGGCAGCTATGGGAAGTTTTCCCACAATGCGTGTTTTGAAAAATTGTTGATTATACAAATACTGGGCAATGTAGGGCATGAGGGCTCAAGTAGAGCTCTTGACATGGTTAGTGAATAGGTGGGATGTTCAAGAATAGTGTTTCATAATCGGTGATCATCGACTCAAAATTGAGCTAGAGGATATATACTTCCTTACAGGTTTTTCCAAAAGAGGAGAACCTATTTCCTTGTTTGGGGCTAGACAATGTGGCCAATCTATAGCTAGCAACAAGAATTTTGTAACGAAGAAGCTGATCCAAAAGAAAACCACATTGATATAAAAACCATTATCTGTCTTGAACTCAAAGTGGTTGCATTCACAGTGGCTAGATTTTGTGGGAGTGCAGCTCCACACATGGCTACCAAAGCCCAGATGCAAACAGCGGTTGAATGTTTCAGAGGCACCGTCTTCAACTGGTGTGAAGGAGTACTGGCTAATGTAAAAGGCGAATTTACCATAGCTAAGAACGCAAAGTTGAAAAACTTTGGATATGGAGCTATTGTAGATTCTTTTGCTTTGGAGAGGATTCCTTCTCTTGCCCCCCAACTTATCTCGGTTGATGCTGGTAGAGTCAGAGAGCCTCGGATGGTCCACTGGGTACAATTCATGGTCTGTCATGGAGAGGGTTTTGAGATAGTTTGATTTACACCTGCATACTTTCATTGGTTACAGAACCAAATCTTCGCCATTGAATATTTTCCGTATGTTGGGATAGATTTTTGTGGAAATCCTGATATGCCTCTTCCTCCTGGAACACAGTGGGATGATTCAGGTAAATCAATCATTTTGATGTGTTTTTAACTGTAATTTTTATTTTTATTTTCAATCGTCTTAGTACTGATGACAAAAATTTAAATGCAGATGTTGGTCCATAAAGACCAACCAATCTCCGCCGCTTCGAGAGCAAGCGAACAGACGCTATTACACTACTAGAGAATCAAGAAGAAGAGATTCTCACTAATTTAGAGCAGAACCTAGAGAGTTTAACCAAATATATTCAAGAGACTACTATGGATGATATTCCTTTACGGCTCCAGAGGCATGTTGCTGGTGTTCTTGGCCAGTTTCGGAGATATCTGCGTAGAGTGGCAAGTGCGATAGCGTATTATCAAGATCATCACCACATATAGTGGATGATCATCGCAAATCGTTGTATTTTTGTTTTTTGTATCACTAAATTTCGGATCATAAGGTGTTTTAAACCTCTGGTCCTAGACGATGTAATATTTTTTGAAAAACAAACTCTATCTATGATATGACTACTTTCAATGGCTATCTTGTTCAACAGTTATCGAATGTTGTTTTAAATTACTGTTTTAATGTCGCAAATGTCTATTTATAAAATTATTAGCTAATGCATCAGCCAATGCATTTAAATTTATTGGAATATGTTGATATTCAATGTAATCAAACTGTCTTTCCAAGAGATGAACCTTCAAGAATAATATTAGTAACACTGGATTTTTAATTGTATATACTTTGTTTAAATGTAATACAATGAGTTCGGAATCTAACCTAACGATCAAACAAAGAATGCCAAATGAAATGGAATCAGATAATAACTCAATCACTGCGCTATATTCTGCAACATTATTCATTTTTTGACCGATTTTTACCCCATGCATAGAAACTAACTCATCAGTGGATGAATAGATGACCCAGGCCACAGAAGAAATATTCTGTGTACTACGACAGGCACCATCAGCAAAACCAATGTAGGCTTGAAGGGAAATCGACATCTGCAATATCAAGAGTAATCAAGATAAGCACAAATAGTAGTCAACGTAAACTTTTAACTAGACACACTCATCTAATCTAGAGTAGGTAATCTAGAAAAATAACTAATCTACATGTAAGATCTTAAAAAAAAATAAAGCATAATATCTCTTTAGATAAAGTCCATTTCTGGGTTTACCTAAAGAGACCCCATCATAATCAATCAATTCGTAAGCCCCTTTTGCAAGCACTCGCTTGATAATATAAGGACCATGCCACATAGGTTCAAATTTTCCAGCTCCTAGTTTATCGTTAGTTTGGTCATATACCAATACTAGTTCACCTTATGAAAAAATACGAGGTGTAACACTTTTATCGTACTGAGCTTTAATGCGTTTTTTATGAGCTTCAGTTGCTAATGTAGTGGCGCGCCGAGTCTCATATAATTGTGCTAGGTACAAAAAACGTTTTTCCTCCTCAAAGGTAGTTGGTAGTAACTCTATGACTAATTGGAGTGACAGTATTTCGCATTCAATCGGTAACACAACTTCTAAACCGTAGACCAGTTGAAAAGGAGTGAAACTTGTTGCGATTTTTATTGAGGTTCAGTATGCCCAAAGTGTTGAGAAAAGCATAGTATTCCAATTTGATTTATGAATTTCGATTATATATTTAATCATAGTGGCTAAAACTTTATTGACAGCTTCAACCTGACCGTTAGCCTGCGCGTAATATGGAGTAGAACTATCATGGCACAGGCCAAGTTGGTCAGAAATTTCAGTCATCATAATGTTTCGAAAATGGCTCCCATGATCGGTAATGATAGCTTGGGGTACACCGAATAAAGAAATCACGTGATTGAATGCAAAAGTAGCTACAGTTTTTCCATCTACCGCAAATGTAGGCATCGCCTCGGCCCATTTGGTAAAATAATCTATTCCTAGAATAATATACCCATGCCCCCCAGCTGAGTGAGGGTTACATGTAATGAAATCAATGCCCCATTTTTCAAAAGGACCAACAACAATTATGGGGTGAAGAGGAGCGGGTGGTGCACACATCTTCCGATCAAAAATTTGACAATTATGGCATTTTTGGACTACAAGAATACAATCTTTAAATAACGAAGGCCAAAAATAACCAGCACGCAATATCTTTTGGGCTGTGGCATACCCATAAATATGACCACCACATGCTCTAGAATGGCAGTCATTCAAAACTCTTTCAACCTCTTCATGAGTTAAACAACGTCGAAATAAAGAATTCACACCATGTCGATAAAGCATGTCTCCAACAATATTGTATTGCTGAGATTGGTAATGAATCTTTCATCAATGTGAACATGAAAGTTCAGGCCGAAAATTTTGGGTTTTGAGATAAATGATGATATATTCATACCAAGGATCTAACGTAATGATAAGAAATAGAGATTCATCAGCGATCGGATGCTCTACCATAGTTTCTATTTCAGTATTTGGGAAGTCACACATTAGTTCCGCGAACACTAGTGATTTCTTTGATTTTGATTTTTCAAATTATAAATCAAACTCTTGAAGGATAAATATCCATTTCGAGTATTTTCCCTTGAGTAATTGTTTAGTCAAAATGTACATCATCGGGTTATAATTATAAATCACAGTTGTTTTTCGTAACAAAATATAATGATGAAAACGTTGGACAACTTGGACTGCTGCCAAGGCCAATTTCTCCACATGTGAGTATTTAATCTCTATAGGATTGATATTTTGACTGAGATAGTAAATCACATGTTCATTGTGGAATTCATCCTCCTAAACTAAGACCATTCCAAAGTGGCATCAGAGGCTGCTATGTATAAAAAATCATCCTTGCTATAATTTGGTGGATGTAGTAATGGTGCATGGGTCAACACGTGTTTTAAAGCATCAAAATATTGATCAGCAATCTCATCCCAAATGAAAGGAATATTCTGTTTCAAAAGCCTGGTAAAACCTTTGGTTAACTCAGAATAGTTCTGGATGAATCTACATAGAATGTTTGATTTCCCTTGAAAACTTTGGAGTTGGCATAGTGAGGAAGGAGGAGGTAAATTCATAATAGCCTCAACCTTCGAAGGGTCAACACGTATGCCTTATTTTGAAATGACAAATCCCAATAACCTACCAGATTGTACACAGAAAACACACTTGTGTGGATTCAAGCAAATCTTATAATACCTACATCTCATAAAAATCGCTCGTAAGTGAGTAGGATGATCTTCCCTGTGTTGGCAATATGATGCAATGTGTTTTCCTTGATGGCAACCTACTTGATGAAGTTGTCTTTGATGGAAACTGACTTGATGAGTTTTCTTTGGATAGCAACCTATGTGTTAAAGATGTAAGAATGATGTATCTACAGTTCAGTTCAGATGTGACAGAGAAAATAATTCCAGTAAGTGCCAGAGAAATGATAAATATAATATGTCACAATGTATACGCAATTTTGTAAAGGCCAAGTCGCGTATGCACATGGATAAGTACATCCCAAGTCACGTATGCCCTTTTGCGCTCCAAATTTATAATACCAAGGGGCATTAATATGGTTTTGGAACACAGTATTGAGCATTGTATGGTTTATTTGATTCCGTCCAAGAATACCATCGGAAGTTGTGTGGTTTTGGCTCATGGTATTGGTAAAAGCTAAATCTATTTAAGGAGAAGAAGATCATAGTGCAATGTATGCATGTGTAAGGGTTGTGGATGAATAAATTTATCTAAGGAATATTTGCATGGATGAACTCTATTCTTAATTGATAGATCTGAATCTATGATGCACCCATGGATATAATGATGAATCTCTGGTTTGATCGACTGATGAAATCATGAAGAACTGGCACAAGTCTGCTGAAGAAAATGAATAAATCTGGGTAAGTTTTATAGATCTAGTCTGATCTACAAAATTTATTTTTTACAGATCTATACGCTAGTTGGTTTCATAAAAAGCGCGTATATATGTGGGTTCTCTTCATGAAAAGTGCATATGGAAGTTAGGGTTTCTGAAGAATAAAATACACAGAAGTATACGCAGGTTGGTGTGCAGGAAAGAGTGTATATACACAGCTTTAGTGAAGAAAATTAGCATATGCTATTTGAATTAATGAAGGTTCAAGGTTGAGTTTGTATCTCCATATCTATTCTAAAGTATGGGTTATTTCTGATATTCTGGTTACAGTGGTCTCACTGTTCTGTTTGAAGTATTGGGAAAAGTATTTTTGTTGATGTTAAGTGAAGGGTTGTGTTGAAGCTGTTTGATCTGGTATGAAAATTGATGAAACATGGTCTGCAGTGGGTCGGAGGGTTGAAGTAGAAGCTTTCAACCAGTAGAAGCTGGTGTTGAAATTAGGGGGTTGAAGCTCCCTTCCAGGAGAGGCTGGTACACGAGATCAGAGGGTTGGAGCTCCCTTCTAGTTGCAGTTAGAAAATGAGAGAAGGTTGCAGCCTTCTGCAGGTAGAAGCCTACGTACTGGTATAAGTCTGCATCAGTACAACTTTGTAAAAGGTTTTCTATATAATAAAGATTGAAGACAGAGACGACAGCAGTGGTGGTTTTCTCCCAAATTGGGTTTCCACCTTAAATATTGGTGTTCATGTGTGTGATGCTTTATACTGTTGATTACTGCTCATAACTTCTGATTATCTAGCCTTAATCATAACTGATAAATCTGTTTAAAAGATTGTTCTTGAGAAATTCTCTAAATATGAAAGGTAAATCAGTATATGCTAGTTTCCTTCCATATTTCCACGTAAATACGCTAATTCTGTTCATAAAAACCTCGTATGGAAATCGTCTCAAAGAAAAGGTTGAATTTATTCTAAATACTAATTCACCCCCCCCCCCCTCTCAGTATTTTTCCCAACAATTGGTATCAGAGCAGGTCCTTTTGAAAAAGCTTAGCCGCTAGAAGGAAGATCAATCAAGATGAGCAATCAAGAAGGAACAGCATCTATCAGGCCTCCGCTCTTCAACGGAAAAAATGTAATCTTCTGGAAAACAAGGATGAGATCCTATCTTTAGTCTCTGGGAGCAGATGTATGGCCTATTGTTGAAGGACGATATCAATATCCAGCTGCAACACCAACAGATCCAACATAAAGAAAGAATTATGAAACAAATGCAAAGGTGGTCAATGCTCTATTGGGAAGTCTAATTGAATCAAAATTTGTCAAAGTCATGCAGCTGGATATAGCAAAGCCAATATGGGACAAAATCATTCTAAGTTATGAAGGTGATGCAAAGGTAAAAAGTGCTAAACTCCAAACTCTCAGAATTCAATATGAGAATCTAAAAATGCATAATGAGGAGAGCATTGCCAATTTCTTTTTACGTCTTGATGATATTTTAAATCGTATGAGAAATCTGGGAGAAACAATAACCGAATCTACGTTGGTTGAGAAAGTTTTAAGATCACTAATGGAAAAATTTGAGTCAAAAGTTTCTGCTCTTGAAGAAAAGCAGGATCTTCAAAATCTTACTGTGGTGCAACTTCATGGCATAATAACTACATGTGAAATGAGAAGAGGAGGACCATCTGAAGTCAAAGAAGTCGTCTTTAGAGCTTCTACAAAAGGGAAAGAAGTACAAGAGACAGAAGGATCAGGGTATATCTCAGAAGAAGATGAGGTAAATTTTGTAAAGAAACTCCAACTTGGCACAGGACGATTCAGAGGTAAGATTCCTTTCAAATTTTTTGCTTGTGCAAGATTTGGTCATTATGCTGCTAAGTGTCCTTACAAAGAAACACATGAAAAAGGGAAGGAAGTAGCAAGAAGGAATAAGAATCAGTTTAGCACTAGAAAAATTTACTATACTCATGAAGACAGTGATGGGTTATCTGACAGTGAGGAAGAATGTCAACAAGATCTTAGACTTCTCATGGCATTTGAAAAGGAATCTAGAGAAGAAAAAGATAGTTTTATGGATGCTTTAGAGGAAAATGATTTTCTTGATGAATTCAATCAACTTAAAATATGCTTAGAAGAAAGTAAAATATCCATAGAAACTCTGAAAAATCAGCTTGAAGAAAAGGAGAAACACAATGAGAAATTAGAATGTGAAATAGTAAGTCTAAGAAAAGAAATTGAGAAAGTGAAGACTTTGAATCTTAGATTTGCTAAAGGATCTGAAACCTTAGATGAGATTATCAAGGTACAATGTTCTTCTTTTATAAAGACAGGTCTTGGATATATTGGAGAATATTCTCAGACTTCAGCACCAAATTATCTAAAAGTAGCTACAGCCAGTATACAACATTCTGCCACTCAGCAAGGGAATAAAGAATCTTCACAGGTAAAGCATGACCAGCTCAATTCAAGGAACACTAACAAGAATACCTTTCTAAGAAACATCAACCAACAGGTAAATTCAAGTAGAAGATTTCATGATCGCAGAAATTTCTTCTTCAATGGACAATGTTTCTCATGTCACAATTTTTGTCATAAAGTTGTTCAATGTGTTGCATATAAAACCATCATGACAAGAGAAGCAAGAAAGAAAAGGATGGATATTGGAACAAAGAAGAATACCTATAACAACTTTTCTCCTCTTCAAAATGAATTTGAATGTGCTTATTGCAATAACTTTGGCCATGAAGAATCTGAATGCAGGAGCAAAGTCCAGCCAAAAGAGCAAGTTCCTTCAAGCTCCAAAGTGTGGAAAAAGAAGGAATTACAGGTTGAAAATCGTGGCATAGCTTTATTTGCAGAAGGTGAAAAAAATCAATGGTATATTGATAGTGGATGCTCAAAACACATGACAAGTGAAAAAAACAAACTTCTTGCATATAGTGCTCTAGAAAAAGAAAAGAATGTTACATTTGGAAATGATACTCCTACTGTCATTAAGGGAAAAGGGTCTGTTTTTCTAAAAGAAAAGGTGAAATCTAATAATTTTATGTATCTGGATGGATTAAAGCATAACCTATTAAGTGTAAGTCAAATTGTGATCAAGGAACTAAAGTTGTCTTTAGTTCAAAAGAATGTGTGGTATGTGATCTTGATACAGGTAAAACTATTAAAAAAGGAAACAGAACTCCAAGCAACCTGTATGTATTAAAGAACTACAAAGATCAATTTTACTTGAGTAAATCTTCAAAAAACTGGCTATGGCATAGAAGGTTGGGGCATCTGAGCTTCTCTCAAATCAACAAATCAAGCAGACTTAAATTTGTTCGTGATCTTCCAAATATTACTCTACCTGAAAGTATCATATGCAAATCTTGCCAATTCGGTAAGCAAACCAGAGTGAAATTTAATGCCAAGGAAGGATCATCAAGTAAGCCTCTTGAACTCACTCATACTGACATATGTGGACCTGTTAGGTCTCTGTAACAAGCAAGATTGGCAAAGTCCGATCACAGAGTTAACATCATTTCAACCAACTTTGGGATTCTAGGATCTAGCCCTCCTGAATCTGGAGAGGGATCTCTCTAATATGTACAAAGATGGATATTGTCTTTGAAGTTTGGGGTGATGATATTAGGCTAGTTATGAAGGCCAACGGCTTTTTTTGGTTTTCTCGGATGGTTGAACATAGTTGTTGTCTGAGGCGGAAAGATCTATATGCAAATAGGTTCAAAGGTGAGAAGTTGCAAGCTAGAGAGTAAGCTTTGATCATGAAGAAAGATGATGGCAAGTTTCAATCCATTGGGCTATGGAGTCATAAGAGGATTTAATTGAAACATTCAGGTTCAAGAGGAATCTATGGGGCAAGTCATCTATGCCTAAGGATCTCTTTAAAGTTTGATTTATGGAATGGAGTGACACAATAAGAAAGGGAAATGACAGATGCAGAACAAAGAGCAGTCCAGGATCTGGTAAGTACTTTGAAACTATCCATCCTTTGATACACTTCTAATAGAATACAAATAAAAACGAAGGGAAACTTGAAGGCAACCTTTGGAGTAGAAACTAGTGGGCTGGGCTCACCATGATCCTCATCTAGCTCTCCTTTACTTAGTTACATTCAAGACAATCACAGAGATAACACGGAATGGCCTAAGATCTGATAAGTACTTCGAAACTAGTCAGCTTTTGACACATCCTAAGGGAAACAGTCAAATAGTTGAGCAAACAAGAAAGGGACTCAGGGCTAACCTTTGATTTCCTCAATTCATTCCTTACACAACATATATGAAAGTAACATTTAAAAATAACATTCAGCAGCGACAAAAGGATGAGGGAACGCCAGCATCCATGTACTTAGACTGAATTAAATCATTCTCAAATAACACAGCAGAAAGAAAACATTTAAATAAAGATTTCTCAGCCAGAGAAGGTTACTGATATACAGTAGTCCCTAACACTGTTTAAACTGTTCTTTACAGTGGAAAATGAAACAAATTGAAAACAAAAACAAAATACAAGTTACAGTGAGAATAACATCACCATCAGCATAGACCAGGATCCCATAAATCAGCTTGTATTGATTGCTTCAAACCGGTTACAATCTTCAAATCCAATGTTTTAATCCATCTCTCTTCACAACCTAACCTATCTGTTACAAGCAGAGCTCCAAGAGCCAATGAAACCACTATTTACAGTCAAGAGTTTTCCACTCAGAAACAGCTACAACACTTCAGCAATTACATTGACAACCAACTAATCCAACCCCTCACTCATCTTCTTCTGGAGTATTTATAGAAGGATGAGGAGGTGAGATCTAATAAAGAGATCTCTAAATACAATTAATGCAGAATTAATGTCTTCCTGGCCCTGGGAGGCTCGATGAAGAAATTATACAGGTGTTGCACTGCATTAATGTGTTTACACTTATGAAGTAAGCTCGAAGGGAGCTTTTGTTGACCTTTGAGGCTCTGCGTACTATTAGGGTTACTCTGCAAACATTCTGTCATTAAATCCGGTGCAGAAATAACTTCTTTGGCTGTTTGGAGGTGCAATATCTGATCCTGTTCAATAAATTCGGCCTCTGATTGAGCATTTTGAGGCAATAGGTGGCACTGCGGTGGTTGAGGAATCAATTCGCCTCAAAGTATGGCGGTGGAGGCAATGTATCTGATGAACACTTTTAGGTTTTCCTTTAATCTGTGTTCTGAGTCGGGGATTAGGCTTTTGATAACCGTCTTAGCTGTAATCCCCGCCAATATATCCACTGATCTGCTTCTCTGGTTCATTGTTGTCTTCAATATCTGATATTATTTCTCTCCTTTGATTTTGACAGTACTCTCCAAGCTTTACAGGGATGCGCGGCAACCGGGGCTCATGAAACCTCGTCGATAGCATTGTTCTTCACCCTGCGGATGATCTTCTTGGATAAATCGAAAGAACGGGAGTCGTCACCCTCATCTTTCAAATTTTCTTAAAACACGACGAAAGAACCTCAAAACCTGCAAAATACAATCAAAATGAGAAAATCCTGCGTTATATGGACAATCTGCATCGGAGGGCGTGCGGGAAAATGGAGCAATCTGAGCCGTTGATCGAATTGTGATCAACGGTCGGGAGCGTTCTGAAAAGTCAGCGGAGAAAAAGGGGACTGTACGATGGAATCGGGTGGTTGCATGAGAACCATCGATCTGCGAAGATCGACGGTGGAGATCGGCTTTCGAACACGCCGGGGGAAGTTTAACAGGAGGGCAAGTCCGTTAAAGGCCGGGCAAAAAAGGTGATTAGCAACCGTCAGATAGGAGGGCCCAGATCCGACGGCAGAGGTGAATCCCGATGCGAGGTTATGGGATGATAGATAACGCGCGGGCAATGTGATAGCACGGCGGTTTCGGAAACAAGGTGGAGGACACGTGTCGGCCAGCGTGTGGAATCGCTGGCCGACGGGGGAAAACCAGTTTTGCCCGGGGAGCGGTGCGGGAGAGAGGGGTCCACCAGGTGGGGGCTCACTCTGCTCCGTCGGATCTGGGAAGCAGATTGATGGCTGGGAGGACTCGGGGAAAAAACACGTGGTTTAATATTTCAGGCCGAAACCTTATAGAAGATGGGTTTTTTGAACGTTTCAAAGGAAAAGAGCGGAGTGGGACCACGTTTTGGTTTAGCGCCTCAGGGCTTGAGCGGTCAGTCGTGGCGCTCGGGCATGTGGAGGGAGAAATGACAAGGGGCTTAGCCTGAGGGGCTTAAGCCTAACGCATAGAAACATGTGTTTTCTATGGTTTTCCAAAGAATTGCAAAAGGAAATATAATTTCGATAAGGTTTAATCATGGGTTTTTAACCTTGGGGAAAGAAATTAATGGAGGGATAAGGAATAACACATGGTTTGGTGGGGTTTTCATGAATAAAGGGAAATGGAAGAATGGAGGTAAAAGAAAAAAGGGATGCAGCAGTACTTGACTAGGATTTTCATGGAATATCAGAGGCCGGGAGAAGGAAAAGTATGAAGATCTAATCAGCAGTTTATAACTTCACCCAAAGACTTCAAGCACCAACAACATCAGGACTGAATTTGTTTCTTGAAGGCTGCAAAGAATATTTAGCCACCAGCTGATATAATTAAAAAATATAGGTGGCTAACAGTGGCTCCACTTGGGGATGGTGCCTTTTTGAAGGCATCAAGAATTCAGACTTGATTTCTCTGGGATGCTGACTGGTGCCTGACCCATTGCTTTCTCTTTCTTTTTCCTTGACAAATAATATCAGTCATGAAAGAAAAATGAATTTCATCAATACAACTTCTACCCACCCAATCCTACTGATCTAACATTTTTTTCTTCATCAGAGTGCACTTGGATTGGCAAACTCTTATTAACATATTTTATTCTTTTGAAAGCAGGAAACCTAATCTAATTCTATCTCTTATTTCTCCCTGAACTCAGATTAGACAGTTGAGCTCAGATATTTCTCTACCTAGTCTACTATCTGTTGGGATTAAATAGTCCAACAAACTTTCATTCTCTAAATTCTATAACAGAAATTTTTTAAAAATAGCCAAGTCAAGATTGAGCTGTTTGACTTGCTATGATCTATGGCATAAAAACAAGCTGCACATAGATTATTATTTGCAGAAAATTTTAAATCAAAACAGAAGGTTTAATATCTGAAAGTTTCTTATTATGGCCTTCTCTCTTATTTTTACAGCTCTGTTCTTCCCTTTTTCTGTGAGCTGTCTTTACCTTTCTTCTGGTTCAAGTTTTGAGCAGATTAGAACCAGGTCTTCTCTTTTATGACTCAGAAAGTAAAACAGTTTTGAGTCATTCTTCTCTTGGAAATTTTGGTTCATATTTTTAGTTGGTTTGAACCTTAATTTCTACCCTAATCTATCTACTGATAAGCCAAGATTAAACAGTTTGGAAAATCAAATTCGCTACCCTATCAGCAGAAAATTGAAAGCTAATTAGTCAAGATTAAACATTTTTACTAATTAGAAGTGTGTTTTGAGGAGTGGCATTTAAGCTTGCACACTTTCAAATTTATTTCTCTTTTTGGCATGGGGCTTTGCCTTTCTTGTTTTTATTTCTGCCCTCTTTTCTTTCTTTCTTTTATTTTTGTATTTTCTGATTTTTCATAACTTTGCATGCAATGATGGATGAAATATTTACAATGGGAACAGAAAGATAAAAGGCTTTGAAACACAAAATGGTTTAAGAGAGGTAATGCTTAAGCATCCTGCCATTGACAGGACCCCCAAACAATTCTGTCCCATTCAGCTCTTCTAAGAAGAATGCATTGTTTCCAGCAACTGAATGAATAGAGTAAGGGGCAAGCCATAGATTGTCAAATTTACCATGCTTTCCCTTGTCCTCCCTCTGTGAGTCCCACTTTAAGACTTTGTCCCCAATCTTGAAATTGCTGGCCTTTGTCCTTCTATCAAATATCTTCTTGATATTTTCTTGCTTCTGCAATGCTTTGTTGTATACTTCCTCTCTGATTTGCTGAAGATGAATGGTCTGATTTATCCTTCTGATTATGTCATTTTCTTCAGTCTGCAACTCTTGAATTAACTTCATGACTGGTACACCAAGGCTGCTAGGAAAAATTGCATCTGTACCATACACCAGCTCGAAGGGTGACATACCAATGGATTTCTTCAAAGTTAATCTGTCAGCCCAAAGTGCATGGATCAGATTTGTGTGCCAAGACCTTTTGTTGTCCTCCAACAATTTCTTTATTATGTTCACCAAGCTTTTGTTGGAAGACTCTGCAAGTCCATTACCTTGAGGGTAATAAGCTGTGGAATGTCCCAATGTTATTTGGTACTTGTGACAGAATTCCACCATTTTCTTTGATCCAAATGCTGCTGCATTATCTGTGATGATCTTGGTAGGACAGCCAAATCTGGAAAGAATATTGGTTTCTATGAATTTTATGATAACCGAATCATTGGCCTGCCTACAAGGAATGGCTTCTATCCACTTAGTGAAATAGTCTGTGGCGGTAAGGATCCACCTGTGTTGGGCAGAGGATGGTGGATGGATCTCTCCTATGAAGTCAAGTCCCCATTCTTGAAAAGGGGCTTCAACAATAATCGGATGCAGAGGAAGGGGTAGTAATTTTCTCTTGCCCTTGAACAGTTGGCATTTATGGCAAGTAGTTGTCAGTTTGTGTACATCAGGAAAAAGGGTGGGCCAATAGAAACCAGCCCTCAAAATTTTGTTGGCTGTTGACTTCCAGTACAAATGGCCTCCACACTCTCCTTCATGGAATTCCTGTTTAATTCTTTATGCATCAAACTTAGGCAAACATTTAAGCAATATACCACTCGCATTTTTCCAATAAAGACATTTATCAATAATGCAATAGTTTACAGCTTTTAACTTTAGGAATCTTGCCTTTGTTTTAGATAAACCAGGAGGTGTATTCAAATTAAGCAAAACATAAACAATATCAGTATACCAAGGAGAATTCGCAAAATGATCTTCAACAACGGGAGTTGAGAACTCTTCTTGGTTATCCAAAGCATTAATCATATTAATATCAAGAGCTTCACAATTTGATTCAGCCATTAACCTAGCTAGACCCTGGCCTTTGATGAGCTTAGTGGGTTTAATCTCTAAATCATATTCAAGAATAACAGCAATCCACTTACCTCTCTTACCATCTGGATCCTAGGTTAGAATGTCTTTTACAACCGAATTTGGGACAAAGGCAATGATGTGTGAGTGAAGGATGTATACTCTGAAGTCTTTCAAAGCCTTTACCAAAGAAAAATCATGTTTCTCCATAATGTTGTATTTCAAAGGGGCATCCCTCAATGCCTTGCTAAAGAATGCAATGGGCTGCTCTTGTCCTTGTGGATTTTTCTGTAAAAGGACAACAGCTATGGTATGTTCTGATGCAAATGAGAAGATATAAAAATATTTTGAAAAATCAGGACTTATGAGAACCGGTGTTTTGGTTAACGCTTGTTTCACCAGCTCAAAGGATGTCTTTGCTTCTGAGGTCCATTTTACCCCTTGCTCCTTTTTCAACATGTTTGTGATATTCCTAAGGAGCTCAGCCAAGTTGGGGATGAACCTTCTCAAAAATTTTATCTTTCCAATGAAAGACTGCAACTCTTTGATGTTTCGAGGATGAGAGATTTGCAATATAGCCTCAATCCTCTTCGGATCTATCTTTATACCCTCTTTTGAAATAATGTGTCCAAGAAGCTTACCTTCTTGGAGACCAAATAATGTCTTCTTAGGGTTCAAAGATATTCCAAACCTTCTGCACTTCTCGAAAACCTTTCTCAAATTTTCTAAGTGTTCTTCATCCATTTTTGAAAACACAGTTACATCATCAAGATATATAATGATGAAGAAGCCCAATTCTTCCGAGAATGCTATGTCCATGGCTCTCTGAAAGGTTGCTCCAGCATTCATTAAACCAAAAGGCATTTTCACATACATGAAAGTGCCCCATGGTGTAGTAAAAGATGTCTTTAATTGATCATCAGGGTGGACTAAGACTTGATTATACCCTGAATAGCCATCCAGCAAAGAAATCCTTTTAGACCCAACCACCCTTTGTAAAATATGATCCATCTTGGGCAAAGGGTAGTTGTCCTTTAAGGAAGCTTTGTTTAAATTTCTAAAGTCTATACAAAGCTTGATTTCTCCAGTCTTCTTCCTAACAGACACCAGATTAGACACCCACTCAGAATATCTAATAGGGACAATAATACCATCCTCGTGCATCTTCATGATTTCCTTCTTAACCAATGGCAACTGGACAAGGTTGATTCTGCGCAGTTTCTGTTTGAATGGTTTTTGGTTTTCTTTAAGAGGGATTTTGTGCTCTATTATTTCAGTGTCATAGGATTTAAGATCTTTGTAACTCCATGCAAAAATATCAGAAAATTCTTTGAACAACTCTATGTATTTGAGTTTAATGTGAGCTGGCAAAGTTTTGGACAGCTTGATTAATTTCGGTTTTTCCTCACTGCCTATATTACATTCCTCCACTTCAGTTTCTACAGGTTCCATTTTAGGTTTACTGGCCACATCATCAAAATCAAACAGTTCTTCTAGAGGGGCCAAACCCTTGGGCAAACTATCATCCCTAGAATGTAGATTTTCCAATTCCTCTGTTTCAGATTTTGCACTTGATTCTATTTGGTTTCTAAGTTCGATATTCTGAAGGTTTATATCTACCAGCTGCGGAGATGGTTCTTCTTCACCAGGAAAATTTTCTTCACTGCAGTCTGTGTCATAATCTGAATCTGAACTATGGAGTTCAAACTCATTTCTGAATTGCATGAAGTCTTCTATTTGTTTATCTCCATCGAACACCTGCCAATATTTCTTGTTATCAGGGATAGCTGGTCTGAATTTTATCTGAGAGGTGTCATCATACAGTATTGGGCAGGTTCTAGCAGCAAAGGCTAAATTGTGGGCTACAATGTTTCTTTTTCTTGGGACAAAAGTCAGTGTGGACTCCTCAAATGTTTTCAAAAGATCTATGACATCATTCCTGTAGGCCCTAAGTCTGGGGTGATTTGCATTGTATTCCCCATTAACTTGTCTAATGATTAGTTCGGAATCCCCATACACATTGATTCTCTTGGCACCTAACTTTTTCAAGAGATGCAAGCCTAAGAGAAGGGATTCATATTCTGCTATGTTGTTGGAACACTGAAAATTTAATTTACATGAGATACATTCTGTATGATTTTTTTCAGTGTTGGTAATCCAGACACCTGCACCTGCATTTGTTTTGGTGCATGACCCATCAAAATACATAGTCCATAGAGGAACTTTTTCAGTTTGATGGATGGGCTGTGTATAATTTGATTCCTCAAGTTTTTCATTGGGTTTAGGGCTGTCTTTCTAACTGTCAAGTTTTAAGTTCAAAGGATTAATAACTTCCAGTTCAAGATCTGTGTTTAGTTTGCTAGGATCTTCAGACACAATAGACTATTTCGGCATTTCAGCGTTGTGTTCCTCTCCCTCTGTTTCAGCCATTGATTCTGTTGAAATGATGTGTCCTGTAAGTGTTTCATCATTAAACATGATAAAAGAATCAAGGCTCGTGTTTATAGAATAGAGAGGGGAGTTTTGAGGCCAGTCTTGACTTGTCACAGTGTACTTCATGTGGGACTCCCTGTAAAGTTTTCTAGTCTGATTAAAAACAGGGATAGTCACGTAGGTCATGTCCATTTGCATGGTTCCTTGTAACTTAGCACCCCATGATCTCGATAAAAGCATTCCATCCTTTGGGGGTACATCAGCCACAACAACATCCATGACTAAACATTTGGCTGGAATCTGGGCTAAGTTAACACATAGATCTTTTATCAATCCTAGACATTTAACTCTGCTTGAGTCAAAGGAGTACAAATCTTTGTAAGGTCTGGTAATTTCAAAACCCAGGCTTTCCATTACAGCTTTTGGCATTAAATTATGGGAAGCACCTGAGTCATGCATAGCATTGTGCAGAATTTTGTCATGAATGTTTAAGCTTACATAAAAGGGAGGGACAGGACCCTCTTAGAACTTTCCTTCAATCTCTGGACCAAAAATAAGCTCTGGTTGGTCATCATTAAGATTGAGTGTGTCTTCATTACTTTCTAAGTTCAGAGCCTTCAAAATTTTAGACCTATATACATGCTGGGCAGCTAACTCAGTCAAAGGAACAAAGATTTTGATCTTTAAGATTTCCTGTTCCAGGCTGAAAGGGTTTAGATTCTTCAAAGCATTAATTTCAGCCTTGTTTGCTGCCACTTTATCAGCAATAACAGCTTGCTGATTCGCTTTATCTACAGTTGAAACAGTTGTCTTTCCAGGGGTACTAACCGAGGTGCTAGTACTGCTAATGTTTGCACTCTGTTTTTCAATATTTTGAGTGTCTTTCTCTTTACCATTACCAGAATTATCAGCTGTTGTTTTTTCTTTTTGTTTGATTGTTTTAGACTTGGTTGTAGTGCTGTTTTGAGAAGGTTTGTCAGAGGTTTCCTTGTTGGAGGTTTGTTGATTAGACCTACTTCTAAGTTCATATTCCCTTGAAGGCTGTATGACAGCGTTTTCCATGTTTTGATAGTAACTCTCATTATCATCTCTTTTGTCATCGTAAGGTGTATAAAGACCTTGTTTTTTATCGTAATGAACCTCAAAGTCATCATCATCTACCCCAAATAAGTTTATATCATCTTCCTCTGTTATATGATCTGTTTGTTCAACCTCACTTAAGAAGTTTTGATGAAAGGGAGGAATGATCTGCTGATCATCTGCCCTAAGTCTGTTTGGAGGCTGATTTCTTCTAATATTCTGATTCTGGTTTTGGTTTCTGTTTTGAGGAGCATTTTGATTTAAACTTGCTTGCGCTCTCTCTAGAATGCTCATTTTCTTCATCATTTCTTCCATCATTCTTTCTATTTTTGAGCTTGAAGTAGAAGGGGTGGATTCCTCTCTAAAAGATACTCTCTTTTCAGCTTTCATCCTCGCTCTCTTCTCGATAAGGTTAACTTCCACAGAAAGAGCACCTCTTTGCATATCTTCGAGGGTTGCAAAAACTCTTTCTCTGAGTGAATATGTCATGTCTGGATCAAACCCTTCAGGAAATTTTTTTAAAGCTGAGCCCTGAGGAGGTTTTAGTTCAGGGGAAAGTGCATTATACACGCTGTTAAATCTGGTACAATAAGCTTGTACACTTTCCCCAGGGTTCCTATGGAGATTGTTGTAATCAGCAAGGACTTGGAGAGGATTCTTTCTCACTTCCCACTTGTTTAAGAATCTTTGATGGAAGGCTTGGAGGTCGTTAATACTATGGGGGGTTAAACCTTTAAACCATTTTCTCACTTCTCCCCCCAAACTTTGAGCAAACAGTCTGATTTTGACAGACTCATTATCAATTTCATTTATGTCAAAGTAGTCATTCATCTTGTCCACATGTTGAGATGATGTTATAGTATTGCTAGCATCATATAATGGAATTTTGGACTGATAGTCCTATGGAAGATTGACTAGTGGTACAGGAAGGAATAAGGGAGCATACCATGCTGCCATGATATATGGTGGGGGCGGATTTACAAGAGGAGGTGTGGGTTGAAGTGGAGTGGTTTGAACAGTGGATGTTAGATGAACAGAAGTGGATGGAACAACAGTAGATTGCTGAGCTGATCTTGGATGAGAAACACCTAGATTATGTAGAAAATGTAAATCAGGAGGTGTTGACTCTTTATCCCCAAGGGGTTCACTTGTTTCGGGAGATGGAAGCGAAGGCTCAGGATCTAGCTGATCTAAATCACCAAATGACCTAGTTCTGAATGGGTTCAATAAGTCAATTTGTGATTCGTGAAGAGCTGAAAGGTTTTCAGGGACTGAATTAGCTCTTAGGACTGGTCTGAAAATAGCTGAAAATTGTATCTTAGGAGACTTCCTAAGGATTCTTTCTGGGTTTTAAACTATCTCAGGTGGATCTGGGTCAGGATGGGCTCTAGTGTGAATCTTTTTAGGAGCCACTATGCTAAGTTTTTTATACCCAAGTAAATAGGAAAATTTCGACCAGATATGACAATCTTTGAAAGGTCAACTAATCTGTTTTCTTATTTTTAATCCCACAGCCTTTCAACCAGGTTTAAAATGGTATTTTAATGATGAGGGTTCTTCCCAGTGGAGTCTTAAGGTCTATTTAGGATTGTGGAGTCGCCAGGTGAAGAGTCCAGAATATTTTCAAAGGAGTACACTGTTCACCATAGCGTTTGTGAAACCTTCCTTTTCAAGGATATCTCAAAACACAATAAACTCTAACCAGAGATTGACTGGAAGGGAATTCACCAGATATGTCACCTCAAAAAAGACGATGAGATCCGGAGGCTACCTGGCCCTTTCCAGACTCTGTCTAAGAGTATAGGGTAAAACACATCAAAGACATAAACAAGATATCAAAAACTAGTGTTTTACTACCAATCTGAAATGTTTTTGGTATTTTTGAATTGTTTTTATTTGTGGTTCAGAAGAATATCCTAACTCTGCCTCAAAACTTAGCTACGGTTATGAAACAAAGAAAGTCTATCCTTATGGCTAAGCCAGCTGATTTTCTAAGGTTAGATAAAAACTTAAAAGAATCCTAGGGTTGACCTAGTTTGTCACTGATTCAAACAAGCTCAATCATGATTACCATTTCTTGGTAGTGCTTGAAAAGGCTTCTTTTGACTCTCAAGGTTTATGTGAAAATAAAGGGGAAAAAGATGAAAACTCAAGTCATGAGTAGTCCCCAGCGGAGTCGCCAGAAATGTTAGGTTCTGGTGGCTGAGCTGCAAAATAGAACAATTGTCATGGAACCAGAGATTCTGAGTTAAAATTTCCCCAGTGGAGTTGCCAGAAATGTTAGGTTCTGGTGGCTCAGCTGCAAAATAGAACAATTTTCATGGAACCAGAGATTCTGGGTTCGATCCCCAGTGGAGTCGCCAGAAATGTTAGGTCTCTGTAACAAGCAAGATTGGCAAAGTCCGATCACAGAGTTAACATCATTTCAACCAACTTTGGGATTCTAGGATCTAGCCCTCCTGAATCCGGAGAGGGATCTCTCAAATATGTACAAAGATGGATATTGTATTTGAAGTTTGGGGTGATGATATTAGGCTAGTTATGAAGGCCAAGGGTTTTGTTTGGTTTTCTCGGATGGTTGAACATAGTTTCTGTCTGAGGCGGAAAGATCTATATGCAAATAGGTTCAAAGGTGAGAAGTTGCAAGCTAGAGAGTAAGATTTGATCATGAAGAAAGATGATGGCAAGTTTCAATCCATTGGGCTATGGATTCATAAGAGGATTTAATTGAAACATTCAGGTTCAAGAGGAATCTATGGGGCAAGTCATCTATGCCTAAGGATCTCTTTAAAGTTTGATTTATGGAATGGAGTGATACAATAAGAAAGGGAAATGACAGATGTAGAACAAAGAGCAGTCCAGGATTTGGTAAGTACTTTGAAACTATCCAGCCTTTGACCAGGCACTTAAGAAAAACATAGAAGCAAACTAGGATCTGGTAAGTACTTTGAAACTATCCAGCCTTTGATACACTTCTAATAGAATACAAATAAAAACGAAGGGAAACTTGAAGGAAATCTTTGGAGTAGAAACTGGTGGGCTGGGCTCACCATGATCCTCATCTAGCTCTCCTTTACTTAGTTACATTCAAGACAATCACAGAGATAACACAAAATGGCCTAAGATCTGATAAGTACTTCGAAACTAGTTGTTGAGTCCCAAATTTGCATCTTTTCCATACATTTTTCCATACCTTTTTCACTCACCTAAACCTCCCAAATTGTCAATATCATGTGCAAAAGAGCATCTAACATGGTTTTTAATTATATTTTTGTGTTTTCTATTTGATCTAGATTTTTTTCATTCAGCTACGGAATCTTGCCACTTTCCGCAGCTGCTGCAACTTTCCGCAGCTATTTTGTGAAACTCTATGCTACAGGTGTCTACAAGGGAAACGAGCCACATGGGCAGGTCAGGAATGACGTGGACATGGTTCGTGTCCTATTGGTTCAAGCAAACTCATCCAAAGAAGCCGCGGTAAAAGGCGTCCACATGGAAGTCAACCATGGAGTTTCATGTCGGCCGGACTCTGTTTCGTGTCACATGAAGACCCATATGGCCGTTTCTAAGCTTGCGGAGGTTAAATCGACATCTGTACAGGGTTCTGGAGTCGAATTCAAGCATCCACCTTTCGTAGATTTACTTTCCAACACGGCCATGCTCCTATATCCGTGGACGTAGTGGTCTACGTGCTCTCCACTAGCATGAAATTTAGGAAACAGTTATAGTTTGTTGTTATATATATTGCGTTTGCATACGCATATGAAGTTAGTCGATATTAGTGAATGTAGCCTCTGTTATATTTTGATAAGTCTGCTCTGTAGTGATTACGCTGCACTTGTGCCGTAACATTACCATTCTGTAATGACTGCTTTTTAATATGAGAAGACTCTGTTTTTCAACTTAATTCGTATTTGAGGACCGTTGCCAAGGGTGTGTAGAGGGCCCCTGCTCAGCTAAGGTTTTGTGTATTAGTGTATATTTCTCATTTCGTTTCTTTAGAAATCATTGTATCATAATCCATTCATATATTCACGAACTGGATTATTTTGTCATTGTTATACTTAAATTCCATTTTCATTCTGTCACATGGCTCTTAATTGTTAATCCTTGATATCAGTGTTATCTTTCAGAGTTCAGATGGCAGCCAAAGGCTTTTCATAGCTTTGAAAGACGACCTTGAACTATAACATTGTCCTGCCTTATTGCCTTCCACTGTTTGGTATATTCAGTGCCTGTTCATTTCGTTTGTTTAACTGCTCAGTCAGTTAAAAAATTCCATTCTTACCTAATCCTGCCTCATGCTCTCTTCAGTGCCTGAAAGTACAGCCCAGGATTAGTGTGAATTGCATTATAAATGTGTAGTTTAAATTAGTTTCTTTCTGCAAATTTAGATATATTAAATCATGCATGACATCTTGATTTATACTCAAACCACAGTGGAGATGATGGTGAGGGATTGAATCATGAGTGTATGATTTAGTATTAGTTTATTTTCTGCAAATTAAATATCAGTTACACAAGTTGTTTATGATTACTTCCGAAAATCAGATTACTTCCGAAAATCATAGCTGGACTAATGATGAAGGGTCAGAAGATAAATTGATGTAATCTGATTTAGATATATTTTGTTGCAATTTTTGAATTTCCTTAAGCATAGTTTCTTTTATGTTTAGTTGGCAGAAAGAATAGTTTGGTTTTCATGCTCACTATTTTACTGTTTTGATTTATTAGATTAGCAGCACCTTTTCATTTCAGCAGTACATTTTCATTTTCTTTCAAGTCTTGTCATTGTAAATTTCAATTTGCTTTTTAAAGTTTCAAGTTGGTAAATCATTATAGGGGATATCATTTCCTTGAACAAACATAACCAAACTTGTTTTCATCTTAGAATTTCCATTTCACCTTAGAAAACTAAAAACGACAAAAAGTTAAGAAATAGGTTATCTTGCACATATAGTGCGCCGCACTTCATCAGCTTACGATTCCCGGATTGAAAAATTAAATGCAGCAATTTAGGACACACTAAATTGACCAAACATTTTGGCGTCGTTGCCGGGGAAGTGTAACTAGGTAGCCAATTTCTTAAAAAAAAACATAAAATCATAAAAGAAGGGAAAACTTGATAACTTCTTGAAGTATGCTCTCCTCTTGCACCTAGTGTGATCTGGAGGATCAGAAAAGAGAGTTATTGGTTTAGTAATTTCTTAAGTATGCTCTCTTCTTGCACCTAGTGTGACCCGGAAGATCAGAAAAAGAATTATTAGCCCAACTTTTTAAAAATAAAAAAAAATGACATGCATAGAGCAAGAGATTCTAGGGGAAGGTTTATAGCTAAAGCCAAGAGTTCGATTTTCACAACTCCATCTTCTTCAAGGCATAGATCAGATTCACCACCATCTACCCCTAGCCTTAAGATTTTTGGAAGTCAAGGAACAGCTGAATTAGAGGATTCTCCTATACCACCTACTAAAACCTACTTAGAAAACAAAGAGACTTTCTCTCATCCTTCCTTGGTAGAAGAACTAGAGGACTATAAGGACTCTAAAGAAACTATCATGGCAGAGGAAGTAATAAATAGAGGTGGAGGTAGAAGAGGAGGAGATAATGGAGATAACAATGGTGAAGGAAATAATGGTAGAAATAGGGATTTGTTGGGATTTCCTATAGTTGATGAGGAAACTCATGCAACAATGAAAAATATCTCACCATCTGTTCTCCCTAACTTTTATGGATTGCGAAGTGAGGATCCTGAAACATTTCTGTTTGAGTTTGAAGTTGTGTGCCGAACTTATGACTATATGGAAGACTCTCAAAAACTCAAACTGTTTCCTTCAACATTGAAGGGATCTGCTTTGAAATGGTTCATGGGATTAGCTACTCAATCTATTAGGACTTGGAATGATATGAAACAAACATTTTTGGATAGATACTTGGACTATTGTATGCCCACCAATCACAAGGATGAGGTATTCAAAATGATGCAAAAGGAAGATGAAAATTTGGAAGACTTAATTGAAAGATTTCAATACAACTTGAAAAGAGCAAAGATGAGAAACTTAGATAATGAAACCTTGAAAGCCCTCCTATTAAAAGCCATTAGAGATGAATGGATAGACATTTTAAACATGATGGGGAAAGGAGACATTTCTCAACTTCCATTTCGTGATATAACAGAACTATGTATCCATCTCTCAAGGGGAAAATCTAAAACAAGAAAAGGGCCTAGGGATCCTTCTCTTATTAGGGGCTAACAAATCTGCAACCGGATCAGTAAGTAGGGCAGATATTGGTAACATGCTTGATGAGTTTAAAACTGATATTTTAGGGAGCCTTAGTGAACAACTAGACACCCTTAAAATTCAAAACAAGCAGAAAGCAGAAACAGATGCTTTAGCCATCTTTTGTCCGAAATGTAGGAAGAAACATGCTTTAAGGGAATGTCCCTTGGATGCAAAAGTTGCAGAAACATGTATGATTTTCTCAGAGAATCATGAGATCAAGGATTGTCCTTCAATTCCTGGACTCAAAGCTGTCTTTCAAGAAGACCCAAATTCAGTAGAATCTCTCTGTTTTGTTGCAAGAAGACCTTGGCAGGGACAACAAACTCAAGGGTTTAACAACCCTATGAATCTTCAAACCCCACCAAATTGGAATCCTTAGCAACAACCTTGGCCCCAACATCAAAATTCATATCAGCCATGGGTACAAGGGATGCAAAATCCTTATGGGAGATTTGCTCAATTTTATCAATATCCTCCATCTTTTCAAAGTCAACAAATTCCACAACTTCCAAACCCAAATCCACAACTTTCATTGCCATTTCCACAACAACAACCTTCTCAACAAAATACAAATCCTCAACTCATGCTTCCATACCAACAGAAGACAAATCAACTTCCAGCTCAGCCATTGCCAAATCCTAACAACAAGAATCCTCAAACTACTTATATGGTAGAAGGACAACAATTTCCTACCTATATGATTGTTCCTCTCAACGATGTACAACTCAGATCTGGTAGAGTTTTAGAAAAACCTTCTATAGACATTCAAGAGCAAGATACCTCCGAGGAGGACTCTCTTCAAGTCAATAAGGGTTCTGAGGAAGAATCTCTTCAAAATTCAAAAATTCAAAAAGAAAAAGAAAAGCTAGCATCCACAACTCCTATAGTTGAGCAACCTGTACCTTCATCTACACCTCCTTTTCCGGAAAGACTACAAATTGATAAGGGGGTGGAAAAACAAATTTTGTTGCCTAACCATGACTTTCTAGATGAATTGAAGAATGTTTGTATCAAGATTCCATTGCTACAAGCCATTCGAGAAATTCCTATTCTAGCAAAAACCATAAAGGAGTTGAGTTTCAAAAGACCAGGAAGAAAGCTAAAGGACACAAGAATAATCCACCTGGTAGGAAAGATTGCAGACATTATGATGGGAAAAATTACCATGCAAAAGTATGTAGATCCAGGAAGTCCAATTGTCAAGACACATATAAATGGGATAGAAATTCCAAACACATTGATTGACTTAGGGGCTGCTATCAACATTATGAGTAAACAGACTATGGAACAGTTAAAACTTCCTAACCTTCTTTTTACACCTACTTTATTGCAACTTGCAGATCGATCGGTTATTAAACCAGATGGTGTATTAGAAGATATTTCAGTCTCCTTAGATTCTTGGGAACATCCAGTAGACTTTATGATTTTGACTCCCAAAAGTAATCTAGGAGGACATCCAATTATCTTAGGAAGACCTTGGCTGGCCACAGCTGATGCTTTTATTAGTTGTAGATCTGGAGACATGTACATTTCTAATGGTAATTCGACAAAGAAATTCAATTTGTATCCTCCAGCAAGAGCAATCACAGAAATAGGAGACAATGAATGGGTCGATGATGAGAACACTATACAACCTGTCTTTACCATTTCTGAAATCAGTGAGGATAGTCAAATTCTGAATACATTAGAAAATTTTGAGATATCTTCAGAATATGACCCCACACAATTTCAATTGGAATCTGACATAGAATATTTATCATCTAGACAAATGTCTCTTTACTCTATGGAAGAGTTTGGTAATTCTTCTATTGAGATTTTTCCAGAAAAAACATTGAATATCAACAAACATTTGGAGAAGTCACAACAAGAAGAACTAACCAGAATCTTGCAAAAACATTCTACTGCATTTGCATGGGAGTATACTGACATGAATGGTATTGATCCTAAGACTTGCATCCATCATATCTATATTGAGGAAAACAGTAGACCAATCAGACAACCTCAAAGAAGGATGAATCCAAATCTTAGGGAGATAGTGAAAGAAGAGCTCCAAAACCTTCTCAATGTAAACTTCATTTATCCAATTTCAGATAGCCGATGGGTTTCTCCTTTGGTTATAGTGCCTAAAAAGAATGGTAAATGGAGGGTATGCATTGATTACAGGGAATTGAACAAAGCAACTTTGAAGGATCACTTTCCTTTGCCTTTTATTGATCAGGTATTAGATACATTAGCAGGTAAAAAGTATTTTTCATTTTTGGATGGTTTTAGTGGTTACAATCAAATTCAGGTAGCACTTGAAGATCAAGATAAGACCACATTTACTTGTCCATGGGGAACTTTTGCCTACCGAGTGCTTCCTTTTGGGTTATGTAATGCACCAGCAACATTCCAAAGAGCAGTACTAGGAATTTTTTCTGATCTAATCCATGATCGTGTAGAGGTTTATATGGATGATTTTACAGTTTATGGTAATTCATTTGAAGAGGCATTAGAAAATTTGGAAAAAGTTCTTATAAGATGTAAAGAAACAAACCTTTCATTAAGCCATGAAAATGCTTTATGATGTTTACTGAAGGGATTGTTTTAGGACATCATATTTCAGGAGATGGGATTAAGGTTGATAGATCAAAAGTTGAAGTCATCTCCAAGTTTCCTATTCCAAATTGTCAAAAAGATGTTAGAAGTTTTCTAGGATTTACTGGTTACTATAGAAGATTTATAGAAAACTTCACTAAAATAGCATCTCCACTCTTCAAATTGCTTACAAAAGACTGTGAATTTAAATGGGATCCCGATTGTCAATCAGCCTTTGAAACTTTGAAAACAAGAATATCTGAAGCACCTATCTTGAGAGGACCAAATTGGAAACTCCCTTTCCATATTTCTACGGATGCTTCAGATACAGCTCTAGGAGCCGTGTTGGGTCAAAAAGATTTAGTTCCTTATGCCATTTATTATACCAGTAAAAATTTGACTCCCACAGAGTTGAACTATACTGTGACTGAAAAAGAGTTTTTAGCTGTTGTTCATGCAATTAATAAGTTTAGACATTACATAACAGGCTATGAAACTTTTATTCATACTGACCATTCTGCAATTAGATATTTAATGAACAAAACTGTTACTAATGGCAGAGTGACAAGATGGCTCTTACTTTACAAGAATTCAATATTACTGTGTTGGATAGACCAGGAAAACAAAATACAGTAGCTGATTTCTTGTCTAGGATTCAGAATACTAAAGAAGATTCTCCTGTAGAGGATAAGTTTCCTGATGAATACTTGTTTGCAGTAACTATTAAGACTCCTTGGTATGCAGATATTGCTAACTATTTGGTTACAGTGAAACTGCCTTCACATTTATTTCCAAATGAAAAACGAAAAATTATTCAGGAGAGTTCAAAATATTCATGGATTTCTAACGAATTGTTTAAAACAGGGCCAGATCTTGTGATCAGAAGATGTGTCATGGAAGATGAAATGCCTGATATTCTTAAGGCATGTCATGATGAACCATGCGGCGGACACTTTGCAGACAAAAGGACGGCCTATAAAATCCTCTCTTTAGGATATTATTGGCCTTCCCTCTTCAAAGATGCAAAACAATATGTCAAAAGGTGTGACAGCTGCTAAAGAGTAGGGAAACCTACCCTTTCAAATGAAATGCCATTGCAAACACAGGTACTCATTGAACCCTTTGAAAAATGGGCTTTAGATTTCACTGGACCTATTAATCCACCATCTAAGCAAAAGAAGTATATATTGGTTTGTACTGATTATGTTAATAAATGGGTAGAAGCTAAAGCATTAGTATCTGCTACTGAAAATTCAGTTGTTCATTTTCTTTATGAGGATATTTTTACTCGCTTTGGTGTTCCAAGAGAAATTGTGACAGATCAGGGGAGCCAATTCACATCTAATTTGGTGGAAAAGTTGATGGAAGAATACAAAATCAAGCACAAAAGATCTACTCCTTACCATCCACAAGCAAATGGTCAAGTGGAGTCCACAAACAAAGTTCTTGAAAGTATCATCACCAAAACTGTTCATCTACATAGAAGAGATTGGGCAGAAAGGCTTCCAGAAGCCTTGTGGGCCTACAGAACCACATGGAGGAATACAACAGGACATTCTCCCTATGAACTTGTTTATGGGAAAGAAGTCTTGCTCCCCATTGAGTTCCAAGTCAAGACCTTCAAGATAGCAGTTCAGTTGGGGATGGACTTATCAGAAGTCCAAAAGCATAGAATGGAGCAGTTGAATGAGCTAGATGAGATCAGACAAGAAGCAATTCTAAGAACTGATCTAGTTCAATATCAAAGAACTAAATGGCATAACAAATATATCAAAGAGAAGAAGTTTCAAGAAGGAGATTGGGCATTGCTATTTGACTCCAAGTTTAAAGATTTTCAAGGGAAATTTCAGACTCATTGGCTTGGGCCATATGAGATTGACAAGATCTTTAGCAATGGAGCTATAAGAATCAAGACCATTGATGAGTTTCAAACTCCTCTTATCGTGAATGGCCATAGATTGAAAGTTTATCATAAGCCACTCTCAAAAGAGGACTTTGTCAAGTTGTTTCAAGAAAGTTCTGCAATTAGGCTGGTACAGAAGAATTCTTCTTCTCCACCAGCCTAGCTTTTGTTTTTCAGTTTTAAAAAAATAAAATAAAAATATATATATATATATATATAATGGTATAAGCCTGAAAACCAATCATTGATTGGCAGTCTTATACAGAAAATATAGGGTGAAAATCAGGGAAACCTGACACTCTATATTTTCCAAAAAAAAATAAAAAAATCTCTCCTTCATTTCACAAGCTTTGTCACCACCCACTCCACTTCATTCCACTTCATTCCACTTCATTCCATTTCATTTCATCTCATTCCACTTCATTCACTTCATTTCATTCCATTCCATCAATAAAAATCTTTTCCATGACCATTTCCATCTGGTCATTTGTCATTTGTTCATTTCCATTCATCAAAGTAATAGCTGTGTCAGTTTCCGCAGCTGACATCTGTTTCCGCAGCTGACTCCAGTTTCCGCAGCCAGAAGCAGATTCCGCAGCTACTACTCTGCTTTCAAAGAGAATGTACAGTTAGATGTTATTTCCACAATTATGAAATAAAATGCAGGTGAGAGGATCAATGGAGTATTCAAGACACCAATGGAGATCAATCAGTTGAAGACCAAGGGCAAAAGCAAGGATTCCAAAGGTATGAATAAAGTTTATTTCAAATAGTATTGAAAAAACACATTTTTATATAGTTTTAAACCATGAGCTCTACCCATTACGCACAATGATTATATTGACAGTTCCGTAACCTTTCACGATCTCCATGTTATCCTCTTGCATTTATTCACAAACGGTTTCATCATTAAACCCCGATTTTCACTCATGATCCAATATCCCACCGGTGATAATGAAGCGTATTTGATTTGACCAAGGACTCTTACAAGCCGCATCAAGTCATAACCGTTGATTGAAACGTGTTCACATTTATTTCGTAGCCACCAAAATTCAAAATGCGGCTGAATGTGTTATATTCTATCAATCTACTCAGTCATATCTTTGTTATGTTTTCGAAACACCACTCTGTTCTGTTTTACTCCGTTTCGTTCCTTTTGCTCATTCTCACTCCCGTATATCTACCCACAGTCTCACTCCATTTCGTTTATGGTGCTCATTCCCATTTTATGATACATCCCCACAGCCATTGTGCTCGTTCCTGAGCATTCAACCATTCTACTTCCATTTGAAACCCTCACGAAGGCAAATTTGTGAAAAACAGAGAAGTGAAATGGGTAAATTGCTAAGGGCAGAGCCGAAAGGACCAAAGTTTATAGAGGGATATCCGTAAGCAAAGGAGATATTGAAGAAAGCAAAATGGCTGCGTTTTATTCAGAAATTCAGAGGTTATCACAGAGAAGTTACGAAAGCATTTGCAAGGTCATTTGATGGCTCGGAAGCAGAAATTGGAGACCTCAAGTTTTCGGTCAATGAAGCATCAATAGCAATAGCCACGGAACTTCTTCAGGAGGGAGAGCGTTGGTTCAAAAATAAAAGCATCAGTGATGAGGCATGGAGAACAATCTTACGAAACCAAGGTATGGACATAACTGTTTTTAAGAGAGGAATTCCTGTGCATGCATTAAAGGAAGAATGGGCCACTTTACTGCTAATTGTTCAGAAATTCATTACATGTGAAGGCCGTTTTTGGGTTAATGTACATGTACCATACCAGGCTATTGATGAATTTTCTAGAAAATCAAACTCTCAATCTCCCATATTTTCTATTCAATAGCTTGAAGAAAATGGCTGTGACTGTTCAAAAACACTTAGGAGATGTAGAGCCCCATCTATATCACCACAGCCTTGTAAAGATTCTGATTGAAAAGGAGTTAAAGGAAAGAAAAGACACATGGGAACAATTTCTAGTTAGAAATTTCTTTGAGGAACCTCAGGAAATTCCTGAAGGTAGTTCAATAAGAAGGAGTAGAAGAAAAAGAATAAATGTTGAAACCAAAATTACTCCTACTCAGGAAATTCCCGCAGCTAGCACTGCAAGAAGAAGTAGGAGGAAAAGAACAATTGAGGAAATCCAAAACACTCCTACTACTACTATGGAAAGAACTGATAGGGAAGAGAGACTGGTAAAAAGAAAGAAGAAGGAAATCAAGGGTAAGAAGCCAATAACACCAAAAGGGAAAGAAACTATTGAGGTTGTACATAAAACTCCTTCTTCTGAAGAAGAAGATCATCAAGTGCTATCAGAAAGATTAGTCTATCTTCAAAAACAGTCATCTATATCCAAGAAGGCAGAGAAAGGAAAACAAAAACAAAAGGATAGTGTACCACAGCGTGTGAGGAGAAGCAGTAGACTTAAAGGGAAATTGAGAAAAACGCAAATTAAGGGTCCTCATTTCATTGATTTGGGTGAGGAGACATCTGAACAGTCCCTAACTGACCATAGTCCATCTCAGTCAGTTAGTGAACTTGGTTCATTCCATTCCCAATCAGACAATGAGCATACTCCATCTTATTCTCAGCAAAATATTGATGTAAGCCCTCCTCGGCCAGATTTTGAACATAACTCTCCTTCACAGCATTTTGGGGACAGCCCAATAAAAATGACACCTGAAATAGACCCCAAGCAGCAGGAGGCATATGACTATATAGAATCTTTGGAAAAGGCAGCCACAGGTCCAAGTACTTCTTCCATTCGTACCACATATCTCAGGATGATTTGTCCAATCAATAAAACAGAAATTTTTAAGTCAGAGCTTTTAAATAGGCACATCAAAAATGAAAATGAAACATTGAAAGAACAAGGCAAGCTGGACAAGATCATCCATGATAATACTATGTTACATTTGGGAATATGGCAAATGAAGAATAAGAAATTGAAAAGGAAATGCCAGAAATTGAGCAGAGCACTTGTAAATATCAAATTTAGGTGCTTAATGAAGAAACCCAGAATGATGGCAGTACCAAGAAAGAAGAGGAGAGGATTGGATGTGTTGGCTGAAGTATCAAGGCACATGAATTGAAGAAAGAGTATCAAAATTTTGGTTGCATGAGGACATGCAACACCTTCACAGTGGGGGTATGTTGAGTCCCAAATTTGCATCTTTTCCATACATTTTTCCATACCTTTTTCACTCACCTAAACCTCCCAAATTGTTAATATCATGTGCAAAAGAGCATCTAACATGGTTTTTAATTATATTTTTGTGTTTTCTATTTGATCTAGATTTTGTTCATTCAGCTGCGGAATCTTGCCACTTTCCGCAGCTGCTGCAACTTTCCGCAGCTATTTTGTGAAACTCTATGCTACAGGTGTCTACAAGGAAAACGAGCCACATGGGCAGGTCAAGAATGACGTGGACATGGTTCGTGTCCTATTGGTTCAAGCAAACTCATCCAAAGAAGCCGCGGTCAAAGGCGTCCACATGGAAGTCAACCATGGAGTTTCATGTCGGCCGGACTCTGTTTTGTGTCACATGAAGACCCATATGGCCGTTTCTAAGCCTGCGGAGGTTAAATCGACATCTGTACAGGGTTCTGGAGTCGAATTCAAGCATCCACCTTTCGTAGATTTACTTTCCAACACGGCCACGCTCCTATATCCGTGGACGTAGTGGTCTACGTGCTCTCCACTAGCATGAACTTTAGGAAACAATTATAGTTTTTTGTTATATATATTGCGTTTGCATACGCATATGAAGTTAGTCGATATTAGTGAATGTAGTCTCTGTTATCTTTTGATTAGTCTGCTCTGTAGTGATTACGCTGCACTTGTGCCGTAACATTACCATTCTGTAATGACTGCTTTTTAATATGAGAAGACTCTGTTTTTCAACTTAATTCATATTTGAGGACCGTTTCCAAGGCTGTGTAGAGGGCCCCTGCTCAGCTAAGGTTTTGTGTATTAGTGTATATTTCTCATTTCGTTTCTTTAGAAATCATTGTATCATAATCCATTCATATGTTCATACTTTGCAGTTGTTTCATTTCTGTTTATACACTTCCATAATTTCCATTTCATTTCTGTCTGTCATGCTTTATGATTGTTAATCACTGATCAGTGTTTATGTTTCAGGTTTTAGATAGGCAGCCCGGGCATTTTCATAGCTTTTTGACTAATGACATGGAACTAACATTGTTCTGCTGCTAATTTGCTTTTCATAGCTTTTGTTTAATTTCGTATTGCTTTGTTCATTTCGCCTTTGTTTATTTGTTTCCGTAGTTAAATTTTAGACATTTTAATCGCTCAGCATCTTCGCTGTTTCTAAAGCCACAAAATGACTGATGGTGAGGGACTGCATTATGAAATGTGTAGTTTAGTAATAGTTTCTTTTCTGCAAATTTAGATATATTAAATCATGTATGACATCTTCAGTTGCCTCCGAAAGCCACAGCTGGACTGATGGCGAGGGATTGAATCATGAGTGTATGTTTTAGTATTAGTTTACTTTCTGCAAATTAAATATCAGTTACACAAGTTGTTTATGATTACTTCCGAAAGTCATAGCTGGTCTAATGATGAAGGGTCAGAAAATGAATTGATGTAATCTGATTTAGATTTATTTTGTTGCAATTTTGAATTTCCTTAAGTATTAGATATACTAATCTGCTCATAGCATCTTCAGTTGCCTCAGAAAGCCACAGTTGGACTGATGGTGAGGGATTGCATTATGAAATGTGTAGTTTAGTATTAGTTTCTTTTCTGCAAATTTAGATATTATAAATCATGCATGACATCTTCAGTTGCCTCCGAAAGCCACAGCTGGACTGATGGTGAGGGATTGAATCATGAGTGTATGGTTTAGTATTAGTTTACTTTCTGCAAATTAAATATCAGTTACTCAAGTTGTTTATGATTACTTCCGAAAATCATAGCTGGACTAATGATGAAGGGTCAGACGATAAATTGATGTAATATGATTTAGATTTATTTTGTTGCAATTTTTGAATTTCCTTAAGCATAGTTTCTTTTATGTTTAGTTGGCAGCAAGAATAGTTTGGTTTTCATGCTCACTAGTTTACTGTTTTGATTTATTAGATTAGCAGCACCTTTTCATTTCAGCAGTACATTTTCATTTTCTTTCAAGTCTTGTCATTATAAATTTCAATTTGCTTTTTAAAGTTTCAAGTTGGTAAATCATTATAGGGGATATCACTTCCTTGAACAAACATAACCAAACTTGTTTTCATCTTAGAATTTCCATTTCACCTTAGAAAAACCAAAAACGACAAAAAGTTAATAAATAGGTTATCTTGCACATATAGTGTGCCGCACTTCATCAGCTTACGATTCCCAGATTGACAAATTAAATGCAGCAATTTAGGACACACTAAATTGACCAAACACTAGTCAGATTTTGACACATCCTAAGGGAAACAGTCAAATAGTTGAGCAAACAAGAAATGGACTCAGGGCTAACCTTTGATTTCCTCAATTCATTCCTTACACAACATATATGAAAGTAACATTTAAAAATGACATTCAGCGGTGACGAAAAGATGAGGGAACGCCAACATCTCTATACTTAGACTGAATTAAATCATTCTCAAATAACACAGCGGAAAGAAAAAATTTAAATAAAGATTTCTCAGCCAGAGACGGTTACTGATATACAGTAGGTCCTCACCCTGTTTAAACTGTTCTTTACAGTGGAAAATGAAACAAATTGAAAACAGAAACAAAATACAAGTTACAGTGAGGATAACATCACCATCAGCATAGACCAGGATCCCATAAATCAGCTTGTATTGATTGCTTCAAACCGGTTACAATCTTCAGATCCAATGTTTTAATCCATCTCTCTTCACAACCTAACTTATCTGTTACAAGCAAAGCTCCAAGAGCCAATGAAACCACTATTTACAGTCAACAGTTTTCCACTCAGAAACAGCTACAACACTTCAGCAATTACATTGACAACCAACTAATCTAACCCCTCTCTGATCTTCTTCTGGAGTATTTATAGAAGGATGAGGAGGTGAGATCTGATGAAAAGATCTCAAAATACAATTAATGCAGAATAAATGTCTTCCTGGCCCTGGGAGGCTCGATGAAAAAATTATACAGGTGTTCCACTGCATTAATGTGTTTACACTTATGAAGTAAGCTCGAAGGGAGCTTTTGTTTACCTTTGAGGCTCTGCGTACTATTAGGGTTACTCTGCAAACATTCTGTCATTAAATCTGGTGCAGAAATAAATTCTTTGGCTGTTTTGAGGCACAATATCTGATCCTGTTCAATAAATTCGGCCTCTGACTGAGCGTTTTGAGGCAATAGGTGGCACTGCGGTGGTTGAGGAATCAATTTTCCCCAAAGTCTGGCGGTGGAGGCGATGTGTCTGATGAACACTTTTAGGTTTTCTTTTAATCTGTGTTCTGAGTCGGGGATTAGGCTTTTGATAACCGTCTTAGCCGTAATCCCCACCAATCCGTCCACTAATCTGCTGCTCTGGTTCACTGGGGTCTTCAATATCTGATACTCTTTCTCTACGTTGATTTTGATGGTATTCTTCAAGCTCTACAGGGATGCGCGGCACCAAGGCTCATGAAACCTTGTTGATAACACTGTTCTTCACCCTGCGGTCGATCTCATGGATAATTCGAAAGAACGGGAGTCGTCACCCTCGTCTTTCAGATTTTCTTAAAACACGACGAAAGAACCTTAAAACCTGCAAAATACAATCAAAATGAGAAAATCCTGCGTTATATGGGCGATCTGCATTGGAGGGCGTGCGGGAAAATGGAGCAATCGGAGCCGTTGATCGTATTGCGATCAACGGTCGGGAGCATTCTGAAAAGTCAGCGGAGAAAAAGGGAACTTGTACAATGGAATTGGGAGAACGAATGTAAGCTGTCGATCTACAGAGATCGACGGCGGAGATCGAATCTTGGCCGCGCGGTGGATAGATTAACGGGCACGCATGTCCATTAACGGTCGAGCAGGTTGGATGGAGGACAGCCGTTAGATGCGGGAGTTTCAATCGGACGGAGGCTTTCAATTCCGCTGAGTGGCTTTGGTACGAAGTTTAGCGCATGGGCGGTGTGATTGCACGGCGATTTTTGGAACGAGGCAGAAGACACGTGTCGGCCAGCGTGTGGAATCGCTGGCCGACAGGGGAAAACCAGTTTTGCCCAGAGAGCGGTGCGGGATGAAACCACGGTTTTTGGAAAATGGCGCGGGGGAGGGGGGTCCACCAGGCGAGGCTCGCTCCGCTCCGTCGGATCTGGGGAGCAGATCGACGGCTGGGAGGTCTTGGGGCAATAAAACATGTGTTCTAACATTTCACGCCAAAACCTTATAAAATATGGGTTTTTTGAATGTTTCAAAGGAAAAGGGCGGAGTGGGACCACGTTTTGGTTTAGTGCCTCAGGGCTTGAGCGGTCGGTCGTGGCGCTCAGGCATGTGGAGGGAGAAACGGCAAGGGGCTTGGCCTGACAGGCTTAAGCCTAACGCATAGAAACATGTGTTTTCTATGGTTTTCCAAATAATTGCAAAGGGAAATATACTTCCGATAAGGTTAGAAAATGGGTTTTTGACCTTAGGAAAAGGGATTAATGAAGGAATAAGGAATAAAATATGGCTTGGTGGGTTTGTTATGAATAAAGGGAAATGGAAGAATGGAGGTAAAAGAAAAAGGGATGCAGCAGTACTTGACTAGGATTTTCATGGAATATCGGAGGCTGAGAGAAGGAAAAGTATGAAGATCTAATCAGCAGTTCATGGCTTCACCCAAAGACTTCAAGCACCAACAACTTTAGGACTGAATTTTTTTCTTGAAGGCTGCAAAGAATATTTAGCCACCAGCTGATATAATTAAAAAATATAGGTGGCTAACAGGACCTGTGAGGAAAAATTCACCACGTGGTGAACAACACTATATCTTATTCATTGATGATTTCTCTAGAATGTGTTGGATTGGGTTGATTAAACACAAAGATGAAGCATTTGAGAAATTTCAGATCTTCAAAGCACTGGTTGAAAATGAATTAGATCTAAAATTCAAGTGTCTTAGATCTGATCGAGGAGGAGAATATACATCAAATGAATTCCTTGAATTTTGTGAACAACATGGCATAAAAAGACAGTTTTCTGTAGCTGGCACTCCACAACAAAATGGCGTAGCAGAAAGAATGAATAGAACAGTTCAACAAATGGCTAGAGCTATGCTTGATGATTCCAGAACACTTGACACATTTTGGGGAGAAGCAACACATAAAGCGGTAAATATTCTTAACAAGGCACATGTTCATGTAAATAGTGATAAAACTCCATATGAACTCTGGTATGGTAATCCTCCCACTATAAAGCATTTTAGAGTTTTTGGAAGAAAATTCTTTATAAAAAATAATGATGAAAAACTTGGAAATTTTGAACCCAGAGCAGATGAAGGAATACTTCTCGGTTACTCCTCTAGGAGTAGAGAATATAAATGTTACATCAGATGAAGACGATGATGAAATATATCCTTCTACATCAAATAGAAATGATATAGACAGTGAACCCAATGAAGAACCCGAAGATGATTTATCTAAAAAAGCTCCATCCAGATATGTTCAAAAGAATCATCCAGAATCTCAAATTTTGGGAGAAAGGGGATTAGTTGTACAAACAAGAAGGACTCTTGTGGGATCTTCTAGCTATCTGGCATTTCTATCCACTATTGAACGATAAAATGTTAATCAAGCTAGCAGAGATGAATTTTGGATTCAAGCCATGAATGAAGAGCTTGATCAAATTGAAAAGAATCACACTTGGGAATTAGTACCAAAACCTCATGACAAAAATGTCATTGGAACTAAATCGATATTCAAAAACAAGTTAAATGAGAATGGGGATGTTATAAGAAATAAAGCTAGACTTGTTTGCAAGGGGTATGCTCAACAAGAAGGTATATACTTTGAAGAAACGTTTTCTCCTGTAGCTAGACTTGAAGCCATAAGAATATTTCTTGCTTTTTCAAGCTTCCAACAAATCAAAGTTTATCAAATGGATGTTAAATCTTCTTTTCTCAATCGTGATCTAGAAGAAGAAGTTTATATAGAAAAACCAGAAGGATTCACTTTGGGAAATGATGAAAAACTTGTTTGTAGACTTAAAAAGGCTCTATATGGTCTCAAACAAGCTCCAAGGGCATGGTATTATCGTCTTGACAAATATCTTCATCAACAAGGATTTTCAAAGGGGTCTGCTGATAGCAATTTATACACAAAAACTGAAAATGATAAACTATTGATTGTGGTTGTATATGTTGATGATATGATTTTTGGAAGTAATGAAGAATCTATGAGTTAGAAATTTGCGTCTGTTATGCAACGAGAATTTGAAATGTCTTTACTTGGGGAGCTAACATTCTTTCTTGGCTTGCAAGTGAAACAAGCAACATATGGCATATTCTTATTACAAGCAAAATATCTTAAGCAAATTCTGAAGAAGTATGGCATGGAATAATGCAAACCTCTAAGTACACCAATGATAACCGGATGTAATCTCAATTCTCATGATGATTCTCCTGCGGTGAATCAACCAGAATACAGATCTATGATAGGAAGTCTACTTTATCTCATTGGGACTAGACCATACATTATGCATGCAGTTGGGATTGTTGGACGATTCCAAGCTAATCCAAAAGAGTCTCACCTTCAGGCTGTCAAAAGAATATTCAAATATCTACAAGGAACTCAAGACTTTGGACTATGGTATCCAAAGAATGCTGATCTCACTCTTCATGCTTACACTGATGTAGATTGGGATGGAAATGTTGATGATCAGAAAATCACTAGTGGTGGTGCATTATATATGGGGCCCCGGTTAGTATCTTGGTTCAGCAAGAAGCAAAGCTCTATTTCCTTATCTACAGCAGAAGCAGAATATGTGGCTGCCGCATCATGTTGCACTCAACTTCTTTGGATGATGCAAACCTTACAAGACATTCATATCAAATGTTCACCTCCTATCTCCATTATGTGTGATAATACAAGTGCCATCAGTATCTCAAATAATGATGTTATGCATTCCAAGAACAAGCACATTCCCATCAAGTATCACTTCTTACGTGAACAAGTGCTTGAACAAAAAGTGAAGTTGGAGTATGTTCCCTCCAAAGAACAAGTTGTTTATATATTTACCAAACCCTTACCAAGGGAAGCGTTCAAATATCTCAGACAGAAGCTGGGAGTAGTCTCTGCCATGAAAAATATTAGATCTACTTGAATTCAAAAGATTAAATTGGATACGCAGATTTCCTGAAGGACAGTCGCATATATACGTGAGTTTATACACAGAAAACCGCGTATGGGTGTTTGCTGACAAAATTTTTCTGGGTCAGCATTCTTCAGCACAACTGCAGTGTTGTTGGGTCTCTCTGGTGATGTTCCAACTCTCATATTTCTATTTCATTCTATATTTAATGAAGATGCCTTGATGATTTGTTGTTGAAGTGTTCAGGATGCACAAGCTAAGGGGGATCTTTGGTCATATGGAACGGATGCATTGTTTTCATTCTATTTATTTGTTGTGTTCTGATCTCATGCTTGAGATTCTTTGGTCTTGATTGTATAAGTTATTTCTATAATTTGATGAAAAGTTCATGTTAAGACCTATGATGTAAAATTGTAATATTCAATCATGTAAGGACTTGTTCAAAATGTGTAAACCCACTTGGTTGGGTATTTGAGTCATATATGTAAATCCACTTGGTTGGATCATTGATGTAAGTATGAGTCCTTGGTGATAGGAAAGGTCATAGAGTCATATACTTCATTGAAAAAATATGTTTGAAGATTCAGCGTGAACTCAGGGGTAGCATGGTAACTTCAGTGCACATCAGATCTATAGAGCTCTTCTTTCTACAAGAGAAGAAAAACCTTGTTTTGGTTTTGATCCGCCCTTTGCCCTTGATGTCAAAGGGGGAGAGTATCATGGTGTTTTAATAATGGTTATAATCAATGTATCTATCTGTTGTGGTGATCAAGCACCATCATGGTTGCCATCAAGTCTAAAGGGGGAGATTGTTGGCAATATGATGCAATGTGTTTTCCTTGATGGCAACCTACTTGATGAAGTTGTCCTTGATGGAAACTGACTTGATGAGTTGTATTTGGATAGCAACCTATGTGTTAAATATGTAATAATGATGTATCTACAGTTCAGTTCAGATGTGATAGAGAAAATAATTCTAGTAAGTGTCGGAGAAATGATAAATATAATATGTCACAATGTATACGTGATTTTGTAAAGGCCAAGTCGCGTATGCACGCGGATAAGTACGTCCCAAGTCGCGTATGCTCTTTTGTGCTCCAAATTTATAATACCAAGGGGCATTACCATGGTTTTGGCACATAGTATTGAGCGCTGTATGGTTTATTTGATTCCGTCCAAGAATACCATCGGAAGTTGTGTGGTTTTGGCTCATGGTATTGGTAAAAGCTAAAACTATTTAAGGAGAAGAAGATCATAGTGCAATGTGTGCATGTGTAAGGGTTGTGGATGAATAAATTTCTCTAAGGAATATCTGCATGGATGAACTATGTTCTTAATTGATAGATTTGAATCTATGATGCACCCATGGATATAATGATGAATCTCTGGTTTGATCGACTGACGAAATCATGAAGAACTAGTGCAAGTCTGCTGAAGAAAATGAATAAATCTGGGTAAGTTTTATAGATCTGGTCTGTTCTAAAAAATTTATTTCTTACATATCTATACACTATTTGGTTTCAGAAAAATCGTGTATATGCACGGGTTCTCTTCATGAAAAGTGTGTATGGAAGTTAGGGTTTCTGAAGAATAAAATACATAGAAGTATACGTGAGTTGGTGTGCAAGAAAGAACATATGTACACGGCTTCAGTGAAGAAAAGTAGCGTATGCTATTTGAATTAATGAATGTTCAGGGTTGAGTTTGTATCTGCATATCTATTCTGAAGTCTGGGTTATTTCTGATATTCTGGTTATAGTGGTCTCACTGTTCTGTTTGAAGTATTGGGCAAAGTATGTTTGTTGATGTTAAGTGAAGGGTTGTGTTGAAGTTGTTTGATCTGGTATGAAAATTGATGAAACATGGTCTGCAGTGGGTTTGAGGGTTGAAGTAGAAGCTTTCAGCTAGTAGAAGCTGGTGTTGAAATCAGGGGGTTGAAGCTCCCTTCCAGGAGAGGCTGGTAAAAAAGATCAGGGGGTTGGAGCTCCCTTCCAGTTGCAGCTGGAAAATGAGAGAAGGTTGCAGCCTTATGCAGGTAGAAGTATGCGTACTGGTATAAGTTTGCATCAATAAAACGTTGTAAAATTTTTTCTATATAATAAAGATTGAAGACAGAGACGACAACAACGGTGGTTTTCTCCCGAATTGGGTTTCCACCTTAAATATTGGTGTTCATGTGTGTGATGCTTTATACTGTTGATTACTGCTCATAACTTCTGATTATCTAGCCTTAATAATAACTGATAAATCTGTTTAAAAGACTGTTCTTGAGAAATTCTCTAAATCTAAAAGTTAAATCAGTATACGCTAGTTGCCTTCTATATTTCCACGTATATATGCTAGTTCTGTTCATAAAAACTGCGTATGGAAATCTGCTCAAAGAAAAGGTTGAATTTATTGTAAATACTGATTCACCCCCCCCCCCCCCCCCCCTCTTAGTATTTTTCCCAACACCCTGTGTAATGAATGAGAAGGTAAATCATTGAGATAAGGTTGCACAATGTGTTTAATTTCATGAAAAGCATAGGACATTGCGCTTTGAAAAGTTTCCCCAGCATTCTTTAATCCGAAAGGTAATTTACCGTAAGCAAATGTTCCCCAAGGAAAAATGAACATTGTTTTTGGTTGATCGGCAGGAAGTATGTTTATTTGATTGTATTTGGAAAATCCATCCATGAATGAATCCATTTCATTTCCAGCACAATCATCAATAATTTGGTCGATATAAGGAGTTGGATAATTGTCTTTAAGACAAGCTTTGTTAATGTCCCTATAGTCAACACATACTTGTATTGTTCCTTGTTTTTTCGTAACAGGAACAATATTAGATATCCAATCCGTTAATGGGATTGGATAAATAAAACCTTCTCTTAGTAATTTCTCAACTTTGGCTTTAATGGCAGCAGCCTTTCGTGGATGTATCAGACGTAAACGTTGTCTGACGGGTTTAGCATTTGGGTAAGTATTTATTTGATGAATGACAATGTTGGGATCGATTCCTGGCATTTCTTGATAAGACGAGGCAAATATGTCACAGAATTCTCTAAATAGGGCTTTATATGTAGAAATTTCGTCAAGTGTACATGAAGCACCTATATGAATGTTTTCAATAATTCCGGGTTTTACTGAGATGTCTATAGGAATGGTAGAAGAAATATTCCCCAAATTTACTTCAGAATCCAAATTTGTGATCGATATTGGACTCTAAGGTTCCTTGACATAATTAGCTGTAAAAATAGAGGAAAAAATATTTTCAAACTTATCAAGCTCAGATAAAAATGATGACCTATGATGGAGATCATCCCATGATAACTCTGGAGCTAAAACTACCTCTCTTCAGCTATAAATCGAGACCAATTTTTATTCTCAAATGTACTTTTGGATACTTAGTAGTTGATACTTACTTCTTAGCTTATAGAAGATAATTGTTGAAATAATTATAATCTCCACAATCAGAATCATTGGCATGAGAGAGATTACATAATCATGGCCATATTCTTATGTTGATCTAGAGAGTTGGATTCTAGTCAAACTGAGGAAAACATCTGTTCTGGACCCCGGAAGAACCTGTACAAACATCAAGGTGTTAAGGTTGTAAGGTTTATTCTTTTAATCAAAGTTAAGACAGATGTAGACCATGTTCTCTAGACTATTTTGCTTAAGAATTTCTCATCAACTATAGATAGATACTCCTACCTGAAGTCCAATTCTTATTTGGTCTTCAATACAGTCGCTCTAGAAGTTATCGATCTAGTATATAAGATCTACAATCAAAGATAGGAAAACAAGATCAAAAGCATCTATGAAATATGATAATTCGAAAGAAATAATCTATCTTAGTGATCAAGGAGTCTAAGAATTAAATCATTCAAAAGATAGATTAAAAACTCAATGAGAAAATAGAATCGATTTGTATTAACTTTGAATAAAAGAAGAAACCTTACAACCTTAACAACTTGATGTTGGTACAGGTTCTTCCGGTGTCCTGAACAACCATTTTCCTTAGTTTGACAAGACTCTAACTCTCTAGATCAGCATAAGACTATGGCCATGAGTATGTAATCTCTCTCATGCTAACGATACTGATTGTGGAGAGTATAATTCTTTCAGAAATTCTCTTCTATAAGCTAAGAAGTAACTATCAACTACTAAGTATCCAAAAATACCCTTGAGACTGGAACTTGGTCTCAATTTATAGTTGAAGAGAGGTAGTTTCAGCTCCAAAAAGGAAGGGATAAAGCCCTCTCATTATGGTATTTTAGCTCCAAAAACCAATGGATAACTCCATTTATGAAGGGATGAAGATTCATAAATGGAAGGGATGAAGCTTGACCAAATAACGCTTCTAGAAGGCCCCAGCTGGGAGAATATTCGACTAGTTGGGCTTCTAGAACTTACTCTTCCCTTTATTTTACCTTTTACGGGGGTCCACAGTTTTTATGAGCTTTACGTGTGGGATGTGCCACATTTTTTATAGAAATTAGTTGCAGTACCATAGGGAATGACTAGGAAAAGTGCGAGAGTAGGCTTTTTATGATTTTTAAGAGCTTCTTCCAGTTCCAAAACTTGATTTGGGAAACTTTTATGTTTTAAGACTTCTGAGGGAGCAATAAATAGGTAATGATGAACCCAGATAGACAAATCATTGTCATGGTGAAAATTTTTAGTGTAACAGATGCTAATCAGAAAAAGGGTGTCGTATATAATGCATTCCTTAGAACCAGAGGGAATAGAGGAAGAAGTTAAAGAGCAAATAAAATTGGTAAAAACCAATGATTTCTTTTATTTGGTGGTAGTGAACTGAAAATCGAACTTTTGGAGGATAACTATCCATTTTGAGTATTTTCCCCCCAACAATTGTCGATTCAATATATAGTTTATGGGGTTGCAATAAAAAATGATGGTTACTGTGCGAAATAAAATATAATGGTGAAAACATTGGACGACTTGAACAACTGCCAATGCCAATTTCTCGATAGGAGCATAACACATTTCTGTATCGAGAATATTGTAGCTCAAATAATAAATGATGTGCTCATCACAATTATCGTTGTCTTATACTAGAACCATGGCAATATTGCTAAATGCAGTAGCCAAATAGAGTGAATAGTCGTGATGATAATTGGGTGGACACAAAAGAGGAGCATTGACAAGCAATGTTTTCAGTGCATCAAAATATTTTTGGGAAACCTCATCGCAGAGGAATGGGATGCCTTGCTTGAGCAATCACGTGAATTCTTTGGCTACTTCAGCATAATTCGGTATAAAATGGCACAAGAAATTAGCTTTCCCTTGCAAAATCTGCAACTGATGTAAAGAGGAAGGGGAGGGGAGATTGACAATAGCTTTGAACTTAAGAGGGTCGAGACAAATTTCGTCTTTAGAAATGATAAACCCAAGGAGTCTACCAAAATCGACAAAGAAGACACACTTATGCGAATTGAGTCAAATGTTGTAGCATCTACAACGAATAAAATTTTGACGGAGGTGATCTGGGTGGTCTTTACACTTTGTGGAATGATTTGAAAGGTCATCCAGGTAAGTTTTAACAATGTGCTTAATATCATGTAAATCATAGGACATTTCTCATTGGAATGTAGCACTAGCATTCTTAATGCCAAAAGGGAGCTTCTTGTATGTGAAGGTGCCCCATGGATAGATGAAGGTAGTCTTGTGTTGATCATCTCGTAGAATATTGATCTAGTTATAATGAGAGAACCCATCCATAAGGGAAAATATCTCACTCCTAGCACCTTCGTCAATGATCTGGTCGATGAAAGGAGTAGGATAGTTGTCCTTAGGACAAGTGCGATTGATGTCACGGTAATCCACACAAACCCAAATAGTACCTTGCTTTTTATCCACGGGAACGATGTTAGAGACCCAATTTGTTAATGAGATCGAATAAATGAAGCGAGCTTTGAGAAGTTTTTTAGCTTCTCCCTTTATGGCGGGTACCTTTCTACGGTGCATAGGACGAAGACGTTGGCGAACAGGCTTCATGTTAGGATAATTATGGATCTCGTGCACAACTATACTTGGATCGATGGTAGGAATTTATTCGTAGGACCGAGCGAAAATGTCTTGAAGCTCTTGGAAGAGACTAGTATAGACCTCGATCTCATCAGGAGAATAGGTCACCCCAATATGGATGTTCAATAGGGATTTTTTGCATAATGTTCCCCATGTTACCTTCTGTAAAAAATTCATGTGTCAACATGGGTGTTTGAAGCGAATGGGAAGGAGCTTGGGAAGCATGTTTCTCAAGACAAGTAGACATGGCCCTAAGGTTAGGCATAAATTAGGAACGATGATTAATATCCTCCCAAGGAGGATCCTCAAGAGACATGGTTTCCATGATGCCTTCATCAATGGGAAACGTCTCATTCAAGGGATTAGGAGAATCCGAAGCGCCGAGCCAAGGGGATTGAGAATATGTGTAAAGAGACACACTCAGAGGAGTATAATTGGAGGGAGGAGGAGCCGAAGCCGAGATAAATTCACAATAATCAACTTATATTGGGATTAACGACATCACATCACCAAATGAATCAACCTACTCAGGCAAAGGGATGATCTGTGGATTAGAAGACGTGGAGATCATGTTGACCTGAGAAGTGATGGGTGGAGGAAGAGAAAAAAGACCCATAAGGACAGGATATTTGAAAAGTCTTGGCCCTATTCTCTCATAAGGCATAGGAATATGATCTACATATGGAACGTTTCTCTCGAAAGAGGTGGAAGTGAAAAAAGATAACTGATCGACGGTGATGATATTTCCTTCATGTGGAAATTGAATAGCATGAAAGAGAGTGGATGGGACGCATAGCCTAGCGTGAGTCAAACTGCAACAGAGGAGAAGATTATAATTGAGCTTGGCATCAATGACTTCAACCTCAACATTAACCATTTTTCCTTCCAACGTTATAGGTACGCTGGCGAGAACACCAAGAGGATGAGTTTCCATTCTGTCGAAAGCTTCTAAAGCATTTGGAGACTGATTGAGGACTAGATAACCAATGGCCTTCCAGCATGCAATGGACATGATGCAAGTAGAGGTGCCTTCTTCCATGACCACTCGATGGATATTCTTTCCATTAATCCCAACTTGGATAATCAGTGCAAACTGGTGAGGGAGATGCGAAACAAAATTTTCCAAATCAAATGTGATAAGGCTTGAATCAGTGGGGTCCACCCCTCCAATAGCGGATAGCAAAGCCTTCCATTGGGACAGACAACTCTGAAATACTTCCAACATAGACATAGTGGATGGCGCCTAAGCCAAATTCTCAACAAAACTGCAATGCTGATCAGCATGGGCATTTGGGTTATAGGAATACTTACAGAGTACAGCTTTAGAAGGTGGTCGTACAACGGGCTCAAGACTGGGCCTTTGAATTTAAAGAGGGCCAGAAGTAGGCGGGAGAGGAGGACCATATGCAATCTCTTTCCCTGCTACCAGATCTGGTTTGGTATAATTATTGTATCTGTTAGAAATATATATGGGTGCAGCACCATTCATAATGAAAACCTAAGAGCCAAAAGGGGTGGAGAACAGAGGTTGCTCCACCATCTGAGTTTGTTGTGATGGGAATGGCTCTTTAAGAATGTCCGGATTTCCTTGAGTGAATTTTATTAATCGACTCACCACGGCCTGTCATGGACATTCCTTGGTGTAGTGCTCATCATCACATATCAGGCAAGGATACTTCAATTTTTGTTTTGAACCATCATCAACATTAGGTTTAAGAGAATCCTGTTTCGGGGTATCGGCTTTGGCCTTTCCTTTACCATTCTTCTTACCTCTGGAAGATTTATCCACCAAGGTGGACTGGACAACATTAACTTCCATGGTCTTACTAGGATTAGGAGGTGGCTGAGAAGCACTATCAATGGAAGAAGTATATTTTTTCTTCGCATGATTGGGAGAGGACTTATGAGAAGTTTGAGACACATAACCAATGATACCCTCGATGGATGGTGTTGCCGGTGCTTTGGAATTTCGATGTCGCGGAGCATCGAGCAAGAGTTCATATAGCGTTCCCAATTGATAGTACACGATATTTAGGTACTGGGCACGAGCGATGTCTTATTCCTTAGTAACACATTCCCCCATAGCGATTTCCTTAGCAATCAGACCGACAAAAGAGGTAGTGAACCAATTAGTCAGAAATTGATCAAGGATCTCAAACTTTATCAATTAACGTCGTTGTCGCCATTCATGAATATGATCAGAGATATGAGTAGCCCAATTATACTTCATGGATGTTAGGAGGTGCATCCCATTTTCATAACGAACTGGTAACTGAAGGTGTGTGAGAAACACCATGGCTAGATAGTTGAAATATTGAAAGATGTCATGGGAGAGTTCAATGTACCACTTTACAGCAGCACAAATGAGATTCCTTTGAAAAATACGTAAATGGATTGAATCATCAACCCAAGAGTTAGAGGAGAACCATAGATGACATGTCATAACATGTGCCTATGGGTCTTCTCTGGACTTACCTTCAAATTTGGGACAATCGCTAGGGATTTTGGTAGGAACTGGGGGTGAATATGGGGTATGAAGGATGGGATCATTTGTTAAATTTGACACATTAGACAATTCCAACATAGCAATGAATGGAAATTTCAGATTTAAAGCCACTACAGGCCTTTGATAGAGACAAGTATTGGGATTCCAACTAGGTTGGGAGAAATTGTGACCCGAGATGTTTTACCTCAGAGGATTTTTTCCATAGGGATTATAATTTTGATAAGTCTACCCATACACCGATTGAGGACTAGGGTACTAATTCTGAGTGAACCACTGAGGTCCTGTTTGAGCAACATATGGATTTTTTTGCGGGATGTAAGTAGTGCCTTAGGGCAGACCTTGTACCGTTGAAGGTTGTTCTTGAAGAATGAAAGGTGGGCCTTGAGGCTATACAGGCTACCCCTGGGGTGCAGGTTGACCTGGATACTGAGGTTGAATATGTTGTCCCTAGGGTGTACTTTGACCTAGATATTGAGGTTGAATAGGTTGTCCTTAGGGTGCAGGTTGACCTAAAGGAATTCTACCAAGTTTCCCTTGAAGACTAGGTTGACCTGAAGGTTGAGATAAGCTAGGTTGCCCCTGAAGACCAGGCTGGCCCAACTGACCAGTATAGGGTTGGCCTTTTTGTACAAGAGTTAGGTCTTGTTGAACATAAGGTTGGTCGGTTGTACAAAAGGTTTTCCCTGAGATGGATAGGGTTGCCTCTAAGGAGCATAAGGTGCTCCTTGCTGAACATAAGGTTGACCAACAAGACCGTAGGGTTGTCCATGTTGAACCGAAGGTTGTCCCTGGAGGGGTTGTCCTTGTGGACCATAGGGTTTTCCCTCTAGGTATGTAAAATAGTTGGGGTTAGCTGAAATTTGTGGTGTTTGAATATACAATGTACCCTATGGGTGAGGCCCATAGTAAAAGATGTGATTTCCGTGTTCATCGTAGTACTGCGGAGGATTGATGGGAGCTTGAACCTGCTGAGAACCTTGGGGGAAGTAATTTTTTGGTTGAATTTCCATCAAATACTGGTCGTACATCAAGCCTATAGGAATAGGATTATAGGATATAGGTGTACTACCAGTAGGTTGATGGACTTCCGATACGTGAGGCTGTGATCCACTCACAATGGGTCCAACAGGAATCGCGGAAGCAATACGAAGCATTCCACTAATAGTAGAAGATGGTGGAAATGACATAATCACACTAGTGTATGGTGTGGAGGAAGCAACACAAACATTGGGCTGGGTTGGGATAGATGTAACCATCGTCGAAACAACGGGAGTAAGGAGGATGGCCCCAACAAAAATGACCCTGCAGAATAGACCGTTGTACTTGACCATAGTGGATTTTGATACAAAGATGTAGCACTAGAGATTAAATTACCCAAAGAATGATAACCAGCTGGGAGAGTTGAAGGCTTTAAAGAAGGCTGACCTGAGACATAAGGAAAATTCTCTGGAGGGAACTGATATTCTCCCGTAGAAAAAGAAGTCTCTTCACTACTAATAGGACTCGTGGTATCCATATCGAACGAAAACATGGTGTCAAAAAAAAGGTGATGAGTAGTGGCTAGTAAAGAATGTGTTAATGGAAATGCAGACGGTTGTGAGGGATCTTCCATAAAAAAGGCCCAAGCGTCCGGAGGTTTCCAATTGATAAAAAATGGTTCCTCAAGAGGGGATCAAGTAGAAAGAGGTTGAACACTCAAAATAGTTGCATGCCAGTAGCCTAGAGTCCTATCATACTGAGATTTCTCCAAAGAAACTTTGGGGGAAGGTTTTTCACTATGAGGTAATGAAGAGGATGACGAAACTGGTGGTTCCATCACTATGAATTTGTCTCAAATAGAAGGAGAGAAAATAGATGAACAATTTAAGGCTTTAAGACAGATCACTAAGGAATTACTTATGAACAAGGAAATAAAATAACTTTAATGGGCATGTGATCGTGGGTAATTAAATTTATGACACTGAAACAAAACTTTGCCTTTTCATATTTTAAGAGTCGAGAAAAGGACAAAAGGTGACTCTATTCACTTTCAGTTTGGACGAGCTTGAAAGGAAAAGTGCTCGATGATCTTTTCAAATTTAAGAGAGCCACAGAAAGATCAAAATGAATACCAATCTCTCATGAACTGCAAGAGGGTGTACCAATCTCTCATGAGCTGCAATATACACCTTGGTGATCAAATGAAAGAGAAATGACATAGGACTTAATGTACGTGCAGGAAGTCTTCCCAAATGCTATGTTCAGTGTATCACGGTTACAGGGCAGTAGACTTGGCTTCCTATGGATAAAGGATTGCAAGATATGAGGGTATCCCTTTGTATACGCAATGGTATGGGGAGCACAATTCCGTGCTAGTGTTGTCTAATGCCAGATGGCGAGTGACAATTATTAGGTTTAACGCTGCCAGAACATGTCACTAGCCTAGACCTCTAAATATGAGTGTTAAGTTTCAATAATTCCTTAGGTTGATTGAGTTCATTTTAAAGTTTATCTTGAAATTATTTTTTTAGTTTCAAGGCCTTACTGAATGTAATATCAAATCTCTAATGCACAACTACATGAGAAATAATATCATTTCGATTTTATGAACAACTAGCTAAGAGAGGGGAAGAATTTCACGACAAAGCAGCACTCAATCGAATGCAACAATGAATTTTCCTAATGCTACTAACACAGTTAAAGCAGGAAACGAAAGGATTTTCTCTTGTTGTTCACTTTGTAATGAGAAAGTTACTAATTCAAAAGAATACTTTTCATTTTCAAATAGAGAGAAAGAATGAAAATTTTGTTCTTTCATATGAATGAGAAGCATGTTGGAAATATTTTCATTGATGGAAATGGAGGTAGCAAAGAAAGTCAGAGGTCGAGCAGCAGTAGCAGCTAAGGCAGAGGCAGAGGCAGCAAATATAGAGGCAGAGCCGTTATTAGAGGCAGAGGCAGAGGCAGAACCGTTATCACAGCAGCAGAGGCAGAGGTCAAGCGACAGAAGCAGTGAAGGCAGAGGCAGAGGCAGTGCCATTATTCTGAGAATCACTACCCAACTGGTAGAAACTCTAAAAATAAATTCTGGGAACCGTAACCCAGGCGGAAGGATTCATGTTGGCATGTGTTTTCCTTGATGGCAACCTACTTGATGAAATAAGACTGTTAGCGATATGATGCAATGTGTTGTCCTTGATGGCAACCTATTTGATGAAGATTGTTCTTGATGGAGGTGGAATTCAGAGAGTGCCAGAATAATGTTGAACAAAGTGTGTCACAATGCATACACGGGTTTTATGAGGAGAAGTAGCGTATGTACGCGGAAAAGTACGTTCCAAGTCGCGTATGCCCTATTGCGCTCTAAATTTATATAACCAGGGGAATTTACCATGGTATTGACCCATTGTATTGAGCACTGGATTATCTATTTGATCCCGTCCAAGAATACCATCGAAAGTGGTGTGGTTTTCGCTCACGGTATTGATAAAGGCTAAACCTATATAAGGAGTAAAGAATAATAGTGCAAGGAGTTCATGAGTCTAGGTATTGAAGGAATAATTCACCTTGAAGTATATCTGCATGAATGAACTTTGTTCTTGATTGATAAATCTGAATCTATGATGCACCCATGGATGTTTCAAAATCCTTAGATCTGATGATGATGAATCTCTAAGATGATCTGCAGAAGAAGAACTGGTGAAAATCTGGCGCAAAGTCTGCTAAAGGTAATGAAGAAATCTGGGTAAGTTTATAGATCTGGTTTGCTCTGCAAAGCTTTCATTTACAGATCTATACGCGAGTTTGTTGTGGAAAAAGCGCGTGTATACGCGGATCTGGTATAATAAAAGCGCGTGTGGGAAGTTAGGGTTTATTGAAAAAATGCACAGATGTATACGCGGGTTCGTTTAATGAAAAGCGCATGTATACGCGGGTTTGATTAAGTAAAAGCGCGTATGTAATTTGAACTTATGATTGCTCAAGGTTGAATGTGTTTCTGCATATCTATTTTGAAGTCTGGGTTATCTCTGATATTCTGGTTACAGTGGTTTCACTGTTCTGTTTGAAGCACTGGGCGAAGTATATTTGTTGATAAGTGAAGGTTTGTGTTGAAGCTGTTTGATCCAGTTTGAAAATTGATGAAACGTGGTTTGCAGTGGTACTAAGGGTCAAGCCTTCAGTGAGGGGGTAGTGGCTCCCTTCCAGTAGTAGTTGGTAAACGAGAGCAGGGGGTAGTAACTCCCTTCCAGGAGAGGCTGGTAAACGAGAGCAGGGGGTTGTAGCTCCCTTCCAGGAGAGGCTGGTAAACGAGAGAAGGTTGTGGCCTTATGCAGGTGGGTGCCTGCGTGCTGGTATGAGTCTGCGCTAGTACATGGTTGTAAGATGTTTTGTTTATAATAAATATTGAAGACTGAGACGACGACAGTGGTGGTTTTCTCCCAAATTGGGTTTCCACCTTAAATCCTAGTGTTCATGTGTGTTGCTTATGTGTGATGATTTATTCTATTCTTACTGCATCTGTTTACTGCTTACCATACATCTGATGAATGAATGATACAATGATCCAAGTTAAGAATTAAATGAAATAATTATATCTCTGGACATACGCGAGTTGTGTGAAGGATATCCGCGTGTATACATGAGTTTTATTCAGTAATGTAGCATATGGGTTGTAGAGAAAGAAAAAGTTAAAAAGTTTTCAGTCTGCACTGAATACTAATTCACCCCCCCTCTCAGTATTTTTCCCAACAGTTGGTATCAGAGCAGGTCCTTCTGAAAAAGCGGAGCCGCTAGAAGGAAGATCAAGCAAGATGAGCAATCAAGATGGAACAACATCTATCAAGCCTCCGCTCTTTAATGGAAGCAATTTAATCTTCTGGAAAACAAGGATGAGATCCTATCTTCAGTCTATGGGAACAGATGTATGGGCCATTTTTCAACAAGGATATCAATATCCAGCTACAATACCAATAGATCCGACTGAAAAGAAGAATTATGAATCAAATGCAAAGGTGGTCAATGCTATAACGGGAAGTCTGACTGAATCTAAATTTGTCAAAGTAATGCAGCTGAATATAGCAAAGGATATGTGGGACAAAATCATTCTAAGTTATGAAGGTGATGCAAAGGTAAAAAGTGCAAAACTCCAAACTCTCATAATTGAATATGAAAATGTGAAGATGCATAATGATGAGAGTATTGCCAGTTTCTTTTTACGTCTTGATGATTTTGTAAATCGTATGAGAAATGTGGGAGAAACAATAACCGAATCTACTTTGGTTGAGAAAATTTTAAGATCTCTAACGACAAAATTTGAGTCAAAAGTTTCTGTTCTTGAAGAAAAACAGGATCTTCAAAATCCTACTGTGGTGCAACTTCATGGCATACTAACTGCATATGAAATGAGAAGAGGATGACCATCTGAAGTCAAAGAAGCCATCTTTAGAGCTTCTACAAAAGGGAAAGAAGTGTAAGAAGCAGAAGGATCAGGATATATCTCAGAAGAAGATGAGGTAAATTTTGTAAAGAAACTTCAACTTGGCACAAAACGGTTTAGAGGTAAGCTTCCTTTCAAATGTTTTGATTGTGGAAGAGTTGGTCATTATGCTGCTAAGTGTCCTTATAAAGAAATATCTGCAAAAGGAAAAGAAGTAGCAAGAAGGAATAAGAACCGGTCTAGCACTAGAAAAAGTTACTATACTCATGAAGATAGTGATGGGTTATCTGATAGTGAGGAAGAATGTGAACAAGATCTTAGACTTCTCATCGAATTTGAATATAGAGAAGAAAATGATACTTTTGTGGATGCTCTAGAGGACAATGATTTTCTTGAAGAAAACAATCAACTCAAAATACACTTAGAATAAAGTAAAATACACTTAGAAGAAAGGAAAATAACCATAGAGACTCTAGAAAGGCAGTTTGAAGAAGCAAAGAAACACATTGAGAAATTAGAATGTGAAGTGGTAAGTCTAAGAAAAGATTTTGAGAAAGAAAAGACTCTGAATCTTAGATTTTCTAAAGGATCTGAAACCTTAAATGAGATTATAAAGGTACAACGCTCTCCTCTTGTAAAGACACGTCTTGGATATACCGGGGAATCTTCTCAGGCTTCAGCACCAAATTATCTAAAAGCAGCTACAGCTGGATTACAAAATTCTGCCACTCAGCAAGGGAATAAAGAATATTTATAGGTAAAGCATGATCATCTCAATTCAAAGAACACTAATAGGAATATCTTTCAAAGAAACACCAATCAACAGGTAAATTCAAGTAGAAGATTTCATGATCGCAGAAATTTCTTCTTCAATGGACAATGTTTCTCATGTCACAATTTTGGTCACAAAGTTGTTCAATGTGTTGCATATAAAACCATCATGACAAGAGAAGCGAGAAAGAAAAGGATTGATATTGAAACAAAGAAGAAAACCTATAACAATTTTTCTCCTCTTCTAAATGAAGTTGAATGTGCTTATTACAATAACTTTGGGCATGAAGAATCTGAATGCAAAAACAAAGTTCAACCAAAAGAGCATTTTCCTTCAAGTTCCAAAGTATGGAAAAAGAAGGAATTACAGGTTGAAAATTGTGGCATAGCGTTATTTGCAGAAGGTGAAGAAAATCAATGGTACATTGATAGCGGATGCTCAAGACACATGACATGTGACAAAACCAAACTTCGTGCATATAGTACACTAGAAAAGGAAAAGAAAGTTACTTTTGGAAATGATACTCCTCCTGTAATTAAAGGAAAAGGGTTTGTGTTTCTAAAAGAAAAGGTGAAAGCTAATGATGTCATGTATGTGGATGGATTAAGCCATAACCTGTTAAGTTTAAGTCAAATGTGTGATCAAGGAAATGAAGTTGTCTTTAGTTCAAAAGAATGTGTGGTTCGTGATCTTGATACAGGTAAAACAATTATAAAAGGAAAGAGAACTCCAAGCAACCTATATGTATTGAAGAACTGCAAAGAACAGTGTTACTTGAGTAGATCTTTAGAAAAATGGCTATGGCATAGAAGGTTGGGGCATCTAAGCTTCTCTCAAATCAACAAATCAAGCAGACTTAATGATGTTTGTGGTCTTCCCAATATTACTCTACCTGAAATTATCATATGCATATCGTGCCAATTTGGCAAGCAGACCAGAGTGAAATTTAATGCCAAGGAAGGATCATCAAGTAGGCCTCTTGAACTCATTCATACTGACATATGTGGACCTATGAGGAAAAAGTCACCTCGTGGTGAACAATACTATATCTTATTTATTGATGATTTCTCTAGAATGTGTTGGATTGGGTTGCTAAAGCACAAAGATGAAGCATTTGAGAAATTTCAGATCTTCAAGGCTCTAGTTGAAAATGAAGTAGATCTAAAACTCAAATGTCTTAGATCTGATCGAGGAAGAGAATATATGTCAAATGAATTCCTTGAATTTTGTGAACAACATGGCATAAAAAGACAATTTTCTGTAGCTGGAACTCCACAACAAAATGGCGTAGCAGAAAGAATGAATAGAACAGTTCAACAAATGGCTAGAGCTATGCTTGATGATTCTAGAACACCTGACACATTTTGGGGAGAAGCAGCACATACAGCGGTAAACATTCTCAACAAGGCACATGTTCGTGTAAATAGTGACAAAACTCCATATGAACTTTGGTATGGTAATTATCCATCTGTGAAACATTTTAGAGTTTTTGGAAGTAAATGCTTTATCAAAAATAATGATGAAAAACTTGGCAAGTTTGAACCTAGAGCAGATGAAGGAATACTTCTTGGTTACTCCTCTACGAGTAGAGCATATAAATGTTACAATAAAAGACTTCGGAAGATTGTAGAATGTATTGATGTTGTTATTGATGAGTCTCCTGCATCCCCAAAGGAAGAAAAAAAAACAACAAATGAAGATGATGGTGACTTATGTCCTTCTACATCAAATAGCAATGATATAGACAATGAACCCAATGAAGAACTTGAAGATGATTTATCTGAAAAGGCTCCATCCAAATATGTTCAAAAGAATCATCCAGAATCTCAAATTTTGGGAGATAAGGGATCAGGTGTACAAACAAGAAGGACTCCTGTGGGATCTTCTAGCTATCTAGCATTTCTATCTACTATTGAACCTCACAATGTCAATGAAGCTAGCAAATATCAATGTTGGGTTCAAGCCACGAATGAAGAGCTTGATCAAATTGAAAAGAATCACACTTGGGAATTAGTACCAAGACCTCATAACAAAAATGTCATTGGAACTAAATGGGTATTCAAAAACAAGTTAAATGAGAATGGGGATGTTGTAAGAAATAAAGCTAGACTTTTTTGCAAGGGGTATACTCAACAAGAAGGTATAGACTTTGAAGAAACTTTTGCTCCTATAGCTAGACTTGAAGCCATAAGAATGTTTCTTGCTTTTTCAAATTCTCAACAAATCAAAGTTTATCAAATGGATGTTAAATCTGCATTTCTCAATGGTGATCTAGAAGAAGAAGTTTATATAGAACAACTAGAAGGGTTCATTTTGGGAAATGATGAAAATCTTGTGTGTAGAATTAAAAAGGCTCTATATGGTATTAAACAAGCTCCAAGGGCATGGTATTATCATCTTGACAAATATCTTCATCAACAAGGATTTTCAAAGGGATCTGCTGATAGCAACTTGTACACAAAAATTGAAAATGAAAAACTATTTATTATGGTTGTATATGTTGATGATATCATTTTTGGAAGTAATGAAGAATCTGTGAGTCAGAAATTTTCTTATGTTATGCAGCAATAATTTGAAATGTCTTTACTTGGGGAACTAACATTCTTTCTTGGCTTGCAAGTGCATCAAACTACAGATGGCATATTCTTATCAGAGGTAAAATACCTTAAGCAAATTCTGAAGAAGTATTGCATGGAAGAGTGCAAACCTGTAAGTACACCAATGATAACCGGATGTAATCTCAGTTCTCATGATGATTCTCCCACGGTGAATCAACCAGAATACAGATCTATGATAGGAAGTCTACTTTATCTCATTGGGACTAGACCAAACATTATACATGCAATTGGGATTGTTGGACGATTCCAAGCTAATCCAAAAGAGTCTCACCTTCAGGCTGTCAAAAGAATATTCAAATATCTACAAGGAACTCAAGACTTTGGACTATGGTATCCAAATAATGTTGATCTTACTCTTCATGCTTACACTGATGCAGATTGGGCTGGAAATTTTGATGATCGGAAAAGCACTAGTGGTGGTGAATTCTATATCGGGCCCTGGTTAGTATCTTGGTTCAGCAAGAAGCAAAACTCTATTGCCTTATCTACAACAGAAGCAGAATATGTGGCTGCCGCATCATGTTGCACGCAACTTCTTTGGATGTTGCAAACCTTACAAGAATTTCAAATTAAGTGCTCACCTCCTATCTCCATTATGTGTGATAATACAAGTGCCATTAGTATTTCAAAGAATCCTATTATGCATTCAAAGACCAAGCACATTCCCATCAAGTATCACTTCTTACGTGAACAAGTGCTTGAACAAAAGGTGAAGCTGGAGTATGTTCCCTCCAAAGAACAAGTGGCTGATATATTTACCAAACCTCTACCCAGGGAAGTGTTCGAATATCTCAGACAGAAGCTGGGATTAGTCTCTTCCATGTAGAAAATTAGAACTGCTTAAATTCAGAAGATTAAATTGGATACGCAGGTTTCCTAAAAGATAGTCGTGTATATACGCGAGTTTATACAAAGAAAACCGTGTATGGTTAATTGCTGACAAATTTTACTTGGGGTCGGCATTCTTCAGCACAACTGCAGTGCTGTTTGGTATCTCTAATGTTGTTTGGAATCTCTGATGATGTTTTAGCTCTTATATTTCTGTTTTATTCTCTAATATTGGGTGAAGATGCCTTGATGATTGGCTGTTGAATGTGTTCAAGTTGCACAAGCTAAGGAGGAGTTTTGTTCATATGGAAAGAATGCATTAGATGCACAGTTTGAGGGGGAGCATTAGCCTTGCTGGATGTAATGCAATGTTGGCATTATGATGATTCTGAAATATGATCTCTTTCTTGAGGTCCTTTGGTTTTTGGTGCAAAAGGTCATATTTGTAATTTGATGAAAAGGTCATGTTGAGACCTATGATGTAAATTTGTAATATTCAGTCATGTAAGGACTTGAGTCAATTTTGTAAACCAACTTGGTTGGGTAGTTGAGTCAAAATGTGTAAACCCACTTGGTTTGGTACTTGGGTCACATATGTAAATCCACTTGGTTTGATCTTTGATGTAAGTATGAGTCCTTGGTGATAGGAAAGGTCATAGAGTCATGTACTTCATTGCAAAATATGTTTGAAGACTCGACATGAACTCAGGGGGAACATGGTAACTTCAGTGCACTGAGAAGAAAAACCTTGTTTTGGTTGTTGATCCGCCCATTGCCCTTGATGTCAAAGGGGGAGAGAAACATGGTGTTTGAATAGGGGGAGTGTTTCATAATGTTTGCATAATGGTTCTAATCAATGTATCTATCTGTTGTGATGATCAAACACCATCATGGGTTGCCATCAAGTCCAAAGGGGGAGATTGTTGGCATGTGTTGTCCTTGATGGCAACCTACTTGATGAAATAAGACTGTTAGCGATATGATGCAATGTGTTGTCCTTGATGGAAACCTATTTGATGAAGATTTTTCTTGATGGAGGTGGGATTCAGAGAGTGCCAGAATAATGTTGAACAAAGTATGTCACAATGCATACGCGGGTTTTATGAGGAGAAGTAGCGTATGTACACGGAAAAGTATGTTCCCAGTCGCGTATGCCCTATTGTGCTCTAAATTTATATAACCAGGGGAATTTACCATGGTATTGACCCATTGTATTGAGCACTGGATTATCTATTTGATCCCGTCCAGGAATACCATCAGAAGTGGTGTGGTTTTGGCTCATGGTATTGATAAAGGCTAAACCTATATAAGGAGTAAAGAATAATAGTGCAAGGAGTGCATGAGTCTGGGTATTGAAGGAATACTTCACCTTGAAGTATATCTGCATGAATGAACTTTGTTCTTGATTGATAAATATGAATATATGATGCACCCATGGATGTTTCAAAATCCTTAGATCTGATGATGCTGAATCTCTAAGATGATCTGCAGAAGAAGAAATGGTGAAAATCTGGCGCAAAGTCTGCTGAAGGTAATGAAGAAATCTGGGTAGGTTTATAGATCTGGTCTGCTCTGCAAAGCTTTCATTTACGGATATATACACGAGTTTTTTGTGGAAAAATTTTGCGTATATGTGGATCTGATATAATAAAAGTGTGTGTGGGAAGTTAGGGTTTATTGAAAAAATGCACAGATGTATACGTGGGTTCGTTTAATGAAAAGCGCGTGTATACGCGAGTCTGATTAAATAAAAGTGCATATGGAATTTGAACTTATGATTGCTCAAGGTTGAATTTGTTTCTGCATATCTATTCTGAAGTCTGGGTTATCTCTGATATTCTGGTTACAGTGGTTTCACTGTTCTGTTTGAAGCACTGGGCGAAGTATATTTGTTGATAAGTGAAGGGTTGTGTTGAAGCTGTTTGATCCAGTTTGAAAATTGATGAAACGTGGTTTGTAGTGGTACTAAGGTTCAAGCCTTCAGTGAGGGGGTAGTGGCTTCCTTCCAGTAGTAGCTCGTAAACGAGAGTAGGGGGTATTAGCTCCCTTCCAGGTGAGGTTGGTAAACGAGAGCAGGGGGTTGTAGCTCCCTTCCAGGAGAGGCTGGTAAATGAGAGAAGGTTGTGGCCTACTGCAGGTGGGTGTGCTGGTATGAGTCTGTGCTAGTACATGGTTGTAAGATGTTTTCTTTATAATAAATATTGAAGACTGAGATGACGACAGCGGTGGTTTTCTCCCAAATTGGGTTTCCACCTTAAATCCTGGTGTTCATGTGTGTTTCTTATGTGTGATGATTTATTCTGTTCTTACTGCATCTATTTACTGCTTACTATACATCTGATGAATGAATGATACAATGATCCAAGTTAGGAATTAAATGCAATAATTATATCTCTGGACATACGCGATTTGTCTGAAGGATATCCGCGTTTATACGCGAGTTTTATTCAGTAAAGTAGCGTATGGGTTGTAGAGAAAGAAAAAGTTAAAAAGTTTTCAGTCTGCACTAAATACTGATTCACCCCCCCTCTCAGTATTTTTCCCAACAATTCATATATATAATTCCGGGAATCATAACCCAAGCGGCAATGTATGCATATATATAAAACCTTATTCCGAGAATCAAAACCCAAGATGGAGGATATATATATATGTATAAATAAATTCCGAGAATCGCTTAACCCGCTGGAGGATACTCTAAAGATGAAACATAAAACTTACATATATATGCAGTGCATTACATATTTCACAAAGAATCAAAGTATCATAAGGTGGGACCCTTTCCCAATCGCATCGGAGATTATAAGTGTAGCGGAACATATAAACATAAAATTGCGATTGTGATGAAGCCCGGATCATATAAACAAATGTTTAAAGCATATATATTAATTTATATAAGTGGATCCCTTTATGATCAAAAGAAACGAAGTAATATAAGGTGGGACCCCTATGAATCGCATCGAAGAATATAAAGGCAGCGGAACATCACAACAGAAAGTTGCGATTGCGATTGAGATCCGAACCTGATGGGCATATAAACTATGACTCATATATGTTTTTCATTCCGGTGAACAGTGGTCAATCGCATCGGAGTTAAAGTGGAACATCGGAACATCACAACAGAAAGTTGCAATTGTGATTGAGATCCAGACCCGATGGGCATATAAACTATGACTCATATATGTTTAAGTTCCAGTGAACAGTGTTCAATCGCATTGGAGTTAAAGAGGAGTAGCAGATCACATGCAACTAAAAGTTGTGATTGCAATTGAAGACCGGACCTGATGGGTTTATAAACCATGACTGATATATGTTTGAAGTTTCGTCATAACAGTGAATAATCGAAATCAGAGCATTGGAGCATTGAGACATTGGTACATTCACATGGAAATTGTGATTGCGATTAATCGCAATCGGAAGAGGTCGAGAAGTGATACATCGCATCAGAAAGATCGGTGAGTGGGTCCGTAAGGTAATTTGATGTATTAAAATTATCTTTTAGTAGTACATCGCCGGAAGTCACATATGTTATATAAAATGGCAGTCTATTTTTTAAAACTTTGTATAAATATGCCGAGAGTTGAAATTATGATATATTTATATATATATAAAAGGCGTTGTTATATATATATATATATATATATATATATATATATATATATATATATATATATATATATAACGTTGTTACAATTGTATAGAAATGTGCCGCGTGGTCTGTGGACCCACGAGCCTCAGCTCAAGGTGGAGGGCGATTATTAATATAATACAAATGCAATGTGTGCAATTGCATCGGGCCATAAAACAAAGGCCATGGTGTATGTATGTTCCGCTTGTGGAACTCACCACATCAACAAGACACTTGCTGTATGAAAAAGCGTTGGAATTTTCCCAGATTTAACGCCAGCTGTTACATATATATACAAAGTGCACTGATATAAAAAGCACAGCTACATGTATGCATCAGTTACACCACAGCAGAGGACAGGAGAGAAAACAGAGCCGAAAGGGACAAAGACACAGTCACAGAAAAGACAGACACAATCAAAGAAAAGACAAATGCACAACGATCCAAAAGACTAAATGAGTTGAGCTAGAATTCTCATTGTAATTTGAATGTAAATGTTTTAATTAATTTATATTGTTGTGATGCATTGGCAAGTGTCTGGAAGAAAACAAAATCCCACTATAATATTAAAATAAGCACCTACAGTTACATTTTTCTGAGTAAGCTGAAAAAGAAATGAGAAGGTAGAATACTAAGAGGTATGACTATCCATTTCGAATTCCTTAAGGAATACAAACAGTCATCAAGAATTATCTATAAGTAATATCATCTTGATATGCATAGAGAGGTTAGAGAGAGCAGATATAGAGAATGCATAGTATAGAAGAGTGAGGAAGAGAATATTAAGAAAAGAAAAGAAGAAAGAGATGCTACAGAACAGAGCTGATATCTGAGGTAAATCAGTAAACATTCATTTTGATAAATTGAGGAAGTTGGAGCTTCCCTATCAAGTTGCAACTTGATAGCTGTCAGTTGTAGTTGACTGAGGTTGGAGCCTCTTGTAGGTTGGTGCCTGCAGAAAAACAGTGGTGAGTGGGATTTGGAGCTTGCCTTTGCATCACAACAATAATAAGATGTGGTTTTCTCCCTTTATGGGTTTCCACTTATATCCGGTGTCTCTGTGCATGATTTTTATGTGTTGATATGATTTATATCATCTACTTAATACCTGCTGCTCTCATATTAAGTCTACTGTTATATTATATTAATACTTGCTGCTCACATTCTAATATTTCTCACATATTAAGTTGGACATAAATGAAGGTGTAAATAACGTTTAATGAAAAGTTTTAAAAGACCATGAATGTGTTAAAATGATTCACCCCCCCCCCCCCCCTCTTAGTTTAACTAAGGGTTCAACAAAGAAATAATGCAATGTTACACTAAAAGGAAAAAGTTAACACTAGCTTTTAGAAACTCGAATGAAATGATCAAAACACAAAAAGACCAATCCAAAACGAATATAGAACACACTTAAAAAAAAATACTAAGAAATCAGACAATAGGATAGAAAACTGAAAGACTAAACTGAATCATACATAGCTCGAAAGCTCAATGAACATGTGGTTGAACCAGCAATCAAAGACACTGAGAAACCCTAGGATGACAAAGCCACACCGAGAAGATGAGGGATAATCAATCAAAATTAACGAGATAGGGAAGTCAAAAAACAATCCAAGCGGACTAATCTAGGGAGGAAAAACCAGTCCAAAGGGTAAGATGCATTAGAAAAATTAGGAAATAGGCCCCCCAAACCTATAGGATTCAACACAATTGTTCAACCGTAATCCACGCCTAATAGGGAAAATCGCATCCGTAAGATAGGAAACCCATGCCAAATGGCATGACTATAGTGAAAATAAAAGCATCAAGTAAGGAAACCTAAGAAAGGAGAAAAGGAAGATGAGAAAGGACTAGGCTTATCACTCTCAGAATAGGTGAGATGGGTTGAAACAGTCAGATAATAAAAACAAAGTAGAGAAATTTCAATACAACCAAAGTCAGACAGATAAGAAAAATCCAAAAACAAATCAATCATAGACGAAAAACACACTAATCCCCAGTATGGTCTCCAACTTGTTGAACAGGAAAATCCCCTCTGTGGACAGAGGTGGTCCCTCTAGCCTTAGGGTGGGTCTAGCAATAAGGGAACACGCTGGACTCCTAAATTCCTAGCTTATAAATGAAATATGGACCAGAACAAATATCCTACCTCGATCTAATGATTTTATTGTGGCACACGGTAACGATCCTTCGATATTTGTCTTCATGCCTTATGCTTCATGTTGGTGATGATTTTCATGCATCTACACAAAGAGAAAACAATTGATGACATCATACAAGCATATACATTCATCTACTCAAGGAGAGATAAACACTTTGCATATAAATGGAAACAAAGTTTGAACTAGAATCCTATCATGTATTATTGATATATGAAAAAGAAGTTTACAACCTTATGCCTTGATGTTGTAGATATCCTTCGATGGTTTTAGACGGGTGCGTCTCAAGAATTCGTTCAAAATTCGCCTCGATGAGGCAATGGGCTTAAAATCTCTCTCAAAAATGGATTATTTTCTGCTTTCTTCAACACACCAGCTATACTAATGATTTTTCAACTAGCTGAATCAATGTGAGGAGGAAGAATTTATAGGAAAGGAGGAGGTGGTTTGGGATCCCACATAAGGTGGAGGAGAGGTCTATCCCTTTGGGGAGTTGACCAATTTTAGGAACTAATAGGCCAAAGGGAGAAAATCGACATGATATAGTCAAACAAACCATGATGACTCCACTCACGAAGCTGTTAAGCATGGAAGCTTCATTTCTATTTTAAAAAAAAAACCAAAAGAATCTCAGTGCCGGTGCCCTTCTAAGACAGAGTGCCAAAGGGCACGGGGCCCAGTGTTAATTTCTTCATGGGCATGAGGACATAACTTCCTACCAGCGCCGACCCAAAATCATATTCTTTTGAAGGTCTCCTTGAGGAATGATCAACAGAGATTATGATCTTGACATACCAAGGGATTCAATGGCATTTATGGCAATGTATGATAGTACACAAGGGTCACTAAAATGGTCCTCCAATGTTCGGGATTGGGATTGTAGGGACAGTGAAAAAATACTATGTAACATTTACCTCCCTAGTACAATGGAGAATCCTTCTTACGATTATCTTTCCCACATATGAAACACTACAATGGTGCTCTACTATCACCTCTAGTGGGCTGCTCTCCAGGCTATAACACATGTCCCTTCTCAGCTACATTGAAATTTTTGTAAGGAGAAACATTTTCTTTCTGACCTCTATCTTTATGTCTTCCCTGCTTCTGTGGCCATTTCCATTTTACCTTCTCATTTCCTTTCAAGTCACACTTAGGCTAACCTTTGTGATTGACTGCTCATAGAAACGATTCAAATTTCATATGGCTTCTTCTAACGATCTAGGCTCATTAAATTCAATATAGTCTCTATATGATGCTTGAAATACACTAATGAATCTATCAATCTTAGCCTTTTCCCCCTTGAGATATGGAACATACCTCAATAGATCCAAGAATATCTAGTACACTCTTCATTTTTCATAGAACCCATATGTAGCTCATAAAACTCCTTAGATCTATCAACATAGTACCTATTCAATATGTACTTCTTCTTGAACATCCTCTCGAATTCATCCCAAATCAAGTATTCTTCTCGAATTCCCTTGACATTATTCACATCTTCCCACTAGATGTCTACTTTTTCTTTAAGAATGAAGTTAGTTATATTTTATTTCATGTTTTTTGAATAGTTGTGCAATCTAAATAATTTATTCATTCCAAGTAACCATTCCTCTACATTTTATGGCTTCTTCATCTCTCCATCAAATGTAGGAGGCTTCATTTTCTTGAATTCCTCAGGTAAATACTCCCTCTTCCTATAATTATGATGAAAATTATGACTATGGTGATGTCTCTTGGATGAGGAACAAGAATTATGCCTATACATACCAGTCCTCATGTCAGATGTGTCCAGTGATCTGCCACCTCTAATTGTGTCACCTCTATCCAACCTATATCTAGATCCATATCTGCTACCATAGTCTTCATTAGTTTTCTCTTCCTTCTCTTAACTGATTCTCATTTTTCCCTGTTTCTACAACTCTGACAATCTCTAAAATATTATTTCATTAACCTATACCTATGTCTCCTGAGCCATTTAAAGTCTTTCCTAAGCCTCAACCAACCTATCATTGTCTGCTTTGAAACTTATTATCTCTTCCCTCAATATCCTCAATGTATCTACTATAATAGGATAATACTCGTCTCCTTGATGCCCAGTTGATATATAGGAAGTGTCATGGTGAATTCTCATGTTCCTACAAGTATACCAGGTCAAATAAACCAAATAGACACCAAAATCAAATCCATACCTTAGTGATGTTTAAGGGAGGCTTATCTCATCTACAAGATCAATCCACATTATCATGTACATGTATAATCATAAATATATCCATGTAGTAACATAACATCACAACAACATCATGCATGACCATACCAATTGTATACCATGATCCCATGCATGACAAACATAACCTTGACAACCTCATACTTACCCAAATATATAAAAAACATGATCTAATACCACCATGTGGTATTATATAAGAACAAAAGAGAGTGTAACCCTCTTTGATACAACCATGTAATGCCTCATCCCATATCTACCCACTTTAACCGGTATACCCAGGGTAAACATGAGCTGAGTGTCACTATGATAAGACTCAAGCTCTTAGGTGACCTTAAGGAAATGGAGTCAACAAATTATGACCTTATTGACCTCCCTTAGGTGTCACAGGACCTCAAGGAGTAACCCAACTCATCCAAGTGTCCAACCCCTGACATAGCTCACTTTTTCCTTGACCTAGAGCCCCAGTTGCTTCCTTTCCAAGACTTCCATGTGACTATGGGTTCCTAGTCAAACGAATAAGCATGCCTTCATGCGACAATGGATTTTTCTACTTAGTTCTATGCCAAAAACTCTAAATTGTGTGCTACCTTTTCAGTGTCAAGACTTAGGTATCCACCCAGAACTCGGTGAAACTTATAGACAAGGTAAATAACACAGAAATAATGCTTTTAAACCAAAAATTGAAAAAAGGACTTGACCTGACCATCCCAAACTGAAACTGAAATTATGTCAAACACTAGGTGGATATGCAACTTACAAGTCATGAATGCAAGTCTGAACATGAGGAACTGAAAACATATCTGAGTTTTAACAAGAAAGGCCACTACCTTCTCACATTAGATCATAACGCCAATTTGGTCTTACATTCATTATTTATTTATTTATGAGTGAAAACATGAAAAGATCCATGACTAAGATCTATCATAAAAAAATTCTTGTAATCAACATATAACCAGATAAATAACAATAAGAAAACAACCATTAAATTCACATAATAAATAGTATACTCCTTATCGAAATAAAGATAAACTTAGCTTCTGTTAAAAATATGAAAATATCAATATATTTTAGGACTTCCATGTTCCACCCTACCATAGATTATCTAAGACAAATATCTCTTCAAAAAATCACCCCTGGCATGCCATATTCCAGGCATGAATGTGGGATCTCATGGGATAAAACAATCCAGCCAAAACCAATGGGATCCAGAGGTTAAACCTCCTCCACCCTCTACATACTATTATCACACCTAAATCAACATCAAGGTCACAAAACCAAACTGAGCTTGGATGCCTCAAAATTCCTTCACCATCCTTGAGGAATTTTCATGTTTGCACCCTCAGGATTTACCATGGATCCCTCCATTGTCGGTCAATGGATTCCTAGGAATTTGGTAATTTTCATAATACCACCTCTCCCTGGATTCTGAAACCGTCTTCCAATATAGTGCTCAAAACTAAGAATAATCCCATCACACCATAACTATCTGAAAATGGCAAGGCTAGGTTAAAATCCATGTCAATGACATCAAAATAACCATATACTAGTATTAACATACCATGCATGTAAAACCATCTAAGAAATCACATAAGCAATATGTTACCTACAAATATTCCTGTTGAAGTTGCTTGATCCTTGCCTTCTTTTTCTTTCCTTGTCTTGCTTTTCTTTTCCTTTCCTTTCCTTTATTTTCCTCTGTTTTACGGAAATAAAACCTACCACTAGATAAGTTTCCCTAAGTGTGGTAGATGCACTTAGAACAACAAATGAAATGCACTTGACCCTTTTCCTTAGGATAAATAGATAAGAGAAGAACACCTACTTGTGATCTTTCGCTATTCTTCGTCTCCCTTTTGTCACTTCCATCGCTCTCAATCAAACTGAACTTGTTTGATTGGTACTTGCAATTACTATCAAAAGATAGAAAATGGTATAAAGGCATATGATCTATTCATATTATTGAAATTGAATTGATTGCATTTGAAAACATATTTAAAAGAATGAACACATGTATTAGGGAAGGAAAAAATCTTTTTATTACAAGATAGAAGGAGAAGTTACAAACATTTGGGTTGATTCAATGTCAACTCGCTCCAGATTCAGTCCATACTCATCACATTAGCATCATTACTCCAGCATCTTAAAATTACTTGCAAAAAATACCTCAAAGAGCTATAATCTTACCGGCATAGCACTACAAAATTCCAACTTTTTCTCCCCTTGGCACTATGATCAGTACTTAATTTATAATAAATCAGGGTAGTTTGGCATTAATTTCTCATTTAATGGATTTTCCATAAATGGATGAGGGAGTTTCCTTTTTCAATGGGATAAAAGGATAAGTGATTTAATGGCTCCATGGTGTTCATATTTGAGGTTATCAGATAGCATGATAGCTGGAACCAATTCTAGAAGCCACTAGAAAGTGGGATGATACTCGAAATAATTTGAAATATTCGCTCAAAGTTGACCAATGCACTGTTAAGTGGGCCTAGGTGCTCTGCAACGCTGCTTTGCATGGGAGTAAGTTCTTTTCAAAGCACTTATTGCAGGCTAGGGGTGCATTGCTAGCTCAATGGAGCATTTCAGTTGGACTTCAAGTAGTGAAACTTTGATGGATAAAAACCATCAGTGGGATGACATTTTTAAGGCAAGTAGCAACTGATTTAGAGTATGTTAGACCCTATTTGTACTGATCTGAGTTTCAGGAGTGATGCCAAAGTTGACCTATAATAGCTGCCCCATAAATCATGAATTTTAAAATGATAATGTTGAGTGATATGCTTTACAATGTGATGTGTAGGATCTGAAGTGGGCGGTGACCTGGATAAATTACAATACATTACATCATGATATATTTTGCATTTTGGACATGAATTTCTGAGGGAGGCATACCCATACTCAGCACATAAACTATCATAACATGTATATAAATCAAAAAGTCCTCTATAGATATAGACCCATGATAGGATGAACATATGTATAAAGCCATTGTATGTATGATGTGGTACTACTCCTAAAATTGCACCCTGGATGAATGAAACTAGATTCAGGGTCTTCTATCTCATTCAATCGATTGCTTAAGTATGAGACTAATCATGTGAATATGTGATCTGAAGTTGAACATGGAAAGACACCATCTGATTACCATCCAATTATGTAAGATGTTAACAGACGCGAGAGAAACCACCGATGATGATAATGGCTCTCAAGGCACTACAATATAGTCTGCATCATGTGAATATATGTTTTGATGTAGAACACCATACAAAATATTTTAGTCGAAGGCTAGTGATGTCAACCTATCGTCGAAAGCGAGAAACTTTCCATTGATGTATGAAAGGTCCAAGGTATTGGAAGGGTGTTTATAAGTCAATTTCCTGGATGATGAGATGATGTCAAAAGGAAGTGGCTCATCGCAAGAGGGCCTTGATGTATCCCCCATCAATGAAAAGAAACAGGAGTAATGATTTCAGACACAAAATGTAACTGATGAAGAAATTTTAAGGGATGGAAGTCATGAAATGAAATTTTATGAGTATTGGAAAGGATGAGGAATTACTGAGTTACTTCTCTTGAACATATCGGTGGCACTAAATTTGTTGGTAGCATTGACCCAGAACCAAAGTGATGGACGGTATGATAGACCATAGGTATGATAGACCAGAAAGTAGATAACCCAACCTGATAGCCACGGAGATGAAGTGAATTAGTGTCATGTTTAAGAGAAGCTTGCTACCATAAAGTGATTTATCCATTTCCAATTTTACCAAGTCATTGATGACCATAGCCTCTTTATTTTTTAACAATCTTAAGGAGGATAACATATGCTTGATTTATAATTCCACCCTTCGGGTGAATCCATCGCTATGTAATGTTTTAACGAGTCTAGAAAAAGTGAAACTCAATATTGTCATGATGGACAAGTCCGTCACTATTTGATGTTTTAATGAGTCTAATGACAGTGAAAACTCGATCCTTTTACATGCTTAGAGAATTTGAAAAAGGGACAAAAATAAAACTCCACAAGTTATTTTTCGTGAATTTGTCCCTAAAGTTAAAAAAAGTGTAAACTAATACCTGTGAGAACCTCCTAGCCATGTTCAACTATGGTGTTCTTTTCTTAAATAATCTATCCTAGTCTAGAAAAGTGTTGAACTTATACTGAGTATATGTTTCTTCAGTTCCTTTTATGAGCTCGAAAGGACAAGTTCTCGTAAATCATTTCATGTTTTGGGAGTCTAGAAAGAGCTAAAAGAGGACTCTAGGGGGGTTCCTTTTTCAATGTTTAAAAGATCTCAAAAAAGAGATAAAAATGTGCTTTGTGCTCAAAATTCATTTTAAGATCATGCATGTCAAATTCACTGTACCAGTTGTAAATCTGCTCAAAGAACCACCAAACGGATTAAACATACCTGTTGAATAGTAAAAATAGGTAAAACCTATAGTCAATTCATTAAATATGCATGAAAGAATAAAAAACACCACCTATTATTTTACTATTTCACATTTATTATTCATTTCTGAGTGATTTGAGCTATTTTTTTCCCTTGAACTTCAACACTTGATTGCGACAGATTTTGTGGACCATTTCTCGTGTCATCAGGACCAGGTAAGAGATATGACCTTTTTATTTCTATTGGTATCATTAGTTTTAATTTTTAGACATAATTTTTAAGGTTTTGGGGATCCTAGGGAAAATCTACAATGCCCTAGGACCATGTAATATTCCCAATTAGCTTTAAGCTAGTTGGAATATTAAATTTCATTTTTTCTTCTTAGTTAGAAGAATAGGAGGGTAGGGAGACCCATAAATCTCCTTAGTAGGAATACAATGACTCCTAATGTGAATGGAGATCATATTATTAGCTTGATTAAGAACCCTTGTGTGTGAAAAGGGGCTGGAGCATGTAGACCGGGTCAACTTTGACCAAATCAACAATGCTGGTATGGAAAGAGTGGCATTCATTGAGGGACAACATAGTTTTGGAGGAGGAGTCCATGCATGGAAGTAGTGGCTTTAATGGGTGGGGTCAAGGGTGAGGAAGCTAACCAAGCATATAAGGAAGGGGATGGAAGCCATGAGAGACATTCAAAATATTTTTTATGTTTGGGTCTTATGACTTCTTGCATGCTTCAGCTATTTAGCGGAGTTTTTTGTACTGTTTAGTACAAGGGTGTTCCAGAGCGGGAATCCCACACTCTACCTTGGGTGACTTCAGGTACCCACTCAGGAGAGCTATTATGATCATCATTTCCACCATCTGGCATTGGGACAAGTAGCTACCTTCAGCCACAGTGCACTCTCCTTGAGGAACTTCATTATTTTGTAGGGTGTTTCAGTGGAGGGTTGAGAGACGCTATTTATGAGCTAGTTTCCTAGTGAGGGGAGCAGCCCTTCATCTAGAAAGCTAGAGAGGACAAGTTGCAACCATATTTCATTAGAGCTCCAGTGATACAAAATTATTTAGCCATAGAGTTGTAGTCTACACTTTTTTCATCTTTTGTATTTCAAGAAACCCTTTCTGGGTTGTCTTGGGATTGTGCTTGAGAGACTGATTCTCCATTTTTAGCACCCTTTGAGAATCATATTAGTAGATCTATTTGTTCCTATTCTCTAGCTGTAGTAACCATCATTAGGACTCCACTTTCATGTGCTCCAACATTTTTGTATAGTAGCAACATTTATGGTTTTACTGTATTTGGGCACTGGAGACTTGTTTGCCTAGTTTGAGTGATTTGTTCCTCAAACTATTGTACATTTTTGTTGTTGTAATACATAATATAATGGATCTATGATTTTATCATGTGTTGGTAATGATATTTTTTGTACTTTCCATTATTTTGTTCAAATATTTCTGCTTCCCTATTTGGGGATATGACAGTGGTATCGAAGCATAATCTTGGCTCAACCTATGAATCTAAGCCAATATGTCATAAGAATAAGGAGATCCTCTCAAATATAGAGAGAATAGCTATCTCAAAAGAAGAAACTAGAGATATTATTATAAAGATGATAAATAATACAAGGAAAAAAATCCCTTATCAGGAGAATATGAGGAGGAGGAGTATCCCAAGCTTCTTCTTCAAACTATGCAAGATATTACAAGAGAAATCGAGAAGATGAGGATGGATAGATATAAAGAATCCCTTAAAGGGTTTCTACATGGAGAAGGCTCTGACATATCTCATCACTGGAGTGATCAACTAGTGAAGCAATAGTTTTCCCAACGCTCTACAATGCCTACATTTTTAGCAGTGGGAAATGGAGGGTTTCAAGAACAAGAAACTCTAGAAGATTATTTTCTTCAGTATGAGTCTCAATCTTAGATATTCAAAGACCATTTGAGCTTTCAATACTTCTGTTAGATCAAGGACAATAGGAGACCCAAACATCACAATAGAGGTGGAGGATCCATACATCACAATGATCTTCACCGGACTATGGGCATATTTTTCTTACCCACTTTTGATGGGTCATCAAAATGCACTACGAAATCATTGGTAGAGAAGTTAGAAATCTACTTCCAGTTGAACCAAGTACAAGAGATGGAGGCCATAAAAACAGTAACGATGCACCTTGAGGGTGAAGCACATGATTTTTGGTTTCATGGTCTTTGTACATTGTGTCATGCCAATGTGACTACATATTCATATTTCACAAGGAGGTTGGTGGAGAGGTAATCTAGAAACTTATATTTTTGAATTTCTAAAACTTTCTATTATGGTTCATGATTTGTCTACAACAAGGAGGGTCTATATGTTTATTGGTGGGTTGGTAGGACCTCTACATGGGTTGGTTAAATATACCAAACCCACTACCCTTCAAGATTCCATTGAAAGGGCTAGAGATCTACAAGATGCCTTGCCAAGAGCAAAGGAAAAATTTTAGAAAAATCCCACTTTTCCATCAAAGGTAAAATATGAAAAGGCTCATCCTTCAAAGGAGAGAAAAAAAAAAAGACCTCTTAGTGATGATGTCTGAAGAGACTTGAGGAGAAGGAAGCTTTGCTTCACATTCCAAGAATCATGGGCACTTAGACATAGGCGTACGGAGCGTGAAAGGAGGTCACAACGCTAGGATAGCAGAAGAGGATCCACAACCACCAGGAGGTGGGAATGGAGAATTTTATCCAATTGGAGGGGCCCTTGCATAATTGAGAGGAGTACCCAAGTACTTGACCTTGAGGGTTCGAGGTTCCATTCAGGATCAGAGGGTTTTAGTTTTGATTGATTTTGGGGCTACCCACAACTTTATTGATGCCCAACTAGTGCAGAGGATGGAAATACCCACTGATGATTTTGAGGAATTTTAAATTCTAGTCCCAGGATCTAGAACTATGAAGTGCATGCATTATTTTCCATCTTTATCTATCACCATGGGGATATACATTGACTGGTCACTTTTTGTGGTTGACATACCTGACACCAATGTGATATTGGTTATGCAGTGTTTGATTACCTTGGGAAAGGTCACTTCATATTGGGAGACTTTGTAGACGGAGTGGATGGACAAAAAGAGAGGAAAACATCATATGATTAGGGGAATTCACGCAAATCCCTCACAGATAGCTTCTACACAGAAAACAAAGTTGGATTTGTGCAGTGGAAACAAGGACCTAATAGTCCCATCACTTATGCAAATGACTTTAGCCCATGAGACATTAATGTTTAGTGGCATTCCACCTGGGAGGCCACCTGATTAGGATTTGGTGAGAAATGTTTCACAACATGTTGCACCACTCATAGATCCAGGATGAGTGGGAACATTGGGAGTTCATGACACAGTGCAAAGATTCTTTGGTAGGCTCAAGGAGGAGGGAGACATTATCCCAATTTCATCATTACCCACTCTCACCCCACATATCACGCTGGGAGAGGATGCTACAGGGATGGAGGATGGCACCATCATGGTGCAAGGAGACTAGTCCTTGACTTTGGAGGCTTAGAAGATATTCTCAATTGGGGAGAAATCTTCCACACATGGTAGAGGATGGTGGCCACTCATGCATACATTGACCAAACTCAGGAATTTTTGGATAGGTGATAGCTTCCCATGGAAGACTAACCTCCAAAAGCTACAATCTTTACTTGAGCATGGCTAGCTACAAGAAGAGAAATAGAGGAAGGATAGCAGCATCCCAGCATGTGACGTTGGCATGGGAGATGTCAAAGAAGGGGGCAACCACATGACAGATGTTTTACATGATAGATCATCAACATTGTCACTATGGAGGATAGATCCTTATTGGAAATACCATTTGTTGGTGGATTACTCCAAGGATCTTTTTACATGCATGATACTTGATGACCAGCTATTAGATGAGGGATATTCAGTAAGAGATGGGGTGATCTAATATTAGAGTAGGATCTTATTATCTAGAGAATCCAAGCTCAAGGAGAAGTTACTACATGCAGCACATGAAGATTTTCTCTTCATCCACACTTATTCCATGAGAGCATATCATACCATCATGGATGAATTCACTTGGGAAGGCTTTGAAGAGGATATATATCAGCATATTAAGAGATGCATGGATCATTTAGAGATGGAGGAGAAACATAACTCTTTGATGGAGTTATCACAACTACCTCTTTCTGTTGAGATTTCTAATAATAAATTTGGAGAAAATCTCATGAATATGACAAAAACAGGATTTGTTGCTAAATTGACTGCATCTAATCTTGATGTGGAGTTATTGCATCCTATTTTGTTGTGATTGAATTTATGATTCAGTTTCTACTCCCAGCTATAAAATGTAAGTTCGTAGAGGCAAATATTCATGAGGGATGTGAGGTGAGTGGAAGAGAATTGTAGATGAGTAATTCTGCTGCAGTATTATTATGTTGATGAATGAGATTTCTGATGCCTCTGTTTGGTGGACGTAGCCCAGATTGGTTGGGTGAACCACGTTAAATATTCTTGTCTTCTTTGTTTATGATGTGTATGTTTTATTTATTTTTCAACTGCTTGACTCTAACAATTGGTATCAGAGCTGTTGTGATCGATAGATTCTCTGCATGCGATGTTGTCCAGGGGTTTTGTCTTTATGTGACCGACATGCTAAGGACATGGAGCTGGTTCGATGAGAAAACATCTTGTGCGAATAAGTCATTGGGAGAAAACCGCAGAAGCCTGCAAAGTTCTTGAAGTTGTTGAGCGTAACTCTGTTGCTGAGCAAACAGTCAAAGAAATCAACAGTTCAAGTGAGACTGTGTGCAGAGCCGTGACCCATGACTGTGTGGGATGGAGTCTATTGTTTCACAGCTGAGCAAAGAATTGAATGAGGATGTGTTGTGATTTCCAAATGGAATCAGCGTTGTAGTTATTAAAAGAACACAGTTGAGCAGAGATTGAAGAACCATGACCCATGTGATTTTGAGCTTATTCCGAACGGCGCTGGGACGGATACGTGATTATAAAGCTTGCTGGTTAGCATGGTGACAATGAGGGTTAAAGCCATGTCAGAAAGCAGAGTTAAGGATGTTTCTGCATTAAATTTCTTATGTTTGTAATACTGTGAGATCGTGAGATCGGGTTCGTGGCGCGACTGAAAGGCCATGAGCTGCCATCCGATAACTGGAGGTGAAAAGTGCCATGTGATGTGATATTTTTGCGTGGTATCAAATTGTTGCAATTTGTATCCATATTGTTGTGTGTAAACTGAAGAATCCACTGCGCCATGAGCTGGTGCTCTGTGGAATTTTGATGTCACTGATCATTGGAGCATCTCATAGCATCTGGCCATTACAGTGAACATGTTCGGTTCTGCGTTAAATTTCTTATATGCGTTGGAAAATTTAATGCATAAGGTTTTCTAACATTCATGGCATATGGTTTATGGCATAAGGGTTTGGAACCTTGGAGATATGGCATATGGTTTATGATGGCATAATAGTACGTTAACTTTTAAAATTTCAATATAAATCGATTTTATATTGTATGCCATTATATTGTAATATCAATTTTTGTAATATGCCATTATATGGGCCTAGGGCCTACAACTAGTTTTTCGACGGTGGACGGTGGAATGTGAGAAAGGAATTGCATATTTTTTTTTTAAATGAATTTTAACAAATTCTTAATTTGATTAAAAAAAATAAAAAATTAAGGATCCATAGAAGATAAACATGGCAAAAACACAAAGTGCTCGATTTGAGATCAAGAATTTCAATGTGAAAAACAACTTTGAGATCTGGAAATTTAAGATGCATGATCTACTCATGCAACAAGGCATGGCAAAGGAACTTTTGAGCAAAGCCAAACAACCTTTCGCCATGATAGATGACGAATGGAGTGACGTCGATGAAAGAACACTGAGCGGCATTTGATTGTGTTTGGCGGATGATTTTTTGTTTAACATCGTGTGAGATAAAACTGTTGTTGGTTTGTGGACAAAGCTTGAAAATCTGTACATGACAAAATCCTTAACCAATAGGATTCTTCTGAAGAGACAATTGTACAGCTTGCGCATGAAGGAAGGTATATCAATAACTGATCATTTGAATAGCTTTAATCTGTTTTTGGTGTAGGTAGATAGTATAGATGTAAAATTTGATTCAGAAGATAAAGTTGTAACTTTATTATACTCGTTGCCTAAGTCATGGGATCATTTTGTTACTTCTATAAGTCTTAGTTCATCATAAACCCTTGAATTTGATGATGTTGTTGGAGCTTTGTTATCTAAAGAAACAAGAAAAAGGTCAAATTCAGAAACCTCTACATCAGAAGCAATGATGGTTAGAGGTTGTTCTAAAGAAAGATGCTTCAGTAAGCAGAACAACTCACGGTCAAAATTGAAAGGGAAGAAGAGTAAGGTAAAGTGTTGGTTTTGCGGCAAATCAGGACATTTTAAGAAGGACTATTGGAAGAGACAGCAAACATCCAAAGGAGACTCTTCGACAGAAAAGAAAGAAGCAAACACAACAGATACAGGTTTGACATCCGGTTCAGGTATGAGTGATGAAGTGTTATCAACTAATTTTTCTAATCATGATCAACATTGGTTGTTAGACTCTGGTGCGTCAAATCACATGTGCATTCATAGAGAGTGGTTTAAATCTTATAAATCAATCAATGATGGAGTGGTTTACATGGGAAATGATGTCTCATGTAATATTGTGGGAATTGGAAGCATGCAGATTAAAATGTTTGATGGGACAAATAAAATATTAACTGATGTAAGACATGTGCCTGAACTCAGAAAAAAACCTCATTTCTCTAGGAGTGCTAGACACCAATGGATATAAAACCTTTATTCAAGGTGGAGTAATGAAATTTTATAAAGGAATTTTACTAGTAATGAAATAAAAGAAGGTTGGAAATATTTTTCAGTTAGAAGGAAGAACAGAGTCAAATCATGCTTCTACAGTATCTGAAAACGACAATAATTCTATTCGTCTATGGCATCAACGGTTGGGCCATATGATCTAAAGAGGATTAAAATTTTTATCTAATCATAAGTTACTTCCTAGATTAAAATCTTCTAAGTTAGATTTCTGCAAACATTGTCTATATGGTAAACAAAGCAAGCAGGAGTTTAAAACTGGAAAACATACTAGTAATGAAATCCTTGATTATATCCATTTTGATGTTTGGGGTCCATATCCTACAACCTCATATGGAGGATCGTCATATTTTGTATCTTTTAGTGATTATTTCTCTAGAAAAGTGTGGGTCTATATGTTAAAGAAAAATTCTGATGTATTCACATTTTTCAAATAGTTTAGAGCATTAGTAGAAAACATCATTGGAAGAAACATTAAATGTTTAAGAAATGAAAATGGTGGTGAGTTTACTTCCAAGGAATTTGATAATTATTGCAAGGAAGTTGGGATCTAAAGACATAAAACTACTGTATATACTCCATAGAAAAATGGAGTTGCTGAACACATGAACAGGACTCTCTTAGAGAGAGCAAGAAGTATGCTTAATAATGCCAATTTGCAGAAGGAATTGTGGACAGAAGCGGTTTCTACAGCTTGTTACTTGATAAATTGATCACCATCAATTGCAATAGGATGCAAAATTCCTCAAGAGGTATGGAAGGGTCATCCTTGTGATTATTCTAAACTAATTTTTTTTTGTTGTGATGCATATGCTCTAATTCTAAAACATCAGCGTTATAAATTAGATCCTAAATAAAAAATATATATCTTTGTTGGATATGGTGATGGGACTAAGGGATATGGGTTATGGGGTCCTACTAACAAGATCATCATTAACAGAGATGTTAAATTCAATGAATCTTCACTTGATAATCCAGATGTAGATGATAAATTGAAACAGGATAATGTACCTAAGTTTCAACATATTTAGTTTGAAACCAGTTCAAATACTGATGATAGTCCAAATGAACAAGTTTCAGATGCAAATCATGAAGAAGTTCCTACAGATAATAATCAGCAAATTGTGGAAGAGCCAGAAACATATTTAAGGAGGTCCACGAGAATCAGACGTCCTCCTAAAAGGTATGATGATTATGTTACTTCAGTTGCTTTAACTATTAATGATGATGAACCTTTATGCTATTAGGAAGCTGTAGAAGGTTCTAGCAATGTAAAGTGGAAAGAGGCTATGAAGGATGAGATGAAGGCATTAGAAAAGAATGCCACATGGGATCTTGTAGAACTTCCTAAAGATAGGAAAACTGTGGGATGTAAATGGGTTTACAAATTGAAAAGGGGTGTTGATGAGACAATAGACAGGTACATAGAAAGGTTGGTCGCGAAAAGTTTTTCTCAGAAGCAGGAATTGAATTTCATGAGATATTTTCACCAGTTGTTAAAATTGTTTCAATTCGGATTGTGTTAGCATTAGTTGCTTTACTTGATTTAGAATTACAACAACTAGATGTTAAAGCTACATTTTTAAATGGAGATTTATATGAGGAGATTTACATGGAACAACCAGAAGGGTTTGTTCAAAATCGCAACAAGAAATTTTTCTGTAGGCTCAAGAAATCATTGTATGGTCTGAAGAAGTCGCCTCGACAATGGTACAAGAAATTTTATTCTTTCATGATGAGACAAAATTATATAAGAAGTGAATATGATCATTGTGTTTACTTTATGAAATTGAGTAATGGAATGTTCATTATCTTAGTGTAATGTGTTGATGATATTCTTTTAGCAAGAAAAAGCATAACAGAGATCAACAGGTTAAAGGCTTAGATGGCTAGGACGTTTGATATGAAATGTCTAGATGCAGAAAGACAGATTTTGGGCATGGAGATTTTTAGAGACAGGAGAAATGGTAAGATGTGGTTATCACAACTGAAGTATATTGAGAAAATACTCTTAAGGTTTGGTATGAACAATGTGAAACCTGTTTCAGTCCCTTTAGCTTCCCATTTTAAGCTTTCTTCAAGTTTATGTACCAACACAAATGAAGAAAAGGAATATATGTTTTGAATTCCATATGCCAATGTAGTAGGTTGTTTGATGTATGCGATGGTTTGTACACGACCAGATATTTCACATGCATTTGGAGTTGTTAGAAGGTATATGGAAAATCCAGGAAAAGAACACTGGTCAGCATTGAAATGGGTGCTTCGATATCTGAGAGGCACAAGTGATTATTGTATCACTTATAACAGAAGTAGTGAATTTGTTTGCAGATATGTTGATTCCGATTTTGTAGGTGGTTTGGATAAGATAAGGTCAACTTCAAGATATGTCTTTACTCTTGCAGGTGGAGCTATTAGCTGGATGTCAAAGCTACAAAACATTGTTGCTTTATCCACTATAGAAGCAGTTTGGTTGAAAGGTTTGTTTGGTGAGTTTGGTAGATTGCAGGACAACATAAAGTTATTTTGTGATAGTCAAAGTGAAATTCACTTGGCTAAAAATCCAGCCTATCATAGTAAATCAAAGCATATACCTATAAAGTACCATTTTGTAAGACAAGTTATCACTGAACGGGGAGTCTCTCTTGAAAAAGTGCATACAAAGGAAAATTGCACAGACATTTTCATGAAACCAGTCTTATTAGAGAAGCTACAATGGTGTCTAGCTTCTCTTGGCTTGCTGGAAAAGATAAAAATAATAATGGAACAGGGTATCAGGCTAATTGTTGTGAAGGTGGAGATTGTTGAGATTTCTAATAATAAATTTAGAGAAAATCTTATGAATATGACAACAATAGGATTTGTTGCTAAATTGACTGCATCTAATCCTGATGTGAAGTTATTGCATCCTATTTTGTTGTGATTGAATTTATGATTCAGTTTCTACTCCCAACTATAAAATGTAATCCCGTAGAGGCAAATATTCATGAGGGATGTGAGGTGAGTGGAAGAGAATTGCAGATGAGTAATTATGTTATTGTATTCTTCTGTTGATGAATGATATTTCCGATGCCTCTGTTTGGTGGACGTAGCCCAGATTGGTTGGGTGAACCACATTAAATCTTCTTGTCTTATTTATTTATGCTGTGTGTGTTTTATTTGTTTTTCCGTTGCTTGAATCTAACACTTTCCTCATTTGGAATGAGAGGGGGCACATCTATGAGCCACTCCATTAGTTTGATCAAGGAATATGGTAAGGATCATGTCTTTGTGAATAATGATTTACTAGATGAGTATTTGCATTCCTTTACCATACATGTGCAAGCCATTGCTCCAAGTAGGGGAACTCTTCCTTATAAACTTCATGGTCAACTTGGGGCCATAAATGGTGTTGAGAATGGCCACTCCTAGGAGGATTTAGAGAGATTACATATCATTTAGGGTGTACTCCATTGGCACCAAACATCACTCAAATTCTCCAAGCATGTGAGAAAACTATGTTAGCAAACAAGTGGTGGGGAAACTACTTATTATATCATGTTCTGAGGCAGTCAGGAGACATACTGGGCTGGTTCCACATGTGGGACTACGATCCTCCTCTAGTATTACATATGGAAGCTTATATATCCATGTTTATGATCCCATATCATTATTGTGGGTATGATTGGAGGAAGGATGCAAGGATTGAATGTGTCCATTGGGAGTGAGATTCTCCATGTTTCTTATGCTTCAAGCTTCAAGGAGAACATTGGGCAAACCATGATTGCTACATTGGATGTTTTGTTTCCTTATGAGGTGAGTCATTGGCATCTCACGAGTACTTGGGAGGATCATTTCATGGAGGGATTGATTAGGAGACACTTGGTTCATGAGGAGATCTTATCACATGGAGGTGTCACCAAGGAAGGAGGAGAAGAGTTGTAGCACTCACCTTTACAGTTGCTTGAGGACAAGAAAAATTTGGGAGGGGAGGACTGTAATATTACCAATTAGCTTTAAGCTAGTTGGAATATTAAATTTTGTTTTTGCTTCTTAGTTAGAAGAATAAGAGGGTAGGGAGACCCATAAATCTCCTTAGTAGGAATAAAATCACTCCTAATGTGAATGGATATCATCTTAGTAGCTTGATTAAGCACCCTTGTGTGTTAAAAGGGGTTTGAGCATGTAGACTAGGTCAAATTTAACCAAATCAACAACGCTGGTATGGAAGGAGTGGCATTCATTGAGGGATAATGCAGTTTTGGAGGAGGAGTCCATGCATGGAAGCAGTGGATTTAATGAGTGGGACCAAGGGTGAGGAAGCTCACCAAGCATATAAAGGAAGGGGATGGAAGCCATGAGAGACATTCAAAATATGGTTTATGTTTGGGTCTTATCACTTCTTGCATGAGTCAACTATTTAGCAGAGTTTTTTGTAGTGTTTAGTACAAGGGTGTTCCCGAGCAGGAATCCTACACTGTACCTTGGGTGACTTCGAGTGCCCACTTAGGAGAGTTATTTTAAGCTTCATTTATACCATCTAACATTGGGCCAAGTAGCTACCTTCAGCCACAATGCACTCTCCTTTAAGAATTGCGTTATTTTGCGAAGTGTTGTAGTGGAGGGTTGAGAGACCCTGTTTATGAACTAGTTTCCTAGTGAGGGGAGAAACCCTTCATCTGGAAAGCTAGAGAGGATAAGTTGCAGCCATTTTCATGTTATATCATCCATATTTCAGTATATCTCTAGTGATACAGTGTTATTCAGCCATAGAGTTGCAGTCTGCACTTTTTTCATCTTTTTTATTTCAAGAAACCATTTCCGGGTTGTCTTAGGATTGTGATTGGGAGACTATTTCTCCATTTTTAGCACCCTTTAAGCATCATATTAGTAGATCTATTTGTTCTAATTTTCCAACTAAATAACCCTCACTGGGATTTCACCTTCATGTACTCCAGCATTTCTGTATAGCAGCAACATTTATGGTTTTAGTGTATTCAGGCATTAGAGGCTTTTTTTCCTAGTTTGAGTGATTTGTTCCTCAAACTATTGTACATTTTTGCTGTTGTAATACTTAATATAATGGATCTATGATTTTCTCATGTGTTGGTAATGATATTTGTTGTACTTTTCATTATTGTGTTAAAATATTGTTGCTTCCCTATTTGGGGATATTACATACCAACGCACCATTGAGTGTTGAAATGTGTACTGCAAAGGAATTGAACTAAAGCCTAGGTGCTCTACAACACTCTATCTAGGGAGAAGGGGTGCATTGGGTGCAGTTGAGGAATTTTCTTTTTTTTTTGCCCAAAATATCTTCATTTTTTTTCATGAAATTTATCTTAACTAATCTTATGGTTTGATTACATGCTTTGATCGGATCATAATGTACATTACATGGCAAGAAATAGAACATGATGAACAGGATATGGTTACCCTAAATGATCTTGGCACTGTGAGAGCCCTTAGAGACTGCACGTTAGTCAATTACTTTAAACTATTAGGGATGAGGCAACATTTGGAACTATTTCAATTCCTGATTCTATCATGGGATCTAGCAGAGCAGGAATTTCACATTGGGGACAAAGTTATCCCAATATTAGTCGATGATATTTACTTTCTGATGGGTTTGTTGAGACGCGGTGCCCCCATTTCCCTTGCGAGTTTCATTTATGGAGGTGAGATGGTGAAAAATTACATTAGAAAGTTCTGTCAGCTAGGTATAGAGGATAGAAAGGATGGAAATATAAATATTAGGGATGTGTGTGATATGCCTTTGCGAATGCTTGTGTTCATCATCAAAAATTTAGTTGGCACTGTGACACTTCATGTTGCGAATAGATCATAGATGAAGTATGCGCTTCAGTGTCTCGAGCCGATCGTGTTCAATTGAGATGAAGCAGTACTCTCTCAGATGAAATAATAGCTTTGCAAAGTTAAAAGTGGTGGGACAAATAATTTTATGTATGGATCGGTCCTGATCACTTTCATTCTGGAGCGAATTCCATTGATACAACCACAATATGTAACAATGGGTGTAGTTGGTCTTAGGGATCCGCAGATGCATCGGTGGGTAGAGATGATGGCTAGACATGTTGGCCATTCATTGATCTCACTCTCTACTGCATTTTTACTTGGATCCGATGACAACATATCATCATAGAGGATCATCCATATGCAGGGGTGGATTTTCGTGGAGACCTAGATTTGATATTACCAGCAGGCACTCAATGGGGTGTTATAGGTAAAATGTTTTGACCATGTTTTCGATTTTTTTTTTTGGGGGTTTTACATATTTTGTGTCTTTTGATGTTTCCAAGAATGTATATAGATGTGAGTAGTGTTCGACTAGTTGATCTTCCATAACAAGTAGATAAACCAGTAGAGAGGACTGTCGGCAGAGAAGTCCTTCGGGATTTGGATTTGACCAAAAATCTGGTTGAGTTTCAGTAGCATGTAGAGGGGCTAACTCTTGGGATACCAAATATCTGTATGAAGGAGTTACTGATGAGGCTGCACCACCATGGTATTGCTGTGCCTAGCCGATGGATGAGGCTATTGCGCATGATAGCTTAAGCAGTGACCTACTATCATGAGCCCCACTACATCTACTTAGAATATGATATTTTTGCATACATTTTGAGGTCATGTGACCAACATGTCTTGGACACAATTTTTTGTAAAAAAAATTATTTTCTATCTCTTTTACTTTCAGTGTTTTCCTATGGTTATGTGTAATCTTATTCAATTGTGTGATGTGAATTGAAAATTTGTCTTTGCATATGTTGCAAATGTTTGTTTAACGTGTAATTTTCTAAAGAATCAGTCAAGGTGTTAAAGTTTCTGGAAATGTGTTGATATTGGATGTAAACAAAATGTATTTTTAAAATATGAACTCTAAGGAAAATTCGATGAATAGTTGGATTTAGGACAGTATAAACACTAGTAAGTTGTAGTATGAAAAGTTGTGAGTCTAGCCTAATGATGATGCGGCGAATTCCAAGTGAAATGGCATCAGAGAGGAGTTCAATCAATGTGCTATACTCAGTGATATTGTTGGTGGATCGACTGATACAAATCCCTTGGAAACTCTCTAACTCGCCACTTGAAGCGAAGATGGACCATGTTTTAGAAGATAGATTTTGCGTAATACATCTAGCACAATTGGCATAACCAACAAATGGTTCTGAAGATTCTAACATCTACAACAAAATTCAAAGTGGATTACTAACCACATGAAAAATCTTAAAAGACACACTGTGAGACACATGGAATCAAAGCATATATGCAGTATCATAAAATGTCTACTACGCATAATCAAGAATAGTAACATTTAAGATACAACCCATTTCGTGGTTGTGACAATGGAATCCCATCATAATCTACGAACTCATAGGTGCCCTGTAATATTCCTAAATTAGCTTGCAGTTAATTGTAATATTAATTTTTTGATATGTCACTTAGATAGGTGAATAAGTGGGTAGGGAGACACATACATCTCTTTATAAAGAATAAAACCACTTCTCAAGTGAATGTGGATCATCATTTCAACTTAATAAAGCATCCTAAGGTTTGAACAGGGGCTAGAGAATGTGGACTAGGTCAATGTTGACCAAATCAACATCGTTGTTATGGAGATCATGGAGGAATAATGGAGGACAGTGTAGTCATTTAGGAGGAGTGTATGTATGAGAGTAGCTCCTTTAATGATTGGGGCCCAGGGTGAGGAAGCTCACCAAGCATAAAAGGAAGAGGATGGAAGCATTAGAAGACATGGATTTTTATTATTTATTTTGATATTTTTAGATGTAAATTTTTCATGTGACATTTCTATGGATGATTTTGTTGTTTAGCAGGGTCTGTAGTGTTGTTTAGCACATGGGTGTTTCCAAGCGGAAATCCCACCTGCATCCTCAGGGGACTTAGAGTGACTAATCGGGAGAGGTTACCTTGAGTTGCATTACCACCATCTGGAATTTGGCCAAATTTCAGCTTTATTCTATAGCGTAGTCTATTCCAGATTTGTGTTGTGTTGCAGGGGTGTAGCAGTGGAGGGTTGTAAAACCCCATTTCTGAGCTATTTCTCAATTGGAGGGATCATCCTTTCATCCAAGAGGCTTGTGAGGAAGTCCTTGGAGCATAATTTCCATATTTTGTAGGAGGCCAAGTAGCTACCATCAGCTAGAACGCAGTTTCCCTCAAGGACTACATTATTTTAGAGAGCAACTGCAGCAGTGGGTTTATTGCCACAGTTGGAGGAGTTTTGTTTCCTTTGAGGGGATAATCCTCTAATTTAGGATATATATTGGAGGAGGATCAACCATTTAATATTCTATATCATCCACCTCCTATCAGTGATTCAATTTCACTTATTATTCAACCCTAGGGCCATATCTGCTATTTTTTTGTATAATGTGTATTTCCGGAAACCTTTTTGGGTTGTCTTTGAAATATTTTTTGGAGCATAGATATCTATTCCTAACACTTTTTGGATCATTTTATTAGCATTAATACAAATTTTTATCTTTCATTTGTTACTCTCTCATAGACAACGTAGTTATATCATTCCGGCATTTCATGTATTAGCAGCATTTCATATTTAGGTGTATTCTTTCATGGGAGTCTTGTTTGCCCAACTTGAGTGATATTTTCCTCAAGACTTTGTACCTATTTTGATGTGATAATCATAATGGAATGGCTCTATGGTTGTCTCATGCTTTTATCTATTGATATTTCTGCATATTTCTAGTTGTATGTCTTGTATTTCTGCTCTCTCAATTTTGGGATATTACACGCCCTTTTCCAGAAAACTCTTAACAATATAGGGGCCATGCCATAATGGTTAGAATTTTCTTGTTCCTATATTATTAGTTTCTTGATCATAAATCAAGACTATATCTCCTTCCGATAAGGTGCGAGGCTTGACATTGTGGTCATATTGTGCCTTGATTCATCTCTTATGTGCTTCATTGGCCATTGCGGCTTCAAAATGTGTTTCATCTAGATGGATGAGATCTAAAAGATGTGCATCTTCGTCAGAAGCATTAGGTATCAGGTCAATTGTGAGTTTCAATGTTGGAATTTCACATTGAATCAGTAAGATAGCTTCCAAACTGTAAACCAGCTGAAAGGAATTAAATATGGTTATGTTTCTCACCGAGGTTCAGTAAGTCCACAAAGCCGAGTACATGATTAGATTCTGGTTTAGTTTATGAACTGAAATCATTCCTTGAAGCATACACTTAAGATTTTTTTTTTATGGCTTCAACTTGTTCATTAGCCTGTGGATAACAAGGGGTAGAACTATCATGCGACAGTCCTAACTTGGAAGTCAACTCAGTTATCATGTAATTGCAAAAGTGATTTCCATGATCTGTAACTATATCTTGCAGCACACCAAATCGAGTAACCACATGGTTAAATAAAAATAATTCATTTGTCTTGCCTGTTTTGTAAATGTAGCCATTACCTCGGACCACCAGGTAAAATATTCAACGACGATAATAATATAGGCATGCCCACTAGTCGGGTGAGGGTTACATGTCATGAATTCAATGCCCCATTTGGAAAATGGTCCCATGATGATGAAATGATGCATTGGTGCTAGCCGCACACAGGTTTTATGATCAAATATCTGGAAAGCATGAAAATTTCTGACCGCGAGAATTCAGTCGCGAAATATGGTAGGCCAGAAGTAACCAGCGTGGAGAATATTCTGCGCAGTAGAAAAACAGGACAAATTTTTACCACATGTACCAGTGTGGAAATCATTTAAAACGTTCTCAGCCTCCTCATGAGTGAGGCACCTATGTAAAATTGTATCGAAACCATGATGATAAGTGTATCGCTGATGATCAGATAATATTTGGCTTGGTGTAGAAAACGTTGACGTTGTGAGCGAGAGGTATTGGGTCAAAAATTCTGGGTCTGGATATAGATCGGAAAATATCCATACCACGGGCCAAATCACGCTATCAGAAAGAAAATCTCATCCATAATCGATGATTCTGATGTAGGCTCAGTTCTACTCGAGGGAAGGTCATAGATAAGCTCAGCAAAAACCAAAGAATTCTTTAACTTGGATTTAATGAATTCCAAATAAAATTCCTATAAAATGACTATCCATTTTGATTATTTCCCCCCCACAATTGACGTGACAGAATGTAAGTCATAGGGTTGTAATTTGAAATGAAAATGGTCTTCCGGAGTAGGATATAGTGGCGAAATATTTTTACAGCTTGAACAACTAGCAAAGTGAGCTTCTCAACATAAGTGTACTTAACTTCCGTATCATTGAGATTACGACTCAAATGATAGATCAGATTTTCAATCCCATCTTCTTCCTGGACTAAAACCATGGTGATGGTTGTATATGTAGTGACGAGATACAGGAAATAATCACTCTGATAATTTGGGGGATACATTAATGATGCTCGGATCAGAATATATTTAAGAGCACCAAAAGAAGCCTATGCAACCTCATCCCAATGGAAGGGAGTCCCATTTTTCACGAGTAGAGAAAATCCTTTATCCATTTTGGCATAGTTGGAAATGAATCTCCTTAGGAATTTAGTCTTCCCTGGATTCTCTATAGCTGAAGTAGGTTGGAAGGCACAGGAAAATCTAGAATGACTTGGACCTTCAAGGGATCAATTCGAATTCCATCTTTCAACACAAAGAAACCAAGAAAATGACTAGAACTGACACAAAACACACATTTGTGTGGATTGAGGAGTATATTGTAGTGACGACATCGTAAAAATATGGCTCTCAAATATAACGGGTGGTCAGCCCATTTCCGTGAATGTGCAGGTAAGTCATCCAGATAAGGTTGAACAATGTGTTTGGTTTCATGGAAAGCATAATTCATTGCCTCTGAATGGTTTCCCCAATGTTATTTAAACCAAAAGGGAGTTTTTGATAAGCGAATGTGCCCTAGGACAGATAAAAGTTGTTTTATATCGGTCCTCTGGGAAAATATTGATCTGATTGTAATCGGAAAAACCATCCATGAAGGAAAATATTTCACATCTAGCACATTCATCAATGATTTGGTCAATAAATGTAGTGGGATAGCTTTCCTTAGGACAAGCATGATTGACATCTCGATAATCAATGCACACTCTAATTGTCCCTTGTTTCTTCATGACAGGAACAATGTTGGAAACCCAATCAGTAAGAGAAACAGGGTAAATAAAACCAGTACACAAAATTTTTTTAACCTCTACTTTAATGGAAATAACCTTCTTAGGATGAACATGATGGAGGCGCTATCGTATTGGTTTGAAATAAGGGTACATTTTAATATCATTCTCAATGATACTGGAATTGATGCCTAGCATTTCTTCATACGACCAAGCGAATACATCCCAAAATTGATGAAAACGAGAGTGGTAAGTGTCAAGTCCAAATGCAGAACAAGACGTGCTAACATGAATGTTTTCTACTATGCCATTTTTGGTTTAAATTTCGATAGAAATCGTTTCTTCGATATTTGATGGGTTTCGCTAAGAATCGACAGTGTGGATAGAAATGAATTTTGTTAATAAATTAATGACTGTAGGGTGATATAGTTCAGTTGGACTATCTTTAATGTAACCTAGAAGATGGGACCCTTGATGAGAATCTGCCCATGGTTCTTCTTCTGGCATCATGGCTTCCATAATTCTCTCATCAGTTGAGAATACGTGAAAAAGGATCAGAATAAGTACCATAATCCAAAGAACGATCGATCCAAACAGTCGGCGACAAAGGATGAGGATTGGTCATACAAGCCAAAAATATTGATTTCTATGTGAGCTCGATTGGACTTAGTGGCATAGTTACACCCAACCTATCTATTTCATAATCATTGGGAACCTTCCATAAATTAGATGAAGTGGAAGATATCATATTGCAGGTTTCGTTTTTTGCAATTTCCGCCAATATCATAGGTGACGGTAATGAAAAGGTGCCCATTAGGAAATAATCCTTAAAGATTCCTACACCAATATTCTAAAGATATGGTAGGGGTCTGTGAAGAAACATAAAACTTCCAATTGCCTAGGAACCAGAGGCAAAGAAGGCGAGTTGATCGATGATTGCGATGTCACCCTTATGGGGGAAGGAAACCATGTGAAAGTAAGAAGAGACAATCGTAGCCATAGCGTAAAACCATGGTCTTCCTAGTAAGATATTGTAGTCAAGGGCTCCATCAACAACATCAACTTCAATAGTAACAGCTTTTCCCCTAGTTCGACTTGCAGGTTACTGAGAATTCCACAAGGTTTATATGTATGACCATCAAAATATTTCAACATCGTAGGTGATTCTGATAAATGTGGCGAGCTAAGTGACTTACAGTAATTCATAGATATCATACAAGTATATGCACCTTCATCAATAATAGTTTGATGAATGAGGTGATTCAGGACATTTACTTGGATAAAAAATTCTAATTTTTCTAAAAATTGTGGCACATTGCCCGCATGGTTATAGACTACAAGATTAGAGTCTATTGGATCTATTCCACCAATTTCCGACAACAAAGCGTGCTTTTGGGAGGGACAATTCTGAATAACCTCAAGCGTCAACATAACATAAAGTGATTGAACCAAATCTTCGACTATGTTATAATTTTGAGTTTCACGAGCTCGAGGGTTGAAATTCGATTTATGAACGAATCCCTTTAGTGGATTTATTGTTAAATCAGGAATAATAGGCGATGGAATTGAATCAGATGAAGTTGAAGTCAAAGTAGTAGGTTAATATATAGCTTGACTTGACGACGAAAGAGGATTACCATAATATTTACTTTGAGTGGACACCAAAACATCATTTTTGGGCTTAGTGGCAGATAACATAAGAAATTGTGAACTAGAAGTGGGATCCATAGCAACCATATATGTTTCTAGGTTCAGAACAGGGTTTGTCAACACTATAGATGCAGAAGAAGTCTTAAGAAGTTTTGATACTTCTGAGTGGTGAGGATAGTCTTGCGTAAAATTATCCTCCTTACATATTAAACATGGGTAGTGAGGTTTCTGAGAAGTACTAGATGTATCAGATGATTTTTCTTGATAGGGTGAATTTTGTTTTTTCTTATATTTCCCTTTCTTCTTAATTCTAGGTTTCTTGTCACTTTTTCCCTTGTCAGATGACATGACATGTATTTTGGAAGAATATGCAGGATCAGATGCAACAGGGGTTTGATTGGATACATCAAGTGTGGAAACAGATGGTCAATTTGATGGCTGAGTGCTAGCAGAACCAATCACACCGTCACTGGCATGAAAGTCCTTACCAGATGGAGGAGGAGGAATAGTAAAATCCAATCGCAGTGCATTCAGAATCTTTTCATAGAGCGTGATAGACTGAGTATAAATCAAATACAGATACTCGACATGAGAAATTACTTTCTCTTCAGTGATAACGTTGCCTTTGGCCACATCCTCGGTGATAGATGGTGAAAAGTACTTTATAAACCACTCAACTAAAATATTATCTGGAACAAAAATTTTAACCATTCGACGACGACGATGCCACTCATGAATGTGATATGATATGTGAGTAGCATTCGTCTATTTAAAGTTAGTCAAAAGTTCCATTCCAGTTTCATATCTGATGGGTAAATGGAAGTGGGTTAGAAAAGTAGTGGCCAAAGCTGTGAAGTTATTGAAAGAAGCTCTTGGTAATTCAATATACCATTTTTTAGCTGGACCAGTGAGCGTTCGTTGTCAAAGACGGAGTGTAAAATAATCATCATTCAAGGAGTTTCAGGAAAACCATAAATGATAAGTCATAACATGCATATGTGGATCTTCTCCAGAGTTTCCATTGAATTTCTGAATATTAGAGGGTAATTTATGAGGTATCATTGGCCACCAAGGTAAATAATGAGTTGGATCATTAGTGGGATGGTTTAAATCAGGTAACTATAGTTTTGCAACAAATGACAACTGTCGGTTTATATCGGGTTGAGTGTAATCAGGGTAAGATAGAATTGGTTGGGCAATAGTTCATTGTGCAATAGTATAAGGAATATGCTGCTAGTAACCCTGATAGAGGTAATTTTGTTCACCAAACCCTTGATAGGCCTCTTGACGAGAACCTTGATAAGCTTGATGTTGACCAAACCCAGCATAGGCTTGTTGACCAAGTCCAAGATAAGTTTGATAGTGTTGGAATTATTGTTTTTGATGCCATGGGATTTGATAATACGGTTGTTGCCTTCCAGGATAGGTTGGACCAGGTTGTGAATAAACGGGACCAGTAGAAACCTGTGACATTTTGTAAAAGGGTAAACTGGCCTGTGGTTGAGAAATTCTTGATACAAATGGTTTTTGTAAACCAACCTGGCAATATGGAGTCTGTAGACCTGAAACCTAAGGGTTAAGGGTTGTAGGACCTGCCTGAGAAGGTTGAGCTACAGCCAAAGAAGTAATAACATGCATAGTAGGTACGGATGGTACAGGTTGAACTGGTTGATATGGGTACACAACCGTTTGCAATTTAACAAGCAAGGTAGGTTTCCACTGAAAAACAGGCATTCTAGCATAATATTGACTTAAAAACGAAGGAGTACTACCATATGGGGTAACCATGGGTTGTCCCCCAACATATGGAGTATAATAATATTGAGCATACTGACCTTCATATGGTGGGATTCCAGTAGAAACTGGATAAGATGGATGATAATCAAATGGACCAGCCTGATATTGAGTTGAAGATGTAAATAAAGGATCAAGTCATTCAATACTCGTAAGAGAGGAACGAGATAAGATTCCAGATGATGACATGGGTGAAGTCCATGGAATAGAGGAGGCACCAGAGTGGGTTCCATTTAAAGAGTGGTAACCCTGTGGGATGGATGGACCACCGTAAAGATGAGACTCAGGTGTCATAGAAAACATCGAAGAGGTAGAAATAATAGATGTTGTCGCAACTGTAATGGATGGTATAGTCTAGGATGTTGTCTCAGCCATGGTTAAATGACCCAGTAAATACTCTAAAGAATCTACGGGAACTTGAAACTGAGCAGGATCAACAGGAGCAGTTTAGGTTAAATGAGGAAAATATGAATAAAGATGAAGCCCTAACCCAAAATGAGTTGGAGTTGTAGGGGTTGTCTCTTCCTCGGGTTATTCCTCGTTTGAAATCAAACTAAGTGGAAGTACTTCATCGTCAAGATTGAGATAAATTTCAGGCGGTAGACTCTGTATTAAAGAGGAAGACTTAATATTTACGGATGACTGAGGATGATTTGGTTGATCATCTTATGGCACAAGAACAACTTATTATTGTTCAACTTCAAGATCAATATGTTCTGGTAAAAGAATGATAGTTTTCGGATCAACTTATGGTTGAACAACTTCAAGTTATCGATTTACCGTTTCACTGAATTCAACTTCAGTGTCCTCAGGTGACTATGAGGGTTTCGTCTTGATGGTAGCAGGTAAGATGTGATTGGTAGAAATGACTCGAGACTCAGTACTCAAAGGATAATATAACTCTAGTAAATTAGATGAAGATGAAGCACCAAAGGTTCCATAGGTACCATATTCGATAGGACGAGCTCGCCTTTGCTGACTAGGTGTAGCTTATGGTAGTAAAGGTGGTTTATTCATTGTCCTACATGAACGATGGGGAAAGGGTTGTTCTTATTCCATGATTGCTTATTTATTTTATTACAAAAAATAAATAAATAAAAATAGGGTAACTCTAGGAAAAAGGCTTACCAAGAAACTGTACACTGCAATATACCGCCCGAGTAAACCAAGGACTTGCATACATGCAGGCAATCTCCTTGAATGTTCCGTTCAGTGTATCACAGTGTACAAGGCGACTAACTAAGTTTCCTATAGATGGAAAGCAACCTAATGTTGTCCTTCATAATATACTAGATGGTACATGGAGGCCCAATCCGTGTTAGCACTGTCTAATGTGAAACTGCACGGTGAGAACATCCCCATATACCTTTCATACTAGAACACCACCTGATATACTCAAGGGACGTGGAAAAGATCTGATATACTTACGTACATGGGATGAGGTATCACACTCAAAATGTATCACAGACAATTAATGACAACTTCTATGTTTTATGATGCCAAAACACACCTCTAGCCTAGTCCTCTAAATGTTATTGTTAAGTGACAATGCTCCCTTATGTTAATTGAGATAAATTTAAAGTTGATCTTGCTTAGAATTTTTCCTTTCAGTTTCACTACGTGATGTATTTGAAATTCCTAGAATGCAACTAAGATGATAATCATTCCTTTTGATTCAATTTCGACAATGAAAACCTTAGCTACAAGGGATAGAGAAATCAGATCATAAGAAATCAACAATGAGCACATCTAAATGAAAATTCCCTAACTATTCATATGCAACACTCAAAAACCCTATATGAAAATGCATGTTTTTATTTTTCAATTTCTTGAAAGTGTGAATGAACGAAAAAGAAAAAAAGATGCACAAACAATCAATCCATACTTTCTAGAGAAATGAAGACTAGTACGAGAATTCCTCTTTTGGAAAATAAAGAACTGATAAAATTTAAACTTTAAACTTTGGAGCTATTTCAACAATGATAAAGAAAACAAGAAGAAGCATTGAATAAACAGACACCCAAAGTGAGCAAGGATAGTAGAAGCAATCTGGACTCTAGAGGCAATCAAACACTTGAAAACTCAGCAAACAAGACATTGAATTGGATGTAAAAGACCAAAAATATGATGAATTTTGGTTGGTCACAGGATAAATGCACCCCTGAGTGGGAGGAAGTGCATTGTAGAGCATTGTCTCTAAGCCAACAATTCTTTGCAGATCACTGTGTCAATACCAATAGTGCATTGGTGCCAAAGGAGTCTCGAAATAGGCAAGAAAACACACTTCTTTCACCAAAAAACATTCAAATGACTGTAATGAAGCAAGTAAAGTTTGCTAGAGGCTTCCAAACAAGGATAAAACCACGAGGGACAATCAATCATTCCCCAATGGAGTTTCCAATTTGTTTTTACGGAAATGAAACCTACGGATAGATAAGCTTCCCTAAGTGTGGTGGACTCACTTAGAACAACAGATGAAATACACTTGACCTTTTCTTAAGATAAACATAAAACATATAAGAGAAGAAAACCTACTTGTGATATTTTGATATTATTCATCTCCCTTTTGTCACTTTCGTTGCTCTCAATCGAGTTGAACTCATTTGATTGGTACCTACAATTACAAACAGAAGATAGAAAACGACATAAAGGCATATGATCTATTCATCTTAATCAAATTGAAACGATTTCATTTGAAAATACATATATAAAAGCATGGACACATGTATTAGGAAAGGAACAAATCTCTTTATTATAATATAGAAGGAGAAGTTACAACCAATTTGATTGATTCGATGTCAACTCACTCCAGCTTCAGTCCATCCTCATCACATCAGCAACATTACTCTAGCAACATAACATTACTTGAAAGCAATACCTCAAATAGCTATAATCTTACCATCATAACACTACAAAATTCAAACTCTTGCTCCCCTTTTCACTATGATAAATGCTCAATTTATAAGAAATGAGGGTGGTTTGGCATTAATTGGTCATTGAATGGATTTTCCATAAATGAACGAGGGAGTTTCCTTGTTTAATGGGATAAAATGGTAAGTTATTGAATGGCTCCATGTGTTCATATTCGAGGTTATTAGATTTCATGATAGCTGGAACCACTTCTAGAAGCCACTAGAAAGTGGGAAGATTCCCATAATCATTTAAACAATTCGCTCAAATTCGACCAACACACTGTTAAGTGGGCCTAGGTTCTCTGCAACGCTGCTTTTCATGGGAGTAAGTTCTCTGCAAGGCACTTACTGCATTCTAGGGGTGCGTTAGTGGCTCAATGGAGCATTTCAGAGGGACTTCAAGTAGTGAAACTTTCATGGATAAAAAAAAACAATGGGATGACTTGTTTAAGGCATGTAGCAACTGATTTAGAGTATGATAGACCTTGTTTGTACTGATTTGAGTTTTATGAGTGATACCCAATTTTACCTATAACATCCTATGTGTTCTTTCTCCTCTTGGTGCTTTCTCCTCTCTGAGACTAATTCTAACACTAAACTTAAGAAAGGCTACCAACTAATGCTCTGAGGTATTCTTATTGATGAGGCCTCTAATTTCTTCAATTTTCCATTATTTTCCTTCATTTTCCTCACTCACATACAACCTATGACCTTTCACCTTAATTTTCTCCTAGTTCCCATTATTTTTATAAATAATGTGCCAAAAATACCTTTTTTCCTTTCCAATGCCTTAGCCATTTCCTTTTCCAATTTCCCTTAGCCATAACACATAAAGTGATGACCACTAGGATATTCTTCCCAACATTCAACTTGGAATAAGTGTCCCTTTCATGTGGTCTTATTTTACCTTTATTAACTTTATTACATGAAATTTTAACCCAGGGTTGTTACATTATTGTGTTTTGGTTCTGTTGTAGAATATGTTGTTATACTTTAGTGGTTAAGACTTTTAAAATTTTGGACTACTTATTCTATAGGAAGGTGCTCAAAATCCATATGTTGTTGTGAAACTATGATGCTTTAGGAATATCTTTTATTTTTAATGACTTGGTCTCTATTTCACACTCTTTAGCTAAAAATATTTAGCTCTCAAATTGAATAACCTCCTTTGTAAAATTGTTAAATCTTATTATCTATATAGCTAGAAAAATTCACTTGATATTTGGTTCTAAAGGTGCCTTGACCCCTTTAATTTGATTAGTCTTTTAATTTCATGGTTTTTTTTAACTGAGATTCTAGTTGAATTGTACATATGGGCTCCCACTCTCTATTAATCCCATGAAATCAATAGCATGCATGAAAAATCCCACTAGTGAATGAGTATGCTACATCTGTGGAGGTCCCCATCGTAGTATCTTCTTCTTAGTGGGCCACTTGTCCCTCTAGAGTATGGATAATCATTTATGTAACTAAATTTTTGTGACACTTTACAATGGTATTGATGGTTTCATAAGCCTAATTGTGAAATATACCACACCCAACACTCCCAAAGTGAGTAAGGGGCCCAATGGGGACATTAATATTGATATAAAATTTGGGCTCTATACACACCTCGAGAAAATGTACAAAGATTCCTTTGGATATTCTTAGCTAACATGCAAATTCTTGTACTCTTGGAGATTCTTATCCATGTATCACCTTGCTATAGGGAAACTTGTCTCTCTTAAAATCCACATCGTAGTTCGTGATGTTGTTCACCTGGATATTTTTGTCCACATGTATTTTCCTCATTATGCCACATGTGCTTCCATGGTACAAACTATTTCTTTTCGTTTAAAATTAAAATATCATTTTTGAACAATAAATTGAAGTTTTTAGAAAATTTAAGAAGTAAGGTACCTAATGGAATCATTATTCCTATTCCCAAAACAACGACATCAAACACTTAGTAAGTAAATAAGGGCTCCATGGGGACATTGCACCCAATCTAAAATCAACCTCTATGAACACCTAAAAAACGTGTAAATATTCTTCTGAATATTCTTGGTTGATGTAGATATACATTTCCTTGTAATATTCTTATCTAAAACTTGCCTTCCTATAGGGCTACATATATGTATCAAAATCCACATTGAAAGTGTTGATGATTTCCACATGGATATTCATTTCCACGTGTGTTCTCTTCATCATGCCACCGATCCTACCATAATACAAAATTTCATTTCCTTTAAAGTTAAAATCATTTGTTTAAATTTAAAAATTAGGTCATGCAAACACTTAGTTAGAAAAGGTATAGATGGAGTCATTAGGTCTAATATAGAAATTAACCACATAAAACACTTAGGAATTGAAAAAGGGGGTTGATAGTGGAATTAGGCCTGATTTGAAAAATAAATCTCTCCAAAATTATTAAAAAATGTGAAAGGATTCTTAATTGATGTGGATATTCTTTTCCATGTGTCACCCTTCCATAATCTCTCTTAAACCCTTGGTGGTAAGTAGTCATGTTGTCCATGTAGAGATTCCTATCCACATGTATTCTTCTCATTCTGCCACTCTCCCCCCTATACTATAGATGTTTATTTCAAACTTTGAAATGAGATCAAGTGAACATTTGGGAAGTGAGAAAGGGCCTCAATGGGGGACATTGGGTGTGATATAAAAATTGAATAACTTGAGTAGATACAAAAGGGGTTGAATTGGAAATAAATTTTGATGTAGAAATCAATCAATGCAACACTTCAATAAATGAAAATGGAGAACATTTGGGAAATCAACTTTGATGTGGAAATAGACCAAGGTAATCAGTTGAGGAGGTGAAATGTGGGGTTGATTGGAAAATTGGGCTCAGTTTTGAAATCAATTTGAAAAAAAAGTTTGAGAAAGGAAGGGTAAAACCAAGTTTATAGATATTTATGAAGGACTACAACTATTAAAATACCAAGGAAACGTTGGCTAAATGTGAAGATATCTTGAAAATGTGAAAGCTATGAAGGTAAGTCTTAGTTTAAAATTTAGTTGAAGAGACAAGGGTTTTGGGCTCAAAAAGGTGTAATATACTGAAAAAGGTGATAACATTGTTTCCTTCTTCCGAATGGTTCCTCTCTATGATGTTCCAATATCTTGACTCTAGGGTGAGTAGATCAATGCTTTAATCCATTAAACCATGGATTAAAAATGTTGTTTACAATTTGAGTTAAAATTTTGCCTTGAAAAATTAAAGGAAATGACATACATCTAGGAAATTAAAGTACATAACTAAAAAAATGGAAAACAATATTATGATATAGGGTGGAAATTCGAGAGGCATGGGGTTGCACGCAGGGCCACATTAAGTGTTTTAGATGCCTAATATTAAGGGGTACAATCAAACTTCTATCCCTATAAGTTACTTAAATGAAAAGAGTTGTCATTTTGGGGGAAAATTTCCTATATAATATTTGGGCCTATCCATAGGATATTAAACTCCCATGCTTATCAAGGTATTCATGTATTTTATCCCAAAGGAGAATCAAATATCCTTTCACAAATTCCTGGGCCTCACCTTTTTTCAAATATATTCTTTATCTTATCCTAATATTTTTTAATTCTACGATGCACCTAGGTTCTTTTCTCTTCAAATACAACTAGCGAATTATCCCTCTATTGACATTATTAATTTTATACATCATATCCTAAATAGACCAATTGGAAAGGAGATTTCCTTATAGCCCCTCTGATGCCAATCTTATTTTCCCATAGGGAAAATATAAGTTTGGATTCTCGTGATATTTTGTTGTTTGAATTTGCTCATAAGGTTATTATTTGAAGACATAATTGGGTAATTTACCTAAGGGTATTATGTGGATGAATGAATTTCCATGATATCTTATTTCTGGTAAAAATATATCATCCCTATTAAGGATAAATTCTTAGCATTGTCTATTATTTTTACTAAAGCGACCAAGCCTAGACAAGATGTTTTCTTCAAGGAATCTAATGACACTTGGTCAATAGGATATGTCTTTTTTGTATGTATTTTATGCATTTTGTGAAATAATTATTGGTTGAGAGGATCCATTTATGCTAACCATTAGATGGAGGGTGTTTCTCACTTATGAAATCAAAACTCATTGCTATAAATGGGTTTCTACTTGCACTAGCATTTGGGGAAAAGCACTAGTTTCTATCTTCAAGAAAAAAATTGGCACTCATGGTAGACTGATTCATAAATTTTCATGGATATGCCACTAGATAGTTCGTCACAACTAATTTGATAATAAAATATTCAAATTTAGAATTTTTACCCTATTACATTTTTATTAAAACTATAGATATATACATTTAATTGTAATAAGTGCATGCATGAAAATGGAAATTATGCATAAAAGTAGAGAATGAAAAAATAAGCTCACACACACAAATAAGACACAAGATATACTCTGGGAAATCCTTTCAGGAGAAAACCCAGCTAGAAGGTGAGGTTGCTTCGCTCTCTTTCTATATTTGGAAATATGGTTGCGGGTATAAAGAAGTAATGTATGTGGACCATATGTTGCTACAGTGCACAAATCCTCTCTGTGTGCTCCACATCCTAGCTCTATTTTCTATCTGTGCTCAACTATGGAAAAAAATTCTCTCGAAATAATGGAATGCCTCTTCCTCCTAGTGGCCTAGTTATAACACAACTTGCTACCCTACTAGAGAAATATTATTAATTGTTTCTACCATATTTAAAATAATATTTGTCCCTTACATAACTACTATAAGTCCCAATAATTTTCCTTCTATCATCCCAAGGAAATGTTTATCGGGATTAATAAATGAGCCAAAGTTTTTTCATCTCCTAAAAACTTGCTTTAGATTTTCAAGATGATTAATAACTAGTTTTCAAGTCATCAAGATATACCATAATAAGTACATACTTGATATCAAAAAATGTGTAATACATATCCATTTGAAAAGTATCCCTGACATTTACAAACCTGAAAGACATTCTCATATAGGAAAATCTACCTCATAGACCTCTAGGTCCATTCTAACTTGATTTTATCCTAAGGAATTGCCCAACATGGACAACATTTCAAACCGGACTACTTTGTGTAGCTTTGATCCATCCTTGGAAAGGGGTATTTTTCCTTTAGGAAGGCTCTACTACAATTTATAAAGTATATATAAAGCATTATTCACCATTTTTCTTTCAAATAGGAGCCATGTTTGCAACCCATTATAAATATTCAATTAAAATAATGATTTTCACATCACAAAGCTTTTATAGTTCTATTTGTACCAAAGGCTATAGAGTGGGGCTTAATTTTCTTTACTTTTTCTTCAAGGGATGGATGTATTGTTAGATGGGAATTTGATTCTAGAAAATAGTGGTGTCATAAGTCTTTAAATATTCATACTTCTATGAAATATATCTTCAAATTCTTTAAAAAATGTAATGTATTAATAATTTTTTAGGAGATAGCGTCTTTGGTATCTCAATGTATTTGACATCATCTTCTTTTCCTATGTTACAATAATCCACCTTTGATGGTTCTAGATTCATGGATGGTTTTAGAGGTACATTTTTTGTGTTAAAATGTATCTGTAGTGGAACTAGTCCTCTTGGGATAAAGTTTATCTTCAGTTGTATAACCATGTATCCTCTATTCATTTTAGCCCATGATTGATCTAATGACTATTGAATTTATATCTCTATCATATATTCCTCATCTACAACTATGTTCAATTTTGAATCATTGATTATAGTTAGGAAAATTTGATTTATTCTTATTCTTCCAACAATTGTCATTGTATTATTTTACCAAGGATGGAAGCTCTATGTATGATTTAAATGAAGTAAGAGAGGTGGTTTAGATCAAGAGTTTTGAAATTTATAGCTAATTGGGACAAGTTATCATATCTACAATTTATTTGGGACATAAAAATCATGTCAACAACCTCAAAGAAATTGTTTAACATCTCCTAAAATGTGTCTTTTATTCCCTCCATATTGGATGTTTATCCTAGAATTTTTTTGTGTCTAATTTACAATCCAATCAAAATTCATAAACATCTTGAGTTGTTCCATCCCCATATTCTTAGTTATTTATAATCCTAGCATCAACACTCTGTATTCTGCCACATTTTTTGTACATTCAAAAATAGCTTAAATCCAATAATTAACGCACTCCCCTTGGGTGAGATTAACATGATACCTATCATCATTTCCTTATTTATTAAAACCACCATCACCACTTAAAGGTCCATAATTCTAAAGGGCTAGACATTTCTTCTTCATACATCAAAAGGATACAATAATTTTCAACAACAGATTCATGTCTAAGAATGAACTTTCCAATATTTTCTCTACTCTAAGAAGGGAAATTAGAGTACCTTTAAGGGTATTTGATAAAACAAATGTAATATCCCAGAAAGGGAGAATGCAGTAATACTTAAACAAAATATGATAACTGTAGCAAAGTAAACAATAAATCTATATACACATCAGAATGCATAGAAATAGCTGAGCCATTTTATCATATAGGAGGTGAATATCAAGTACAAAATTGCTCAAAATGAGACACTAAAGCTAAAGAGATGGCCTAGAATGACCCTGAAATGATCCCACAAGAGGGACTACATAAATTTTGAACTTGTGGAAGGTAAAATACGTTGTCCCTGCTACAACTATTGGGACTGCAACTGCCAGAAATATAGAAAGTCAGATCTAGGCAGTATGGGAGCTCCGATGATGCTTTAACAAAGATCTGGGCTCTATGATGGATACCTAAGATAGCCCAGAAAGGGTTTCTCAGATCTATCAATATAATAAAACTACCCTCTTAGGGCTTCACCAATATACTATTGGGTATGCAGATCTGTTGCATAATCTGATGATATCATGGCTATAGTGATGGACAATTAGATCTATGTAAGAAGGGATGATCCCTTCACTAGATCCTTGGGCTAAAATATCAATATTTAGCTCCTCCAATCTCCTCCACTGAGAATAGATGTTGGATGAACATTAGCTTCAGAAAAATATGTTGTAAGAGAGGGAGGCTCAGTAGCCTACTGTTAGATGTTTCAATACAACTCCTAAATGATGGAAACAATAGATCCAATGTGAGGAAATGATCCCTCATGGGATTTACAGTTGAAATATTGGAAACTTCTTTCCTCTAATAGATCTATAGGAGTGTACTGCACAATCCTTGAAGGCACTGCTGCTACATGGAGGTAAAACCCAATGGCCTAAATGTCGGATATAGATTTGTTTCTCCTAGAAGATTGAATGTGAAGAACAAAGTGGTAAGATGAATCCTCCACTGGTTTCCTAGCTGAATGCTAGAAACAACCTCCTAAAGATGGCACCAATGCCTGATAAGGAATGTATTACAACCCTATTCCTTAGAGATCACTCAAAGGAAGAGGTGGGATTCTTGCTCGAGAACACCCTGTGCTAAACATCACTGCAAACTTAGCTAAACAATTCAATAATGCATAGATATGTCCTAAGACAAATCTAGATATAAACAAATCAAGAAATGAATAATCCAAATCATCCCTTCTATTGTGCCTTCACCTTCATTATATAGATCATGAGCCTTCCATAGCCTAGGACCACTCCAACTGTGTTGTACATGTGGATATAAGTCTCCATGTTTGACTGTGTTGTTTCTCCATGTACTCCATCATGTTCACATGGGTGATCATGCTCTCCATCATGTGTGCATTAAATGCATCACTTCCTCCGCTAACCAATCATCATTGCTTTATGATCTTACTTTGAATGCACTGTGATCTCAGTTGACCTTATCAAAGATCCTCATGATTTTATATTTAAGATCCATTATCTTATTTGACTGTTTCATCCTCCATAATCTATCTCATAAATGAGACATGATCTCCCTTAATGGAGTTGCTCCACTACTCCATGCTTTTAGATCTAGTTCTAGAATATCCACATACACACATTAAAATTGGATTTTATTCATCTTTGAGGTTTGTGGGCCCCTCCACCCTTTTATTTACTTAATTAATTAAGGGAATCAAGAACTCTAACATTCCAAATGTCATGTGAAAATTTGGGAATATTACAGTCCTCCTCGGAAAAATGTTGCTTTTCCTCAAGCAACTGTAAAAGGAGATGCAAAATCCATCTATCCCTTCCAAATGGCATCCACATAAGGAAGGCCTCTTCCATCTTCTGCAATGTGTTTATGCATGTTTGGTTCGAAATTTTTCTCTCAAGAATGCATAGAATTACCTCCAACTGTATAGTTAGATGCCCTTATTTCTCCAATAAGTGCCAAGTGACATCCATATTTTGTCCCACATCATCATCATCCATAGCCCTATTGGCCTTGTTGGATCCAAGAATAATTCCAACATTATGCAAAAGAATAAATAGAGACATATGGGTAGACAAATATGCCAAACCATATTCTCCCAATAGTAACCACCGGAGTAGGGCCTCTTGCTTCCATCCTCCATCTCCCCCATGTAATATGGACAAGCCAAACTCCCCCAAAAGCAACCAAAGAAACAAGATATCTTGTTGCCTTTTGACCTCCTCATGTGCATCATGGAGTAAAAACATATCGATAGACATGTGGATTGTCACATCAGCCCAATACAAGCAAACACCATCAATACACATCATGAAATCATCATGCCAAGTTTTACACAATACAAAACAAATAGACATAGGAGATGTCATGTGATGGCCAAACTCTCTTAAGGACAACAAAATTGAACGTGCCTTTCTTTGTTGCATACTATCTTTGATACACAAGGCATGAGTCAAGAAAATATGAGATTTTGGGTGGTAACCATACTCACCCAAGAGAAACCAGTGCAACCATGCCTCCTTCTTCATTTCATGAGTGTTTTTCAAGGCATGGATCAAAGAAATAGGAGCCTTTGGGTAGTAACCAAACTCACCCAAGAGAAGCCAACATAACCAAGCTTCTTGTTTGCCCATTGTTGGGTGGCTTAATTGTCGGATTAAACCTCTCATTATTAATTATCAATCTAGGAGTCGTAAACACGTGTTGTACTGTGTATTGGCTCAGCTTAATGGTCAGAGTATAAATATGTTCCTTTGTAATGATAAAATAGATACTCGAATGAAACACACATTTTCTCGCAAATAAACAATCTTGAAAATAAAATTCACTGAACTAATTCCTACCAACAAAACTCCATACTACAATTAAACTACAAAAAAATCCTCAATCATGTAACATTCTCGCACTCAATTAAATCTCCTATGATATCTTGAAAACCCTATTCTATTAATTCCTCTCATCAATTTAGAAACTAACACTTGTAACTAAGCTTGAGATAATCAAAAGACACACATTATCCTAATGACAACTCACACTTGAAACTAACTATCTAAACTACTCTTACTAACAAATTCAAGATTCAAATTATCTATTCTTAGAAGAAAACTACTTTTATTCATATAAAATAACACCTTCAAAAATCCTATTAAAAATCGCATTACAAATAAATTATGAGAAACTTGCAATTTAAATATTTTAATCTAGGTGAAACAAATTATTCAAAAACAACTCACTCTTCAAAAGCATGCAACTCATAATGAAAACTAAGTTACACTCATGCCACTCAATAATGAAAACTTAAATCATTGCTACATGCACAATTAAATCTACACTTCAAACTTATAAATAAATGATTATACTATGAAAAATAAGAGAAACTATAATTAAAAGAACTCTAATTACTAGTTGCAATCCCGAAATATATATATACCAATTAAATGTCCATTAAATCCTACAACCTTCAAAGAAATTACATAATGCAAACACTTGATTTAATATTTTAAATGGGCAAGGCTAACATACTCAAATTCCAAAACATTACATTCTATTGTAGTTCCATATTTAAACTCAGAAATTGGATGTGCCCATTGTATTCAATTTTAACAAGAGTAATAGAGTATAACTCTATATTAAAATTCAAGCACAAATAATAATTGTTTAGTTCATTAATGGGCACGATGCTATGGTGACTAAAATTCTCTGGAGTTAAACCACACCTACCAAACATTCACACATCATACAGAACTAGAAATAATAAACTCCACTATGAAATCAAGCACACATTTAATTACCTTTCGTTGATTGATAAAGCTTGACTCCAGATGTGGTGGGCCCTCCCATGCCTAGAGTAAGTTGAGTTACTACAACCAGAGAAAGATTTAAAACATGAAATACTGGGATGTGAAAAGAATCCTTGCACAACGCTACAAATCACGAATTGAAGGAGATTGTATATATTCAAAACATCATTTGGAAATCGATTTACAAAGGCCCAACACAATGATTACAAAGTAGTCCCTATCACTATTACATTCCCTACAAATTTGATATCGGTTCTACATCTGAACAATTTGAACAATTTGATGTTGGTTCTACATATCAGAAGATATTGATCGATCCTGTGCTCTCTACATTTCAGAAACTTCACTTTTACTCCTATCGAGCTCAACTCGTCTAATTGACGGACTTACGCCCATTACATCCTAGAAATTCCTCTGCGCTCTTGGAAAATTGATGGACGGGCTCCCTATCCATATAATTGATCGAATCCTCCCCATCGACTACGGCAACTAATATATATACAGTTTTAATCGCAAACTGGAGATTCAACCAAGAAATAGAGAAGATTATTGGTTTTACAATTTTCTCGAATGGGAATTGGTTTTGAAACAAAATGTAAAATTGGAGAAATCGCTCCTCTTTTCGTGGAATGTTGTTGTTGCTAGAAGGTGTAGTCCAACTGCACTTTTCTTCTTTTCATGATGATGAGCTGCTCAGAGATGTATCGTCTAGAGATTTTGGAATATCCATATCGGATGATGGTATACATCCCTCAACATACACAATGCTCAAATCCATTAAATAAACAACTTCAGAATCTGACACGTTGTTGGAAATTACTTGAGATGAATTATCATGCTCGTGTGGTTGGATTGAATTATCCCACATTGATTGGATTGTGGATTTAGATGTAAATGATGACGTGGCAAGGCTTATTTTCCATAGTCCAGTAACATCGTCTTGAGTGTAGAGTTGAGGTTTTTGAAACCACTCATTGGTATCGATATTAGTGATGACCACAGATTTAGGTTGTCGATAACGAGAAATATGTGTCACAAATTCCAGCAGACCCTTTTCCCCTCTAGGAAGTCTAGACAAAATAGATATAAAATCCTCAACACTTGTGACTTTGTTATGTGCGAGTTTTTGAATGATGGCATGGTCATGCACACCATCCATTCCTAACATATACCTAGGTTTCGCAACATAGGGTAGACCACACTCAAACCGAAAATTCGTAGCCTGTATGTAGGATAGAGGATGAGTCACATGAGAGGGGCTTTTGCGTGATTCTTTCGCCCCAAGCATGAGCCCATAATTTCTAGGAATGTAAAACCATCACCATCTACGCCTTTTAATAAGATGTCCTCTATGATTAGAGGTTTTTCCCATCCAACTGACATCGACCATATTGAAGCTTTACTTGGGATTACTTTTTTAATCAAGAACTCTGCTGCATGAAGTTCAGTAGACCAGGATAGAAAGGAAGGTGGACAAAAGAAAACAAAATGTTGCAGTAGCTCTTGGTAGGTGAAATATCAAGCTTTTCATCCATTCTATGAGTCTACTAATCTGGTTGTTAACCTCTATTTTCATACACATGTATTCCAAGAACCATTCCAACACTATTGGTGCTAGACTTATTCTCCTCCTGCCATCATGAAAACCGATTATTAACGATATTATTACACAAACACTTATTCAATTTAATTAATAACAAGAATTTAAAATTTAATTCTAAATGCCTCGAATTAATAGTATAATGGATAAAAAATGATTAAAATACTACGTACAATCATAAATTTATGTGTTAATAATTTTTAAAATCATGGACAAAAATGATGCTCAACATCCCCCCACGCTAAACTTCTTGCACGGCCTCATGCAAGGAAAACCTTTAAGACAGTGAAATAAGGCAGGGAAAATGTCAGCAAAGATTCTAGCAAGTAAGGATGAATATATCTGATGTTGTAATGCATTCATTCACCCACAACATATAAAACCACATGAAATGATAAAACAAGATCAGGTATCGAAAGTAGACATGATGGAGGAAATAGTGTTTTCACATACCTATTACCTTGTCCCAAATGAATTCCCTGTTTTTTTTCTACCCAAAGCCTTATGATGAAAATAAAATTTCACTGAAAAAGTGCATTTTCAAAAAGAGAAACACAATCTTGTACCTAGGTCATGCATCACATATTTAGAGGCAACTACAATCAATACACATTTTCGGCAACCAACACCTTGTGAGTAGTTATCATTGAGTAATTCATCACTTTGAATACCATGAGAATTAAAGTTAGTTATGATACCAATTAGCAACCTCTTTATTCAACACTCTAAATTATGTTGTCATTCAGATTCAAAAATAAATTTCCTCTTTAATCTAGTACAAAGAATTACCTTCACTAAGGGTACCAATTCATTAAATATTCATGATTTTTGAAAGATAGAACTCAAAGCATCATCTTCAAATCATCTTAAGACCATTGTCGAGCAAAAAGGATGATTCTTAGGGAATGAGAAGGATAACCAAGAAAATCATAGTATGCAGTTAACTCTAATACCACAGACATGGCCTTGTTGCCTGCAAGTGTCCATAACCTCGACAGGGATGTCTTTTAACCTAGCGAAATGTCAGTATCCCACTTACTAGATATAGATTCAAAGTTTGTTTATTTGAATTTTTAGATGAAGGCCACTATCCTGACTTGGTAACCAGTTGATGGCAGTGCCACCCACAAGAAATATCATGGATTAACAGGCCGGCTCGTGATGAGACCTCCTGTCTTCCAGCTTTTTGGCTGAAAGCCATTACTCTGGCTTGGTGACCAGGAGTAGTAATGTCATGAATGCTAGGTCTCATGATCGTGGTAGGTCGGCTCATCACGAAACCTCCTATCCTTCCCTAAATATTTGTAAGCTCTGATTATGATTAACCTTAAAGGTTACTTAATAAGTGGGGAGACAGATCTACTCCTTAAGAGTACAGGATGGTGTGAAAAGTTTTTAATGACTAATCATTGCTGGCTAATTCCTCTACCCTAAAGACTTGTTAAAGATATCCTAGACAGTGACTGAAAGATTCTTTGAGTTAAGAATGTTAGTGTTCTCCTAAATAGCTCATTATTATCTTAACAAGAGTGGTCCACCATAGGGGTTTTCCAGAAGTACCTTCTAAGGGAAACTGAAAATATATATTTGAGATGACAACTTATTAGAGTGATTAATCATGGTTACTTTTTCAAAATCATAAGGTATTAGAGTGAACTATACTCAACAATATTTGTCACAAATGTGTGTGTTAACAACTAATGTGGATCAAAGTGGTTTTAATAGCCATGATTCAAAATTCAAAACCTTCATAGCATTGTAACTGCTTTATTCATTTATTCTCCTACCCTACTTTACCCTAAGAGGCGCAAGACTCATTTTCAAGTATATGAGTACTTCCAATGAAGCCATGTGTGTAACAAAATGTTGATTATACTCACACTTAGTTTTAAAGAATAGAATTCAAGACATACGAAAGAATGAGAAATAAATTGCTTTAATTGATATGGTACCAACAGTTTCTGAATGCTGAGGAAATAAGATGGCTTGATGACTGCTCAAAACTAGGACTCAATGGAATCCACATATTTATGATTTTGCAACTGATGCAAATCTTCCACAGTTTGATATTCACTTTCTTGGAGGAAAAAAAGATCGGGTGAAAGACAAAAGATAAATCCCTCAAGTTCAGGCTCAAATATTTGATTTTTAAATTGACAAGAATGGTTGAGATAAATTCTATGGTTTTGAGTTTCAACAAAATTTTTAGAACATGTTCCAATGAAATATTTCTCCTCTTGTGTTCTTTAAATTATATCTTCCTGGGGTGAATGCTCTGTAGTAATGGGGGGAGTTTCCAGATTCATTCCCTTTTCCAACATGGAAGATGTAAAATTTTGTTCAATAGGGGAATCAATGGAAAGAATAGGTGGTTCAAACTGTTGTGCAACTGGATGGTTTAGATTAGGGTTTAGGGTGCAGTTTTGCCTAGGGTTTTGGTTAATGATTGGACTAAGGCTTGGATATGGATTGGGATTAGCTCTAGGGTTTGAGTTAAGGATAGGGTTTGAATGTGGGCTAGGTTTAGGGTTTGGACTAGGGTTAGGGTATCGATTAGGGTTAGTTCTAGGGTTAGGATAAGGGCTAGGATATGGATTAAGGCTAGGTCTAGGGTATGGACTAGGGTATGAACAAGGGTTAGGGTAAGATTGCACATGCGGTTGGAACCATGGAGGAGGATAAATTAATAGTGCATTGGAAATAAATTGTGGTTGTTGTTAGTGCTCATATAATTAAATTTTCATGGTAAATTTCCCTAGAGAGAAAGATCCAAACGATTCTTGAGGCCATGGAGATATATGGCTTGGGGATGACAGCCAAGGAGAGTGCCACTGTGGCCATGAAGTATGGTATTCAATTGGACGAGGATTAAAAGTTTGCCATGAAATTCCAAGATTACAAACATGTTGAGGAACCTGCTCAAGAAATAATAACTATTCCAAGTATCAAATGGTGTTGGGTTTTGAGTTATACTTGGCAGTTGATTCGATTCCTTACTTTATTCCCTGTGTAATTTTCGTAAACGTGGAAGTGATGGGCAGTGTTAGGTTGCATGACCATCCTCTCAATTTTCACAAACTATTAGACTGCTAAGTGGACACTTTCTAAGGCATTGTTTCTTTCGACAGTTGGCACATAGGATAAGTAGTGGTTCTTCATCCTTCTCTTTCTCTTGCAAATCATCCAATTTCAAAATCAAAGATCTAATAATATTAAATTTATGTTCAAGAAAAGTATTAAATTCTGCACTTATGAATTCTTCATTGGATGAGTTGATCGTCTCTCTAGCAGCATAAAAACTTTTCATTGAATGATTCCTCAAAATACCATCTTCTTGTCTTCAACAAGCAAACTGGCACATTCTGTCACCACATAGATCAGTACACAAGGGTTCTTACAGTACCCAAAAATGATATATCGTTGAAGACTGGATTATGAAGATAAATGAATTTTAAAATATTTTTACTGAAATACAACTCACCACACTTGCATGAAAGGGAAAATGTCGAATCAAAGTGCTATTTAACAAGCTAATTCGGAAATTAAATGTCTAAATCATGCTTCTACTTCTACACATAAGCAAGATAAGGAAATAAAAGTTCAAGAGATAAGCAAGATGGCTAGATTTTAGAGCAACCCCACAATAGTGGATGTGTGGCTCTTCACTCATGTCTTATCGTACTATATCCACCCTCTGACTGCCCTGCAACATCCTTGAAACTCTGTGAGAAAAATTTTACCTGAGCCAAAATACAACTCCCCGGCAATGGTGCCAAAATGTTGGGTGGCTTAATTGTTAGATTAAACCTCTCAATATTAATTATCAATCCAGGAGTCGTAAACCCTAGTTGTACTGCGTATTGGCTCAGCTTAATGGTTAGAGTATAAATATGTTTCTTTGTAATGATAAACTAGATACTGGAATGAAACACTCATTTGCTCGCAAATAAAAAATCTTGAAAATAAAATTCACTAAACTAATTCCTATCAAGCAAACTCCATATTGGAATTAAACTACAAAGCAATCCTCAATCATGTAACATTCTCGCACTCAATTAAATCTCCTATGATATCTTGAAAACCCTATTCTATTTATTCCTCTCATCAATTTAGAAACTAACACTTGCAACTAAGCTTGAGATAATCAAAAGACACACATTATCCTAATGACAACTCACACTTGAAACTAACTATCTAAACTACTCTTAATAACAAATTCAAGATTCAAATTATCTATTCTTAGAATAAAACTACTTTGCTTCATATAAAATAACACCCTCAAAAATCCTATTAAAAATCGCATTACAAATAAATTATGAGAAACTTGCAATTTAAATATTTTAATTTAGGTGAAACGAATTATTCAAAAACAACTTACTCTTCAAAAGCATACAACTCATAATGAAAACTAAGTTACACTCATGCCACTCAATAATGAAAACTTAAATCACTGCTAAATGCACAATTAAATCTTCACTTCAAACTTACAAAGAAATGATTATACTATGATAAATAAGAGAAACTCCAATTAAAAGAACTCTAATTACAAGTTATAGTCCCAAAATATATATATACAAATTAAATGCGCATTAAATCTTGCAACCTTCAAAGAAAGTACATAATGCAAACCCTTGATTTAATATTTTAAATGGGCAAGGCTAACATACTCAAATTCAAAAACATTACATTCTATTCTAGTTCCATATTTAAACTCAGAAATTGGATACGCCCATTGTATTCAATTTTAACAAGAGTAATAGAGTATAACTCTATATTAAAATTCAAGCACATATAATAATTGTTTAGGTCATTAATGGGCACGATGTTATGGTTACTAAAATTCTTTGAAGTTAAACCACACCTACCAAACATTCACACATTCATACAGAACCAGAAATAATAAACTCCACTATGAAATCAATCACACATTTAATTACCTTTCACTTATTGATAAAGCTTGAATCCAGATGTGGTGGGCCCTCCCATGCCTAGAGTAAGCTGAGTTACTATAGCCGGAGAAATATTTAAAACATGAAAGACTGAGATGCGAAACAAATCATGGCACAACACTACTACTCACGAGTTGAAGGAGATTGTATAGATTTAAAACAACATTTGGAAATCGATTTACAAAGGTCCAGCACAATGATTGCAAAGCATTCCTTATTGCTATTAAATTCCCTGCAAATTTAATATCGATTCTACATCTAAACAATATGAATAATTCGATGCTATTTCTACATATCAGAAGAGATTGATTGATCTTGCGCTCTCTACATTTGAGAAACTTCACTTTTACTCCTATCGAGCCCAACTCATCTAATTAATGGACTTATGCCCATTACATCCTAGAAATTCCTCTGCACTCTTGGCTAATTGATGGATGGGCTCCCTGTCCATCTAATTGATCAATTCCTTCCTGTCGACTACGACAAATGATATATATATATATATATATTTTTTAATTGCAAACTAGAGGTTCAACCAAGAAATAGAGAAGATTATTGGTTTTACAATTTGCTTAATTGAGAATTGGTTTTGAAACAGAATGTCAAATTGGAGAAATCACTCCTCTTTTTGTGGAATGTTGTTGTTGCTAGAAGGTGCAGTCCAACTGCTCTTTTCTTCTTTGCATGATGATGAGCTGCTCATAGATGTATCATCCAGAGATTTTAGAATATCCATATCGGATGATGTTATACGTCCCTCAACCTACACAATGCTAGAATAAATTGAATAAACAACTTCAGAATCTGACACGTTGTTGGCAATTACTTGAGATGAATTATCATGCTCGTGTGGTTGGATTGAATTATCCGACATTGATTGGATTGTGGATTTAGATGCAAATGATGACATGGCAAGGCTTGTTTTCCATGGTCCTGTAACATCATCTCGAGTGTAGAGTTTAGGTTTTGGAAACCACTCATTGGTATCGATATTAGTGATCACCACAGATTTAGGTCGTCGATAACAAGAAATATGTGTCACAAATTCCAGTGGAACCTTTGCCCCTCTATAAAGTCTAGAAAAAATAGATATAAAATCCTCAACACTTGTGACTTTGTTATGTGTGAGTTTTTGAATCATGGCATGGTAATGCACACCAATCATTCCCAACATATACCCAGGTTTCGCAACATAAGGTAGACCACACTCAAACCGAAAATTCGTAGCTTGTATGTAGGATAGAGGATGAGTCACATGAGAGGGGATTTTGCATGATTCTCTAACCCCAAGCATGAGCCCATAATTTCTAGGAATGTAAAACCATCACCATCTATGCCTTGTAATAAAATGTCCTCTATGATTAGAGGTTTTTCCCATCCAACTGACAATGACCGTATTGAAGCTTTACTTGGGATTACTTTGTTAATCAAGAACTCTATTGCATGAAGCTCAGTAGACCAGGATAGAAAGGAAGGTGGAAAAAAGAAAACAAAATGTTGCAGTAGCTCTTGGTAGGTGAAATATCAAGCTTTTCATCTATTCTACAAAGTCTACTAATCCAGTTGTTAACCTCTGTTTCCATATACATGTATTCCAAGAACCATTCCAGCACTGTTCGTGCTAGACTGATTCTCCTCCTGCCATCATGAAAACCGATTATTAACGATATTATTACACAAACACAAATTCAATTTAATTAATAACAATAATTTATAATTTAATTCTAAATGCCTCTAATTAATAGTATAATGGATAAACAATTATTAAAATACTAGGTACAATAAAAAATTTATGTGATAAAAATTTGTAAAATCATGGACAAAAATACGGCTCAACACCCATGTCATATATATGCAAGTGGTCATGCAACCCATTTTTTATCCTCACCCACTCATCCCCCTATGGATGGTGAATGATATTCTAAATAAAAATGGTATCCTCGCTTTGTATAATACCATTATCCTCAAACAAATGAAGAACCTTGCACTCCATTAAATTTTGAAGTGCACCTCTAATGAGATCTCTTAATGAGACCTTCTTATCATCAATGGCCCTCCAAAACTAATGAGGTTCTAGATTTTCTGTAGGTAGAAGTTTCTCTTTGAGCTGTGAGATGCTCATTGAGAAAGTGTCATCAATAAAGGAGAAAATATTCCTCATCTCAAGATGTCTACCATTTATCATATTTACCTCCATTTCTTCATGAGTGAATCTACCTTTAGAATTCTCCAAGAATAATGGGGCCCCTTCATTATCAGTAAGTGACAATGATGTAGATCTGCATTGTGGCACATATGTTGTCTCATGGAAAGGTACAATGTTGAACTCATAGCCAGCCATTGTACATAGGATCATGCTTATCCCATCTTTTTAAACTCTACACTTCAACTCAAAGGGTTGAATGTAGCTCAATTATGATTAACTAGGATAGCTCTTCATCTCCTCCTTTATTAGATCAAGGGTCCTCTGCATTGTGATATGTTTCTGCTTCAAATTAACATTTTTTTTTAACCCTTGGTTATTCATTGGACTTGATGGTATGTCCCCATAAGTTTCAATATGATCTACTGAAACAATATGTGGTGAAAGTGTATGCATACCTTGGATCAAATGATGTGTGGGAACCTCTTGCAAGGACACAAGAGTTCCTCCAACTAGGACAATGGTGTCTCCAACTGCTGGTAAAAGTGATGGATGCTCTTCTCCAAGTGTACCAGTGCTAGAATCTACCTCCTCTTCCTCATGCATCTCTTGAATCATGCATGGGACTCTATGTGTCAAGAGCTCAAGACTATCTTGCAAAGTTGCAAGTGTCTCTTCTCCAGATGCAAGTACCTCTACACCTGATGGTGAATGTAGTGACCCCTTGTCCAAAGTGAAAATAATGACATCCTCCTTTGTTTCCTTAGGAAATGACTCTTTGTGACACATCTCTGGTTTTCTCACATCAAAATTATTTCTCAATTTGTGAAAGAAATCTGAATATTTATTCACATCTTCATGCTCCATGTGACCAAACCACTAATCATTGGCTTGACCACAAAGATGAAGTGTTACAATCTAGAAAATCTCTCTTTCAACTAAAACATGTAGCCTGAAGAATGCATCTAACTCTTTCCTCCAAGCCTTAACAGTTCTTGAGGAAGATCCATCAAATGTAGGCAAATAGAATCTATTGTTCCTCTTTCTTCTATTGTTGCTATAGGATCCTCTTTCTTCTACGATTGGGAAGAATTGTTGCAGAGTTAAACTCTCTTTGAATGCTCTAGACTCTCTTTAAATGGATCAAGAAATGAATAATCCAAATCATCCCTTCTATTGTGCCTTCACCTTCATTATATAGATCATGAGCCTTCCATAGCCTAGGCCCACTCCAACTGCATTGTACATGTGGACATAAGTCTCCATGGTTTACTGTATTGTTTCTCCATGTCCTCCATCATGTTCACATGGGGTGATCACCCTCTCCATCACGTGTGCATTAAATGCATCACTTCCTCCACTAACCAATCATAATTGCTTTATGATCTTACTTTGAATGCACTATGATCTTAGTTGACCTTATCAAAGATGCTCGTGATTTTATATTTAATATCCATGATCTTATTTGATTGTTTCATCCTCCATAGTATAAGTGGGGAGATTCTCATTTAAGCCAAAAACTATATACACCCTCTTTATATGAATATGGTACTTCAAAAAAGTATAAAGAGGCATGAGAATTTTTAATTTACTCAGTTTTTACCCAATATCAAAAGGAGTAGTATCAAGAGGAGGTTTTATTTTACAACCTTGGTAGTGTTCATTATTTTAGATGGGGAAATGTTAGGTTGCTATTTTATATGGTACTTCCCTCCATTTATCAGAATGAGGTAACCTTTATATTGCTTTGGTACTTTGTGTTCTTCTCTGGTGGTTGATCTATTTTTGTCAATGCAAGCCCTATAAAACCATGTGAAAATTTCTCATTCATTTTAAAGAGATAATTGGTTATAATTATTGGTATATTTTCAACCTATTTCATTGATAGGGTTTCCTAAGTGGTTGAATAGGTCTTAATATCTTTTCCCTTCCTTCTATCTTGGAAATATTATCTTTTATGGGATCTCATTTTGTTTTGAGTTGTATTCTTAAGGCCTTGTGTTTCTCTCTAGATCTTCAACATCATTAGATATGGAATATAGGTCCATAAATTTTCATTCTTTTAGATGAAAAGAAAGAATATCTTTGAAAGTATCAATGTAGTATACCAAAATGCCAAGTTTTGAGGGTTTAGAAATTTTAGGAATTTTGTGATATATCTTAAAGAATCTATTGGTGAACTTAGGAGATATTTCACCATTATTCATTCTTATAGTGTTGAGCTTAGCGAGATAATATTTGTAATATTTCTTAACCCCCCATTTTTAGATGAATTGTCATGAAATTAGGCCTAGTGCCTAAGGGAACCATTTGGTCGATTCCTGAACCATTTCCTAGCTTCTCCCTCTAGAAAATGGGAAAAGAGGCTTGAGAAAAAAAAACATCATCTTCCACATATAAGTTGTATATGAAATCGTAGAAATAAATAAGTTGTTGTTATATGGTAATACTATTTTCCCTATTGAATCTTGGTAAAATTTTGAGGTAGTCATCAAGTAGATCCCCAAGGAAATCTTGGAGGATAGAACTAATGGTGTGAACCTAGATTCTAGATAGGGATGAGGAAGGATCAAGCCAACCATATGATGGTTTTGGATTAGAATGAGGAGGAGTACCAAATGATGATGAATATATCAAGGGTTTAAAGGCTTGGAGTGACATGATGACCCAAAATTATGGGAAAGACTCAGGGTCAACAAATGGCTAGGATGGTATTGGATTATTCTTGTCATTGAATGGGGATTTATAATAAAACATGGTATTTAATTTTCCAATTAGTCAAATTAGATAGGTTCCCCTCCTAGGTTTATAAAGGGTGAGATAAGTATGTCTAAGGGCTTAGAGATATGACCCTTAAGTATCATGAAGGTATGGGAATTTAGTATGGGAATGTCAATGCAATCAAATACAAAAATGGATAATGAAATATCACAGTTTAGTTTTTTTCCTACAAATGGACCTAGAGGCCTTTTTTTTGGTAACAATACCTATTCTAGATGTAATATTGGAGAGATTAGAGGTCTCTATAGTTGATTATTGTGACAAAATATATAAAATCCAACTTATTAGGGTGAAAATTTTCCCAATGCAATCTTGTTTTAGTGGAGATTCCTTTGGGAGAAATGTTGGCTGGATTTGGGCTTACCTTGGTTCAATCTGTACTGCACACCAACAAAACCCTTGATCACTGGCCCTTTCGGCAATGACCTGCAAGAAAATCATAGTCTCACCCCAAGTGACTATGGGAGGATGCAGAACTAGGTTTCTGCAGCCTTTAGGGATTAGGAGATGTGGTATTATTATGTTATCTTATTCTCAGCACTTATAAATCACTTTGTCACATTAGATTAGTCACTTAAACACAACATATAAAACCATAAACCATTACCGCATTGAAGTAAAATGAAATTGTCATAGTGATATTCTACAACATAAAATAAGAAAATGTACACATCATTCACAAAAGAACACCAAATTTTCTACAATAATCACTTCTTAATATAATGAATCTTTGAATACAACCAGTCTTTGACCTATGCACTAAGTTGCAAGTACTCTGTGCACTTAGCTTCAAACTCCTCTCCTGGCCTTTGTGCACTCAGCTGCAGAGCCTATCCTTCACTACAAAATTATAGATTACAATTATAATTCACCCATAACTCTAATCTGAATCAAAACTGATCATTTTGATCAACTAAAATTATTCTCTTCATATTATTTTACCATATATATACTATTACATTTAGGATTACATCATCACAATACCATGGTCCAAATACCATGGACTCCTTGAAACAATAAGATATGGCCCCAAAACCATTAATCGGTTACAAAATCACACACTTTTATAAAAAGGATGGGCTTCAACCCACCCCAAAGCCCTTACGACACCGTGCGATATATTTACTTCCTAAAAATAATCTCTACTACATGCTCTATTGCGCGCTCTGTCCCACAAGATGCAAAGTCTTTGCAAAAATCTAGGCCAAGTTGGGTTGCACCAAACATGCCCCTAACACTCACATGTGACTTGTCCCGAGTCACTCAGTTGATTTTCCTCTAATATTTGTTGCAATTTTGTTGAACTACTGCAAAATTTTTGTGACCTGCTTCTCTTAGATGCACACTTCCTCCAACAGTGCTTCTGTTGTTAGTCCTTTAGCCTTCTGCATCATTGTCTGCTCTTTCTTTCTAATCTCTTGAAGCTTCTTATCCACTTATTGGGATAGTTGTAGAGCCTCATCATTCCATGGCTAAGTTCTCTCTGTCAGAATCTGCTCTTCCTTCCGCATCTCCTCTATATTATTCTAGAGGGAATTTCCCTCATTAACCTTTGAGAGCTTTTATGATATTGGTAAGGTTCTCACAACTACCCATATCTCCTCCAACTACTGTTGCATCTACTAAATATATTCGTTTAATCTTTGTGCATTTGGATCTTCCTACAATGAAGTACAAATATGTAAGATCTCATCTAATAGATTCCCACAATATTCCAATGTTGTGGAGATGTCAACCACTGCAACCTTCAGTTTGGTCTCCCTCTTCTCTTGTACTTCCTCTGGTGTTGTTGGTTGTAGCTTCATCTATAGCTCATTGATCTTATCCTTGCATCTTTTACTGCAAGGCCCAGATTTGCGACATTTTCCTCCACTGATTCCTATTCCGGAACCTTGTGGCATGTTGCTTCGACCACCTCCTATAGCTTCTGATGTTGTTGTACTGTATGATCCTTCTCCTGAATTGCCTGGTCGAGCTTATGCTTCAGCAAAGCTTTCTTTCTCTCCACCTAAAATTTTAAATGTTAGGTGAGTTGTTCATGCTTCTTCATCTCATTTATGATCTCCTGATGCAGTTTGTGTATTCTATGAAGTCACACTATTTCGATGTTCATCTTCACGTGCCTCCACACTCTTTGGCCTATTGCTACACCTCAGAGGAGTAAAAATTCCATTCTCTGGCATGTATCAGCACTATCCACGCCCCAAGTGTAGGTTCTACTGGTCTTTCCTTTCCAAGCTTCTCCCCTTCCTTCACTGGTTGTCTGACCATCTATGCCAATATCTTTAATTCTAAAACGTGCTCCTCTATACGTGTTAGAAGTGTGACATGGTGATCCTATAGCTTCTTCCATGACTCTATTGTTTCTTCCTGAATTTTTTCCCCAATCTGTTCCAAGTCCTCATCGGTAAGCACCAATGGCATTATGTCCCTTGTCTTGTTTTCCTTCTTCTTATTTTTTTCTTCTTGTGGTAGCTTCAACATGTTCCTTCCTCTTCTCTGCAACAGATGGGTCTGTCTCTATCTTTTTGGACTCTTTATTTTGCTCATCACCTCTGTTATCTTAGATATGATATAAGATATAGTTTGGATTTAATTTTTCAAATTAGCTAGGTTTTTAAACTTTCTCAAAATAAAATTACATGTACAAAGTGTCAATTTGGTCATATAGTCAGTGTGTAGAGTCAACATGGGTTTAAGTGGGGTCCACAGTATGATTCAAAGTCAAAATTTCCATTTGTTTTTGTCTCACTTGTTCATGATTATTTGTATCCACTTTTTCCAAATTTCGTAGCAAGTCTAGTTATGAAAACAAAGGGTTTTCTACGAAAACTCCTTAAACTTCCATAGAAAATTTGTCACTTCTGCCACCTGTTCCACCACGAAACCCTGCTATTATTGGTAACGGTCAATTTTTTTTAAATCATGGGTTAGAGTATCGATGGATTGTGAGTATATGTCAAATTTTACCTTTATCCATGATTCCCAAATTTCACATTGCAAATCACATGATCTATCATTCTCTTTTTCATTTTGAGTTGGTTTTGCTGTCATAGAGAGGTCTAGATGTCATTAGGAGAAATTACAGGTGGCAATAAGGATCTCATTACGTGTTACAATGATGGCGCAGAAGAAATAATAAAAAGGAGGCTTTGTGGTACACTATTAACCCACAAACATGAAGCTTTTGGAAGAAGAACCGGCTTTCAACCAGTCATTGTCCAGTGTTGGATGCCTACATTTTTGCTAGAAGTTGCAGGTTTTCCATGGACAGATTGCTAATTATTTTGTTTTAAATTTCACAAGAACAGAAAACAAGGTTGGCATGTTGAATTTTGCAGTGTCCCCTAATACAATTTCCCGTGCTACAAAAATTCCCAGCTCTAGTGATATTTGGTTGAAACTCCAGAAGTTCCAGTCACTCAATTATGATGATTTTCTCAAGGATAAATACAGATGAATTGACATGTTTGTTGGCACTTCTAGGGTTTTCCTTAAAGAGAATTATTCCAAATTTTTAATGGTCATCGAAAAACATTTTACATGTGAAGGAAGGTTCAATATGGTTTACCAATATCACTTCAAATTGCTCTTACATTTTATAGGTAAACAACCTATGTACATCCCTTTTTATCTTTTTAGAAGTTTTGAGAAGATGGTTGATAAAGTCAAAGACACCTGATGCTATCAATACTTCTCTCTTTCATCATGGCCTCATAAAATTTCTTGTTTTAGAAGAGTTGAATAAGTTAAACAAAGATTGGATTAATTTCTTTTTCTTGAGTGGTTATGAGCTAGATGTTGCTACCCCTTCTAGAAAAACTCCAAAATCTAAGTCAACAACTCCTAGGGAAGAGAAAGAACCAGAAATAGAACATACAATAAAGAATTCCACAATCACAGGGAAAATGATGACTAGAATTCAGAGTAGAGGGAAAGGTAGATTAGCTGATATTCCAGAAGTAATTCAACTTGAAGAAAGTACAGTTTTGTAGCCTTTGCAAGTGACAGAGACAGGAAATCATAAAAATAAAAAGAGGGCTAAGAAACTTGAGTTTACACAAGAGGAACATGGTTTTATTTTAAGAACAAGAAATCATGTAACAATATCAATTCAACAAACAAACAAAAATACCATAGGTGTCCCTCGAAAAAGCAGAGCCAACAAAAATAAGACAAGGAAAAGAACTTGTGCATGAAAAAATCCAAAGAGACGTTTTACAAGAACAATTGAGATAGGCTAGAGAAGAAGTGATAGAAGCCAAACTAGAAGGTAAGGAGTTGATGGAGCATGTGTCAAAGAATATAGAATTTGATAATGAAGTTGTAGAAAAATCCATAAGGATGGTGAAGATGACTTTACCATTTCACATGATGGTAAATCATATGTACAAAAGGAACAGATGGTTACAAGAAGACAGAATTAAGTTTAAAAAACAACTTAGAGGTTTGGAAAAGCAAGGAGAAATGATTAAAAGTGACCTCTCAAAAAGAAATCTTAAGCTTTTAACTGAAGTAGCAAGCACCTCTTGAGTATGGTAAATTTCTCACATTTTTTCCTATATTATGCTAAAATGATAATTTCACCAATCAACATGGTTATATAGACTATAAGGAGAAATAAGAAGGCATAAAAGTCATAAGAAATCAATGATCATAAAATTCAAACTTTCATAGCAACTCCCCATTGTTAATCTGAAAATATACTATGAAACTGATGTAGCATATCATTGATAAAAATGCAAGTAAAATTTTGAGATGAACGATTCCTATTACTATGAATTTAGCTAATATTCATAAGAGAAGACTCCGGAACTTAGATAAAGATCAGAGAAATACTAGAGGAATGTTTTTGTAGCTTGCTACCAAATTTTTCTATGAAACTGTCAAACCATTTTTCTGCATTATAAATTTTTATTTTTCATCAGACAACAAGGAAATTATATGGGTTACATATCACAATGGTATCCACATCATCAAACAAAAACTCCTATTTTCCAGGAACACAAGTCAGCAAATTCAACCATGTCAGCACATCCATGTGGCAGGATCACATCAACAAGTTCAACAGACTCAACATTTGGTTGGATTCGATAAGGTCCAGCAACAAAATTTTTGAGGGTTCATAAATTGATAGAACCCTATTTGAATTCAGATTTCATCAAAACATAAAATCCCTAAAAAAACTCAATATGTTTTATAAATAAAACAGGATTAGTTCTCTTAGCATGATAATCAAATTTGGCCCTAGATGGAAGTTTTTGTAATTAATGGCATATGGAGATGTTTCTTTATATATTTATATTTTTTTGACTCTGCAAGGGATCAACGGTGTGAGAAAGACCACATTTTGTACATTTTTATCCAGTTAATATATATTTGCAACAATACTTTGTTTTCAACCTGAGATTCAATTTTTGGTTTCACTATATCCCATCATTTTTTTATGTTATTATCAGTTTTCATAACTTGTTTGGTCACTTGTAATTCAATGTAATATTGCTCCAAATTCCTTCAAATTTTTTGTGATTGACTGTAAATTTCCATTTCACATTAGTTAAACCAAAAGTTCCTCAAATTCCACAAAAAAAAAGTTTGTCTATCATTAAATTTTTCTCTTAACTGACTCTATCCCCAATGGTGGTGATTATCACATTTTTTTTTCATCTGCAAAACCATACAAGGATCCATAGTTATCCATATGTAATTGAGCTTATTCAGATCATTATCCAGTATTTCTTGAGAGAGACCTCTCATGCTAGAAGGGTTAACTTCTAGCTATAAGTTGTTTGAAATAGTTACTCTTGGTTGAAGGTTGAAACAACCTAGCCTATCATATAAAGTGATAAAATTTTGGTGCGTCTGCCAGAAGTTGAAAGTTATATTACCCTGGGTGACTCTTTTCAAAGTAGTTGAACTCTTTAAGGTAGCAAGAGATTAGATATTTCAAGCCTTTACTTCTACCTTGGAGAATCCACTAGAATCCTAAGCTTGAATGTGGCTCCCAAGAATATTTACACGAGAAGAAATCTAGATCCATATCCATCGAAGATAGTCGATGATCAAGAGAAAATTCTTAGAGGAAATGGTATCTCATCAAAATCAGGTACTTGATATCTCTTAAGATATTCTTCTTTACCCTCTAGAGGTGTTCAGAGTAATGAGGACATAAAGTTTTATGAAAAGTTTGAGAAAGCACTTGTTATATGTATATTAGAAAATGAATTAATATAAATTGTCCTAGATCTACAAATATTAGGGGTAGACACCACATCTATCATTTCCAAAGAAGATAAAGAAGGGTTTTTGGAAACTATCACATCATAATTTTCATTCGAACAGGAGTATTTAGAAAAAATAAAGTAACTTGATCCTTTTGAATTTATGTTGAATAGAAGATCGGGTATCCCTTTACCTGAATGGATTTATTTTATTTCTGAGTTGAAGGTTCCTGTAACACATTTTCCTGCAATCACATTTGTTGCTCTTACTAGTTGGATAGCTACCTCCCCTGTTGTAGCCTCTGCTAGTACATATAATGTTGTCACTTCTTCAATGGCAAGAGTTCCTCCTCCTCATCCTCCTATAGGACCTACTATATAAGCCCCTCTTGTCTTTCCTACCCTTCATCATGATCTTCCACTAGGATATTCTACTAGAATAAAAAATTTTGGAGGTGATGAGGGAATCACTACAAAACAACATGTTGACCAAATAAATGATTTATAGACTTGGAGCAGGTGGATGAAAAAGATGTTAAGATGAGATTTTTTGTACAGAGTTTCATTGGTGAAGTCAGAAAATGTTTTAAAGCCTTAACCCCAAGAAGTATACAAAATTTGTATCAATTAGAAGACATTTTCTTAAGGAAGTAGGGAAGTAAGCTGAATCTTATTCAAGCATGGACTGAATATAATAATTTGAAGAAAGCGAGTAATGAATCAATGCAATACTTTGCAAACAGGTTTAACAAAGTTTATAACTCCATTCCTACTCATATAAAACCCCCCTAGGGGTTTCCAAATTGCATTATGTTGAAGATTTTGATTATTAGTTTTCCATTTTGCTGAGAGAGAGGGAATCTGCCACATTAGCTGACATGAAAAATTATGTTGTTAAGGTGGAGGTCAACATGGATTTAAGAAAAAATTCTAAGGTTGTGAAAGGAAGAGTAAAGGAGGAAGATAAACCTTCTACATATTTATATGGATAAACTAACACTTGGAAATAATCCTCCTGTTGCACAACTAGAACCACAGATAAGAAATCCAAATTTTAGAAGACCTCTAATTCAACAGATACTAAGAGAAAAAATAAACCAGTATAATCAGCAAGTTAGGCCCCCTTTCCAGCAAAATCTAGTAGATGAAGAAGAAATGCAGCCATAAATTCAAGAAGACATCATACATTGTTTGGAGGAGGATAAAATAGGGATGATTTTAAAAAAGGAAGAGCATGATGAATCCAACAATGACATGTGTAATGATGAAACTGAAAAACAATCAGAATACAAGAAAGGATATCATCATGCCATTTTTTCGATATAACAACAATATAACTTGATGAATAGGGATGTCCCCATAACTGCCAATAAGAATCAACCTTAGAAAACACATGGTCCAAAGGTTGTTTAACAACAACAAAAAATATATGCTCCTAGGAAAGAAATTGAAAATATTAAACCACTTTTTCGCCTAGAAAATGAGATTTCAAAAATAACAATGGCTGTCCCCTTACAAAATACAAGAATCAAATTGTGAAAATTCTTAACACTCAAGTTGGACCCTCTAATACTCTGAATGTGCAAGAAGATCACCCTATTATATTCTTAGGACCTAGAGTGCAAGATGAGAAATATGAAGAAGCTCCACCATTTTATGTGAGTTTATATATTTATGACATGACATTACATAATGACATGTTAGATTCAGGGGGATATCACAATTTAATGCCAAAATTCATCATGGAGGGATTGGGGTTGGACATAACTAGACCATACAAGGATTTATTCTCATTTTATTCTAAGAGATTTCAATGTATAGGCTTAATCAAAGATGTGGTTGTTGGTTTAACTCAGATCCCTAATAAAAGTGTAGTGATGGAAACAATTGCAACAGATATTCGACCAAAATTCGGTATGTTGTTATCTACATCATGGGAAACCAAAATCAAGGGAACCATGCAAATGGACATGTCCTACACCACAATTCTTGTTTTTAGTGAGCAGATAATATTATATAGAGAGTCTATAATGGGATATATGGTTAGCAACAAATATAAACCTAAAAATTTCCTAGTTTATGTAGTGGAAACAAAGTTAGGATCATCTAGACCTTTCAATGAAGTCACTAATGAAATAGAAAATAAATCTACATAGTAGAAGCAGCAGGTTAAAGGAATTGATAGCGAAGGTTAGTGGCACATGATATTTTATGGTGCTACTGGCAGAGATGGAGCAGGCACAAGTATTTGGATAATCAACCCAAGAGATGAAAGTAAGTTATGCTCTTACAAACTCAATTTTGATTGCAAAAACAACATGGTAGAGTATGAAGCTTGGGTTTTGGGTTTAGAAGTTTTGAAAAATTTAGGTTCTCAAAATATTTCAGTTTATGGTGATTCTAAGTTGATTATTAAAAAATTAAATGGCACCTATCAAACCAAATATGTTAGGATGAGAGCATAGAGAAATTTAACTCTTGAATTGTTGGAAAATTTTAGAGAATACAATTTTACAATAAGGCCTAGAGAGAAGAATGGTATTGCAGATTCCTTGGTTGTTTCGACCAACCTATTTACAATTCCTATTCATTCCAGAAAGAAATATGAAATGAAATCATACATAGACCAACCATCCTTGATAACATAAAAAGCTGCAAAGTAGTTGAAAATGATTAACAGGTCAAAAATTTTCTTGAGTTGAAAGAAGAATTTGAAACCACTCAAATTTATCAACAAAATATGTTTGTTGAATCTAAAACCAATATAGAGGTCATCCAACTGAAGAAAAAAAAAATGGTATTTCTTTAAACCCTACAAAAAGTGTTTTTTCCTTAACAATGGGAAAAATATTGGGTCATATAATATCAAAGGAGGGGATTAAGATTAATCCAAATAGAGTTGATTATATTCACCAAATAGATCTGCCAGAAATAAAAAGAAAACTCAATAATTTTTAGGCAAGGTGAACTTTTTAAGAAGGTTCATTCCTAACTTTGCGGAAATTGTGAAGCATATTACAAAGATGCTTAAGAAAAACTAGGGTATTAAGTGGATAGCAGAGTATAAAAATTTATTTGAATAAATCAAGAAGGCTCTTACTCAAGCTCCAATACTCGTTAACCCTAATTTTTCAAAAGAATTTATGGTTTTTACCTTTGCTTCGAAACACACCATTGCAGGAGCATTGTTACAAAGAAAACAACAAGGTAATGAACAACCCATCTCATTCTTCAGTAGGACACTTGGAAATTATGAATTGAAGTACAAAATTATGGAGAAGCAAGTTTATTCTTTGGTGAAAGAACTTAAATATTAAGGGTATATGTAATCCATTCACATATTGTTTCTTTTGTACCTTATGTTGTAGTAAAATATATATTAATCCAATCTGATCCAGATGGTGAGAGGAGCAAGTGGATTTCTATTTTACTTGAATATGGTCTAGAAATAATGCCAACTAAATTTGTAAAAGCACAGGGACTGGAAAATCTTATAACTCAATCCAATTTTAACTATCTAGGCATTAATCTTATAGCAGAAAATTCAAATGTAATGGCAGATGAAGAGTTGTTCCCTATTGAAGAAAGGTTTACAATGTCAGACTGGTATAAAGATGTTATTTTTGTTCCTCGGCTTCACAGAGCTCCCCATTAATTAACAAAATAAAAAGCCAGATTTTTCAAGTTGAAATCAATGAGGTATTGTATTTTGAACATATGTTTGTACTGGAAAGACAAAGGTGGGATACTTCTCAATTGTTTACTAGAAGATGAAGCTAAGAAAGTGACTAAGGAATTTCATAAAGGTGATTGTGGGGGTCATCATTATTGGAAAGCAACAGTAAATAAATTACTCACAGTAGGTTTAACTGCTCTTCAATGTTCAAATATGTGTATAAAAAAATTATTGCTTGTCATGAATGTTATATCTTTGATGGAAAAAGAAAGTTTCTCCCATTACCTTTGAAACTAATCTTTGTGGAAGCTCCTTTCCAGCAGTGGGAGTTGGATTTTATTGGAGAAATACATCTTGAATATTCAAGCCAAAATTGGTGGATCCTAACTGCTACTGACTATTTTACAAAGTGGATTGAAGCAATTCCCACAAGACAAGCCACGGATTTAGTAATCATACAATTTCTAAAAAGTCACATTTTATCTAGATTTGGTTGTCCAATCAAAATCATCACTGACAATGCTCAGGCCTTTAAATAAAAGAAGATGGTGAATTTCTGTAACAAATATAATATCACTCTTGGTCATTCTACAACTTATTACCCTCAAGGTAATGGCTTGGTTGAGTCATCAAACAAGAGCCTAATCAGAATTGTCTAGAAACCTTTTGCAGGAAAATAAGAGGTCATGGCACTTGAAACTTAAATTTGACTTTTAGGCTAACAGAATTTGCACCAAAATATTAATAGGGGTTTCTTTTTATGAGTTGGTGGGACTGAAGTTGTGTTTCCTATCTCCCTTGAAGTTCCAGTGATGAAATTGTTGCAAGAATTGGAGGAAGAACCAAATGCAATTCAACAGAGGATTAATCATCCAATTGCTTAGTAGGAAAAAAGTGATTAATTCTACAACAAGTATTAGCAATATAAAAACAATGTTAAAAAGACATTTGAAAAAAATACAAAAGAAGCATATCTCAATATTCATGATGTGGTTTTGAAATGGGAGGCTCGAATTGAAGACAGAGGAAAACATGACAAGTTTGAAAACCTATGGAAAGGGCCATATAAGATCCCAGCTTACCATGGGAAAAATACATTTATACTGCAAGAGATGGATGGTAAACTGTGTAAAGGAGGACCTTCCAATGGCAAGTTTCTCAAGAATTATTCCTCTTGATTCAGTTAGTTGGAAAAACATCATTGTATATATTCAATTTTTCATTTTCAAATTTGTAGGTGTGGATGATCTTTTCAACATGTTTCAGCTCGAAGTGAAGGAAAAAAGAACTTGGAGATGATTTCATCAATTTTTTATGTTTGAATAGGGCACCCGGTATGCTCGTTATTTGTTGCACCATAGGGAAGCAACATCCCCACTGGAGCCACTATTATCTTAGATAACACTTAGATATATTTTGGATTTAATTTGTCAAAGCTAGGTTTTTAAATTTTCTCTAAATAAGATTACATGTACAAAGTGTCAATTTCGTTACCTAGTTAGTGTGTAGAGTCAACATGAGTCTAAGTGGGGTCCACAGTATGATTCAGACTCCAAATCGTCATTTGTGTCGGTCTCACTTGTTCATGATTATTTTTTTAGCCACTTTTGTTAAATTTCGTAGCAAGTCCAGTTATGAAAACAAAGGGTTTGGTACGAAAGTTCCTAAAACTTCTGTAGCAAATCTATCACTTCTGACACTTGTTCCACTACTAAACCTTATTAATGTTGGTAATGGTCCATTTTTTTTAAATCATGGGTTAGAGTCTCTATGGATCATGAGTATATGTCAAATTTTACCTTTATCCATGATCCCCAAATGTCACATTGCAAAGCACACGGTCCATCAGTCTCTTTTTCATTTTAATTTTGTTTTGATGTCATAGAGAGGTCTAGTTGTTATTAGAATAAATTGTAGGTGGAAAGAAGGAGCTCATTACGTGTTACAAACATGGTGCAGAAGAAACAGTAAAAAGGAGGCTTGGTGGTATTCTATGAACTCACATACATGAAGCTTTTAGAAGAAGACTTGGTTTTTAGCCAGTGATTTTCCAATATTGGAAGCCTTCTTTTTTTCTAGAAGTTACAGGGTTTCCATGGATAGATTTCTAAGGATTTTTCTTTGAATTTCACAGGAAAATAAACCAAGGTTGGCATGTTGAATTTTGCAGTGTTCCTTGATACAATTTCCTGTGCTACATAGATTCCCAGGTTTGGTGAGATGTGGTTCAAAGTTTAGAAGTTCCAATCACTCAACTGTGATGATTTTCTCAAGGAAAAATACAGAGGAATTGACATGACTACTAGCATTTCTAGGGTTTTCCTTAAAGATAATTTTTCCAAATTTTTAATGGTCATCCAGAAATATTTTACATGTAAATGAAGGTTCAATATGGTTTACCAATATCACTTCAAAATGCTCTTACATTTTACAGGTAAACAACCTCTGGACATCACTTTTTATCTTTTTATAGGTTTGGGGAAGACGGTTGATAAATTCTAGGCCAAACTTGATGCTAGCAATACTTCTCTCTTTCATCATGGCCTCATAAAATTGCTTGTTTTAGAAGAGTTGAATAAGTTAAATAAAGATTGTCTTACTTTCTTTTTTTTGAGTGGTTATGAGCTAGATGTTACTACCCCTTCTAGGAAAACTCCAAAATCTCAGTCAGCAACTCCTAGGAAAGTGAAAGAACTAGAAATAGAACATACATTAAACTCTTCCACAAGAACAGGTAAAAGGATGACTAGAAGTCAGACTAGAGGGAAAGGTAAATTAGTTGATATTCGATAAGTAATTCAACTTGAATAAAGTCTAGTTTTGTAGCCTTTTCAAGTGACAGAGATAGGAAATCAGAAAAAGAAAAAGAGGGATAAGAAACTTGAGTTTACAAAAGAGGAACATGGTTTTATTTTCAAACCAAGAAATCTTGTAACAATATCAATGAAAAAAACAGAAAAAATAACATAGGTGTCCTTTGAAAAAACAGATCCAGCAAAAAGAAGACAAGGAAAAGAACCCGTGCAAGAAAAATTCTAGATATAATTTTTACAATAAAAATTAAGAGAGGCTAGAGAAGAAGTGATAGAAGAAAAACTAGAAGGTAAGGATTTTATGGAGCAGGTGTCAAAGACGATAGAATTCTATGATAAAGTTGCAGAAAAATGCAGAAGGGTGGTGAAGAGTACTCTACCATTGCACATGACGTTAAAGCATATGTACAAAAGGAACATATGGATACAGGAAGAGAGAAGCAAGTTGCAAAAACAAGTCATAGAATTGGAAACTCAAATAGAGTTAATCAAAAGTGGTCTCTCAAAATGAAATATTAATATTTTAGCTGAAGTAGCAAACACCTCTTGAGTATGGTAAATTTCTCACATTTTTTTCCTACATTATGCTAACATGATAATTTCAGCAATAAACGTGGTTAGGCAGGCTATAATGAGAAATAATAAGGTAGAAAAAATTGTTATAGGGCAATTTGGGCATCATTCCCAATGACCTGGTTAACTGGGCATCATCTCCAGGACCGATGTATAGGGTCTATCATCCCCTAACATTTCAATTGCTATATGCCCTAAGATAAAGAGCAAGACAAATCAATCAAAGACTTTCGTCTGCAAAGGTTTCCAAAGGTTGAAGTTTATAATATATCATATGAGAGCTCACCAAAGCTGCCTCTAAAGGGACTAAGTGCATTGCATATGCAGGTAGCCCTATGCAAGTTTCCTTTGCAAATCACTTCCCGACATCTAAGGGTGCGTTGGTCACATTGGGAGTGAAATTCTCATTGTTCCGGAATCTTCACTTGGCCAGTGTCTTCTAGAAGATTTCACATGTGTAAAAATTAGAATCCATGTGTCCATTTGACATCTACAAGATTGGGAACATGTCTTGCCTATTATTGGAAAGTCATTGATTGTAAAACTACCTCAACCTCTCTATAAATTGAGCAGAGATATTAGTGTTTGATAAGGAAGAAATTGTGTAGAGAAATGCTGGTGGATTTTCATTGAGGAGATTGATTTGAGTGATATTTTTCTAGAGATATCTTCATTATGGTGAGGCTGGGATGCTGTTGGAGATGGTGACACTAAATAATTCATTGGGTTGTAACCTCCCTTTCTATCATTAATAAATAATACAACTTACTTTTCCCTATATGCATCTATATTGGTGTTGATTTTCCATATTTCAAGATCTTAGTTGATGTATATGGTTTATGCTTTACTAATTTAGAAAAATAACTTGAATAGACATCTGTATTATTGCTATCTTATGTTGTTTAGTGTTCATTCTTGCAGGAAATATTTTGCACAACCGACTGGAATTTGAAGCTACAACGAAAGTGACAGAAGGAATCATTTGGAAGCGCTTGGCTTCTAAGTAAGCATCTAATCCATTATGTGTGTCTTTTATTAGTTTGGAAAAGTAGTTGTATAGTCTTTAACCTGTTGTTCTAGATTAGCACCTGTCTAGGGAAGCGTGTTTTATCTGTAATTCACAATTTCTGGTTGAACAACGTTGGGTCCAGGAGGTATGGTCTCACTGATTGGATGGATCGTGACCACAGGTAACTGTGAAAACTCTGTTTTGACAACAGTAGACAAACCAGGATGTGTAGAAACAACTTGAGCTAACTCTGGTTTATGGGAAAATGATGTTTCACTAGAGGTACAAATTGTACTTGATTCGGTAGATCGTGATCGCCTTCACCTACTAGAAGTAACTTCCAGTGGTAAAGGTGGTTTTATTGCTAGTATACACGAACGACGAGGGAACAGATTTTGTTCTTCCACGATTACTGATTTATTTTAACCAAAAACAAATAAACAAAATAAAAGGGTAATTCTAGGCAAAAGGGTTTACCAAGAAGTTGTGAACTATAGAATACCTCTTGACAAACCAAGAAGTACGAGCAGACAATCTCCCCGAATGCTGTGTTTAGTGTATCACAATTTACAAGGCAGCCAACTCGGTTCACTACGGATGGATAGCACCTAAAATTTGTCCTCCCAAATATACCCGAAGGTACGTGGAGGCCCAAGTCCGTATTAGCGCTATCTGATGCGAAACCACACAATGAGACCACCCCTTTATACTTATAGTACTGTAACACTACCCGATATACCTGAAATTATGTGGATGAGCTACGATATAATTACATACGTGGAGTGAGGTATCACACTCTGAATGTATTGCAGACAAGTTAACGACAACTGCTATGTTTTACGACACCGGAACACATCTCTAGCCTAGACCTTTTAAATGTTATCGTTATGGTTCCAATGCTTTGTTAGCTAAATTGAGATTAATTTTATGTTGATCTTGCTTAACAATTTTCCTTTCAAAGGTTCACCGAAATAATGTATTGGAAAATTCCTAAAATGCAACTAAGAATGATAGGAAATCTTTCACTTATAGTTTTTCAATGAAAATCCTAGCTACTAGAGGAAAAGAGTAATCAATTTGCGAGCAAACAAATCAGAAAACACAAAATAAATGAAAATTTCCTAATTGTTCCTTTTTTGAAAAACACACAAACCACTACATGCAAATGCAGATTTTTCTTTTCACTTCCTTTAATTTTACGAATGCATAAAAGAAACTAATTGCACTAAATCAACAAAATCAAATGCCTTTTACTTTTGAGAAATGAGGAATACAAACAACAATTTCTCTTTTGAAGGAAAAATTAGGAGTGAGACAACAATTTCTCCTATCAGGAAATGAAGAATTTACGACAATTTCCTTTTTCAAAAGCAAAAGGATTTAATTCGACAATAAAAATACTTTAAAATTAACTTGCCAATGTTAAAGAAAAATTCTTTAAACAAACATTGAACAAATTTTCTTTCAAAGGAGGAAGAGGTAGATAAATTCATTGGTCATTATGAGGCTCAGGCTTCTCGAAACACATCAGCAAAAAAACTGAAACAAACTACAAAGGAAAATTCAAGGGAATTTGGATCGCTTTAGGAGGCAACACAATCTCTAAAGAGAGACAGTGCTTTGCAACGCAGGCCTAAAAGGGAGACAATGCTATGCAAAGCACTGTGTCCTGTCCAAGAGTGAATTGGGCACAGTGTCAAAGGAAAAACACAGCTGTTTAACACACTTCTTTTGAAAATTTGGATCCTAAAAAGCCTAATCTTTGTGAGTAACAACTACTGGGTGAATAAATAGAGAAAATCAGAGGCTAAAACAACTAGGATAAAGAGTAATTTCCCTAGTGGAGTCACCAATTTTTTGGAAATAATTGTGAATTATGGATAAAACACGCTTCCCTAGACAGGTGCTAATCTAGAACAACAGGTTAATGATTATACAACTACTTTTCCTAACTAAGAACAGACACACATAATGGATTATATACTTACTTGGAATCCAAGAACTTCCAAATGATTCCTTCTATCACTTCCATTGTAGCTTCAAATTCCAAGTAACTGTGCAAAATATTTCTTACAAGAATGAACACTAAACAACAAAAGATAACAATAATACATATGTCTATTCAAGTTAGTTTTCCAAATCAGTAAAGAATAAACCATATACATCAACTAAGATCTTGCAATATGGAAAATCAAAGCCAATACAGATGCATATAGGGAAAAGTAAGTTGTATTCTTTATTAATGATAGAATGGGAGGTTACAACCAAATGACTGATTTTGTGTCACCATCTCCAGCAACATCCCAACCTCATCACAATGCAGATATCTCCAGCAAATTGTCACTCGAATTAATCTCCTCAATGAAAAATCCACCAGCATTTCTCTACACCAATTCTTCCTTCTAAAACACTAAGGTCTGTGCTCAATTTATAGAGAGGCTGAGGAAGTTTTATAATCAATGAATTTCCAATAATAGGCAAGACATGTTCCCAATCTTGTAGATGTCAAATGGACATTCAAAGTTTGACACATGTGAACTCTTCTAGAAGGCACTGGCCAAGTGGAGATTCCGTAACAATGAGAATTTCGCTCCCAATGTGACCAACGCACCCATAGATGTCAAGAAGTGATTTGCAAAGTAGCCTTACATGGGGCTACCTACATATGCAACGCACTTAGTCCCTTTAGAGGCAGCATCGGTGAGCTCTCATATGATATATTTATAAACTTCAAACCTTGGAAACCTTTGCATATGAAAGTCTTTGATTGATCTGTCTTGTTCTTTGTCTTAGGGCATATATCAATTGAAATGTTAGGGGATGATAGACCCTATACATTTGTTTTGGATATGATGCCCAGTTAACCAGGTCATTGGGAATGATGCCCAAATTGACCTATAACAATTATGTATTTTCATTTTTTAGTCATTTTTTTCAAAAGCATTTTCTGAACAGATCAAGATTAATTTCAAAAAACCAAATGATTTTTTTCCACTAATGGATCAATGAAAAAAAACATCCCTCTATTTTCTAACATGTGTCATGGTTTGGAAGATCCAAATGCACATTTGGATCGTATTTTTAGGAGTTTGCTAGATTTTTGAAATTTTGTTTCCTATATAAATTCCAAGTCAACAACTGAATTCCACCTCACCAAATTCGACTTAGAGAGGAGACTAAAGATAGGTTTTTAGATACATTTATTTTGGATTTTTATGGTTATTGTAATTAATACTTTCCACAAATTTTGGATCTAAATATCTATTATATTTTCCTATATATAACATGAAAAATATGGAGAAAGGGTAGTTTTTTGAAAATATATATTTAGTGTTTGTGTGTTTTGAATGCATTATTCATTTTATTTTCAAAGATCTGTAGATTCTGACCAGCGATATAAATATAGATGCGATAATAGGTTCTAGTATGTATTATCTCTATTTTTTTCACTCTATCCTTTATAATCTCATGAATGCATGCCTCCTGAATGTTTGGAAAATATTAATTGATTCATAATTCATCTCTATTTTGATGCTCTGAGTTAAGTTTTTCAAAGGTTCCTTCTTTGATCCTCTAAAGCTACCATAGGATTCACTTTTTATGCCCTATTTTAGTGGATTATTCTTTGTTTTATTCATACATCTATAACAAATGGAAAAGGTCTAGGATCTTCTATCCACCTTGCCTTTATCAATCCCGTTCAGACAACCAGTTATCTTGGTAAACCTTTCTAAACCCTAGCTATTTGAATCCATCACCTAATGAGATATTGATTTTAGGCCAAACAGAAAACTACATCGATGCAACCTATCTAAATATTTAGACATAATGTAAAGGTCAGAGATATCCCTCTCTAGATTGAAGGGTATAACATTCAATCTACAAGTTGGAGTGAAAATGTTACCTTGGAAAATTCTCTCCTACAACCAAGAGAAAATTTCAGAGTGATAACACTACACATGTACAACTCCCATCGTCCATGGAAATTGGATGAGAGTCTTCCCTATGTGCAACACAACCATAAAAAATCTCTCAATAGCTTGACTAGCCACAATCCCTTTCAAGTGGGCATGAGATTTCAACCATTGTGCCCCATTGATGTTGCAATGCCTCTTGCAACTACATAGGAATAATTTGCACATGTTTAGTCTAAATCTGATAAAGCCATTAGATTTCTTGAATAAATCCAACACATCCACAAATAGGCTATGATATCCTAGATAAGTTTAGTGCCAAGTAAAAAAAATCATGATCAACATCAGGTGCCACATACGTTTCAAGTGGGCGACAAAGTTTGAATTCATTTGCATAAGGAATGCAATAAAAAAGCCCATTGGAAGCTTCAACCACTCCAATACGGTCCTTACACCATCACCAAGGTTGTCACTGATAATGATTTTAAGCTCAACATTCCCCCATTCCTTGGCATACACCTAGTGTTCAATGTGGACTGCCTTCGGCCATACTTTTCACCATTACTAGACACATCAGACATTGTTGAGAAGATGAAACCAATAGAGCTCAACCAATATTGCATTGAAAACACCACGACTAATTGGATCATTGACACAAAAATTAAGAACACTTTCCAACAAAAAATCCAATAGTATCGAGTCATCAAAGCCGGCCAAATTATGCGCCAAGGCAAGTGGCTCACCAGGGATCAAGTTCAACAGAAGTATCCCCATCTCATGGAGGAAATCAATGCAATGGGGTCCATTGCTTCCTAAGGGGGGAGTACTGATCCAAGTGGATATTGGTGGTGACTCAAATATTCCACTTGGACCCCCAACACTATTTCATTTCAGTTTCCTAATTTCTAGCGCAATTCTCCATTTTTTGAAAAAAATTCAAGTCCTAAAATTTTAGAGCCAATTTGAGGTTGTGGTTTTGCACCCATCAATGTTTGGGAAAAATCCATGGAACATTTTGGACATGTGATGGATGGATATTATAGAGGATGAAAAGGAGAATCCAATGCTTCGAGAATCACCGAAATCTGAGATTTCCTTAATGAGATATGAATTTTTAGATAGTCAAGTCATGTAGGCTTGAGATGAATTCATCCAAAAGATATGTCTCTTCATGAAAAAATGGATCCCTTCTTTTGGATATAAATATAAACTTATGTGAAGTCATTTTGTCATACAAATGTGCATCTTTCTCATAGGAAAACTATTTTGAGGTAGTTGCAACTCTAGAAGAGGAGACCGATGTTTTAGGTGATTGTTTTTGGGTTCCTTAGATGGCTTGGAAGGTCTGTTGAAGAGCAGAAGGGAAACCGAATACCTGGAGATGACTTGGGGTCTGTTTTGGTGAGTTTTTTGTGGTTTTGTCTCCTATAGGAAGGCCACATTTTTTGGTGACACTTCCAACTAAGTCGCAGGCCTTGTTTTTTCTATGATAGGGGGACGAAAGGATGATGAATTTCCTAGATATGCCATAGGTCTGAATATGGAAGTTTAGAGGCTTGTTTGGGGTTGGTTTATAGCCCATATTGGAAGGAAGTGTGAGCATACCTGAGGAAAGAGAGGTCACAACTAGGAATATGCTTGGACGTGAAGGAAGGAGGCTGTAGCAATGTTGTTGCAGCCCTAACCAGAGGTGAAGAACTACAACAGTGAAAAATAGCCCATGAATAATGAAAAAGGTATGAGTTTTTTATGATGGTTTCATGTTGAGTTGATGCTAGTTGGAAAAAATTATTGGCAGCCTGTGAGAGCCAATTGGAAGGGTTAACATGGTGGTTAGAAGCCTCTCCTTGCAACATATTTCATAGTGGAGGTATTGGGCACTTAGTGGTTGGTGGAGGGCAACAAGAAAGTGGCCAAATTAACCCTATATCATTGTGACAATAATTACATTTACAATTGTGTGTTGGGGGAAGAATTGAGACTAATGTGTAACTCTTTGATGAAAAAAAAAACTACTAGATTGGCAGATTGGAGCTCAGGGATTGGCTAGCCTAGAAAAGTAGATTGGACCATCTTGTGTTCATTGAAGTGCAAGTGATAGGTGGCAGCCCTCCTGTAGACTCTATGTGTTGTCTCTTGATGGACTAAGGGGAAGCTAGAGATCAGAAGAAGAGTTAAGGATTGGTAGGACAAGATACGACATGGAGGATGCAAGGGGATTGTCATTGTATCTTGTATTCTTTTACTTGTGGATAATAGAGGATAATTATCCCTTGTATGGGAGCCCTAGTATGTTTTGTTATTAGTTTGTTTAATACAACAAATATTGGGTTGTTGTACATATTTGTACAATATTTTGTATAAAGTTGTGTATACTTGTGCATGTGTGATTTACTTTTATTTATATTCCACTATGCAAAGTAGCTTTCTTGATATTCTTGGTTTGGTAGCATTAGAGATTTTAAGATTCTTGTTATATAGGAAATCCCTTCTATTAGCACAGTTCTTTGCTAATTCATAAGTCCATTTCATATTTTTTATTTTAGGATTTAACTTTGAATTTTTCAAAAAAACTTGGTCGCTACTGAAAATTACAGAAGCACTAGTTTTAGTATTTTCGGGAAGTCTGTTATTTTCCCGTTTCTGTCTTTTTCTTTTGTATTCTGATGCTGCCATAATTTACGAAAGATACTCTGTTTTTAAAAAATAAACAAAAAATTTCATCCTCTTTGGTCAAACCATGTGTTGTAGTGTAAATACGCCTCAAATCTTTTTTAAATATTTTCATATCTCATGATAGGCATTGTATGCAGCCAGTCTAGTTCAAGTCAAATCATTATATATGTTAAAGCTATGTGTCAACCCATAGTGATGAATTTAACCATTAATCTCATCCGTCTGTCAACCCCAAGTTAGTTAGACGCATGTCCAAGTACGTGTTTTTCTAAATGGAGGAGATCACAGTCATAACGCTTAACACCATAACCATTTGGTTGGTCACACAATAGTGCTATCGGAAATTTTAGCCAATTAACAACAAGACAATGGAGGTGATTTCTAGTCACAGATCTGCTTGTCTCAAGACATTTGGAGCCCTCCATACGGATATACACATCCAACATAAGGTAATGATGGATTATCACATGGTGCACATCACGATGAGGGATATATTTAATTATGAAGGTTGATTTGCATGGGGTGATGAGCCATAGTGTGGTTTTAAAACCACCAAAAAAGCAAGAGCACCGTCATTTGAAGTTTTAGTTGTTGGATATCGATTTTTTTAGAATCATATTTTGAGGAGGAGTTTGGATTTCAAACAAGATTCCAAAGGTGAATACAAGCAACACTTGTAAGTTAAAACTCCTCCAACTCTGCCACCTATCAGTTGCAAGAGAGACATTCAATTATTTTATGAAGGTGACTAAAATAGGTGGAAAAATAAATTGAATTGAGCCACAGGCTGCAGACCTAGTGGATGAAAATTCGAGGGAAAGAAGCCTTTTGTTCCAGTTAGGGTGGTTTTCTCTACACACCAGGTTAGGGAGCTCTCACCCAGAAGTAGCTCAAGAGTTTACTAAATATTTTAATGGAAAAGAAGCCATAGTTTATGGAGTTACCTTGCAATTTTTTGAAGACTCCATTGTTGAAGCCTTTAACCTTCTACAAGAATGAGAAAGGTGGTTTAAAGGGCAGGTTATCACATGAGGAGATCTCGATAGATTCCTCAAAGATGCACACAGAGATCCAAATTGGGCAAAGGGCATTCCAAGTTGTTATCTTAAGAATGACTAGGTAGAAGCTGCTACGCTTATTAAGATATACCTCACTTCTGAAAGGAGGTATACAGTTGTGTTCCTTTATCACATGAGGTTTCTTTTTCATGTTGCAGGTATGAAGTGTAATATTCCAATATTTTCCTACAATAAATTGAAATATTAAATTTTGCTATTTTCACTTAGAAGTTGAATAATTGGGTGAGAAGGCCCATTCATAATAAAAACATGGATAAAATCCCTCTTAGTATGAAAGGGGATCATCAGTGGAACTAGATTTCACACCCTCATGTGTGAAAGGAGACATTTGCAAGATAGCTAGGTCAAGTTTGATCAAGTAAAACACCGTAGAAGTATGAGGTGGAGAGCATCTTATGGGACAGTGCAGAGAAAGAGGAGGGAAGTTTCCTTGATGGAGGAAACCCTAAAGAGTGGGACCCATGGAGAGGGATCTCTCATGTGTTTAAAAGGAGGGAAAGGCAGCCATTGTTACTCATGCTTATGATTATTGATTTTGTGTCTGCTTAGACTATTTGCGATCCCGACTATTTAGCTTAGTTGTAGTGCTATTTAGCACGAGGGATTCCTATTTAGGATTCCTTCTCCTTCATGAGAGGCCTCTTGAGGGATTGCACTTCATTTCTCCACATCCAGGCTCAAGGCCAAAGCCATTCCTTCAGCTACAACGTTATCGTTGCTCAAGTGTAACATTGTGTTGTAGGGTGTTGTAGTGGAGGATCCCACAACACCATTCCTTGGCTTGTTTTTCAGAGGAGGGAGCCTTATTTCCTTTGGGAGATTAGTAAGGAATGATTTTGAGCATATTTCAGATCTTGGCACTTGGCCAACACATTCTATTCCACCTACAGCGCAATATCCCTCAGTGACTGTGTTATTTTCAGAGTGAACTTGCAGTGAGGGTTTGCAGTGTTGATTGGAGGGTGAGATCTTCAGTGATAGGATAAGCCTTTCACTTGGAAGATTCATTGGAGGATATCTTGACATAAGATACAATGTATTCATTCTTCTCCTTCCAGTTCCATTTTCTGAGTTGCAGCTGCTACCCTGCAACTTCGTGATTTTTGCAAATTTTCCATTTGTACATGTATTGCAGCCAATCCTTCTAAGGATTGTTGTATCATTGTTTCCAGGGGTTGATATCTTACTCCCCCTACTTTATTTTAGTTGTATATTGTCATATTTTTGTATTGACACCATTTTTTAGCAGCCATTCTTTATAGACTGCGCAATCATAGCCATGGATTTCCTGTGTGTAGAAGCATTCTTCATTTTCATGTACATGTTCTATTGAGGCTCTCATTGCCTAGCTTGAGTGATTGATTCCTAAAATCATTGTATACATTGTCTTCTATATTATAAATTTTTTGGCTATACAGATCTTCATGTGTTCATGGTTATAAAATAGCGCTCTTGTTCCATCTCTTGTTCAAGATTTGTTGCAGTCCCTTCATCGGGCATTTTCTGAAGACAACTAGGTGTGGGAGACCTGTTTAACCCACCTAGAGGGATTTATTTTCTTGTATTCTAGTATTAGATGCATTTATCTAAGGGATCCAGGTCTTGGTTTTAAATCTTGTAGCAACCATTCCTGGAAAATGTGTTTTCCAGTCATGCCTTGCTAGTTGTTCCAAATTTGGAATATTACAGTGGTATCAGAGCATACTCCTAGCTCAGCCTGTGAGTTTAAGCCAAAGAATATCAAAATGATGAAGAAGATGAGATTTCTCTCATCAATATTCAGAAATAAGAAGAGCCTCTCCAAAGAGGAAGAGAAAAAAGAAGAGGAAGGACCATGCACTTCATATTCTCATGAAGAAGAAAAAGACAAGCATGAAGGACACTTGGATCACTAGATCCTAAGTGATTACCCTGTTGAGTAAAAATCTCAACATAGAGCCTTCAAGGAGACTCTATCTTTTCCATAATTCATACAGTTGAAAGAAGTGAAGAGACCCTACAGCAGAAGAGAAATCAAAGGCAATAGATTTATCTTTTCTACCTTTGATGGGTTATCTATAGCAAGAGCTTGGGTGAGGAAGCTGGAAGCCTTTTTCCTACTACATCCTATAGTGGAGGATGATTCTGTTGAGATATCAGCGCTACACCTAGAAGGTGAAGCCCACAGCTTGTGGTTTAGCCATTTGAGCCATGCAAGAGTCTCTACTCTTGCTAAGTTTTCTCAAAAGCTGATGAAGGAGTTTGACAATAGAAGAACAAAAGAGGACGAACCCTCACCACCACTTGAGGAATTTGGTTCTAACGATGTCACATTCATGGAGGAGCAACAACATGCATCAAAATTTGGGGAAGCCAACACATTGGAGGAAGGAACTCTTGCAGCTCTAAAAGAGATTCTGAAATCTCATCAAGGTATGAAGGAATTTCCACTATCTATTATTGCAACAAATCCTTTTGATAGTTGTGGAAATTTTCTTTTGCATGACCAAGGGTCAAATCCCACTACTGCTTTAGAGCAACAGATTGCACTGCATTGTGAAAATGGTTCAAGGAGGAGATGAACCATCATCCTCATGCTCCTTTGTTGAGTTGCACACCATCATTAAGGTTGGGGTGTGAACATTGGGAGGATGAGACAATCCATGACACTCCTATGGAAGACCATGAAACCATCCTTAAGTTGGAGTAGGAGATAGCCATTACATCCTTGGAGAAATTAACAGTGCTATCAAACAACGATGAAGAGGAGATATTACCTTCATCAAATTTGGATCCTTGTGGATTCAACATAGTCATGGGTGAGAGATCTTCTCTAGGAGGTCTCCAAAGAGCTGCATTTCAAACTTCCATGAAATGCAAGGAGAATTTTTTGGTTTGGAAGGATGGTAGCCCTCATGAGAGGAGTACCAAGGGGAAGAGAAGGAGAAGACAACCCCAAGTGATTGAATGGATGTGGTTGATAATCAAGGAGCTAGGAGGCTACCTGAAAATATATAACACCGGGTAGCAGAAGGTTTGGCTGCGTTGGCTCCTCTTGAAGGAGTTTGGCCATCACTTGGCATGTTCTCTTCCTAAGAGGATGGGGATGGAGAACAGGTGGTAGGATGCTTGCATCATTGGGAAGCAAGGAGTATGGATGCATGTTTTTGATGTGATATTCATATCATTTATTGTGTCTTCATCACATGTGTTATATGATGGGAGCATAAGGAGGTAGCAAGCACTTTGGTTGCTTGAGTTGTGCTTCAGAGAGCAAGGGTAGATTTTCTCTCACTGGTTGTGTGATGTTGTAGGAGTAGAAGAGGGAACCCTCATGGTACAAAGGCGCTACTCCTTGGCCTTGGATGATTTGGAAGCACTTCCATCTTTGGAGGTATTCCATATTTGTATTAGAATTACTAGAGGAGTCTTTGACAAGGAGCATGTCAAAGAACAAAGCTTTGTATTGACAGGAGCCTATTTGCATGAGCTCACAACGCTATCACTTTGGAGAAAGGACTTATGGATGGAGTGTCCCTAGGATCACTTCACATTAGATGCACTTTGTGAGCAAGGAGGAGGTGTGGATGATAGAATAGTGGATGGAGACATCTATCACTATGACATATTCTTCTTGATTTGGACTTCCAAGCATGAGAAGGAGGATCTTCTTGCAACATATGGTTCATTCCTCTTCATAGCATGCCAAAACAATATGGAGGACCCAATCATGGATCCATGTACCATCTTACTTCTGGCATATGGTAAGGAGTTTGCTTTTACATTCATTGATTTACATACCCTTACCATTACTATGCAGTGCATTGCTCCACAAGAGGGCAAGCTTTTCACTTTGCTCCATGTCCAAAATTGGGCCAAGCTATATGATGGAGGCAGCCATCTTTTATGTGGCCTTAGGAAAATGTTTTCTCATTACATGTATGATAAGATTTTATATCTTACTACTTGCCGTATGATGACATACATGATTAACTTTGTAACAAGAAACATTTTGGCTTGTACTTTTCTGAAGCAGTAATTTGTAAAACTGCGTTGTACATACTTAGGAGACTGTTGGTATCTTCAAGCACCACATGAAGCCTTCCGTATTTCCTTCATTATTGTATTGACCATGTCTTCATTTTCTGATATTTTTTTTATTCATGTTGACAGCATGGTTGGGAGATTGACACATGAGTTGGATGTGTAATTGATGGGAGTGAGTTCCCACATTTTTTTCACTACATGTTCTAATGGGAGCATGGGAGGAGATATGGCCACCACAGCCACATATTTGTTCTCTTTTAGGGTGGGCCATGAGTTTGATATCCATCCATTGTATAACCATGGACAAGTATTTGATCATGTATTGTTGACACATTCAGCCATTTACCACTCATTAGTAGATGTGATTATTCTTGTATGTTACTTGTACTACTTTCTGAAGTGGCAGTCGATGAGACTGAGCTATGTCCTTTTGAGACATTTTTTGTATCATGTATCATCATGTAAAACCTACAAAAAACTTCTCATTAGGGTTCTCTATGATGATCATGTCCTATTCATCATGGATGGAACATTTTGGGCCAGCTTGTTCTTCAATGTTGGAGGAGAACTCTTTGGAGGATTGTTCTTCACTTTACCATTTGAGGGAAATAATTTTGTAGCCCAGGATCAGCACATACTCTACACTTATCATAAGTGGATAGAAGGATATAATTGGGTAGGATATGATGCTTACCATACACATATTTTCAGCCCACCTTCATTTCTAGAGCTTGAGGAGGAAGGAGATTTTCAGGAGTTGCCATGCTGGGAGGTGACTCATTTTGTTTGGATGATTGGTTGGGGATGGAGGATCCATTTGGGGGAGATGCTTTCCCAACACTTTTCAGTCTCCATGCCTTGGGGGGAAACTTCCCAGTTCTATCCTTGTAGTTGCTTGGGGAGGACTGTAATATTCCAAAATTTTCCTATGATAAATTAGAATATTAAATTTTGTTATTTTTACTTAGGAGTTGAATAATTGGGTAAGAAGGCCTATTAATAATAAAAAAATGGATAAAATCCCTCTTGGTATGAAAGGGGATCATCAGTGAAACTATATTTCACACCCTCATGGGTGAAAGGATACATTTGCAATAAGGCTAGGTCAAGTTTGACCAAGTCAAACAGCGCAGAAGTATGAGGTGGAGAGCATCTTATGGAACAACAAAGAGAAAGACGAGGGAATTTTCCTTGATGGAGGAAACCCTAAAGAGTGGGACCCATGGAGAGGGAGCTCCCATCTGTTTAAAAGGAGGGCAAGGCAACCATTTTTACTCATGCATATGATTATTGATTTTGTGTCTGCTTAGACTATTTCCAGTCCCGACTGTTTAGCTGAGTTGCAGTGCTATATAGAAAGAGGGATTCCTATTTAGGATTCCTTCTCCTTCTTGAGAGGCTTATTGAGGTATTTCACTTCATTTCTCCACATCCAGGCTCAAGGCCAAAGCCATTCCTTTAGGTACAACATTATTTCTGTTCAAGTGTAACATTGTGTTGCAGGGTGTTGCAGTGGAGGATCCCACAACACCATTCCTTGGCTTGTTTTTCAGAGGAGAGAGCCTTATTTCATTTGGGAGATCAGTAAGGAAGGATTCTGAGAATATTTCAGATCTTGGCACTTGGCCAACACATTCTATTCCACCTACATCACAGTATCCCTCAGTGACTGTGTTATTTTCAGAGTGCACTTGAAGTGAGGGTTTGTAGTGTTGATTGTAGGGTGAGATCTTTAGTGATAGGATCAAACTTTCACTTGGAAGATTCATTGGAGGAGATATTGACATCAGATACAACATATTCAATCTTCTCCTTTCAGTTCCATTTTCTGAGTTGCAGCTGCTACCCTGCAACTTTGGCATTTCTGCAGATTTTCCATTTGTACATGTATTTCAGGCAATGCTTATAAGGATTGTTGTACGATTGTTTCTAGGGGTTGAAATCTTGCTCCCCCTATTTTATTTGAGCTGTATATTGTCATATTTGTGTATTGACACCATTTTCAATAGTCATTATTTATAGACTGCGCAGTCATAGCCATGGATTTCCTATGTGTAGCAATATTCTTCATTTTCATGTACATGTTTTGTTGAGGCTCTCAATGCCTAGCTTGAGTGATTGATTCCTCAAATAATTGTATAAATTTTATGCTATATTATCCATTTTTTGGCTGTACAGATCTTCATGTTTTCATGGTTATAAAATAACTCAAAATAACTCTCTTGTTCCATCTCTTGTTCAAGAGTTGTTGCAGTCCCTTCATCGGGCATTTTCTGAAGACAACTAGGTGTGGGAGACCTATTTAACCCACCTAGAGGGATTTATTTTGAGCCTCCTCTTGGATTCCAGTCTTATATGCATTGATATAAGGGATCCAGGTCTTGGTTTCAAATCCTATAGCAGCCATTCCTAGAAAATGCGTTTTCCAATCATGCCTTGCTAGTTGTTCCAAATTTGGAATATTGTAGTGGTATCAGAGCATAGTCCTGGCTCAGCATGTGAGTCTAATCCAAAGAAGATAAAAATGATGAATAAGATGATATTTCTCTCATCATTATTCATAAATAATAAGAGCCTCTCCAAAGAGGAAGAGCAAAAAGAAGAGGAAGGACCATGCACTTCCTATTCTCATGAAGAAGAAAAATACAAGCATGAAGGACACTTGGATCACTGGATTCTAAGTGATTACCTTGTTGAGTACAAATATAAACCTAGAGCCTTCAAGGAGACTTAGCTTTTCCACATTTCATCTAGTTGAAAGAATTTAAGAGACCCTGCAGCAGAAGAGAAATCAAAGGCAATAGATTTATGTTGTCTACCTTTGATGGGTTATCTATAGCAAGATCTTGGGTGAGGAAGCTGGAAGCCTTTTTCATGCTACATCCTATAGTGGAGGATGAGGCTATTGAGATCTCAGTGTTGTGCCTAGAAGGTGAAGCCCACAGTTCATGGTTCATCTATTTGAGCCATGCAAGAGTGTCTACTCTTGCTAAGCTTTCTCAAAAGCTGATCAAGGAGTTCGACAATAGAATAAAAAAAGAGGAGGAATCCTCACAACCACTTGATGAATTTGGTTCTAATGCTGTCACATTCATGGAGGAGCAGCCACATGCATCAACAGTTGGGGCAGCCAACACATTGGAGGAAGGAACTCTTGCAGCCCTACAAGAAATTCCCAAATCTCATCAAGGTATGAAGGAATTTCCACTATCTATTGTTGCTATCAAATCCTTTTGATAGTTGTGGAAATTTTCTTTTGCACGACCAAGGGTAAAATCCCACTACTAATTTAGAGCAACATGATTGCACTGTGCTGTGAAAATGGTTCAAGGAGGAGATGAACCATCATCCTCATGCGCCTTTGTTGAGTTGCACACCATCCTTGAGGTTGGGGTGTGAAATTTTGGAGGATGAAACAATCCATGACACTCCTATGGAAGACCATGAAACCATCCTTAAGTTGGAGTATGAGACATACATTACATTCTTGGAGAAAGTAACAGCAATTTCAAACAATGATGAAGAGGAGATATTACCTTCATCATATTTGGATCCTTGTGGATTCAACATAGTCATGGGTGAGAGATCTTCTCTAGGAGGTCTCCAAAGAGCAGCATTTCAAACTTCCATGAAATGCAAGGAGAAATATTTGGTTTGGAAGGATGGTAGCCCTCATGAGAGGAGTAACAAGGGGAAGAGAAGGAGAATACATCCACAAGTGATTGAGTGGATGTGGTTGATAAGCAAGGAGCTGGAAGGCTACTTGCAAATATATGACACTAGGCAGCAGGAGGCTTGGTTGCACTGGTTCCTCTTGAAGGAGTATGGCCATCACTTGGCATGTCCTCTTCATAAGAGGATGGGGATAGAGGAGAGGTGCTAGGATGATTTCATCATTGGCTAGCAAGGAGTATGGATGCATGGTGTTGATGTGATATCCATATCATTCATTGTGTCTTCATCACATGTGTTGTATGATGGGAGCATAAGGAGGCAGCAAGCACTTTTGTTGCTTGAGTTGCACTTGAGAGAGCAAGGGCAGATTTTCTCTCACTGGTTGTGTGACATTGCAGGAGTAGAAGAGGGCACCCTCATGGTACAAAGGGGCTACTCCTTGGCCTTGGATTATTTGTAAGAACTTCCATATTTCGAGGTATTCCATATTTGTAGCAGAATTACTAGAGGAGTATTTGACAAGGAGCATATCAAAAAACAGAGATTTGTACTGATAGGAGCCTATTTGCATGAGCTCACAGCACTATCACATTGGAGAAGGGACTTATGGATGGAGTGTCCCCAAGATCACTTCACATTGGATGCACTTGGTGAACAAGGAGGAGGTGTGGATGATAGAATAGTGGATGGAGACATCTATCACTATGACATATTCTTCTTGACTTGGACTTCGAAGCTGAGAAGGAGGATCTTCCTGCAGCATATGGTTCAATCCTCTTCATAGCATGCCAAAACACTATGGAGGACCCACTCATGGATCCATGTACCATATTAATTCTAGCATATGGTAAGGAGTTCGTTTTTACATTCATTGATTTGCATACCCTTACCATTACTATGCAGTGCATTGCTCCACAAGAGGGCAAGCTTTTCACTTTGCTCCATGTCCAAAATTAGGCCAAGCTATATGATGGAGGTAGCCATCTTTTATGTGGCCTTGGGTAAATTTTTTCTAATTACATTTATGATCAGATTTTATATCTTACTACTTGCCATATGATGACAAACATTATTAACTTTGTAACAAGAAACATTTTTCCTTTTACTTTTCTGAAGCAGCAGTTTGTAAAACTATGTTGTACATACTTAGGAGACTATTGGTATCTTCAAGCACCACATGAAGCCTTCAGTATTTCCTTCATTCTTGTACTGATCATCTCTTAATTTGCTGATATTGTTTTTATCCTTGTTGAGAGCATGGTTTGGATATTGACACATTAGTTGGATGTGTCCTTGATGGGAGAGAGTTCCCACATTTTTTTTCACTACATGTTCTAATGGGAGCATGGGAGGAGATATGAGCATCACAGCCACATATTTGTTCTCTTTTAGGGTGGGCCATGAGTTTAATATACATCCATTGTATAACCATGCGCAATTATTTGATCATGTATTGTTGACACATTCAGCCATTTACTACTCATTAGTAGATGTGATGATTCTTGTATGTTACTTGCCATACTACTTTCTGAAGTTGCAATGGATGAGACTGCGATGTGTCCTTTTGAGACATTGTTTGTATCATGTATCATCATGTAAAACCTATAGAAAAATTCTCATTAGGATGCTCTATGATGATCATGTCCTATTCATCATGGATGGAACATTTTGGGCCAGCTTGTTCTTCAATGTTGGAGGAGAACTCTTTGGAGGATTGTTCTTCACTTTTCCATTTGAGGGAAATACTTTTGCAGCCCAGGATTAGCACATACTCTACACTTATCATAAGTGGAGAGAAGGACAGCATGGGGTAGGCTATTATGCTTACCATACTCAGATTTTCAGCCCACCTTCATTTCCGGAGCTTGAGGTGGAAGGAGTTTTTCAAGAGTTGCCATGTTGGGAGGTGACTCATTTTGTTTGGATGATTGCTTGGGGATGAAGGATCCATTTGGGGAAGATGTTTTCCAAAAATAATTTCAGTATCCATGCCTTGGGGGTCAAATTCTCATTTCTATCCTTGCAATTTCTTGAGGACAAGCAACATTTTGGAGGGGAGGACTGTAATATTCAAAAATTTTCGTACAATAAATTGGAATATTAAATTTTTCTATTTTCACTTAGGAGTTGAATAATTGGGTGAGAAGGCCCATTCATAATAAAAAAATGGATAAAATCCCTCTTTGTATGAAAGGGGATCATCAGTGGAACTAGATTTCACACCCTCATGTGTGAAAGGAGACATTTGCAAGAAGGCTAGGTCAAGTTTCACCAAGTCAAACAGCGCAGAAGTATGAGGTGGAAATAATATTGTGGGATAGCGCAGAGAAAGAGGAGGGAAGTTTCCTTGATGGAGGAAACCCTAAAGAGTGGGACCCATGGAGAAGAAGCTCTCATGTGTTTAAAAGGAGGGCAAGGTAGCGATTGTTACTCATGTATATAATTATTGATTTTGTGTCTCCTTAGACTATTTGCAGTCCCGGCTATTTAGCTGAGTTGCAGTGTTGTTTAGCACGAGGGATTCCTATTTAGGATTCCTTATCCTTATTGAGAGGCCTCTTGAGGGATTGCACTTAATTTCTCCACATCCAGGCTCAAGGCCAAAGCCATTCCTTCATCTACAACATTATTTCTGCTCATGTGTAACATTCTGTTGCAGGGTGTTGCAGTGGAGGATCCCACAACACCATTCCTTGGCTTGTTTTTCAGAGCAAGGAGCCTTATTTCCTTTGGGAGATCAGTAAGGAAGGATTCTAAGCATATTTCAGATCTTGGCACTTGGCCAACACATTCTATTCCACCTACAATGCAGTATCCCTCAGTGACTGCATTGTTTTCAGAGTGCACTTGTAGTGAGGGTTTGCAGTGTTGATTTGAGGGTGAGATCTTTAGTGATAGGATCAGCCTTTCACTTGGAATATTCATTGGAGGAGATCTTGACATAAGATATAGCATATTCAGTCTTCTCCTTCAAGTTCCATTTTTTGAGTTGCAACTGCTACCCTGCAACTCCGACATTTTTGCAAATTTGCCATTTGTACATGTATTGCAGCCAATCCTTCTAAGTATTGTTGTACCATTGTTTCCAGGGATTGAGATCTTGATCCCCCTATTTTATTTGAGTTGTATATTGTCATATTTTTGTATTGAAACCATTTTTAAGCAGTCATTATTTATATATTGCACAGTCATAGCCATGGCTTTCTTATGTGTAGCAGTATTCTTGATTTTCATGTACATGTTCTGTTGAGGCTCTCATTACCAAGCTTGAGTGATTGATTCCTAAAATCATTGTATACATTTGCTGCTATATTATACATTTTTTGGCTCTATAGATCTTCATGTGCTCATGGTTATAGAATAACGTTGTTGTTCCATCTCTTGTTCAAGAATTGTTGTAGTCCCTTCATCGGGCATTTTCTAAAGACAACTAGGTGTGGGAGACCTGTTTAACCCACGTAGAGGGATTTTGTTTGAGCCTCCTCTTGGATTCCAGTATTAGATGCATTTATCTAAGGGATCTAGGTCTTGGCTTCAAATCCTGTAGCAGCAATTCCTAGAAAATGCATTTTCCAGTCATGCCTTGCTAGCTGTTCCAAATTTGGAATATTACAGTGGTATCAGAGCATATTCCTGGCTCATCCTGTGAGTCTAAGCTAAAGTAGATAAAAATTATGAAGAAGATGAGATTTATCTCATCAGTATTTAGAAATAAGAAGAGCCTCTCCAAAGAGGAAGAGGAAAAAGAAGAGGAAGGAACATGCACTTCCTATTCTCATGAAGAAGAAAAAGACAAGCATGAAGGAAACTTGGATCACCAGATTCTAAGTGATTACCTTGTTGAGTACAAATCTCAACCTAGACCCTTTAAGGAGACTCTATATTTTCCAAAATTCATCCATTTGAATGAAGTGAAGAGACCCTATAGCAGAAGAGAAATCAAACGCAATAGATTTCTATTGTCTACCTTTGATGGGTTATCTATAGCAAGAGTTTGGGTGAGGAAGATGGAAGCCTTTTTCTTGTTACATCCTATAGTGGAGGATGAGGTTGTTGCGATCTCAGTGCTGCACCTATAAGGTGATGCCCACAATTTTTGGTTCAGCCATTTGAGCCATGCAAGAGTGTCTACTCTTGCTAAGTTTTCTCAAAAGTTGATCAAGGAGTTTGACAATGGAAGAGAAAAAGAGGAGGAACCCTTAGCACCACTTGAGGAATTTGGTTCTAATGTTTTCACATTCATGGAGGAGCAGCCACATGCATCAATAGTTGGGGCAGCCAACACTTTGGAGGAAGGAACTCTTGCAGCCCTATAAGAGATTCTCAAATCTCATCAAGGTATGAAGGAATTTCCACTATCTATTGTTGCATCAAATCCTTTTGATAGTTGTGAAAATTTTCTTTTGCACGACCAAGGGTCAAATCCCACTGCTACTTTATAGCAAATTGATTTCACTGCATTGTGAAAATGGTTCAAGGAGGAGATGAACCATCATCCTCATGCGCCTTTTTTGAGTTACACACCATCCTTGAGGCTGGGGTGTGAAATTTTGGAGGATGAAACAATCCATGACACTCCTATGGAAAACCATGAAACCATACTTATGTTGGAGTATGAGACAACCATTACATCCTTGGAGAAATTAACAGGGTTGTCAAATAATGATGAAGAGGAGATATTACCTTCATCATATTTCGATCCCTATGGATTCAAAATATTCATGGGTGGGAGATCTTCTCTAGGAGATCTCCAAAGAGCTGCATGTCAAACTTCCATGAAATGCAAGGAGAAAGATTTGGTTTGGAAGGATGGTAGCTTTCATGAGAGGAGTACCAAGGGGAAGAGAAGGAGAAGAAATCCACAAGTGATTGAGTGGATGTAGTTGATAATCAAGGAGCTAGGAGGCTAATTTCAAATATATGACACTAGGCGGCAAGAGGCTTGGTTGTGTTGGCTCCTCTTGAAGGAGTTTGGACATCACTTGGCATGTCCTCTTCCAAAGAGGATGGGGATGGAGGAGAGGTGGTAGGATGCTTAGATCATTGGGTAGCAAGTATTATGGATGCATCGTGTTGATGTGATATTCATATCTTTCATTTTGTCTTCATCACATGTGTTTTATGATGGGAGCGTAAGGAGGCAGCAAGCAATTTGGTCGCTTGAGTTGCGCTTGAGAGAGCAAGGGAAGATTTTCTCTCACTGGTTGTGTGATGTTGCAGGAGTAGAAGAGGGCACCCTCATGGTACAAAGGGGCTACTCCTGGCCTTCGATGATTTGGAAGCACTTCCATCTTTGGAGGTATTTCATATTTGTAGCAGCATTACTAGAGGAGTCTTTGACAAGGAGCATGTCAAAGAACAGAGCTTTGTATTGATAGGAGCCTATTTGTATGAGCTCAAAATGCTATCACTTTGGAGCAGGGACTTATGGATGGAGTGTCCCCAGGATCACTTCACATTGGATGCACTTGGTGAACAAGGAGGAGGTGTGGATGATATAATAGTGGATAGAGAAATCTATCACTATGACATATTCTTCTTGACTTGGACTTCCAAGCATGAGAAGGAGGATCCTCTTGTAGCATATGGTTCATTCCTCTTCATAGCATGCCAAAACACTATGGAGGACCCACTCATGAATCCATGTACCATCTTACTTCTGGCATATGGTAAGGAATTTGTTTTTACATTCATTGATTTGCATACCCTTACCATTATTATGTAGTGCATTGCTCCACAAGAGGGAAAGCTTTTCACTTTGCTCCATGTCCAAAATTGGGCCAAGATATATGATGGAGGCAACCATCTTTTATGTGGCCTTGGGAAAATTATTTCTCATTACATGTATGATCATATGTTATATCTTACTACTTGCCATATGATGGCATACATGATTAACATTGTAACACGAAACATTTTTCCTTGTACTTTTCTGAAGCAGCAGTTTGTAAAACTGCGTTCTACATACTTAGGAGACTGTTGGTATCTTCAAGCACCACATGAAGACTTCAATATTTCCTTCATTATTGTACTGATCATGTCTTTATTTTATGATACTATTTTTATTCTTGTTGAGAGCATGGTTGTGAGATTGACACATGAGTTGGATGTGTCCTTTATGGGAGAGAGTTCCCACATTTTTTTCACTAAATGTTCTAATGGGAGCATGGGAGGAGATATGGCCACCACAGCCACATATTTTTTCTCTTTTAGGGTGGGCCATGAGTTTAATAGCCATCTATTGTATAACCATGGGAAAGTATTGTTAGGACCTCATAATGCACCATTTTGACTACATATTTTGTTACCGCTTTACTCTTTCTAGTCCATATTTAAAGCTTACATTATCACTTCCATCCATTTTCCCCAAAGGTATATAATGTTCTTCTCTTTACTATATGTTTAATTTGTTTTGCATATAATTCTACATTAATTTTATATTTAATCATTAATTGAAGGTATATAGTTGCTAAGATAGTTTAAAGACCGCAGATAATCTATTTTGAAGATTGCGTTGTTGAAACAGTCAATAGGCACGCAAATCCCATTGCTGAAACAACCTGCGATTTGCGATTTTGAAGGTGCATTTCAAGTATGACGACAATGAGAAAAGACAAGCAAGGGAAGCTGTTACACGGGCCATTCTGAAGCCAATATTCTTGTATCCATCATAACATCATTCTGCTATGGAAGAACAGAAAGACCCTGTTTTAGAACAGAAGATCGGATTTGGATAAAAATAGAATTTCTATGATGTAACTATAATAAATGTCTCCTCTTTAAAAAAAGGAGACATCAGCATTAGAAGGATAGTTAGAGACTGCGAGAGGTTCATTTTTCCTGAACATAGAAGGATCACAACTCTATTGTAATATGTTGCTTTTTGATAGATGAATAAAAGTTTGTTTTGAGCACTTCAATTTAATTCCTCTCACTGCGGAATCTTGTGAGATGGAAATGGCCCACCTTCATCACAAGAATCACCCATTTTTTCCTATAGTCTATTAACTTTTTATGTTATTTGCAGCTTGATTAAACCCTGTTTGCTAAAGTTATTTATACAGTTCTGAAATCTCGTGTTCATTGTTAAGAGCTCTGTTTTCATTACTTACTACATTGATTTCATACAATTCATTCTTGAGGAGTTGTGAGTTATTCTATTAAGTAATCTTGTTTATGGAATGAGTGTGTGGTAGTTTGGTAATCAGGAATAGGTGCTGAAGATTCCTCCTTGGAGGAATAGGGTCCTGTTCTCTGTTATAGTTTAATTGATCTTCCTTTCTGCAGAATGATTTCCTTTCATTATGTTTCCTAGGATTATTTTAATGAAAGTTTGCAATAGAAGGATTGTCTTTGCTATAACACAAGTAGGCTTCAGCTTTGTTAAAGTAAGGTGTGGTCAGTGTGATTAGTATAATTAGTGTGATTAATACTAAAACATTTCTTTGCTTTTGAAATTGAGCATATATAGTGTGTGATTGCCTTTGGAATAAATAGACCTTCCTAGGTTGACAATCTATGTAGCACTTGAATTGTTAAACAATTAAAGTGACGAAAATTTTGGCACCGTTGCCGGGGAAGGCAATTATAGATTTCAAAAGCATTGATGTTTTTCTTCTAGATGTGCAGATTGTATGAGAGGACGCGGAACCCATAAGAAAACTAACCCTATAGGTGGCAAGGGCAAAGGAAGGGGAGGAAGAAAGAATTTTATTGACAAAATTGTATCAAAGGCTGAATATTCTCAGAGATTAAGCTCTCAAAGACCAAAGCCTCAACGCTCCCCTCAATCAAATTATGAAACATAAGAAGTTGTGAGCCCTAAAACCATTGAGGAACTAGCAGCAAGTATTGAAGAACCATTAGACAGTGTTGAAGAACCATAAGAAAACACTAAATAATCAGCAGAGAACGTTGAGGAATCAACAAGGAACATTGAAAAACCAGTGGAAAACATTGAGGAGCTAGTAGAAAAGTTTGAGGATCGAGAAAGTGCAGTAGGAGATCAAACAGTGGAAGGAAATAATGAAGGATTATTTAGTGGAGGACGAGTAGATCCTGAAGGAGAGGGAAAAGATGAAAATTCTCTCTCTACCTTGGGATTTCCTATTAGTGATCTCCCTAGAGGAGCAACTCCTATGAAGAATATCCCACTGTCAGCCTTACCCAACTTCCATGGTTTATCCTCTGAAGATCCTGACGAATTTATTTTTGAATTTGATATATTATGCAGAAGTTATGATTATGTTGCTAATGCTTAGAAGTTGAAACTGTTTCCAGCAACACTAAAATGAAATGCATTAAGGTGGTTCATGAGCCTCGGAAGCCAGGTAATCACAGCATGGGAACAGATGAAATAGAAATTTCTGCTTAAATACCAAGACTATTGTTGGACAAGAGAAAAGAGGGAGGAATTATTCAAGATGGTACAAAAGGAGGACAAGAATTTGGAGGACTTTATGGAGAGACTGCAGTACAATCTACAGAGATCCGATCATCCCGGTGTAAGTAAGGATATTATTAAAACAATATTATTGAAAGGGGTGAGGGATGATTGTTTAGACATGCTAAACATGCTTGGTAAAGGAGATATATCTAAAGAATCATATGATGAAATTGTTGATCTCTGTAAAAGATGTTCAAGAGAAGTTGCAAGGAACAGGTCAAACACCAGAGATGCCACATATTCAAGAGTTCAGAAATCAGCGAGTGGGGGAGCAACAAGAGCTGAAATAGGTAATTTACTTGAAGAATTTAAAACTGAAATGTTAAGTTCTTTTTCTTCACAAATTGACACCTTATAGGTTAAAAATAAATAGGCCGAAGAGGAAGCATATTTGGCTATCTTTTGCCCCAAATGCAGAGATAAACACCCACTAAGGGAATGCCGATTCGACAAGATACCAATTTGCACCCTTTGTGAGAAATATCATGAAACACAACAATGCCCTTCTCTACTAGAAATAAAGGCAGCATTGCAACCAACAGAAGAAGAATCTGAAGCAGTTTACCTGCTAACACAAAGGAGACAATGGCAACCATGAGGACAAGGTATGAATCCTAGTATGCCATTTACATCTTCTAATCGTTGGAACAATTATCCTTCTTTTATTTAGACAAATTACCCTCCCTTTAACCAAATGCAATACCCACCCTTTAATAAAATGAATTACTCACCCATGCAACAAACAAACCCTCCCTTTGTAGATCTTGCAATGTGGACTCCTTGGCCTCCACAACAACCATCTTATTTTAATCAATGGAATTCAAATTGGAGGGGCCAGTAACTCCCATTTCCAAATCAGTTTCCTCAATTTCAACGGCCACTTCCTATACCATCAGGTGCTCCACCAAATAATCAAATCAGACCCTAGCTACCTATACAACCAAATCCTAACCCCAATAATAAAGTTGTGCAAGTCATTGATATTCAAAACCAGCCTACATTTCCTACTTTCCCTGCACAATGTAATGATATTCATTTAAGATCTTGGAAAATAGTAGAACCCATCATTGATGATATAACTTCTTCTGATTCTGATAAAGAAGAAACTGAGAAACATGACTCACAGAAAGAGGTACAACCACCCTCTAATCAAGGTGCTGAGAAAATAGAGCCACCATTCCCCGAGCATTTAGTTTTAACTAAAACGCCTGAACCACCTACTTTTAATCTTTTAGGAGAATTGCAAAATCTATATGTTAAAATTCCACTTTTACAGGCACTAAGAGATGTACCAATTTATGCCATAACCATGAGAGACATTTTTGTTAAGAAACCTCGTAGGAAAGCTAAAGATCCCCTTACAGTTCATGTTATGGGTGATCTATCTGCATTAATGTCCGGTAAAACCCCTCCAGTCAAATATGGTGACCCCGGCCATCCTACTGTGATAGTCAAAATTGGTAAAACAATAATCCCTCAAGTTTTGGTAGATTTAGGTGCTACTATAAACATTATGACTCTCGAAACTTCACAATTGTTACAGCTAAAGAACACAATTAGAGATACACCAACCATTCTAGAGTTAGCTAACCGTTCTACAATTAAACCAGAAGGAGTTGTTGAAGACTTAGTTATCTTGGTTGAGTCCTGGAATTACCCAGCTGACTTTGTGGTGTTACAAACTAAAACAAAGTTGGGGGGGCATCCTCTGATTCTAGGAAGGCCTTGGCTAGCCACAGCCGATGCCTTTATTAGCTGTAGATCTGGTTCGATGACAATTTCCAATGGATATGAAATTAAACAGCTTACTCTTTACCCTCATGCTACACCCATGACTAACAATGATAATTCTGTGTGGATGGATTATGATGATAATGCTATTCAGCCTATTTTGACTATCGAACAAGCTTTAAGTCTTAAAGACAACACAGAGGATGAAGTAATTAATAAGTTCATTTGTGAACCCTCCTCTGTGACTGCTGAAACACACAATCAACTGACTGCACTTTTGGAAATAGATACCCAAGAAAAACTTAAATTCGAATATTTACCTCAAACATCAACCACCATCTCTTCTAAAAGCATAACAGTAGAAATAGAACCTGGCAAAACATTAAACATAAATCCTGATCTGACAGTTGCTGAAACATAGTAATTAATGAATTTATTGCTTGAAAATAAGGAAGCATTCGCATGGGATTACACAGATATGAAGGGAATCTCTCCTGAATTATGTACTCACCGGATTTATATTAAGGAAGGTTGTCGACTAGTCTGCCAACCCCAAAGATGAATGAACCCTAATTTAAGAGAAATTGTTAAAGAGGAATTTCAGAAATTGCTTAATGCAAGATTCATATACCCTATATCTGACAGTGAATGGGTTTCTGCATTGGTAATATTTCCTAAGAAAAACAGTAAATGGAGAGTGTGTGTAGATTATAGAGCCTTAAATAAAGCCACTCAAAAGGATCACTTTCCTTTACCGTTCATTGATCAGGTGTTGGATAGTTTGTCAGGGAAGAAATTATTTTCCTTTTTAGATGGATTCAGTGGGTATAATCAAATCAGAGTTTCACCCCAAGACCAAGAAAAGACCACTTTTACTAGCCCTTGGGGAAATTTTGCCTATAAAGTTCTTCCATTTGGACTATGTAATGCACCAGCAACCTTTCATAGGGTTGTTATAGGAATCTTTCCTGATATGCTGAATGACTCCATGGAAATATTTATGGATGATTTTACCTCTTATGGTGTGTCTTTTGAAGATGCATTACAGAATCTTGAGAAGGTACTCAAACGTTGATGTTAGGACCTCATAATGTACCATTTTGACTACATATTTTGTTACCACTTTACTCTTTATAGTCCATTTTTAAAGCTAACATTATCACTTCCATCCATTTTTCCCAAAGGTATATAATGTTCTTCTCTTTACTATATGTTTAATTTTTTTTGCATATAATTCTACATTAATTTTATATTTAATCATTAATCGAAGGTATATAGTTGTTGAGACAGTTTAAATACCCCAGATAATCTATTTTGAAGATTGTGTTGCTAAAACAGTCAACAGGAACGCAAATCCCGTTGCTGAAACAACGCATGATTTTCGATTTTGAAGGTGCATTTCAAGTATGACGGCAACGAGAAAATACAAGGAAGGGAAGTTGTTACATGGGCCATTCTGAAGCCAGTATTCTTATATCCATCGTAACAACATTCTGCTATGGAAGAACAGAAAGACCCTGTTTTAGAACAGAAGATCAGATTTGGATAAAAATAGAATTTCTATGATGTAACTATACTAGATGTCTCCTCTTTAAAAAAAGGAGACATCAGCATTAGAAGGATAGTTAGAGACAATGGGAGGTTCATTTTTCCTAAATAGAGAAGGAGCGTGACTCTATTGTAATATGTTGCTTTTTGATAGATGAATAAAAGTTTGTTTTGAGAACTTCAATTTAATTCCTCTCACTGGGGAATCTTGTGAGAAGGAAAGGGCCCGAATTCATCACAAGATTCACCCATTTGTTCCTATAGTTTTTTAACTGTTTATGTTATTCACACCTTGATTAAACCCTGTTTGCTGAAGTTATTTATACAGTTCTGAAATCTCGTGTTTATCATTAAGAGCTATGTTTTCATTACTTACCGCATTGATTTCATACAATTCATTCTTGAGGAGTTGTGAGTTATTCTATTCAGTAATCGTGTTTATGGAATGAGTGTGTGGTAGTTTGGTAATAAGGAACAGGTGCTGAAGATTCCTACTTGGAGGAATAGGGTCTTGTTCTCTGTTATAGTTAAATTGATCTTTTTTTCTGCAGAATGATTTCCTTTCATTATTTTTCCTAGGATTCTTTTAATGAAAGTTTGCAATAGAAGGATTGTCTTTGCTATAACACAAGTAGGCTTCAACTTTGTTAAAGTAAGGTGTGGTCAGTGTGATTAGTATAATTAGTGTGATTAATACTACAACATTTCTTTGCTTTGAAATTGAGCATATATAGTGTGTGATTGCCTTTGGAATAAATAGACCTTCCTAGGTTGACAATTTATGTAGCACTTGAATTGTTAAACAATTAAATTGACCAACAAGTATTTTATCATGTATTGTTGACACATTCAGCCATTTGCTACTCAGTAGTAGATGTGATGATTCTTGTATGTTACTTTCCGTACTACTTTCTGAAGTTGCAGTGCATGAGACTGCATTGTGTCCTTTTGAGACATTGTTTGTATCATGTATCATCATGTAAAACCTACAACAAACTTCTCATTAGGGTGCTCTATGATGATCATGTCCTATTCATCATGGATGGACCATTTTGGGCCAGCTTGTTCTTCAATGTTTGAGGAGAACTCTTTGGAGGATTGTTCTTCACTTTGCCATTTGAGGGAAATACTTTTGTAGCCCAGGATTAGCACATACTCTACACTTATCATAAGTAGAGAGAATAAAAGCATGGGGTAGGATATGATGCTTAACATACTTAGATTTTCTGCCCACCGTCATTTTCGGAGCTTGAGGTGGAAGGAGATTTTCAGGAGTTGCCATGTTGGGAGGTGACTCATTTTTTTTGGATGATTGTTTGGGGATGGAGGATCCATTTGGGGAAGATGTTTTCCTAGCACTTTTCAATCTCCATGCCTTGGGGGGAATCTTCTCAGTTCTATCCTTATATTTTCTTGAGGACAAGCAACATTTGGGAGGGGAGGATTGTAATATTCCAAAATTTTCCTACAATAAATTGGAATATTAAATTTTGCTATTCTCACTTAGGAGTTGAATAATTGGGTGAGAAGGCCCATTGATAATAAAAACATGGATAAAATCCCTCTTGGTATGAAAGGGTATCATCAATGAAACTATATTTCACACTCTCATGTGTGAAAGGAGACATTTGCAAGAAGGCTAGGTCAAGTTTGACCAAGTCAAACGATGCAGAAGTATGAGGTGGAGAGAATCTTGTGGGACAGCGCAGAGAAAGAGGAGGGAAGTTTCCTTGATGGAGGAAACAATAAAGAGTGGGACCCATGGAGAGGTATCTCTCATGTGTTTAAAAGGAGGGAAAGGCATCCATTATTACTCATGCATATGATTATTGATTTTGTGTCTACTTAGACTATTTGTAGTCTCGACTGTTTAGATGATTTGCAGTGTTGTTTAGCACGAGGGATTCCTGTTTAGGATTCCTTATCCTTCTTGAGGGATTTCACTTCATTTCTCCACATCTAGGCTCAAGGCCAAATCCATTCCTTTAGCTACAGTGTTATTTTTGCTCAATTTTAACGTTGTGTTGCAGGGTGTTGCAGTGGAGGATCCCACAACACCATTCCTTGGCTTGTTTTTTAGAGGAGGGAGACTTATTTCCTTTGTGAGATCAGTAAGGAAGGATTCTAAGAATATTGTAGATCTTGGCACTTGGCCAACACATTCTATTCCACCTACAGCACAGTATCCCTCAGTGACTGTGTTATTTTTAGAGTGCACTTGCAGTGAGGGTTTGCAGTGTTGATTGGAGGGTGAGATTTTCAGTGATGGGATCAGCCTTTTACTTGGAGGATTCATTGGAGGAGATATTTACATCAGATATATCATATTCAGTCTTCTCTTTCCAGTTCCATTTTCTGAGTTGCAGCTGCTACCCTGCAACTCTGGCATTTCTGCAGATTTTCCATTTGTACATGTGTTGCAGCTAATCCTCCTAAGGATTGTTGTACCATTATTTACAGGGGTTGAGATCTTGATCCCCCTATTCTATTTGAGCTTTATATTTCCATATTTGTGTATTTACACCATTTTGTAGCAGTCATTCTTTATAGACTGTGCAGTCATAGCCATGGCTTTCCTATGTGTAGCAGTATTCTTCATTTTCGTGTACATGTTTTGTTGAGGCTCTCATTGCCTAGCTTGAGTGATTGATTCCTCAAAGAATTGTATACATTTGATGCTATATTATACAATTTTTGGTTTTATAGATCTTCATGTGTTCATGGTTGTAAAATAATTTTTTTGTTCCATCTCTTGTTCAAGAATTGTTGCAGTCCCTTCATCGGGCATTTTCTGAAGACAACTTGGTGTGGGAGACCTATTTAACCCACCTAGAGGGATTTCTTTTGAGCCTCCTCTTGGATTCCAATATTAGATGCATTTTTATAAGGGATACAAGTCTTGGTTTCAAATCTTGTAGTATCCATTCCTGGAAAATGCATTTTCCAGTCATGCCTTGTTAGCTATTCCAAATTTGGAATATTACATGAAGACATTAAATCTACCATAATTCTCGTTGAAAAGCCTAACAAAGATGTTAGCAAGGATTAAAAATCACACTATTGTGTCATAGTATAGCTTGTACCATAAATATTTAATCAAATTTCTAGTTGAAGAAGAGTTGGGAAAGAGAAATTAAACTTGGAACCACTTTTTGTTTTACAGGGCAGGCCAACCTGCACCTACACCTCCAGTTTCACAACCACACCCTCAGCTTACAAAAAGAAGAACAAAGAAAAATGCCAAAAAATAAAATATCAATAAGAAGGCCAAGGATAAGAAAGAAAAAATTTCTACATTTATAGCTGAGAGAAAGTTGGAAAAGGGAGAGATATCCTCAACAGGTAAACCAAAATCTATGAAAATAGTGCCCTCTGTTCCTCCTTTTCCTAATTTCTACACTAGAGTCCGAAGAGGTAGGTCTACAACTGCAGATAAATAGAAAGCACAGGTGCTACCAGAAATTTCAGAAGCACATATTCAGTAAAATATGCAGAAAGAGTATCGGCCTACACAATCAGATGAAGAACTCCTTAAGGATGTTGGATATGACATCAATAGTAAGAAGAAGAAAGAAGAAACTAAACCTGTTGCTGGTACCAGAAAGAGGCATACCAAAGACAACAATAAGTTTAGGCTTAAGTCCAAAGCTCTACATAATCCAAGCCTAATGATAGAGGTCATTGATATTGAAGGAAAATATGAAGGGTCAAAGACAAAGAAATCCATGAATAAAACAAGAACAAAACCCCTTCAGAGCAGCACTCAGAGCCCTCAAAGAGAAGAAAAACACAAAAGGGATCTAAGGAGGAGAAAGCCACTGTCAAGAAAGTAACCACAAGAGACACCAGATCCATATTAGTTACTCACAACAAAATAGACTTGGATAAGCTTTTTGAAGCTACAATACACATAGAGGGAAAGTAAAAAGGTTTTTTGATACAGGTACATTTTTACTTATTAGTTACAATTTTGAACATCATCTTAGGTATCAAGGAATATAATTATGCATAGTATTTTCATCATTTTCTGTGTATTTTTAAAAAATAAACAAGATGCTTCCGGAAATTCTGGTATCATTCCAGATTTTGCGTAGTTACAAGTTTTTACCAGAATTTCCGGTAGCACTTATTTTAACTGAATTTTGACACCTATCAGCAAATTTTTTCGAGCCACTTAAGGATGGATAAGAACCCATGACCAAATGGATAATATAAGTGATGGTGAAAGGTGGTTATGAGGTTGTTGGAGGTATTATTAAATGGAGCTACATGGTTATTAAAGACCCAAGACACAAGGAGATAAATTAGCAGAAAAAGGGGCAGCATGACAACACACTCAACATTTCAGCCTATATTTCTTCTCTCTTTTCTTCTCCATCTGTCCTTTCTATTATATTTCGATGGGATAAGGCTGTAATGTCTTTTGACACCTATGTAATGTTATAATTAATGTTTCCTTAGTTTTAGAGGAGATGGAGTTGGTGCCCCTCTTACTATATATACCACTTGTAAATACCATTTCCAGGTTGGATGTTGGTCTACCTGAAGACTGAATATAATAAAAAGCCTTTTTTACTTCATTTTGGAGGATTTTGTGACTTAAGGAACATCTAATGTGTGGTGTGTCTCTTCTCTTTGTTAATTTCTTCTAAATATGAATTGCAGCAACTAGTAAGGTGTGAGTGAGAAATTGTTCAATTATTTAACAATAAATTATGTAATTTCAGTTTTCTGAAAATTTTATGTGTGTTATAGAACAGTCAGTGAAGATTTCATAAAGGATTTATGGAATAATTTATACATGTAATCTATTTTCTTAATGCTGTTTACTTTTCATAAACAATGTTTGTGTAAAGAGCCATCATCATAGCTGTGTGACTAATTTAGGATAGGAATATTTCCTGGAATAGGTACCAGCTATCCATATTCTCCATTTGTACACTCTACTTCCTATACTACCAATTTAACCAAACAATTTATACTTGCCACAACTTTCCAAATGCATGAAAGTCTTAAAGAATATAAAAAAAATAAAAAATTCAAAATCTTTGAGAAGTCATCCCACCACACAAAAAACCCTTTTAAAATTTGAAATGAAATATGATGTGTAAGGCTTACTCCTTATGTAGTCAAGGACTGACTCCTTGTGCTAACACCTTCTATGGATAGAAGCGATCCTTTTATCCCAATGGGTGGGTCTAGTAAAAACCAAGACAAATAATGCAAACTTTCCTAGTTTAAATTAGAATGACATGAGAGAGGGAGATGGCCTACCTCGCTCCTATACGGTCACTTTCCAATGTTGATCCCAATCTCCTCACTTCCAAGCTCGCTACTCGCTATTCCTTTGCATACAAATACCTTCAAGATAGATCAAGCAATGACAAATGAAAGAGATATAACATATGAATTCTAATGTAAACCATATAACAGATCAAGGAGAATTATACTAAACAAGTAATCATCTACGAGTTTATGGAAAGTAAAATGTTCTTTATATTATTGATAAATTGTGAAGGAATAATACAAACAGTGCCTTGATGTCGGAGGCCTCCTTCAGAATGGAATTACAAGTCCAAGCCAAAACTTCTCAAGATATTATTCTTTCAGCACAAAATGACAGCATCTAGGCGCAATCAAGTGGAAGAGTGGCAAGCAACATTGAACAACCATTTTGGGAAGGCATGACATTTATTTATAGGAAAGCTGGAGATGTTAAGAATCCAAAAAATAGGGATTAAGGCCCATATCTTAAGGGGAATATCCCTATAGGTAGGATCAAGGAATCAAAGTGGGATAACTCGATCCAATCCTTAGCCAACTAATACCAGACTTTTGTTCTCGATAATTGTATAGGAAGAAACTTATACTGCATTTTTGGAGAACGTGCCTGAAGAGGACCAACATGAATTTACACTCAAATTCCTGCACTACCAACACTGTTTACAAGTTACACACATGGTAACAAGCACGATGTAATATTCCCAATTAGCTTTGCTAATTGGAATATTGCATTTTTGTGTTATTTTGCTGCTTTAGATAGGAATAATAAATAAAGTGAGAAATAAGAGGGGTCACCTCACTTTAGCCACCTCACTTTAAATAAAGTGTTCTTTTTCCTAGTAGCTTGACGTTGTAACTTAGAGAGGGGGCCTTTTCTGTTTATTACTGGTTATTTCCCTTTGGGGATATTACACACGAGGTTGTGTAGGAGAGAACCGCGTTGGGCTTGCAGATTAGGGTTTTTCACAAGATTTTGCAAAAAAGGCTTCAATACATTTCTCCTTTTGGTCTTCAAGGATATTTTGAGCATGTTATCCATGATGAATATGTTTTCACAACTTTTTTCGCTTTGTGATGTTTGTGGCATGAGAAAAACAAAATACAAAAATTTTGGTACAGAATGAGGAATGCAACAAAATACTGTGTAACAGATGCCCCCTAAAAAATGAAAGCATAATGAGAAGTGATGGTTGAATCGCTTTATCAGTCAAGGAAAGGAATTTGGAAAACCAACATCAAGAGACTTGCAAATCAAACATAATACAATACTTGAAATCTCTAATATAAATATGCCTAATAAAATATCTCTAAATAGGAATCAAACAACACATGAATCCACATTATAAATGCAACCATCCATCTAAAAAGGATCATGGATATGGATCCATGGTATGGGTGCAACCATCCTTATAGAAAGGAACATGTATACAATCATGAATACTCAATAACTCCACGCAACTTGGATCGTAATAGATGGGATCCTCTCTATCTCGATCCACCTAACATATGAATCCAACCATGTGAATAGATGCACTGATGTCGAACATGGTAGAAACCACTTGATTATCGGTCAATGGGATAAAATTTTAATAGGTGTGAGAGAAACCACCAAGAATGACAATGGCCGTCAAGGTACGACAACACAATCTACAAGTGTGAATAAGAGAGCTGAATTTGAATACTTGCAAAATCATTCGTTCAAAGGCCAATGATGTGAACTTGTTTTCGAGCGTGAAGAATTTTCCATTGAGGCATGCAAGCTCCAAGGTACTGAAAATGAGTTTCTAGATCATCTTCCCGGATAATGAACTGAAGTTGACAAGAAGTGATCCATCGAAGGAGGGCCATAATGTTTCCCAAATCATTGACATGAACCAAAGTACTTCTTAAGATGATAGGAATGATTCAAGATTGTCACAAAGAGGATTATATAAATGTAATAGGTTTGAATTTCATAGATACGGCTTCTCTTGAACATATCGGCAACATGACCCTGGAGTTTGGAAAAATTTGACTCAAAATGGGATTAGAGGTCATGATGACAAAAAATGGAAATCAAATGAGAGGAAAATGGATTTCCCAAACCCCAAAAGGAAAATGAAGAAGGAAGGATATCCCGAGCCCAACACGAAATGCAGACGAGTGTCATGTTTAAGAGCGACATTCTGCCTTTGGCACGAAACACACTTTACTTCCACTTTTCCCCACTATTTCTAGTGAGTACCTTTTTATTTTTGATAGCAAGCTTTAAGAGGATACAATATGCTTAGCATATAAGTTCACCCCTTGGACGAATCCATCTTAGTAAGTTTAACGAGCCCTAGGAAGGAGTAACTCGGTCTCATCATGCTGACAAGTCCTTCGTCGTTTAAATTTTATGAATCCAATGAAGGGGTAACTCGACATATTTTTCATGTTTAGAGAGTTTGAAAAAGAAGTGAAGAAGAAAAATCTGAAGGTCCCTTTTCGTGAATAGTCTCTTGAATCCGAAAAGGTAGAAAATGATATCTGAGAGAACCTCTTAGTAATATATTTGACTAAGGTATTCCTTTTTCGTAATTAGTCGACATCAATATTAAAAAAATGGGTAAACTTATACTGAGACGATGTCAATCCATTTATTTTAACGAGCTCGAAAGGACGAGTGCTTGACAATATTTTCATATTTCGAGAGTCAGAAAAGAGCTTAAAGTTGACTCCAGGGGGGTTCCTTTTTCGTTTGTTTTCACGAGTCCGAAAAAGCGATAAAATACAACTCGTCATTCACCAATTACCAGATTTGATTCATAATGATTTGTCGCTTCACATGCAAACAAACATCATTTTGATCAAGAAAAATATAAATATAAGTAAATACTTTAAAAAATGGTAAAAATCATTTTTAAATTAAAAATATTTGGTAGAATACTTTTAATAATTAAAAAGTAAAAACAAAAATCACTTTTACAATTGTAAAACTTTGCAGAGCAATTTTACCCTTATTTTTCTCAAACTTTAGGTGCACCGTTTGATCGATCCGGGACACCATTCACTGAACCGTCTATTTCAGGTAAGAGATCTCTTCTCTGCTTTCATTTTTCCTATGTTTTTAAGCATTTTTAACCACTCTTTGTGTGCTTATGTAGCCCTTGAAAAATTAGGGCTTGTGGGTGACCAGCATGGGATTTACCCCTCTTGTCTGCACTGATCGCCCTGGGCCTTTTAGTACCAGCACGATGCCAATGCTTAAAAATTCAGGAACAGACACACTGATGCTGAGAGCTAATTGTTTTCATTGAATGCTTAAATTGTAACCAGTGTCTTTCTAATTTTCTTCCATGGAAGGTTATTAATCTTTGTTTATTGATAATTTGCAGGAGGAATATGGCCATAGAGTGAAAAGAAAGAGGCCATGAAGCATAGGATCGAGGAGCAACCCAAAACCCAAACTGCATAAGAGTGCTACGAAAATGTGGCTTTCTCAAATTCTTCCAGACGCCTGGGATTCGATCCCAAGTGTATCTATTGCAGTATCTTGTGAGGTGATGGGACATTGACCACCAAATATTTGTGATCGGTGATTAGGACTTGGAGATTGATGTGTCTGACATTTATTTCATCAATGGTTTTTCCAAGAGGGGACTACCAATCTAGTTATCACGTTCCAAAATAGGTGGTGAGAGCACATATATGCTTATCTCTAGAAACTGAAACCATGGCTCTCAAAAGACCAAGTGGAAATATTGACATTAAAATTGTCAATGATCTTTCTCTAAGAAATTTCCTTACATTATTGCACGAGTGGCAGGGGGTGTAAACCTTGCATGAGGCTAGCAAATCAAACTTTCAGTATGCAATGGGTTGTATGAGTCCAATGGTTTTCAATTGGTGTGTGGGATTATTCATCAACATCAAGGACCAACCCACAAAGTGTAAGACTGTGAAGTTGAAATAGTTTGGTTATTGATCGATCCTGGTAACTCTCTTCTTAGAGAGGGTTCCATTTTTCTGATGTCAGCAGATAGAGTTGGGACCTCCTGTATCGAGTATTACACAACAATTTATCACTATCCCTGTACTCCCTATTCCCGAATCCTGAAGGACCTTAAAAAATGATCCATGTGTCTCCTTTTTATCATAGATATATGCCATTATATCCCTTACAATATATAGAACAAACTCTCTGTGAACGATTCCTGAGTAGCTCCTCAAAAATATGTTTATTTGGGGTAGTGCGTCCCCTATTTGTCTCACCCGCGCCAATGACTCATCTTAAGCCTATGATAAGTTCCGATCAGTGATGGTATGGAGATCACACTCGCGTCGATCCACTTATAGATTTTTTTAAAAAAGGAAACGAAGCTTCATGATCTAGAAGCTTCGTGTGCAGATATTTGGTTGTTTGTTCATGAAGATAGAGCCGAGTTTCTCCCTTTAGGCTTCTTGTTCCTACAAAAGAGGAACCACCCAAGGAGATAAACCATTTCCCCACCTTAAGTGGATCCATGTTCCCTCTCCCTTCACTATAAAATGGACATCCTCCCATAACTCTACTAGTTAGAACAAAGATTGAAGAACAACATAGAGAGAATTTTTGTAAGAGGCGTTGAAGGAGAGTTGAGACCTCTGGCCTTTTCGTACCAAGTCTAAATGAGTTCTTTGGAGATGTGCCTAGATCTAGACCCGTTGAAGGAGAGCTTCGACATCAAGGTGCAGGTTGTAACTCCTCCTCTTATATTAATATGATACAACTAATTCTTACTTTCCACTCTTATATATAATGCATGATTAGATTTCTAGTACTCCTTGATCAACTAGATAGATTGTTTATGTATAAAGCATGTTGTCCTTTCACGTGTTGTGTTGTTTGATCTCTTATTCCGGTAACTAAGTGTTGGCAACATCGAGGATCTAAGTAAGAAGAGAAAAGGATCAAAGGACCTGGGTGAGGAACAACAACATAGCATCAAATTGAGGTAGGTCATCTACATACAATCTATTTTCATCAAAAATATAGGAAAGTAGGATTTAGATTGTTCCCTTTGTAAGTAGACCCATCCTAGGACTAGAGGCATCATCTCTATCCACAGAGAGGATTTTCTTGCATAACAAATTGGTGACCATACTAGGGAGTCATTGCCTTTAGTCTCTTTTTTTTCACTCTTTGATTTTTCGTTAGATCATCTATCTTTTGTTGAGTTTCCATCTACCTGTTATTGCTCTATAATTTATAATATTTGAAAGAATAAAATATAAAGAACAACATCAAACCAGTTTAGGACTAGGATCTAGCCCTCCTAGACTCAGAGATGGATCTCTCTATATAAGATTTAGATTTGTTTCAAAGCTTTCTGATACTAGGCTAGTTAAATTAAATGTGAGAGTTATTTTTGATTGATTGTTTTTGGTTGGATTTGAGGGATATTTTTAAATAGTTTTCATTGGGATATGGAGTCAAACAGGTTGGGTGTATGCATCATTTTTTCAGAGAAAAACGAAAGGCAAGCTAGCTGTATATTCTGGTGTTTTATAACAAAGTGAAATTATGAAATGGAGAAAGCACTTTCTAATGATTTAATAGCAATTAATAATTCTTAAACCATACATCAGAAGAAAATATTAAAATTGTCAAAACAATCAGAATTAAGCTACTCTAGGCAGTAAATCTTAATCTAACTTTCCTATTTTACAATGAGAATTTTAAATGACGTACATGAAAAGGTGACAGTGGAAAAACATTAAACATGATAAGGAAAAACATCACCAGGATAACACATCATATGAATCTTGCAAGTTTGTCTTTTTATTGATGCTCCATCTCGAAAATTTCAAATACTTCCAATGAAAAGTGCTTACAATATAGGGTCCAACCTCTAATACTGAATAAAATACTATATTTAAACTATTTGCAATTGATTTCCATATACAAAGAGGCAATCTGTTCATTTATTACAAAATCACTGAATTTTGACATTTGTGACCACCCAGTGGACACGTTGTAACAATTTTTTTTTCTAAAGTCCTCATAAAGTCATTATTTAGTGCTATAGTGGTTTTTTGTTCTGGAAATTTGATGTTGTGGAGTTGTCTTGATAAAATGGATCTATTCATGTGAATAATTGACTGAGTTGGTTGTTCTGTCATCATCCCGAGTTGTTCTTATTCCTGCAAGTCACATGATTTCTCCCAATCTTTTGGACTCGAAATCTTGGTCCTGATCAATCTCTTGTATATCTCATTAGTTTCTGTATATTTCATGAATGTTGGCTTCACCTGGAAAATGTGCTTAATTTAGTTCTATATGAAGATATCATTATTGAGAACTTCATAAAAATCCCTCCCTATCATTGTGTTCTTCATATTTGCATGTTTGGATGAATCCTTGTAGATGTCAGTGAGATTCTTCACATAATTTGGCTTTGCCACTAGTTTTTCATTAATCATAAATGAGGAAGGAAATCCTTTCTTGTTCAGAGGTTCCATCCTGTTGAAGAACCTGATTACTCAAATCTGCAACTGATTGCACTTCTCTTTAACTTGAGCAACTAAATTCTTCTTGTTCAACACCTTTTAAACTTCAAGTATAGTTGATGTCCTATATTCTACTCCCAGGGGTTCCAATTCATAACTGCTTTTGGAATTTATAAATCTAATAATGTTATTAGTAGTTGTCGGCTTATCCCCTAATTCCTCATTTGCCTTTTCCAATGCAATACTTACCTGATGAATAAAATCCCTGTGCTCAAAAATTATTTGGATTGATGGACAGATCTCATTCATTGAGTCAATTATGCTTTTCTAGATAATTTAATTCACTCTTCCTACCATGTTCCCAATTGAGGAATTCTGGAGAGACTTCTGCAAAATTTCATTTAACTTTTTGTTGATCTGCAACTCTGTAGCATGTATTGCATCTTTCCTTTTAACTAATATTGTAGGTCACTGACTTGATCTTGCAACCTTTTGATTTCTACTGCCTGTAAGGACATGTTCTCCATTTCCTTAGCTAGTTGCTCAGTGCCTTATCCGGGTGTACCTGTAGCTGTAGAAGTTTCTGAATGAATAACAACAACAGGGACTGCTTGCAGTGGTATCATGGCCTTGGATGCTTCTTTTGCTGCTTCCTTCACTGCATCTCTTACTACTTTCTATCTTTCTTTTACCATTTTCTCCATCCCATTCTCCATTTTCTTAAGTTGCTCAGCTTTTTCGATGATCAATTACATCATTTCTACCTTTTATGTCTCGTTTTCTTCTATCTCCTTTGCTAGCATCTTGAGCTGCCTCCTCAAAGTAGTTATATATGCATTCTTATTTTTCACTAGTGCTTATACCACTACTAAATTTTATTGGTTGTACCAAATTTTCACCACTAAATCCTCCAGGGATTTAATCCTTGAGTCTTTGGCCATGGATGAAATATTTTCCATCTTCAATTGTGACCGTGTGTTGGACAATGTAACCTGCAACTTTGAGAGACTCATGGTTGTACTAGTTAAAGTGGAGGTGGATGGAAACATTTTGAGGTGGTATGATATTTTGATATATTGTCTATTTATACATATAGCTTTCTTGGTTGTTTAGCCTAGATTACAAATGCTATTTAGCATTGGGATTTCCTATTTAGGAGTTCCACCTCTTTCCATTGAGTGGCTCTTGGGAGAGTTTGTACTACATATTCCACTATCTGGTTTGAGACCAAGCTTCTCCTTTCAACTAAAATTCATGTCATGTTAGGGTGTGATTGTCTTTGCAAGCTGCAGCAAGTGGAGGCTAGATCTATTCAAATCTAGGCCATACTAGTGCCTCTTTTCAATGGAAAAGTCATCTATTCCATTGGCAAGAGTGTATTAGCTGATTGGAGCTTTAGATATACATCTTGGCATCAATCCAAACTCTACATCAAGCCTACAGTGCAGTTTGTGCCCCTGGACTGTGTTATTTGCAAGTGAGGAGTTGCAGGGTGTTTTGGAAACTATTTGGAGGAGAGATATTTGGTGTAAAGGAGCCTTCCTTACACTGTGGTGATCCATGAATTAGCCATCTATTCCATGTCTGTTTCAGATTTTATCTGTTCATAGATGTATTTGCTTCAGAAATTCTGAATCATTCTATATATTTGTTGCAGTAGATCTCAGATCTACTCCATGTACTTCATTTTCTGCTAGAAACCCCAAGGGGATCTGAAAGAGGAGCCTTTATAGTGTACAAATCTGATATGGATCTAAATTTTTGTACATATATCTTCTCTAGATCTGATATGTAATCTATTTCTGCAGTACACTCAATAAAATAACGATGTCAAGCCTTTGTAGTCATTTCTATGTGTTGCAACACCTCATTATTTAGGGTTTCTTCATCAAATCTTCCATTTTCTTCATGTTATGAGCAATAAAAATCCTGATCTGATGTTTGCATCATATTTTAGCAGAAATCCTCTTTAAATGATGTTGTGCATGCTTCAGTAATTTCTGGATACTAAAATTCATGGGATTTAAGTGTTTTTGAGCCATATCGGGAGTGGGAGATCTGTTTAACTTAGCTAGAGTTTTTTTTCACTAAAATTTGGTATGTGAGTCCTACATGACCTAATCTAAGGGATCCCAACATCAATTTCCCTTATTTTTACGCAAATATCTGAAAATGACGTTTTTAGGGCTGAAATAGTTGTTTTTCCCCACTTGTCGGATCATGGAATGAAAGATAAGTTGCTGTTGTAGCTCCAATTGATGTATATGTGTTTTGGACACCTATTTTAAGCTTATTCATCATTTCAAGACCGTAATACACTTTATGTATTGCTGAAACCCTGTTTTGGGATATTACAGTGGTATCAGAGCATCATCTTGGCTCAGCCTATGAGTTTCAAGCCAATATGTATTTTCAAGGAGAGAAGAGACAGAAGAAGAAGATTGATTATATTGTGGACACAAAATAAAAGGGTGAAACCCATTTTTTTGTAATAATGAAAGGGAAATAGTTCTAAAAAACTCTATTCCAAACTCTGCATGAGCTTAAAGGAGAAATCAAAAAAATAAAGAGGGCAAGACATGAAGGCCCCTCAAGAATATCTTTACATGAATAAAACCCCAGTTCTTCATCTTATATGTACAAGCACTTAGCTACATCAGATCTATAGCGTGATTCTATGCCCAAATCTATTGCAAGAGAAATAAGGGAAGAAGATGCACCAAAGGAGGAGACTTTGAGTGATTATATTCAGGAGTATGAATCTAATTCTTGGAAAATCAAGGAGCACTTGAGCTTCCAAGAATTCTGCCAGCTCAAGGAGGAGAGAAGATCCAGCAATAGAAGAAGGAGAGGTATACTCTTTCTGCCTCACTTTGATGGGTCCTCCACATGCACAGCTGAAGAATGGCTAGATCAGCTAGACTCATATTTGGATCTACATCAAGTTTTAGAAAAAGAGGCCCTTAAGGTATTAGTGCTACATCTTAAAGGTAAATCTTATGCTTGGTGGTTATTTGAATCCTTTTCATTGAAGAATGCAAATATATATACTTATGCTAAGTTCACTAGGAGAATGGTGAAGAAATTTGATGAGAAATAAACTAAAAATTCGTTGGAACAGCTAGCAAAGCATGAGCATGCCAAACCATTTCATGAGTTGGAAAGATCTGTTATGCAAACTCCGCTTTAGATTTATATTAAAGGGGATAAGAACTTGTGTGATACCTTGCCAAGGGAAAGATCCCCATTGCATGAATAAATTTATTCTCAAGAAGAAGTCATGGAGATTCCTCTTTCAAAAGAAGACCAAGCTCCAAGGTCTCTTGTTGATAATGAGGTGTTCTCAAATATTAATGAGAAGGAAGAACAAGAAGACAGTAGCAATGCTATTACTTCAAAATAAGACCCATTACCTCATGGGGATGGAGATGAAGTTATTGTTTCAAGGGAAAGAGCTTGTGTGTATTTGCAAGTGATTCCCAAGGAGCATTATGTGACAACGTTATTGGGCAGTGATACCTTACTCCAAGAAAGAGGAGGAAGGATGGATCAAAATCCTATGATGAGGACCATGCACCCTTTTTTATTTCAAGGGGTTTGTATTCATGAGAAGGAGACTGAACTATGCAGTAAGGGAAGGGACACATCAGTCCAACGATTCATATAGTCTACTTCAGATCTATATGTCTCTTTACATGGAGGCATTCCACCAGGGAGACCCCCTGATGAGAAGAAGAATAAAGTGTTCTCTCAACATTGTGCATCAGTGAAAAATATGTCTAAGGAAGGATCTTTGAGGGGAGCTACCACAGCACTGAGATCTATTGACGGTTTCCAAGGAGAGCTAAACAATTTTCTGAAATTGATTTTGTTATTTCTCCCTCATCTATTTGCACTGGTAAAGAAGAATTCAGAGATCCATGATGAAACTAGCATGATGTCCAATGACCACTCCATGGATTTTGGGCAACAAATGATATCCCTCCATAAGGATATTTCTGAAGGAATAAATAGGGTACCAACACTCTTGTGTGCATGGGCTAAACTATGGAGATTTTGGAAGAGAGATATCTTTCAAAAGAAGATTGATCTTGCTATTCTTCAATCTTGTCTTGCACAAGATCAATTGCAAGGGAGGCAACAAATATGGAGCTCCAATACTCCCACATGTGAATTTGGCATTAAGCATGTCAAAAAGGAAAGAGATGATGTGATAGCTACTTCATTTCATAACTCTATAGCGTTGTCTTTATTGAGGAGCCTAGATCCATATTGGGAGTCCCAACTCTTGGTAGAATATTCCAAGAACCTCTTCACATGTATGGTTCTTGATGGGAAAATGGAATATAGGAGGTATAAGGTGGTTGATAGAGTCATTTACTTTCATGATTAGATCTATTTGGCTAAAGAGTCAAAACTCAAAGACCAACTACTATGTGCAGCCTATGATATCTTTCTTTCTACCCGCATTGTTTTCATTAGAACGCACCATATTATCTCAAATGGATTCCTGTGGGAAGGCTTTGAAGAAGACTTATATCAGCATTATCAAAGATGCATGTATCACATGAAGATGGAGCAGAAATATAACTCTATGGAAGAATTAATTCAGCTCTCTCCTTCTCCTCTTGAGGAAGAATATAGATCTGTTCACCTCTCCACTTGTTGGAGGAGGACTTTTGGTGAAGAGCATAATTATGTAAACCGTGTTTTACTTTCTTATTGTATGCATTTTATTACTATGTATATGCAGGTCATGACTCCTAATAGGAGTGCTATACCTTATAAACTTCATGGCCAACTTTGGGCCAAAACTATTGCTGATTATGGCCACTCCCTTGATGGACTAAGGGAGATTTTGCAGCATGATGGGTGCTTTCCTAAGGCACCAAATATATCTTCCACTTTCAGCCATGGAGATATGTTATGGGCAGAAATTAAGTGGTGGGGAAACCACTTACCACATCTAAATTTTATGCAAGTAGGAGATGTCTTGCGCTTTTCTATTGGGTGAGTATGGGTACTACCCAAGGTTTGATATTTCTTGTCTCATGCCTTGTATCTCAACGAGAGGATGCATAAGAAGAAGGCATGGTTGCTTTGGTTGACAAGAAGAGATTTTGGATATCCCACGTTAAATTTCATGTCCATGTATTTGCTTGTGATTGGGATGTGTCTCATGTACGTACATGTATTTCTGTTTGGAATGTATTTCATGATCATGTATGTACTTGGGTTTGGGAGAAAATGTAACTCTCTCATGAGGTGGCATAAGAGAGATTATTTATATCATGATGATGATGATTCTCTGATCTTTGTTGGGAACATGAGAGGAGGGATGACACATTGGTTGAGTGTGTCCTTTGGGATTGAAGTCTCCCATATTCATTCATGCTTCAAGAGGAGGATAGCACATTGTATGGCTGCTACATTTTAATATTCCAAAATTTGCAAGCAGCAAATTGGAATATTAATTTTTTATTATATCATCTAGGAGATGAATAAAATGGGTAAGAGGCCCATTATTAGGAATAAAATCCCTCATAGTGTGAAAGGGATCATTGGAGCAACTTATTTTGCACCTTCCAGTGTGAAAAAAGGGAAATTGGCATGAGGACAAGGTCAAGTTTGACCAAGTCAACAGCGCTGCCTAAGAGGTGTAGCTTGCATGAGAAGACAACGCAATTTGAGAGGGAGGAATATTCTTTGTGGAAGAAACCCTAATGTGTGGGGTCCAAGGCAAAGAGGTGTTCACTTGCATAAAAGGAGGAAGAGTTAGCCATAGTGAGACATCTTTGAGCATTTGATCATTTGTCTGATTAGACTATTTGCAGTCTCCGAATGTTCAGCTGAGTTTTAGTGCTACTTATCACGAGGGATTCCCATTTTGGATTTCCTCTCCTTCTTCAGAGGCCTCTTGAAGGATTTCTCTTCATTTTCTCCACATCTTGGCTCAAGGCCAAAGCCACATATTTAGTCACTGCATTATTTCTACTAAAGTATAACGTAGTGTTGTTGGGTGTTGCAGTGGAGGGGTTCCACAACACCATTCCTTGTCTCATCTTTCAGACGAGGGAGTCTTTATTCCTCAGAAATATTATAAGGAAGGTTTCAGAGCTGATTTTCATATCTTGGCATCAAGGCCAAGCATCTCCCATCATAGACAGCATAGTCCATTCTCCATACTGCGTTATTTCATACATAATTGCAGTAAGGAGTTGCACCATCATCTTGGAGGAAGAGATCTTCGGGGATAGGATCAGCCTATCACTTGAGAGATCTGTTGGAGGAGGTCTATTTCATATTTCACATCATCTACATCCATCTCTAGTTATTTTCATAGTTGCAGCTGCTACCCAGCAACTCCGACATTTCTGCAGAATTTCCATTTGTACATGTATTACAGCCAATCCTTCTAAGGATTGTGTATTATTGTTGTATTTATGTTTTCAGGGGTTGAGAGCTTTCTCCCCCTAATTTATTTGAGCTGATATTTTCATATCATCCTATTATCATTTTTTATGTTGCAGTATCTCCTATAAACTACATTATTTTAGTCATATGACATTCTGCATAGCAGTATTGTTTCATTGTCTTGTACATGTTTCATTGAGGATTCCATTGCCTAGCTAGAGTGATTGATTCCTCCACATATTGTATACATTTGTTGCTATATCATATATTTGTTGGCTATATATATCTTCATGTGTTCACAGCTATAGAATAACGTTGTCATTCCATGTCTTGCTTAAGAATTGTTGCAGTCCCCTCATCGGGCACTTTTTAAGGACATCTAAGTGTGGGAGATCTATTTAACCACCTTAGAAGGATTTCTTTGGAGCCTCCTCTTGGATTTAGCACGTAGACACATTGTTCTAAGGGATCTAGATCTTGGTTTCAATTCCTGTAGTAGCCTTTACTGGAAAATGTGTTTTCCGGTCATGCCTTGCAAGTTGTTCCAGATTTGGAATATTACATACATCATATCCTTTATTTTCTTGTGCAAGGAGCCATATGTTGGGCTTATGTCATTGGAAAAATTCTCACACTTGGAATAATTTGCAGCAAGAAATGTGTTGCTTGAATCATATTCATCCAACACCTATTATCCTCTACTATTTCCAAGCTTTGAAGAAGCCTTTTGCAGCAAGAAGGTGGTGGGATGGCCACTTATTGTACTATGATTTGAGGCAACGAGATGAAGGACAACGTGGGTCTCAAGGGAGGGAATATTGTCACCATCAAATATGTTATATGAAACTTATTCCATGTTTCTTTTGGAGCACATATGGTGAAGATCCTCTATTCACTATATGCATGGAAGATTGGGCAAGGAGGCTCACTAGAATCCATGAAGGGAATCATGAAGTTCCAAGTCTCTTTTGGATTCATGAGGATTATATTAATGTAGCCCGAGATCATCAACTCCATATTTATCATAAATGGAGGGAGATACAATGTGAATTGAGAATTCTTATCTCTCATTTCCAGCCATGGAGCCCCTACACATTGCATATGGTGGGGATTGGAGACTATTTCTATCAAGGATGGCTCACTTTGTTTGGTTGATAGCATGGAGATTGAAGTTTCTCATGGGGGTTGAAGTACCCAATATTTACCATATCTCATGCCTTGAGAAGGCCAATGGACATCATATGATTCTTTTCATGTATCTCCCACTACTTCATGATGACAGCTATTTGGTTCATCCACCAAAGGAAATCTTGTATTCTTGGGAGGAGACAATTCCATTAGAGATTATGCAAAGTCCTTGTGAGTTGCTTGAGGACAAGAAACATTTTGGAGGGGAGGACTATAATATTCCTAATTAGTCCCAAGCTAATAGGAATATTAATTTTGTTTTTCTTTCTTTGTTTAAAGAATAAATATGTAAAGGAGGTTCATAAAACTCCTAATAAAAGAATAAATCAATGCCCAATGTGAACAAGGCTAAATCTGGGCCACTTGTAAAAACACACTTGAGTGTGAAAGAGAATGAATCTATTGACCAAGTCAACGAGGAAAAAATCAACCACACTGTCCAGATGCAATGAATCTCCTAGAAGGATATTGAAGTCAAGTTGGATGCTACACATGTGAATGGAGCTAAATCATTGAAGGTGGTTTAGGGTTTTACAATCTCTTGATCTTATAAAAGGAAGAGGAGGGCAGCATTTCGAGGTTGTTCATGATATTATATTTTGATATATTGTCTGTTTATACATATAGCTTTTTTGGTTGTTTAGCCTAGATTGCAAATGCTGTTTAGCATTGGGATTTCTTGTTGGGAAAAATACTGAGAGGGGGGGGGGGTGAATCAGTATTTACTGCATAATCAAATCTTTTTACTTTTTCATTCCTTAAAACCCATACGCTACTTTCCTTCAGTAAACTAGCGTATATACGCGGATCCCCTTTATGCAAATCGCGTATACACAGAGATCTAGATATGTCATTAAATCTTCACTTAAACCATTCCATCATTTATTCATCAGATATTCAATAAGCAGTAAACATGTGCAGTAAGAACAGAATAAACCATCACACAAAGCATCACACATGAACACCAGGATTTTTAGGTGGAAACCCAAATCGGGAGAAAACCACCGCTGCAGTTGCTCAGCCTTCAATATTTTATTATAGAGAAAACATCTTACAACATATGTGCTGGCGCAGACTTGACCAGCACGCAGGCACCCACCTGCGCTCGTTTACCAGCCTCTCCTGGAAGGGAGCTCCAATCCCCTGACTCGTTTACCAGCCTCTCCTGGAAGGGAGCTACGACCCCCTGACTCGTTTACCAGCCTCTCCTGGAAGGGAGCTACAACCCCCTGACTGAAGGCTACAACCTTCAGCACCACCTTGGACCACGTTTCATCAATTTTCACACTGGATCCAACAAATTCAATAGAACACAACTTGCAGACCGCAATTCATCATATTTCCAGACGGAACCCTTTCCATATTTTTAAGCACGAACATACATCATCAACAGATACATATCAACACAGATCAGATAGCAGAAACACAGCAGAACAGATCAGATATTTCATACCCTTTGCTTCAGCAAACCCTAGTTTGCATACGCGCTTTTACTTCACTGATGCCGCGTATATACGCGCTTCCGTCCACACGAACAAGCGTATACCTCTGTATGTATTTTATTGCGCATACGCGCTTCCACTTCATCGAAGCCGCGTATATACACGCTTCCTCTGCGGCGAAGTAGCGTATAGATCTTCAATCATTATAGAGCAGCATACTTCTTCAGATCAGATGTTCAGTTCAGATTTACCCTTTCACTTTAGACAGATGTTCAGCTCAATTCAGATCTAAGTCTTCCATCAGCAGATCTAGTAGATTCAAGTGCAATTCAGATCTAGATCCCCTTCTTCATCATTGGTGCATCATACATTCAGATTTATCATTCAAGTGTAACCCTTTCCATTCAGATATACTTCAGAGAGAAGTATTCACTCAAGCTCAGACATCTTGCACCCACACTCATGATTTGCACAATGAAATTCTTCTCCTTATATAGGTTTTCCCTTTTTCAATACCATGGGCCCCTTTTTCAATACCATGAGCCAAACCAATACCATGAGCCCAAAACTACATTAGACGGGTCAATTAGGCGGATCATTACCCAATACAATGGGTCAATACCATGGTGATTACCCCTGGTTTTGCACTTTTAGAGCGCTTTAGCCCATACGCTACTTGGAACGTTCTTTTCCGCGTGCATACGCGACTTCCCCTAGACATTTCCGCGTATGCATAGAGACATACTCTTTTCATCATACTTTGAGTGCATTCTGAATTCCTTCATTGCCTTCTGCACACACTGTAGATACATCATATTTTCTTCATCAAGAACATATTCTAGCAAGCACAACTTCATCAAGTAAGTTGCCATCATCTTCATCAAGTGGGTTGCCTTTCAGGGACAACACTCAACATCATCATATCACATCAGATTTACATCATTTACCAAGCCCATCAAGTCAAGAATAACTTCATCAGGTGGATTGCCATCAAGGACAACACATGTCAACAGTCGCATGTCTTTATCTTCATTCAGTGGGTTGCCATCAAGGACAACACTCTGCATCATATTTCCAACATTTCTTGTTTAGGAGTTCCACCTCTTTCCATTGAGTAGCTCTTGGGAGATTTTGTACTACATAGTCCACTATCTGGTTTGAGACCAACCTTCTCCTTTCAACTACAATTCATGTCCTATTTAGGGTGTGATTTTCTTTGCAAGCTGCAGCAAGTGAAGGCTAGATCTATTTAGATCTAGGCCATACTAGTGCCTCTTTTCAGTGGGAAAGTCATCTATTCCATTGGCAAGAGTGTATTAGCTGATTGGAGCTTTAGATCTACATATTGGCATTATTCCAAACTATACATCAAACCTACAGTGTATTTTATGCCCCTGGACTATGTTATTTGCAAGTGAGGACTTGCAGGGTGTTTTGGCAACTATTTGGAGGAGAGATCTCTGGTGTAAAGGAGCCTTCCTTACACTGTGGTGATCCATGGATTAGCCATATAATCCATGTATGTTTCAGATATTATATATTCATAGATGTATTTTCTTCAGAAATTCTGAATCATTCTACAGATCTGCTGCAGTAGATCTCAGATCTACTCCATGTACTTAATTTTCTGCTAAAAACCCCAAGGGGATCTAAAAGAGGAGCCTTTCTAGTGTACAGATCTGATATGGATCTAAATTTTTGTGAAAAAATCTTCTCTATATATGATATGTAATATAATTCTGTAGTAAACTCAATAAAATAACGTTTTCAAGCCTTTCTAGTCATTTCTATGTGTTGCAGCACCTCATTCTTGAGGGTTTCTTCATCAAATATTCCATTTTCTTCATGTTCTGGGAAATAAAAATCTTGATCTGATGTTTTCATCATATGGTAGCTGAAATCCTCTTTAAATGACCCTGTGCATGCTTCAATAATTTCTGAATACTAAAAGTCATGGGATTTCAGTGTTTTTGTGCCATATCGAGAGTGGGAGATCTGTTTAACTTAGCTAGAGTTATTTTTTTCACTCAAATTTGGTATGTGAGTCCCACATGACCTAAGATAAGGGATCCAACCATAAATTTCCTCTATTTTTACGCAAATATCTGAAAATGACAGTTTTAGGTCTGAAATAGTTGGTTTTCCCCACTTGTCAGATCATGGAATCAAAGATAAGTTGATGGTGTAGCTCCAATTGATGTATATATGTTTTTCACACCTATTTTAAGCTTATTCATCATTTCAAGACCGTAATATAGTTTATGTATTGCTGAATCCCTGTTTTGGGATATCACAATGACCTACTCTTCTGCCTCCTGGAATGTGTCGGATGGCCATTCTTCTTGATTCATGTACTTTTATATCTCTAATATGTGCATATGAATGTATGGTGTGGATTTATTCTCCACCCTCTTATTAGATATGATTCCCATGGGATCATATGACCAAGTGAAGCTATGAGTGAACTTCATCTCTTTCAATATTCTATCTACCTCTTCCTTTGCTGCTCTGCTATTACAAATGAATGGACCAATCTATGATTTGATCCTAAATTGAGACTTTTTCTTTGCAGAGACAAAATGCACCTCATCTGCATTTATCATTTGTCTGATATATTCAAGTGCAAATATTCTTATAAAGAGGTACTTGGGTAGTTTGTATGGATCCAATTCACTGCCATAAACTCTGATCTCTGTGTAGTTTTGGTAGAGGTACCAATCAGTTGTCCTGATATGATCTTTCAATTTCATCACCTTCTTGATTTCTTGACTAATCCTTGGCGCTATGGCACTAATGATTTCTAGATGTATAAATAAGTCTACAAAGCTCTTGTATGAGTAATTATTATGCTCCTTCAACAATAAGGTAGTCCTGAAAATCACTGATTGGGGTTGAGAATCATCATTCAACTTCATCATATAAAATTGAAACTTTTTGGATTGAAAATAGATGAACATGTACACCAACACTGAGGTGTATTTGAAAACTTCTTATGTCTGAAACTTTAGGAATTGTTCATGAATAGCATTAGCAAGAATCTGAGTGTAGTTGAACATGAATGTGGGTTTAGCATCTAAGGAAAGAATCAATAAGAAACCAATCATGGTTTCATCCACCCACTGATCAGTGTGATAACCTAATAGATAAGACAGTAACAATGTGTCGGGTCCTATCAGGAAAGATAGATGAGGGATAGGGTGGATTCTTAGTAAAAACTAGGGCATTGGTGGCAATGAAAAACTCTAATGTTTTTAGCCGTGCTGGTGAAATCTAGCTTCTGGTATAACTCTCTAAGGGCTTCATGAGAAAAAGGAATGATGTTCTCAACAATGGGGGCTTGAATAATTTTTTGGATGGATTGGGCATCAATAGAAAACAAGATTTCTCCTGTTAGATTAACATGGCTCTCTAGTTAATTTCATAACATGACTGAAATTTTCTGATGAAATCTGGGAAACTATGAGTTTTAGGAAAGATGTGAAAAGTAAATTTGGTCTCTCACAGGCTTATATCATTGACTTCTTCAAGGAATTTATTCTCGAGCCAACAGTAGACATCGAATAAATCAAAGTTTGACTCTGTCTCACGGACCTTATAGTCTCTGTTTGCTAGGGGCATATGATCTAAGTCTACATAGGGTAGACCATAGGGTTGAAGGGCTCCTGGTATTTCTTAGGAGGCATGATTTGTTTTATGTATGTTATTTCTCTCTGTGCAATGAAGAATGGGATGACAAAACAAGGGAGCAGACAAGCTGAATTGCTATGGAACAACACTGGGGAAGGGATATAATAGAAGGGATCGTGATCATAATTGAATAGTTGAAAGGAGAAATGTGATCCGATTCACAGAGAGTTGATAATTCTTTTGATGAATAATGGATTCTCTACAATAATGGATAATTGTGATTTCTCTATAAGTCTCTGCAAATTTCTGCAAATCCAATACCTACAATAATTCAACAGAAAAAATAAATTAAACTCTGATTCAGTGGCGAATTTTGGTTTTAAAGGATGATTGGTCGACCGTTGAGTTGGCGCGGGTCTGTTGGATAATGACCTAACCATTTATGGGGCAACGAGCTTGTTGGTGGGAATGGATGTGACAGGGCAGAGTGGACAGGCGGTCGCAGATGTGGCACAACAACATTCACAGTAGTTAAAAGGTGCAACAGTTTATTGAATAGCGGAAACTAATTTTCGGAGGGGGGGTGGTGGTGGTGAGTGGTATTGGAGGGGGGGTGTAAATAGACATGGGTGTGACACGTATCAGAATTGGCAGTAATGCATACCGCTCATTTCGTACCCCCGTTGTTAAAGTTCGGAGGGTGAGGGGGGGCCGAAAGGTAATGTGGGCCATTGGATATGTAGAGGTGAGCAGAGATGGTGGAGAGTTGCAGGATGTTTAAAAGTGGATGTGATGCGTGATGTGATGGTGGGGTCGAGAAATGTATATGGTGAGAGGTGTAATGTATGAAATTATGATAAGGAAAATATGAGTGCGGTTGAGATAAAAGGAAAATCAATGTTGTTAGAACTTAAGATAAAAATCATAACATAAAGTTCCTAACTTCGTAGAATAACCTTTTTCTGAAATTTAGAGTATAAATACCCCTTCATTTTGATTTTCTTCTTCCACCATAAGAAAAATGAAATTTTGATGTTGTACCTTGTAGAATAAACTTCCCATTTTTCCTTTCATTCTTTCTCCTTAACCTCTCTACCTACCCAAACTACTCATATAACATTTTTTCTTCTTTTTTCAAGGTGCATTTGGGCTTGCAGACCCTCAATCATATTTTTCTTTTAAATTTGTAACCTAACACCTATCCTTATTTCAGCCATTGACTCAGTTTAAACTATTGAGCCAATTTCATTTTCTATCTATCTATTGATATGCCAAGATTAAACGGTTTGGCAGATCTTTATTTTCTAACCTATAAAAAAAAATTGAAAATTGTCCAATCATGATTAAATTGTATGTTTGAAAAAACCTATCTAATGAGTAGTGGCATTTGAACTTGCAACACTTTCAGTGTTATTCCTTTTTGGGGTTTTCTTTCTTTTTTCCCTTTTTCTCTTTTTTTTCTATTTTTTGTACCCTCTTTTCTTTTATTTTTTCATTTTTTTATTGGAAATATTTTGAATATTAAAAAAAATTCAATATGAAATTGCAGAGAAGATTAAATATCCAATCACCTTGAGATCCTATGAATTATAGGATACTAATAGTGGCTCCAGCTGGGGATGGCACTTCTTCAAATTAAGTGTGAAGAACTAAAGACCAGTAGCCTTGAATGCTCCACTTTCTGCAACATCTTCAACTGATTTATTTTCTGTTTTTATATTTTTTCATCAAACTAAGCTTAGGGCCTTCACTTCGAGCTTCAGCCTTGTCCAATGAATTATTGAAAACTGTAATACTGTGGTATTTATAATGATGAAAATTCAATCTGATTTCAAAATAAATAGTGTTTCAGCATCCTACCATTGACAAAACCTCCATATACTTATGTACCATCCAACTCTTTAAGAACATAAGAGATGTTTCCCTTGAAAGCATCAATGATGTATGGCCCTTGCCAAATATTATCACACTTTTCATGCTTGCCTTTATCCTCTCTTCTAGAATCCCATTTCAGAACTTTATCTCCTAAGTTGAAATCATTGGCCTTTGTTCTCTTGTCAAATGTATTTTTTATATTCTCTTGAATTACTTGAGATTCGTTGTAAACTTCCTCTCTAGACTGCTGCAACTGAATGGTGTCATTGATCGTTCTCTGAATGTCATTTGGTTCAGCTTGAATTTGCTGGATAATCTTCATAACTGGAACTCCTAAAGATGAGGGAAATTTGCATCCATTCCATAAACCAATTGGTATGGAGACATGCCAATTTATTTCTTTGTAGTAAGCCTATCAACCCAAAGAGCATTGATCAAATTATTGTGCCATGATGTCTTATTCTCTTCTAGAATATTTTTAATGATGTTCACCAAGATTTTATTTGAAGATTCAGCTAGTCCATTACCTTGAGGGTAATAGGTTGTTGAATTCTCCAATGTTATATGATACCTGTGACAGAAACCAACCATCTTTTTGGATTTAAAGGTTGCAACATTTTTTGTAATGATTTTTCTAGGACAACCAAATCTAGAAAGGATGTTGGTTTCTAGGAATTTTATTATGACAAAGTCAGTGGAATTTCTAGAAGGAGTGGCCTCTATCCATTTGGTGAAATAATCTATAGTAGTGAGGATCCATTTATGTTTGGCAGAGGATGGGGGATGAATTTCTTCAATGAAGTCCAATCCCCATTGCTGGAAAGGGATCTCTACAGAAATAGGTTTCAAGGGTAAGGGAAATATCTTTCTCTTTCCTTCAAATATTTGACATTTTTGTCAAGAAGTGACCATTTTATGGACATTAGGAAAATGGGTGGGCCAATAAAAACCAGCTCTCATGATCTCATTAGCAGTGGTTTTCCAATAGAGATGGCCACCACAGTCACCTCCATGGCACTCCTACATAACTCTATCTGCATCATCCTTTAGCAAAAATTTAATAAAAATACCTCCAATATATTTACAATACAAAACATTATCCAAAATGCAGAATTTTAAGTTTCAGAAATATAGCCTTTGTTTTAGACAAACCGAAAGGAGCATTAAAATTTGACAGTACATACAAAATATCAGCAGACCAAGGAGAATTCGGGAATGTTTCATCAATTGGTGGAGTCGCCAGTTCCTCTTGATCATCTAATGAATGTACCATGTCGATGTCTAGTGCATGAAAGTTAGATTCTGCCATCAATTTAGCTATTCCTTGGCATTTTATCAACTTGGTAGGCTTGATTTCCAAATCATATTCTAAGATCACTAAAATCCATTTTCCTCTTTTACCATCCGGACAATTCTGTGTTAGGATATCTTTGACAACTGCATTTGGAACATAAGAAATGATATGTGAATGCATAATGTAGACTCTAAAATATTTCAATGCTTTAACCAAAGAAAAAGCCTATTTTTACATGATATTATATTTAAATGATGCATCTCTTAATGCTTTGCTGAAAAAACCTATTGTTTGATCATGTCCTTCCCTGTTTTTTTGTGATAAAGAAACATCAATAGTATGTTCAAAAGCAAAAGAAAAAATCATGAAATCTCTAGTAAAATCAGGACTAGTTAGGACTGAGGCTTTTGTCAATGCTAACTTCACTAAATCAAAAGACTGTTTTTCTTCTATGGTTCATTTTATTTCTGAGTCTTTCTTGAGCATATTGGTAATGTTCCTCAAAAGTTCTACTAGGTTTGGTATAATTCTCCTAAAAAAGTTTATTTTACCAATGAATTATTGGAATTATTTAAGATTTCTGGGATGACTGATTTTTAGAATTCCTTCAATTATGCCAGGGTCAATTTTTATTCCATCTTGAGACATAATGTGACCTAACAGTTTTCCTTCTTTTGATCCAAATAATGTCTTCTTAGGATTCACGAAAATTCCAAATTTTCTGCATTTTTCAAAGACTCTTCTCAAGTGTGCTAAATTTTCTTCATCGATTTTAGAATACACAGTGATGTCATCCAAATAAATTACAATAAAGTCACCAATTTCATCAGGAAATGCAATTTCCATGGCCCTTTGAAAGGTAGCTCCAACATTCATTAATCCAAAGGGAATTTTCACATAAATGAAATTCCCCCAAGGAGTTGTAAAATCTATCTTATCTTGATCATCAGGGTGTACTAAAACTTGATTATAACTAGAAAAGACATCTAACAAAGATATCCTACTGGAACCTACTACCCTTTGCAATATGTGGTCCATTTTTTTTAAAGTGTAATTATCCTTAAGAGATACTTTGTTAAGATTTCTAAAATAAATACAAAGTCTGATTTCACCTGTCTTCTTTCTATTTGGCATAATATTGGACACCCATTTGGAATATCTAAGTGGTACAATGATTTTTGATTCATACATCTTTTTAATTTCTTTCTCAACTAAAGGCATCAAAACAGGATTTATTCTATGCAATTTCTATTTGAAAGGTTTTTTATTCTCTTTAATTGGAATTTTATGTTGTATGATGCTTGTTTCATAAGACTTTAAATCCTCATAAATCCATGCAAGCACATCAATGAATTCTTTGAACATGGTTATATATATTATTTTTTGTAATGATAGGCAATGATTTTGAAAGTTTGATGATTTTGGGGTTCTGTTCAGTGCCTATATTGCATTTTTCAATATTTTTTCAAGTTGGTTCCATTTTGGGTTTCTTAGCCACATCATTAAAGTCAAGTAATTCCTCTAAAGGGACTAGCCCTCTACGCAGAGTATTATCTTTGAGTTGGAGTATTTCTAATTCTTCTTTTTCCAGGTCTGTTTGTTTTTCTATGCTATGTACAGTTTTGTTAGCTGGAATATTTACATATGTATTTACATATGAAACAACAGTTTGTTTTTCTTCAGTACCTTGTTCATCCGTAGGATTGTAGAAAAATTTAAATTTGTTTATCACTTCCAAAAACCTACCAGTACCTCATGTTATCTAGTACAAAAGGATGATGTTTGACCTCTATTGTATACTGTTTGTTTGGGTGAGAAAATTTACATGTACTTGCTGAAAAAGCTAGGCTATTTGCTCGGACATTTTGATTTCTGGGAATTTCTGCTAAATCATTCATCAAATGTTCTCAAGAAATAAAGTACAAAATTTCTATAAGCTCTTAATATAGGATATTTTTCTGCATAATGTCCTTTTATTTTTTTTATAACCAATTATGAATCACCATGTATAAAGATCATTTTTGCTCCTAATATTTTCAACATTTGCAATCCTAGGAGTAAGGCTTCATATTCTACAATGTTATTTGTCAGTGAAAATTTAACTTGTATGAATGACCTTGTGCACTATTGTTTCTTGCATTATACACCCAAATGCCTACCCCTGAGCCATCTTTGCCACATGAGCCATCAAAACTCATGTTCCAAAGAGGTTCATTTGCAGGATCTGGTTGTTCTATTTGTATTTGAATGTCATTTTATCTAAGCTCATTTTCTGTATGGGAAACTTGCGAATCAATGGCTCCATCATTTTATAGGATGAAGGAGTCATGTTCAGTGTGAACAGAGTACAGAGGGTAGTTGTGAGTTTTTTCTTGGCTAGTTACCGTGTACTTCATTAATTTTTCCATATACAGTCTTCTTGATTGTCCAAACACCAGAATTGCAGCATATGTCATCTCCATTTGCAGGGTCACTCATAATTTTTCTCCCCATGAGAGATATAAAGGAATTCCATATTTAGGGGGTATGTCAGCTACATCTATATCCATCACTAAACTCTTTGCAGGTATCTGAGCTAGAGTGACACAAATATCTTCAATCAGACCTAGGCACCTATCTTTACTAGAGTCAAAAGAGTATAAATATTTATAAGGTCTGGTGATTTCAAGGCCAAGCTTCTCCATGATAGCCTTTGGCATAAGGTTGTGAGATGCACCTAAATCCAACATGGTGTTATGAAGAATATTGTCATGAACGTTTAAACTGACATAAAAAGGAGGGACACCTCCTTCCTGGGGTTTACCATCAACCTCTAGTCTGAACAAAATTTCAAGTTGGTCATCACTTAAATTCACAGTATTAGTTACTTCCCCTATATTTAATACCGTTATGACGTGAGACCTATAGAAATTTTTGTTAATCAATTCAGTGAGAGGGATAGATATCTTGAATTTTGAAAGTTCACTCTCAATACTGAATGGTGTTTGAGTTTTCAGCAGATGTGGAAAATCAGTTCTTTCAGCCACTATCTTTTGGGTAATTTCAGTTTGTTTTCTTGTACTAGGAATGTCTGTCTGAGCATTTCTAGCAAGAATTTCTACTGTTTTCTTGATACTTTTTTCTTTGTTTTTATTTTCTGAGTTATTTTCATTTTTCTTTACGTTTTCTATCATTTTACTTACTTCAGATTCAGATACATTCTTGGCATAATTTTCTGAATTATTTTTATTATAATTATCTAAGTTTTTCTTTCTTCTTAAATTGTATTGCCTACGAATGTACAAAATGGAATTCTCAAAAACCAAATTGTAATCATCAGATTCTTCAGATTCGAGCTCTATTTGGGTTATTGAAAACAATTATTGTTCTTCTTTTGTGAGAAAAATAAAATCATTTTCATTAATTCCCATCAAATTAATCTGATTTTCCTCAACTTCCTCCATTATCCCTTCATATTCATCAACATAGTTGTTTCAGGGAAAATCACCCTAGAGGTTTGTTGGGTCAAAACCTCCACAGATCAGGCCATCCTATTCATAAGGACTCACAGACAACCATACTTGAATGCAAAAAACTAGTTAACAATGATAGCAGAACTCACCCGTAGTCCTACGTTCGATGTAGATCCCGCAGGGTCCAAACCCCCAGCAACCCTTCTTCCTCCTTTAACCTGGAAAAAAAGAAAGAACGTGCACAGAAACCTAGTTTTAAAGCATATAATTCTCCTAAACGTTAGTGTAATTCATGTGAAATATGATATAAATGATAATAAATTCTTAATAATCAATCTTTTCACATATACAAATAGATACTAACACAGAAGTTCAGGAGCAAGATGGTTCTTCATTATTACGAACAGCATGTACAGAAGTAAAGAGTGGAGAGATCACCTGAATCCTTCCATGATCTTTGAGCAGACCGTCGTCCGGATCCGTCCCGCCCTTGCCTCACTAAGATACTTTCAAGACTTGTGCACTCGAGATGGCATATAAACGGATGAACATCTCCAGGAAACAAGGGTTTCCTGTATAAATCTGGGAAAGTGCAGGAGGCATGGGGAATCAGACTTGAATTAGGATTCCAACAGAGTATAATATCTATAAAATTTCTCTCTCCCTTAGGCCATGCACATGAGGGGCTTTTATACTCCCTCAAAGTAGTTTCAATCAGTTGGAAATAGTTGGCCACGTGTTGGGGTGGTTGAACTACTAGAGTAACCATCAACCCAGCCCGAAAATAGGGAATTTTTATATATTTTTTAATGATTTTAATGGCATACACGGAAAAGTACATGTGGACTCGTGTATAAACGCGGAAAAGTCTGGGCATAACCGCATATGGGAATTTTAACACTGTTTTTTAGTGAATTTTGTACAAGTCTGTAGGAATGGGTGCCCAAAGCCATAAAGACAATCATGAATCACATGAGGGTGAAAAATGATGCTATAACAAATGCCCCCTAATATATGAGGTCAGAAGGGGTACACGATGGCTGAAATGTATTATGCACATAGAAAGAACTTCACAAGGACAAGAGAGGACTTCACCAGATTTCAGCCTGCCAAAAAGCAATGAAAGAAAACAGAGAGTCAACTCATGGTGAGGCGGGCATACCCATGCTCAGTAAAAAATACATCATATGGAAAGTACAGAATAGATCCAAAATGTATACAAGTATAGCTGAACTGAAAGTACATAATGAATCATCTGAGCATGGCCCGGAAGTATAATTCTGAATCAATGTCCAAGTATCACATATAGAAAGCTGATCAATGATGCTGCAACTGGATGTCTGATCATATAAGTAACTGAATCTCCAAGTACCAAATCATAAGGGGTGGAACTCATGGTACAATCACGCAACTCGGGAGCAAACATATAGGATGCTGCTGTGCTGAAATGCAACATATAAGGGTGAACGGTATCACTAGTAGAAACTGAATGGACTGTCAAAAGTGAACCGAAAGATGCTGATGCAACCCGAGGTCTTCACCGATCTCGACGGCACAATTCTACACAATGGGAATAAATGAGCTGAAGTCGACCATGTGAGAAATCGTTGGATTACCGGTCAATGATGTATACCGTTAACCAATGCGAGACAACCCACCAATAATGAAAATGAGCGTCAAGGTGCCCCATTACAATCTAACAAGTGCGAATAAATGAGTTGAAATCGAACACTTGAAAGAATCTACCAATCAGGAGGCAATGATGAATCCCCACTGTCGATAGCGAAGAGTCTGCCACTAATGACTGCAAACCCTAAGGTACTGACAAAAAGACTCTAGACCTTATTCCCAGAGCAATGATTCGGAGTTGATTGGAAAATATCTGCTGGAAGGAAGGCATTAAGGCATCCCACATCAGTCCAATGCGAGTGTAACCTGCAGGCCAAGATTTGGAAGGAATCGGATGAAGTAGAGTGACAGAACCAAACCGAAGTACGTTTCCGACATGCACAAGATGAAGCTAGCGCATGGAAGAAACCCTCTAAACCAACCAATAATGAAAGATGACACAGAGGCAAGATATCCACCGATAGGGTCAAATGGAAATCAAGGTACTGCACGAATCCCAAGCGTGATAATGTATGCTGACGTCGAACACAGGGGAAACCACTGAGTTAAAGACCCATAATGATGATCAAATGCTGAGCACAAGGTAACCTATCAATGATGGAAATAGGGCTAGGGTGCAGCTCTAGGTTTGCTCTCAGAGCAATGTGTCGTAGTCTATAAGAGACAAACCCGCCAGCAAGAAGTCAATGGAGACCTTCTCAAACCAGCACGAGCAATGGACCAAAACATCTGATGTGATAGAGAAAGATACTGACAAGACCGGGAAGGCCGAATGAATAATGAGTCAAGAGAAACCGCAGAATGGCCGACTCTGGTTAGACTTCCCTTGAACAAAAGCATGACTCGTGATGACCATGGCAGTAAAAAGTGACACTGTATAAGTCTGTTATGGAGGAGGCAGAACAAACTCTCCATATGATTGGAAGAGATAACCAACCGGGGGAGGACTGACAAGTGAAACAAGGTAAAGGCTGAACCTAGGTCAAAACTAAAACCATCCCAAATTTAGGAAAAAGATATATAAGTGTATATGCTTTGTTCAAGGGCGACAAAATGACACTGTACTACCATCAAATAACGAAGTTACATCCCGTTCCCGCTCTTTTTGTTATATTTGATTTTTTTGTCTTTTTCATATAATAAACCTGAAAAAGAATAAAATAATTCTATGGTACAATGGATAGAATGAGTATCAAGAAACAGATGCACTAGTTCTTGGGATTGGAACAATCCTATGCTCAATGCAAGGTGGCAGAAACTAGTAAGCGATACTCATAGGAATGTTCCATCCATGGGTAAAAGGGTCTCAAGTCGCAATAGCTAAGTGCATGCAATGGTTAACTTGTACAGATGGTCAAGGTCAAAAGTTGGCTTAAACATTGAGTCCAAATGAAGCCGGCTAAAGGCCAGGATAAACAAGTAGCCAATATGCAATGTAGTAATACAACTCAACAACACCAGGGAGCCTCTAGGGTAAAAGCTAGAAAAATGATAGTGAGGAAGAAGAAGAATGAAGCTTCAACACATAAGTCATGGTGGGACTAAAGAGGACTCCCGAGCCTACATAAAACGCAGCATGGGCAATAAGTGATAGCGAGGAACTAACTAGGAAGCCCATGTAAAGGAAGGCTCTACCACCAAGTCATGATTAAATAATTGGCGAGTGAAATGGGAGTAATACTCATGACCTAATGGGATCGACCCTATGGCAAGTGATCAAAATGGAGGCTAGTATGCAAAATGCAACGAAAAGTGGATTCCCTAACCTATATGCCAGTGAAGATCATATACCTGCCATGACGGGTCAGCAGTCATGGATCAAAAACCGGGAAAAATCTCAAATTCGTCAAAATGTACCTGAAAAAATACCAATCTGGGCACTTCCAAGCATCCAGGTTATGTAGCTTAGGATAGATTGAAAAAAATAAGCATAACAAATTTTTGCAAAAATTTTCAACTTTTTGGGCATAAATAGGCAAATTACCTCATATTTGGTTCATTATTATATTGCTGATTTGGGAAAAAGTGCTCTAGAGAAAAAAGCCTCTTTCATCAAAACAGGAGCAACCGACTGTCAATCTTCACTGAATTTGTCAGGTAAGCTCATCAACCATCCTTGCTATTCATTTTGTTCGTTCATAAATTAAAATTTAGGAATTTTCACCGTATAATCTCTTGCTAAAAATCATGGGTTTGCGCATACGCGGGTTGGTAAAGACCAAGTCGCGTATACACGCGACTGTGCACAAATAAAGTCGCGTATGCGCAGCCCCAAATGAAAAATGCGTAGCTAATGAAGGAATTATTGAAATTTTGCAGGATGACCATATCATGGAGAGAGAGTGAACACAGTGCAATAGACAATGAAGTCATGCAGGACCAAGTATCACTGAATATTCTTTAGAATTGCGGATTGCTCAAGTTTTTTAAAATGCCAAATATGAAGAGCAATGTCTGGTTGCTCGAAATGCTTGTGAACTATTGGGAACTGGAAGAAGACTTTTTCATTATAGATCAGATGCCCATACGCATCGAAGTGGAAGATATATATTTTATTATTGGACTCTCCCGGAGGGGGGAGCCAGTAGACTTGCATGGTAAGCCTTTGGGATGGTTAACCGTGGAAGATTACATCCACGTGTACTGCGTAGAGGGTTCCAAGAAAGTTGGAACTCAAATTGCTATCAAAGATCTACGAGACTTGCACATAAAAATCCTCCTTTTTACCATTGGGAGAGTACCAGGATCAACTTCTCTAAACCAGGCATCCAGGACGCAAATGATTATAGCAGTGGAATGCTTAACTCATGTATATGATTGGTGCATGGCTCTACTGATGAACATGAAGAAACAATTGACTTCTATCCGAAAATCAAAGACAAAATTTTTTGGATACGGTACAATTTTGATGACATTCTTCTTCGAGAATATTCCAGCGCTAAGACCCAGAGTGATCTCTACCATCAGTAGCCTGAGAGACCCAAGAATTGCCCGCTGGGCAGACATGATGAAGAGATTGGGGGGAAGTGAAGTTCCCCGGACCACTTGGGATGATGAGTTCTTCCAATGGTGGAGAGAAAAAATCATCGTTGTGGATGACTATCCCTATGCCGGGATGGACTTTCGTGGCGTTCCAGATCTTGTCCTTCCACCAGGCGTGGCATGGGGCACAGTCGGTAAGTTTGCAATTTTTGAGTTATATAATTTTTTTGATTTTTTCAATATATATGAAAAAATGAAAAACAAACATGTTTTTGATTGGATTCAAAATGTCTTACAATTTTAAAAATGATCATGAAACAGATATTGGACCAGTGCGACCTGAAGGATACCCACGACATAAGCGTCGCAGAGGCGAAGCGGATATATTAGATTCAGACAGGATCCTCCAGGCTGTCCATAGGAACTTGGAGGGGTTAACCCGCCAAGTACCTATGGCTGCAGTGGAAGATCTGCCTGAAGCCATCCAGAGACGGGTGGTAGGAGTGCCCCGAGACTGGGTACGGTTATTCCGCCGAGTTGCCACCGCGATCGTGTTCTATAGTAACACAACTTCTGGGCAGGGACCTCAGGAATAGATAGATATGATGTATCAGATGACTGTATATTTTTTGAGACTGAACATGATTGGGGGCATAAGCCCAATTTTTTGTATGACTTATGGATCCATATTTTGTATAGTTTTTTGAACACTCTGATGATATATATACAACGATGTTTGATGTGATGTGACAAATGTATCAAAATGTATGATGTTTTTGATGATTAAATTTTATTGTATAGAATGATTAATGTGCCAATCAATTGCTTGATTAGCTAATGAGTCTGCCAACCAATTTTCAGCTCAAGGAATATGAATGAAAGTTAAAAAATGAAATTATCTTTGTAGCAAACGTACCCTCAAGAACAACCGGAGTAAAAATGGATCTCGAACCCGATAAGTATTGTTCAACTGCGACACCACCAGCTGAGAGTCCAAGAAAACTACCAACGAATCAACACCCAAACATATTGCCTCCGAGAGTAGATAAACAACTGCAGTGTATTTTGCTATGTTATTGGAAGCAGGACCAATGCAGACCCCTCTTGATACTAACACCTGACCGGATGGATAATGAAGCACCCAAGCTGCGGAAGCTAAGTTCCGGGTGTGTCTACTAGCACCATCGGTGAAACCAAAATGACTCATGACATCCGACACAACCTGCCAAAGCAGATGAAAAACATCACCATCCCATCAAAGATCGAAAAACTAGATATGTACAAAGCAAAACTACTATATACAAAAGCAACATGCCAAGCCGAAGCCTAGGCATAATACTTTTTCAAATAGAGCCCATTTCTGGGCTCCGACAACTCGGTCCCTTCAAAATCAACCAAGGTATATGCTCCTTTCTTAAGGACTTTTTTAATGATAAAGGGGCCATACCATATAGACTTAAACTTTCCTACCCCCAGGGCATCTTTTTCTTGGGCATAGACTAAAACAAGGTCACCTTCCGAAAAAACCCTAGGTTTGACTGCCTTATCATACTGAACTTTAACTTGGTTTTTATGTGCTTCATTCATCATGACGACATCCCGACGCTGCTCATCGAGATGTTCCAGATGAAGGAGACGTTCTTCAACACTAGAAGTGTCAGGAAGAAGTTCAACAGCTAACTTAAGAGAAGGAATCTCACATTCAATGGGAAATACAGATTCCAACCCGTGCACTAGCTGAAACAGAGTAAATCCAGTTGTAGTTTTCACTGACGTCTTGTATGCCCAAAGTGCAGGATATAGCATAATATGCCAATTGGATCTAGCCTTATCAATTGTCCTTTGAAGAATTTTATTCAAGGATTTATTCATGACTTCCACTTGCCCATTGGCTCGAGGATAATATAGAGATGAATGCTTCTACCGGAAACCTATTTTTAGAGCCAACTCAGCCATCATGCTATTCTGAAAATGACTGCCATGATCAGTGACAATCTTTCTAGGAATACCAAAACGAGCAATAACCTAGTTGAAAAGAAAAAGAACTGCAGTCTCACCATCATTTCCGAAAGTAGGCATAGCCTCGATCCACTTCGTAAAGTAGTCTACTGCTACAATAATGTACTTGTGACCTTTAGCCGAAGGCAGGTTACAAGTAGTATAATCAATACCCCACTTTGTAAAGGGACCAACAGTAATGACTAGAAAAAGCGAAGCTGGATGAGCGCACATTTTTCGAGTATAAACTTGACACGGATGACACTTTTTGACCGACTCCACACAATATTTGAAATTGATCGCCAAAAGTACCCATCACGCAAGATCTTTTGGGCTGTAGCAAGCCCAGATAAATGACCACCACAAGCTCCACTGTGGAAATCATTCAGCACAGCCTTAGCTTCTTCGAGAGTTAAGCAACGTCTCAGGATTGAATCAACCCCTCGACGGTATAAAGTGTCACCAATAATCAATTAATTCTTAGCCAAGTGACGCAACTTACGACACTCATCTTTCAAAAAAGTAGAGGGAAACTTCGCAATCTGGAGATACACAATTATATCCCCATATCGAGGATCCTGTGGAGAGATAAGAAATAAATGTTCATCCGGGAAGGATTCATCATAGATAATTTCTTCCTCACAAGGCAACTCAGAGATAAATTCTGCGAAAACCAATGATTTCTTGGACTTGCCAGACATAAACTCAAGATCAAATTCCTCCAAAATCACAATCCATCTATTGTATTTTCCCCCAATCACTCGCCTACTGAGGACAAACTGAAATGGATTGGTTGCTGCCAAAACATAATTTTTTCGTAGAATAATGTAATTCCGGAGTCACTGCATAGCATGAACAACTGCTAAAGCTAACTTTTCTATCAGAGTGTACCGGAGTTCAGGTCCAACCAATCCTCGACTACGATAGTATATAACATGCTCTGCAAGAGCATCATCTTCCTGAACCAGAACCATACCAATAGTAGATTCTGCTGTTGCTAGATACAAAAGGAAATCCCTGCTATAATCAGGTGGACTCAATAAAGGAGTAGAGTTCAATGCTTTTTTCAAAGCATCAAATGAGCGTTCAGCGAAGTCATCCCAAAGAAATGGAATTCCCTTCTTCAACAATCTCATAAATCCCTTTGTAAATTCAGCATAATTTATGATAAATCTCTGAAGAAAATTAGACTTTCCTTGTAGACTTTGAAGTTGATGAACAGAGGACGGGGGAGGCAACCGAAGTATTTCCTCAACCTTGAAGGGATCTACTCTAATCCCTTCCCTAGACACAATGAATCCCAATAACCAACTAGATGTAACCGCGAAAATGCACTTGTTCGGATTCAACCTAATCTTATAGAAACGACACCGTTCAAATATTTGACGGAGGTGAGCAGGATGATCCATCCTCTTTCGAGAATGAGCAGCTAAATCATCCAAATACACCTCGATAATCTCTTTGATGTCATGGAAGGCATATGACATGGCCCGCTGAAAAGTAGCCCCAACATTTTTAAGACCAAAAGGCATCTTCTTGTATGAAAATTTACCCCAGCGACAAATAAAGGCAGTCTTATGATGATCTTCAGGATGGATAGTAATCTGATTATATCCGGAGAAACTGTCCATGAAGGAGAAAGTCTCATTACCGGCACACTCATCAATGATCTGATCGATAAATGGTGTGGGGTAATTATCTTTAGGACATGCTTTATATAGGTCTCTGAAATCAATGCAAACTCGAATTGTTCCTTGTTTTTTATCTACGGGAACAGGGTTTGAAACCCATTCAGTCAAAGGAATAGGGAAAATGAATCCCGCCTTAAGAAGCTTCTCCACCTCAGCTTTGATAGCTGCTGCCTTCCTAGGATTGACAGGATGAAGTTTTTGCCTCACAGGCTTAGCGTTTTCGTAAGTCTTGATCTCATGCTAGACAATAGATTGATCTATACCAGGCATTTGCTCATAAGACCAAGCGAATACATCCCTATACTCTTTAAAGAGCTCGGTGTAAATCTGAATATCTTCACGGGAACATTCAGCTCCGATGAAGACATGCTCAATAATATTGGGATCCCTGGAAATGTTCACCGGGATAGTAGGAGAAATCACAGCCATGTTCCCTTCAGCATAAACCTGTGTTGTTGCTAAAGGGTTTAGGACTGGGCGAACAGGACCAGGAGACAGAGGACTTGGAAAACTCATTTCAACTTCACTCAAATCAGGTAAAAAGTAAGACTGATGATGAAAATCATCCCACGGTCTATCTATACCAGTCATAGCTTCCAGGATGGCCTCTTCAGATGGAAGAGTGGTATCAAGGCAATCCTGGGCAGAAGAAGAACTAATTGCCCAAGCCGGAGCCACATCTGGATCCAACTCTTCCGGTGAGAGAGGAGTTGGGATGGATTCTGCAGAGTCAACAATAGACTGATAAGCAATCTCAACTGCAGACATAGGAAATTCCATTCCACCCACTTGACCTTCCGCTAATGTGGCAGTAGGGGAAGGTAAGGTCCAAGGGTCCGAAAAATAATGAGTTCTGAAGAACTCTCTTTGAAGAGGAGCCTTAGAGGATGAAATTGCATTAATATGAACCGTAGGAGGAGGAATATCGAAAGTACCCATCAAGGAAGAATACATTCCAACCCCCAAATTTTCAACAGGCACCTTAGTATTATCCAACTTTGGAACAGATGAGTCAGTAGATGCATTCGAGTCTACAGGAGGACATTCCAGTTGTTCCACTGTAACAATCCTCCCTTCATGAGGGAAACAATAATCCAAAATAATGAAGACACAATGGCATCCATCTCATAAATCCAGTTTCTCCCCAACAGAAGGTTGTAGTCCAAGCTTGCATCAACTACCTCAACCTCTATATTCACAGTTTTTCCCCCAACACAGATAGGCAAAGCTGGGACAATACCATGTGGTCTGTGAGAATGACCATCAAACACCATCAAAAGAGTGGTAGATGGAACAGCTTTGGGAGATCCAATCGTCTTCCAACATGTGAGAGACATCACGCATGTGGAAGCACCCTCATCAACAACAGTCCGAAAGATATTGCACTTCCGGTATGATGATTTAATATGAAAATCCATATGATGGGGGAGTCTCTTCTTAAAATTAGTCATATCAAATGTAATCAGAAGAGAATTTTTCGAATCAATAGCCCCAATGGCAGTGAGCAAAGCACTGCGCTGATCCAGACAGGACTGGAGCACCTCTAAAGCCGACATGGCACAAGGGCTCTGCGCCAGATCTTCCACAATAGAGTAGTTCTGGGCAGCCCTAGCATTTGGATTAATCGTCGAACGCTTAATGGATGCTTTGGGCATCCGAGGCATAGGATCAATAGTAGGCCTTGTAATGTGAAGTGGCTCAGTAGCATCAGGAGTATCCTTAGCTTTCGAAGACTCTTCTCCGCCATAATCACAGGATCTCTTAGCGACATCCACGTGAGCACTCATCATGAATATGTTTGATGGAATTTCCCCTTCCTGGGTGCCCCCAGAGGAAGCCCCAGGATTTTGATTCACGCCAACAACTAGATATTTCCCTTGGGGGAAAGGGTTTGTTAACACAGCCTGGGAACTGGAAGAACCCTACTGAGCTAACAAGCACTGCACATCCTGAATTTTAGGGCAAAGGTGCGTAAGATGGTCTCCAGCACACAGCTTGCATGGAAACTTCACTTTCTTTTTATCCTTTTGACCCTCACCAACATGCTCATTGGTTTTATTCGTATCACCCTTCCCGTTATTGCCCTTTTTCTTATTATTTTGTCCCTTCTTTTTCCCTTCGGATTGTTGATTTCCCTTGGGATCGGAAGTTTGGACAACATTTATCGACAAAGATTGGGAAGGCAATGACTCAGCAAGCACAGCCTTACCAGAAGGAGCGGATTGCAAAGACAACTGCTGCAATTGAGTAAGCAGGTTGGCTGCACCAATATTGATCAACCCAATAAATCCATCACCATGAGGGCTAGGCTTAGTTTTGTATAAATCTAATTTGTAGGGAGGAGCATTGAGCAACTATTTATGGAGGACCCCAGACTGAGAATATATCAGTTCCAACTGCTGGGCCCTAAAAATGGCCTGCTCCTCAGAAAATACCCCGGAGAGTGATACATCTTTCGAAATATCTGACTGCAGAGATTTCAGAAACCATTCCAAAAGGAATTCTCCTAGAATATGAGCTTTAATAAGCCTCTTCCTTCTCTGCCATTCCTGAATGTGGTCAAAAATGTGGGTTGCGTCGTCCTGCTTAAAATTAGCTAGGAGTTCAGTCTCGGCATCATATCAGACAGGAAATTGGAAATGGTTTAGAAATGTAACAGCCAGTTCTCCAAATGTGGCAAAACTACCCCCAGTTAGCTCAATATACCATTTGGCAGTGTTTCTAGTTAGGGTGCGTTGAAATAATCTCAACCTAATCGAATCATCGATCAGGGAGTTAGAAGAACACCATAAATGGAACATGGTGATGTGATCAGCCGGATCCTCTCCATTCTTGCCTTCAAACTTTGGAATGTCTGAAGGAAGTTTGGTGGGAACCGGAGGCCACCCCGGACTATAACGGATCGGATCATTAGTCAATTTCGACAGATCTGGCAAGTTTAACGTTGGTAGAAAAGGTAAACAAGGCAGAGCCTGAGGATTCCATCCTTGATAGGATGAATTCCCAACATTCTAAAAAGAATACCCTGGATTTGATGAGGCACCAGGTTGCCAGAAAGAACTCGTAGAAAAAAGAGAAGAACCTCCTCCCAACGCAGAGTTACTAAAGACCGGACCAATTCCCCCCACTGAAGTATGAAATGAAGAGGAAAGCCCCTGATAGGGGTTCCAGGCATTTGAAAGAGGGGAAAAGGTCTGATAAGCACTCGATGAAGGGAAAGAAGCATTCCTTTGGTGACCAGCGTAAAAATGATTCCCTACCCCCGCTGTGGTGAATACAGGGTTCCAACCTGTAAAAGTAGTTGAATTCTGACCTCCAGACCAAGGGTTGAAACTCTAGGTCTAAGAAGTAAATGGAAAGGACCCTAAATAAGGATTCAAACTAGGAATATGTCCAGTTCCAAAGGGGAACCCTTGAAAAGAAGCTGATCCACTAGCCATGGAAGGCATGGGTGTAGATGCAGCTGCAGCAGCGGAAAAGGAAAAAGAAGGAATCCCACTAATGGGCATTCCAAAACAGAAGGGACCAGATTGGGAAGCATGTTCTTGGGTGAAACCAGAGCCAAACATAGCAGTACTAGAAGCAATCAAAGATATAGCAATAGTGCCCCCTCCTTCAACAGAAGCAGGAGTCTGAATGCCTGCAGCACTCACAGCAGAAGCCGCGTTCCCAGTCGTGGCCATCGAAAGGTATATATAATACGGAGGATCTTCCAGTCTCTCTGACTCGGGGCCGATGTATTCAACAACAAACGGATAATCAGGAGGAAGAGGAGATGGAAGTGACACAGAGGTTTCAGGTACTTCCTCTATTTGAACTTCTTCTTCCTGTGGAAATAAAACTCGCGAGGTGAGCGGAGCGCTCCTCTTGGAACCAACACCAGAATAAGCTATGAAACCTTCAGACCCTTGTGGAGGATCTCTCTCCACTGCGTCAGACATCACGGGGTGATACCCACCTGCTAAATCACTCCTACGCCTTCTTGAAGAAGGCTCTGAACTCTCAGGAGATAACCATTGGATTCTCCTCGATCGACGAGGCGCTTGATCAGCCACTTTAAAAGATTTTAATTAGACTCAAAAAATATTAAGCTAAGAAAGCTAGGAGCAAAGAGCACTCACTACAAGAAAAATCCCTGAGATACAATCAAGCAAACAGCCTTCAAGTATTTCCACTCCGGGTGATTATGACCAGACACCAAAATACAGGAAAGCGAAATATAGGACCTCCTGAAAGTAGTCTGGGATAATTACGGCCCAGGCCTACTAGCGAAGGTAACAGAAACAGTTACGCCGACCTCCTAACAACAGTCTTTGCCAGCACAAGTACCCAAGCTTCGCAAGGTCACCCCCTATAAGTACTGCTGAAAGTGATACGACATCTGCCTCAGGTACCATGGGTATTCCCCCCTGCAGTCACCTATGTGGAACCTAGGAGTGGCAACTATGGGCACCAATCCGTGTCAGAAGCCGGGCGGAACGGTCTTGAGGTCAGATTTAGCAAATCAGAGAGGGGGTATCTTTCTTCTCAGCCTTCACTTCCCCTCGCGCTTGACTCTCTGGAGGAGAGCTTTCCTGGTCCACCTAACGGAGTTGGATTTCGCTCAATTAATCAACTTCTATGTTTTGTTTGAGCGGCCTTGGAGAGTTAACTCTCCACTCACCTAATCCAAGGCCCTACAACATAGCTAGTTGGTGTATGACACTTAATAAAAACTTGCTAGATGCTTTTAAATTATATCGCTTATTTTAATTGGCTGTTATGTCAAAGGGATACGGAAATGAAACTTGTGGTGTTTTGACGCAGAAAATAAATTAATAAAAACCAAACTACATGTAAATGCAGTAATTGTCTTTCGATGAAAAGCAACTTCTACACAGGTTCTACGAGACTAAATTTTTTTTTCTTTTTTTCTTTTCAGATAACAAACTTCACACTCACAAAAACTATGAAAATGACTAAATTCTTAAGTGCACCTGATGCAAATCATTAAGAGCATGCAAATTCTAAGATGCAAAATCTACTAAAGAAGACAAGAAACTCAATCACTCAGCCTAGAAGAATAGTACAGCCTTGCAGCAAACAAAAACTTCAAAGAACCAAGAAAGACTCTTAAAAAATTGCAACAAGACCTAGTCAACTGAACTCAAGAAAACCAGCCAAGAAATGGGAAAAAATTGAAGCGCAAAGCAAGACACAAAGGTAGGAAAGAGTAAATGAGAAGAAGCTCTCTATTCTGATGAAGTAGAACAGCCCAGAATCCCCAGGAAGAGGTCTTGGTACTCGAACCAGAAATGCTAGCACAAGAAACAAGATTTTCCAGATAAGCTAGTTTTCAACCAAACAAGAGAGAGAAAGGACGCAAGACCACTTTCAACACAATCCAGAGGATACAAAGACACTGTAGAAATAGGCCTCCACAGGCAGACAAGACTAAAAAGCCAAGAAACCTGAAATTTCAAAATTGACCCAGATATATGCAGCTTTACAGTTTTGAATCAAGCGTGCATACGGGACTGTGTTAAAGGAAACACGCGTATACACGACTCCCTTTAACAAAAACTGTGTGTATACGCGTCTGTGTGTAGGCAAACCCGCGTATGCAAAGGTAAATAATGAAAAATAAAAAATATCAAGCTTGGATAAGGAACCAGGACTTCAGTCTAACTGAGAAAGAGTTAACTGGACTGGAAATAAAAGTTAAAACTGTTGAAAACCTATAAAATAGCTGAAACCACCCAACAGGGGAATCACAAAAATGTGGTCCCCAGTGGAGTCGCCAGTTCTATTTTGGGGAAAATCACCCTAGAGGTTTGTTGGGTCAAAACCTCCACAGATCAGGGCATGCTATTCAGAAGGACTCACACACAACCATACTTGAATGCAAAAAACTAGATAACAATGATAGTAGAACTCACCCATAGTCCTACGTTCGATGTAGATCCCGCGGGGTCCAAACCCCCAGCAACCCTTCTTCCTCCTTTAACCTGGAAAACAAGAAAGAACGTGCACGAAAACCTAGTTGTACAGCATATACTTCTCCTAAACGTTAGTGTAATTCATGTGAAATATGATATAAATGATAATAAATGCTTAATAATCAATCTTTTCACATATACAAATAGATACTAACACAGAAGTTCAGGAACAAGATGGTTCTTCATTATTACGAACAACATGTACAGAAGTAAAGAGTGGAGAGATCACCTGAATCCTTCCATGATCTTCGAGCAGACCGTCGTCTGGATCCGTCCGGCCCTTGCCTCACTAAGATACTTTCAAGACTTGTGCACTTAAGATGGCATATAAACGGATGAACATCTCCAAGAAACAAGGGTTTCCTGTATAAATCTGGGAAAGTGCAGGAGGCACGGGGAATCAGACTTGAATTTGGATTCCAGCAGAGTATAATATCTATAAAATTTATCTCTCCCTTAGGCCATGCACATGAGGGGCTTTTATACTCCCTCAAAGTAGTTTCAATCAGTTGGAAACAGTTGGCCACGTGCTGGGGTGGTTGAACTACTGGAGTAACCATCAACCCAGCATGAAAATAGGGAATTTTTATATTTTTTTTAATTATTTTAATGGCATACACAGAAAATTACATGTGGACTCGTGTATACACGCGGAAAAGTCTGGGCATAACCGCGTATGGGAATTTTAACACTGTTTTTTAGTGAATTTTGTTCAAGTCTATAGGAATGGGTGCCCAAAGCCATAAAGACAATCATGAATCACATGAGGGTGAAAAATGATGCTATAACAATAGTTTTCTTGAAAAGGAGGTGTAATCTGTTGATCATGACCTCTTTTCTCTCTTTATCTAATTTGAGGTGGGTTTCTTCTTGGGTTCTGATTTCTGTTTTGGGGAGCTGGTTGATTTTCTCTAGGTATAGTTCTTTCATTTAGACTAATTATCTTCATCATCCTTTCCATAGTCCTTACCAAATTATAAATTTTTGCATCATATGTAGAGGCTACAGGTTCCTCTCTTATTGTAACTCTCCTCTCAATCCTCATCCTAGCCTTTTTTTTCTAATAAATTAGCTTCTACACCCACAACATATTTTTGCATTTCCTCTAAAATTGATCAGTCTCTTTCCCTAAGTTGATAGGCCATGTCTGGGTAAAAACCATCAGGGAATTTAACTAGGACTAACCCTTGGGGTGGTTTCATGTGGGCAGGGAGTGAGTTGTATATGCTGTTGAATCTAGTGCAGTAGTATTGTACACTCTCTCCTAGAGATCTCTTAATAGTTGATAAAATTTGTAGCTGATGTTTCTTGATTTCCCATGTATTAATAAATTTTTTGTAAAAATTAGGGAGATCATGAATACTATTTGCAGTGAAACCTTTAAACCATTTTCCGACTTCACCTCTTAAACTTTGAGCAAACATTCTCAATTTGACATTGTCATCATAAATTTCTTGTAAATCAAAACAATCATTCATTTTATCAATATGTTGTTGAGCAGTCATAGGACCAGATCCATCAAATTGTGGAATCTTAGATTGGTAATCCTGGGGCATAGGGGTAAAGGTACTGGCAGTGCCAATGGGGCATGCTGGCTGCCATGATTGGTGGAGGTGGTGGAGGAAGATGAACAGTGGATGAAGTTGGATGGGTAGAGGTAGTGGGAGAAGAATTTTGTGTTGGGATTTGAGTATGGGGATGAGAAATAGTAGTGGTAGGGTTTGTGGAGGTTGTAGGACTAACTGACCTAAGATGAACTATTTGAGATGTGATTGAAGAAGTTGCTATGGTTAAGGTAGTTAACTCTATAGATTTCTGGAGGTAGGCATCATCAATAGTGGATGTAAACTCGGTCACCAGATATTCGAGAGTATCAAAATCCTGGAGAAGCTGGATATCATATTGAAGTTGGGAGTAGGCTTCTCTTACTGGACATTGATGTAGTATGGATGGATCAAAAACTGTATGGTCAGTCGAATTCGCAGATTTTGTTCTGAACAGACCTTGTTCAAAATGCAAATCAAATTGAATGTCTTGCAAAGTGACAAATTTTTCAGGTAGGGAGTTAGATCTGTGAAGAAATTTGCTACTGGTTTGACTTTCTGTTCTAGGATTTTTCCTCAAGATCTTCTCAAGATTGTCTACTATGGGAGCAGGATTTGGATCTGGATGGGAACTGGTGGATATAATTTTGGGAGCTAGAATTTAAATCAATTTCACAGAAAAAATAATTATTTCAATATTGAAAGAAACCAATCTTAAAATAAAAGTGTATCATACAGTGCTTTTAAATGGGGTTTTTGAATTCGGATGGAAATTAAAAAAAATCATCTGGTTCCCCATTATGGTCACCACTATGTTATCGCTCTATAATTTATAAGATTGGAAAAAATAAATTATAAAGAACAACACCAAACCACTTTAGGCCTAGGATCTACCCTCCTAGAATCATAGATGGATCTCTCTAAATAAGATTTAGATTTGTCTCAAATCTTTTTAATATTAGGCTAGTTAAATTAAATGTGAGAGTTGTTTTTCATTGATTGTTTTTTATTGGATTTGAGGGATATTTTTAAACAGTTTCCATTGGGCTATGGAGTCAAATAGGCTAGGTGTATGCATCATATTTTCAGAGAAAAATGCAAGGCAAGCTAGCTGTATATTCTGGTGTTTTATAACAGAGTGAAATTATGAAATGGAGAAAGCACTTTTTGTAATGATTTAAGAACAATTAAGAATTCTTAAACCATACATCAAAAGAAAATATAAAAATTGTAAAAAAATTCAGAATTAAGGTACTCTAGACAGTAAATCTTAATATAACTTTCCTGTTTTACAATGAGAAATTTAAATGATGCACATGAAAATATGATAGTTGAAAAACATTAAATATGATAAGGAAAAACATCATCAGGATAACACATCACATGAATCTTGCAAGTTTGTCTTTTATTGATGCTCTAGCTCAAAAATTACAAATACTTCCAATGAAAAGTGCTTACAAACTAGGGTCCAACCTCTAATACTGAATAAAATACTATATTCAAACTATTTGCAACTGATTGCCATATCAAAAGAGACAATTTTTTAATTTATTACAAAATAACTGAATTTTGACATTTGTGACCACCCAGTGGACACATTGTAACAATTTTTTGATAGATGTTTAAAGTCCTCATAAAGTCGTTAATTAGTGTTGTAGTAGTCTATTGTTCTGACAATTCAATGTTGTTGAACTGTCATGATACACTAGATCTGTTGATGTGGATAATTGACTGAGCTGGCTATTCTGTCATCATGTTGAGCTATTCTTATTACTGCAAGTCACATAATTTCTCCCAATATTTTGGACTCAGAATCTTGATCCTAATCATTATTTTGTATATCTTATCAGTATCTGTATATTTCATGAATTTTGGCTTCACCTGGAAAATGTGTTCAATTTTGTGTTGTATGAAGATATCGTTACTGAGAACTTCATAAAAATACCTCCCTGTCATTGTGTTCTTCATATTTGCATGTTTGGATGATTCCTTGGATATGTTAGTGAGCTTCTTCACATAATCTAGCTTTTCCATCAGTTTGTCATTAATCACAAATAAGGAAGGAAATCATTTCTTTTTCAAAGCTTCCATCCTGTTGAAGAACCATCTTACTCCAATCTGCAGCTGATTGCACTTCTCTTCAACCTGAGAAACTAAATTCTTCTTGTTCAAAACTTTCTTAACTTCAATTATAGTTGTTGTCCTATCTTCTAATCCCAGGGGTTCCAATTCATAACTGCTTTTGGAATTTAGAAATTTGATAATGTTATTAGTAGTTGTAGGCTTATCCCCTAATTCCTCATTTTCCTTTTCCATTGCAATACTTACCCGATGAATAAAATCTCTTTGCTAAAACATTATCTGGATTGATGGCTAGATCTCATTCATTGAGTCAGTTATGCTTTAACAGATGATTTCCTTCACTATTCCTACCATTTTCCCAATTGAGGAATCCTGGAGGGACTTCTGCAAACTCTCATTTAACTTTTTGCTGATCTGCAACTATGTAGCATGTGCTGCATCTTTCCTTTTTAACTGATCTTGTTGGTCACTGACATGATCTTGCAACTTTTTGATTTTTGTTGTCTATAAGGACATGTTCTCCATTTCCTTAGCTAGCTGCTCAGTGCCTTCTCCGGGTGTACTTGTAGCTCTAGAAGTTTCTGAATGAATAAAAGTAAGAGGGATTGCTTGCAGTGGTATCATGGCCTTGGTTGCTTCTTTTGATGCTTCCTTCATTGCATCTCTTACTACTTTCTGTCTTTCTTTTACCATTTTCTCCATATCATTCTCCATTTTCTTAAGTTTGTCTGATGTTTGATGATCAATTGCATCATTTCTGCCTTTTGTGTCTCATTTGATTCTAAGTCCTTTGTCATAGGATCTTATGTTACTGGCATCTTGAGATGCATCTCAAAGAAGATATATCTACATTCTTATTTTTCACAAGTGCTTCTGCCACTGCTAAATTTGATGGGTTGTACCCAATTTGCACCACTAAATCCTCCATTGATTTAATCCTTGAGTCTTTGGCCATGGAGGAAATATTTTCCATCTTCAATTATGATTGTGTGTTGGACAATGTAACATGAAAATTTGAGAGACTAATGGCTGTACTAGTTAAAGTGGAGGAGATCATTTCTCATGTATGCTTATGAATCTCCATTTGGTCTATTGGATGAATTCTCTTTATATCAAACTCAAAAGAGGTATTCTTGTAGTTTGATGCAGTTTTGGGCTGGGGGATTTGTGCTTCTAAGAGACCATCTTCATTCTTACCTTTTCAGAGTCAATAGTTGACAGAAGCTTGCTTTGGTAGCTGCTTGTTTGTTTCCAAAATTGATTATAAGTTTTGGTCTCAAGAATCTCATTCCTTCTTTTGATTTCTTTAAATGTATCATACATATCATCATTCTTTTGACCTGCAGTGGTAGTAGATGTTGGAGTCTACACATTCTTCTGTTGGAAAGGAACAACAACAGAATATGTTAAAAAAACTATTTGGACATCTGCTGAAGATGGGCTTGGTGAATCTCTGATTGTGATAATTTTTTGTTGATCTTTCTCACAGCCCTGGTCAATGTCCATATGAACCTTAGCTCTCTTCCTGTATTTCATCCTGAATTCCTAGGTAGATGTATCAATGTCCATATCAATTTTGTCATCCCTTGTACTTTTTCTTCCTGTTTCCTTCTCTAGTCCCTTTCCTTTGTCTTATTTGGCTCCTGTAACTTTCCTTTCTTTTGGAGGGGGTGTTTTTATTCCTAAAGTGGAAAGACCTTCTCTTATGCCTCCTGGAGTGTCTTAGCTTCCCATTCCTATTGATTCATGTACTTTTCTATCTCTAATATGTGGGTACGAATGTATGGTTTGGATTTATTCTCCACCTTATTTTTAGAGATGATTCCCATGGGATCATATGACCAAGTGAATCTATGAGTGAACTTCATCTCTTTCAATATTTTATCCACCTATTCCCTAAATTCTATGATATTGTAAATGAATGGACCAATCTGTTATTTGATATTGAATTGAGACTTTTTATTTGCAGAGACAAAATGCACCTCATCTCCATTTATCATTTGTATGATATATTCAAGCACAAATATTCTCATAGAGAGGTACTTGGGAAGTTTGTATGGATCCAATTCACTGCCATAAACTCTCATTATTTGTAGTTTTGGTAGAGGTACCAATCACATGTTTTGAACAGATCTGTCAACTGCATCATGTTCTTGATTTTCTGACTAATCCTTGGCTCTGTGGCACTGATTACTGGATGTATAAATAAGTCTACAAAGCTCTTGTAGGAGTAATTATTATGCTCCTTCAACAAAAGGGTAGTCCAAAAAATCACCAATTGGGGCTGAGAATCATCATTCAGCTTCATAATATCAAACTAAAACCTGTTGGATTGAAAATAGAAAAACATGTACACAACACTGAGGTGTATTTGAAAACTTCTTATGTCTGAAACTTTAGGAACTGTTCATGAATAACATCAACAAGAAATTGAGCATAGTTGAACATGACTGTGGGTTTGGAATCTAAGGAAAGAATAGATAAGAAACCAATCATGGCTTCATCCATCCACTGATTAGTGTGATACCCTAATAGATAAGATAAAAATGTAACAATGTGATGGGTCCTATCAAGAAAGATAGATGAAGGATAGGGTGGATACTTAGTAGGCATTGGGGCATTGGTGGCCATGAAAAACTCTTAAGGTTTTAGCCCTGCTGGTGAAATCCAGCTTCTGGTATAATCTCTAAGGGCCGCATGAGAAAAAGGAATGGTGTTCTCAATAATGGGGGCTTGCATAATTTTTTGGATGGACTAGGCATCAATAGAAAACAATATTTCTCCTCTTGGATTAACTATGGCTCTATGGTTAATGTTTAAACATGACTGACATTTTCTGATGAACTCTAGGCAACTATGGGTTTTAGGAAAGATGTAAAAAGGAAATTTGGTCTCCCACAGGCCTATATCATCGACTTATTCAAGGAATTTGTCCTCGATCCCGTAGTAGACATCAAATAAATTGAAGTTTGACTTTGTCTTGTGGACTTTATAGTCTCTGTCTACCAGGGGTATATGATCTAGGTCTACCTGAGGTAGACCATAGGGTTGAAGGGATCCTAGTCTTTCTTAGGAGGCATGATTTTTTGTCTGTATGTTATTTCTCTCTATGCAATGAAGAATGGGACAACGAAACAAGGGAGCAGAGAAGGGGAATTTCTATGGATCATCACTGGGGAAGGGATATAATAAAAGGGGATCATGATCATAATTGAAAAGTTGAAAGGAGAATTGTGATCTGATTCACAGAGAGTTGATAATTTATAGAAAAGAGGAATAACCTGTTTCTGAGTTAATAATTATTCTGCTGAACAATGGCTTCTCTGCAACAATGGCTAATTGTAATTTCTCTGTTTGTCTCTGCAAATTGCTGCAAATCCAATACCCTCAATAATTCAATAGAAACAAAAAATTAAACTCCACTTCAGTGGTGAATTTGGGTTTTAAAGGATGATTGGTCGATTGTTGAGTTAGTGCGGGTATGTTGGATAACAACTTGACCATTTATAGTGCAACGGGCTTGCTGGGAAGAATGGATGTGATAGGGTAGAGTGAATAGGCGGTCGTGGACACAGCACAACGACATTCACAATGGTCAAAAGGTGCAACAGTTTAGTGAACAGTGGAAACTGCTTTTCAGATGGGGGCGAGGGCAGTGAGTGGTATCGGGGGGGAATGTGAATAGACATGGGCACGACACGTAGCAAAATAGGTGTTAATGCATACTACCTTACCCCGTAGCCTCTCTCTCTGGCATCGTTGATAAATTTCATAGGGTGAGGGGCGAACGAAAGGTAATGTGGGCCATCAGATATGTAGCGGTGAGAAGAGATGGTGGAGAGTTACAAGATGTTTAAAAGTGTATGTGATGCATGATGTGATGGTGGGGTCAAGAAATGTATACATCGAGAAGTGTAATGTATGAACTTATGATAAGGAAAATATGAGTGGGGTTGAGATAAAATGAAAATTAATGTTGTCGGGACTTAAGATAAAAATCATAACATAAAGTCCCTAACTTTGTAGAATAACCTTTTTTGGAACTTTATAGTATAAATACCCTTTTATTTTTATTTTCTTTTTCCACCATAGGAAAAATGAAATTTTGATGATGTACCTTGTAGAATAAACTTCCCATTTTTCCTTTCATTCTTTCTCCGTAACCTCTCTACCTACCCAAACTACTCATATAACATTTTTTCTTCTTTTTTTCAAGGTGCATTTGGGCTTGCAAACCCTTAATCATCTTTTTATTTTAAATTTATAACCTAACACCTATCCTTATTTTAGCCATTGACTTAGTTTAAACTGTTGAGCCAATTTCATTTTCTACCTATCTATTGATATGCCAAGATTAAACAGTTTGGCAGATCTGTATTTTCTAACCTATCAACAGAAATTGAAAACTGTCCAACCATGATTAAACTATATGATTAAACAAAGCTATCTAATGAGTAGTGGCATTTGAACTTGCAGCTCTTTCAGTGTTATTTCTTTTTGGGGTTTCCTTTCTTTTTTCCCTTTTCTCTTTTTCTTTTTCCTAGTTTTTGTACCCTGTTTTATTTTCTTTTTTCATTTTTTTTATTGGAAATATTTTGAATATTGAAAAAAATTTCAATATGAAATTGCAGAGAAGATGAAATATCCAATCACCTTAAGATCCTATGAATTATAGGATATCAACACTCCCTATGTCTGTGGCTTTTGTAACTACTTACAGACATTCAACTCTCCGTTGAAGTGATAAGCCTAGTTCCATTTAATCAAACACTTTCATTTTTTGTCCTTCTCCTCAATCGACGTTGTTATTGCTCTGATAGACGCGCTGATCGGTGTTGAATGTTTTATGAAATAAGCACTTTTCCTCTTCCAGCACGGGGTGAAGCCTCACAGGTACACCAATTTCTATGTGTGTCTTTTTAGGGTTTCTTCTTATTTGTCTGCCACTGTGTCTTATCCTTCCGATTTTATTTTATGTTCAAATAACTCATGTTCTTCTCTGTTCAATGACATATTTGCCTCAATTTCTCTATCTGTGGTCTTTTCTCATTCGAGTAGTGCATCCTTGTCATCCTAGGGTTTCTAGGTGTTTTTGAGTCATTCGAATGGTTGTATTATTTGTTGATTTCTAGACCTACTTTTGAGTCAAATATTGTCGTATATTTCAGGCTTTTCATTTGATTGAGTTTTTCTTTTCACTTTATTTTTGCAATTAGATTTTTCAAATGTTAACCCTATGTGCGTTTGAGTCTCTTTTTGGTCAACAAGCATAGATAACATTACTTGATTTTGACTAAAGCCTTCTCTTTGTGTGTTGATCAGTGTAAAAAATGAAGAGTGTCTTTTTTTGAATAAAGGAGTTTGGGTCTCTTTTTTATATTCATATCTTTGTCTTTTGTCACATTTTGAGAGTTTTCATTAGTACTCAAAACGAGTGATTAATTTTGGATTCCATTCTACATTTTTTGCATTGTGCTCATAAAAATAAATATATATATATATATATATATATATATATATATATATATATATATATATATATATATATATATATATATATATATATATATATATATATATATATATATATATATATTCTTTAAAAATGAAAAGTTTCATTTCCATTTGCTTCTAGTGCGTTTAGTGAAAGATAAGAAAGTGAAAATAATTTCTCGTTTTGCTTTAAGATTATGCACTTGAAGAAATAGCGAAATGTCATTCCATGCATTTGTTTTCTTTCTACATTGATTGTGTGAACTTCTTCTTCCCAATTAGCGTAGCTTTCATTAAAATGAATGATTTTTTTCTCATATAGCTGCATCCTAGGAATTCAGGTGACATCGGCAGGACTTTGAAATCGAGACCTAATTAAAGATAAAATCTAAAATTTATTCAATCAACCTAAGGAGCATTTGGAACCTAACGCAAAACATTTAGAGGTCTAGGATAGAGACATGTTCTGACATCTTTAAGCGAAGGAGCTGTCACTAATGGTCTCCGTTACAATCCGGGGGTGATATCTCATCCCAAATATGGAAGTATATTGATGTATGATAAGTATATTAGGGGAATTCTCATCAAATGGTTACACATTAGACATCACTACTACGAACTTGGACTCCCACATACCGTCATGTATATTTTGGGATACACCACTAGGTTGCAAACCCGCCATAGGTAATCGAGTCTGCCGCCCTGTAATTGTGATACATCGAAAACAAAATTTAGGGATATTGGTTGCCATACGTTAAGTCTTTCGTCATTTATCTTTCATTTGATCACAAAGGTGTATATTGCAGTTCACAGATACTTGATAAACCCTCTTGCCTAGTTTACCCCTTTTTGATTCTTTTTGTGTTTAATTTCTAAAATTTATTTTTCCACAATAAGATTTTATCTGTGCACATCTCCTTAGCTTATCATAGGTTGAGGAATAATGGTGATATTTTGGGAGTTTACCAACCAAGGAATCCCCTCATATGGGAATCCTAGTACTTTTATGATCCAGGTGGATATTTGTGGCCACTTGCCTATTCCACTTGGGGCCCCACCATTGTCTCTTTCAATTATTTTCACAACTTACTATTTTTAGCAGTTTTTCGTGTCCTAAACTTCCAGAGCCATTTTGAGGCCCCAAATGGAGATAGTATGCTGAATTTATGTCCCCGGGAAGTTGAAACACCAATTTACCCAAACGGGGCCCATATTTTTGGCACTTCACCTCCTAGGGTTAGGTTTTTGGAAGTTTAGAGTTCTCCATCATTTCTCCATAATAAATAGGCCCTCGAGCCTCATTGTAACACAATTCAGAGGTCTGTATCCGCCACATCTCTTCTCAAAGATTCGCTACCAGCACCATAGCTATTTTATTTCCATCAGGTTTGTAAGAATATTTCTGTGATTTGATATTAATGAAATGAAGCATTATTTCCATTGTATTTCTATGTTTATGGTTATTTATGTATTCTGTTGCATTTTGGAATAAATCTGGATCAGTGGTATCAGAGTAGTTTGCTTTTTCTCGATCCTTCTTTTCATGTCCCCAATGAGGTCGGGGTATAAGGAGTTAGGGCTCGATCTAGTGGAACCTTTGCAAGATCAGCCTCGTAAACCCCGACGAATGCCCATGGGGAACGAAAAGAAATATGTGGGAGCAAGAGATCCTATCAAAATATTGCTCGAGGAGGCCCTCTAAAAGCAAAGGAACGCGATGATGGATAACTTTTCTTAGATCCTTCAATGACTACCCACCGGCGGTGCATCTGCATCCAGCAACCACTCTGGAGGTGCGACTCTCTTTAAGGTACAAGTAAACTTTAACATTCCCATATTTGAGGGTCAAATAGATGCAGATGATGTAGATAGATGGTTGAATCTAATAGAAGGATATTTCTTGGTTCATAACTTTTCCAACTGGGATAATATTATTTTTGCACTCCTCAAAGCTACCCCCATGTCAAGGACTGGTGGGAAACCTATTGTGAGAAAAAGGACGAGACAGAACCCTCTTTGTTCTTAGCCGTAACCACTTGGAATTATTTATGAGATTCCATCAAGGAACAATATTATCTCATGGGGAGCTATGAGGACAATTACATACAATGGACCACACTGCAACAATAAAGGGATCAAGATGTGCATGAGCTAACGAATATGTTCCATACCCTGTGCACAAATTTGGGTATCAAAGATTCAGAGAAACATTTGGTGCTAAAGTATTGTGGTTGTCTACATAGATACATTTAGGAGGAAATGGAGTTCCTTGACATCTCCTCGCTTGTTATAGCATACTAGTATGCTACCAAGATTGACCAGAAATTCAAACAGAAGAAGCAAGACTTTGGATCTGCGAATCAGGAGCAAGGGAAAGGTGCCCCCAAATCGTAGAACAAAGGACAAAGCCAACGCATGTGGCCCAAGACAACCTGCCAAATACAAAATAAAATAACAACACCGCGAAGCCAAACAAGGACACGGGAAAGTGGTGTGAGTTCCATAAGAGCTCCACTCACAACACAAGTGAGTGTCGGGCCAAGCAGTCATTGGTGATTTAGATGAGGGCTTCTTAATCAGATGCGTGCTCTGTCTCTGAATCAGAACCTGACAAGGTGAATGAAAAATGGAAGCTGATTATTGATGCGGAGCCCAATGCCATTGTTGCCACTACGAAAATCCAAAGGAGGCAGAGAGTCTCTTCCACTCCCATATGTGAGTAAAGGGTTCCCCGCTATGGTTCATTGTAGACAATAGGAGCCAAAAGAACCTCATTTCAGCAGATGTTTTGAAGTGGTTAGGCTTGCCAACCACAGCGCACCCACAACCATACACCATCAGGTGGCTTCACCAAGGACGAGATCTCCACGTCAGCCAGCAATGATGCCTTCCCTATAGCATCAAGCCCTTCACGGATGAGGTATTGTGTGACATTTCTCCTATTGATGTTTCTGATGTATTATTATGCCAACTGTACTTGTGGAAGTGACATGTTTTGTATGAGTCCCGGCCTCGCGCTGTTATTATTACTTTGGGAAATAAATTGTACAGGATACTAGAGGTACCACCGCCTCCCACTATCTCTTTGGTTACTACAAAACAATGCAGTAAGCTCATTTCCCAAACCAAGAAATTTTTTTTCCTAATGATTCACCCCCAAGGAAAGAAGAATACTGTGGCCACAACCTCCATACATGGCTCCTCTGCACGAAAACAACAAATGGACAAGGTTGTGGTGGAGTTCGGGGACATCTTCACCTCACCCACTGGGGTGCCTCTATACTGTCAGGTCAAGCACCCTATTGAACTGACCCCAGGTGCGTCGCTACCTAATGGATTGATCTATAGGTGCTATGTTCTAGATAATGATGAAATCAAGAGGCAGATTCAGGAGTTGCTGCAGAAAGGTCACATCCGGCCAAGTGCATTGCCCTGTGGGATCCCAATCATGTTGGTACAGAAGAAGGATGGGAATGTTGGACAGATAAGTCATTCTTGCGGAAAAGATAGACCTCCCAAGTGTCCTATGGACAGCTAGCAACAAACAAACAAATAAAAACTATTTTCTCTAGATATTGTTTGACATGGAATTAATTATAACAGGGTTTTAGAAACCTACTTGTAGTCCAGTGCTGATCTTATTTCCAGTGGCTTGAAGAAAGTCGTCATCAAGGATCTGCAATCACAAACACAAGAAAAGATCAAAAGCACCTGTATAATAAATTAATTCATGAATCAAACATCTATCAAGATGATCAAGGAATTCAAGGAATGAGATAATTAATTAAATAAACCATTGAGAAAACAATATTCATTCGTATTAACTTAAATAAAGAAGAGCCTTACAACCGTGTCCACCTTGATGTCATACAGGCCTTCCTAGGGTCTAGAACAGGCATTTCCTTTACTCTGAAAAGCCTTGCATTCTCTCATCTAAAAGCACATGGGTGTGTAATCATTCCCATATAATGATTGGCTATGAGAGTATGAGTCTCTACAGCATTTCTCCTCAAAAATTCTTCAAGTCTAACTCACTAAATCTAATTCTCAAAGTCTCCATCCCTTTAAACTGAACCAAAACTTCAATTTATAGGAAAAGAAAAGTGGTTACAGCTCCAAAATGGAAGGGATAGAGTCCTCTTTTGAAGTGAATGGGCTCCATAAATCAAGGGGTAGGCTCCCATAACGGAGGAATGAACATACATGATAGGAGCGAACCTTCGACCGGATAACTACTTCTAGAAGCTTCCATATTTGATTGTTGGGCTTCTAAATGTTACTTTCCACCTTTGTTTTACCTTTTATAGGGGTCAGAACCTTTAATAAATAAAAAATGTGTTTATCTCCGCATGATTTAGAGCAAAAATGTGCGACACCACAGGCAATGTTAAGAGAAAGTGCAGTACAAGTGTTTTTAAGACTTTTATGAGCTTTTCTCTCAAATTCAAGGCTTGATTTTAGGAACCTTGATGTTGTAGACTTCTAAGGGAGTACTAAAATTTCATGGTGACAAATTTCAGTGTAACAAATTTCCCCCTAAAGTGCGAAGTCTGAGAGTATTCTAAGAGTGATGTGTTTTATCATTTCAAGGATTAGCCTGTGGACACCCCAGTTGGAACCCTATAAAAACATTCAATGAAAAACATATATATATATGTGTGTGTGTGTGTGTGTGTGTGTGTGTCATTGCTGAGGTAGGCATTCCCATACTCAGATCAAAACTAACTAAACTTGTTCTGATACAGAAATGATTTTAATATTACATCAATAGTGTAGACACAGCATGGGCACAACCATCTGTAATGAATCATCTACTGCATAATGAATAGTAAAACTCCTTGTAGCCTAGATGGTGGAAACTAGATCTAGGGTCTTGATTTCTGCTTCCCGAACTAGTACGATTCTATCCATCTGATTAAATGTGTTGAATTCAAACATGGTAGAACCCATTTCATTACTAGTCAATGATGTGAACTATCATCGAAGACGAGAAACCTGACATTAAGGCATGAAGATTCAAAGGTACTGATGGATTCTATATCAACTTCATAGATGATGAGCTATCGTCGATAGAAAGTGATCCCTCGTAAGCAAACTCACGACACAAAACCATAGATCAGGTTTTGAAGAAAATTTTTGCAAGGACTTACTCATGGATGGTCAACGCGAATGGAGACAAATGTTTGTAGATGAATGGTTGATTTGACTGTCGTCTTGAACACATAATGACACTGCAGATGGTTTGGTGACAATCGCCCTAAGATAATACCCAGAAACTGGCTGAAGACCTTCAATATGGTTTGATTAACTGATAGGCAAAGGATTCCCAAGCCAGGTAGAAGTGTGACAAAAATTTTCATGTTCAAGAGTGGTGTAATGCTATTACAAATCAAATTTTAACAAATGAATCTGTTTTCTCTCTTTTCCCCCACCATTTCTGGCAAGTACCTCTTTATTTTTTAACAAGCTTGAGGAGGATAAAATTTTCTTGTTTATATTCTCATCCTTCAGATGAGTCCAACTTAGCTTAAAATCTAACCCTAAGAAGGAGTGGTCTGTTCCTGTTTGTAATCGACAGGTCCTTTACTGTTAAATTTTAACGAGTCCAATATAGGAGAAACTCGGTGTTTTTCATTTTTAAGGAGTCAAAAAAAAAAACTTAAGAAAACTCCATGGGTGTATTTTTTCATAATTTTAGTCTCTTAGGCCCAAAAAAGGATAAAATAATGCAAGAGAGAACTCTATTGACCATGATTAGTCAACGTATACCTTTTTTGTAAATAGTCCATTTCACTCCGAAAAAGGGGTAAACTTATACTGAAAGGACGACTGTTCATTTCGTTTAACGAGTTCGAATAGTCAAGTACTTGGCAATATTTTCATATTTAAAGAGTCTGAAAAGGGCTTAAAAGAGAACTCAAAATTTCACTTTTTCATAAGCTTTAACGAGTTCGAAAAAGGGATAGAAATGTACTCATGATTTTTGCTTTTTCGTACGTTTTAACAAGTTTGAAAAAGGGATAAAAATATACTCATGTGGTCGGCTTTCAATTTAATTAACAAGCAAGAAAAGACAGAAAGAACTCGGCATTTTCATGTGTTTTACAAGAATGAAAGATAGCAAAACAATCTCGGGATTTTCATGAGTTTAACGAGTCTTGAAAATAATAATCGAAATCGACTCAAGATGGGTTTCATTTTTACAGAAGCTTGAAACAAAGAAAACTTTGCTTGAAAGTGGTTTCATTTTTACACAAGCTTGAAACAAAGAAAACTGTGCTTGAGATAAGTTTTAATGCCCCCCAAGCATAACTTGATAGAGCGCATGCCCCCCAAGCTTCATTGCATTGAACCTAGCAGAATACTAGTTACTAATAGCTGGATGGAATGAAGGTTCATTTGGGAGATCAGATGAAAGATTCAAATTGACTAGGAGAGGATTTGTTTCATTTTTTAACGAGGTTGATACAGGGAAAGAACCATCCTCATGGTGTCCTGTTTCATTTTTTAACGAGGTTGACACAGTAAAAGGAACTATCCTCATAAACTACTATTTCTAATATACCTACATAACCTACTGATTCATTTTTAATGAGGTTGACATAGGAAAAGAACTGTCCTCATGGGTTTGTTTCATTCTTAATGAGGTTGACACAGTAAAAGAACTGTCCTCATACCTGATTCATTTTTTCACGAGGTTGACTCAGTAATAGGAACCATCGTCAAAACCTACTTATTTCTATACTCTCTACATAACCTACTGATTCATTTTTTAATGAGGTTGACACAGTAAAAGGAACTTTCCTCCTTCCTAATTCATTTTTTAACAAGTTTGACTCAGTAAAAGGAACCATCCTCTGGCCAGTTGATTCATTTTTTAACGAGGTTGACATAGTAAAAGGAACTATCCTCATTCCTGATTCATTTTTTAACGAGGTTGACTCAGTAACAGGAACCATCCTCTGACCAACTGATTCATTTTTTAATGAGGTTGACATAGTAAAAGGAACTATCCTCATTCCTGATTCATTTTTTAACGAGGTTGACTCAGTAACAGGAACCATCCTCTAACCAACTAATTCATTTTTTAACGAGGTTGACATAGTAAAAGGAGCTATCCTCATAAACTATTGATTCATTTTTTAACAAGGTTGACACAGTAAAAATAAATTTCCTCTTCTAAGACATGTCTCATTTTTTTAACGAGGTTGACATAGTAAAAGGAACTATCCTCATGGACATGTTTCATTTTTTAATGAGGTTGACACAGTAACATGAACTCTCCTCTGGGCACCTGTTTCATTTTTTAATGAGGTTGACATAGGAAAAGGAACCATCCTCTATAATCATTGATTCATTTTTTAATGAGGTTGACACAGTAAAAGGAATTATCCTCATAGAAGTTATTTCATTTTTTAACGAGGTTGACACAGGAAAAGAATTTTCCTCACCACAACATGTTTCATTTTTGAACAAGGTTGACACAGTAATAGGAACTCTCCTCATGGATACCTGCTTCATTTTTTAACGAGGTTGACACAGTAAAAGGAACTTTCCTCTAGGAACCTATTTCATTTTTTAATGAGGTTGGCACAGGAAAAGGAACTATCCTCGTGTAACTTGTCATGCCTTCCAATTGGAAGAAAGACATGTCAAGGGACGCACCTTGATCATGGCTTCCAAGAGGTCTTCATCAGATGGGAAAACAGTTCTCTGGAAGGAACACATGTAAAGGGACTCAAAATGGATAGGAACATCATGTTAAAATAATCCCATACAGTTTTCCATGTCAATTACCAGATCTAAGTCAAAGGAAGTTGAGAAAACAGTGAGAGGCTCGCTTGCATCGGTAACTGAAAACATGGGACTGGTTGCCACATAATTAACCCGTGGCGGGGTAGATACCACTTTAGTATAAGGAACATTTAGGGGTGTCGGATTATTGGTAGTCGAATCAAGACTAGGGAATGAAAGTTGGTCAACAGTCACAATGTTTCCATTGTGAGGGAAATACATCACATGAAAGAGTGTCGATATGACAGCTTTCATTGCATAGACATAGTCTCACCCAAGGAGTAGATTGAAATCCAAGGGACCTCGAACTACCATAAGATCAATACAGAAATTTTTACCTTCCAAAGTAATAGAAAACTTAGGAAGGATCCCTAAAGGTTCACTAATGGTTCTATTAAAAGCTTTCAAATTCCGCATAACAGGCACAAGCTGAGGGGAAGCCAAAGCTTTCCAAGAAGTTGAGGATAAAATACTAACAGAAGCACCTTCATCTACATGTGTGCGACATATATTCTTATGACAAGCCTGCACAATGATTTGGAAAGGGATGGAAGAAGGAAGATTAGGTTCTGTCAATCTATTCCAATCAAAGGAGAATACCTTGGTACTTGGAGGGGGTTCTGCAAGAACAGGTGAAATGCCCCCTGGCATAGAAGAATCTGATGTAACAAGAAGAACCTGAGAAATATGAAGTTCACTCTCTACAGGGAGAATGGGATCGACCGAATGTGAAATTGAGTCGACCACTTGATCAACTAATGGATCATCAACCTGAGTGATATGAGTTTCAATCTTCAATGGAAGAGTGTGATTGACTGTACTTGGAATTAGATCAATCACTCTGTCAGTTGACGGTAGGTTGGGAGAAATTTTATGGTAACTAGTTAGAAGTTTTTGCTATGGAACAGTAAGGTTTACCAACAATTTTGAGGCTTCATCCATGTGAGGGAAAATATGAGTTTGATGACTCCCTTTGCATAACCTACAAGGAAACCTAACTTTACCCTTTTTTCCAGGAACCTGACTATCACTGGTTGATGGATCAACGGAAATTTGATGGGGATTTTCTGACCATACTTCCAAGACCTTTGGAACATCAGGAAAATTGATAAGGAAGTGGTCACCCTTAAAAATATTGCAAGGGAATTTTGGTTTACGATGCATGTTGGAGGTTTCCTCATCATTACTAACACTTACAGCCATGGTTGGTTGGTTGATTTCTTTCTTATCTTTCTTCTTCTTCTTCTTCTTCTTCCCTTTCTTCTTCTTCTTAGTCACTTGGTTACTAGCGTCAAGGCTTTTACCAAGTGAAAAGGAAGAAAGGGAGGAAGACATATTGGGGAAAGAAGGTAAAGGGTCAACAGAAGGTTGGTGATGTTGAGATGGTGAACTTTGTTGAGGTGAAGCATCTGGTTGAGGTAGAAAAATTGGAGTATTCGAGGCCAACTAAGTTGGAAATAACCATACCAGTAAACCTATTGTAAATCCAGGTAATGACAATGTATCCATATAAGGAGGACCAACATTTCCAAAGCAAGGAAAAGTACCAGGATTCTTGTTAAGAGGGGTTCCTTGGTTGGTACACTCTGGAGCAGTTTCCATTATATTCAACTTCAGTAAATTTTATTAACAATTTAAAAACTAAAATTAAAAATTCATAATTCACACCTAATAGTTAAAATTCACAATTAACACCTATGGTTTCTAAAAGTAAAAACAAACAAATGAACACGCGCTCTCAAATCTAGGAGTCAAACCACACACAAACAGTAGATTCCCGCACTAAAAACAATAGTTGGTGATGAAATCCAACATCATAGAATTTTAATGCAGAAATGGCAGTTGGAACAGTTACCCCGACAACCTACTTAATAAAACAAACCAGTGCAAATTTCTCCACTATACCATCTCGAGTGAAGATAACCCTCCGGAGAGTCCAAGTGAGTCTAGCCGACGTCTGTTCCAGGTACAGTGGAATCTTCCCTCCACTGTCACCATGGGAAAGAATCCTATAGATTATGGCCACTAAGGTTACCAATAGAAACAAATATACCTAGGGGAGAAGTCTACGATCCGATACACATGCAAGGGCAGAGTAACAAAGCTCAATCCCCTTGAAGGCTCCTTGGCATAATCCAAGGTTTACCGACAAGTGACCCCAGGCTCCTCGAAAATGTTCAATCTAAGTTTTACCGTTGTTAATATGTGTATATCTGCTATCATTCCCAATGAGGAAGGATCGATTACCTCACTGGTTTGGATATGATCTCGTGCTTTACTCCTTTAGGAGGAGCTTCCCAGAGCATACATGCGACTATTATAATTTCCCTACCGCAAGATCGACTACTTCTTTGTTTTATACTGTCTTGGAGAGTTAGCTAAAACCTATTCCAAGACACTAGCCTAAGCTAAGTTGGTGGAAAGAGCCCTAAAAATGTAAAAATTACTAGATGAATTTTATCAAGTGCTGTGTTATTTAGGTTGTTATTACTCAAAGGGTAAATGGATATGAAACCAATGGTGTTATGACCCGACCCAAAACTGAATGCAATCGAATATGATAATGTAATCTTTTCAATTCAATAAACCCTAACTAAAGTAGGGAGAGATTTTCCATTCACTTCCAACAATGAAAAAATTGATAAATAAGAGAAAATATAACAAATTCTCTAATGCAATAATTTCATCAAGAAAAACTAATGCTAATCAATTCCAAAATTTTTATTTTTATGTTTTTAAAACAAGCATAAAAACATGTAAATTCAAATCAAAGAAAAATGATCTAAATCTACGATTGATTTTTCAGAATGTAAACTATGTAGTTGTAATCTATGCACAATTCACTTGAAAAGTATGAAAATGTAATCTATGCACATTTTTCATTCATATTCTGAAAATGAGAATTCTAATTATGAAAATGTGATCTATGCAAGAGAATTCTCAAACACAAGATGATTCTAATGTAATCTAAGAACCAATCATGTGTCGGTAAAGAAAATTGGGTGAGAGTTCCAAAGATAAAAATAAATAAAAACACTCAAAGGCGATTAACACTCAGACACAATTTAGCGCCCCCCCCCCCGGTGAATGAGGGGGGAATTTTTTTGCAAAAACAAAAGCAAAAATATGCAAAATTGTTAAGAGACTCAAACGAACCTCGAATTAATGACCAAAGGAAATTAAATTAAGAATTTATCAAGAAATAATATTCAAAACACCCAATTAACTTAACGGAGACTGATGAGATTGTAAGAGTGCTGAAAAGAAATTCACACAAGGTTTTCTGACAGAAAATACAAGTCTGGGTATACACTGAGAATATAACAAACTAATCTAGAAAAGAGAATTTTAAGGTTTTCTAAAAATTTTCACAGGGTCTGCAGGACTCAGTGTAAACAGGTGTGGTCTTGCACTGTTTATACAAGAAAAAAGCAGAGATGCCCACACTATTTCTAAAAGAAAAGTGCGTATACCAGAAAACTAAAAGAAAAATAAAAAACTCTAAAATATTGCTCAGGGATTCTATAGGTATAAACTACCCAAGCCAGTATAAACCAATCAAAATTAGAAAAACAAAATTCACAAGTCAAAAATAAAACAAATCAAAGTTCAAGATCCATTCCCCAGTGGAGTTTCCATTTTTTTGGACGGATAAGTCATTCTTGCGGACAAGACAAACCTCCCAAGTGTCCTACGGACAACTAGCAACAAATGGACAAATAAAAACTATTTTATCTAGATATTGTTTGACATGGAATTAATTATAACAGGGTTTTAGAAACCTATTTGTAGTCCAGCGCTGATCTTCTTTCTAGTGGCTTGAAGAAAGTCGTCGTCAAGGATATGTAATCACAAACACAAGAAGATATCAATAGCACTTGTATAATAAATCAATTCATGAATCAAACATCTATCAAGATGATCAAGGAATTCAAGAAATGAGATAATTAATTAAATAACCCATTTAGAAAACAATATTCATTCGTATTAACTTAAATAAATAAGAGCCTTACAACCGTGTCCACCTTGATGTCATACAGGCCTTCCTTGGGTCTGGAACAGGTGTTTCCTTTACTCTAACAAGCCTTGCACTCTCTCAGCTAAAATCACATGGGTGTGTAATCATTCCCATATAATGATTTCCTATGAGAGTATGAGTCTCTATAGCATTTCCCCTCAAAAATTCTCCAAGTCTAACTCACTAACTCTAATTCTCAAAGTCTCCATCCCTTGAAACTGAACCAAAGCTTCAATTTATAGGAAAAGGAAAGTGGTTATAGCTCCAAAATGGAAGGGATAGAGTCCTCTTTTGAAGGGATTGGGCTCCATAAATCAAGGGGTAGGGTCCCATAATGGAGGAATGAACATACATGATAGGAGCAAACCTTCAACCGGATAATTGCTTTTAGAAGCTTCCAGATTTGACTGTTGGGCTTCTAAATGTTACTTTCTGCCTTTTTTTTACCTTTTACAAGGATCTGAACCTTTAATAAATAAAAAGTGCATTTAGCTCCGCATAATTTAGAGAAAAAGTGTGCGGCACCACAGGAAATGTTAAGGGAAAGTGTGGTACAAGTATTTTTAATACTTTTATGAGCTTTTCTCTCAATTTCAAGGCTTGATTTTAGGAACTTTGATGTTGTAGACTTCTAAGGGAGTAATAAAATGTCATGGTGACAAATTTCTGTGTAATAGGGACTTGGACACTCTGTATTGATTATCGGGCGTTGAACAAGATCATTGTCTGGAATAGGTACCAGATCCCATGGATTGATGACATTCTGGACCAACTCAAAGGGGAAAAATATTTCAGCAAGATCGACTTGAAGTATGGGTATCACCAGGTACCAATCGAACCCTCTGATGTGTGGAAGACTGCCTTCAAAGCCAAGGAGTGCCTTTTCGAATGGCTCGGCATGCCTTTCAAATTGACAAATGCTCCCACAACCTTCATGACATTGATGTACGACATCTTGCATCCATTCACCAACTCATTTATAGTGGTATACTTGGATGAAATTCTGATCTTCAACCAGATTTGGGAGAGCACCTCCACCACATCTGAGAAGTCCTCCAAACAATGCAACAACACAAGTTGTGTGCCAATTTGGAGAAGTGCACTTTTGGCATGACCTAGGTTCAATATTTGGGATACATTATTGATGAAATGGGGGTGCATGCGGATCCAACCAAGATCCAAGTCATTCGGGATTGGCCAACCCCAACCACCCTAATAGAGCTTCATAGCTTTTGAGGTCTTACTAATTTCTACCATAGGTTCATGTTGGGATTCTCTCATATCAATTGGCCCTTGAGTCAATTCACCAAGGGAGGAGCGAAAGAAAAATTATGTTGGTCGGAATCTCAACAGAAGGCGTTCATAGAATTGAAGCATCGCCTCTATTCTGCCCCAGTTCTCACATTACCAGACTTGCAACAACCATTTTATATCAATACATATGCCTATGACTATGCTATTGGGGCATTTCTTACTCAACAAGGGCATCCAGTAATATTCCAAATCTAGAATAGCTCATGAATCATGCATGAAAAACACATTTCCAGCAAAAAATGAAATAAAATAGTAAAATAGAATTTTTATCCCATATATTAGTGAATATAAATTCTAAATCCAAGATTAGAGATGAAACAAAGCAAACTAGGTGGGTTAAACAGATCTCCCACACCTAGGATTGCCAAAAAGTGTCAAATCCCTAAGACTGTAGAATGTCGGAGTTACTGCTCAAGGGACTACTCAATATAAGAGAGGTTTTACACTTAAAAATGGAGGAAACAATTATATCTACTCATATATTGATTATAAATGATGAAGAACAGAGATCTAGTCTCCTTACACAAAATACAAAAGAAACCGGCAAGGGTTTCTTATCAAACACTCTGCATACAAAATGGGAAATTTAGTAATTTACTGAATAACCACTGAAAAAATGAATTACATGAGTGTATAAGGCTGAAATATTTCTTATATGTTGTATATTTCTCAAGGGATTCCTCCCATGAAAGGGTGAACCTGTCAATCACAAGGAAACACTACAACGGAGCCACCAAACCATGCAATGAGCACTGCCTCCAGAATAACGCATTCCCTAGCAGAAACAACGCTAGGAATGTATGGGAAATGTGTGGTATGATACCATAGATCTTAAATAAGGTTATGAGCTCTCCAAATAGATCTCTCAAGTGAATGAAACCTTCCTCGAATGAGAAACTGGCTTAGAAACCAGGATTCCAATCCCTTCCACTGCTACACCCAGCAACAGTGCACAATCTCTGGAAAAGTTGTGTGATAAAGATGGCTGGAGCTTGGCCTGAAAACCTGATGTGGAATTATGAATTCAAACTCTCCCAATGAGGCTCCTCAAAAGAAAGAGGTGGGATTCCCGCCCGGGAACACCCAGTGCTAAACAACACTGCAACTTTTCTAAGGAGCAAAGCAGCAACAAGTCTTGGCAGACAAGAATAATAATCTAAGACATGTAGAATAATTCTTCCATACTATTCCTTATATAAGACATGAGTTTTCTTGCCCTTGGTCCCACTCAATTAGGTTATTTATAACCCAAGTTACATCTCCCTCCAAAATTTCATTATTCATCCTTGGATTCCTCCTCCACTAAAACTGCGCTATTGACTTAGTCAAAGAAGCTTTAATTTAACCATGTTCACACATGGAGGTGTCTTCTTGAGCTAGAAAGAGTTTCCCCTTTCACATTTGGAGTATTCTATTCCTCCTTAGGAGACTTATGGGCTTTTCTTCCCATTTATTCACCAGCTAGAGCTGTTGCTAACTCTAATGTTCCATTTAGCTTGGAGGCTAAAATTTTGGAACATTACAGTCCTCCCCTCCAAAATATTTTCTTTTACTCAATAAAATGCATAAGGAGAACGAAATTTCTCCCCTCTTCCTCATGTGGCCTCCATCAATAGACTCCATCATTGCATCAAGAGAATCTACAAATACACTGTCATCCAATGCTTCATCCCAAGTGTGAAAAACCAAAGTGTCTACATCAATCAAAGATGGAAAGTGTGAATGGAAACCTGCTAGCTGTCCCATGGCCTCCACAAATTAGGAGTGACAATCATCATGGTGAATGAGTGCCTCCCTCACCCATGCTATCATACAAATGAAGTGAGCCACCCTCCAACATGGCAACTCATGAAAAGTCTCCTCCACCTTGTGCTTCTGAAATGTAGGTGGGATGAATAAAGGAACATGATAGGAAAGAGGGCATATCCCACATTGTCCTCCTCTCCACTACTAATAAGTGTAGAGGGTATGTTGATCTTGGGCTGAAACATGATGGCCCTCCACTGGAAAGAATAATATTGAGCCTCCAAGTACTCTTCCTCCAAAATCATGAGACATGCCAACCCAAACCATTCCATTCAAGATGAATGGCACATCATCACCACATGTAATCCAAATAAGAAAATGGCTGAAGGTTATGTGCAAGTTTGGATGATACATATGGTCTTTCAACTACCGATGTAAAGCATCAAGTGGCAAGTTGTTCTCCCAAGAAATTGCAGCTATGTATGTTAGCTCATCTACTATGAAGAAGTAAGCCACAATATATACCAGATGTGCACAATCAAAGCAATACAACACTTTTCCAAAGTCATGTAAATATGGGTCATCAACATCACAAGATTTTTCCCTAAAGTGACCATGAAACCCATAAAGAATCTTGCTCTCATGTGGTGCAATGCACTGTTTACATATGGTGATAAATTACAAATACTCAATAAAGTAATCAACAAGCACATCAATGTCTTTCTTACCATGCATCATGTGGGAGCTGAAAGTGAGGTCCATGTATAAGTTCCCCCATGTGGATTCCCTCACAAAAATTTGCAAGAAGAAGGGATACACATACTCTTTGGAACACTCCATCACTAAGAACACAATCCCATGTGACAGCACTGTAGGCCTCAATAATAAGGCTCCATGAATTCTCCCTTTGACATTCCACACGCCAAAGCCATCCACCATCATGCTGCTATGTGAGAAGATCATCTTTCGACATGGAAGTCTCTCATGATCCTCCAACACTGAAGGGTAGCCTCCTTGCACCATGAATGTGCCTTTCTTCTCTTCAAAAAAATCATGAAAAGTATGGGAAGAATTTTTCCCATACTCTCCCAAGTGAAACCATAGCAACAAAATTTTTTGCTGCTGCCTCATTTCTCCTTCATACAAGCTATGAAGTGACATCATGATGATCAGCTTGTATGATGCCCCATACCAACAAGTCTTCTGCTGCTCTATCATATGGGTGTCATGCCATCCAATTGGCTTATCTGTCCATACAAATCTTCCCTTGAACATAAATACATCAGCAATACATGGAAGCAAGATACAATAAGAAAAAGTTGCCAAATGACAACCAGAGAGTGAATCATGGTCCCCCTCATGGAACCAGCATAGTGCATCCTTGGCCTGCATCAAAATAAGAAATAACAAGTGCTTTTCCAGCCACTTCTCTGCTGCCATAGTTATCTCATAAGATGAAAACATGAAGTTACAATATGGTGTCATTGGTGCACACCAAGAGACATATGGCTTCCTCCACAGATCATCAAAAATATAGCCATGATCAATCCTACAAGTAGCTGCAAGTAAATCATCATAAAATATTCAAGAGGAAATTTTTATTCTTGTTACATCATGCTTCTCAAATAAGGGAAAGAAGTACGATACAAAACATGAAATGATACCTCCTCCATTATGTACTTGAGGTCTTGAGCTGAAATGGCTCAACTGGAAATTCTCCCTCACTCCCAATGAGTAGGAAGGTGGTTGTGACATCCTCTCTATCACCATCCGGGCTATGCATCTCTCCATATGCTGATATATGTTCTGCTAGATGCCCTCCCAAGTGGATGCTGGTATATGTCCTGCAAAGGGGGGTGCATGTGGATCCAACCAAGATCCAAGTCATTCGAGATTGGCCAGCCCCAACCATCCTAACAGAGCTTCGCAACTTTCAGGGTCTTGCTAATTTCTATTGCAATTTCGTGTTGTGATTCTCTCATATCACTTGGCCCTTGAGTCAAGTCACCAAGGGAGGAGCGAAAGCAAAATTCTGTTGGTCGGAACCTCAAAAAAAGGCGTTTGTAGAATTGAAGCATCGCCTCTATTCTGACCCAGTGCTCACATTACTAGACTTGCAACAACCATTTTAGATCAGACATATTCCTATGAATATGCTATTGGAGTAGTTCTTACTCAATAGGGGCATCCTGTAATATTCCAAATCTGGAATAGCTCATGAATCATGCATGAAAAACGCATTTTCAGCAAAAAATGCAATAAAACAGTAAAATGGACTCTTGGATCCCATATATTAGTCAATATAAATTATAAATCCAAGATTAGAGCTGAAACAAAGAAAACTAGGTTGGTTAAATAGATCTCCCACACCTAAGATTGCCAAAAATTGTCCAATCCCCAAGATTGCAGAATGTCGGAGTTGCTGCTCAAGGGACTGCACAGTCTAAGAGAAGGTTTACACTTAGAAATTAAGGAAAAAATTATATCTACTCATATATTTATTATAAATTTTGAAGAACAGAGATCTAGTCTCCTTGTACAGAATGCAAAAGAAACTGGCAAGGGTTTCTTATCAAACACTCTGCATACAAAATGGGAAATTCAATAATTTATTGAATAACCACTGCAACACTGAAGTACATGAGTGTAGAAGGCTTAAATATGTCTGATCTACTGTATATCCCTCAAGCGATTCCTCCCATGAAAGGATGAACCTCTCAATCACAAGGAAACACTACAACGGAGCCACCAAACCATGCAATGAACACTGCCTCCAAAATAATGCATTCCCTAGTAGAAATAGCACTAGGAATGTATGGGAAATGTGTGGTCTGATACCAAAGATCTTAAATAAGCTCAATATCTCTCCAAAAAAAAATGTCAAGTGAAGGAAACCTTCCTCCAATGAGAAACTAGCTCAGAAATCGGGATTCCAATCCCTTCCACTACAGCACCCAGCAACACTGCACAATCTCTGGAAAAGCTATGATGATGAAGATGGCTGAAGCTTGGCCTGAAAAATGGATGTGGAATGATGAATTCAAGCTCTCCCAATTAGGCTCCTCAAAGGAAAGAGGTGGGATTCCCGCCCGGGAACACCCAGTGCTAAACAACAATGCAGCTTTGCTAAGCAGCAAAGAAGCAACAAGTCTTGGTAGACAAGAATAATAATCTAAGACATGTAGAATAATGCTTCCATCCTCTTCCTTATATAATACATGAGTTTTCTTGCCCCTGGCCCCACTCAATTAGGTTACTTCTAACCCAAGTTACATCTCCCTCCAAAATTGCGTTATTCATCCTTGGATTCCTCCTCCACTAAAATTGCGCTATTGACTTAGTCAAAGCAACTTGAATTTAACCATGTTCACACATGGAGGTATCTTATTGAGCTAGAAAGAGTGTCCCCTTTCACATTTGGAGTATTTTATTCCTCCTTAGGAGACTTATGGGCTTTTCTTCCCATTTATTCACTGGCTAGAGTTGCTGCTAACTCTAATGTTCCATTTAGCTTGGAGGCTAAAATTTTGGAACATTACACATCCAGTGGCATATCATAGTGAGAATTTTTCTGAAACAGTTCAAAAGTATCCCACTTATGAAAAAGAAATGTATTCCATTGTGTAGGCTTGTCGAAAATGGAAGCGTTACATTTTGGGGAAAGATACAATCATCCACACAGACCACCGACCCCTGCAGTTCATATAGACACAAGGGAAGTTGTAGAACGATCACCATCAGACATGGTCCACACATCTGCAACAATTTAATTTGAACATCAAGTACGAAAAGGGTAACACCAATAATTTTGCAGACTACCTCAGCCGACAACCGATCGTGGCCATAACCACCGTTCTCAACTCTTTTGGGCATGAGACTTCTGATTGGCCGCTTCTCTACAAGAGCAATACAGAATTCAGCTACACATACAAGGTACACTTGGGGGGTATGCAAGTTCCAAATTTTCACCTCCAAGATGCACTATTATGTCACCTAGGACACCTTTGTGTTCCTTCAAGTGAGCGTGCCAAGATGATATGGGAAGAAGACTACAGTCGAGTCGCTGGGAATTTTGGGGTCGAGAAAATAGTGGCAGTACTGCATAAGTATTTCTATTGGTTGAACCTTCAACAGGATGTCGAGAAGTACATTACATCCTTCACTGGTTGCGTCATTTCCAAAATAACCATAAGAAGAAAGGGCTCTATACTCCGCTACCTACCCCAAGTTGACCTTGGAAATCCATCTCCATGGATTACATGTCAGGCCTTCCTTCTACTAAACATGGAAATGACTATTTTTTCATGGTCGTCGACAGATTCTGAAAGATGGCCATTATGGTGGCCTGCAAGAAGAATACCACAGCAGAAGCCACTGCTAAACTCTTCTTTGAACGAGTGTGGGTGCACTTTGGGATCCCACAGTCTATCATATCAGATCACAACAGCAAGTTCCTCAACACATTTTGGTCCAGCCTATGGTCAATGTTGGACACCAAACTCACCAAGTCCACAGCTTTCCATCCCCAAACTGATGGCCAGACAGAGTTCATCAACAAGATGATTGTACACATTCTGCACATGTACAATTCCAAGCATCCATGCACATGGGATGAGAGCCTTCCCTATGTACAACACAGTTATAACCGGGCTCTCCATAGCTCAACCGGCCACAACCCCTTTCAGGTGGGCTTGGGATTCCAGCCACTATGTCCCATTGATGCAGCCATTCCATTTGCAGCTACTCAGGCTGATTCGGCTCATGTCCAGTCTGAATATGACAAAGCAAACAACTTCATCGAGCGCATTCAGCACATCCACCAACATGTTCATGACATATTGGATAGAGACAATGCTAAGTACAAGCAACGACATGATCAACATCGGGTGCTACACAACTTCCAGGTGGGTGAAAAAGTGTGGCTACATTTTTAGAAGGAGCACCTCACTAGGCCCCACTGCAAGATTTGCCCGCTTTGATATGAGTCGTACACCATCACCAAGGCTGTAGGGAACAATGCCTTTGAGCTCAGTATTCCACCATTCCTTGTTCTGCACCCAGTATTCAATGTAGACCACCTTCTTCCCTACTTCCCACCTCTATTGGACACCTTTGACATTGCAGAAGAACTCACAGCAAAATAGTTAAACCCAGACTGCATGGAATAGACCACCACGAACGGTATCATGGACATGCAAATCAATAACACTTGCTGACAAAAGATACAACTATATTCGGTTGTCAAAGTTGGCCAACTCCTGCACCAAGGCAAGTGGTTCACCTAGGACCAAGTTCAATAGAAGTTTCCTCATCTCATGGAGGAACTCAATGCAATGGGGACCATTTCTTCCTAAGGGGGGAGGAATGATCCAAGTGGATATTGGTGGCCACCTGCCTATTACACTTGAGGCCCCACCATTATCTCTTTTAGTTATTTTCACAAATTACTATTTTTAGCAGTTTTTTTGGTCTTAAACTTCAGGAGCCGTTTTGAGGCCCCAAACAAAGATAGTATGCCGAAGTTATGTCCCCAGGAAGTTGAAACACCAATTTACCCAAACGGGGCCCATAGTTTTGGCGCTTCATCTCCTAGGGTTAGGTTTTTTGACGTTTAGAGTTCTCCATTATTTCTCCATAATAAATCAGCCCTTGTGCCTCATTGTAACACAGTTCAGAGGTCTGTAGCTGCCACATCTCTTCTTAGAGATTCGCTACCAGCACCCTAGCTATTTTATTTCCATCATGTTTGTAAGCATATTTCTGTGATTTGATATTAATGAAATGAAGCCTCATTTTTGTTGTATTTCTATGTTTATGGTTATTTTTGTATTATGTTGCATTCCTGCATAAATCCAAATCATTTTCCTTCTTTTGGAAATGTTGGTGCTCCTTATATGGAAACGTTGTCCCTCCCAGGATTAACCATTGGTCTCCCAGTTTGGTTGTTTTCAACTCCTGCAGTTTCGAACATCCAAGCTTCATTTCAAATAAGTTCTCCTCCTCCTAAACCGTATCAACCCCATGTTGATCATTAGTTTGAACCCTCACCTTCTTCACATTTCTTCACTTCATTCTTCCTCTTCTCCTAGTGAAATTCTAGATTCTAGTACCTAGGTGGCTAAGAAGAAGAAGAAGAAGAAGAAGACGAAGAAGAATAATGGAAATAAGTAGTGGGGCACACCAAGAACCATTTCTACCCATGCAACTAATGTTGAGAAACATCCCACTTCATCCCACAAATTCAAATTCCATTACAGGCTATGCAAGGGGACCATCTTCTTAGAGACTGCCCTGATATTCCAAGGGTGTTAGAAGTATGGTCTGTTAGCCCAATTCATCCTTCATCATTAACCTTTGGACATCATGCTAATGATGAAAATCCAGCTAGAGATGATAAGATTCATAATAAATAAGGTAAGATAAAATTTCCTTGTAGGTTATATGAAGGAAGTCATCCCATTCACCTCTGTCCTTATCAGGATAAAGCCTCCAAGGTGTTGGATACCCTTTCGTCTTATGAATCTTTTCTTCCAGTTGGTTACCAAAAGTTTTCTTTGAGCCTTCCACTAGATGATCAAGTAATTGATCGAGATTCATATTTTTTCAATTATTCTCTCTTCAAAATTCAGTCTCATGAATCTGTTTCTGACCCATCATTGGTTGATAAAAGGGTCGACCTTATTCCACCTACGGTTCATCAGGTATTTTCCATAGCGAGTGGATCTCATACCACTCAGGTTCTCTTTGTTTCCTCATATTCCTCAAGATCAAAGGGAGATCCTCCTGTTCCCACAGACCAGGAGGGTGATCCTTTGTCTCCCATTCCCGCAGTCTAGGAGGGTGATCCTCCTGCTCCCGTAACGCAATGGGATAGTTCTCTTATTCCTATGGCACCGCCTCCATGTAGTTTGGTCACTTACTTTGATTGGAGTCGACTAGAAGGATATTGTATTCCTTCTTATGTTCCTTTTGATATTATGATACAGGCCTATAATGTTCCCATAACAAGCACACCTATCCTCAATTACTTGGAAAGCTTTCAGTTCCTTGTAGCTTGTGCCCGTTACCCATAAATTGTTGGATTTTAACAGAGGAACCAGTCAACCGTTAGGGATCCTTTCTAAGTTTCCCATTACCTTGGGAGGAAATATTGTCTATATAGATGTGATGGTTGTCCAAGGTCCCTTGGATTTTAACTTACTCCTATGGTGCGACTATACTTATGTCATGGGAGTGCTTGTCTCTTCCCTCTTTCGTGTGATCTGTTTTCCACATGAAGGTCGAATTGTGACCATTGATCAACTTTCATTCATTGGTCCTAATATGACACCTATTCTACCACCATCCCTTAATGGCACTTAGACACCAGAGGTATATTCGGCACCCTAGGTCAATTATCTGGCCACCTATTCATTACCCTCATCCAGTGATAGTGTCGTCGTGTACCGTGTACTGGGGGCATTGGATCCTGATTTCCAAAGTTTTGTTCTCCCATCAGATGAGAACCTCTTGGAAGCCATGACCTATTATATGTCATGATCATATATTTAGAGCATAGTTTCTTTTTTTGTGTCAAGCTCCTTAAAAAATGAAACAAGCCCTTTGGAGTAGAGTTTCTTGTATTGTGTCAAGCTCTTTAAAAAATGAAAAATGTGTTGTGCGGATAGTTATTTTACTATGTCAACCTTGTTAAAAAATGAATTAACTCTCCATGAGGATGGTTCTTTTGTTGTGTCAACCTCATTAAAAAAATTAAATAATTTCCCCTTCTCTTCGATTCTTTGATTAGATCTGGTCAAATCCCACTCGAGGCTTTCCCTTACTCTCATAATTGAACCTTCGCTCCATCCAACTATTATTAACTCGTACTATACTCAAGTGAATGGGTTGAATCTTGGGGGGCATGTACCTTGAATTAAGTCACCATGTTGGAGGCATGCAAATTTATCTCAAGCATAGTTTGTCTCTGTTTCAAGCTTGTGTAAAAATGAAACCAATGTCAAGCATGGTTTATCTTTGTTTCAAGCTTGTGTAAAAAATGAAACCAATTCTCAGCGTATTTTTCCACATTTTCAAGATTATATAAAAATGAAACCATTCTCATATTACCTCTCGTGATTGCCTTTTTATCAGCCTATTTTGCATATGAACATTGGTTTTATCATTCCATCTTCACCATCTACTTGGCCGATCATATGCCTTCACTTGGTTGTTTTACCCATTCCTGAGGAACCACTACAATGAGTGGTCTTGTTAGCCAACCTCTTGACCTTTACTTGTTTTGAGCAGTTCCACCATAACCAGAACTAGTTGCTATCCTTTATAACACTCGTTCCTCCAGGTGGAGTCATATTTCATCTATTTCCTGACTCTCTCAACATGAAAATATTGTCAAGTAATTTTCATTTTAAACTCATTAAAGAAAACAAAATGTCATTTACCAATTTTTCGGGTTGGGATAAATTTTTTACGAAAAAGGAATACCTTAGTCAATCGCGGCTAAGAGGCTCTCTCAAACTTTTTTTTTCTACCTTTTTAGGTTTGAGGGACTATTTATGAAAAGGGCCATCTGGAGTTTTCTTTTCACCTCTTTTCATTCTCTCTAAACATGTAAAGGCGTCGAGTTTCACCTTTGTCAAACTTGTTAAAATTTAACGACATTAGACCCATCACCATGACGATCTCGAGTTCCTCCTTCCTAAGGCTCGTAAAATGTAATAGGATGGATTTGTCTGAAGGAAAAACTTATATGACAAGCATATTCTATCCCCTTCAATATTGTATTAAAAAATAATTAGGGTGCTCACTAGAAATGGTGGGGGGAAATGGAAGTATTTATTAGTTGCGTCAACATTATGTCACTCTTGAACATGACACATCTGTTGTTACGTGTTGGGTTGGGAATGTCTTACATTCTTCACTTGGCCTACATGGGTTTGGGAAATCTTTTTACCTCTCATTCAGTTACCAATTTCATCAACATGACCTTTGATTCCATTTCAGTAAAATACTACCAAAATATAGAGTCATGTCACCGATATGTTCAAGAGAAGTTCCTTCTACATCTTATTCATTGTCTGGTTCTTTGTCCATTTTGATCATTATCTTATTTCCTCTGTCTCATGTCGATGATGTGGGATACATCATGGCCCTCCTTCAACAATTCGCTCCCTATCGAATTCAACTAATTATCTAGGAAGTTGATCTAGATATCCCTTTTTAGTACTTTAGAGCCTGCATGCCTTAATGGCATATTGTTTGCATCCGACGACATGTTCACATCATTGGCCTTCAATCAGATGGTTTCATGAGTGTTCGACTTCAGCTCCTTATTCACATCTCGTGGATTGTACTGTTGGTACCTTGAGGGCCATTTTCATTATTGGTGGACTCTCTCGCACCTGTTAACAATTTTCATTATTAAATGGTAATCAGACAATTTTCTTACATTTTCGACTTCCACTCACTCATTCACATGCCTGAATTTGTACTTGGTCACGTCGTGATGGAGCACAAGACCCTGTGTTTTGTCTAATAAATTCCAGGTTTTGAGGTGATATGTATTATTCATGATTGTACACATGAATATTTTATCTGGATGGTTGCGACCATACCTGAGTCCATATTTGTGATCCTCTAAAAAATACTCTCTATGGACAGAGATGATCCCTATAGCCCTAGAATGGGTCTAGTAACAAAGGGAACAATCTAACTCCTACTTTCCTAGATTGTAAATGAACACATATCGTATGTAGATGACCTACCTCGATCTGATGCTACATTGTTGTTCCTCACCCAGGTCCTTTTATCATTTTCTCTTCTTAGCTAGATCCTTGTTGTTGCCAACTCTTAGTTACCCACATAAGAGAACAAACAACACAACATGTGAAAGGGAAACATGCTTTATACATAAGCAATCTATCTATTTAATCAAAGAGTACTAGAAATATAATCATGCATTACAGATAAGAGTGGAAAGAAAGAATCAATTGTATCATATTAATATAAGAGGAGGAGTTACAACCTACACCTTGATTTCGAAGCTCTCCTTTAACGCCTATAGCAATAATTCTCTTTCTGTTGTTCTTCAATCTCTATTCTAACTAGCAGAGGTATGGGAGGATGTCCATTTTATAGTGAAGGGAGAGGGAATATGGATCCACTTAAAGTGGGGAAATGGTTTATCTCCTTGGGTGGTTCCTCTTTTTTAGGAACAAGAATTCCAAATGGAGAAACTTAGCTCTATCTTCGTGAACAAACAACCAGCTCTCCGCTGACAAAGCTTCTAGATCATGAAGATTCATTTCCTTATTAAAAAAAATTCCGGAAGTGAATCAGCGTGGGTGTGATTCATTGGCACAGCTCATAGGCTTAGGATGATTCATGAGTGCAAGTGAGACAAATAGGGGATGCGCTACTCCTAATAACCATGTTTTCTAGGAGCTCCTCCAGAAATGGTTCACAGAGAGTTTGTTCTGCATACTGTAATGGATAAATGACATATAATTATGATGAAAAAGAGACAAAGGGATCACTGTTTAAGGTCCTCCAGAATTCAGGAACAAGGAGTATATGGAAAGTGAAAAAAATTTGTGTAACACCGAGGGATCCACAACTTCTGATATGGAGTGAGTTGAACAACATATGTAAGTCCATATGGTATAAGATGAAAAAAATTGTTATCCCGTGCTCGCAGTAGATTGGTATTATACCACAAGGAAGCATATCACAGGGCTTCACAAAATTCCAAGGCTAGCGGAGGGAAGTTCAAATCTACCGGCTCTCTCCATGCAATCATAAAAATTATTAGAATTAGCTATGCATAGTTAAATGGAGTACCTTTCTCTTGAGCCTTGCTATAGACGTCTAGAAACTCTTGGCATAGATATGTGGCCTAGTTGTACTAAACCAAACTGGTGCACTATAGAGCTAATGAAACCACCAATGCAGGGACTTCATTATCCTAACATGTCCTCACGATTTTTCCAGCCAATATATGTGTTGTGAAGTGAAATCCCTGGTCAATGATCGAGTTGATATCATAACCTCACTTCCATTTCGTTAGCCCAAAACTCTTATTCATGTTGTCTTCTATGGCTATGTCCTGATATTTCCCAAAGAAATCCTCTGCGGGGTTTCTGCCCTTTATACGACAATCTTGTGATTCTCCATATTAACATTGGGTCGATAGGGATCCTCTTTCCCATTTATAGGCATCCATCATGCACCATCACGAGTAGTTGTCTCACACAAATTGTGCTTCCTGGACTTTTGCTGAAGTGTGACACATTCAACATATTCAACAAGCCTAACTATGCCAATCTAGCCGCCCACTATTGCAGTTCTAACCTCGTCAGACCACTCTTAGGGTAGTGCACTTGTTTTAAGTTTTTGTCTGGTGTGAAGTGTAGATATTTATTTCTTTCATTGAAATCGTTGTCCATGAACTTCACCTACATAATATTTCAAAGTTTTTCTCCAATAAGTCACACTTAATATAGAAATAAATGTGTGAAGATGTCATAATTTGCAACCTTCGACTTTGTCACTTGTTTTTCATCTAGTTTCCTTAGTGGGATATACTATGAGAGAGGAAATAGAAATTTTGTGCCATCTGCTTCCATTTGCACTTTCTCTGCCTATTCTTCATATATGATATGTCCAAGCTCTTTATAAGGCTCAACAAGTCTCTTTTCCTAGTTCCTCTTCATTCTCTACTCTCTGGCCATCTTCTTTCGCGGAGATATTTGTTGCATGCATCCAGGTTGTGGTGATGTTGTTGCAGGCATACCAGGTTGTTGTGATGCTACTCAGAGCATATAATATGTTTCTTCCATGACTTCGACTAAGCCCTTCTCACTAAATAGACAAATAAAGTCCTCAAGAAACATAAGGCAAATAAAATTTTTGCAACTTCTCTGCAATAGTAATATTCGAACTCTCAAGACAAAAAAGTGCCAAACTTGTGTGGGACGTGATTTTTATAACAAATATGAATTCCTATCCCCATAAATATCTCATATTGTGTTCATTAATTTCATATATATCGCTATATCTGATCAATCTGTCCTCATAAATGCATCTTTCTATGTGTTTCAACAGAAATTTTCCTTTTTAACAGTCATATTTTCACGGCGAACTTCAACACATCCTACCTACGAACTTCGACATAATTGAGAATGTAAAAAAGTAAATTCCTATGTCGAAGCTTTCACTACAGCGTATTTTATAGTCCAATGCCCAATTTCAACTACAGGTGGCACTAATACTTTTCTCCTTTCTTCAGAGTGAAGTTGCACACAAAAATATTTTGAAAGGTACACAAAATATGCACTTCTTTAGGTTCAAAGGGATCTGATGTTTTCTACATATATCAAGCATAAGCCATAAACTTCCAACATGTTTTCTCAAAAATCAAAATATTGTCCAATCATCAAAATCCTCTAAAAAACTTGTGGATGTATTCCTTAAAATTTGTGACCACCACCCTAGAAAATATAGTAGGGGTATTTTTTAATCCAAAAGGCATTAATAGTGTATTTATATGAGCCCCATTCTATAGAAATTGTGGTCTTATGTTGATATTCAAGTGAAATCCTAATCTAATGATAGCCTGTGAATCCATCTGTAAATGAGTAAGCTTCCTGAACCCCTACAATTTCTAGCACTTCAATTGTGAAAGGGGTATGGAAGTGATCATGTAAACATGCATCATTCAAGTTTCTCAGATCAAAAAAAATCCTAATTTCTCCTTGAGTCTTCTTCTCTTGCACCACCATAGGAATCACCCATTATGATTCTTATACAGGTTCAATAATTCCTGCTACTATCGTCTTATCAAGCTCTACTTTCACTTTCTCTTTATACTTCAAGTTCAGCCTGTAAGGTCTTTGTTTGACTGGATTTGCATCAGGCTTAAGGGGAATATTCATGACTCCTAGATCTCCTATTATACCATTAATATCTAAAAAAAAGGTGGGAAATAGCTGTTGGTATTCATGAAGTAACTGTGTAACTTTACTGACTCTCTCCTCATCCCAGTAGTCTCCTATTGTTGCAAATATGGGTTCCTTTTCTGATCCTATGTTTCTCTTCTTAGTATTCAATGGATTCATTATGTATGGTATCTATGTCTCATGTTCAATTACTTTATAGCATCCTTTTGACTCTGCTATGTCGATGTTGTGAGGATATTTTTCTTCATCTGTAGTAAGGTTATAACACTCCAGTGCATTTTCTATTTGTGCAACCTAATCAGGTTGTTGCCATGTTAGTGGGGTTACATTCTCAAAGATCCTCTTCTTGAATCTCCAATGAACCAAATATATGTATGGGAAACCATCCTCAAATATGAATGTTAATATGAACCCATAAAACATGTCTGCCCAATTCACTGTACCATTTCGAAGCTTCATTTCTAGATACCAGTTCTTAGGGATTTTCTCTAATATATTAATGAATCCATGTACCCATTCTTGTTGTGGAATCTCCTTCCATGTTGTAGTGCATAACTAGATATGCTTCCTAGGATTATTTTGACCATGATATTTTATCTCCATATCTATTTCTATATGTCCAAACCTTATCCACATTAGTCTTCGACATTCCTACCAACCTCCTATATTATTTTTGGGTGCATTCCACCATCTAGCACGGGTAGCTTTCAGGGTTAATCCAAGGCTGAAAACCTTTGATTTTCTGGAACTTGTTCTTCATAATCATTAAGAAAAGTAGTTACATCACCTATTCCATCATAAGAAAGCAGGTTACATACCTTAGACATTATACAACGAACTGATTTGGTAATTCTTAAACAATGCCTTATACTTCATGGAGCTTATTCTTCATATTCTCCAACTCTTCTTCTGAGTATGAGGTATAAGAACTACCATGCTCCCAACTCATATTGCCTTTTTTCAGTAGGGTTAACAAAATCATGTTCTTTAATCGTCATTTTATAGATATTGTCTATGTCAGCTACACAATATCCTTATTTGACTGGTTCTATGCATCTTACTCCTTCTCATGGATCAAAAAGAAAAATTACTCTCATATTTTTTCCTTCAAATATCATCTATCTCTTCTTCAAATTAATTACAACCATATTTTAAAATGCCCAGTCAAGTCCAAGCAATGCAGGCTAAGGGTTACTGTCGTCGAAAATCTCTATTACTTCAAAATTAGCATTATTGAGAATTCCTTCAATATCCACTGTGTTGGTGGATTTGACACACGAGTGTACGAAATCGCACCAATTTAAGGGGTGTGGTCTACCCCTATAAACTATTGGTCACAGGAAGAAATTGGTGGAGCTCAAAAGCATATAATCTAGAGGAAAAAATATGTGAATGTATTCTCAAAGTAAACTAAAAACTAAAACACAAATATATAGAAGCTATTGAAGAGAGTCAAAAATGATAATAATGCAAACGATGGCTCAAAGGCCTCTTCTTATTAAATGTTTGAAATGGAGAATAAATTTTACCCACTTTCCAAAGGGACCCTAGGCAATGGCTCTAGGTCCCGATGCAAGGATGTTGGTTTCCAAGCTCTGCCTCTGATGCAGTCTCCCTCTCTCTCCACTATGATAGACTAGGATTGTTAGGTGGCCAACAATAGAGTCCCCTCTATCCCCAGCTCCGGGTCACACACTACTAGTATTGCTTGGGAAATTTTGGCCAGCATAACAATGTGATCACCCTTTCTTCATCTCTTGGTGGCTTTATATAGGGGATTTCAAATCCTCCTTCCCTCCCTTGGTACATGATGGATGGTGACCCAAGGGAGAGGTATGATTCCATTGTGTGCTCCAAATATTCCTTTGTGTGCTCACATAGTGTGTAAGGAGGTGTTGGTGGCTGTCCTTAGGCGTCTTCATATAAGGAGTAACTGTCATTTGCTTTGTGTGGTCCCAGAAAGTGACATTTTTCCATTTCCAAGAATGTACACTTATCGGGAAAAAAGGCGCACATAAGGCACTCTTCTCGAAGGATTAAGCACGCGATTTAGCATTTAAGACTAGTTCAAATCTGATTTTCTCAAAACCTTAGAGATTTTAAATACTTCTTGATTCCATAATGTGTTCCTACCCTGTAAATCCTTAGGCTTGAAATTAATTAATGTCATCTTCTATTGTACGATTTTCTAGTGTTAACATTTTCCCCCTAACGTGTGAGGTCTAGGAAGGACTGTATATCCAAAATACATTATAGTTTCTTTTTTGTATCGTGCACAGAGAGAGAGAGAGAGAGGCCTGTGTGAATCTTGGAATTGACAACACCTTGCACCATTTCTTAGATGACCATGGCCTTAGGCGCCCCTGCAATCAAACAAAATATACAACATATATACAAAATTTCAACGAGGCGGGCATGTCCCATGATCATGATGCTATTGCTAGTTAAACAAAATTGATAGATACAAGTGTTGTCTAGGTCACTACCATGGTAGTGATGTTGGCGGTTGTTGATGACATGACGCCCTCAAGGGTGTTTTTTTTTTATGATAGGTGGAATGCGGTACCCATATGCATAAACTTGGTATGGCATCTAGCTATGCAATGTACGCATATGTATTGGATGGGACCTTCTCGTGTAAGAATTGTTGATAGATATGCTTATGGAGGTACAAGTCTTCGATGGATCTTAATCAAAGTGAAATAGTTGTAAGGTACAATACCATCTTGACATGAAATATTTTATCGTAGTCGAATGTCAGGAGGATCGATGACATCTGTGGACAATGATGTCTCCCACAGTGCCACTCGAGGATACCCCTTTGCATGGGGAGGGGTGATCCAAGGTATCGCTTCCTTTTTTGAAAGGATGTGTTGAGGTCAACAAAAAGGAAGCCTTAATTGAACCATGGGTCGCTGACCTGAGGGGTCGAGGACCTAGATGTGATGGGTTTAACATAGGCATATTGGTGAGAGGTGACTGAATGATGGGGATTCAGTGGCCCGAGGTCAGAGTATAATTTAGCAGCTTGGCGACAGTCATAGTTATTTCTGAAGGGAAAATTCCTAGAGTCAGTAGGATTTCTAGGGCGGGTATGAACCGGCTATGAATGTCGTAATGGTGTGTGTGGGGGGGTGAAATAGTCTGACCAAAGGGAATGAGGGACTACTTCCATGGGGGAAAAGATGAAATATGAGGGTGAGGCAGCGAAATGCATCATTTGCAGTCTTTGTACACTTACCAAACGAATAAAATAATGAGGTTTGGTTTGTACAAAACACAGAGATGAGTACCCCAAAACATGAAAGGGTTCACTTACTGAGGGTGTGAGGATGGTGTTTTTCTAGGGGTGGGGGTCCCATTGGTTGGTCTCATGTGTAGGGTTGATGAAGCGGATGGAGGAGTGTCGCATATGGGATAATGCTAATGGAAGTATGGTGAGCCAAATGTGACGCGCAGAGGTGCGCTCTCAATCTGCCTATACAACCTAGTCATCCAAGAAGTGGGTTTGAGTTTGAATGGTAAAATTGACCTTATGCATGATGAATGGATGGGCACGAGGTGCTTCCCAGACTAAAATGGTATGGCCATGGCATCACTTGTGTTGTGATATATGGTCTACTTTGGGTGACGAGCACCATGGAGGGGAGGCTCTACCAACCAACGCGGATGTTTATCATGTGCAGGGTGAGGTGATGATAAATGCGGTCGGGTATGAGGACCCTATGGACTATTTCTGATGGAGAAATGATGTCAGGATATGCAAATTTTTCTGGGACTCTATCATGTTGGGGGTAGAATGATACCTGCTCTGAAACCTTCACTGCATGGTGTTGTAAGTAGTTTGTGGGTTCTTCCTGCAAAAACAACTACCTCAAGTGAAAGCATCTTCTTTTCATTAAAACATTATTGAAAGGCATGAGCTTTAAAAAGGAAAATGGGAGGGTGCATACCTGTCGGCGCTGAAAATTTATTTTTTGGAAAGCGAATGGGTGGCACCACTTTCATTCGTGATGGCATACTGATGATGGTGCAACTTACATTTTGCGGAATGGAACTTCTGATCTCCTGTTATGGACCTCTCAAGTTCTAGAATAGGGTGATAAATATGGGATTATGGCCCTAATCCTATTCATTTGTACTTGCTGAGTTTTGGGAGATTAGAGGTGCTTTGCAGAGCCTTTCTTGTAATATCTTCAATTTAAGGGTGCCGAAGGTCGTAAAAATTAGGTTTGTACAACCTCTGAGTGACCTTTTGCACTAGATTGCACAGGTGATCTAAGAAAAAGGGTGCCTCCTTTGCACGCCATTCCGAGGGACAAGCGCGAGAGGGCGCATTTTTCCCTCCTTTTTGTACGCAAAGGAGCACCTGTGAAAAATACAGGCACGCAAGGGCACGCTTGCCTGAGGGATAAGTGCACAAAGGCCCTGATGACAAAAATTTTGATCTTTTGTCTATTTTTTATGTGTTTCTCTATCCTAATGGGTACTTGTGTTTCTTGGTAGGTTGGTGTGGATAGAGAGGGACTGGCCCAAGATCCAGACTGCTCTAGCTGTTGATGCTAAGGTGTGTCATCAGTTGGCCACATGGGGCCTTCTGAAATTTGCTGAGAACGAGTTCCTGCGGTCGCAGGACCATTTGTTACGTTACATTATACAGCATTAGCGTAGGTGACACAACATGTTCATGGTGCATGGGATGAACCTGGTGATCCTTCCTGAGATGGATATTTACTTTGTGACCGGGTTACTGCCTCAGGGTGAGGCTCTGAGGTACCCACTCTATGCTGGGAGAGTGAACCTTGACAGATTCCGGAGGCGGCATTGTGGTGGTGCATCTCTTACTGAGGGATGCATCAACATTTCATCAGTGACAGATGTGGCAGAGCAGTGTGCTCTGGCAGTTATTTTGCGATTGTCTAGGTCGGTTTCTCCACATTGGGCATCTAGCCTGCAGGTTGGAGTTTTACATCGACTGAGTGGCGGGCATTTTTTCAATTTCTCCCATTGTTGTTTTGATGGCATGGTGTCGCAATTGAATAAGGTCCAACATGGGTCAAAGTCTTTTACGTATGCCAATATCTTATGTAGCATTATGTATGATCGGGTGGTGCTACTGAGGGCAGTGGTGGCAGTGGTTATTGGGGGGTCGCAGGAGCCATGCATGAGGAGGTGGGCTCCGGTGATGCTACGAGGCAGTGGTGGCATGGTGGGTTGTTATTGGAACGACACGACAGAGGCCTAGTTTGAGGCCAATCCATAGATGTTCTTGCCATACCTGTATGTGGGGATGGACTTTCAAGGTGACCTAGACATGGGTCTCCCTTTCGATTGTTTTTGGGGACCTGCAGGTATTAGTTATAATTTTTCTGCATTTGTTTGAGTATTTATGTACTTATGTGTTTTTTTAATGTTCCTAAATGGAAATCAGAAGCTTTTACACCACTGAAGAACTCCTTTGTCAGAAATATGAACAAGGCTATGTCAGAGATGGACTGAGAGGGCTTTTACCGGTTATGTCACCTCTAAAGAGAGGATGAGAACCGAAGGCTATCTGGCCCTTTCTCAGGCTCTGCCTATAGCTATGTAAATATTTATTCCTCAAGAATATCTTGCTCAACAGGATGAGCTACAGAAACATTTGAACTTTAACAAGCAGCAACAACAATGAAATATTTACTCATAAAATGTGATACGAGTGCAAAACTGATATATAATCTGTAGCAGCTAATGATATACAGAATCCTTGAGGAAAAGACCTCTCAAGGTGGGCTTAAATTAGCCTCAAGGGAAAATGTACATAAAATGGAGAAACACTCTGCTACATAACCCAGCAACTCTATAACTACGCATTCTATAAGGGAAAATGATTGCAGACTAAAATATACAATATGATATGACAATATGAGCTCAAATAAGGAATGGGGAGCAAGATCTCAACCCTTGAAAATAACTAAACAACAATCCTTAGAAGGATTGGCTGCAATACATGTAAAAATGATAAAATACAATAATGCTGGAGTTGCAGTGTAGCAGCTGCAACTCAATAAGAATAAAAAATGGAGGAGGATAACAATGTTTCAAACAATATAGAAAACTCCTCCAATGGTATTCTAATTGAAAGGCTGCTCCTTTCACTAAATATCACACCCTCCAAACCTCAGTGTGAACCCCTCGTTCAATTGCCCACTGCAAATAACGTTATATGGGGAAGTGACTGTGCTGGGGATGAGATGAAACTATTGGCCCAATGCCAAAATCTATAATAAGGCTCCATAAATCTCCTTTGATGATCTCCTAGAGAAAGAGTGAGCCCCTCCTCTACCAAACTAGCTCCGGAAATGAATGATGATGGTCCCTCACTACAACACCAACAACTCCAACGTTTCCACCCAACAGAATAACGCAGTAGCTGAAGATGAATGCTTTGGCCTCAAGCCAAGATGTGAGGAAGATGAAGAACAGCTCCTCCAGGGCCTCCCAAATAAGAGAAGGGAACTCCTAAATAGGAATCCCTCTTGTGCTAAGTAGCACAAGCTATCTCAGTTGAACAACTGAAGAGAGCACAAATTCGAAATCTTCAACATAATGAACAATGGCTCTCCTTCACCTTTTTATGCAAGGAATTCTTCCTTTCCATGGACCCCACCCATTATGGTTTCTCTCATCCTCTAATTTCCCTCCTTTCAAAACTGCGCAGTCTTCTTGAGCAAGCTTCTCCTCTTAGCCACATTGTTGACTTGGTCAACCATGGCCTAGTTTACTTGCTTTTAGCCCTTTTCACACTAGGGACTGCAAATTTTATCCACTTAAGTGACTCATGGACCTTAGGAGAGTTTTATTTTTCTACTACATGGTCTCCCTTACGCATTTTATTCCCTTTTATTAAAACAAAGTCAAGATTGATGTTCCAATCATCATAGTGAAAAATTTGGAGCATTACAGTCCTCCCCTCCCAAAGATTGCTTGTCCTCAAGAAAGTACAAGGGTAGAACTGAAAAATATCCTCCACTCAAGGCATGGAGTCTGAAATATCCTCATGTAGATCCTCCATCCCCCAAGCAATCAACCAAGAAAAATGTGTTACTCTCCAACTGAGCAGCTCCTGAAAATCATCCTCCACCTTGGGTTCCTGGAGAATAGGTGGGCTGAAATGGTAAACATGGTAAGCTTCATAGCCTACTGCTGTACCAATCAGCCCCCCCCCATTCGGATTTTGGATATGATCTCTTTCCCTCTTTCACCGCTGCCTCTCCCAGCGTCAGAAATGCAATTAAGAAAGGGGCTAAAGTCCACTTTTTAAAGATTATATAAGGTCTCGCCCCCTTCGCCTCCCAGCTCCGCGCTCTCCTCCTTACATATAACCAAGCACCACCCCATTAAGTGTCTATCACAAAATCTCACTATCGCACCATCGCAAAAGTGTGGCTTCTCTCACACATCATTCCCCATCATCGCATTTCTCGTTTTTGCGATATGTGCTCACCACGCCCATCGCATAGCGCAAGCGCGCAATTTAGACTGTTCCATCCCCCCTTTTATCGCATTTTCCCTTCTTGCGATCCTGCGACACGTGCTCCGGGTCCTGCCTTAAAGCCTTCATGCCACTGTCTTGTCGCATCCTTTCTTTGTAACTCCTCTAAGGGTTAGTTTTCCGAGTTTCCACATCATCAGTACCCTCCCCCCGCTCTTTGTTGTATGCCTACATGCCACGCGCGTCTTCTCTGTTGTTCACATACTCTGGTCGTGTGTCACACCTTCGCGTTTTCCTTCAAAAATCCCCTCCCTGCGTCGTTATATAATCCGCTCATATCTTTGCCATCACCTCCATTAGTCTCACTGTGTCCACCTTCTGTGTCATCAGTTTTATTCTATAAGCTTTGGTTTTTGCAGGAGCCTCTGGTGGGATCAAAATTAGCGGAAAGGATCCAGAAGTCACTATGATGTGACCGCCATTAAAGAAAGGTACTTCGATCCATGGAACCCTCCAGAAAGAAAATTAAAAGAAACACATTTGGACAGTTGAAAACATTAATGCAGTGACAGAGTATTTATAAAGAAGCAATGAATTCAGAGTCCATCTCGAAGGAGGTTCCGAATTTGAATTCCAAATCTGAAGATCGAAAGTACCACGTACAGGAGCAGGCGCCTCAAGGTTTTATTGCCGCGGATCTTCCCCCTCCAGAAAAAGGTCGAGCGCCTCATATTTTATTATTTATGTCCTATGTATAGATAGATTTGCATTTCCAGCATTCATTCCAGAAATAAATTGCAATGTACAAACAAGTATATTCAATCGTTTCATAGTGTGGGCGCGAACATTTTCCGCCATTTGATTCAAAATAAGTTATTAAATGCTCTCTGTCTACCGCCTCCTCTAGAATCCTCTATCTCTTCTATAAAAGCTAAAAAGAAAGGCATTGTAAGGGTTCCAGATCTCTGTCAGCAAACTGTGCAGCGAGAGGACTACTGTATTCATCTTGTAATATTTCTGTATGAAGTTTCAGAGCCCGTAGGGTCTCAGTGAGGAGGGGTTATAACTGTATTGAGGATTCTGGTCTTTGATATCTCACAGTATGTAACTTTTCTCATGTGTTAATACATCGCTACTTTTCATGCCATTTGTCTTCTTGTATCATGTTCTAGAATGCGAGTGGCTTACTAGTCTGCAGTAAGGATTCATCTTAAGTGGTGCCCTTCCTGGAATTAGTTAAGCGCTTTAAATAGGCCTAGAAGTGATATGTTGTTCCATGTTCACTCTTTCATATTTTCTGCTATATTAGTGGCTTAAGGATTCGTAAATTGGTGCGCCCTTCTGCCAGTAATATCTTCTTATGTTTCCTCATTGCACTCACTTCCTGATATCTGACTTCTGTGATATATTAGTTGAATCGGCCCTCTTTACAGTAAGCGGTCTCTTAACTGTCTGATACTTTCATGCTGAAGTTTTACATAATGTTCTTACATTATTCTTATCCTTGTGTCAGCTTCTGAAAGAGATTGGTCCCATTCAAATTTTAGTTTCCTTGTTTCAAACAAGAGATAGTAAGTGAGCTCCTTGGACTGACAACCCAAACTATAAAGAGCTCCTTGCTATATTAAGATGTCCTAGGCACTGGTCTATGGCAACTCTAGGCTGTCTCTAGGGGGGTGACAAAATCATCCACAACATCTTTCTGGCGCCGTTGCCGGGGAGCGAATTCAAGAATATCTGTTTCCCTGGGTCTCGACAAAGTTATTTTCACTCTCTAATCGGGTGAGCATAGAGAGTTGAAGAGTTGCATATCTCTCACCTTGGCGACTCCACTGGTCTTTATTTGATAAATTTTTATTGGTAGTCCTGGCTCCTCGCAAGCCGCATTTGAGGTCAGATACAGCCCAACTGAAAAACCCTTACGTGTCTGACCCAGAGAAAATCATTCGTAAAGGAGTTTGGAAGGAGAGGAAGTCAGCCCATTCTGAAAATTTCGAGTGTTCTGTTGAAAATTATCCGCCATCTTCTTCTCAAGAAGTTAGAACAGAAAATCCCGAGTTTGGTTTAGAGACTCCACGTAGAGGAAGCGCCTGGATTGAAGGGGAATCTCCCCTTCCTCTCGAGGCAGAAGAAATTAAAGAGGTCACAGAAGTAGCTGCTGTTAACCGTGAATTATTCCCATCTACGCCTCAGGCTTCTGTGCAATATATTCCCATTGTTATTCATACTCCGCTTCCCCGTACTCCTCTCCCTTCATTTGTTGCTCAGACTGTTGTACAACCCCCACCTTCCCCAATGGCCAATGTTCCTGCTTTCCTATTGAACAAATATGCGCCCCTGGCCTTGCCTCAAGCACTGAATGACATGCCACAGGATTACCTGAAAATTCTGCCGAGATTTAATGGAGAGAATGAGATAGATGCGCAGAGACATCTCGAGACCTTCTGCTCTTTCGCGGAAAACTTGAGTGTTGAACATTTGGATGTGGTCTTGAGGTTGTTTGTGCAGTCTTTAGAAGGTGAAGCCAGAAAATGGTTTAAGACGTTGGAAAACCGCTCAATAACTACATGGGACGTTATGGAGAATACCTTTCTTAGGAAGTGGGGAGAGAAGAAAGACCACGGTCAATGTCTCACTGAATTTAACACTATGAAGAAGAAACAGAATGAAGGAGTAGCAGAATTCATCAAAAGATTCAACAAGTTTTATCTGAGCCTGCCTCCCGAGATGAAGCCTCATGAAGCTGCTGCTAAGATAATTTTCATAGCAGCCTTTGATTGTGATTTTGGTTTTGCATTAAGAGAAATAAAACCTGTCAATTTAGATGATGCGCAAGCAGACGCTCTGGAAATAGAAGCGAACTTTTCCTCCACTGGGAAACTGAAAGAGAAAATTGAACAAGGTATCAGGAGGAAGGGCAAAGAAGAGATTTCTGCTTTCAATCAGGAAAAAGATTCCGAAAAGTTGGATGAAATAAGTAAAATGGTAAAGAAGATGGTTAAGATGGAACTGGAGATGAAAAATGCAGCTCCCAAGAACTGTTATAATGCTCCAAACAGAGGATACAATCCCCAGTATAGAAGACCACCATTGCAGATCCTGCCCAGAGAAATAAAGGAATCACAGGATCAGGTACCTCATCCCTTATACCTGGAAGGGCCAGCAGATGACCGCACTGGAGACACAGCTTATGGATTAGAAAATTCAAACATGGCTTTTTCAAATAATGATGATATGGAGTGCCCGTTGCATGATGAAGAAGAGGAAGCAGAGATCGATCATTACTGTAAGCAGTTTGCTGATTTCATGGAAGCCCAATTCAACGTCAAATATGATCTCAGATCCTCGAGGAAGAGGACCAGAACTCAGGAACAAGAAGAAGAACCATCTCAGGAAGAAGCCTCTGCTCAGAAGGAATCAGCAACAAAGAAAAGCGCGGAGAAAGGTAAGAGTCCTCTAAATACTTCCTTACAGTCTAATATTCAGATTCCTTCTTCTTCTAAAGCATTCAGTCCTCCTAATATCGAGCCAGTGTCAAAAGAAGTCAAGTCTTCAGTTGAAAATAAGGAGTCAAAAGAAGTAGTAATGGAGAAGCCCACATCAGCTTTCAATTTGTAAAAAGAACTTGAAAAGATTAAGATTCCTGTCCCATTGACTGAGTTATTAAAACAGCTCATATATCAGTCTCAAGCTACCTCTTTTATACTCCCTCCTGAACTACCAACTGCACCTGATAGTTTAAACCTTCAAGAGGAAAGACCCATGGTAGTCTTTGGCCCACATGTCGAGGAGATAGACCCTTCTACTCCTCCCTTTTATGTATCCCTAGTCATCCATGACCTGATGCTACACAATTGTATGTTAGATTCTGGGGCTTCCCATAATCTCATGCCTCTCTCTGTCATGGAGCAACTAGGACTACATATTACAAGACCATATAAAGATTTATACTCATTTGATTCTAAAAGGGTTAAATGTTTGGGAATGATAAAAGATTTAGTGGTCAATTTAGCCCAAATCCCAGCAAAAAGTGTGGTCATGGACATCGTAGTTGCTGATATCCCAGCCCGCTTTGGCATGCTGTTGTCAAGGTCTTGGGGTACCAAGATTGGGGGATCAATTAAATTGGATCTAACATATGCTACTGTCCCAGTCTTTGGGGGTCAAGAAAGGAGGCTATACAGAGAGACTAGGTTTGTCAAAATGGTAACCAAGGTTGACTGCTCAGATAATTCTCCGGTTTATAACAAAGAGGGAGACTTCTCATGCTTGATGTTAGAAGAAAATCAGAATTATGCTCATGAGCTCCCTTTTGTCCAAACTCAAGCTGAGCAGCATGGAGGAAGTCAAGAATCCGAAATATGGACTTTGCATTTTGATGGAGCTAATTCAAGGGAGGGCAATGGAGCAGGAGTGTTTTTGTTTTCCCCTGCAGGAAAATGGGTGCCACTGTCTTTTAAGTTGGAATACGAGGCTACAAACAATGTAGCTGAGTATGAGGCATTATTATTGGGCCTACAGACAGCTAGAAACATGGGCATCCAATGTTTGAAAGTGTTTGGAGACTCTGAGCTGGTAGTAAGCCAGATTAAGAATGAGTGTCAGACTAAGCATCCTCGGTTCAGAGCATATAGAAACGAAGTATGGGACATGATAGAGAATTTCTTCTCAGCGTTTAACATACAGTTCATGCCCCGGGAGCAAAACAGAATAGCAGATTCTCTTGCTGTAGCTGCCAGTACCTTTCGTCCTCCTCAAAATCCACTCCTAAGATATGAAGTGGAGGTTCGGTACAGACCATCCATTCCAGATAATATAAAGCATTGGCAGGTTTTCGAAGATGATGAACAGATGAAAAGATTCATGGAGACGGTGGGAGAATTCACAAATATGGAAATCGATGTTAATGAGGAAGAGGAAGTTGGAAATATTGCAGAAAATAAATGGGAAGAGAGAATAGCAGGTAATAAAGTGCTGCAACTGAAAGGTAATGTGATACCTAGAGGATTGGTACCTCTAGAAAGGTTGTTTAATAAAGACGATGTTCCAGTGCAGCCAAATAAAGTAGTAGAAGAAGATCAAGTAGGAGATTTGAATCTGGGTACTTCCACTGACCCCAAAATTGTTAAGTTATCCAAAAAAGTCCCAGATGAGTACAAAAGAAAGTATTTAAAGTTGTTTCAATCTTATAAAGATGTCTTTGCCTGGTCCTATGAGGACCTAAAAACTTTTGATGTAAATATTATACAGCATAAGATTCCATTGAAGGAGGATGCAAAGCCATACAAGCAAAAGCTCAGGAAAATAAATCCTTTGCTTCTTCCTTCTATTGAAAAAGAAATCAAGAAGTTGTTGAAAGCCAAGATAATCGTACCATTAAGGTACTCAGAATGGATAGCGAATCTTGTCCCTGTTAGGAAAAAGAATGGAGAAATAAGGCTGTGTGTAGACTTCAAGAATTTGAACAGAGCATCTCTCAAAGATAACTATCCACTGCCTAAAATGGACCACATCCTGCAGAAAGTAGTGGGAGCATCCAGAATGTCAATGATGGATGGATTTTTGGGCTACAATCAAGTAGCCGTGTTCCCAGAAGACCAGAAGAAGACTGCATTTACTACTCCATGGGGAACCTTTATGTATGCGAGGATGCCATTCGGATTAATTAATGCAGGAGATACTTTTTAGAGGGCAATGGACATAGCCTTTGTTGGAGAACATGACAAGTTCTTGGTGGTATATCTTGATGATATCACCGTATTCTCAAAGAATGATGATGAACATATTGAGCATTTGAGAAGAAATTTTGAGAAATGCAGAAGGTATGGCCTTTCTCTAAATCCTCAAAAGTCTTTGTTTGCATTAGATGAGGGAAGACTCTTAGGGCATATTGTGACTAAAGATGGTGTGAAAATTGACCCTAAGAGAGTTGAAGTGATAAACAGCATTCCTTTGCCAAGAAATAAGAAATAAGTACAGGTGTTTTTGGGCCGAATAAATTTTTTGAGAAGATTTATCCCTAACTATGCAGAGATAGTTAGGCACATAACCAATATGTTGAAAAAGGAAAATGAGGTAAAATGGTCCCAGGAGTCTAGAGATGCATTCACAAGGATAAAACGGGCATTTGCTGAAGCTCCTGTGTTAGCAGGGCTAGACTACAAAAAGCCATTTATGATTTTCTCATTTGCTTCACCTCATACAATTGCTGGAGTGTTACTGCAGAAAAATGAAGAGGGATATGAACAGCCCATAGCTTTCTTCAGTCAAGTGCTTTATGATGCTGAATTGAAATATAATATACTGGAGAAGCAGGCATATGCCCTGGTAAAGTCCCTTAAAGCTTTCAGAGTCTATATTTTGCAATCTCACATCACAGCCTATGTCCCTACAGCAGCAGTCAAAGACATTCTGGTTCAAGGAGACAGCGAAGGTAGAAGGGGAAGATGGATTGCAAAAATCCAAGAGTATGATTTGGATTTAAGGCCTACTAAATTGGTGAAAGGACAGGGACTCGCCAAGATGTTATCTGAATCAAATCATCAAGCTTTGGGCATTAATCTGTCTGTGATAGCAAATGAAGAATCAGAAAAAGAAGAAGAGCAACATGGACTAGAGATGGCTACTCAAAAGATACATGTGAAATATCTGACTAGTCCTTGGTATAAGCAAATAGTTGAATATCTGTTAACACTTAGTTGTCCTCCAGGATGTGACAAGGTGAAATACAGAGCTGTAAGGATGAAATCTCAGAAATACGCAATTGCCAATGGACAGCTCTATTGGAGAGACCCTCTAGGCATATTACTTTTATGCCTCACCGAAAACGAAGTGCAAAATGTAATGACAGAATTTCATGAGGGGATATGTGGAGGACATTACAGCTGGAGGGCAACAACCCATAAAATCTTGAAGGCTGGTTTTTACTGGCCGAAATTGTATTCGGATACTTTTGCTTGGGTCAGATCGTGTGACAAATGCCAAAGGTTTGCGGAAAGACAGAAATTAGCGGCATTGCCCTTGATCCCTATTCATGTAAATGAACCATTTCAGAAATGGGGATTAGATTTTATAGGAGAGATACATCCCCCATCAAGTGGCCAACATAAATGGATATTGACAGCCACAGACTATTTCACTAAATGGGTAGAAGCCATACCTACCAGAAAAGCTACCGATGCTGTAATTATGAATTTCATAGAAGATAATATCATATCTAGGTTTGGCTGCCCTGCCAGAATTGTAACTGACAATGCACAAGCTTTTAAGTCTGCCAGGTTTGCAAAGTTCAGCCAGAGATATAACATCATCCTGACTCATTCTACAGCATACTATCCATAGGGAAATGGTCTAGCGGAATCATCCAATAAAACCCTGGTGAGAGCCCTGAAGAAGACAATCGCCGAAAATCAGAAAAACTGGGACTCTCAATTAAAGTTTGCTCTATGGCGAATAGGATAACCAGTAAAAGAGCAACAGGCAAATCGCCCTATGAGCTGGTATATGGGTGGGCCGCTGTGTTTCCTCTACAATTGGCAATGCCGGTGGCACGTTTTATGTAGGAAAACCAGGAAGAACCAGATGAGATGATTAAAAGAATTAATCAGTTGGTAGAGTTGGAAGAAATAAGGAATCAGGTAGATCAGAGATTAATAGAATATCAGGAAAAAATGAAGAAGGTCTTTGATCAACACGCAAAGGATAGGGATTTTCAAGTTGGAGACCTAGTTCTTAGATGGGATGTTCGCCGAGCCGAAAAGGGCAAGCATGCCAAATTCGACCCACTGTGGCTTGGTCCGTTCAAAATAGTAAACCTAGGGAGAAATAATACTTTCATGTTAGAAAACTTGTAGGGAGATCTGTTGGACGCTCCCGTGAATGGACAATTTCTTAAACACTACTTTCAGTACTGACTCAGGCAGAACAGGCCTGATTTATTTATGTATATAGTCTAAGTAAGGGTGATTTCAGTTTTGAAGTGTAAATGGTGTAAATAAACTAAAAGGTTTTGAAGCGAATACGAAGGGGCCTGAGGTCTGCGAGTTCTCGGCATGCCCGAGGACGAACATGCCGTCCCCAGTTGGAGCCAATGTCGTACCAATCAGCCCCCCCCCATTTGGATTTTGGATATAGTCTCTTTCCCTCTTTCACCGCTGCCTCCCCCAGCGTCAAAAATGCAATTAAGAAAGGGGCTAAAGTCCACTTTTTAAAGATTATATAAGATCTAGCCCCCTTCGCCCCCAGCTCCGCACTCTCCTCCTTGCATATGACCAAGCACCGCCCCATTAAGTGTCCATCGCAAAATCGCACCATCGCAAAAGCGTGGCTTCTCTCACACATCATTCCCCATCATCGCATTTTTCGTTTCTGTGATATGCGCTCACCACGCCCATCGCATAGTGCAAGCGCGCAATTTAAGCTGTTCCATCCCCCCCCTTTATCGCATGTTCCCTTCTTTCGATCCTGCGACACGCGCTCCGGGTCCCACCTTAAAGCCTTCATGCCGCTGTATTGTCGCATCCTTTCTTTGTAATTCCCCTAAGGGTTAGTTTTCCGAGTTTCCACATCATCAGTACCCTCCCCCCCGCTCTTCGTTATATGCCTACATGCCACGTGCGTCTTCTCTGTTGTTCACATAATCTGGTCGTGTGTCACACCTTCGCATTTTCCTTAAAAGTCCCCTCCCTGCGTCGTTATATAATCCGCTCATATCTTTGTCATCACCTCTATCAGTCTCACTGTGTCCACCTTCTGTGTCATCAGTTTTATTCTGTAAGCTTTGGTTTTTGCAGGAACCTCTGGTGGGATCAAAATTAGCGGAAAGGATCCAGAAGTCACTATGATGTGACCTCCATTAAAGAAAGGTACTTCGATCCATGGAACTCTCCAGAGAGAAAATTAAAAGAAACACATTTGGACAGTTGAAAACATTAATGCAGTGACAGAGTATTTATAAAGAAGCAATAAATTCAGAGTCCATCTCGAAGGAGGTTACGAATTTGAATTCCAAATCTGAAGATCGAAAGTACCACGTACAGGAGCAGGCGCCTCAAGGTTTTATTGCCGCAGATCTTCCTCCTCCAGGAAAAGGCTGAGCGCCTCATATTTTATTATTTATATCCTATGTATAGATAGATTTTCATTTCCAGCATTCATTCCAGAAATAAATTGCAATGTACAAACAAGTATATTCAACCGTTTCATAGTGTGGGCGCGAACATTTTCCGCCATTTGATTCAAAATAAGTTATTAAATTCTCTCTGTCTACCCCCTCCTCTAGAATCCTCTATCTCTTCTATAAAAGCTAAAAATGAAGGCATTGTAAGGGTTCCAGATTTCTGTCAGCAAAATGTGCAGCGAGAAGACTACTGTATTCATCTTGTAATATTTCTGTATGAAGTTTCAGAGCCCGTAGGGTCTCAGTGAGGAGGGGTTATAACTGTATTGAGGATTCTGGTCTTTGATATCTCACAGTATGTAACTTTTCTCATGTGTTAATACTTCGCTACTTTTCATGCCATTTGTCTTCTTGTATCAGGTTCTAGAATGCGAGTGGATTACTAGTCTGCAGTAAGGATTCATCTTAAGTGGTGCCCTTCCTGGAATTAGTTAAGCGCTTTAAATAGGCCTAGAAGTGATATGATGTTCCATGTTCACTCTTTCGTATTTTCTGCTATATTAGTGGCTTAAGGATTCGTAAATTGGTGTGCCCTTCTGCCAGTAATATATTCTTATGTTCCTCATTGCACTCACATCCTGATATTTGACTTCTGTGATATATTAGTTGAATCGGCCCTCTTTACAGTAAGCGGTCTCTTAACTGTCTGATACTTTCATGTTGAAGTGTTACATAATGCTCTTACATTACTCTTATCTATGTGTCAGCTTCTGAAAGAGATTGGTCCCATTCAAATTTTGGTTTCCTTGTTTCAAACAAGAGATAGTAAGTGAGCTCCTTGGACTCACAACCCAAAATATAAAGAGTTCCTTGCTATATTAAGATGTCCTAGGCACTGGTCTATGGAAACTCTAGGCTGTCTCTAGGGGGGTGATAAAATCATCCACAACACCTACCCCACGCTATCCTCTTCTCCACTTATGATAAGTGTGGAGTGAAAGCTAAACTTGGGCTGCAATAGCGTTGCCTTCAGGAGGCAAGATGAAGTCTAGATCCCCAAGGATCTCTCCTCCAACATTGCAAATCAAGCTGGCCCAAATCATCTCATATGTGATGGGTTGGAATTCATCATCATATGGCATCCAAACAATCATTTGGTTCACATCATGGAAAAAAAAATGGCTGAACATGGTGACCATATCATCTCCCATACTCCCCTTGGAGCATGTGCTGCAAAAAGAATGGAGGTCTTCTCTCCCAAAGGGCACATCCACCCAATGAGTCTCTCCCTCCTCATGATACATATGGGGTTGCTGTTGATATATGGCTGAAACATAATGATCTTAAAGAGAGTCCCAAGCCACCCCATCAAACATGTAAACCATGAAATGCCTCCTCCAAAAATTCAAACTCTCTAAATAGCTCCTCCCACATGAAGGAAATAGGTGAAGCCTTGAAATCATGGGTTGCCCATTGTTTCCCTTGAAAAATACACCATGAAAAGTGGGGAGAATCATACTCCCAATGGGCATCTTCAATTCATTTCCCCCCTTCAAAGAAGTGCTTCCTCTGAACAACGTTCCACTAGCAAAATATGGAAGCATAAACTTATGAGAGCAAGGAGGTGAAATATAGTTCCATTCATGGAACCAGCGCAGGGCACCATTGGCTTGCCTCAATATATGATGCAACAAGTCTCTTTTCAGCCACTTCACTACCACATTCATCCTACTGGATGTAATCATGAAAACAAAATTTAGTGCCAAGGGTGCATACCAAAACCCATGTGGCTTTCCCCCACAATCCACTACTAAAATATCCATCATATTTGCTGCAAGAGACCATGAGCATAAAAAAACATAGTGTGCAAGAAGGAAAGATCCTCATTGATATAATATGCTGCTCATAAAAATAAGAGAGTGCCAAACATAAAGCAAATGATTACCTCCCTCATCATGTACTTGGGTCTTTGAGCTGAAATGGCTCAAGTGAAAACTCTCCCTCACTACAATAGAGTAGGGAAGTGGTTGTGCAAACCATATCATCATCTCTTGGGCTATGAATCTAGACATATGCTGATATACATCCATTAGGATGCCCTCCCAAGTGGTCTCCTCCATTAGTAGATAGTATGCATAAGAATGCATGGAAGAAAAATCCATAATTGCTGCATGTAGGTGTCTCCTCTTGTGCTTGTGAGCCTAAGCTAAGAAGATAAAAAAATAGCAAGGGATGCTACCATCCATTACTTGTTCATCATCATATCCTACATGCCTCCAATATACATCACTTGTGAATTGGTTTGAAGGACACTCCAACAAGTAATTCAAGCTCTCAAGTCACATTGCTACTAGCCTTTGGAGTAGGGCCACTGTCATCTCAAAGCTCCCCTCTTTGACATGAATCTTGAAAAAGAATCCTCCCATCATGTTGCTACAAATTTAGAGCCCCTCCCATGAAGAAGGTGTTTCTTGGGCATCCAATATCAGATAGCAATCCCCTTTCACCATGCTAGTGCCTCCTCTTGCCCCTGCAACATCCAAACAAAATCTGAGCAACAAGAATGTTTGTTTCTCCTCCATACTCCCACCATACCGAATGTGAGATGGGAACATGATGAATGATAAGAAGAATTCCATCCCATCATAATGCACCCATTCTCCTTTCTGCTCCATGGTGTAAGTATCCTACCATCTCCTCTTCCCTCTCAAACCTCATGAAAAGGAATAAGTCACATGTTGGCCAAACTCCCTCAAGACCAACCCATGCAGCATGGCTTCTTGCTACCCCGTTTCATAGATTTGCAAGAGGCTCACCATCCTCTTGGCCCCCATCCACATCCACTCAGCTCCTAGTGGATGCTTCTCATCTTTCTACAACTTGGTACCTCTCCCACAAGAGCTACCATCATCCCAAAACAGGTTTTCCCTTTTGCATTTCATCGGACATTGAAATGCAATATCCTCCATGAAAAAATTCCTAAACCCCAACCTCACATGTGATACATGGCTCATCAATGGTGCATGAGTATGATGAGGTTTTCTTTCCTCAAGGTGGCACAATGCAGTAAAAGTCTCCTACTCTAGCCAATCAGCTTGCCATGGTATGCAATCCCTCATGGCATGTATTGAATCAACAGGAAATGAAAAATCATGCATACCTTGGTAAAGTTTGGAAGAGTCTTGTATGGCTACAAGAGTCTCTTCCCCAAATGTGTTGGCTACCTCAAATATTGGAGATGAAGGTTTCTCCTTCATGATAAATACAACGCTGGTATGTGCCTCTTCAACTGGTGGTGAGGGCTCCTCCCTCCCTTGTCCAAATATTCTGATCAAGATCTGAGAAAAATCAGCACGAGTAAAAACCCTTGCATGTCTCCCATGGCTGGACCGCCAAATCTTTGCTTCTCCCTCAAGATGTAGCACTACAACATCTACGGTCTCTCTGTCTACTACAAGATGTAGCAGGAAGAAAGCCTCTAGCTTCTTCACCCAAGCCTCTGTTGCACATGTGGGTGACCCATCAAAAGTAGATAATAGAAATCTATTTCCTTTCATCCTCCCATGACTGTGGGGTCTTCTTTCCTCTCTCTGTTGAACAAAGTGTGAAAAATATAGAGTCTCTTGGAATACTCTAGGGTTTTCTCTATATTCAGTAAGATATTCACTTAGAATTTCGAATTCTGAGTGCTCTTCATGCTTCTGCTCTATTTCTCTATGAGAATAGGAAGTGCATGGTCCTTCCTCTTCTCCTTTTTCTGTCTTCTCAACCTCCTTGGAGAGGTTCTTGTTGGATCTGAACACTGATGAGATCAATCTCATCCTCAGCATCATCTTGACCTCTTCTTCTCTAAAATTCAAACTTCACAGGCTGAGCCAAGTTCGAAGCTCTGATACCACTATAATGTTCTGAAATGGAAATTAGCAGTTTTTACACCACTGAAGAACTCCTTTGTCAGAAATATGAACAAGGCTATGTCAGAGATGGACTAAGAGGTCTTTTACCGGTTATGTCACCTCTAAAGAGAGGATGAGAATCGGTGGCTATCTGGCCCTTTCTCAAGCTTTGCCTATAGCTATGTAAATATTTCTTCCTCAAGAATATCTTGCTCAACAGGATGAGCTACAGCAACATATGAACTTTAACAAGGAGCAGAAACAATGAAATATTTACTCATAAAATGTTAGAAGAGTGCAAAACTGATATATAATCTGTAGCAGAAAATGATATACAAAATCCTTGAGGAAAAGACCTCTCAAGGTGGGCTCAAATCATCCTCAAGGTAAAATGTACATAAAATGGAGAAACACTCTGCTACATAACCCAACAACTCTATAATTGCACAGTCTATAAGGGAAAATGACTTCAGACTGAAATATACAATATGATATGACAATATGAGCTCAAATAAAGAAGGGGGAGCAAGATCTCAACCCTTGAAAATAACTAAACAACAATCCTTAGAAGGATTGGCTGCAATACATGTACAAATGATAAAATACAATAATGCTGGAATTGCAGTGTAGCAGTTGCAACTCAATAATAATACAAAATGGAGGAGGATAATAATTCTACAAACAATAAAGAAAACTACTCCAATGGTATTCTAATTGAAAGGCTGCTCCTTTTACTGAAGATCACACCCTCCAAACCTCAGTGTGAACCCCTCCTGCAATTGCCCACTGCAAATAACGCTGTATGGGGAAGTGGCTGCACTGAGGATGAGATGAAACTATTGAACCAATGTCAAAATCTGAAATAAAGCTCCAAAAATCTTCTTTTCTGATCTCCTAGAGAAAGAGTGAGCCCCTCCTCTACCAAACTAGCTCTAGAAATGAATGATGATGGTCCCTCACTGCAACACCAGCAACTTCAACGTTTCTGCCCAATAGAATAACGCAGTAGCTGAAGATGAATGCTTTGGCCTCAAGCCAATATGTGAGGAAGATGAAGAACAGCTCCTCCAAGGCCTCCCAAAGAAGAGAAGGGAACTCCTAAATAGGAATACCTCTTGTGCTAAGTAGCACAAGCTATCTTAGTTGAACAATTGAAGAGAGCAGAAATTTGAAATCTTCAACATAATGAACAATGGCTCTCCTTCACCTTTTTATGTAAGGAATGCTTCCTTGCCATGGACCCCACCGATTAGTGTTTCTCTCATCCTCTAATTTCCCTCCTTTCAAAACTGTGCAGTCTTCTTGAGCAAGCTTCTCCTCTTAGCCACGTTGTTTACTTGGTCAACCATGGCCTAGTTTACTTGCTTTTAGCCCTTTTCACACTAGGTACTGCCAATTTTAGCCACTTAAGTGACTCATGCACCTTAGGAGAGTTTTATTTTTCTGCTACATGGGCTCCCTTACCCATTTTATTCCCTTTTATTAAAACAAAGGAAAATTAATGTTCCAATCATCATAGTGAAAAATTTGGAACATTACAATTTTGTTATTAACACTGACATTATTTCAGTTACTTGTGCAGATGTTGGCGAGGTAGGTCACCCCGTGGCCCAACTGGTGGGTCACAACCCTCGGCTCTGACCTCGAGATGATCAGGGAGGAGGTTTTGTAGGTGGACCAGGTGGGGATGTTCTTGGCCCTTTTGGTGAGGGTAGCATCTCGGCTGCAGAAATGGTTGTTTCTGAGTGGGCTCGTGCTGACACGACTGAGGCTCACAATGTAGTACTGACGGCTCAGGTGGCCACTCTTGAGGACTTCGGGGGTCAAGTGAACCACTTGACCCAGGGTATGCCTGCGTGAGGTTTCATGGATGACCTCTAGGAGGTTTGGTTAGAGACGTTGATGGCCCACGAGAGGGATTATCGGCCCACTCTACATCGGGTGGCGATCGCGGTGGTGACAACAGCTCTAGTGGTGGTACCAGGAGTAGTGGTGGGTCCAGGTGCTCCACTTGAGGGGGCACCCCCTAGAGTATTTTGTACATAGGGACAACACCCATTATGAGGATGCTTCCCATATTTTTTGATGACTTTTGTATGTTTGGGCTGGCCAGAGGGCCAGCGACACTATTTTTGTACTCAGATACATATATTTTTTGCTATATATATGAGAGATGTTTTTGCGGCCCTACATGATATATCACCTATTTTATTTTATGTGTTGGGTTATGCTGATGGGTGTCTATATTTTTTGTTTTTATGTATGATATTTTATTCGAGATGCATTCCAGTCTAGGATATTGTTAGCTATGCGATCAACTGCTTGGTTTTGATTCCTTGATACATGTGAAAATTTAATGTAATCAATTGTCTACTTAATATTTTGGCACGCAAATATTTTCTAAATAGGTGTGTGTCTCTGGTCTCAAATTTTTGGTTTAGTTGTGATACTACTAACTGGGAATCAAGGTAGATATGCATACAGCGAATTCCCTGATGGAGGGCGTCACACATAAGTCTAATAATGGCATCATATTTTGCCTGATTGTTTTTTTCTGAACTGATACACATGCCATTTGAACATAGTGGTGATCGGTCAGGGCGATAAATGACCTAGACAACTGCGGCTAAATTTTGAGACCATATTGACGCTCCATCAGCAAATCCGAAATATGGTTCATTTGGTGATCCATGTTGATACTTTGAGGGCTTTTAACTAAGTCTTTGGGTCAAAAATTTTGAGTGGGTGGTTTTTTTGTACTCTTATTCTAGGGGAAGGGACGTTGGGGCCCTTATGGGTAGACCTTCTTGAGGTAAAGGCCATTGACGGGGTTAGTGAGGCAAGTCTTGTCCGACTTCGTCAAGATGTATGCCCCCTATCGAAGGCATTGTTTGATGATGTAGGGTCCTTTCCACAAGGTTTCGAACTTTCCTGGCCCTAAGGCCTCTTTTGTGACATCATAGCGAAGGACTAATTCCCCCTCGGTAAACGAGTGAGGGGTGATGTGGCGATCAAATGATGCTTTAACCCTTTTCTTATGGGCCTCATTATACTGCAATGACTGTCGTCGGTTTTCGTCGACAAGCTCTAGTTGTACTGTGCGTTGCTCCAAAGGCTGAGTGTCATTAAGGGGTTCGATGGCAGCATGCAAATTGGGAATCTTGTAGAAATCAACGCAAAGGCGTAATGCACCTTGGTTTTTTGTGACAGGAATGTGATGGAAATCCTGGGATGACGGTGAGGTAGTAATCCTATCGCCAATATAAGTGGATATAAATCGTATATGGTGAATTGTATCATCAATGTTTGGTGGGGGGAGAATTTCCATAATGGGATTTTGTATGGGCTCAAATTTAGGTTCCCCACTAGGATAGTCGGTTTCTGGTAGGTGGAAATTGTGCCTGCCACAGAGGTGCCTAAATGTTTCCATTAGCGGACATGTCTCTGGTGCGTGATTTAGGTCAATACAGATGGTGCATTATGCTTCTGAGCCAATGGAGTAGATAGTATGTGATTCTGTGCTACTCATTGTTCATGATGTGGATGCTTGGAAAGGGTTAGGTGTAGATGAGGTTGCCTTCTGTTTCCATTTTCGTATCACTGACTTAGACTTGTCTTCCTCTTTAGTGGAGAGTAGAATTAATGCAGCGCGTGCCGCTCTTAGCTTGGGGAGATGTATACACTTAAATGTATGATGAAAGTGCGAGAAAATTTGGCAATAAGTGCATGTGATCTTCTCTTGATTGGAGAGAATTTTCTAAGGGAGATAAGAGACTATGTGGAGACTACTTGCAAGGGGCTTGAGTTCTCTGCATTGGTTGACTTGATGATCGTTATGATCACATAGGCTGCATGTTATCCTAGGCTTGGCCAAGGTTACTTGTTGGCAAGAAATGAGGTCTCAGGGGGAGACCCAAGTTCGGAAAGGTGGCCAAAAAGGGTTACCACGGTAGTCTAGCACAACATTGGCATTTTCACCCTGCTCCGATGAATAGAGTGTCTCACTCGAGGCGTGTCGTGACCTTACTAAGGCTAAGGTTGGGTTGGGTATCGATCAAGCATGGTAGATACACAAATAACCCATAACTTAAGTACTTCGATTAAGTGTAAAATACTAGATAGATAACAGTACTCATGAACTTGATCAGAATGATAAACAAAAATTCAAAATAGCCATGTAACCTGCTAAACCATAACTCAAGGCAAAACCCAAAACAATAGCCTTATATTAGAAAGTAATGCATTAATAGCAAAATACTATTACAACACTCCTCAGAGCGTGCGTGGTAGAACTAACTACAATCGCAGTACAAGATATATAACATAACAAAACAATGAGAGAGAGAGAACAGAACAACATGAACAAAGCTCTCCTACAACTCCTGCTCTCTGATCCCTATTGGGCCAACCTCTTCTTTTCACTAATCAGATGCCTATTTCTCCCATCACAAGCACGACTGACAGTTCTTCCTTCTTTTCTTCTCAGTTGTTTATTGCTTTCCCTGTTTGTTGGGAGTCCCACTGATTGTATTCTGCCACTTCCCTTTGCCATCTCTACCTACTTCCACAATAGCTGCGCAACCTTCCCTTCACCTCTTCACAACCCTGACAGCTCTCTGTCTACCATGGTTGTTCTCTACCACCTGTTCTCCACAACACAAAACTATTTAATTTCAAAACAAGGGCTCCAACAGGCCGCGACCACATCCTGTTGACTCATCCCGAGTCAATTGTTTCCCGCCGCCTCGGTTTCCATTGGCCCACTTGACTCTGTGGCCCGTTTTGTCTACTCCTTTTCTTCCATGTGCCCAAACAAGGACCCCAACTCTAGAACCTTTTTTAGTGCGAAATATTTTAGCTCTCGAAAGTTATCGATGGCTTGCTATCATCCTTGCATAAGCATGTCTGTTTTTGTTGTGATCTAGGTGACCTCCTCTTCTCTCGCGATGATCAGTAGCTTGCTGAAAATGTTTGAGATCTAGACATTTGCCTCAGCGGCTATTTGTTGTATTGGCTTGTTTGGCTGTGGTTTAATTTTCTTCAATCTGTTGCATCTGGACTTGAAGATCCTTCGCTTGAGCATACAATTGGTCGAGTCCGCCTGGGTCTGTGGCCCCCTGAATTTGTTTGGATAATTGTTGTAGCTTTGTTGATACTGGTTGTGAGTTCAAAGAAAGAAAGGTGGAGCATTCATGTAGACCCTTCAATAGGTCATATGCCTCCTTGGCTCCAGTACTCAGGGTTTCCTACATCTCGACAATCTGGGTATGTCGCTCTGCGATCTTCTTTGCGTAAATGACGGCCAGGTTCGGCAGCGCAGGCCTAGCCTCCAATGCGGCCCTCGGCTCCTTGTTTTCTTTATTGATATTCGAACAGGCCACGCGAACATGAATGTACTGTATGACTATGTCGTCCTTTGCCAGGTCACTTGGTATCTGATTTCTGTGGGCTGTCACCATGGGCTAGAATTCCTGGAAGACGTTGGTCACCATGTCCAGTTGTTCCTAGAGTTGGTTTTTTTCGGTTCTCAGTTGTTTGCACTCTTCAGTAAATGCAATAATCTGTACTTGTTGCTGCTCGAACCTCTATTGAAGTTCTGTGTGAAGCCCCTCTACCTATTGCACTGGCTTCTGAATGAAATTATACAGTTGGGTCATTCCCCAGGTCTGCACATTTTCAGCTCCAAAGATATCTTAATTCGGCTATCGTTCTTGGAGCGGCTAACCGCTGGCAATGGATCTTGCTGAGTGCTCTTGTGGTGACTATGGTTGAGTTGGTTGTGGCACTAGACCACTGGGGTTACCCATGCTTATATTGGTTTGGATTCGCTGAAGTATCAACCTTGCTTGCTGGAATGGATTTAGCTCTTCGGCTTTAGTTGCTACGTCTTCAGCAAAATATGTGTCTTGCCTTAAAAGTTCCTGAAAAGAACCTGGTCCAACCAGGGTTTGGTTAACCTCAGGTATCATTGTTGTAACCAAGTTAACCTCAATCTCAGCATGTCCATTTGTTTTAGTTTGTACCCTGACTGGGTTAGATATGGTGGTTGATGTGGAGGGTGTGCAAGATGGGTGATATTTGGAAGTAAATGAGGTGGTGACTGGGGGTTGGTGAGTGCGAGGAGCTGATATACGGACATTGAGAAAAGAATAGGGGTTTATGGGAGGTAGCTCCTGAGTCGTCTGGGGTTTTGTTACAGGATCTTCTCTAATTGGGACCCCTTTGTTCATATGTTGCATTTGATCTTCCCTTATCAGATCAACGACTTGGCTGAACATCATGACTCTCGCCTTCTTAGCCTTGGGGGTGGCTATAGGTGGCTTCAAGGCTTTAATTTTCCTGACTAAAGCTGTGGTGGCTACTGGTGGTGAGGTAAATAAGTCCAATGGTAGGGTGGTGACTAGGGGGACTAGAATGGAAGAGGATACAACATTTGATACCTGAAATTCTATAAATGTAGGAAACATAGGAGAATCATGAGTTAAAGTTTGGACCACCCAGTTAAAGCTTTGTACCTTGGTATTCAACTGCTCGATGATTGGAGTTAGTTGTAGCCATGACATCCTAGCCATCGCTTCCTCTGTTGTCTCTCCCAGCAAAGGGTTTGGCAGCATGCCATCGAATGAGTAGACATAGACTTCGCTTCTTATCTCCATTGCTACCCCAGGCCAGGAGTATACCTCTGCGTGAAAATCCCGCTCATCAATTTGGAATTTCAACGGCCTGATCTTGAAGGTTGACTCCGGCACGCAGGCTGACCGGATGTAAGTCTTCTTATGGCTAACCCCAAACCATATTTTCGCTGCATAGCTATCTAGCAGAGTCCGTGGAATTAGCTGTTGGCTCATCATGACGTCCACCATCTGGCTGTACTAGAACTTGAATGCCTACTCGTTCACCTCCTTCAAGCTGGAGTCCCATGATGTTTTCCAGGGTGTGAACTTCATTGCGAGTGGTTGGCCTAGCACCACTTCCAGTGGTTGCATTATTCCTAGAAATTTCCATTTCCACATGGCCAATGCCATGATAAGGTACCCGTAGATGAATCCCATGGCCCTCCTGTAGTTGTCCTCACATGCTTCAAACAACTCATTGAGTAGAAATGAGCACCAATTCAACTGTGCCCCCTGGAGACAATGCTTCAGAACTGAAATAGTGTCTAGCATGCATTCTCCTTTTGTATAATGTCTCATTTTCTTTCTTGCGATCAAGTAACATGCAAAATTAATCACTAGGTTGTTGATTAAGTTTATCTTAGCTCATTTTTCACCTCTCTTGGTGTCGTGCTTTTTGTAGTAGTCCATGTCCCCTGCTTTCTTTGAACTCCTGGACACCGTCTGGAAAGTTGTGGAGACATCTCTCCCCTCCTGTGACAACCCGGCCAATCTATGAATGTCTTCAACATGAATTCGGATCTCTCTTCCCAGCCACAGCGACCCTTTGTGAATTCTTCTTAGTAAAAAACTAGGTGCATTGCATTACAGCTCCCGTACTACCAAACACTGGACGATTTTGTAGGTTCAGTATGGTGGATTGATGCACACCTCTAAACTCTAGAAGTATTATTTGTGTTTTTTGTCCCGCCTCTGTGGTATAATTATCCTTGTAGACATGTTTCTTCACTTCTAGGAATTGGAAAAGTCTGTGAGGTCGGTATCAATCAGCGAGGCACTGTCGTATTTTCCTACCAAGGATTCCATCTTGTGAATCCTCTCATCGAGCCCATGCTCAATGACTGCTAGCGCTACCATTTTCATCTTTGATCTCCTTTGATATACTTGCAGTGATATTCCTCCTCTTCCCTTATGAATCCCTCCTTCTGGACTCCTTCCTTGTTCTTTCTCTAGTAACGTTTCCCTTGCTACATTTTATGTTTCTGATTCTAACTCAGACTTCTCCAGCATTCTCGCGCTTTCAGTCGTGCAGGTTATGTAAGTAACCGACACACATGAGGTTGATAAGACGCCATAACTAATTAATTTTCCCTACCTTTCCCCGCGGCTATAATTGTGTGATTAGTTACAGGGATGAGGTGGGTTTTGACAAATCTGACTGTGTTTTTGGGGTTTGGGTAGACGTGACAGGTGATGGTTATGGCTTATTATGGAAAATTTATTGCAATATGGGTGATGCTAATTATGGAAATTATTTTTCAAATCTTAGTAATCCTACGGACTAACATGGGTACTATTAGTAATGATGATGGAATGATGCTCGAAACGCTTTTCCTTCTGACGTGGATGACACGTTGGACTTGATCCCCCCCGACCACAATCAGTTGCATTATGGTCTTTGCAATGCAACAGTGAATTTTTCTTATGCTATGAAGTATCTTTATTGGGAATCCTATATAAGCTCTTCTGAGGTGCGAGAGAGTTATTGACTCGATCTATTCTAGCCTACCCTACCCTATTGACTTCTCTCGGTTGCGAGAGCTTATTTGAAAAAAATGCAGAACTTACTTGTGGTAGGGTTTGAGGTGTGCGTCGTTCACCCATCCTGGCATTATTTGGCTATCTAGCTGTGCTAAGAAAACTGCTCAATATTCTTTGATTTTGATCACATGATATGGTCCTAGCCAATGCATTTGCAGTTTCCCTGGAAACCTTTTGTACCTGCTATCATATAGTAAAAATTTTCCACCAACATTGAAAGTTTTGTGTTTTATGTGGCAGTCGTGCCACGCTTTTTGTCTCTCTTTTTGGATAGTTTGGTGGAATTCTGCTAAAAACCTGTCTTCTTCCAGCCCCTACAGCTCCTGTAATCTGTCCTTCAGGGATTATTCTTCTGATAGCTATAGTGAGGTTGCGATTAGGAGGTTGGGTATTGCAAACTCTGTTGGTACTACAACCTCTCTTCCGTACACAATTTGGAATGGTGTCTGCTTATTGAGTCTCTTGACAGTCATCCGGTATGCCCACAGAGCTACTGGTATATGTTCATCCTAGTCATCTCATTGAGCGTTGCAGATTTTTGTTAATCCCTTTTCAAGGATTTTTTTGAATGCCTCTACCGTGCCATTTTCTTGTGGGTGGTAGGGGTTGCTCCTGTGATGCTGTACCATGAAGCTTTCGAGTAGGGATTTAATGGTGGCATTGATGAAATGCGTACCCTGATCATTGGTCAGACTTTTCGGGTGGCCAAATTGGCTGATTATGTTTTCAAATATGAACCATGACACTGTGTCGACTATGCAGTCCTTCACCGGCATTGCCTCTGCCCATATTGTCAAATAGTCGGTTGCGATGATGATATATCGGGTCTGCGAGTTTCTTACTACAGGTACGATCGGGCCAATAAAATCAACTGCTCATTTCTTGAATGGTTGTAGTGCTTTTACTGGGTGTAGTGGAAGCTCATCTCTATGCGATGGAGATCCTGTTCACTGACAAACATCACATTTCTTTACGAACTCCTTACTATCAATGTGTATCGTTGGCCACCATAAACTCGCCTGTAGTTCTTTTCTAGTCATCGGTTTGGCTCCTACTTGTCCTCCCGCAACTCCAGAGTGGCACTCCCACAGTATGGCCTCCCACTCATGGTCTAGGACACATCTTCGTAAGATCTAGTCCAACCCCATTTTGTACAAGTGTCCTACGATGACCTAGTATTTTGTGGCCCGGACTACTAGGTATTTCTTCTGTACTGCGATATATTCCTTTGGGCAGCGTCTTGTGGTTAGGTAGGTCACAATCTGATCCAGGTACTCTGGGATGGATTCTACCCTGAAAAGATCAGCGTCTGGTAGCTAATCATCCAGAGATCCTTCATTTTCTCCGCTTTCGAGCCTTGACAAGTGGTCTGGTCCCATGTTCAATTGCCCAGGTTTGACTATCACCTCAAAGGTGAATCCTTGAAAGAGTAGGAGCCATCTCCATATCCTTCCTTCCAAAACCTGTTTGTTCACTAGATACTTCAGAGCTAAATGGTTTGTAAAAGACTTGAACATTCCTCCGATCAAATAGTGGCGGAACTTTTGGAGGGAGTACACCATTGCTAATGCTTCCCTTTCTGTCATGGTGTAGTTATGTTCCACTATTGATAGTTTCCAACTTGTGAAGTACACTGGGTGATCAACTGTAGTGTCCCCTGATTGGGCTAGAACCACTCCGAGCGTGATGCTTGAAGCATCAATGTGGACATGAAATTGTTTGTCCCAATTTGGATGAGCCAATATTGGCGCACTTGCTAATATTTCCTTCAAGGTGTCTAGGGCTGTTGCACAACTTTCTGTCCAGTTGAATTGTTCTGATTTCCGTAACAGTTTCTCTAATCGGGATGTTATCTTCACGTAGTTCCGGATGAATCGCCTATAATAACCTGTATGGCCTAACAGTGACCTCAATTTTTTCATAGTTTCTGGAGCTTCCATGTTGATTATCACCGCTACCTTTTCTAGATCTACGTAGACTCCTTGTTTGCATACAATGTGTCTGAGCAATGTTCCAAACGGCACCAAAAATATGCACTTCTTTAGGTTTAATGAGATTTGTAGCTATCTACACCTATCAGATATAATTCTCAGTAGCGTGGAATGGTCTTTCAATAGGCTTTAGATGGTCCATTCATCCATATATACCTCTAGGAATTTGTGGATATAGTCGCAGAATGTTGCTATGACAATGCGCAAAAATACTGCTCGCGCATTTTTCAAGCCGAATGGAATTACATGGTATCTGAAGGAACCCCATTCGGTGGTGAAGGTTGTCTTTTTATTATCTTCCTCAGCTATCCTGACTTGATGGTACCCTAAGAATCCATCTGTAAAAGAATATGCTTCGTTCCCTGCAACATTGTCTAGGATTTCATCACTGAATGGGGTGGGGAATGGGTCATGCATACAGGCATTGTTCAGACTTCTATAATCAACACATCCTCAGATTTTTGCCTTATCCTTTTTTCTCTGTATAACTATGGGACTTACCCATTCTGCTTCCTCCACTTGGAATATCAACCCTGCCTTCAGCATCTTGTCGATTTCTGCTTTAACCTTTTCCTTTACCCTACAATTCAATCGATAGGGCCTATGTTTGATTGGTATTGCATCAGGATTTAGTATTATATGCATTTCTCCCATGTCCCCTTTGATTCCTTTCAATTCGGCCATAGACAATGGAAACAAGTCCTCATATTCCTATAGTAGACTGAATATTTCCTTGGTCGTCTCAACATCCCAGTAGTCCCCGATTGATGCTAATTTGGGCTTATCTTCAGTTGCAATATTAATTTTTTTAGCTTTGAGGGGGAGAAAATGAATTCCCTCGGTTGTCAGGTTTTCCTGAATATTCCGTTCTCCCTCTGTTTCTTCAAAGTATAGATGTCAGATTCCTTCTAGATTATCATCGTCCATTTCACTGTCTATTTTCTTACATGCTACTGACTGTTGGATGTTTTGGTTCAGTAGTGGTTGCTCGTTCTCCTCCTGATTCTATGGGAAGAACAATATTTTTTTAATGGCCTGTACCACTTGGGTAACTGTATCTGTCTTTCCTTCAAATAAGAAGAACTGTGTAAACTTATTTATAACTTCTTGCCAAGTGCCAGTTCCCCTTTTCCTCTCCTCCCTTAGGTACCAAGCCTATGGAATCCTATTGAGGGAGTGTATAAATTTGTGAACCCACGGCTCGTGCAGGTATCCTACAGTTTTCCATTAATCTTCACACTTCTTCAAATGCTATGTGGGATCTAAATTCCCTTGGAAATTTTGAGTGCATTGGGGTCCTTCTTCTCCCATGAACCTGGCTTTCAGTGTTGCTGAAATTTTGTCCCATCACATAAGTGAGTCATGGTGTTTTTTCCACCATCTTGTAGTCATGGATTGCAAGGCCACGTCCATGAGCAGGACCCTATGATCCTCCAGTACATTGTCTTCTATTTTGATAATGAAATTATTCACAACATTCATATCAGACAAGGTTGGGTAACCTCTTACCTCAGTCCTGATCCAATTGATTCTTCTAATGGTGGTGCATCTCTTTGTGCTGGTCTCATATCCCCCTTGATGCCAATCCTCCCAGGCTATCTCTAAATTTAGGTCTGAGCTCTGCATTCTCCTCCAGCTCATCGATCCTCTCACCATCGGGTTGATATAATCTTCCCTTCTTCCTGCAGTCATTTGATAAAAATGGTCGAGAAGCTGAGCATCTTCTCTGTTATCGATAGACTCTGTGTATCGGGGACCTTGATATGGGTCAAGCAACTGGGTGACTCTAACCTCTCTGTCCTCAAAGATCATCAGTTCTTTTTTTAAATCTATTACTGCATAGTTTTCAAAAGCCCAGTCGATCCCCAATAATGTTGGATAGGGATCTTTGTCTCCTATAATGTCGATGACCTCAAAGTCTATGTACGTCTTTACTCCCGCAATGTCGACTTTGACCTCTTCTAGCCTGCCTATTGGCACAATGCAGTACTGGTTTTATATATGGAGTTGAATTGGTGAGTCTGTTAGTCTTGGTTTCCCCAATGCTTCCCATGTTTTTATGGGCAAGATATTTACGTCTGACCCTAGATCAAGCATTGTGTCCTTGATTTGGAATCCCAAAACTTGAATATTCACCCAGAAAATTTTGCCTATCCTTATCTTATTTCTCTTCACTCTTTGTATATATTTATGTGGCATGCCAGATGATATCCCTGGATCTGTCGTCTTCTGCACTACTCCTTCCAGGTTTTGTTTTAATTTTTCTAGCATGGGTGCATTGTTAACAAGTTTTAGAAATAGATGGAACCATTCTTCAATTTTAGTGCCTGTATTGGCTTGGTTTTCATCCTCTTCCTTCGTTCATGGCATTTCGATTCCTTTGCTTCCCCCAAGTTAGGAAAATTCTTCTACTGCCTATTGAAATAATTGCTTCTGTTTCTCTACCTTGAATGTTGGCTTTGGAGATATTGGTCTTACCAGTTTTATCGATTCCATCCCTTGTGCATCTTCCTCGGTTCATTTTCCTCCCGCGTCACTATAGCTATGCTCTACATGGTTTGATCCTCGATTATTCTTGGCTTAGCATTTACTAGATTTTTTCCTCTTTGTCTGGCCCTTTCTTCCCATCTTTTGATGAGCTATGCCCAGTCTTCCGTTGCGTGTGCATTAACCCTACACTGAGAGCACCAGGGTCTTCTAGGAAGTGGACATTCCCTAGCCACATGGCCCTCTTAGTCACAGTTGTATCATCATACTGGTCCTCTTCCTCCTGCTCAGCCTCCTCTCATGCCTCTTCCTCATCCTTTGGGAGCCTCATTCACTCTATAGGAAGGTCTGTCTAACCGTTCTGCCAAAGCATCTAGAGCTCTGCACTGCCCTGTATTGTGTGTGGTAGATGCACAAAACTCACAATATACATTTTTCAGGACATTGGAGTACTTTTGCAGTATGAAGCATAGGTGGGGTGAGTGTCCCACGCTTTTGCAGATCTCGCAATACTCAGTTGTTGCTAAATTTTGTTGCACGGGGAACCCATGTATGGGTGTTGCGGTGGATATAATCCTTGAGAGTTTATTTGTGTGACCCCTCCTGCTGGTGGAGCTCTTGGTGCCCCTGTTGCTGGTGTCCCCATGTTCTGCCCTCATAATTGATGACATTAGGTTACCACATTTCCTTCCATTAGACAGTGTGTACACCATACATTTGGCCTCGTTCGATGCAGGGGTTGAATTTCCTTTATTTTTTCTGTCAGGCTAGCTATTTGATACTGTAGTCCCAGTATGGAAGGGTCTTGAGCTGATGTCCCTCCTATAAAATCTTGTGGGTATCCCCCCATGGCCTCTATCTTCATGGCCTATTCTAATGCATCTTGCAATGTCTCGATCTTTTGGTGTGTCAGCAGGGTCCTTGTCAGCGAGAGAAGGGCCTTGATAAACCAGTCCCCTTAGTGTTTGGGATTGATTAGGTAGTTGAGTTTTCCAACCGCATCCTTGAATCTTCTCATCAAGTCCCATGCAGTTTCCCCTTCTCGTTGCTTGATCTCCCACATCTTTGATAAACCCTGCTGATCTATTTGTGGTAATTTGAACACTTTCAAGAAATCACTTTTTACATCATGTAATGCTGGGTTCTGATGAGTGTCAGACCACTTTATAAACCAGCGTAGAGCTCTCTCCCAGAGAGTAGTTTTAAATTCTACCAACTTACCTGTGTTTGGTGTCTGTTAAGCCCTCCATATGGCCTCATAGAGGTACCAATTGTTGGGCATGTGTTATATTCTTTCCACGACTAGCCCCACGCGTTGTACATTGCATCGAGCGTAGCAGAGGGGTCACAAGGGGGGAGGCAGCCCCCACTCATAGGCGGACCCACCCATGTTTTGTGCATGAGTTTGCACATGGTTTTGGGGTACGATGGTTTTCGGCCCTTGGAATTTTGTAGATCCGGTCAAGGGAACTACGGTTATGTTATAATCCAGGGTTAATGGATTGGAGTTTATGTATGCTTCAGAATGTATATATATGTGTTGTAACACTAAAAGGAATATAATGAAAAATCAAGCTGGTCGTCCTGATTTGGGATCCAGGGGAAAATCTCTGTGTTTACCTATTTTATGTTTTATGCTCTCGCTATTGTTATTTTCTGTTATAAGATTCGTGTGTAGATAATTTTTGTTCAGGGTTAAAACCTACATTTGGTATCAGAGATGTTTTGGCTTCAAGGGGACGCCTTTGCTGCTGAGGGTTTTTTGCTCAGGCCTGAGGTAGACCCTGTTCAGTCAGAGATCTGCGGGATTGATTCTTGTAGTGAAAGAAGATGGTGAGCGGCGGAAAGATAGAGATCGAGAAAATTAATGGTCAGAGTTTTGAGTTGTGGAAGCTCAAGATGGAGAATCTGCTGGTGGATAAATATCAGTGGATCATGGTAGATCCAGGTACTAAACCAACGGCAATGTCTGATGAAGACTGGAAGAAACTAGATCGGAAGGCTAAGAGCACAATATGGTTGTGTGTCTCAGACTCAGTATTGTTGAATGTATCTGGGGAAGCTACGGTGAAGAATTTGTGGGAAAAAATTGGGACTTTGTACCAATCTAAATCTCTGGTGAATAAGTTGTTCCTACAGAAAAAGTTGTATAACCTGAGGATGAAGGATGGAGACTCGGTGACAGAGCATCTGAACACTTTCAATACTGTGGTAAGTCAGCTGTCATCTATTGATATTAAAGTATCAGATGAAGATAAGTGCATCAGTTTTTTGTGTTCTCTACCAAATTCGTGGGACATTCTGGTTATTGCAATAGGTAGCAATACAACTACCTTGAATTTTGATGACATTGTCTCAGCCTTGTTGTCGGAGGAAATGAGACGGAGAAATATGGAGGGCCAGAATGGAGATGCCTTATCTGTACGAGGAAGGTCCCAAAACAGAAATAAGAATAAGGTTTCGAGTGGGAGATCCAAATCTAGAGGGAGATCTAAATCTCCTGGAAAGTTTGTAAAGGTATGCTAGAAATGCGGAAAGGAAGGGCACTACAAAAAGGACTACAGATCTAAAGCTCTTGAGAAAGGAAAGGGATCTGATGATGCTCCTTTTGCAAAGGAAAAAACCACCTTGGATGAAGGTGGGGATGTGTATTTGGCTTCTTCTTCAAATACACATGTAGATCATGAGTCATGGCTGATTGACTCAAGTGCATCCTTTCACTTCACTCCCAATCGGGAGTGGTTCTGCGAGTATGCGAAATATGATGGTGGTGATGTCTTCCTAGGGGATGATAAGAAGGCCAGAATCATCGGATGTGGAAAGGTCAAGCTAAAGCTGCAAGGTGGAAGGATTAGAACACTTCCTGGTGTTCTGCATATTCCTGCATTGGCCAAAAATCTGATTTCTGTAAGCAAGATGGATGATGCAGGTGTAAAAATAGTGTTCGAGAAAGATGCCTGCAAGATGGTTCGAGGAGCACTGGTATTAATGCGGGGAGTTCGGACTGGAACTCTATACAAGCTACAAGGTAGAACTGTTATTGATGGGTGTAACACTTATGTGGTTCTTGAAAGTGGAGCGGAAATCCTAGCTGTCTCTGGAGAAAAGACCATGTTATGGCATAAAAGGCTTGGAAATATTGGAGAGAAGGGCCTTCGGATACTGCATAGAAATGGTATGGTAGAAGGTATGTATAATTTCTCTCTGGATTTAAATTTCTGTGAACATTGTGTATATGGGAAGAAGAATCAGATGAGTTTTCCTTCTGGTGCTAAGAGGGCGAACAAGATATTAGAACTTGTGCACAGTGATGTGTTTGGACCTGTGTCAGTTCCATCACTGGGAAATTTTGTGTACTATGTTTCATTTATAGATGAATTCTCAAGGAATACATGGATATATTTCTTGAGGAAGAGATCTGAAACTTTTGATATATTTAAAGAATTTAAGGCTCTGGTGGAAAACCAGACAGAGAAGAAGATAAAGGCGTTGAGGATAGATAATGGTGGGGAGTTCTACAAGAAGGAATTTGAAGAGTTCTGTAAGAAGTGTGGTATAGCATGATAGAAGACTACTCCATACACACCTCAACAAAACAGAGTTTCACAAATAATGAATAGAACGTTGATGAAAAAGGCAAGAAGCATGCCCAGTGGTACCGGGTTAGGACAAGAATTCTAGGCAGAGGCAGTGGAGACTGCATGTTACTTAGTTAACAGATCACCCTCATCAGCGTTGGAGGATAATACTCCACATGAGGTATGGACTAGTAAGAAACCCTCTCTTTCACATCTAAGGGTATTTGGATGTGATGCATATGTACATGTTCCAAAGGAGAAAAGGACCAAGTTGGATAATAAATCTAAAAGGTGCATCTTTATGGGGTATAAGGATGGTTTAAAGGGTTACAAGCTTTTGAACCCAGAAACAAGGAAGGTTGTGTATATCTGAGATGTGGTGTTTAGAGACGTGAAATATGTTGTTATACATGAAGTCCTACCAAAGTAACCTGAGAAGATAGAGTTTGAGCTAAAGGAGAATGAATCAGACTCTGTAACAGAAGAAGACTTAGAAGATGAAGAGCCACAAACTCTAGCTTTGAGAAGATCAGTTAGGGAAAGAAGGAAACCAGAAAGGTATAGTCCATCTACTTTCTGTTCAGGTTTTTCCATAACTATAACTGGTGATGATCCTAGAACTGTCAGGGAGGCAGTAGATTCATAGGATGGAAAACTCTGGAAGGATGCCATGATTGATGAAATGGCATCCTTGCACAAAAATGAGGCATGGGATCTAGTGGAGTTGCCAGCTAGAAGGAAGCCCATCGGGAGAAAATGGGTGTTTAAGAAGAAGATGAATGTAGAAGGCAAGGTGGAGAAATAAAAAGCTCGGTTGGTAGCAAAAGCTTATTCCCAGGTGCCAGGAATTGAATTTGGTGATATTTTTTCTCCTGTTGCCAAGGTTACTTCTATTAGATTACTTTTATCTGTTGCTGCTGCATTTGATTTTGAGATAGAACAGATGGATGTGAAGACAACATTTCTTCAAGGGGATCTAGAAGAGGAGATCTACATGAAGCAACCTGAAGGCTTTATGGTGAAGGGTAAGAAATAACTGGTATGCAGGTTGAAGAAGTCTCTGTATGGGTTAAAACAATCACCAAGGATGTGGTATCAGGAATTTGATACCTATATACGGGGACTTGGCTTCACCAGAAGCAAGGAGGATCACTATGTTTATTTTAAATTAATTTGTGACCGTGTTATTTATTTGGTCTTGTATGTGGATGATATGTTGTTGATTGGAAATGACAAAGAAATTATCCAAGATTTGAAGACCCAACTGTTCTCCAAATTCGACATGAAGGATCTTGGTGCTGCAAACTATATTTTGGGCATGGAAATTAAGAGAGATCAAGCAAAGAGGAAGCTCTGGTTAAACCAGAGGAAGTATGTCGAGACTATATTGCAGAGGTTCAATATGCAGGATAGTAAACCGGTGAATGTTCCTATTCCTGTAGGTGTAAAGTTGTCTGTTGAATAGTGTCCCAAGACACAAGAAGAAGAGGAGTATATGTCCCGTGTTCCATATGCAAGTGCAGTGGGTAGCCTGATGTATGCAATGGTCTATACTAGACTAGACATTGCACATGCAGTGGGAGTATTGAGCAGGTTTATGTCAAACCCAGGGAAGGAGCATTGGACAGCAGTGAAGCGGGTTTTCAGATATTTACGTAGCACTAGTGATTATGGCTTGTGCTACCAGGGAAGACCAGGATTGGAAAGAATGTTGGACATTCATGGTTTTGTTGATGCAGACTGGGCTGGAGATCTGGACCAAAGAAGATCTACAAGTGGGTATGTGTTTAGCCTATTTGGAGGTGCAGTCAATTGGATGAGTAAAAGACAGTCTGTAGTGGTGCTTTCAACTACAGAGGTAGAATACATAGCAGCCACTCATGCAAGCAAGGAAGCAGTTTGGTTGTAGAGATTGTGTTCAAGTATGGGGTTGGTACAACAAGCTATAAGGATAGACTGTGATAGCCAAAGTGCAATTTTCTTGGCTAAGAACCCTGCTTACCATTTAAAGACAAAGCACATTGATATTCAATATCACTTTGTTAGAGATATGGTTGAGGCTAAAAGGGTGTTGCTAGTAAAGGTGGACACTTTGAAGAATGTTACAGATGCATTGATGAAGTCTGTGAGCACTCAGAATTTCTATTGGTGTAGAGAAACAATGGGTGTTGAAGAATTGGCCCAATGACTAAGCTCTCCTATGGCCCCCTGTGGAAAGAAAACAACAAGTGGGAGAATGTTGGGTATGGGGTATATTCTTTCCACGACTAGCCCCACGCGTTGTACGTTACGCCGGGCGCAACAGGGGGTTCACAAGGGGGGAGGCATCCCCCACTGTTGGGGTCTGGGGCAGTGCCATGGTGAAAATTTGCTTGGTGTGTAGACCCACTCATAGGTGGACCCACCCATGTTTTGTGCATGATTTTTCACATGGTTTTGGGGTACGATGGTTTTCGGCCCCTGGTATTTTGTAAATCCGGTCAAGGGAACTACAGTTATGTTCTAATCCAAGGTTAATGGATTGGGGTTTATGTATGCTTCAGCATGTATATATATATGTTGTAACACTAAAAGGAATATAATGAAAAATCAAGATGGTCGTCCCGATTTTGGATCCAGGGGAAAATCTCTCTGTTTATCTGTTTTATGTTTTATGCTCTCACTATTGTTATTTTCTGTTATAATATTCGTGTGTAGACAATTTCTATTCAGGGTTAAAACCTACACCAATGTTGCTCCACATCGTCATTACCCCTCCCAGAAAACTCTGGGTACTGATTAAACGATCCTGCCATGTTTCCTTATGTGGGGCTTGCTAGAAAAAATCCCCTTACTCTGGCTATGAGATGGTAGTACCACTACGGCTGCTAGATTGTATTACTACTGTGCACTAAATGCTACTTGGCTTACTTAATTCCCGTAACTTAACAAAAATTTCACCTAGTGGCTGACAGAGTACCAGGGGAAGGTCGGGATTAGAGCTACTTGAGCTTTGGGGAGTAGAGTTAAGTAGGCTTATGGGTGCCATCCCTTCTCGGAATAGTTGTTCCATTGCAACAGGCAGCTCTACATCAGATGTCTCCTCACGGTTTGCATCATGTTTGTCGTACACCTTTCCATTTTCTGCTGGGGCTGGGCTCCTATACACCTGCTGCACTTCCTTGGTGGTCCCCCCTATATCCTGGGAACACGTCTGACCTTCCATCTGCTTCATCATCTGAGGTGCTTCTCCTTTTTCTTTCCCTTTTCCTTGTTATCTTTCCAATTATTTCATAGCCCTTTCTTGCCACTTCTCATCTAGTTGCGCCCTCCGATGTGCTCATCGTTCCCTTAACCTATAGGAGGTCTCGGCATCCATATCCCTATTCCCCTTTTTCATCTTACTTGTAGCATCTCTCCTTCAGTCCCTTCCCCCAATAATGGAGGTTTAGGTCTCCATCTCAGCTTTTTGGAACTCCATCAGTCCTTCATCCACCATCAATGCCTTAATCCATAGAGGGATCTCTCTCAGCAGTCCTCCACGTAGCCCTGATTTGAATGCATCCTCCACTTTTGAGAAAGACTGGTAACATTCAGCTGTGAACTCTACTATGTATCCTTCCAAGGTATATTGCACCCAGAAATCTGTAGCTCGAGTCAAATCAGTATCTAACTGATGGAGTGCTACCAAATCTGAGTGCACCCACTTGCGACAGACGATCCGCAACCCTCTGGAGACTGCCTTGCTCTGTAACCTCCGCAACCAGTTGTAGAGCTCATCAGGAAACTTTCCCCTAAAGATCTCATAGATATCACTGGCGGACTCAAAGAAGAGAATCTGGTTTTTGACAGTATTCTCTTTTTGTTGTCTCACTTCCACTTGTTGAGCTATGAACTGGTCCAGATGGTCATTCCACCATATCCGTATTTCTTTCTCGAAGATCTGTGATACCATGATCTAACTACAAAATGATATTTCCGATCTCGGCAATGGAACCATTTGTTGGCAAGAAATGAGGTCTCAAGGGGAGACCCAGGTTCGAAACAATGGCCAACAAGGGTTACCATAGTAGTCTAGCACAACACTGGAATTTTCACCCTGCTCCGATGAACAGAGTGTCTCACCTGAGGCGTGCCATGACCTTACTAAGGCTGGGGTTGGGTCAGGTATCGATCAAGCATGGTAGAAACACAAACCATCCATAACTTAAGTACTTCGATTAAGTGTAAAATACCAAACAGATAACAATACTCATGAACTTGATCACAATGATAAACAAAAAATCAAAATAGCCATTTAACCCACTAAACCATAACTCAAGATAGAACCCAGAACAACAGCCTTATATTAGAAAGTAATGCATTAACAACAAAATACTATTACAAAACTCCTCAGAACATGCATGGTAGAACTGACTACAATCACAGTACAAGATACATAATAGAACAGAACGATGAGAGAGAGAGAACAGAACAACATGAACAGAGCTCTCCTATGACTCCTGCTCTCTGATCCCTACTAGGTGAACCTCTTCTTTCCTCTGATTGGCTTCCTATTTGTCCCATCGCCAATGCGACTGACAGTTCTTCCTTATTTTCCGCTTGGCTCTTTGCTGCTTTCCCTGATTGCTGGGAGTCCCACTGATTGTCTTATGTCACTTCCCTTTACCATCTATACCTACTTTTGCAACAGCCATGCCACCTTCCCTTCACCTCTTCGCAACCCTGACAACTCTCTGTCTATCGTGCCTGCGCTTTGCCACCAGTTCTTCGCAACACAAAACTATTTACTTTCAAAATGAGGGCCCCAACATTACTCGTTGGTGGTTTTTTGTCTTGTCAGGCTTGACACACCATTGCGGAGGTGGAGACATTGATTCGACAATGTACATTTTATGCCATTCCTGGAGATCATCATGTCTCTTCTCTATGGCATTAATCACGTTGATAGTGGGACAAATTTGCGAGACATAAGTACAATGTCAATCGTAATGATTACCCTGACATATTACGAAAAACATCCTTGAGATGAAGGTTCCATCTAGTTTAGTTTGAGGTTTGATGGGGAACCAACGTCGAAAGGCTACTAAATTAGGGCAATGGACAACCGCATGGTTCACATTTTTTCATAATGTACACGCCGGTCATTGCTGCGAAGTGTCGTTAGGGGTAACTAGGGGTTCCCTGCTGGGCCGCTCTTCGGCTGTCAAGAACATGATGGACCTGCTCATCTCTTCTGCTTGCATCAGGGAGCTACCGATGGACTCGGCATCCATATCATCTTCTTGGGAAATGCATACTATGGCTGAGCGAAGGATAGCAAGGGCTAGCCGGAAGCAGGGTATGTAATGATAATCCTCCAAAAGGTGATTGTCGGTGCATAACGATCATGTGAATTGCGTTGCCCATAGCCCTACGTAGTAAACCCTTTCGATTGGATACCATCTGTGAATGAGCTCCAAGGCTACGCACTCTTTAAGGTAGTGGCCACATTCATCATATAGCATGCAACATATAATGGGAATTACTGGGGGCTTTTCTACAATCATATGTTCTTCTTGTAAGTATAAGATGGTACAAGGCTCATCATTGATTGATTGGATGGAGGGATACTCCTGATAGGATCGCTCGACCGCATGTAAGGCATCCCTATATCGTGGTTTCTCTGGGAAATAGTGGGTATAGTGCCTGTAGGTGCCACAGAGAGAGCATGTGTGATTGGTACGTAGTGGTTTTCCTTTACCTTTAGTGGTAGGTTCCTTTTTACGAGAACGTGGCATCGAGGTGTCTTCTTCGGAGTCGAGGAGTTGTTTTAACTCATCCAACGTCGAACATATGTGGGTAGGGTGGTCTATAACATCGCATATGGTGTAGAGTAGTGAATCCCTTTGAATGGCGGGGGTCACCATCTTCTTTCCTCTGTTTGTGGTTTTCTTGGCTCTGATAATTGGTTTCGTAATGGGAACTTCTTTTGCGAGGGCAGTCTCAACTATTTCTTGGGTTGGTTGAGACTCCTTGGGGCTGAGGGGCTTTAATCCTATGGCAGTAATTTTGGTGGCTCCTGTTCCGAAAGAGAGGATGAGGTAACAAACTGGGAATGCCAACAATATGTTGGGTAACACCAATGTTTCCAAAACCTGCCAGGAAATGAAGCCAACTGGGGGGTAGAGGAAAGGGGTTTGGGAAGCGGCGTAGGTTAGAGAGGCTGTCGTGGCTAATGCCTCAGTGTTGTTACTACTTGAGTCTATGTCCTAACTGACCTCAGTGCTTGATGTGGACATCATGCACACTGGGGCCCCTATGGCATCAGGCGATGCCTCAATGATAATGGGAGGATCTCCTAGGAATGACCCTAGGATGGACGATGGTTTGAATTGGCCAAGGCCATATTCTTAGTACCATGAAAGACCATCTGTGACTGTATCTACATAGGGTAGAATTACATTCGTTTTTTTTATGGGACGCTTCTTGCTATGTGTTAGCCGGTCTACAGTAATGATGTGATCCTCGTGGGGGAACATCATAATGCGGAAGACGGAGGAGGCTGTGGCGGACATGGTGTACATATAACTCCGCCCAAGGAGTATGTTGTAATCTAGGCGATTTTCCAAGACTTCAATGTCTATGTGGACCATCTTTCCAGCTAAGAAAACCGAGACATTTTGGTAGAGGCTGACAGAGGTCGAGGGACGACCGTCGTAATCTCGAAGCATTATGACCGAGGGTTTTAGTTCAGGAGAACCCAACTTCTGCCAAACTTTTTTTGACATTATGCATGTCGATGCACCCTCATCAATGACACATCGGTGAATAGTGATATTCTAGACCGATACTGGTATTTGGAAGGCGACCATGGAAGGAAGCCTAGGGGTGGCTTTGTCTAAGTCAAAAGCCATCATGCGTGTATCGGCAAGGTCGATAGCGCCTAACACGGAAAGTAGGGATTTCTGTTTCTTTGGGCATGATTGCAGTACTTCCAACATGAAAATAGCAGTGGGCGATTGAGCTAAATTGTCCACAATGCTATAATTATGGGTCGCTTTGGAGTAGTTACCTGCTCACCTATTATGTCCCTTTTCCCTCTTTGGCAATGGTTCTATAGGCATCCTTGAAATGGTCAAAGGTGCATTTGGTGCACTAGTACTAGCCCCTGACGTAGTGGAGTCTGGTGGGGTGTCATAACTGTGATTCCGTGTTTGGAAAAACATTTCTTCCCTAGTCATGTAAATTTCATGGCCGTTTTTCCCAGAATCGTCTGGATTTTGTTGCCGAGTGCTGACAGTCCCTTGGTGGGGGAAAGGTTCTTGCATAACAGTGGGTTTCTGGGAAGATCCTCCTTGTCCTCAGTTACTCTGAAGCTTTTTTAGTTTGGGGAGATCGGAACAGTGGTGAGTATAGTTCCCGTACTCACCACATATTGAACAAGAATGGTTTGTTCGCAGAGGTGGCCTTTTGCCTTATCGTTGGGCATTTCTTGGCTCCTAGTTTAGATTGCTACTAGAGTTGTCTCCAGCCTAGGATCACGGTGGGTGTTTTTGGTTACTGCCCCCTATCCAAGGTTCCCTTTTGGCTTGTTTTTTGATTTTTTCTTAACCACGTTAGGAAGGTAGTTCTCTTGGTTGTACTGGTGTGGTTTATTTTGGGAAGGCTACACAAAGTTCACTTGTGCATTGGTTTGCATAGGTGTGTTGTGTGCTTGGGATTGAACATAACGTTGTTCCTTGTTTTCACCTAGCCGTTGGGGGGGGGAGATCTTCCATCAGTGTTTCTTTCTACGTACTAGGTCCCCTCAGCCGGAGGATAGCGTCCTCCTTAGTGATACGCTTGCGCCCTACTAGTCAAATCTTGCTGAGGCATGTGATGACTTTGAAATCCGGGTTGAGACATGTTCTGGGTATAATTATGTGCATAACCGGGATTGTGACTACTGCTGCCTAGGTAATCTTGGGTCATTGACCCAATTAATCCGTCCATATAATTTTACGCGCTTGGAAATTCTTGATAAGTTTGCAGGCACGGGGCGTTAGGTAGGATATTGTAAATGTATCCTGACTGCGTATAAATCAGTTCAAGCTTTTGGGCTTTACTGATTGCATCCTCTTCGGATGTCGAGTATTACTGTGCCACATCCTTTGAAATCTCCACTGTCATAGTTTTCGAGAATAAATCTAAGAGGACCTGATCATCGAGTTTAGCTTTGCATAAACTATGATGCCACCTCCATTCATGAAGATGGTCAAAGATATGGATGGTGGGGGTTTGTCTAAAATGAGTTAGTAACTCCATTCCCAAATCATGGTGAATGGGTAACTGAAAATAAGTGAGGAACGCAGTAGCGAGGGCACCAAAGGTTCCATGTGAAGCAGGAGGTTTCTCCACATACCACTTCGCGGCTACTCCTATAAGAGTGCTTTGAAATAGCCTCAATCGAATAGTGTCGTCGATGATACTATTCGATCAGCACCACAGGTGAAAGTTCATTATATGATTACCTGGGTCCTCCGTTTTCTTGCCTTCGAACTTTGGTATATCTGAAGGGAGCTTCTTGGGCATGGGAGGCCATGAAGGATTGTGTGTGATGGGGTCATTTGTGAGCTTGGTTAAATTAGGTAGATTAAATGTAGTTAAGAAGGGTGACTGGGAGTTTAACACCATGGAAACATGTGAAGACATGAAATTCTGGTTAGAATGAGGGTTGGTCTATGACGTACCCTAATGTGTGTTCAGTTGGCTTCCTGAATGGGACATGCTCCTCTACCCCCTAGGGGTCGAGGGGGAGTGGTGTGCAGTGTGGTGTTAGGATATCGACTAGGGTTCCCAACTATGGTTTCTCCAATGAAGGATGAACCAATGATGGTGGCAGTGTTTTGTCTTTGACACCTGAATGGCAAAAGACCTGGAACCTATCCCTATAATGGTGGGAGGTCCAAAAGACACTTGGATCGACGAGGTTCCGTTGGGACCGTTAGGGTGCCGACCAGGTTAGGTTTTGGAAAAAATTGAGAGGATAGAGTCTATGATTGTGAAAATTTTATGGCCACATACATAAAACAAAGTGAAAATGAAATGAATTTTACCTTTAACTTAATCTATGTGATCAATCAAGCAAAAAAGATGGTTTTTTGTTTGTTTGCACGTGATACTCAAAATCATAGAAGACCTATGCGTCCCCATACACTCAAAAGTAACTGGGCCTTGAGAATATTTCTTGTGAGTGCTGGCACAACATCCCGTAAGAGTTGGCAATGCCCCCAGTCAGCCGAAGAGAATCCACCAAGGTAAAGGTAGAGGGTTTGACGCTTGCCTGCACCGTCACCTATAGGGTAAAGGATACCCTAGTTTTTGGCCACTAAGAACCACTGTCCCATGTGAGTGTTTGAGTCTTGGGCTTCTTGGTAGTCAGCTAACAGTACCAAGTATCAGCCAGGTTAGGTAGCCCCAACTGATACCGCACGCACTGCACCTAAGCCTAACCCCCTCTAAATCAGGTCTCTGTCGCGCTCAGGTTTTCTTTTCCGTGGACTGATAAGTGGATTTTAAGCTCCCTAAATACACAACTTCTATTTTTCAATATGAAGTATGATCAAGGCAGCTTATTGGATGCCAACCCCCTTGATCCTAACTTACTATAAATTCTTTTGTGGCCCCCGTGGGGAGAATTTAGTGAGTTTTGGTTAAGTTAGTTTTAGGTGTCTTCCTTTGCTTAGTGGGTGAGTGTGTGTGAGCATATGGTGAAAAATATCATAGGTTGAAAATATGGATATTTGTGATCCTTTACAAAATTCCCCTCATTAAACTATGTGATGTTGTCCCTGGCTCAAATGGAAAGCATTTGCAGATAAGGGGTTGCTTTCAAATTTTCCTAGTTAATCTATGTGACTAACTAAAGGGAGATGGAAAATTGCAAATATAGAGCGTTCATATGCTTACCTAGGATCACCAAATGGTGCAAAGGTAGTAGATATTACTTTCTATAATCGACAAATCGATCCTAGTCCCGCAATCCATAATGCATAAATTGAACTAAACTAGACAATTCCTACACTAGAAAATAAAACTAGCTTACTTGGACTAGTTAATCTTAGTGTGCATACCAGAATTTTCAAAACATAAATTGTTCAGATAGAAATGGTTAATTCACCCCCTACTTAAACTATGTGAATATTTTTTGCAAAAAACCAACTTAAATGAAAACTAACTCTAAGCCTACAGAAGGCAGCTAAAAGTGAGTTCTTAGAAGCTGTGGGGTATCAACACAAGTGCTGGTAGATACATTAGGGGTTTCCCAGCACACTTACAAGAAAAAAAAATTATAATATAGAGAAAAAAAGTATTATTCTATGATTTGTGTGAAAAAGGCTCTGACAGGTGCGCTTTCCTGCGCGTAGGTCAGTCCTGAACACGTGCACTGCGCGTTTGTGAGAAAAATTTGCGCACAAAAATCCTACAAGTAAAAATATTAGGAGCTGCCTTCTTCAGTCTGTCACTCCAAGTGAATCTAGGGACTGTAAGATGGATCAGAGGACTGTTAGCTCCACTCTCCAGCATAGAAAAAAGTCTCCTGCAAGAGATGGCACAACCACATAAACTTGTAAACCGTTAGTGGAGTCGCCAATCCCGTGTTGGTGGATTTGATGCACGGGTGTATGAAATCGCACTAGTTTAAGGGGTGTGGTCTACCCCTATAAACTATTTGTCATAGGCAGAATGTGGTGGAGCTAAAAATCAAATAATCTAGAGGAAAAAATATGTGAATGTATGCTCAAAGTAAACTAAAAACTAAAACACAAATATATAGAAGCTATTGAAGAGATTCAAAATGATAATAATGCAAACAATGGCTCAAAGGTAGTTTCTTATTAAATGTTTTAAATGGAGAAGAAATTTTACCCACCTTCCAAAGGGCCCCTAGGCAATGGCTCTAGGTCCCGCTGCAAGGATGTTGGTTTCCAAGCTCTGCTTTTGATGCAGTCTCCCTCTCTCCCCGCTATGATGGAATAGGATTGTTGGGTGGACAAAAATCGAGTCCCCTCTATCTCCAGCTCCGGGTCACACACTGTTGTTATTGCTTGGGCAATTCTGGCCAGCATAACAATGTGATCACCCTTTCTTCATCTCTTGGTGGCTTTATATAGGGGATTTCAAATCCTCCTTCCCTCCCTTGGTACATGATGGATGGTGACCCATAAGGAGTAACTATCCTTTGCTTTGTGCGGTCCCGGAAAGTGACATTTTTCCATTTCCATGAATGCATGCTTATTGGGAAAAAAGGCGCACAAAAGGCGCTCTTCTTGAAGGATTAAGCGCGCAATTTAGCATTTAAGACTAATTCAAATCTGATTTTCTCAAAACCTTAGAGATTTTAAATTCTTCTTGATTCCATAATGTGTTCCTACCCTGTAAATCCTTAGGCTTGACATTAATTAATGTCGTCTTCTGCTGTGCGATTTTCCAGTGTTAACATCCACTATGACGCTTGGTAGTCTTCCCATAGGGAAAATATTTTGTTGATTTTCCATCCTTAACTGAATAGGTGACCACCATAGCTTTGGTTTACCCATTAATTCCCATATCTTCTTATTCAAGACATTAGCATCAGATCCTAGATCTAGAACAATTTAATCCATCTTAACTCTCCTATCTGCACACTAAGCCTCATCTTTCTTTCAATTATCTTCTGTCGATGCAAATTATTGACTATGTGCATCTCACTTCGTAGTGTTTCTTTGGATGCAGATGAATCTATCAACTCCTAAATCCCTTCTACAACCTTTTGATCTCTTAAAAATTTCATACAAGTCCGTAGAAAAGACTTTAAAATACCTACTTTATTTGTTGAATCCTAGTCTTGTGTCAGAGCTTGATCCTGTGTCAGAGCTTAGTTCTGTATCGAAGCTGATGAAACATCACAGTGCTTCTAATCAGGATTTGGTTTTGCAATAGCGGTTGAAGCTCCACCATCCATAAGAAAACTTATTTTCTTCCATAAATACTTCTTTTTCTTTCTAAATGTCAAAAATAGGAGTTTTCTCAATAGTATTTTTGACCCATGCACTTTGTAGAAAATATAACATTGGGATTAAATCTGATCTTGTAATGTACTAAAAGGAAATATTGAATCCTTGTAAAATTTGTGGAAACAAAACACGTCCGCACAATCATATAACAAGTAATAAAAAGAGACAATAAATCACACAACATAATATGTATCTAGGGAAAGGACATTTCCTAAAACCTCGCTACCTATATATTGTATAAATTCGAAACCATGAAACAATAAAATCCTTTCTCTCTTAGAGAAATTCCTACACTCTGCGAACCGTCTCACTCCAATATAGGCAAAATCAGCTAATTACTTAGCCAATTCTTAGCCTCTGCTCAACATGCCTTGCTCACACATTCTTGGAGGAATTTTCATCCTATTAGATAGTAAATTCCCTTTAATTAATTATTCAATGCATCCTTGGCCTCCACAAGACTCTATAATTGACCTGTACAATTTTCTAATTAAACAACTGATAGTTATCATCCCTTTAACCTCAGTCTCAAATGGGCCTTCCTTAAAACTGACATGCAAAAACTATTTATAGTGAATTATCAGTTAACTTATTGATCATTACTTGTGAATTAAATCGGATTTAATATTTAATTCATTGGTCCTATCATTAGCTCATTTCTGAGTTAGAATTAGTTACATTGATTTTAACTCAATTAATTGAGTTAACTAATTACAACTCACATATAACTGTATGGTCCCCCTTAAATCATGGGAAAACCCCACATGCATCCTATGAGACCATAAACTCAAATTTCCTAAGCTAACTCGATCATTCTGAATTAGTTAACTAATACAACTTGTCATGAATGAAATTACAATTTCTCTTCCAAATTAATTAAGGTAAAATTAAATCAGAAGCCCCCTTGGGTGCCATTTCAAAACTCTCTCTCAACAAGAAAGGTATTATCTACTACCCCGATCCTACCTCTATGGAATTTGAATTTTCTTCTTGTCAACACCTTCACCAAGATCTTTAAATCCTGCTCCTTTGTGGTAATGTAATCTAATGACATAATATGCCTCAAAACACAATCTCTGAGATGGTGATACTAGATATCAATATGCTTGGACTTATCATCAAATACTGGATTAACTAAGAGTTTGATGTAGCTCTGGTTATCACAACGTATCACCATCAAATCCATTTGTTAAACAAAAAAACAAACAATTTTCTTCCTCATCCAAATGGCCTCGCATGCTACCCAACTAGCCTCCATGTACTCTGCCTCTACTGAACTGAGTGAAACTGATCTCTATTTCATGTTTTACCAAGAAATTGTTGATGATCCTATGTGAAGATGCATCCTGATGTTCTATTCTTGTCTGATGGACTCCCTACCCAATTTGCATTGGTGAAGACTTAATGCTTCAGTCCCTTCGTCCATCTGTACCATAATCCATAATTTGTAGTGCCTCTAAGATATCTCAACACATGCTTCCCTCCCTTCCAAAAGATCTTTGTCAGTTTAACCATAGCTTGGCTCAACTGGTTAACTTTGTAGCATATTATGGGTCCAGTGTTCACCAAACACATGAGTGAACCCACCAGTTTCCTGTAAATAGTAGCATCCACTACTTCGCCTAAAGTAGCAACCTCCTTCCTTCAGTTTCCTACTATAGGAGTCTCCATGGGTTTGTTTCCCTCCATGTGGAACTTCCTCAAAATATCCTTGGCACACTTTCACTGAGATACAAATAGCTCCCCATATCTTTTCCATATTTACAATCCAGAGAAATAGTGTAATAGCCCCATTTCCTTCATCTCAAATTCTCTTTGAAGATCCTCTTTGCAAGAATTTATGAGTTTCTCATCACCTGTCAGTATCCGATCATTGAAATAAAGTGAAATAATCAAAAGCTTACCATCAACCACAATATGATAAAGGTTTGCATTCACTTCACTCTTGGTGAATCCCAACCTGGTTAAATAGTTGTCGATCCTGGTGTACCAAGCTCGAGGTGCTTGCTTCATCCCATACAATGTTATGTTGAGTCTTCACACATGTGATTCCTTGTCTAAGGTCTCAAAACCTTCTGGTTTCTCAATGTACACTTCTTCCTAAATAACTCCATTGAGAAACATTGTCTTTACATCCATCTGATGTATGTGCCATCCCATCTGCAATGAGAGTGCAAGGATGGATCTAATAAATGAGTACCTTACGACTGGTGAAAAAGTTTCATCATAGTAAATCCCCTCCACCTAAGAGAACCCTTTGGCCACAAATCTAGCCTTGTGTTTCTCCACACTCCCATCTACTACCTGATTCACCTTGTAAACCCATCTGGACCCTACAACTATCTTCCCCACTAGTCTTGGGAAAAATTCCCATGCACTTTTTATGATAATGGAGTCATACTCCTCAACCATGGCATCAAATCACATTGGCTACTATACTGCTTCCTCGAAAGAGGATGGTTCTATCTCAATTCCTTCCCTCATAAGAGCCATGTATCCAATGTACCACTTTGGGGACCTTTGCTTCCTGCGTTGTGATGTGGGTGCTCCTACATTCACTCTCGCATCTAGAAATAATCTGTTAGCCTCTCTGGTGTGCTTCCTTTCAACTCTAGTGGATGGATCTACGTGAGTAGTTTATACCACTATTTTTTCATCTGATTATGGCTGATCCACATCCTAAGGTTCATACTTTAGAGCCAATATCTCCTCAACTTCATGAAACTCAAGCTCCCTCTCAAGGGAAAATCACATGACTTTTTCTTAATTGAATTTCACATCTCTTCTGACCATTCTCATCCTCTGTGTTGGAAAGTACACCCAATAGTTGTGAGGTGTATCCGTGTACCCCAAAAATATCCTCAACTCTGATGTTGGCTCTAGCTTCTTCTTGGCATATTTGTTAACATGTAAATAAATAGATGAACCAAAATTTTTAAAATACAACACATCTAATCTCTTACTTGAAAAAGGCTCCTCTGGTGTACTCATCCCAAGTATCTGATGAGGACTTATATTCTTTACAAATACTGTTGTATTGCATGCATATTCCCACAGATTCAACAGTAGGCCTTGATCATGCAACATAGCTCATGCTTCTCCCACAATAGCTATTTTCTTCCTTTTTGCAACCGCATTCTGATGCCGGTTATGAGGTGCAATCAATTTTCTTCGAATTCCTTCTAAGGCACAACATTTATTTAATTTTTATAGATTTATTCTCCACCATTGTCACTCCTTAGATCCTTCACCTTCTTCCCTGTATATTTCTCGACGAGTGTGTTGAACTCATAAAACTTGGAGAAAATTTGATCTTTCTTCTGCATGAAGAAAATCCAACACTTTCTTGAAAAATCATAAAAAAAAATCACATAATACATGTGCTTTGCTATGGAAGCTATCATGAATGGTCAACACACGTCTAAGTGAACTCTCTCAAGGATCGCCTTAGATCAGCTTTCCTCATCGTGAAAGGTGGATTTGGTATACTTCCCCAATGCAAACCCTTTGCATGTGTCTCTCTACACAAGTGCGCCCTTTGGAATTCTTGTAGAAATATGTTGCATGATCCTTAAAGAGATGTGGTGTAGATGGCCTAACCTCCCATGCCATAACGCACTGATGTCTTGTCTCACCACCTTCTCTACGTCATTTTTCAGTGTTGTTCAGTCTTCTACATCGAGTTTATAAATATTCTCTACTCGAACCCCAATATTTTTTACCTTTCTTGTGGCTTTGTGATGAAGGAACACCTTTCCTTCATTGAAGATCACATCATAGCCACGATCTTACAACATATCAAAAGAAGCCAAAGTATTCTTTAAACCAGGAACATACATGACATATTTTAATGTGAGTGGATTTCTTCACTCCCTCTAAAAGTTAACTATACCTACACTGGTAGTGTTATACCTCCTGTCATCACCCATCTTGATGTGCATCTGGAGATCCTTCTCCTCTAAGCTAGTGAAGAATTCTTTGTTATCGGTCATATGGAATGAAGCTCCATTATACAAGTACCACATAGAACCCATCATCGATGACACCATGCATGTGATGAGGGTGAAGTCCAACTCAAACTATGAATCCAATTCTTCACCTGCTACTTCTCCTGAGGCCTTCTTTTTGTTCTTCTTTTGCGACAATTTGTGTCATAGTGTCCATGCTCATGACAGTTTAAACATTTTACCTTTAAAAAGTCTTGCTTCTTGCCTGCCTTGCCATTTTAGGATTTGGAATGGGAAACCTTCCCTTTTTCTTTCTTCTCCTTACTATCCAAGGCACAATTCTCCTCATCATCATTTTTTGATGAGGATCCATCTCTGGTGCTCCAGCGAATTTCTTATTGTACTAGATCAGACCATAGTTGCTCCCAATTTGGTAGCTTCTCCCTCCCATTAATAGAGTCCTAGTACTTATGCTAGCTCTTGGGAATGCCTAGAAGAGCTAGGCTCACCAAATCATCTGAGCCAACAATGAACTCAACACTTCCAAGCTCATCTTGACATTGAGTGAACTTCATCAAGTATTTTTGGATCATGATGCCCTTCTCCATTTTGATATTCCTGAGTTTTTCTTTCAACGCCATATTCCTGTGATCGGTGTTATTCTGATACAGATCTGTCAAGTCCTTCCACATAGTATATGGAGTCTCCTTCTCATGGAGACTCGAGACAATATGATCTCGAAATCCCTCTAACAATATCCTTCTCGCCTTTTCTACATTCATCTTCCATGCATCAATAAGTTGAGCATCTATTGCCACGGGCTGCAGGACATCAGTATCGATGAAAGATTTCAGTCTGTTTTCCTCGAGCACTGCCTCCATCCTGTACTTCCATGCTACGTAATTTTAATTTCCCTCGAGTGCATATTTTATTCTCAAGTAATTCAAATACATCTTGATATGCTACTTGATCCTGAAGAATAAACCTACAAATTCGAACCTGATAAAAAAAAAAATTGTTCTTTTCTTCTTATTGTGATTCTTGGCACTCTTATGCCATGTATAAAATCTAATAATGGGATTTAATATGATATTGTAATGTACTAAAACAAAATATTGAATCCTTCTACAATTTGCGGAAACAAAACGTGATTGCACAATCACATAAAAAGTAAGAGAAAGAGATAATCAATCACACAACACAAGATGTATCTGTGGAAAGAAAGTTGCCTAAAACCTCGTTATCTGTATATTGTAAAAAGTAAACACCATGAAACAATACAATTCTTTCTCTCTCAAGGAAATTCCTACACTCAGCCAATTGTATCACTCTTATCTAGGAAAAACCAGCCAATGAATTAACCAATTCTTAGCATCTGCTCATCTCGCCTTGCTCACGCATTCTTAAAGGAATTGTTGCCCTATTAAATAGGAAATTCCCTTGAATTAATTTTGCAATGCACCCTTGGCCTCCACAAGATTCTATAACATACCTTTACAATTTTCTATTTATACAATTGATAGTTATCATCCCTTTAACCTCAGTCTCATCTGGGCTTTCCTTAGAACTGACATGCAATATCTATTTATAGAGAATTTTCATTCAATTGATTGATCACTACTTGTGAATTAAATCAGATTTAATTCACTAGACTATCACTAGCTCATATCTCAATTAGAATTAGTTAAATTGATTTTAACTCAATTAATTTATTTAACTAATTACAACTCACAAATACCTCTAATTGGTCCCCCTTAAATCATGGGATAGCTCCACATGCATCTTATCATACCCTCAACTTGAATTTCCTAAGCTAACTCATTCATTATGACTTAGTTAACTAATACAAGTTGTCATGATATGAAACTAAAATTTACCTTCCAATTTAATTAAGGGAAAATTAAATCAGAAGCCCCCTTGGGTGTCATTTCTTGGTGTCATTTCAACATACTTTCATATTCTTTCTTTTCATCCACTTTATCACTACCATTCAAAACTCCAATTCTAGTGACAATACTAATGCGAGGTTCATCGGTCCTCCTTTCACCAATCATCATTTGGATATTCTGTGTCAGTTGTTGATTCCTTTTTTATTGCATCTTCACCATAAGTACAAGAAATTCTTCAATTACATGGTCAAAGTATTTATAGTGCTTACATGTTGTTGTGGGGTTACGGCAGTCTCTCGCAAAATGACCTGGTTGGTCGTAGTTATAGCAAATGATTTATCCATATCCTCGATTCGCTCCACCACGTCAACCTCTTCCTTGGTAGCCTACTTGACCACCGTGCTATATTTTTTCCTCATATCTGTGCTCTTATGCTTGCATTCTATAAGCGTCAGCACTACACTCTATCATTAGGCCGTAAGCCTAACAATTATTCTCATCATGTCCTACTGATTTAAAAAAAAATCAATATAGATTCCTTAGAGTCTGTATAAATTTATGTAAAAAGTAACAGTCTTCGGAATGATGTTGGCCTCTATTCTTACATATTTCACACACAGGTTGGATCCTGCATTCAAGGGATTTGGTTCCCCACTAGCCATGTAATCCCTAAAGATAGGGCATTGTTATTTAGAATGGCCCTCTGATCTGCACTTTGTACACCATATTTCTTCTCTAACTTATTTTAATTTCTTGGTGTCTTGTATATATGAGGCTAGATTCGCCAGCTGATTTTGAATCTGTTGCATGCATGCATTAGTATCTCCTATAGGCGAAGCTTCCAATTTCATCAGAATCTCTAGAGCTTCGACTTGAATTCCTATATTTTGTTGCATCAATCGCAATCTGATATGTGGTAGAAGCATAGCTATAAACCATTCTTGATGTTGCTACAAAGCTATGTCGAAGCTTACCTGATCCAATAACAACTAAAATATCTAATCAAACTCACAAACAAACTTAGTAGGTTTCTATTTGATCTCTTTCAACTCAGTGATGCATTGTAACTCAGACTTCGACTTCTTAAACTCTCTTATCAGTGTTGTTTTAATATTTGCAAATGTTTTGTTCTGATTATTTGAATACTTCATATACCATGTCAGTGCTCTATCTCGTAGTGTCGTAACAAGCTACACTTTCTTTATATTCTCATCATTGATATGCTTTGTTGTCCATACAACTTCACATACAAACCAAAACTGTTTTAGATCCTCCAATTGAGTTCCTTTGAAAATGCGTAGCTTAATATTGCCAATCATTCTTCTTCTTGGAGGGGGAAGGGCTGGGGGAGGGGGAGGGGGAAAGCCAAAAATACCCTAGCTATTATTAGATTTTGGCTTCTATGAACTCCCAAGCTGGGAGGGATGATACTGTGAAGTTACCCAGGGTTATCAAGGAGACTTTCTTCTCTTTCACTTTCATATCCACTCAATAGGGGTCTATAATTAGTTTCTACAAAGGTCTTCGATTTTTGTCCATGAGATCTCTTTCTAGTATCTACTCTATATATTTTCCCACTTCACGTTGCGTGGACTTCTTGCTCAGATTTATTCTCTATTCTTCCAAAAAAAATTAAAAGAACAATCTGATTGCATCTATAAAATTCCCTTTTCACAAAGAATCATCTTAATCCAAAGTTTTAGAGATTTGAAATACTTACTTTGTGGTAAGAATCGTCGTTCCACTTCGTTGTAGGATGTGATGGTTGAGTATATAGTGAACTCAGTAATGAATCCTCCCAATATACTATCAATCCAGAAATCGAAAACCCTTGAAATCTTATTGTCAATGCTCTTGAGTCTTTGTATTAGTTCAGAAGTCCACACCGTAGGTTCTCCACCATTAAAAAAATTATTACTTTTGGTTAACCTCGATATCCACTCGTATAGATCAATAGGAAAAGAACTGAAGAAAATATTGTATGAATCTATAAGAATATACTTCTATAACAAAGCTTCGGATGTCAGACGAGTGTTTCTATTTTCTTGATATGCAAATTCTCACAATTTCAAGTCTATCCAGTCTTAAATCTCCTTCTTCGATGGGTGCCACATCCACATATCCCTCAAAAAAATCTCAATCTCGGCAACGGAATCATTTTTTGAATGGATTTGGGATGACCCAGGTTTGATATATACTACACACCAACAAAACCCTTGATCACTAGACTTTTTGGCAACGACATGCAAGAAGATCGTGGTCTCACGTGAAGTGACTATGGGAGGATGCAGAACCAGGTTCCTGCAACCTTAAGGAATTAGGAGATGTAGTATTATTATGTTATCTTATTTTCAACACTTATAGATCACTTTTTTGCATTATATTAGTCACTTAAATATGCCATATAAAACCATAAACCATTACTGCGCTAAAGTAAAATGAAACTATAATACTACTATTCTACAACAAATAATAAGCAAATATACACATCATTCACACAAAAACACCAAATTATCCACAAGAATTGTTGCTTAATATAATGAATATTTGAATACAACCAGTCTTTGAACTACGCACTAAGCTGCAGCCTATCTGTGCACTTAGTAGCAGACTATCCTCTAGGCCTCTACACACTCAGCTACAGAGCCTCTCCTTCACTACAAAATTATATATCACAATAATAATTCACCCATAACTCTGGCCTGGATCAAAACTGATCATTCTGATCAACTCGAATGATTCTCTTCATATTATTTTACCCTATATATATATTATTACATTGTAGGATTACACTGTCATAATACCATGGTCCAAATATCCTGGACTCCTTGAAACAAGCAAATATGGCCCCAAAACCATTGATCCCTTACAAAATCACACACTTTTACAAAAAGGAGAGGTTTCGATCGACCCAGAAGCCCTTATGACACCGCGTGGTATATTTACTTCCTCAAAATACACTCTGTTGCATGCTCCACTGCCTGCTCTGCCCCACAAGATGTGGAATCTTTGCCAAAATCTAGGTCAAGTTGGGTTGCGCCCAACAAGCACTCTTCAAATATTTTTAAAGAATGTATCATTGATGAAAATTTTCTTAAAGAGAAAGAAATATACCTTTATTTATCATCAGGGGTAATTGATATAGTGAACAAACCCATTTAGAACTACTCTACATAAATATTGTTCAGTAATTCATTTTCTCTTTGACAAGAGAAAACATTATTTGTAGTTTGGTTTCTCTTTGACAAGAGAAAACATTATTTGTAGTTTGGTTTCTCTTTGACTGAAACCATTCTCTTAAAGACTACTTTTATTATTTTATTTTATTATTTTTTTAATTTGTTCACTTGACCCTTTCTATTTATGGCTACTTTTATTATTTTAATATTATTATTTAATGGCTAGTTGGTAAGCTTCCTTCTATTAAAGGATTCAAAGCACTTGTTTGTTATCATTCAAATTCTCTGGTCCCTAATAATGGGCGGAGGATCCACCCGAAACGTTGGGTAGGATCAAAAGTGCTTCACATAGTTTTATCCAAAAAAAAAAATATCTCAACATTATTTGTATGTCAAGATGTGTCCCCGTCAATGACATTAGTGCCTATGTTGTCCCCCAAGTTATCTCTTGTGTCCCATGGAGGGGCCAAATGCTAGGGCATAATTTGTAGGATGCACCTTCTTGCAACGGTCCATGCCTTTAAGCTAGTTCTTGGGATGGGGGAGCTACCCTTAGTGTTTTATGAGTGCTTTTCTATCACTTGAAGACAACCTATTTAATAGAAGAAACCCAAAAAAATAAAAAAATGTGATGTATCATCACTTTTTAAGGAATGACATGATGGAATATGTAAATAAGAAGTTTCTAGGGGTGATATTATATATGTTAATATGTTTATGTAATTTTTTTTGTTGTGTTACATTGAGCACCATTTCTGTTTAAAAATCAATAGGTGGCACAAATAATCCACCAAAGAATCCATGAAGGGGAGCTGAAAGAATAAAATAGGTTGGTTTGGGGTTTCATTTCATGTGGTAATGGAACACAGAGAGGAAGTAATGTAATACTTGTTTAAATGGAATTAAGTGCACATCTTCAACCATTTTAAAAAAACACGGAATGGAAAATGAAATATTTCCATGTGTTGTGTGGTTATTAGAATTCCACATAAAATCAAATATGAAGTCCTAAAGTATGGAAAATGGAAAATAGAGTATATTTATGGGATGGAATTAGAAAGAAGATAAAATGTAAAGCATTATGAAATAGAAAATAAAGTATATTTATACATCATGTAGTGGTTAGTATACCAAATAACATAAAACCTAAAGTAGATCGCATTATAAAATGTTATTCAATTACAAATATCCTGAATTTACTTTAAATTTAAATTTATGTCAATATCAGAATTCACATTTTTCCTATTTTAACATTATTATAATCAACATTTTTATAGATATTAATAATTTCTTAAATATCACATTCTTTATATTCTTAACATCCTATTTTTAACAGTATCATATATAATATTAAATTAGAAATTTTTTTAATATTATCATTAACATTCTTTATATTCTTTACACTATCATCAATAATATTTATAGATATAAAAATTTTACATAAAAAAATAATATGTTATAACATAAAATAAAATAATTAAATATAAAACATTTAAATAAAATGTCATAATACTGAAAAACCCAAAACGTTATAATATAAAATAAAGTAATTAAAAACATGAATGTTTCTGTCACTTTCCCAATAAGTGAGTGTAATACACCACACACTACCCTATCCTAGTTATTTGATATGATCCATGGAATCAAAAGTACATGTTCTCTTTTCATAAAGTGATATCATATATTTCTTTGGTGGAATGATATACAAATCCATTTACATTGGTATTCGTTTTCCATGGACAAAAGTAGGCTTGGATGTGACCACCCAACTTGAAAGTAAAGACAACATGCAACCCTAACCCATACCTATACGATATACCTAACTTCATGGCTCTGCTTTCCTTTTTCTTTGTTTAACAAAAAGTAATGGCTCTGCTTTCCGCTTTCCTTTTGCTTTTGCAGACAGCATCTCATCTACAATAATCATCACTGTATCAGCTAAGCAGTATGGTTAAGTTAGAGTCATCTGCTTTTCATATGAAAGGAAGCAAAGTCAAATTCACACTAAATGAAAGTGATGGATCAATTTCACATTTTCTGCACTGCAAAGAATGGAACAAGTATAATGAAGCAGGGACAACAACAACATTTACAGAGAAGAAGAGTTGAACAATAAATAAATAATTAACAGTGGAAACTGAGAAGGGCTCCGTTGATAACAGCTATGTTATTGTTACAACGTGCAGAGGCCTCCACATGGTGTGTAAAGAAATAGAGAACATTTACTCTTCCGATCATTCTGATTTTGGACTGTACACGCACGTAAATGCTACTAGTGGCGTTGGAGTGTGAGTGTAGTGAAGAGCGAAAGGGGTCGGCGATGAGAGTTGTAGCGACGATAAGTGTGTTGCCCGACCTGATGTTTCCAGCAGGAAGAGAGATGAGAGCGATCTGGCGGGCGTGGGCGTGGGCGTGGGCGTGGGCGTGAGAGAGCGACATGAGCTGCACGCTGCTGTCGTAGTAGTTGAAAGCAGCCCTGTTAGGATTGTTGACGGAGAAGTATATGGACATGCTCAAATTCACATTCACATTCACCTTCACATTCGCATTCACTTTCAATTCCTCCACCGCAATGCTCCGCACCTCCACCGCATTCACGCTGATTGTGGGATCTCTGGGCTTCAACACTGAGAAGAAGAGTATCAACACTATTATGACCATGAATACCAGGAATATCGTTGCTACCACATACGACCCACCGTTACCGCCGTTATTCTTCGCCCCTCCTCCCTGCATGGATCTTCCCAAAAATTTAACTGAACAACAATTGATCAAATAGATCTTCCCAAAAGTCCCCACCTTCACCTTCAATGAATGAATTGATCAAATAGATCTTCCCAAAAGTCCCCACCTTCACCTTCAATGAATGAATTGATCAAATAGATCTTCCCAAAATTCCCCACCTTCACCTTCAATGAATGAATTGACTCAACTCTCAAGGAACCATACACACTCTATAAAACGTAGTGCCATAACCCAAGGCTCCTCCTGCCATCGCTTTCCTGTGGGACGCTTAACAAACACCTTTATTTTTTATAATATAAAAGTTAAATTCAAAGTCAAAAGCGAATCATGAGAGACACCAAGCTTGAAGGGTTTGTTTCATATTGCCACGTATGGAGATCCCATGACTGCTCCACCTTCCAAATTCTTTTTAATTTGCTTTCTAATCCACCCACTGTTTTGGATTTTGCAAATGGCCTACGCTTGTGATTTTGGAAGTTTCTAATGTTTATTTAGATGTATTTTATCATATTAGTTGTATTTGTTGACCTTTAGTTAAAAAATTTAGTTGAATTTAACAGCCCAAAGAGTCAGATGTCAAATTTTAACACAATTTTCAACTGCTTTCACCATGTTTTAATATTCATTTCAATCTTGGATTTTATAACTTGCTTTACATGTTCACATAACAGGTTTGTTGGTTTGTTAATAACCAATAGAAAGTCGGGGAGCATGAATGCATAATTAATTTTTTACTAAATAGGTAAGCTGTCTTGCTTTAAGCTTATAGTCTAAATAAGTAGATAAGTTGTCCTGCTTTAATATTAGTTAGAAAAGTAGAGAAGATAGTTTGGAATTGTAAAGTGAGATAGTTTGTATTAATTAATAAGTTAAAAGATTATTTACAATATGTAATATTAAAATTATTAACAATATTAATAATAAAATAAAGGAGGATGTTATCATATCAATTTAAAAAAATTATTATAAATATTATTAAATTTTGGATATTGATTAGGTATAACTTAAATAGTTGTAAAATAAAATTGTTTCTCTTTAAATTTAGTCTTCTTTTCTTTTCTTTTTTACATTATTCAATAAATACATATATATGGGGTAGATTGGGTTACCACCAACTTTCCGTGATACTTTAAAAGGAACATACATAAAATCTTGATCTTTTAATTAAGACTATGTAATGTTTCTTTGTTCAACCACAATCAAACTCAGTGACTTTCTCACCTTCAATATTTTCTTAGTTCTATGCTAATCATGTCCTGCCTTGTACCTTTCTTGTGACTTTTTCAATGTCTCATGCACTGGAAAATGGATTCCCTTAAGATTTTGAACAAATTTCTCTTCTTTCAACACTTTCCTTGTGATATCTTCCCCCTCTTCTCCTTGTTGTCCATAAAAAACATAAGGGAAAATGTAGCAAATACCAAAATCAAGTTTCCAAAGGGGACTTGCTAGTAGAAGTATGGACTACTCTATTATAAGAGTGTTGTGTTGAGATTGCAACAAGATGATGAGCTTAGTGAAAAGAATTGCCTTCACTAAGTAGGCCCGCAGGCTATTTTTGGCGCCCAGTCTATTTTTAAACTATGTTTATTTTTAGACATGTCAATCATATTCTATGAGTTGCAGGATGCTATTTGTGGATGGTTGGTCAAGTTGGAAAAATAGATGGACTTCTATTTTTAGACATATTGGGCGGAATCTATTTTTAGATTTCTATTCTAAAAATAGATGTCGAATATTATTAGCTCTTAATAATATTTGGACTATAAACATTATCTTATTCTCTTGGAGCACTTCAGTTAAGTGCACAGATGTGGCACAGGAGCTGACAGAAGGAATTACACTATTCCTGAGGGTTACGTGGAGCTATTGCATGGATACTTCAGTTAGAACTCATGCGACAGATTTTGGTGGAGTTATTGAGGTAGTTGATGGAGTTGTCTTTAGATTAACTGAGTTAAACATAGTTGAGCTAGTTGTATCTAGCCTAACTGATTGATACACTAGTGAGAGTGGTGTGAATTAATTATTAATTAATTCACTAATTATTAACTCATTAATCAACTAAAGAATACATCAGTTAACTACTGTGCATGGACAGTTTCAATGGAGACCAGTGAAGAGGTAGGTGAAAGAGCGAGTTTGACTATCGATTCCAGGCTATCTTTGTTGCATGATTTGTGACCGGTGATTGGAGATGCAATAGGGATTGCATTGAGCAAGTACAGGACCAATTCGAGTTCATTGAGCCATTCTTCAACGGTGATTGCGCGGTAGAGCGAGGCTATCGGTGGCAGAGATTGGAGCATGTGATTTGCTAGATCGGGCTTAATTAGTGTGTAAATTAGGTGTCTTGAGAGCTTTGTGAGAGCTTTGTTTAATGGTGCTACATGATCTCTATGACATATAATATACAGATAGTTGGGGGTTTTCAGCTTTAAGCTTTCCCATAAAATACTGTGTTCATATGTGTGATTGTTTATGGTTTTAATGTGTGCATGCGATTGTTTTTATTTCCACAATTAATGAACAATGGTAGAAGAGATTTTGTATTGTGCATGAAGTTAAAATAGTGTGTGATCAGGAGAATCTCGGTGTATAACATATCAGTTATTCAAATTTCTACATGGTATCGAAGCGATATTGATCATTGGAGCAATTGCAAAACATTGAAGCGGTTGAGTTTTGAGCTGGTGGAATTCGAATTTGCAGTAGTGTTTTCTTGGTGTCGAAGTTGAGATGTCTTTCAACGGATTGCGATTGGAGTATGCCCTTGAGGGCAGCTTGAATTATATTGCATGGGAGGACAGGATGGAGGCGGTGCTGGATGACAATAGGTTGAAGGAGTTCATAGATACAGAAATTCCAAAACCTGCTTCTAGCAATGCTGCCGCACTTGACGCATGGAAAAAGAAGACAGCAAAGTGTCGAAGAATTCTGTTGGAAGGTGTAAAGGATCACATAGTGTCCAGCCTTCATGGTAAGGCTTCTCCATTCTTGATGTGGAAAGTGTTGACAGAATTATTCCAAAGTAAGGGCGACCAGAGGAAGTTGGCACTCAAGGATAAACTTAGGAACATAAAAATGGAGAAAGGTGACAGTATGCCCAAGTACCTCATGAAGTTTGTCCAGTGCAGGGATGAGCTGGGAAGTGTGGGGATTACTGTAGATGACGAGGGTGAGCTTGGCACTCTTTGGGCTTCCGAAGAGTTGGCATTCCTATCAGGACTCTGTCAATGCTCGGGAGAAATTGCCAAGATGGGAGCGACTTTGGTCGGATCTTGTGCAAGAGGAGATAAGGCGAAGTACCAGGGATGGATCTTCATCAAAGAAATCAGATGAAGAAAATTGTGCTTTGGCTGCCAAAGCAAGGAAGGGGAAGAGCAAGAAGAATGCTTCTCAATCCGGTGTGAAAGGCAAGAAGCAGTACATGTCCAAGGTGAAGTGCTTTCACTGTCACCAACATGGACATTACTCCACTAATTGTCCACAAAAGAAGAAAAATAAGCAGGCTGCTGGATCTGCAGCTGGAGAGGCCTTAGCCTCGCAGTTTGAGCTAGATTTTTCGCCGATGGGTTTAGTGTGGTTTCTTGACAGTGGTGCGTCTTTTCATATGACTGGAGACAAAGACTTGTTTACTGATCTGGACGAGAAAGATCTTGGAGTGCACATCGAGATGGGCGATGATGGTAGATACAATGCTACTGGTATCGGTACCATTTCCTTTGAGAGGGAGTCTGGTAAACCCTTCGTATTGAAGGAAGTGATGCATGTTCCAGGATTGAAGAAGAATCTGATCTCGGTGGCCATGTTAGAAGACAAGGGATATGATGTTGTCTTTAGCAAGGGAAAGGCTTTCCTGTGCAGTAAGGCAACTGGTGAAACCCGAATGATAGGGGTTCGAGTTAAGAGCCTTTATCAATTGCAGGTAGATGACTGTGCAACAATGGTAGGCAAGGTAGAAGGAGTGGTGAACTGGGATGAGGGCGAGCTGTGGCACAGGAGATTAGGCCACCTTCACCATGGAGCTTTGAAAATTTTGCAGCAGATTTCTACCGGGCTTCCTAAGGGTACTCTTGCGCAGTCATATCAGTGCAAGGGATGTAATTTGGGAAAATTTGTGAAAGCCACCTTTCACAAGAAGGATAGTCGCGCCACGATGATCCTTGAGATAATTCACGCAGACGTGTGTGGACCTTTTTCAGTAGCTTCGATAGCAAAGCACAGGTAATATGTGATATTTGTTGATGATTTTTCTCGGAAGTGTTGGATCTTCTTCATGTAGAAGAAGAGCGAGACATACTCAAAGTTCTGTGAGTTCAAGGCACTGGTTGAGAAAAATCGGGGAAGAAGGTGAAGGCTCTTAGGAGCGACAATGGTGGTGAATTCATCTCTAACGAATTCAAGGACTTTTGCAGCACAAAAGGAATTCGAAGAGAGCTCATAGCACCTCATAACCCACAACAGAATGGGGTCGCTGAGCGAAAGAACAGAACGATCGTGGGTGCTACATGGGTGATGTTGCATGATCAGGGCCTTCCCATACACTTGTGAGCTGAGGCATGCAATACTATAGTTTATGTGCAAAACCGTTGTCCTCGTAGGATACTTGGCATGAGTACACCCGAGGAGGCATTTTCTGGTAAGAAGCCTGATATTTCCCATTTGCGGATTTTTGGTTCATCTGTTTACATTCATGTGACTAAGGATGCCAGGAAGAAGCTAGAGCCCACTACAGAGGTTGGGATATTTTTGGGGTACACTGATACGCCCCACAACTATCATGTGTATTTTCCAGATAGTCGCAAGACTGTTGTGCGACGGGATATTAAATTTCATGAGGAGAAAGTCATGAAGTGTTCACTTGAGAGGGAGCCACACTTGCATGCAGATGAGGAGCTATTAGTTCCTAAGGATGAGTCTATGGATGTGGATCAACCACAAGAGGAGGTTCATGGAGTGAAAGAGACCACTCATGCAGCGCCAACCATCAGAGGGCAGAAGCGCACTACAAAAGCTGAGTGACTGACTCAAGATGCAGAGAAGATTGTAGGAGCACCTACATCACAGCGCAGACAGAGACAATCACCTAACCGGTATACTGGATACATGGCTCTTATGAGCAAGTGTATCGTGACAGAGCCATCCTCTTTCGAGGAAGCTGTGGAGGACCCCGCATGGGTAGATGCCATGGTGGAAGAGTATGATTCGATTGTCAGAAACAGTGCATGGGAGAATTTCCCAAGGCCAGAAGAGAAATCAGTGGTGGGTTCGAGATGGATCTACAAAGTGAAGCAAGCAGCTAACGGGAGTGTGGAGAAGTACAAGGCAAGATTTGTTGCTCGAGGCTTCTCACAGATTGAGGGGATCGATTATGAGGAAACCTTTGCACCTCTCGCAAGGTATTCTTCCATACAGACGATTCTTGCTCTCTCAGCGCAGATGGGGTGGCACATTCATCAGATGGATGTGAATAATGTGTTCCTCAATGGATTGATTGAGGAGGAGGTGTACATAGAGCAACCCGAAGGTTTCGATATCTTCAGCATTGAGTCGCATGTGTGCAGGCTCAAGAGAGAACTATATGGGTTGAAACAAGCACCTTATGCTTGGTACACATGGATAGACAATTATTTCACTGGAATTGGATTCTCCAAGAGTGAGGCAGATCCGAACCTATACCAGATTGTGGTGGAGGGTAAGTTGCTGATCATTGTACTTTATGTAGATGATTTGATTTTGACGGGTGATGAACTGTTGATACACTCATGCAAGGCAGATCTTTCAAAGGAGTTTGAGATGAAGGACTTGGGCCTTCTTCATTATTTCCTGGGATTGGAAATTTGGCATCACAGTGATGGACTGTTTATGTCTCAAGGCAAGTATGCATGGGAGATACTGGAGAAGTTCAACATGCATGGCTGCAAGCCTATCAACACTCCTCTTCATGGTGGTAGGAGGAAAGAGGATGCTACATCGGTAGAGGTAGTGGATGCCATCGTTTATCGACAATTGGTGGGGTCGCTTATGTATCTAGTCAATACATGACCTGACATGTGCTATGCTGTTAACTAGCTTTCACAAGCTATGGTTAAGCCTACCAAGCTCTTTTGGAAGGCAGACAAGCATGTATTGAGATATCTTAGAGGCACATCCGGATATGGATTATGGTACAGACAGTCGGATGAGGTGAAGCTGTGTGGCTTCACAGATGTAGATTGGGTAGGGAGCCCAATGAATAGAAAGAGCACATCTGGAGGGATTTTCAGTATCGGGTCGACAACGTTTTCTTGGTACAGTAGGAAGTAGAGATCCGTGGCACTCAGTTCAGCGGAGGCTAAGTATATGGCAGCAAGTTTGGATGCATGCGAGGCTATATGGATGAGGAAGATCCTGGTCGGGTTGTTCAGTTCACACTTAGATCCTACTGTGATATATTGTGATAATCAGAGTTGTATCAAACTCTCAGTTAATCCAGTATTTCATGATAGATCTAAACACATTGACATCTGGTATCATCATATCAGAGATTGTGTGTAGTGGAAGATCATGTTACTTTCATACATTCCCACGGAGGATCAGGATGCTGATATTTTGACGAAGGTGCTCACCAGGAGCAAATTCAAATACCACAAGGGAAGGATAGGGGTGGCAGATAATCCTTATCTTGTTGAGAGGGAGTTTTGAGATTGCAACAAGATGATGAGCTTAGTGAAAAGAGTCGCCTTCACTAAGTAGGCCCGTAGGCTATTTTTGGCGCACAGTCTATTTTTAGACTGTCTATTTTTAGACACGTCGATCATATTCTATGAGTTGCAGGATGCTATTTGTGGATGGTTGGTCAAGTTGGAAAAATAGATGGACTTCTATTTTTAGACATATTGGGCGGAATCTATTTTTGGATTGCCAGTCTAAAAATAGATATGTCGAATATTATTAGCTCTTAATAATATTTGGACTATAAACATTATCTTATTCTCTTGGAGCACTTCAGTTAAGTGCACAAATGTGGCACAGGAGCTGACAGAAGGAATTACGCTATTCCTGAGGGTTAAGTGGAGCTATTGCATGGATAATTCAGTTATAACTCATGTAACAGAGTTTGGTGGAGTTATTGAGGTAGTTGATGGAGTTGTGTTTAGTTTAACTGACTTAAACATAGTTGAGCTAGTTGTATCTAGCCTAACTGATTGACACACTAGTGAGAGTGGTGTGAATTAATTATTAATTAATTCACTAATTATTAACTCATTAATCAACTAAAGAATACATCAGTCAACTACAGTGCATGGATAGTTTCAGTGGAGACCAGTGAAGAGGTAGGTGAAAGAGCAGTGTGACTATCAGTTGTGACTATACTGTTACATGATTTGCAACAACCAGTGATTGGAGATGCCAATGAGGATTGCGTGAGCAATTCTGGACCAATTCGAGTTCATTCAGAGCCATTCTTCAGCAGTGATTGTGCAATAGAGGCAGGGTATCAGGTGGTAGAGATTGGAGCATGTGATTTGCTAGATCGGGCTTGATTAGTGTGCAGCAATTGGAGATTGTACTGAGAGCTTTGTGAGGAGCTTTGTATAATGATTGCTACATGATCTCTATGAAATATAATATACATATATTTGGGGGTTTTCAGCTTTAATATTTCCCATAAAATACTGTGTTCATATGTGTCATTGTTTATGGTTTTAATGTGCGCATGCGATTGTTTTTATTCCGCAATTAATGATCAATGGTAGAAGAGATTTTGTATTGTGCATGAAGTTAAAATAGTGTGTGATTAGGAGAATTTGGTGTATAACATATTAGTTATTCAAATTTCTACATGTTGAATATAAATTAAATTTTCATCCCAATTCTTTTGATGTTTTTTATTGTAGCCCCTCTAAAGATAAATCAATTTCTTTCTAACTACTTACGTTTTCACATCTATCTATGGATGGAACAATGTGGATCTCTTCGGCTTGGTATCCATATTTTCCCCAAGTGTAGTCCAAAAGGTACTAAGAAACCTAGTATCCCTCTCTAAGATGAAGCTCCCTTGTATCATGATGTACTTTCGTCTCCCTTTTCTAGCTTCCTCTCAATTTTGGATAGGTGTTCATCAAATCTCCTCTAAGAGATTTGTTATTTCCCACTCTATTTTTCAAATTTTACAATGGGTAGCGGTAATTATCTTCAAACTCAAGGTTTAGCACTTAATCATGCTTTAATCATCCTAAATTTAAAATCCTCAAGTATTCTAGAATCTGGATATCCAAATGTTAGCTAACTTATGCAGTTGGCAATGACTAGATACTTTTTGGTTCAAGATAACCTACTAGATTGACTCACAAAATTTTGCTCCACCACAGTGGGATCCACACTACATATTTGTAATTTTAATGGTCAACTATGATTCAAATACTTTTCCTATCCTGATATATTGGCAGGCCAATATTTCAATCCAAATATCTAGCATCTACTCCTTGGTATAACTTAAGATTTCTTTTGAACCCAAACATCTTGTAATCTATATGTGTAAACAGAAGTCTGGTTGTTTGTCACCGTTTGAGCTTATACTTTTGTAGGTGATGATTGACGACAAAATAAAATAGAATTTTTCACATCTCCATCTGTTGATGAATTTGTTGTTTTTCAAAAGTTGAATTTATAAAGAAATGGATATGATCTACTCTTCACATTGCATTGTAGACTTTGATGATTGTAAACTTAGAATTTAAACAATTGACTATGAACTATGGCTTTAAATATGGGAACGTATTTCCTACAACATTTAAATCTTCTTGCAATAGATAAAGAAAAATAATTTGGGCTATATACAAATAACACAAATTTAACCCATGAATTGGTAGTTGCATTCTATTTCTTCTATAGCTTAAAATAAGTGTGCTCAAATTTGTACTCAACAATCATGATCACCATAGTGTCGAAAAACACACAACCGACATATATATATATATATATATATATATATATATATATATATATATATATATATATATATATATATATATATATATATATATATATATATATATATATATATATATAAGAGAAGCCTACAAAACTATTATGTTATGTACAAGCCTCCTCCTTTACACCCTCTTTACACTCAAAACTTTGAATCTCTTGCTCTCCTGTAAAACCTCTCTAATTTCCAATTATATTGAAATTATATTACATAGGACCCTCATACCTAGATTCGAAAAACTCAATATGTTTCACTAAATTATCTAAAAATATCCTAAATTGGCTAAATATATCCCTTAACATAGCTACAAATGACACTCATCCTATATTTCCTAACAATATAGATTATTTTAGATTACAAATAGGAAAATATTACAAAATCAAATAAATTAAGGAAACCAACTTCCTTAAGTAAATGGGTTTTCGCCTAAGAAGGTCAAAGATGAATTTTACCAGTAACGCTCCAGCATCAAACTCCCTATGACATCCCTATGTGAGGGTTTTATGTAAATATTGTATATTTTTGTTTTCCTTTTTGAATGTTTAAAGTTTGAAAAACATGTGAAGAGTTTAATTATGAGTACTTTGTTATTGATAATGAATGATTATAATATGTATTTACAATGTTTTTTCTTTTATAAATAAAGAGGTCTTGAAAATTAATTTTGGAGTACATTTGACTGAAAGAGATGAGGTTCCAAATTGATGAAGAATATTAATTACCCATTTATAAGTCCTAGGCATCTAATTTGGATGGTTAGATTTATTATGAATTGGAATTAGTCAATTTATTATTTACCTAAAGAGCATGATGTTGTCTTTGGGAGTGGGAAACAAAAGCTCATTAATGAGTTGATAACTACTTACCACATCTTGGTGACATGGATGTAGTTACAAACCACCAAAAGAGTAGTAAGTGGGTAATGCATAAAATATGTTTTTGGGTATACTTGACTTTGTCTCTAATACAGTTGGAAAAGGAGGGATTGGTGTAGAAATTATACAAACAATATGTATACCAATGGATTCAATCTGATCATGCAATATTCTAGAGCAAGATATTGAATCCTTCTACAATTAATTTGTGGAAATTAAACACGATTGCATAATCACACCAAGTAAGAGAAAGAATCAAATCCACAATGCATGAAATTTTCTTGGGAAAGCAATCTGCTCAAAACTCCTCTATCTGTATTGTATAAAACCAAGGAATCATGAAACAATTACAATTCACTCTTCTCACAAAAGTCTGTTGCACTCTACCAACTGTCTCACACTGATCTGGACAAAATTGATCAACACTTAGCCAATTTCCTGCCTCTACTCAGCTTGCCTTTCTTGCACAATTCTAAGAACAATTGATCCCTATTAATTAGGAAATTCAACCTTTCAAAACTATGCAATACATTATTGGCAATCCTATGGTTGTCTAATTGCACGATGAAAATTTACTAATAACAAAATTGATAGATAACGTCCCTTTAACCTCTGTCTCAATTGGGTCTTCATCAGAACTAACATGCATGAAACTATTAATAGTAAATCATGAGTCACTTGACAGATCACTACATGTGAATTAAATCTGATTTAATTCACTTGACCTCTCACTAGTACAAAAATCAGTTACAACTAGTTAGACTAACTTTAACTCACTTAATTGAGTTAACTAATTTCTCATGCATTAAACTAATACACTAATTGCAACTTGGACTCTAAAACAAATAGAATCACTCTACATGCCTCACCAACCACCCTCAACTTGAATTTCATGAGCTAACTGGGTCTATCACACTCAGTTGACTATTACAAGTGATTATGAGATAAGATTACGATTTATTGTCCAATTTAATTAAGGGAAAATTAAATTAGACACACATTTCTTGTTGACTTTTCAACACTCCCTCTCAACAAGAAAGGGATTATCAGCTACCCTGATCCTACCTCTGTGGTATTCGAATTTTCTTTTGGCGAGCGCCTTCGTCAAAATATCTACATCCCAGTCCTCCGTGGGAATGTACTGAAGTAACATAATGCATCTCTGAATAAAATCTCTGAGATGATGGTACCGGATGCCAATATGCTTGGACCTATCACGGAATACTAGATTAACCGAGAGTTTTATTCAACTCTAGTTATCACAATGTATCACCATCAAACCCATCTGATGACCAAACAAACCAACAAGTATCTTCCTCATCCATATGGCCTCACCTGCCACCTCACTGGCTGTCATGTACTCTACCTTGGCTAAAATGAGTGCAACTAATCTCTGCTTCCTGATGTACCAAGAAACTGGTGTCGATCCTATGATGAAGATCCCTCCTGATGTGCTCTTCATGTTTGATGGACTTCCTGCCCAATCTACATCGATGAAGCCTTGAAGCTTCACTCCCTATGTTCGTCTATACCATAATCCATACTCTGTAGTGCCCTTAAGATATCTCAAGACATGCTTCCCCACCTTTCAAAAGATCTTGGTTGGCTTAACCATAGCTTGATTAAGCTGGTTAATTGCGTAGCATATTTTTGGTTTTGTGTTCACCAAGTATATCACTGAATCCACAAGCTGCCTGTAAACAATAATGTCCACTACCTCACCTGAAGTAGCATCCTCCTTCCTCCAGTTCCCTGCAAGAGGAGTCTCCATGGGTTTATATCTCTCCATGTGGAACTTCCTCAAAATATCTTTGGCATACTTGCATTGAGAAACAAATAGCTCCCCATCTCGCTCCCATATCTCCAAACCAAGGAAATAGTGAAGGAGTCCCATGTCCTTCATATCAAACTCTCTTACAATATCTTCTTTGCAAGAAGTTATGAGCTGCCCATCACCTGTCAAAATAAGATCATCAACATAAAATATGATAATCAAAATATTACCATCAACCACAATCTGGTATAGGTTCACATCTGCTTCACTCTTTGGGAAGCCCAACCCGGTGAAATAGTTGCCAATCCTGGTGTACCAAGCATGAGGTGCTTTCTTTATCCCATACATTTCTCTCTTGAGTCGGCACACATGTGACTCCCTGTAAAAGGTATCAAAACCTTATGGTTGCTCAATGTGCACTTGTCCTCAATAAATACAATGAGAAATACAGTCTTCACATCCATCTAATATATCTTCCAACCCATCTAAGCTGAGAGTGCAAGGATAGATCTAATCAATGAGTACTGTGCAACTGGTGCAAAATTTTCCTCATAGTCAATCACATCAACCTATGAGAATCCCTGGGCTACAAATCCAGCCTTGTACTTATCCACACTCCCATCTTCTGCTTGCTTCACCTTATAGAACCATCTAGATCCAACCAATGACTTCCCGACTGGTCTTGGGATAACATCCCATGCACTGTTCCTGACGATGGAGTCATACTTCTCAACCATGGCGTCAACCCAAGTTGGTTGCTACACTGCTTCCTCAAAAGAGGATGGTTCTATCACAATACACTTACTCATAAGATCCATGTATCCAGTATACATTTCAGGTGACTGTCTCTGTCTGTGTTATGATGTAGGTGCTCCAACATGTTCTGTTGCATCAAATCTCAATCTTTTAGCCTCTGTGGTGCGCCTCCTACCATGTCTGGTGGATGGCTCTGCATGAGTGGTTTCTACCACTCCATGATCCTCCTCATGTGGCTTCTCCACATCTTGAGGTTCATCCTTTGGAACTAAGAGTTCCTCATCTGCATGAGAATCAAGTTCCCTCTCAAGGGACAATCGCATGGCATTCTCCTCATCCAATTTTACATCCCGTATGACAACTGTCATTAGGGGAATTTTGAGGTCTGAAATGGGCCTCCTAAGGAAATTATAAAATAATAGCGGAAATAATAAAATAATATTTGATTACATCGTCAAATTTTAGAGGGAAAAAATAAAAAAACTACTTTTTCAACTCGTATTTTAAACTTATCTCCCTAAGGTTTTACTCAAAGTTTGAGTAGGAACACTCGTTGGATGAAAATATTAATTCCCCATCCAAGGAGTACCCATGTTGCATACTTTTGATGGACTCTTCTACATGAAAAATAATAAATACATGAAAAACATGATTGCAATCACGTTTTTTCATGTATTTCTCATTTTTCGTGTAGTAGGGTCCATCAAAAGTATGCAACATGAGTACTCCTTGGATGAGAAATTATATTTTGAATCCAACTAGTACTCTCACTCAAAAATTGAGTAAACCCTTAGGGAGATAAGTTGAAAATATGAGTTGAAAAAGTAGTTTTATTATTTTATTATATTTTAACCTTTTTACTTTTTTACTCAAAAAATGGTGAATCATCCCCTATGGTTGACATCACCATCTTGAATCCTATTGGTTCTCATAAATTTTATTTTTGTTGTACATTTTTCTTAGGAGGCCCATTTTAGACCTCAAAATCCCCCTAATGCATCCTTTTGTTCGACAAATACACTCGATAGTTGTGGAGAGTATCAGTGTACTCCAAAAATATCTCAATCTCTGTTGTTGGTTCTAGCTTCTTTCTGGAATATTTGGTCACATGGCAATAGAAATATGAGCCAAAAATTTTAAAATATGAAACATCAAGTTTCTTACCAAAAAAATCCTCCTCTGGTGTACTCATGCTAAGTATTCGATGAGGACTACGGTTCTACACAAATACCACCGTGTTGCATGCCTCTAACCACAGATGCAACAGTAGTCCCTGAACATGTTACGTAGCTCATACCACACCCAAAATTGTTATGTTATTTCTTTCTACAACCCCATTTTGTTGTGGGTTATGAGGCACAATCAACTCTCTCTGAATTCCTTCTTTGGCACAAAATTTCTTGAATTCATTGGAAATGTGCTCACCACCATTGTTGCTCCTTAGAGCCTTCACCTGCTTCCCTGTATCTTTCAAAACCAATGCTTTGAACTCACAAAATTTTGAGAACGTATGATCTTCTTATGCATGAAGTAGATCCAAAAATTTCTAGAAAAATCATCAACAAAAATTACATAATACATGTGCTTTGTTGTAGAAGCTATAGAGAATGGTCCACACACATCTGAGTGAACTCTCTCAAGGATTTTCGTTGCTCAGTTTTCCTTCTCGTGAAAAGTGGCCTTTTTATACTTCCCCATGGTACATCCCTTGCATGTGTATATCTGCACAAGGGTACCCTTTGGAATACCCATAGAAATCTGTTGCATGACCTTCAAATCACTGTGGTGTAGATGACCCAATATCCTATGCCATAACTCACCCTCATCCCGGCTCACCACTCTGTTTGCTTTACTCATCAATGTTGTGCAACCATCTACATCAATTTTGTAGAGGTTCTTCACATGAACCCCAACCTTCTTAACCTGTCCTATGGATTTGTGATGAAGGAATGGTTTCCCTTCACTAAAAACCACATCATATCCTTTATCCTCCAACATAGCAACTGAAACTAAATTCCTTTTCAAGCCTGGTACATGCATGACATGTTTTAATAAGAAATGTTAACCTGACTGTATCTAGAAAGTAACTGTACCAATCCCGGTAGCGTTATACCTCCCGTCATCACCCATCTCAATGTGCATCTGAAGATCCTTCTCCTCCAAGCTACTAAAGGGTTCTTTGTCTCCCGTCATGTGGAAATATGCACCAATATCCAAGTACCACACTAATCCCATCACACTAGACACCATGCATGTGATGAGTGAGAAGTCCAACTCAAACTGTGAAGCCAAAGCATCACCCGCTGCATATCCTAAAGCCGTGTTGTTGTTCTTCTTCTTTCATGGACAATTAGTGGCATAATGTCCATGCTCGTGATAGTGAAAACATTTCACTCTAGACATGTCACACTTTTCGCCTTTTTTACCGGTCTGAGATTTGGAATAGGATTGATTTCCCTTCCCCTTCTTTGCCTTACCATCCAAGGAAAAATTTTCCTCATCATCTGTCTTGGATGAGGATCCATCCCTGGTATTCCACCTGAATTCTTCTTGTACCAGTCCAACCAAATTTTCTCCCAATCTGGTTGCTTCTCCCTCCCATTGATAGAGTCCTAACAACTTGCCAACTCTTAGGAAGGCCTAGAAGTGCTAGGCTCACCAAGTCGTCATCCGCTACAGTAATCCTAACACTTCCATGCTCATCTTGACATTAGATGAACTTGGTCAAGTATTTCATAATAGTGTCACCTTTCTCCATTTTTATTTTCGTGAGATTGTCCTTCAATGCCAATTTTTTTGTAGTCACAGTTGTTTTTAAATAGATCTATCAAGGCCTTCCACATTGAATATGGAGTCGCCTTTCCATGGAGACTCTAGAAAATGTGATCTCAAACTCCCTCTAGTAAGATCCTCCTCGCCTTTGCAACCTTCTTTTTCCATGCATCAAGAATAGTGGCATCTTCTGTTGTGGGCCTTGGAATATTAGTGTTGATAAATTCTTTCAACCTTTTATCCTTCAGAACTGCCTCCATTCTGTCTTTCCACGAAATATAATTAGAACTGCCCTCGAGTGATTATTCCAATCTTAATCCATTGAAAGCCATCTTGATCTACCTGTCGCACCAAAGAATGTTTTTGCAAATTTGAATGTTGTTCAGCACAAACTAAATTTATTCTTCACTATAGTGATTTCTGGCGCTCTGATACCATGTAGAAATTATAAAAACAATATGTATACCAATGGATTTAATCCGATCATGCAATATTCTAGAGAAAGATATTGAATCCTTCTACAACTAATTTGTGGAAATTAAACACGATCGCACAATCACACCAAGTAAGAGAAAGAATCAAATCCACAACACATGAAATTTTCAGGGGAAAGAAATCTGCTCAAAACACCTCTATCTGTATTGTATAAAACCAAGGAATCATGAAACAATTACAATGCACTCTTCTCACAAGAGTCTGCTGCACTCTACCAACTGTCTCACACTAATCCAGGCAAAATCAACCAACACCTGGCCAATTTCCTACCTCTTCTCAGTTAGCCTGCCTTGCACAATTCTAAGAACAATTGATCCTTATTAATTAGGAAATTCAACCTTCCAAAATTGCACAATACATCATGGGCAATCGTATGGTTGTCTAATTTTGTGCCGACAATTTACTAATAATACAACTGATAGATAACTAGGTCTTCATCAGAACTGACATGCATGCAGCTATTAATAGTAAATAAAAAGTCACTTGACAAATCACTACATATCAATTAAATCTGATTTAATTTACTTGACCTCTCACTAGTACAACAATAAGTTACAACTAGTCAGACTAACTTTAACTCACTTAATTGAGTTAATTGATTTCTCGTGCATTAAACTAATACACTAACTGCAACTTGGACTCTAAAACAAATAAAATCACTCTACATGCCTCACAAACCACCCTCAACTCGAATTTCATGAGCTAACAGAGTGTATCATACTTAGTTAACTATTACAAGTGATTATGAGATAAGATTACTATTTATTGTCCAATTTAATTAAGGGAAAATTAAATTAGACACACATTTTTTGTTGAATTTTCAACAATTGGAGAGAACCAGTGAGAAGAAGACAAAAAGAATTGCAAATATGTGCTTGGGGGATATCTTCAGGGGGAAGTATCAAGGTTGGGAGGAGCTAATTACTCAACTATTAGTTTTATAGACAAACAAGTTCAAGTGGATATTATTACCTACTATGTTATTTAGAAATGGAAAGAAATAATTATGTTTTGTTTACAATTATGTATAATGTATTGTAAATGGTATGGTTAGATATTAGAATAAACAAAGTAAAATTTAGAATAATTGTCTTTATTTTATTAATACTACAAGTTTATTTCATGAAAGGGAATGTGATATTGATAAATAACTTATGTCGTTGTAGACATTTATCTAGTTATAATATGTGTGTGTGTGTGTGAAACTATGCATCAATCATGTAGAATTGTATACATAATCATTTCTCTATATGTAAAAATGGAGGAACCTTAAAATAATAAGTTTTTGTGTGTGTGTGTGTGAAACTACATAAAGAAATTCTAAATTAGTACATGGTAATATTGAAAGAGGAAAATAACAATAGAGGTAATGTTAAGTTCTTTATTTTGAAGAGAAAATAAATGATAAATAACTCCATACATGAACTCAATTGGAGAAATGATTGTATTTGATGCAAGAGAGAAATTTCACTTTACATGTAAACAATTTGTGATAAATGTCAACATAGAAAAATAAATTTGGAATTTTGGTAATTATTGATATATAAGAACAAATGTTAATACCAGGAAATTATGGTTAAAACACAATAAAAAATGAAGTAATAATACAGATGGGAACTTTAATATGATATTAATGAAAACTAATTACTATGGAGATGATTATTAGAACAACACTAATGGATAATACTATAGCTAAGTAATGCTCACAAAGGATACAACAATAAATGAAGAGAAAATGTTTATCATTTAATATAAATGCTTATAAAGTTCCTAGATGGAAGTATTTCTAACCAGCAGATTGTGTAGGAAACCTTTGCCCTAATATAATTAATATCCAAAGAAAGTACTACAAATTAAATACAAGTGGAGGCATAAGGGCTTGATGGCTACCTTTCCAAAGATTCATTAGAAGTGTAGAGTTATAAGCAAATTAAGAAATTTTATAAAAATATGTGTATCTTTGATAACAAAGTCACAAACAAAAGAGCCAAGTGCACGGGCATCCAATGTGGTAAAGGAATCAAATATCATGTGAGTCGAAGAAGATAAACTCCATAAATTGGAAACATCTAAGGAAAATAAATTCCAACCGGTATGTTGAAAAGATACTGTAGAGATAAACAGGTAGTATTAATAGCAATAAATAATAGATCGAGACAAAAATACAAATGAAAAATGGAAATGTAAAGATGATTTAAAGATGAGTTTATAATTCTCTTGGAATGTTCAAAAACCTGGTTATGTTCAATTAACTACAAAATAACAAAATGAAAATCAGTACTGATAAGAAGAAGGAAAATTTTGTAATCTAAACAAGGAATGCAAAAATGTACATATATCTAAGTATGAAGATTAAAGCATATGAGGAATATTATATACAATGTGGCCACCAAGTCATTATAAAGGAAAAGGGACAAAAATAATATATAAGAGAGTTTGAATTCTATTGAGAGAGAAGAAATATTATATATATATATATATATATAGGACAAGCACGTTTCATAACTGGGTTTGTAAAAAGTATGGTTGAGAGAACAATACTATGGTTACCAACACCCAAGTGAGATTTGTTCCATAAACTTGGAATATATATGTGTGTGTGTGGGTGGGGGGGGGGGTGGAGTCACACCCATTTACAAAGAACAAGGTCAAGACCCATATGTGACTATAATATGCTTAGGGTTAAGAGGAAACCCTAAACCCAAATAAATTTCAGCATAATAAAAGAACAAAGAGAGAAGTTTTAGTATTAATATGTTAATTTATATAATAGAATGACCTTTTCTAACCTTGAGACTAAATGGATTCAGAAAAAGAAATGAGTGTAAACCCTAACATGAGATTTTAGAGAAAACAACAAAAATGACCAGTAATAACAGAAAATTGTGAAATAGAATTTTAAATATAATGATCACTATATTTAAAAAGAAAATTTACATAATTTATTTGAAATTAAATAATTTTTTTAACAAGTAAATAAGAAGAAAAAAACCCTAGAAATTTGACACTCTTTCTAACAAAAATTCCCAAAACTTCAAACAAAACTTCAAATAGTAAATACACAAACATTTATATTTGAAGAATCATAAAATAAAGAAAGAATTATTAAAAATTGGTCTCAGAAATTCACGTAAATGTATTTTCGGTAAAAATACATTGAAAAGGGATTAATGTTGTAGATATGAACTTTGGAGAACCTTATGGTCGATGGCCAAAGTTATGAAGCAAACCGTTGAATACCATAGTTATGGTAGTAAGAACCTAACAAAAACAATAACGATGGGATTAGTTCACGAAGAGACAAGAATCCACATTTGAGCACAATAGTAACGTAAATACCTCTAGTGTAATTCTGGTGAACAACTCACTATTTAAGATGCATTCATAAATTTATATGTGATTTTCCTTCACACAATATACGTGTGTATGCTCTTTTAATGAATACAAATAGCGTATATTTACAATATTTATCTTTTCACAGTTTTCACCAATCATTATCTTATTAGTCATATATTATGTAGTAGATATAAGAATGTTCAACATCATTATATATAAGATCATGTAAATCATAAGAGTTCCACACATCATCAACACATAACGTATTAGGACACCATATTTTTAAGTGGAAACCTAATTGAAAGAAATCCAACGTCGTTGTTGTCTCTTCTTCTTCTTCTTATTATTAATATAAATATATTATTCTTACATCTTGCACTAACGCAAACTCTTACCAATAAGCAGGCTCCTACCTATTGGAGACTACCACCTCCTCTAGTTTCTCTAGCTCCTATTCCCTACAATTTACATGCCACTATTGGAAGGAAGCTACTACTCGGAAACTTCCAAAAGGAAGCTACTACTTCTTGAGATTTATTGTCCACCATCAAAAGGAATCTTCTACTCCCTCACTGAAGGATTTGACCCTCAGTACCTCTGTAGACCACATTTAAGAATATTTCACACTAGATACACTTGACTCAGACACATTCCTACAAGACACATTTCATCCAATTTTCAAACTAGACCCACAACCATTAATATTCTTAAACCAAGATACCATTACCATTCTACAATAAATCTCTCAATTCTACTCAATAATTGAACAACAAGATACCAAAACTCTCTTCACAACTATCAACAAACTCTCTCTGCAATAATAAATCATTTGATAGAATAATACACAATCACTCTCAATAACCTATGCATCTAATAGAAAACCCTAATATCCAGTATCCACATCAAGCCTCACAAGGCCAACAAATCCCAAACATATTGATCAAAACATCCTTGGCAACCATGAGCAAAAAAACTCTCAATACTACCTCTCTGCAACTAATCCAATCTCAACTCACTGACCTCAATTACAATAATTCATACAAGACTACATTTACAACCTATTAGTGTCAGTATTTTCATACTTCCACCAGGGATCAAAACAAATTTTGCATGTGCGTCTTAGGTGTCCCATTTTTAAGAAATTTTCCATCATTCCATTAGGTCATGATATAAAATTGTTCTACTAGTGGTCGTCCTTGTCAATAAGCTTCATTCTCCCTCAAAAGATCTTATTGGCTGACTCATTCTCATGTCTCCTTGAGCATAACAACACCTATGGAAATGCTTTGTTCTCTTGGAAGTCTTTTAAGTCAAAATATCATTTATGAAAGTCAGGTCAAAAGCAGTCCCATTAGGTCATTAGGTTTTTACATTTCTCAAGGTCACTCCTTCATTTCATATGAGGTCAGCACATATATGAGAGGGACTAAATAAGATCATCATGATGTAATTATTATACTTTCAAAGTTTTTTTTTTCTCAGTTTAATGATTTTATATCAAAATGATATTTTGATATAAGATTCAATATGTAATTTATTTATATTTTTCCAAATGTAATTTTATGTTCTCATATGTAATAAATTCAATCCCAAGCTGTCAAATGCAATCATCCGGCCTAAATGGAGCAAAGAAAACCAAACTCCATGTTTGATCAACCTGTAATGCCAAAAAGTCGAAAAGATAAAGAGTATCAGTGCCAAAGGAAAAGTGAACATTAGAAAAGTGGGTGATTCAAATTAAATTTCAAATTCACTTGGCTATAAAGTCTTTCAAAGCACCTCAAAACAAGATTGTATCCATTCAGCCTTCAAAATTTTTCAGCAAAGGAGAAATTTTGAGTTTTCTGAGCATTTTGGGTCAAAATTCAGTGGTGTTGCACATTTGCTTTTTGGCGCGATGTGTTTGACTTGGCGTTGCACGTTTACCCAGCCATGATGCATGTTTTCCCGATATCTCCTAAGCAATTTACACTAGCGCTGCGTGTTTTCAGAGTGGCGTTGCGCATTTGTCCAGAGCACTGCGTGTTTGCACAGTGAGGGTTTTAAAGAGTTTCACCACCTCCATCAAGCTCAAATATTCTCACAAACTTCTCCAAGGAGCTTTAAATCAGTAAGTGGACCTTAAAGCACCTCTCTTCTCATATATTTGATGTTCCATAAATATTTGAAGTGCTTGTTGCTATCAAAACCCTAGTTTCCATTTCCTTCTCATTTGCATACACTAAATCCATGTTCATATCCCTAAAACACATATCAGTCATAAATATTGTCAAATCCTAGGGTTTTCCTAGACCTAATTTTCATTTACACTCATTCCCTCCATTTGCCTAAGCTAGTCATCTCATCTCTCACTCCCTTCATCTCATTCCATTTACCCTAAGGTTTCCAAAGCCTTCAACTTAAAAATGTCTAAAGAGGAGGACAGAGGTGTCAATGAGGAACAAACAGCAAAGAGAAGTGATCACAAAGGAGGGAAAATCAACAGATATGAACCAATAACTAGAAAGGAGCTCATGGCTTCTCCTCTCACTGTGTCATGTTTTAAAAATTTTGGTTGCTTTGAGTTTTGTAATAAAGTGCAGCAGATTTAGTATCACCTAATGTTGATAAGATTGTTCATCACAAATCTTCATGATAGGCGGGTTACTCTTACTAGGGTCACTTTTACCATGTCCACCAATGCCATTTTAGCTACTACATGAATCCTTAAAGTGGGATAGAAATGGTTTAAACAAGGAAACCTTGATCTGAGCTATTATCAACCATATCTCAAACCTAGATACAAGGATGACAAGAAGTCCATTTTCCCTTTCTCTCATCTTCTTGACCAATATGTCCCTATGATGAAGACAATCATGAAATACTTCACCTATCAGTGGATATTTTCTCGACTCTATTCAAATCATATCCGACTCCTCATGCACTTCACTAGAGTCAGAATGCTTCACATACATTACTATCTCTCTCGCAACGTTGACAAGATGGCATACATTATACAAAAGAGGGATTATAATCATCAAATGTAGAGTCTTTTTCACCATTCCCTCATCAAGATGATTGTCATGCATCAACTTGAGAAAAAGAGCATCCCATGGGACACATTCATTGCAGATGAAGTTTTTACTACCCCCCTAGTAATGAGCAAAGTATCCCTTCATCATCTCATCCTCTCATATCTAATTCTCCATCTCAACCTGTTGCTCATACATCATCACCTAATCAGATCCATTCACCTCATGTTGATCCTACTTCTTCACCTTTCCATAACCTTTCACCATCATCACATTAGGATACTGAGGCATCAAGTAGTGAGAAGGACATTGATGCAATTTGGGCTAATGTGACTGATGTTGAGCCATTTCCCAAGACCTATCAGAGAGGCCACAGGCATGTGTTTGCTTCACTTAGAGTGAAAGGGGCCATGCCTTCTTCATCATCAAAACAGGTGGACAAGGGCAAGGAAAAGGCTAAAGATCCAATAATTGATGAGCAATATGATAAACATGAAACAGAGCAGGAGTTTCGGCTGATTGACCTTGATGAGGAGGATGAAGACAGAATCAACAGTGCAGTAATCAAAGGAAAAGAAGAAAATATTAGTTAACTTCAAGCTAATCTTGACAGAGCACAATATGTGATTGATTTTCTTGAGCAAGAAAATCAGCAGTTGAAAACCAAGTAAATCATTGATGAGGTCAAGACCATTAAATCACAAAGAGAAGAAGAAAAGGCCAAGACCTTGTTGGAGGAGACCTTAGAGAGATTTAGTGAGATCGATGATGAGGAGGATCAACCTCCAAGACAGAGACGAAAGATAATAGGGCTAAAGAGAGCTTTAGCTCGGGAAAGACAGAAATAAGCTGAGTTGGCAGAGCAACTCACTCCAAGTGAGCTTCTTTCCCTAGAGATTAGTAGGGATAGAGAGTCATGTCTTGAAAGATCCAATTTCCATCTAGAGGTTTTTCTAGAGAAGGCCAAAAAGGACAATGATATTCAGAGGAAAATGGCAAAGCATTGCGCCATGAGAAACAAAATTGCAAGGGCCAAGCTCAAAAAAGCCCATGCAAAAATTCAAGCTTTGATCGAGCAAAAGGAGAAGGAGAGGCTAGAAATACTTGCAGAGGTGTCTCTTCATGCCTCAAACACTTCATCAACAAGTATCCTCACACATTTTGGCAACTTTTTGGCACATTTGGCACTTTAGTGCATTTTTCATTTTTTGAGCAATTTCGGCACACCGAAATTCTGCCAAACGCATAGCGCCACTAGCGCTACGCTCTTTTTTGGGGCATCCAAATGACAAATTTCCACTACCATTGCTTTCATATTGATTAAGACATAAACCCTAGCAAGTTTCAGAAACTTTGGAGGAGAAATGGTCCCTCAAAAGTGCAAAAAACCACCAAATTTTCATGTTTCTGCCTCCTTTTTTACCTTGGCGCTGCACGTTTACCAGTCTTGGGAGATTCACTATTTTATAGGGCATGTGGGAACAATTTTGGAAACTAGAGGAATATTTGGAAACTAAACCTAGAGAGCTTTCCAATGAACTATCCTGTAGCTAATTTGGACATCGGGAAGGCTTTCAAAAGTTTCTTTCAAAAGAGGCTATTTTTCTGTCATGGCGCTACATGTTTTCCAGGAAAATGCAATTTTCATCATTTTAAAAAAAAATTGACATTTTGACTTTTTACTTGGAAAAATGGGAAATTAATAATGTAAAAGGTCAAGATAAATGTAAATGTCATGTTTTTATTGTTATCTAGGGTAGATACATTAGATAAGTCCTCTAGAGGTCAAATGAATCAATTTCCTCTCTTTTAGAGGCAAATTGTTGGGTCTTCCTAGTCTTTAGTTTCTTGTTTGGGAGTAGGTGAAACTGGTCCCTATCTCATGGATTCGACTCTCTGAGTCTAGGAAGAGTGATTTTGAGGTCTATATGATGTATTTCCTTAGTCATTGTAAGGGATTGACTCACTTGGAGCTTTGGCATCTCAAGAGGCATATTTTTGTATCAGCTTTGGCCTAGACATTAATAAAATTTGCAGCTTTTTTTATGGGATCCATGTGATATTGTGTTTAGTTTCAGTTTCTTCTTTGTGTTCATATGTTAGAATGTTTTTTTATTTCATCCATCATTTCATTGCTATTGAATGAATGTTTTCAAGTTAGATGAACATAATCCATAAATGTATGCTATGTTTTGGGTAAACATTCATAATTTGTAATTTCTTCAGTTTAGAAAGAAACCACAAATTCACCATGATCTTTATAGCTCCTCACGTGTCTTAAACCATCCCATCATCAAAACCATAAATTTATAAACATTTTACCTACCTTGCCCTATAGAATACCCTGCAAATTTGACCTAATTTCCTTACCCTAGTTGTTTGACTCCTCTTGATCTAGAAAAACCATACACCATCAAAATCAAAAACCCTGAGCTACTATACCTAGCCTAATATCTTCTTTCCTCAGTCATTTTGGCTGTGATTTATACAGAGAGAGCCCTCTCACGTTCTAGTATGGCTAACTACTTGGCTAAGCGTGGTTTGAGGTTACCTCGGAATTGCCTTTCTTGGGCCTGAGGTTCAATCCAAGTGATAACACAACCATTCAAACAATAATTGTTTTCAAAAAGAATCTCAATGGGAAACATTCAATATATAAAAAAATTCCCTACATTCTCGACAACCTTTATCATATAAAACTTTGTCCATAATCAAATCAGAATGTATATGTGATTGTCCTTAAATAAAGCTGTGTTTATACATGCTTCCTATGTATAAGAACATCATACATATCTCAATTCAATGTTCTCACACTTTTCACCATACCCTAGTAGCATTACAGTGACTGGCATACATCAATCAACCAACAGTAATGACCAAATTTATATGAACCAACAACAAGCATAAATTTTAATCAAGGTTCATTTACTTAGATAGTATACATGTGTTGTAGCCACTACAACACCACCCAAAATTTCGGGTATATTCAAAATTTCAAGTCCCCCCTCTGCTCGCTTAGCCATTAAGGTCTTTCACTCGACTTGTAGTCAGTGACATCCCAGTGACCTATCCCCAACCCCTCATGAGCTTTCTCACCATCATGATCAGATGATGTTGCTGCAATCACGTCATGTGTGGGAGGGATCATCAAGCACACGCTCGAATAGGAACTTTTCCGTGCATTGAGGATGTACATCAGCAACCCTCTCGCCATGGGTCATTAAGCATATTGATTGAGTACTTCTCTTAAGCTCGTTGGTCTCATACAATTTATCTAGGGGCACCATTCTCAAAGAGTAACTATGAACTAATTGATGTTATAATGTTTCATACAGGTCAATCCCATTGGTGATAAACTCATCAATGTTGTCACGACACCGAGGGAAATAAAATTAAGCTCAACAACAAGGCCACAGTTGCAAAATAGGGGAAGAGGAGGAGCAAGTGACCAGTACTGTTAAAAGGAGGATGGTGTGGTACATGTTTATCAGAGAAAGAACTTTTCATGTCACTGATGAAAAAAATATTCTTCACTAGTGTACTTCAGATACTTAGAATCACTCCATTTGGAAATGTCCGTACCGGATGCCATCTCGCATAAACCAGAAGCATTTGCTGTGATTTATCAAATATAAGCTTAAGTAGGGACCGAACTAGGTAGTTATATTCCGAGATGGCAGATCTCTCACCTTAAAGGAAGTTTTGAAGATATTACACAATAACAGTTCAATGTTGATGTATACAAAGAAAGAAACACATTTCACCAATTTGACAAGTCTAACATGAAGTATAGCCCAGGTGAACAAAGTGGACTCAGAAGATTTCCCTAAATATAGACGATCTCATTCAAGAGTGTTTTCGTGTTGAGCCACAGTGTGAAAGCACACATGTTGGTGTTGGCAAGATAATGGCACAACTAAAAATGTTTTTTTATTTTATTTTCTGCAGTTGAATGAAACATTTCAAGGGTTCAGAATGTGTCATGATAAGCATTGGAAGGGTCGTCACTGTCAATTTGGTGATTAAGTATGGATTTACATTGAAAAAGTAGGGTGGATGGAGATCGTAAGGGTGAGGGAGTTGTACCCTCACCTCATGTCTGCTTAAAACCAAATTTTGGTAGTTGAAAAGCTTCCAGTAGAGAGGAGTGATCCAAGAGTATTATCTAGTTTCTTCGAGTTTACAAGTCTCAATTTTTTTCGGGAACAACGATGAACTATAGAGTTCGTTGCTCTAAATCCGACACTTCTTTCAGTTTCTCATTTTGTCTTCGTATGAAGGAGAAATCATCCATCAAAGTACAGGTGTGGGTTTGCTGTTTTAGGTACATGGTGAGATTTAGGTTTGATTGTTCAGGTAATGCGTGCATTAGTAGTTTTTGGCACAATTTCAAATATCAAAACACACCTTTGGGAAAAAATATTTATTAAACCTAAGCTACATGGTGGGTGCAAATCTATGGACCAAGGTTATGGTCTTAAACATTATATAATTAAGCCAAGGCACAAAAAATAATATGGTTTCAAAACCATATAAGATGGTGCAGCATAACTATATGAAAAACATTACAAATGGGCTCAAATATTTCTATGGTGGAGTTTCAACCTATGGTAAAACATTTGGAGCGGATATATATATGGTGGTCAAAATTTATGTTTAAAACATGGAGCAGAAAATTATAACAAACCTATAGTGGCAATGTTATAATAACTATGGTGCAATTATAGTCAAAAGAAAATCAGAGTTGTAAAAAATATGACAATCTATAACATATGTTTTAAACGTGCAGAGTTATGGTTTCAAACCATATCGGATGAAGATTAATAATACAGGTTAACAAAAGGACATATCATCACTGGAGAATATTCTCACATGCTACGAGTTTTTTAACCACCAAATGGTGGTTATGAGCTGGCCGTTAAACATTTATGGGTGATATCATAGGTCCAACTCACTGTTGATGCCAAGTCAAGTGCCATGACCACTGGAGGACGTGAGTCAGCTTGCCAAAAAGGCATCGAAGATATGGTGATATAATCCACCAGTTTGGTAATGGGTTTAAAAATATATTGTCACGTTGGTATTAATGTACCAAACCCGGGAAATTTTAGTGCGCGACACGTCCACAGCATCTCAGCATGCTGCGACTTCAAGCCATGTAAAGCAGAAAAAGGGGCCAGCGCACTGCAAAAGGTTATGGTTCGACCACCGAGTTAATAGCATTCATAGGTCGAAGTGGTCTGGTGGTGGAATGTGAGTCTCTTAAATGGCCTTAAAAAATAGTCCATGCAACAGTAATAGAGACTCGAAGATGATATGGTTTAGAATCAGAGCAAGGCCATGATATGGGTAGCTTCTCCAAAATACGAAACGTAATGAACAGAGTCAGAGCAAGGCCGCGATATGGATAAACTAAAGCTTTCATAAGCCACTTGTCAATTATGGCTTTCGCACAAATGGGAAGCCTCCCATATCAAGGGATTTCGTTCTATTAAGTGCTCGGATGGAGGAAATCCGAAGACCCTTGTAAAACTCCATCAACGCTGAGATAGCAGTGATAGTTTCTTGCCACCCGCCCCATCGTTAAAACAGGCACAATTTATGGATCAAGCAGGTGCGAATCGAGAGTTAACCATTACAAGAAATTGCATGAAAATAAGGCCCCGCATAACGAGGATGTGAGTGACTCATGGTAACGAAAGAGCACCTCACGAGATTAAGGTCGCCAAGTCGCATACGTGCTCCCGGTCAGAAGATGTGACCATGCGACTGTGTGACCTCTTCGAGCTCGCAAGGTCGTGAAATGGATGTCTAAGGGAGGTCATGACCATTCAAATCCCCACTGCATGAGCTTAAGGTCCCTGAGTCGCAATACGTACTTCCGGCCAGGAAATGCAACCATGCGACTGTGCGACTTCTCCGAGGTCGCAAGGTCAAGAAAGGATGTGTCCAAGGGAAGCTGCGACCATTCCAATTCCCTGACTACGTGACCTTCAATCAGTGAATGCGACCCTTCTCAAAGGAAACACCCATGCCCATTCAAACTCAAAGCCATGCTCTTAAATTGGGTGGGCACTCACACACCGATACTACAGGGATGTGGTAGATACTTTAATACAAGATAGAAAAGCCTTGTGGGCTACGTATGGAAATCTTATGAGTCTTGGTAGCTGAAAGGAAGCTCATCGGTATCAACGTATTCTGCATCATGAACTAAAATGCACGCGCTCTCACATGCCTATCAATAGAGGCTCCCCAGCGTTTGACGCCTTAAACAACTGCTGGTATCCATTTTCCTTTTGCATTTCGATGATTGCAACTACAATGCGGGTTGATGTAAACATACAGATAGGTTATGGACTCATCGTTTCAGGGTTATTTATAGTTTATGCATGTGGAAATGATGTTTTCCGCCCATTCATGCGGGAAACTCTTGGCTGCACCAAAACATTGCCCAAGGCAACACCATATGAACACCATGAGCTTCCCTAAAAACTTGTTGTTATGGGATGCACATGATTTATCTGGGGTTTTTGAGGTCTGCACATACCTCTCTAATAATACCTATATATGGCATATTTCTAGCCTTCTACCAAAACACAAAATGGTAACTAGAAACCCATCACATTCAGTGGGAGATGCCACAAGCAGAAGGTCTTTTATCTTATCAATGGGTTTTCGTTGTGAACATTCAGATCCTGGGAGAACTTAGTGAAGACCACGCCGCGGCATAACGCTTGACCACACAGGGGTCCAAATTTATCATTTTGACTTGTGAAATTAATTAAATATGCCCCTAACATTATTATTCAATCAATGAAGACATGTAACCTAATCTATGTGACTGCAAGTGGAAGCTGTAGGTTTGCATGATGAGCTAGAGTTTTTTCCCAGCAAGAAAGAGGGCCTTTTTTTTGAAGCAAGGAATGTGGGATAAGAATTATTGCTATAAAATCCAGAGATCACCAAAAGAAGGCCGCAAGTCACAGATCTACTTGAGGTCATAGGTCGCAGATTGTTTGTGGTCGTAGGTCGCGGATTGTTCGAGGTCGCAGGTCACGGATTGCTCGAGGTCTCAGGTCAAAGATTGTTTGAGGTCACAGGTTGCGGATTGCTCCAGTTCGCAGGTCGCAACAGTGGCCAAGGTCGCGGGTCACAAAATCTGCTAAGTCGCAAAGAAACCCAGCGATCAAGAAGACGAAATGTGAGGGAAGCCCAAAGGGCAAGTTTTGTCCTATAAATACTTCCTTCGGGAACAAACAAAGGACTTTTATTTTGGACTGAAAAGGATATTTAGTATTGTATAGAAGGACCACACAATGTTACATATGAATACAAGCACTTGTAAACTCCATTGTTGGATCTGATGTTGATTAATGCGAGCACACTATGAGTATTACATTTTCAATTTCTAACATCTTTTGATTAACGAAACTGTCTCTCTGTTTACATCATTATGCATTATATTTTTCTAGAAGTGTGTTAATGTTTTTAAGTCTATGTTTTGGCTTTAATGAATGCTAATAAATTTGTTTTTTAAAATTTGCATTATTTCCATGATCATTCAAGGAAGTGAAGGGTATTCTGCCATAAGGAATTATTTCTTTTGTGGTTAGAATAGCTTTTACAAGCATGACCCTAATGACGTGCTACTAACAAAATCTCCTTCGGCTCCATGCTTTACAACTCGTCTTGCTATGTATAGTGTTGTTTGACCATTATAATTCATCAGTCATGTGTTTTGTGTCATCTGAATAAGCGTGCGTCCTTAGGTTTGCAAAGTCCAATTGAGACCAAAGAAAAGGAGTGTCAAGTGGTAGCTGGACCCACACCTTGGATGAGATCCCTATTCTAAACGATTTAGAGTCTAGTTGGAACTTTTTACCGGGGAGATCCCCTACTGTTGGCTGGACATTTTTTCCCGTCAATATAATTGGTGCTAGAATGAGGGCAGATGACAAGCTGAGCCCTTAGAGCCTACAGTTAATCTCATATCTATAATGGCTCGTCCCCAAATAATTCTCCCGAGATGTTTGTCAGAGTTTTATGGGCTGTGATGCTCCATCCCCGATGAACTTATGTATCACTTTTCCTAGTTAAAATTTGATGGTGAAAATGGAGTTTCCATAACTAAACACCTTTTAGATTTCTGTGATTTTTGTGAGTGTTACGAAATTGACGATGAAGGGTTGACTTGTTTTCTTTACTCCCTCACTCTCAAAGGTCATGCCAAGCAATGGTGCCACACATTGCCAGAAGCTTCCATCCATTCGTTCGAGCAGCTTGCTGGTGAAATACAACAAGCTTTTCACAGGTATGATCTTCAAAATGTATTAGTAAAATTAAATGACATCAGAATGGAACCTCAGGAACTTCTAGATGAATTCTCTATCATATTTGTTCATTATTGTCTTGAGATCCCTAAAAATGATGTTGATTGAAAATTTCTAAGTGAACAGTTCAATTATGCAATTCTCGTTTCCCTTGAACGATTTTAATTAGCAACCGAGCCTGATCCTACTATTTCCCATGGCGACCCGCAAGTTTCCGACTATTCGGACTCTATTCCTAATGTTTCCCTGTCCCCCTCCCCAAGGCTAGACCACATTCAAGCCTCCAAGGAGAGTATTAATATTTGTGATATTTCGGTGCATCCTCCTGAATGGCTGCGTAATGGAGTTGTGACCCCGGAAGTTCTGAGCAATGATAGACGTGTGCCAGAAGATAAAACCTGTTGTGTCACCTCTGAATCTGTCACGCACCCTTTCAAATCAAAGCTTGAGAATCGTATGGGCCCAACATCTCCCCAGGATCTTGAAACCTATCTCGAGTCCACTAGATGTTTCCCTGGGCACAGTCCTAAATCTGACTCACATACTGATGATGAATTGACTCTTATCCTACACGAAGTTGATTTCCTCACAAGGCTTTCCATATCATTGTTCCCTCTGGATGAAACAGATATGCGTGATAAAAATATTTGTACGCTTAATACCCCCGTGGCTGAATCATTTCATTCATTATTCCCTGATTTATTTCATGAGTCTATCACGCCAGTGATTTCTTCAAGTCATTCAAAATTTTTGTATACTGGTGCTAGTAACAATCATAAGCACCCAGGTAGTGCTTCACAATCACATTACAAAACTAATGAGTCTTTTAGATCTGATGTTCTTCATCCGAAATATTTAAACAACCAAAGGAGTAACTTCCTGACCGGGAAACCTCAAGATGCCCCTTTTATTGATCCATACCAATCGGTGACTCCTGGGAAGCCTAACTTGCCATGCACCCATCTTGATCAATTCAATGGCTCCATTAATCATTGCTTATCTAAAAACATATTCACTCATGAGGCTAAGAACTGTCATTCATATATTTTTGTCGACCATATGAAGCCACCCAAATTCAATGATCTGCTTTGTGAAGATTCAAGAGCCCACCAGGAAATCGAAGCAATTCAGCCTCTGCCAGCTATTACCCAAAGCTCTTTTGATCCCGATGAGACTCCTCAAACAACTCCAACTATAGTTTCTCCAATTAGGGTTTCTGCTCTTAGATTCACAAGTATCTATAATTCACCTAGTAGACACTTATTTTTCCCATCCTATCAGGTTAATCACCCTTAACACCATGATGAGATTGTCAGTCGATTCGATGAATTCTACCCAGTGAATATACTTGCAAATAGGCAATGGCTTACCCCCCTCCCGTCGGACCTAGGGTTGTGCATGAATGGATGTGTGTCATTCATAAATAGTTTTATGTTTCAAGAACATATTTCTGTGTGTCAGGATGAGAGTGGAATTCAGCTTGCACCATCCATTCTGGCATGTTCTTTGGTAAGTATCCATGATCTTCTTGTCATTGCACATGCTCTTCAGGTAATTTTTGTGGCTGTTGCACATTTTTGGATGCTAGCTCTGATCCCAAGCATTGATGTTCTTGCAGGATGGGAACTAATGCGGTGGTTGCACTGGAAATCTAATTTCACATAACCCGACATCCTCGTTGGTTAAACTAGGGCTTTAGGTGTAGGCTAGCTAGGACCTGTTAATAAAAAATTTTAGTTCAAAGTTTTTTTAATTAGGTTTACTTGTGAAAATTTTACCTTATAATTTAAAATTGTGTCTGCTATTTTTTTTGCTTGCGAATAATATCTTAGGCATCATCATGTTACAATTGTTTTGTGCCCATTTCTTTTTCAGTTTTCTTGTTGCTTCATAAATAATCATTGCTTGTATTGCGCCTCTTTTCCACCTACAACTGGTTGATCGTTCTCGCACATGGCATTGCATTACATCTTGAGCCTCGTCTATTACATTGCATCATACACTCTCTTCCTCACATCATTTCTGCAAGTTTTTGACAGAGCTTTGAAAATCTTCGACATATCGCCTACCACTGCATGAGCCCTCATTGAAACCCCACCACCTTGCAGACTTGTTTTTCCTCGATTTCTGAAACAATAACCCCATTTTTTGCGTGAGGTTGCGATGGCTATCTCAAGAGGTAGCTTCCTCACAGTACAGGTCATCGAAATCGCATTCTCAACAAGATTCCTATGAGCCTAAATTTATTAGCTGGGGAGATATGAGCTAGTTGTTTGTGGGAGACCTAATGAGTTTGAATGGCCAATACCTGTAGCCTAAGACTTGTGCCCAGCATATTCTTGGACATATTAATGATCTGTTTTTAATGCTTCGCCTATTGTGGTAGATGGGATGTGAAGGTTTGGCACAAGGGCAAACCCAAATCAGGATATCTTTCAGTTTCTGTAAAACGAGAAACAACCTCTCTTGCTCGTAAAATAAGTTGGGATCCCTCATCCGCCCACGAAAATAAGTGCCACGGGCACATGAAAATAAGTGCTACAAGCACATGAAAAAAATAAGCGTAAAGGATTGAGAAAGGCTTCCTACACAGAGAGGTAATGCAACGACTCCGCCAGGGTACTGACCAGGCTCGCTGGTAGCAGAGAAATGCTTGTGATTTATTGAAGTGACTCTGCTGGGGTACTGTCCAGGCCTGCTGGCAGCAGAGAAACGCCAGAAACTTACTTTAAAAATCCTGAAAATAATAAACCTGCTACCTTTCTCTTCACATCATCAACAACCTACTGGCATCTGTGAGTTTCCGCTTTGGTGTGTTCTGGTTAACGAGACCTAGCTGGGGCACAAAGACTAGGCATATCTGTAAAGGTCAAGGTAATAAAAAAGGATACATGCAACACCTGTTCGATATCCCCTTGCATCACCATCTGGACTCAGACTATTGTTGTGGTGTTGGCAAAGATGTTGAATTCTACCAGTGGTTCTCCATTTGTTGTAGCTGCTACAACACCACCCAAAATTTTGGGTATATTCAAAATTTCGGGTCCCCCCTCTGCTCGCTTAGCCATTAAGGTCTTTCACCCAACCTGTAGTCAGCGACATCCCAGTGACCTATCCCCAACCCCTCATGAGCTTTCTCACCATCATGATCAGATGTTGTTGCTGCAATCACGCCATGTGTGGGAGAGATCATCAAGCACACTCTCAAATAGGAAATTTTTTGTGCATTGATGATGTACATTAGCAACCCTCTCGCCATGGGTCATTAAGCATGTCGTTTGAGTACTTCTCTTAAGCTCATTGGTCTCATACAATTTATCTAGGGGCACCATTCTCAAAGAGTAACCGTGAACTAATTGATGTTATAATGTTTCATACAGGTCAATCTCGCGGGTGATAAACTCATAAATGTTGTCATGACACCGAGGGAAATAAAATTAAGCTAAAAAATAAGGCCACAGTTGCAAAACAGGGGAGGAGGAGGAGCAAGTGACCAGTACTGTTAGAAGGAGGATGGTGTGGTACATGTTTATCAAAGAAATAACTTTTCATGTCACTGATGCAAAAAACATTCTTCACTAGTGTACATTGGATACTTAGAATCACTCCATCTAGAAATGTCCGTACCGGATGCCATCTCGCATAAACCAGAAGCATTTGCTGTGATTTATCAAATCTAAGCTTAAGTAGGACTGGATGAGGTAGTTATATTCCGAGATGGCGGATATCTCACCTTAAAGGAAGTTTTGAAGATCCTACACAATACCAGCTCAACGTTGATGTATACACAGAAAGGAACGCATTTCACCAATTTGACAAGTCTAACCTGAAATATAGCCTGGGTGAACAAAGTGGACTCACAAGATTTCCCTAAAGAAAGACGATCTCATTCAAGGGTGTCTTCGTGCTGAGCCACATTGTGAAAGCACACATGTTGGTGTTGGCAAGACAATGTCACAACTAAAAATGTTTTTTATATTTTCTGCAGTTGAATGAAACAGTTCATGGGTTCAAAATGCGTCATGATAAGCATCGGAAGGGTCATCACTGTCAATTTGGTGATTAAGTATGGATTTACATTGACAAAGTAGGGTGGATGGAGATCGTAAGGGTGAGGGAGTTGTACCCTCACCTCATGTCTACTTAAAATCAACTTTTGGTAGTCGAAAATATTCCAGTAGAGAGGAGTGATCCAGGAGTATTATCCATTTTCTCTGAGTTTACAAGTCTCAATTATTTTTGGGGACAACGATGAATTATAGAGTTCGTCGCTCTAAATCCGACACTTCTTTCAGTTTCTCATTTTTTCTTCATATGAAGGAGAAATCATCCACCAAAGTACAGGTGTGGGTTTGTTGTTTCAGGTACATGGTGAGATTTAGGTTTGATTTTTTAGGTAATGGGTGCATTAGTAGTTTTTAGCACAATTTCAAATATCAAAATACACCTTTGGGAAACAATATTTATTAAACCTAAGATACATGGTGGGTGCAAATATATGGACCAAGGTTATGGTCTTAAACATTATATAATTAAGCCAGGGTGCAAAAAACAATATGGTTTCAAAACCATATAAGATGGTGGAGTAGAACTATATGAAAAACATTATAAATGGTCTGAAATATTTCTATGGGGGAGTTTCAACCTATGGTAAAACATTTGGAGCAGATATATATAGTGGTCAAAATTTATGTTTAAAACATGGAGCGGAACATTATAACAAACCTATAGTGGCAATGTTATAATAAATATGGTGCAATTATAGTCAAAAGAAAATCAGAGTTGTAAAAAATATGACAATCTATAACCTGTGTTTTAAACGATGCAGAGTTATGGTTTCAAACCATATCGGATGAAGATTAATAATACAGGTTAACAAAAGGACATATCATCGCCGGAGAATCTTCTCACATGCCACAGGTTTATTAATTGCCAGATGGTGGTTATGAGCAGGCTGTTAAACACACCATGGGTGATATCACAGGTCCAACTCACCGTTGATGCCAAGTCAAGTGACACGACCACTGGAGGAGGCGAGTCAGCTTGCCAAAAAGGCGTTGAAGATATGGTGATATAATCCACCGGTTTGGTAATGGGTTTAAAAATATATTATAAAATTGGTATTAATGTACCAAACCCAGGAAATTTTAGCGCTCAACACGTCCACAGCATCTCAGTGTTGGAAATGTTGTCATTGATGGCAAAGGAGATGGAAAAGGAGGAACACCTAGCAACAGGGAAAAGAGATCAACATAGAAGCAGAAAGAGGAAAAGAGAGCAGCATAGAAGCAAAGAGAGGCAAAGAGAGCAGCATAGAAGTAGAGAGAGGCAAAGAGAGCAGCATAGAAGTAGAGAGAGGCAAAGAGAGCAACATAGAAGTAGAGAGATAGCAAAAGAGGTAGCAAACTATAGAGAGGGTCGAGCAGTAGAGAAAGGTTGTAGAGAATATAGAATACAGCGAAACAGAGAAACAATCCTGCACTGAAAGACACCACCTGTGTACTGTCATGCACAGTCACTGTAAAAAAGTTATCGGTGTTTTTAATATGTGGAAGCACAGTGTTGACGAAGCAAGGATTAACATATGATAAGGCGTGAGTGAATAATAACCGAAGAATTGAATGAAAATGAAGTTAAGAGGCGAATGGAACCATGAGGGAGAAAGAGCAGAATCCAGAGCCGAATCACTGTTCAAATACCAGTGATGGTTCTCTGAAACCAATACAACCCATATCGCGTCGCAGTTGGTCTGAAGAGAAACCATTTTAAAAAAAAAATGCGATCTAGTATAAATTTGCCACGTTAGCTGCCCAAAACCTCTTATATCGCATTTTTCTGGAACGCTAATCTCCTATCGTGGAAAAAATGTGATATCATTGAGGGTCATCTGATTTGGAGGTCGATATATCAAATGATAATTGCGCAATGAGTTGCATAGGAGATAAGTCAAGGTATGGCCCATTTGTTTTATGTTAAAAACCATTTGTTTAGCAAGTCTTGATGTGTGGGGCCGTGGCGATGTATTATAAATGTCGCGTTGGTAGTGATAATGGGTTTAATGTAAGTGGGTAAAAAATACAAGTTCGACGGTTGGGTGCATTGTATTAAAGCTTTTGTTTGTTGGTGGGGCTGAACCATTGCCATATTATAAAGTGCTAAGGTCGAAAGTTTACAACTGTGTTTCATTATATGACGTTCAAACCTTATAGAGTTGATTAAGAAGGTTGAACAACGGGTGGATTATAATGGATATTGATATTATAAAACGTTGGATATTGATCCAAAGGCTTTGAAATATGTTGTGGGCCAAAATTTTATGTGAAACAAGTTATATGGATATCTGGGGTTTAATAAAGTGCAGTGGGCCATTATGATATTTGGGCATAAAGTAGAGTCTTGATATGCGTTAAACAAAGGTGTGGGCCCACAAGTCCCTATTGATATATACATTAATGCATTGTTCTGTTACTAAGTTTAACTCTAGTGTCAAGGGCCTTACATAATATATCAACCCTTGACTGGAGGACGTGATATACCGAGGTATTATGCTTACTAAAAGGCCATGGTAAACCTATAACGATGGTTGGGTTTCAAATATGAAGTTTGGTAATAAAACTAATATATGTTGCGGAACAATATTATAACTTGGGCTTTCAATCCAAATTTTCAAAAAATTCTGTCTTCTACAGGTAAAGACCGAAGATTTATATGGAATGAGGTTAATAATGTGGCCGAACATTCATATGTGTTAGCAGTGTATTTGAATCCAAAGTCAGCATTTTACATTGTAAATGTTTATTAACCATTGACTATGTGGGGCCAAGGGAAAGAGTAAAGACCGGACCTGAAAATGTTATAGAGTTGAGTAAATGATCCATCAGATCCGTAGAACTCCATCGCATCGGCGAAGAACATGAGATGAGAAAGAGCGGACCATTGAACCATGTGATTGAGATGATGTGATTTAATCGCAACCATCCAATCCCAATCAATGGGAACCGTTGGATTCACAGTGAGTGATCGCATCAGAGATTGCCAATCGCATGGGCGTAGCAGAAGTGTAAGTGAATAAGGAATGGTAAGTTGCGATTGCAATTGAAAAGATAAAACAGATGAAGTGTATATGTAATGTGGGGTCCATACAAAAGAAAAAGTTAATATATGTTTACTCCGAGTTTTAGACCAAAGCTGAAGAGTTAAAAGAAAGAAAAGCGGCAAATATATATGTGAAACAATATATAAATATTTACATCTATGAACAGTGAATCATCACATCGGAGTGAAAGAAGAGCATCGATACATACAACTGGAAGTTGTGATTTCGATTAATCACAATCGGAAGTATTCAAGAGGTGATTCATCGTATCCGAGAATAGAGCGAGTTCGACGAGTGGGCTCGAAAGGGAATTTTATGTATTAAAAGGATCCATTATTATTATATTTCTGAGAGTCATTTATGTTATATAAAAAGGTAGTTAAATATATATAGTAGTTACGCAACTGCAATGAACAACAGAGCATAGAGAGAGGAAAATGACAAAGATAGCTGCAGAAAAGACAAACACGCAGTGATCCAAAAGGCTGAATGGGTTGATTTGAAATCTATATTGTAACTGAATGTAAATGTTTTTAATTGGTTTATATTGTTTTTGATGCACTGGAAAGTCTCCCTAGGAAAACAAAACTCCACTGTAAAACTGAAATTTGTACAAAGTGTTGTAGTTTTTTTGAATGAGCTGGACAAAGAAATGAGGAGGCAGAAGGCGAAGAGTCAGGGCTATTCACTTCTAATTCCTTGTGGAATAAAAATAGTTATGAGGCAAACTATATAAAGGATATCATATTGATATGAAGAAAGAGGTTAGAGAATGTAGAATTGAAGCAGAGAAAATAAGAAGAAGGTGGAGATGTTGTGAAGAGTCAGAGATGATATAAGACAGATATGAAGACTGGACGATAGCAGTAAAGAAGGTATAGAACAGACCTGATATCCAAGGTGAATCAACAAGTGTTTTCTTTTGATATATTGAGTAAGTTGGAGCTTCCCTATCAAGTTGTAGCTTGATAGATGTCAGTTGTAGCTGACTGAGGTTGGGGCCTCTTGTAGGTTGGTGCCTTCAGAAAATTGATGGGAGTTGGAGCTTCCTTGCAAGTTGTATCTTGCAGAATTGAGGTTGGAACCTCCTGCAGGTTGGTGCCTACAGAAAATCAGTGGTGAGAGGGAGTTGGAGCTTGCCTTTGCATTACAATAATAATAATATGTGGTTTTCTACCTTTATGGGTTTCCACTTATATTTGTTGTCTCTGTGTGTGATGTTTATGTGTTGATATGGTTTATTCGATCTGTTGAATACTTGCTGCTCTCATAATAAGTCTATTGTCACATTATCTTTATACTTTCTACTCAAATATTAAGATGGTTCACATATAAAGCTGATCATGAAATTAAGTTGTAAATGAGCTTAATGAAAAGTTTTTAAAAATTCATGAATGTGTTAAACTGATTCACCCCCCCCCTCCTCAGTTTATAATCCGGATTTATGCAGGAACGAAACAGAATAAACATATAACCATAAATATAGAGATGCAGCGGAAATAACACTTCATTTCATTAATATCAAAGAACTGAAATTTGCTTACAGACAGAATGGAAATAAAACTAGCTAGGGCACTAGTAGTTATCTCTGAGAAGAGATGTGGCGGCTACAGGCCTCTGAACTGCGTTACAATGAGGCTCGAGGGCCTATTTATTATTGAGAAACAATGGAGAACCCTAAACATCCCAAAAACCTAACCCTAGGAGATGAAGCGCCAAAACTATGGGCCTTGTTTGGGTAAATTGGTGTTTCAACTTCCCAGGGACGTAACTTTGGCATACTATCTCCGTTTGACGCACATGATACATCATTAGAAAGCTCTATCCGAGGACTAAAACTTTCAAGATGAATTTGATGATCAAATTCATTAGTAAAATGATGCCCAAAAAACATCGTTTAGGGCCTCAAAATGGCTCCGGAAGTTCAGGACCCGAAAAACTGCTAAAAATAGTAAGTTATGCCGAAACTGAAAAAATGAAAGAGACAATGGTGGGGGGCCAAGTGGAATAGGTGGGTGGCCACCAATATCCACCTAGATCATTCCTCCCCCCTTAGGAAGCAATGATCCCCATTGCGTTAAGTTCCTCCATGAGATGAGGAAATTTCTGCTGAACTTGGTCCCTGGTGAACCACTTTCCTTGGTGCAGGAGTTGGCCAGCTTTGACAACCCGATACAGTTGGATCTGCTGTTGACGAGTATTCTTGATTTGCATGTCCATGATACAATCCGTGGTGGCCTGTTCCATGCAGTCTGGGTTTAACTCTGTTGGTGTGAGTTGTTCTGCAATGTCCGAGGTGTCCAGTAGAGGTGGAAAGTAAGGACGAAGGCGATCCACATTGAAGACTGGGTGTAGACCAAAGAATGGTGGAATACTAAGCTTGAAGGCATTATTACCTACAGCCTTGGTGATGGTGTACGGCCCGTATCGGAGCGGGTGAAGCTTGCGGTGAGGTCCAGTGAGGCGCTCCTTCTGCAAATGTAGCCATACTTTGTCGCCCACCTGGAAGTGGTGTGGCACCCGGTGTTGATCATGGCGCTGCTTGTACTTCGCATTGGCTCTGTCCAATATATCATGAACCCGTTGGCGGATGTGTTGAATGCGCTCGATGAAGCTACTTGCTTTGTCAACTTCAGACTGGACATGAGCTGAATCGGCCTGAGCAGCTGCAAACGGCATGGCTATGTCAATGGGACATAGTGGTTGGAATCCCAAGCCCACCTGAAAGGGGCTATGGCCAATTGAACTGTGGAGAGCCCGGCTATAACTGTGTTGTACATAGGGGAGGCTCTCGTCCCATGTGCGTGGATGCTTTGAGTTGTACATGCGCAGAATGTGTACAATCATTCTGTTGACGACCTCTGTCTGGCCATCTGTTTGGGGATGGAAAGCTGTGGACTTGGTGAGCTTTGTGTCCATCATTGACCAGAGGTTGGACCAAAATGTGCCGAGGAACCTGCTATCTCGATCTGATATGATAGACTGTGGGATCCCAAAGTGTACCCATACTCGTTCAAAGAAGAGTTTAGCAGTAGCTTCTGCTGTGATATTCTTCTTACAGGCCGCCATAATGGCCATCTTCGAGAATCTGTCAACGACCACGAAAACACAGTCATTTCCATTCTTAGTAGAGGGCAGGCCCGACATGTAATCCATGGAGATGGATTCCCATGGTCGACTAGGGGTAGGTAGTGGAGTATATAGGCCTTGCTTCTTGATGGTCGGTTTGGCAATGGCACAAGTAGTGTAGGATCTGATGTGCTTCTCGACATCCTTTTGAAGGTTCGGCCAATAGAAATACTTCTGTAGTATTGCTACTGTTTTCTCGACCCCGAAATGCCCAGCGACTCGACTGTAGTGTGCTTCCCATATCATCTTGGCACGCTCGTTTGAAGGAACACAAAGGTGTCCCAGGCGACATAAAAGTGCATCTTGGAGGTGAAAATTTGGAACTTGCGTGCCCCCCAAGAGTGCCTTGTAAGTGTGGCCGAATTCTGGGTCACTCTCATAGAGAAGCGGCCAATCAGAAGTCTCGTGCCCACAAGAGTCGAGCACGGTGGTGAGCGCCACGATCGGTGGTCGGCTGAGGCAGTCTGCAACATTATTGGTGCTACCCTTCTTGTACTTGATGTTCAAATGAAACTGTTGCAGATATGTGGACCACTTCTGATGGCGATCATTCTGCAACTTCCCTTGTGTTTGTATGAACTGCAGGGGCCGGTGGTTTGTGTGGATGATTGTTTCCTTCCCCAAAATGTAATGCTTCCATTGTCGACAGGCTTGCACAATGGAATACATTTCTTTTTCATAGGTGGGATACTTGCGAACTGTCTCAGACAATGTCTCACTGTGATATGCCACTGGATGTCCCTGTTGAGTAAGAACTGCCCCAATAGCATAGTCAGAGGCATCTTTCTTGATCTCAAATGGCTGCTGCAAGTCTGGTAAGGTGAGCACTGGGGCAGAACAGAGGCGATTTTTCAATTCTTTGAACGCCTTCTGTTGAGGTTCCGACCAAAAGAATTTTGCTCTCTCTCCTCCTTTGGTGACTTGACTCAAGGGCCAAGTGATATGAGAGAATCCCAACACGAATCTACGGTAGAAATTAGCAAGACCCAGAAAGCTGCGAAGCTCTGTTATAGTAGTCGGGGCTGGCCAATCCCGAATGACTTGGATCTTGGCTGGATCCACATGCACTCCCCTTTCATCAATAATGTATCCCAGATATTGAACCTGGGTCATGCCAAACGTGCACTTCTCCAAATTGGCACACAACTTGTGTTGCCGCAGTGTTTGGAGGACTTGTCGCATGTGATGAAGGTGCTCTTCCCAAGTCTTGCTGAAGATCAGAATGTCATCCAAGTACACCACTATGAATGAAGGTCGTTGAGCATTCGTCAACCCGAAAGGCATGACCAGCCACTCAAAAAGGCCTTCCTTAGCTTTAAAGGTAGTCTTCCACACATCATAGGGTTCAATTGGTACTTGGTGATACCTAGACTTCAGGTCGATCTTGCTGAAATATTTTACACCTTTGAGTTGGTCCAGAAGGTCATCAATCTGTGGGATTGGGTACCTATTCCGAACAGTGATCTTGTTCAGCGCTCGATAGTCAATACAGAGTCTCCACGTCCCATCCTTTTTCTGTACCAACACGATTGGGCTCCCACAGGGCAATGAACTTGGTCTGATGTGACCTTTCTGCAACAGCTCCAAAATCTGCCTCTTGATTTCATCATTCTCCAGAATAGAGCGTCGATAGATCAGTCCATTGGGTAGCAACAAGATTCGGAGTCGTATCAATCGAAAAGGTTTCGAATTCGAAAGTGCGTAGAACCCCGTGGGAGGTGAAGATGTCCCCCGTACTCCTCCACAACCTTATCCATTTGTTGTTGTCGTGTAGAGGAGCCCTATCTAAAGGTCATGGCCACAGTCTTCTTCTTGCCCTGGGGTCGGATCATCAGGAACAAATTTCCTGGTTTGGGAAATGAGCTTACTGCATTGTTTTGCAGTAACCAAAGAGATAGCCGTAGGAGGTGGTACCTCTGGTATACTGTACAACTTATTTCCCAAATTAATAATAACATCACGAGGTCGAGACTCATACACAGCATGATGCTTCCACAAGTATGGTTGTCCTAATAATACATCATAAACATCAATAGGAGCAACATCACATAATACCTCATCCGTGAAGGGCTTGATGCTATAGGGAAGGCGACACTGCTGGCTGACGCGGAGATCTTGTCCTTGGTGAAGCCACTCGATGGTGTATGGATGTGGGTGAGTTATGGTCGGCAGGCCCAACCGCTTCACGGCGTCTGCTGAAATGAGGTTCTTTTGGCTCCCATTGTTGACAATGAACTGTACAGGGGAGCCCTTTACCCACATCTGGGAGTGGAAGAGACGTTCCTCCTCCTCTGGATCTTCCGGTTCCTCCTTCTGGACCTTTGTAGTGGCAACAGTGGCGTTGGGCTCCACATCAATAATTTCTTTCCCCTTTTCAGGTTCTGATTCAGATTCAGAGCATGCATCTGACTCAGAAGCCCTCATCTCAGCCACTAGCGACTGCTTGGCCCAACACTCACTTGTGTTGTGAGTGGAGCTCTTATGGAACTCACACCACTTTCCCGTGTCCTTCTTTGGCTTTATAGTGTTGTTCTTTTCTTGTGGCTTTGACGGGTTGTCTTTAGCCGCCATGCCTTGGCTCTATTCTTTTTTTTTGCAGTTTGGAAGCACCTTTTCCTTGCTTTTGATTCGTAGATCCAAAGTCTCGCTTCTTCTGTTTGAATTTCTGCTCAATCTTGGCAACATACCGGTATGTCGTACCAAGCGAGGAGATGTCGAGGAACTCCATTTCCTCCTGAATGTATCTACACAGCTGCGATACTTTAGCACCAAATGTTTCTCTGAATCTTTGATACCCAACTTTGTGCGCAGGGTATGGAACATATTCGTCAACTCATGCACATCTTGATCCCTTTGTTGTCGCAGCGTGGTCCATTGTATGTACTTGTCCTCATAGCTCCCCATGGGATAGTACTGTTCCTTGATGGTGTCTCAGAAAGAATTACAAGTTGGTACGGCCGAGAACAGAGAGGGTTCTGTCTGTTCCTTGTTCTCACAGTAGGTTTCCCACCAGTCCTTAACATGGGGGGTAGCTTTGAGGAGTGCAAAAATAATATTCTCTCGGTCTGAAAAGTCATGAACAGAGAAATATCCTTCTAATATATTCAACCATCTATCTACGGCATCTGCGTTTATTTGACTCTCAAATATGGGAATGTAAAAATTTACTTGTACCTTAAAGGGAGTCGCAACTCCAGAGTGGCTACTGGATGCAGATGCGCCGCCGGTGGGCAGCCGTTGAAGGATCTAAGCAAAGTTATCCATCATCACGTTCCTTTGTTTTTCGAGGGCCTCCTCGAGCAATATTTTGATAGGATCTCCTGCTCCCTCATCTTTCTTTTCATCCCCCATGGGCGTCCGTCGAGGTTTGCGAGGCTGATCTTGCAAAGGTTCCACCAGATCAAGCCCTAGCTCCTTATACCCCGACCTCGTTGGGGACATGCAAAGAAGGATCGAGAAAAAGCAGACCGCTCTGATACCACTGATCCGGATTTATGCAGGAACGCAACAGAATAAACACATAACCATAAATACAGATATGCAGCGGAAATAACACTTCATTTCATTAATATCAAAGAACTGAAATTTGCTTACAGACAATGGAAATAAAACTAGCTAGGGCACTGGTAGCTATCTCTGAGAAGAGATGTGGCAGCGACAGGCCTCTGAACTACGTTACAATGAGGCTTGAGGGCCTATTTATTATTGAGAAACAATGGAGAACCCTAAACATCCAAAAAAATTAACCCTAGGAGATGAAGCGCCAAAACTATGGGCCCTGTTTGGGTAAATTGGTGTTTCAACTTCCCAGGGACGTAACTTTGGCATACTATCTCCGTTTGACGCACATGATACATCATTGGAAAGCTCTATCCGAGGACTACAACTTTCGGGATGAATTTGATGATCAAATTCACTAGTAAAATGATGCCCAAAAAACGTCGTTTGTTTAGGGCCTCAAAATGGCTCCGGAAGTTCAGGACCCGAAAAACTGCTAAAAATAGTAAGTTATGCCAAAACTGAAAAACTGAAAGAGACAATGGTGGGGGGCCAAGTGGAATAGGTGGGTGGCCACCAATATCCACCTGGATTAGTTTAACCAAGGGTTCAACAATTGGTATCAGAGCCAGTTCCTTTTGTATCAGTTTAACAACTGAAAGGAGATCCTAGGTCCCCAGAATGGTTAGTCAAGAAGGAAGCTCAACCAATAAAGTCCCTTTTTTCCCTGATGCTAATTATGCCTTCTGGAAAATTAGAATGAGAGCATACATAATTTATCTGGGAATAGAAGTTTGGGCTACTGTGGAATTTAGATATGCCCCAAAGGCAACTAACTTAGAGAAAGAAGCTAAACAAGACTTTGTAGCTAATGAAAAGGCCATGAATGCAATCTTAAATGGACTTTGTGAGGCAGGATTTATCAAATTAATGCACAGCAAGACTGCCAAAGAAATGTGGGATACACTAGAGAACATCCATGAGGGAGGCAAAAAGGTGAAGATAGCTAAACTTCAAGTCTATAGAGCCCAGTTTGAAAATTTAAAAATGAATGATGATGAAGACTTTGCCAGCTTCTTTTTAAGGGTTGCAGAAATTTTGAATAACATGAAAGCTCTAGGAGAAACCATAAAAGAAGTTGTAATTGTTCAAAATATTCTGAGATCTCTTCCATCTAGCTTTAACCCCAAGGTTTTTACCATAGAAGAAACAGTTGATTGGGAAACCTTGACCATACCAGTTACTTGGAAATATAACAGCCTATGAGATGAGACTGCCACAGAGGAAGTCAAATGTGAGGGAGGTAGCCTTTAAGAAAGAGAATAAGAAAGAAGAAAAGGAAGATATATGCTCTTGCTCTGATGAAGAAGAGGCCAATTTTTTTAGGAAATTAGATAAAGGCTCAGGTAAATATAAAGGTAAAATTCCATTTAAATGCTTTAACTATGGAAGAGTTGGACACTATGCTGCTACGTGTCCTCATAAGAAAACAAGGAATCAGACTCAAGAATCAGAGAAAACTATATCAAAGAACTGGCAGAAAGGAAAGAAATTCAATAGAAAATCTTTCTATGCTCAACAAGATAGCAGTGCATGTGAAGACTCAGATGAACCCTCGAGTGAAGAAGGAACCTCTAAATTTATGTTGATGGACATAGAGGAGCTTGAAGGACTCCTAGAAGACGAGGAAGAAGGTGAAGTTGATCTTGAGGGGGAGCTAAGAAGTGCCCTGGAGGAAATTGACAGACTCAAACTAAAGTGCAGAAAACAGAAAGACATTCTCGTCAAATATGTAAGAGAAGAAAAAAATTCAGAAGTCCTCATTCAGCTGAAAGTAGAGCTTGAAGAAGCCAAGAAGGTAGAATACATCTTACTTAAGAAAATTAAGGATAAAATTCAGGAACAAGAGAAATTGGAAGAAGAAGTAGTATGCTTGAGGAAGAAATTAGAAAATGCCCAAAGGAAAGTGTCAATAAATTCTTCTCAAATGATAAGCTCTGGTAAGTTGAATGAAATTCTAGATGCTCAAAGATCTCCTTTGATAAAAACTGGGATATGCTATGAAAGAGAATCAAGTAAAGTCAAAGAAAAGAAAAACAAAAATATCATTTTTGTAAAAGCAGATAAGGATGATAAAGCAGCTCAGATGATTCCTCCAGAAGAAGAAACCTACAATGAAGTAGACAAAAACCATAAGGAACCTCTAATGACAAAGAATGAAATAAATAAACAGTCAACAGAAAAAGGCTTATATACTCCTGAGTATGTCAAAGTTGGAAGCCATCAAAGTAGATTCTTCCCTCCTATGAAAAATTCCACCTATTATGCCTGCCACAAGCTGGGACATATTGCTACTTACTGTCATACAAGGAGAATTAATTCAAACCAGCAAAGGATGCAAACAGTGAAAAGATTATCTCAAGCAAACAAATGGAGAAGACAACCTTTCATCAGGTATGCAAATTTTTTTTATGGATACTGTTTTTACTATAAGGAATTTGGCCATAAAATCATATAATGAAGAAGATATGGACAAATACTGATGTTCAAAACCTCAAGGAGGTTTATGAATCATGGAGAGTCTACTCAGACTCATAATTATACTAAAGATAGGATCAAATGCTGTGTATGCAATAAAAGTGGACAGATGTCTTCAAAATGTCATCTCAGAGAATATGGTCCATCATCTCAGAAAAGGTACCAAACAAAAGGATGCTTGCAGTGGAAAAAGAAGGTAAATAAATGTGACCTGGCTCTAATAGTGCAAGATCTGAAAAGCCAATGGTATTTAGACAGTGGATCCTCAAAGCATATGACTGGAGATAGAAGAAAGTTTATAACCTTTGATGATAAGAAATCTGGAAATGTTACTTTTGGCAATGATAAAGCAGGGAAAATCAAAATAAAAGGCTCAATCAGTCTGGATAATGGCAAAGGAGAGGCCCAAGATCTACTATTTGTGGATGGGCTGAAAGAAAATCTACTAAGTGTCAGTCAAATGTGTGATAAAGGCTATGAAGTTATTTTTAGAGCACAAGACTGTGAAGTCAGATCAAGCACCACAGGGAAGACTCAGATCAAAGGTGTTCGAACATAGAGTAATATCTACATAGTGAAAGAAGAGAATGATGCATGCCACCTTAGCAAAATTGAGGAGTCATGGTTATGGCATAAAATATTGGGACATCTTAACTTCGACCATATCATCAGTCTGAGCAAGAAGAAAGCAGTCAGAGATATGCCAGCAATAAAGAAGCCTTCAAATACCATATGTAAATCTTGCCAATTGGGAAAATAGACCCGCACATACTTTAAGACCAAAGATGAGCTATAAACAAGTAGGCCACTTCAGCTTGTACACATGGACCTATGTGGACCTTCAAGAACTAAAACACCAAGTGGAGAATCCTATTTCATGCTAATAATAGATTATTTATCCAGAATGACATGGGTTGCATTTCTCAAATATAAATCAGAAGCACTTGAGAAATTCAAGATATTCAAGGCATTGGCATAAAATCAAACAGGATGCAAGCTAAAGTGCATTAGATCATACAGAGGAGGTGAATTCGCGGACTATGATTTTGTAGATCTATGTAATGAGGATGGGATAAAATAACAGTTTACAATTGTAGGTACACCTCAACAGAATGGAGTGGCAGAGAGACAAAACAGGTTTGTACAACAGATTTCCAGAGCTATGATGCAAGAAAATAACATTCCCCAAACCTTCTGGGAAGAATCAATACACATAGCTATGCATATTCTAAACAAAGCTCATTTAAGACCAAAAAGTGACAAGACTCCTTATGAACTATGGCATGGTAAACCAGCATCAATCAAGAACTTTAGAGTCTTTGGAAGCAAGTGTTTCATAAAAAAATAGTCATGAAAATCTGGGAAAGTTTGATGCAAGAGCAGATGAAGGAATATTTTTAGGATATGCATCTAAGAGTAAAGGTTACAGGTGCTACAACAAAACACTTCGCAAAATTGTGGAAAGCATTGATGTAATATTTGATGAAGAACTACCAAACAAGACAAGAAGTACAAGTTGCAAAAATCCTCTAGAAGATCATGAAGAAGAGAACCAAGATGATGATGAAATAAGCAAGACAACAGAAGATTCTAAACTAAACTCAAAAGGCCCCTCAAGATACACTCAAAAAAACCATCCAGAAGATCAAATCATTGGGGACAAGAGTGTAGGAGTCCAGACAAGAAGACAACTAACTAAACAGACAGAAGAGGTATACCTAGCTATGTTATCACAAATAGAGCCAAAGAAGTTTGAAGAAGCCAACAAGGACAAATATTGGGTGAATGTTATGAATGAAGAATTGGACCAAATTGAGAAAAACAATACCTGGGAATTGGGTCCAAGACCCACTGAGAAAAATTTCATAGGATCAAAATGGGTATTCAAGAATAAGATGAATGAACAAGTACAAGTAATCATAAATAAAGCCAGACTTGTATGCAATGGTTATTCACAAATTGAAGGTCTTGATTATGATGAAAAATTTGCCCCTGTAGCCAGAATGGAAGCTATCAGAATGTTTTTGGCCTTTGCATGCTACCATGACTTCAAGGTATATCAAATGGATGTGAAATCTACCTTCCTGAATGGAGATCTAGAAGAAGAAGTCTACCTGGAACAACCTGAAGGATTCTCATTAACAGATAATGAAGACTATGTGTGCAGATTAAAGAAAGCCCTATATGGGCTAAAACAAGCTCCTCGTGCATGGTATTCAATACTAGACAAGTACTTGCAAAAACAAGGCTTTAAGAGAGGAGGAGTAGACAACAATTTATACATAAAGGCCAATGAAAATGAACTCCTGATTGTAGTAGTGTATGTAGATGACATCATGTTTGGAAGCAGCAAAGATGAGTTAGCAAAATGATTTGTAGAAGAGATGAAATCAGAGTTTGATATGTCTATTATTGGAGAGCTCACCTTCTACTTAGGACTTCAAATTCAACAAAAAACCACAGGAACATTCATCTCACAAGAAAAATACTTAAGAGAAATGTTGAAAAGGTTTAAAATGGAAGACTGCAAACCTGTGTCAACTCCCATGATCACTGGATGCAAGCTATGTGCTGATGATGGATTTGTAGATATAGATCAAAGACATTGCAGATCCATGATAGGAAGTCTTCTATACCTAACAGCTTCTAGACTAGACATTATGTTGGCAGTAGGACTTGTGGCAAGATATCAAGCAACACCAAAACAAAATCACTTTCTAGCAGTCAAAAGAATATTCAGATATCTACAAGTAACTGCACAGTATGGGCTATGGTATCCAAAAGGCAAGAGCTTCACTTTGACTGCATATATAGATGCAGATTGGGCCAGCTGTGTGGATGGCAGGAAAAGAAAAAGTGGAGTTGCATTCTATTTTGGAAAAATTCTGGTGGCATGGCTAAGAAAGAAAGAAACATATATCTCTCTATCTATAGTAGAAGCAGAATACATAGCAGCAGCAGCATGTTGCACAAAAGCCATGTGGATGAAACAAACCCTCCAAGACATGAAGGTAAGCATTGATAAACCTATCTCTATCAAATGTGATAATACAAGTGCAATAAGTATATCAAAAAATCATGTACTTCATTCAAAAACTAAACACATCCTAATCAAGTACCATTTCCTTAGAGAACAAGTAGCACAGAAGGTAGTGAAGTTGGAATATGTGCCAATAAAAGAAAAAACAGTAGATATATTCACAAAACCTCTTGCTAGAGAACCATTCGAATATCTGAGAGACAAAATAGGGGTAGTGTCTGCAAATGCTACTCTCTGATAGAAAAAGAAAGAATCATTCTAGGGGGAGAACAGTCAACAAAGAGAGTCACAAAAGAGCCAGAGCAAGTGAGTAGTGCATGAAACGGGTCCTCAAGATCAGAGTATAATGGAAAAGATTTGAAAACATCACTAGGTAATGTGCAACCCTTTGCCATTGATGTCAAAGGGGGAGGAAAAGCAAGCAAAAGAAGATAGGGGGAGGAAGACTTGGAGGGAGCATTGGATTACTGAGGGATGTGTTGCCATCAATGCCAAAGGGGGAGACTATTGGAAATGTTTTCATTGATGGCAAAGGAGATGGCAAAGAAGGAACACCTAGAAACAGGGCAAAGAGAGAAACATAGAAGTAGAAAGAGGCAAAGAGAGTAGCATAGAAGCAAGGAGAGGCAAAGAGAGCATCATAGAAGCAGAGAGAGCCAAAGAGAGTAGCATAGAAGAAGAGAGAGGCAAAGAGAGCAACATAGAAGCAGATAGATAGCAAAAGAGGTAGAAAGCTGTAGAGAGGGTCGAGCAGCAGAGACAGGTTGCAGAGAGTACAGAATACAGCAAAATAGAGAAACGGTCCTGCACTGACAGGCACTGCCTATGCACTATCATGCACAGTCACTGTAAAAAGGTTATTGGTGTTTTTAACATGTGGAAGCGCAGTGTTAACGAAGCAAGGATTAACATATGAGAAGGCGCGAGCAAAGAATAACCGAAGAATCGAATGAAAACGAAGTTAAGAGGCGAATGGAACCATGAGGGAGAAGGAGCGGAATCCAGAGCCGAAACAATGTTCAAATACCGGCGATGGTTTTCTTAAACCAATACAACCCATATTGTGACGCTTTTGGTCTAGAGAAAAACCATTAAAAAAAATGCGATCCAGTATAAATTTGCCATGTTAGCTGCCCAAAACCGCTTATATCGCATTTTTTTGGAACGCTAATCTCTTGTCGTGGAAAAAACGCGATATCGTTGAGGGTCGTCTGAACTGGAGGCTGGTAGATCAAACGATAATCGTGCAACGAGTTGCACGGGAGATAAGTCAAGGTATGGCCCATTTGTTTTATGTTGAAAACCGTTCGTTTAACAAGTCTTGATGTGTGGGGCTGTGGCGATGTATTATAAATGTCGCGTTGGTAGTGATAATGGGTTTAATGTAAGTGGGTAAATAATACAAGTCCGAAAGTTGGGTGCATTGTATTAAAGATTTTGTTTGTTGGTGGGGCCGAACCATTTCCATATTATAAAGTGCTAAGGTAGAAAGTTTACAACTATGTTTCATTATATGACATTCAAACCTTATAGATTTGATTAAGAAGGTTGAACGGTGGGTGGATTATAATGGATATTGATATTATAAAACGTTGGATATTGATCCAAAGGATTTGAAATATGTTGTGGGCCAGAATTTTATGTGAAACGAGTTATATGGATATCTGGGGTTTAATAAAGTGCGGTGGGCCAGTATGATATTTGGGCGTAAAGTAGAGTCTTGATATGTGTTAAACAAAGGTGTGGGCCCACAAGTCCCTATTGATATATACATTAATGCATTGTTTTGTTACTAAGGTTTAACTCTAGTGTCGAGGGCCTTACATAATATATCAACCCTTGACTGGAGGACGTGATATACCGTGGTATTATGCTTACTGAAAGGCCATTGTAAACCTATAACGATGGTTGGGTTTCAAATATGAAGTTTGGTAATCAAACTAATATATGTTGCGGAAAAATATTATAACTTGGGCTTTCAATCCAAAGTTTCAAAACATTCAGTCTTCTATAGGTAAAGACCGAAGATTTATATAGAATGGGGTAATAATGTGGCCAAACATTCATTTGTGTTAGCGGTGTATTTGAATCCAAAGTCAGCATTTTACATTGTAAATGTTTATTAACCATTGAATATGTGGGGCCAAGGGAAAGAGTAAAGACCAGACCCGAAAATGTTATAGAGTCGAGTAAATGATCCATCGGATCCGTAGAACTCCATCGCATTGGCGAAGAATATGAGACGGGAAAGAGCGGACCATTGAACCATGCGATTGCGATGGTGCGATTTAATCTCAACCGTCCAATCCCAATCAATGGGAACCGTTGGATTCACAGTGAGTGATCGCATCGGCCCAGCGGAAGTGTAAGTGAATAAGGAATGGTAAGTTGCGATTGCGATTGAAAATAAAAAACAGATGGAGTGTATATGTAATGTGGGCTCCATACAAAAGAAAAAGTTAATATATGTTTACTCTAAGTTTTAGACCAAAGCTAAAGAGTTAAAAGAAAGCAAAGCGACAAATATATATGTGAAACAATATATACATATTTACATCTGTGAACAATGAATCATCGCATCGGAGTGAAAGCAGAGCATCGGAACATACAACTGGAAGTTTCGATTGCGATTAATCACAATCAGAAGTATTCAAGAGGTGATTCATCGCATAGGAGAATAGAGCGAGTTCGGCGAGTGGGCCCGAAAGGGAATTTTATGTATTAAAAGGATCTATTATTATTATATCACCGAGAATCATTTACGTTATATAAAAAGGAAGTTAAATATATACAAGAGTTACGCAACTGCAATGAACAACAGAGCATACAGGGAGGAAAAACAAAGAGACAACTGCAAAAAAGACAAACACGCAGTGATCCGAAAGGCTGAATGGGTTGATTTGAAATCTATATTGTAACTGAATGTAAATGTCTTTAATTAGTTTATATTTTTTGTGATGCACTGGCAAGGCTCCATAGGAAAAAAAAACTCCACTGTAAAACTGAAATTTGTACAAAGTGCTATAGTTTTTCTGAATGAGCTAGACAAAGAAATGAGGAGGTAGAAGGTGAAGAGTCAGGGCTATTCACTTTGAATTCCCTATGGAATACAAACAATTATGAAACAAACTGTATAAAGGATATCATATTGATATGCAGAAAGAGGTTAGAGAATGCAGAATTGAAGTAGAGAAAATAAGAAGAAGGTGGAGATGTTGAGCTTAGAGTCGGAGATATAAGACGGAGATATGAAGGTGGAGGACGATAGGTAAATAAGGTACATAATAAGTGATATCCAGGTAAATCGGCAAGTGTTTTATTTTGATAAAGTAGGGAAGTTGGAGCTCCCCTATCATGTTGTAGCTTGATAGATGTCGATTGTATACGGCTAAGGTTGGAGCCTCACAGCAGAGTTCAGTACTGCCGAGGGGGGTGATGGGGAGTTGGAGCTTCCTTGCAAGTTGTAGCTTGCGGGGTGAGGTTGGAGCCTCACATGGGTTGGTGCCTACGGAAAATTAGTGGCGAGAGGGAATTGGAGCTTTCCTTTGCATCACAACAATAATAATATGTGGTTTTCTCCCTTGATGGGTTTCCACTTATACCTGTTGTCTCTGTGTGTGATGTTTATGTGTTGATATGGTTTATTCAGTCTGCTGAATACTTGTTGCTCTCATAATAAGTCTGCTGTCACATTATCTTTATACTTGCTGCTCACATATTAAGATTGTTCACATATAAAGCTAATCATGAAACTAAGTTGTAAATGAGCTTAATGAAAAGTTTTTAAAAATTCATGAATGTGTTAATGATTTTTACCTCCCCCATCGATGGAGGTTTAACTAAGGTTCAACACTCGACATCTTTTAACGACTTCAAGCCATGTAAAGTAGAAAAAGGGGCCGGCGCAACGCCAAAAGTATGGTTCGACCAGGTTGATAGCATTCATAGGTCGAAGTGGTCTGGCGATGGAATGTGAATCTCTTAAATGGCCCAAAAAAATAGTCCATGCAACAGTAACAAAGACTCGAAGATGATACGGTTCAGAATCAGAGCAAGGCCGCGATATGGGTAGCTTCTCCAAAATATGAAACGTAATGAATAGAGTCAGAGAAAGGCCGCGAAATGGATAAACAAAAGCTTTCGTAAGCCACTTGTTAATTATGGCTTTCGCACAAATGGGAAGCCTCCCATACAAGGGAATTTTGTTCTATTAAGTGCTCGGATGGAGGAAAGCCGAAGACCCTTGTAAAACTCCATCAACACTGGGATAACAGTGATAGTTTATTGCCACTCGCTCTATCGTTAAAATGGGCACAATTTATGGATCGAGCAGGTGCGAATCGAGAGTTAACCATTACAGGAAATCACATGAAAAGAAGGCCCTGCATCACGAGGATCTGAGTGACTCATGGTAACGAAAGAGCACCTCACGAGATTAAGGTTGCCAAGTCGCATACGTGCTTCCGGTCAGAAGATGCGACCATGCGACTGTGCGACCTCTCCAAGGTCACAAGATTGCGAAATGGGTGTCCAAGAGAGGTCGCAACCATTCAAATCCCCACTACACAAGCTTAAGGTCGCTGAGTCGCAATAGGTGCTTCCGGCCAGGAAATGCAACCATGCGACTGTGCGACTTCTCCGAGATCGCAAGGTTGCGAAAGGATGTGTCCAAGGGAAGTTGTGACCGTTCCAATTCCTTGACTATGCGACCTTCAATCAGTGAATGCAACCCTTCTTAAAGGCAACACCCATGCCCATCCAAACTCAAAGCCACGCTCTTAAATTGGGTGGGCACTCACACACCGATACTATAGGGATGTGGTAGATACTTTAATACAAGATAGAAAAGCCTTGTGGGCTATGTATGGAAAGCCTATTAGTCTTGGTAGCTGAAAGGAAGCTCATCAGTATCAACGTCTTCTGCATCATGAACTAAAATGCATGCGCTCTCGCAGGCTTGTCAATAGAGGCTCCCCAGCCTTTGACGCCTTAAACAACTGCTGGTATCTGTTTGCCTTTTTCATTTCGATGATTGTAAATAGAAGACGGGTTGATGTAAACGTACAGCCAAGTTATGGACTCGTTTTTTCAGGGTTATTTATGGTTTATGCATGCGACAATGACGTTGTCTGCCCATTCATGCGGGAGACTCTTGACTGCACCAAAACATTGCCCAAGGCAGCACCACATGAACACCATGAGCTTCCCTAAAAACTTGTTGTTATGGGATGCACATGATTTATCTGGGGTTTCTGAGGTCTGAGCATACCTCTCTCATAATACCTATATATGGTATAGTTCTATCCTTCTACCAAAACACAAAATGGGAACTAGAAACCCATCACATTCAGTGGGAGATGACACAAGCAGAAGGTCTTTTATCTTATCAATAGGTTTTCGCTGCGAACATTCAGATCCCGGGAGAACTTAGTGAAGACCACGCCGTGACATAACACTTGACCACACAGGGGTCCAAAGTTATCATTTTTACTTGTGAAATTAATTAAATACGCTCCTAACATTATTATTCAATCAATGAAGCCATGTAACCTAAGCTATGTGACTGCAGGTGGAAGTTGTAGGTTTGCACGATGAGTTGGAGTTTTTCCCAGCAAGCAAGACGGCCTTTTTTTTCGAAGCAAGGAATACGGGATAATAAATATCACTATAAAATCCAGAGATCACCAAAAGAAGGTCGTAAGTCACAGATCTGCTTGAGGTCTCAAGTCGCAGATTGTTCGAGGTCGCAGGTCGCGAATTTCTCGAGGTCGCAGGTTGCGAATTTCTCGAAGTCGCAGGTTGCGGATTGCTCGAGGTCGCAGGTCGCAACAGTGGCCAAGTTCGTGGGTCGCAAAATCTGCTAAGTCGCAAAGAAACCCAGCGGTCAAGAAGACGAAAAGTCAGGGAAGCCCAAAGGGCAAGTTTTGTCCTATAAATACTTCCTTCGGGAACAAAACAAGGGACTTTTCTTTTGGACTGAAAAGGATATTGAGTATTGTATAGAAGGACCACACAATGTTTCATATGAATACAAGCACTTGTAAACTCCATTGTTGGATCTGATGTTGATTAATGCATGCACACTACAGGTAATACATTTTGATTTCTAACATCTTTTGATTAATGAAACCGTCTCTCTGTTTACATCATTATGCATTATAGTTTTCTAGAAGTGTGTTAATGGTGTTAAGTCTATGTTTTGGCTTTAATGAATGCTAATAAATTTGTTTGTTAACATTTTGTTAAGTCCCTATATTAATAGTGTAGCCCCTTATTATGTTAGTGTAGCCCCCCTTATCGTTATTATTGTACCCCTGTAACCCCCATATTGTTATTATTGTGCCCTTAAATTATTATTGTTAGGTCGGCTAGGATTACATTGTGGCCCACTAGGATTACATTATGGCCCCATGGACTCCTATATATAGAAAGGAGGTTTTGTAAATTGTATCATCCAAGAATTGTTCATTTATGTAATGTATTGGATGTTGCCCCCTCAAAGTGGCTTATTTCTAAGGCGTTCATATCTATTTTCTTCTATTTTTGGAGCTGGTTACACAACATTTGGTATCAGAGCTTTGGATTCTAGGGTTTCGCTGCTCCAAACAGGTCATCGTGGCATTTTCGCTATAACTTTTTTTCTACGAAGTTTCAGAAGCTGAAATTTTTAGGGTGTGAAGAAAAAATCTTGAGGAAGCCTGTGTAAAAATTTCAGAGTTTGGTTCGCAATAATTTCGGAGATATCATCTGTGGAAGTCAGGTATTTTTTCAGGCTCCTAAACAGGTCATCGTGGAATTTGCGCTATAAATTGTTTTCTACGAAGGTTCAGAATCTGAAATTCATATGGTGCGAAGCTGAAATCCTGAGGAAATTCGTCAAAAAATTTCAGAGCTTGGTTCGCAATATTTTTGGAGATATGATTTGTGGAAGGTAGTGCTTTTTCAGGCTCCTGAATTGCATCTCAAAGAGGTGATCGTGGGAAAAGTTCAATAACTCTCTCTCTGGGCAGTGGATTTGAGTGCCGTAAAAATTGGTCACAAGTACACAGACTGTAGTTTCTTGGCTATAAATTTCAGAGACAAAGGACGAAACAGTGACACGTGGCAAGTCCTACAAGTTTGCTCTACTGAACCAGTCCAGAATTAGGTCATTGTGGGAGATTGGACACAACTTTGTCTTGGGGAATCCAAATTAGATCAGACCTGTGGAATTTGAAAGAAGCTTCAGAGGGCTACTACAGGGCTGAATTTCAGATATTGAATATTTTCAATTACAGAGATAATTCAATTTCAATATCGAGCTCCTCAAAGCAAGAAAAAGGTGTGTATTGTTTTTTCTGAATTGCATAAGTCTTGTTTGAAGAATCAAGTTGAATTGATTCCAAGGGCATATTGAAGAATTTTTGTCAGTAATGGGTTCTATTATGCCTCCAAAAAATAACTCCATACCCATTAAGCCCTCAGAAAGCTATACTATGACGCATGAGGAGGAAGAATTGCAATATGAGATATCAAAATTACGGTACCAAGTGCAACAAATTTCGATCTTACGAAGAGCAACTGAAGATGAAATAGATGGTTTAAAAGAAAAAATGGAGGCTAATTTGGATGGTTTTAAGGATCAAATAAAATCTATTATGGATGATAAAGTAGTGGAATATCACAATGAGCATCAACAACAAGTTCTCCAACTCTCAAAGGATAACCTAAATTTGGTGCAAAATCAAATGAAACAACTGGAAGATCAATATCACATCGAAAGAAGTTCTGAAGCAGTCATAGAAACAAGAAATCAACAAGTACAATCAATTTCAAAGTATCTCAGCAAGTGGAAGAACCTTCCTGTAGAAGATTCCACATGGGACAATGAGAATTTTATACAGAAGCATCAAGAAATAATCAAGCATTTAGGACAACACTTGTTTGAAGGAGAGGGGCATGTTAAGTCCCTATATTAATAGTGTAGCCCCTTATTATTGTTAGTGTAAACCCCTTATTGTTATTATTGTACCCTTGTAACCCCCATTTTGTTATTATTGTGCCCTTAAATTATTATTGTTAGGTCGTCTAGGATTACATTGTGGCCCACTAGGATTACATTATGGCCCCATGGACTCCTATATATAGAAAGGAGGTTTTTTAAATTGTATCATCCAAGAATTGTTCATTTATGTAATGTATTGGAGGTTGCCCCCTCGAAGTGGCTTATTTCTAACGCGTTCATATCTCTTTTCTTCTATTTTTGGAGCTGGTTACACAACACATTTGCATTATTTCCGTGATCATTCAAGGAAGTGAAGGGTATTCTGCCATAACGAATTATTTCTTTTGTGGTCAGAACAACTTTTACAAGCATGACCCTAATGATGTGCTGCTAACAGCATCTCCTTTGGCTCCATGCTTTACAACTTGTCTTGCTATGCATATTGTTGTTTGACCATTATAATTCATCAGTCATGTGTTTTGTGTCATCTGAATAAGCATGCGTCCTTAGGTTTGAAATGTCCGATTGAGACCAAAGAAAAGGAGTATCAAGCGGTAGCTAGACCCAAACCCCAGACGAGACCCCTATTCCAAACGGTTTAGAGTCTAGTTGGGACTTTTTACTGAGGAAATCCCATGTTGTTGGCGGGAAATTTTTTCTCGTTAACAACGTGTTTTTTCATAAGAATATCCACATATGTCTGTGTTATTCAAGAAAAAAAACAACATATAGATCTAAGAAAATATTAATTAGTCAACACTTCAACTTCTACAAGGTAAAAAAAATATTTTCTAAAAAATGCAGAATAAGCATAAGACTTGTATAAAGCTTCCCTACACTCTAAAATATGTTATTATATAACCATTGCAACAAGTTTATATGTAGTTGCAGATTACTTAATCACTCTTTATGGTTTCCTATGCCAGAATAAAACAAACAAAATAAATCAAGATCCCCTTGATTTCTTATACCAGAACAAAACAAATAACCCAAAACAAATATACATATCTCCATAGGGTGAGCACTGGTGCCAAAATAAGTGGGTATATTAGATGATTACTCTATTTATATTTCCAAGTGCACAAGCACAACCTTAGATCTCCTTGTGTATATAAATTTTTTGAGGCATGACCATGTTGCATCAGCCCACTAATTACCATAGGCAAAATCCATGGAAAACTATCGTGGTATTTTTTTTGCAGTCATAGGGTTGTTTACGTGACTATTGTTATTTACATTTGTGTATGTACGTGACTTTATCTGACATAAGTAGTGTATGTATCACAAACTTTGAATTATTCAATCTATTTCAAATGAAACATGTGACTAAACCTTCAATACTCTTCCTCATCCTCTGTAACAATTGAAAAAGTTTTCAAATTACCTAAAACACTTCTCAATCCAATAGTCACATAATGTGACAAGATAGAATTTAGGTTGACTTGAAAGACAACTCATTAGCCATAATTCCAACAATCTTCTCCTTTGGGACTGAAAGAGGTAACCTCAAACCAAGCTTTACGTTTGGTAGCTAGCCTTACCAAAACCAGAGAGGGCTCTCTCAATGTTAGTTTTACAGTCAATGAGGAGACTAGAGATGTAATGATCTTAGGTTAGATATAAGCTTATTAAATTAGGGGTTTTGTTTTGGATTTTGTTGGATAGGAATGCGAGTCAAGGAACTAAGTCTAGGTTTTAGGTCTAATTTAAAAGGTTCAGTTGTAGAGATGAAGATGAGGCCACGTAGGTATACTTAATAAAATACTTAAATTTTCATTGTGTATAGGGTTTGAAAAGAGAAAAAGAGTCAGAATGAGCATGATACATGAGTTCATTCATCATAAGAGGTAAACAAAATTCATGAAAATCTTATCAAACAAAGCATAAAAAGAAAGAATTTCGTTCATAGACTCATAAGATCATCATATAGAAGCACACATGTGATGCCAAGAAAGCATAAACATTCAACTTGATGGTGATTACTGAGAAAAAACAATGCTAATAATCATACCACCAGAGTCCCAAAATTATAGCTGCAACATGTCTTTGATTTCACTGAAAAAGTTTTTACATAAGCTCCACATTGTAAATAACAACTATCCAACCTCTAAAATGACTTGAGTTGGACTACATCTAGAAAATAGAAGAGATTCCACCTCATTGGGTCAAAACCAGATCCAAAATACATCGTAAATGCATCCTATGAGTCATTACCTAGAATTTAAGGAAGTTAGAAACAATCCCCCCAAATTTAGCTAATAACTAGGAGTGTTTGTATCCTTGAGTAATTACATGATTCCTCAAAAATGAGGGGAAAAAAAAAACTCTCTTATCCAAAAAAAACCTCATAGGACAGCTGCAACTTCGATATTTGGATCTTTTTGGCTTAATACCTATCTAGAAAGAATCCAATATAGAAGTGTCGCACCAGTTAGCATAAGCATCGCGCCAGTTAGCAAAAGCGTCATGCCACATTGAGGGCGATTTTGGCTAACTTTAAAGCATCCTCCTGTTGATATGAAGATTGGGCTAGGTAGCCTTGGATGTCCTCTATCCAACCCAACCTTGAAACTAAGAAAATACCTCATGTAAGGCCTTCAAAAAACCATTTTCCCAATCTTACTCCAGAAGCATTGCGCACACACAAAAAAAATGGCAGAAGCATGAAAAAGAGGTTGTCTTTTGGTTTTTTGTCCAAACCTGGGGGGTGTCATGAAAACTTGAGACCATATTTGGAAAGTATATGGCAAGAGAAATCTATCCATGAAAAAAAAATCCTCATTTAGATGCTTTGAGGAAACGCATCGTGTTGTTGTGTGACGCTTCTATAAAGGTGGAATTTCCAGATTTTGTCAAAAATCACAAAAATACCCAAAATGTCCAAAAAAATTTGCATTTTTTTCCATGTCATTATAATATTCTCCATTAGCTTTCAGCTAGTTGGAATATTGTATGTTTATTCTATTTTCAGTCTAGTGGAATAAGTGGGGTAGGGATACCCTTAAATCTCTTTAGTAGGAATAAATCCCTTCCAGTATGGATGTGGATCAGTTTAGATAGTCAAAATAAATCCACCTTGGGTGTGAAATGGCACATTGCATGTAGACTAGATCAAGGTTGACCAAATTAACAAGCCTACGAAAGAAGAGAGTGGAGCTAGTGGGGACAACGCAGTTTTGGAGGAGGAGTCTTTGCATGGAAGTAACCTCATAAATGAGTGGGGCCAAGGGTGAGAAAGCTCACCAAGAATATAAGGGAAGGGATAGCAGCCATGAGAGGCATTCAGAATATTTTTTATGTTTTAGTCTTAAAACTTATTGCATGCTTCAATTATTTAGCTAGGTTTATTGTACTATTTAGTACAAGGGAATTTCCATGCAGGAATTCCCCACTCTATCTTGGAGGACTTGAGAAGGAAATATAAGAGGAGTATTTTTGGCTTCATTTCCACCATCCGGAATTGGGCCAAGAAGTCACCTACAGCCACAGCACAGTCTCCATGAGGAACTACATTATTTTTCATGGTGTTTCATTGGAGGGGTGTAAAACCCTGTTTATGAGCTAGTTTTCTAGTGAAAGGAGCAACCTTTCACCCGGAAATCTAGGGAGGAGAAGCTACAGCCATATATTTGTGATTTCAGCCATTTTGCAGCAGAGCTTTAGTGATACAGCATGATTCAACCATAGAGTTGCAGTCTGCACTTTTTTCATCTTGTTTATTTCAAGAAACACTTGCCGAGTTATCTTGGGATTGTGTTTGAGAGACTGAAAAATGGCTGAAATGAAAAAGATATGGCTATAACTTCTCCTCCCCAGATTTACGGGTGAAAGGTTGCTCCTTTCACTAGGAAACTAGCTCATAAACAGGGTTTTACACCCCTCCAATGCAACACCATGAAAAATAATGCAGTTCCTCAAGGAGACTGTGTTGTGGCTATAGGTGACTTCTTGGCCCAATTTCGGATGGTGAAAATGAAGCCCAGAATAATCCTCTTAGATTTCCTTCTCAAGTCCTCCAAGATAGAGTGGGGAATTCCCGCATGGAAATGCCATTGTACTAAACAGTAAATCAAACCCAGAAAAAGGAAGACAAACAGTAGGGGAGCCAAGATGAGACATCTATAAGAAGAAACTACCATGCTACAAGAAAGTAAGGCAATTGTTGTAGAGGTATTCCCCTTTGCGGATAGAGGCAATCCCTACTAGCCCAGACCGGGTCTAGCAACAATCGTAACACGCTCTGGCGCAAGTACCTAATTGCAATAAACCAAATTGCAAAGAAGGCTTACCTCGAATCCAACACTGTTGTTTGTAGAGAAGGTAGTGCTCCCATTCCCTTGCTCCGGCAGATCACAATCCTCACGCTCGCCGCGATCGAACACCTTCACACGCAAGAAACGCAACAAACACAAGCGTAAAATCCAATATATGTAATTATGTATCAGTCAGAGAAGACACAGCTCATGATCATAATGAACAATACGAGCGGAACCATAACCAAAGTCGCTTATCATTAATTCATACAAAGAAAAATACAACCTGGCTCTGACACTGAATTCTCCTTCGGCGAGTCGTCAGTGGAATACGTCTCAGTAAAGCTTGTTGGGAATGGGAACAAGCCTCTCTCTTCGATCATCAATCTCCTTGCTATAGATTTGGCTCTATGAGAACTATTGCAGCATTCTTTAGGCTATCAAGGCTCTTGGAGATTAGCTTGCGAAGGAAAATGGCAAGTTTATATAGATGGTGGAAGGGGATTTGGGATCCCTACAATCATGGGATTGGCCCTATCCTTAAGGAAGCTTCCATGAGAGGTGGAAAACCACTTCCTCTACATGGAGATCCAGAGTCAACCTCCCAACTCAATTTAGAGACCAGTTTAGGAATTGGTTGGGGTCAATCTTCTGCCATTTATTTTTTAAAAACACTCCTTATTAAGCCTAACGCAGGTGCGACTCTGGGACAGAGCGCCACTCGGCACATCCTCTTTGGATAATTTCCTCCATTGGCGCGAGTAATGAATTGGCTGGCCGTGCCAATGCAAAAAAGGATATTTTTAGGGTTTTTCAAAAGGAATTATCTTCAGGGAAATGAAAGTACATGTTCAAGGGAATGCCATGAAAGTGTTTTCAGGTTATGTCACTGCTCACAGGTCACGGAATGAGACCTCCAATGTGCGGTATGGGGAATTGCAAAGATGGTGACAAATTTATGTGTAACAGATGCCCCCTAAAGCATGAGGCCCGAAAGAGAGAGAGGGGTGAAATGCTTTACGAGAAAATGTCCAACTGAAAACATCATCATCGGAAAACCTGCATAGAGAAGTACAATTGATATCTCAAATACATGATATATATGTGGTATGGGCGTAGCCATCCATAACAGAGTATAAAATAATCCAGATCCAAGGCATGGACACAACCATCCAGTGAGGATCAGTAAATAGACTCAGGTATGGTCGCAACCATCCAATCAGTGAGTCATGCAACTAATCATAATAATCCACAAAATCACATCCTGGATTCTAACAGACAAAATCCAGGGTCTTGCGCTCCATCTTGACCCGAACAAAGTACAAGTTCAAGCATGAAAATAAATGAGCTGAAGTCGAACATGCAAGAACATCGTCTGATTACCAACTAATGACGGAAGCTGTTAAATGCCGTGAGAGGAACCACCATTAATGAAAATGGTCCTCAAGGTACTACAGGTACAATCTACGGCATGTGAATCAGTGAGCTGGCGTCGAACACCCGTAGAATCACTTGGTCAGAGGCCAATGATGAAAACCTCACGTCGAACGCGAAGAACCTGCCATTGAGGCATGTAGGCTCCAAGGTACCAGAAGGGAGTCTCTAGATCAGCTTCCCAGATAGTGAGCTAAAGTCAACAGGAAGTGACATTGGTCGAAGGTGGGCCATAGTGTTTCCCACATCATCGATGAGAGACAAAGGAACATAATGTTTTCATGAATCAGGATCAGATGAGAATCAGAGGAAGCTTGGAATTTTGCAGAGGTCAACTTCTCTTGAACATATGGTGGCACGACAGTGAGTTTTGCAGTTTTTGACATCAATAGATCAGAGGTCATGATGACGAGGCAAAGAGAAGATGATAGGTAAAAAGGGATTACCCAAACCTGCGGAGGCAAGTGGAAAACGAGATGATATGTCCCCAAACTGACACGAATGCAGACAAGTGCCATGTTCAAGAGCGACATACTTCTGACACAACAATGATGCTGGTTCCATTTTTCCCCACCATTCCTGGTGAGTACCCCAATTATTTTTGAAAACAATCTTGAAGGGGATAGCACATGCTTGTAATATAAGTCCATCCTTCGGACGAATCCATCCTAGTACATTTAACGAGCCCTAGGAAGGAGAAACTAGAATATCGTCATTAGGCCTGAATCCAATGTCATCAGGTTTTAACGAGTCTAAAAAAGGAATAACTCGGTGTCTTTTCATCTTTAGAGAGTTTGAAAAGACAGCAGAAAAGTAAATTCCAACGGTCCCTTTTCGTAAATAGTTCCTTAGATCCGAAAAGATAGAAAACTATGTCTGAGAAAACCTCCTAGTTGCGATAGGCTAGGGTATTCCCTTTTCGTAAATAATCTATCCCAACCCAAAAAAGGGGTAAGTGTATACTGGGTAGATGTCGTTTCATGGCCACTTTAACGAGATCAAAACGACAAGGGACTCAAAAATCTTTTCATGTTTCGAGAGTCGGAAAAGAGCTGAAAGATGACTCCAAAATGACTTTTTCATGTTTTTATCGAGTCCGAAAAAGTATAAAATACAACTCGTATCACCGTTCAAGTTGCGTAAAAACCTGTCGCTGCACATAAAGGCAAGTGTAAAATCCGTTTTTTAACAAAATATATTAAAATATTGAGAAAAAATGACTTTTAAACCTAATTTTGATTTCAAAAGTTATAAATATGCCATAAGTGGTAAAAACAAATTTACTTTTACTTTTTTACCTTGTTGGAGAGCAACAATGGTCTTTTTGTGTGCGAACTTCCTATGGTGATTGCGACTAATCCAGGACACCATTCAGATCCTCGTTTGTTTCAGGTAAGAGATGCTCCATTAAGCTCTGTTTTGATCCATTTTTTATGAGTTTCCATTGCACATTTGATCTCTGGAGGAGACTTTTTAAAATTTTAGGGCTCCACCATTAGCGCGGGTATCAGGCACAGACCTGCGCCAATGGACTTTTGCTCACAAAGGGGTCGCGCCAACTGGCGTGACTGTTAGGAAAACAGTCATGCTAATGGCACAACACATTTTTCCACTTTAGATTTATAAACAGTGAGCCATCCATATGGATTTTCAAGTATAACAGAGATCTAACAAGGGTTTTTTTATCATGTTGATGCAGGTAACTAGGCACAATGGTTATTGAATGGAAGGAGAGGGAACATAGGGAAGAAGATGAAATGGCTATGGAGAACAAAGCTTGTATGAATGCACTGCGAAACTGTGGTCTCAATAAATTCTTCTTGATGCCATGTTTACGAGCTCAACCTGAGCTATTACAGTACTTGGTCAGCATATGGGATGAAAACGAAGAAGTGTTTAAACTTCAGGACCAAGTGCTAGAACTGGAGGCTTCTGATGTGTATTTCATAACCGAGTTTTTGCGCAGAGGTTCAGTGCCCATTCTGATAGAAAGTAGACCTTCTGGAGAGAATATGGAATAGGTAATGGCGAGGGTGTGCCCAGGGGCATGGACCAGATCAAGAAGCGGGAAAGTGGACATTCACACCATTCGTGATCTAGCACTCAGAGTAGTGCTTCACACCATTATGCGGGCTGCGGGATCGTAAGCACCGCATGAGGCAACCAAGGCCCAACTCCTACTAGCCTCCGAGTGCATGAATCCAACACTGTTTGATTGGGCTACCATAGTGACAACCAACATCAAAAGGTAGCTAACAAGGTGTAAACAAGCAAAACTAAAGCAGTTTGGCTACGGTTCCATTTTGGTGTCGTTCATCCTAGAACGACTACCCATTTTCTAGGGCCAAGGGGCAATATTTTCCAAGCCAGTACCGAGAGAGCCGAGGATGGCTCGCTGGGCAACACTTATGCCTAGGTCAGGGGGGGTCCAGCAGATGTCTTGGAGGCTCGAGTTCTTTGGGTGGTTACAACGTCAACTGATCATGGTTGACGATTGGCCCTATGCTAGGAACAATTTCACTGGAGCTCCCGATCTTCCACTCTCGGAGGGGGAGGACTGGGATGAGGAGCTGGGTATGACTTTATTTTTTGATTTTTCTGTATTTATGATTTTTTGGTAATACATGTCCATCCTAACAACATTTTTATGTGTACGCATATTTTTGCCCAGAGAGACCTACCGGCATGTCGCCTATCGCACGGAGAACTCCTCTCGCTCATGACCCTCAGGCAGAGGGTGCCGAAGGAGGAGAAATGATCCAAAACCATGAGGGCATTGCCCGGGGGATTCCAAACTATGCTTGGCTAGCAGATGTTCTGATGGCATATTAGAGACACATGGTGGGGGTGCCTAGTCGCCTCCACCGACTTCTGAGATGCTTGGTGCGCGCAGTGACATGTTACCACGAGCACCATGCAGATTAGACATCTAGGGCTTTTCATGCATATTTTTTGAGAGACATGTTGTCTCCAGCTGTATTAAGACGAACATGTATATTTTGATTTTATGTGATGCACACTATGCTAACATTTCGACACTTATATCTATATATCTATTTCTGGATGGATCTTTTTACATGTGATGATGTTTTTATAAATTGCGCAAATGTCGATCTAAAACCAAATTAGCTACTGCATCTGTTAATGTATTCATATGTCTGGGTATGTGTTGATATGTGATATAGTCAAAATTTCTCTCCAGTAGACGAATACGTAGATATAGACGTAAAATGGATGGGTTTCTTACTGAATAATGATCGTTAAGTTGTAATACTACAAGCTGTGAGTCCAGATACACAAGTAATGCACGAATGCTGAGGTTAACAACCTCAGTTAATAATTCTAAAATGACACTATACTCCGCAACATTATTTGTGGTAGACCCTAGACACACACCTTGCAAATTAACCAACTCACCAGCAGGATCATAGATTACCCAGGCTGCCGAGGATAGATTCCTGGTACTAAGGGAGGCACCATCCGCGAAACTGACAAAAGGAATAAAAGACATCTGCACAATCAGGAAGACCCAATCAGTAGAAAGACGCTTACAATGCACATCACACCACACATGCACACAAATGATTATACACACCTATGTACACACACCACACTGAAAATAACTCAAGCGTAGTACTTTTTAAGGTACAACCCGTTCCTAGGCTGCGCCAACGGAACTCCTTCGTAATCAATGAGCTCATAAGCACCATTTTTCAATACTCGTTTTACTATGTAGGGCCCATGCCACATGGGTTGGAACTTTGCTGCTCCAAGTTTGTCGTGCACTTGGTTGTATAGGAGGATGAGGTCCCCTTCGACAAAGGAACGTGGAGAAATTGATTGATCAAAGTGAGCTTTGACCTGCTTCTTATGTGCTTTAATGACTAAGGCAGCCAAGTAGTGGGTTTCATCTAGCCATTCCAAATACAAGAGACGCTCTTCTTCAGGAGAAGTGTCGAGAAAAAGTTCCACAACCAACTTTAAGGAAGGAATTTCGCACTCAACCGGAAGAGTTGCTTCCAGACCATACACCAATTGGAATGGTGTGAATCCGGTCGCACTCTTTGCTAACGTCGGGTAGGCCCATAGAGCTGAGAACAATTGTAGGTGCCAATTAGACTTATGAATACCAATTTTCCGTTGAAGCATCGTGACCAAATTTTTTTTCATAGCCTCAACCTGGCCATTTGCCTGGGGGTAATATGGCGTTGAGCTATCATGTCGTAAGCCCAATCTTGATGTCAACTCGGCCATCATGTAATCTCAAAAGTGAGTGCCATGATCAGTAAAAATGGCCTGAGGGACCCCAAAACGTGCAATAATGTGGTTGAAAATAAACTGGGCAACTGTCTTACCATCGGCAGCTAGTGTAGGCATCGCTTCGGCCCACTTAGTAAAGTAATCGACAGTGACGATTATATATGCATGCCCCCCGGCCGAATGAGGGTTACATGACATAAAATATATGCCCCATTTTGCAAAAGAGCCAATGGTAATGACAGGGTGCAGAGGAAGAGGTGGCGCGTGCATCTTGCGTTGAAAAACCTGGCACGCATGACATTTTCGGACTGCAACAATATAGTCTTTGAATATCGACAGCCAGAAGTAGCCTGCACGCAGAATCTTCTGGGCGATGGTATATCCAGACATGTGACTGCCACAGCCGCCACTGTGATAGTCATTCAAGACTCTTTCAGCCTCTTCTAGGGTTAAGCACCGGCGGAGCACTGAATCTACTCCAATCCGATATAAAGTATCTCCTACAATGAGGTAGGGTTGAGACTGATGCTGAATCCGACGTCAGGCATCTTTGGTCAACTCAGACTGGAACGTTGATGTTTGAAGATACACAATAATTTCGTCGTACCATGGATCACAAGTACTGATAATGAATAGGGTTTCGTCCGGGATATGATCCGCAGAGTGAGACGGGGTGGAGTCTGTCGGGAGAGAGCAAATGAGATCCGCAAAAACCAGTGATTTGGTCAACTTAGCACTGGTAAACTCAAGTCGAACTCTTGAAGGATAACGATCCATTTGGATTATTTTCCCCCCAGTAATTATCGAGATATAATATATGTCATGGGGTTTCAATCCGAAATCACGGTTACTGTACACAGCAGGATGTAGTGGCGGAAACGTTGCACAGCTTGCACTGCGGCTAATGCCAGTTTCTCGACGTGAGCGTAACATGTTTATGTGTCGAGAAGATTTCATGATAGATAATAGACAATGTGTTCATTGCCATCATCGTCATCCTGTACCAAAACCATAGCTATGGTGCTAAACACGGCGGCCAAGTATAGAGTGAAATCACGGTGATAGTTTGGAGGCCGAAGCAACGGAGCATTAACAAGTAACGTCTTAAGCTTCTCAAAGGATTGTTGAGCAATGTCCTTCCAATGAAAGGGAACGTTTTGCTTTAAAAGACGCGTGAATCCTTTGGCCACTTCCGCGTAGTTCGGTATGAAGTGTCGTAGGAAATTAGCTTTTCCTTGCAAACTCTACAATTGGTGTAATGAAGATGGTGATGGGAGATTGACAATGGCCTCGACCTTTAAAGGGTCGAGACGAATCCCATCCTTGGAGACTATGAACCCCAAAAGACGGCCAGAATCCATGCAAAAGATGCATTTCTGTGGGTTAAGCTAGATATTATACCGTCTACAGCGAAGGAAAATCTGGCAGAGGTGTTCAGGATGGTCCTCTCGCCGAGCTGAGTGAGCTGGAAAATCGTCTAAATAAGGCTGAACGATATGGAGTATGTCGTGGAATGCGTAAGACATAGCACGCTGGAAAGTAGTGCCAGTGTTCTTCAAGCCGAACGGGAGCTTTTTATAAGCAAAGGTGCCCCAGGGACAGATGAATGCATTCTTGTGTTGATCGGCAGGTAAAATATTTATCTGATTATACCCAGAAAAACCGTCCATCAGGGAATAAATCTCACTCCCAACACATTCATCAATGATTTGATCTATGAAAGGAGTGGGGTAGTTATCCTTAGGACAGGCCCGATTGATATCATGGTAATCAACACAGACTCTTATAGTACCCCACTTCTTATCTACAGGGACAATATTTGAGACCCATTTTGTGAGGGGAATCGGGTAAATGAAGCCCGCGTTCAAAAGTTTTTCAACTTTTTCTTTAATGGTCATGGCTTTGCGAGGATGCACTGGGCGCAGACGTTGGCGCACAGGTTTTGCACCAGGATAGGTAGGAATCTCATGCACTACTATGCTGGGATCAATCCCAAGCATCTCCTCATAGGACCAAGCAAACACGTCTCTGAATTCTCGAAAAAGATCGGTATAAACTTGTATCTCATCAGGAGAACAAGTTACTCCCACATGTATGTTCTCAACTATCCTCGATTTAACGGAGATGTCGATTAGAGTGCTTTGAGTAATATTGCTCAGGTTTCCCTCTGAAAGGACCTCATGTGTCAATATGGGTGTCTGGAGAGGTGGAGTGGGAACCTGAGATGCAAAACGCTCTAAACAATCTGACATTGCCCCCAGGCTGGGCATGAAGGAGGAACGATGATGTCCATCTCTCCAAGGCAGCTTCTCAAGAGACATTGTTTCAACAATGGCTTCGTTAGAAGGTAAAATCTCTTTAAGAGGATCAGGCGAGTCGGCCTCACCGAGCCAAGGGGATTGAGAATAGATATCTAAAGCCATGCTCGAGGGAGCATGTTGAGGAGGGGGAGGATCAGATGCGGAGAAAATTTTGCAGTAATTAATCTCTGCTGGAGTTAAGGGAATCGATTCTCCAAAATCAGTCACCTGTTCAGGCGAAGGGATGATCCATGGGTCGTCAGACCTAGAGATCATATTAACTTGAACGGTGTGCAGTGGTGGTGCGGGAAAAATACCCATGAGGATGGGGTCCTTGAAGAGACCGGGTCCTACACTGTCAGGGGGATTTGGGATCTGATCCATGTAAGGAACGTTGTTCTCAGAGGTGGAGGTGAAGAAAGACAACTGATCCACAGTAACGATTTTTCCCTCATGAGGGAATTTAAGAAGTCGAAAGAGGGTGGATGGCACGCATAGCATAGCTTGAGTCCAACCGCGGCCGAGAAGCAGGTTGTAGTTAAGCTTGGCGTCAACCACTTCTACTTCTACGTTGACTGTCTTCCCCTGTAACGTAATCGACAAACTCTCGAGAACACCCAAGGGTTTTGATTCCCGACCATCGAATGCCTCTAAGGCATTGGGAGATGATGAAAGAGCCGGAGATCCAATGGCCTTCCAGCAGGTGGATGACATGACACAGGTAGAAGCACCTTCGTCCAAAACGGCCCTATGGATGTTAAGACCATTGATCCCAACTTGTATCACAAGAGAAATTTGATGTGGAAGTCAGGGGGTAAAATTTTCTAGGTCAAAGGTGAGAAGATTAGAATCAGTGGGATCGATTCCACCAATTGCAGACAACAGAGCTTTCCATTGTGACAGGAAACTTTGAAGAACTTCTAATGCAGACATGGCAGAAGGCGCCTGTGCCAAATCCTCAACAATACTGTAGTGCTGAGTGGCACCGGCATTTGGGTTGTAGGAAGATCTTTGTAGAACACCTTTAGAAGGTGGCCTCACAATAGGTTCAGCAGTAGGCTTCTCAATTTCCAAGGGACCGAAGACAGGTGGGGGAGGTGTGCCATCCACCACTTCCTTTCCAGTTGCCTGACGCGATCCAGCATAATCCTTCGAACATGTAGCAATGGAGACAGGTGCAGCACCATTCATCATAAATACCTGGGACCCAAATGGTGCAGATGGTGATGGCTTCTCAACCATCTGGGTCTGCTGAGATGGGAATGGTTCTTTAAGAACTGCCGAAGTCCCCTTGGAGACTTTGAGAAGTTGACTAATTTTAGATCGTCGTGGACAATCTTTGGTATAATGATCTCCTTCAAAAACAAGGCAAGGATACTTCGGTTTACGTTGGGAACCGTCATCAGTATGAGGTTTAGAGGACTCTGGCTTTGGAGCGTCGGATTTGGATTTTCCTTTTCCTTTCTTCTTTCCTTTGGAGGCCTTTTCCGTGGGATTAGCTTGAACGGCGTTGACCTCTGCAATTTTTCCAGAATCTAGAGGGGCGGGAGAAGCAGAATTATTGGAATAATTGGACTTCTGCTTCCTGTTCGAAGATTTTCGAGAATTTTTAGATACGGAACCAATAACAGCATCCACCACTTGGGTAGGTGGAGAGTGGAGCATCAGTAAAAATATCATAAAGTGTGCTGGACTGAGAGTATACCAGATCAAGATATTGGGCACGTGCTATGGCTTGTTCTTCAGTCACACATTCCCCCATAGCAATATCTTGGGCGATTTTGTTAACGAAGGATGTGGTGAACCAATGAATTAGTAGTTGATCAGGTATATCAAACTTGATCAGTCTACGATGACATCGCCACTCATGAATGTGATCAGATATGTGGGTGGCTTTATCCTGCTTCAAAGAAGTCGGGAGATGCATCCCGGCCTCGTAACGAACCAGTAACTGGCAGTGAGTTAGAAAAGCCATGGCTAACATATTTAAATCTTGAAATATGCCATGGGGTAATTCAATATACCACTTAGCGGCAACGCTAGTAAGAGTGCGCTGGAAGAGACGTAGACGAATTGAATCATCCACCCAAGAGTTGGATGAACACCAAAGATGGTAAGTCATTACATGAGCTTGGGGGTCCTCTCCAGCTTTACCCTCAAACTTAGGGCAGTCACCAGGAACCTTGGTTGGAACCGGAGGCCAATAAGGATTGTGAAGAATCGAATCATTGGTTAATTTAGAAACATTCAGTAATTCCAAGGTAGCCAAGAACGAAAATTGCGGATTGAATGGCATGCCAGGCCCTCGATAAGGACCTGTACCTGTACTCCACATTGGTTGAGCATATCCTTGCCCCCATGAGTTCTGTCCCACATGATTCTGACCGTAGGGGGTATAGGGCATATAACCAGTCTGATTTGGCTGCTGGTAACCAGTGTACGGGGCTTGATAACCAGAATATGGACCTTGATTATATGTCGGCCACGTTTGAGCAGTATGTGGATTTGGTTGCTGAGTATAGGTGTAGCCGGGTTGTTGAAATTAATAGTTAGAACCTTGGGGCTGGTTATAATTCGGTCGGTATTGACCATGAGAATAGTAACCGCCTTGAGGTTGAGTGGGCTGCTGATAGGTGGGACCCTGCTGAGCCTGATAATTAGGGCGCAGCGGTTGGTTCGGCTACGGCATTGAATAAATCGGCTGTTAGGCAGGGTTGAAAAAATGTGCAGGCTGGCTTGGTTGAATAGGCTGACCTGGCTGGATGGGCTACCCTGTTTGAATGGGTTGACTCGGGTGAACAGGTTGTGCCAGTTGTGCAGGTTGACCTGGCTGTTGTGGAGCACCAGGTTATGCCAGATGGGCTGGTTGGCCTGGTGGAGGAATGGAGCCAGGTGGTGTTTGGTAACCGGTTTGACCTGCAGCAGGACCATAGGATGATCCTAGCTGATGTGCAACATTTGGACCAAGAGGATACTGAGGTTGCATGGGTTGGGAAGGTTGGAATTTCCCCCCAGGACCATATACCAGCCCGGGTTGGTACCCCGGTTGAGCTGTGAGTCCTTGAGGTTGCCCAGGTGGGACTCCAGGGAGAGGCTGCATAGGTTGACCTGAAGGGTTGTAATACTATCCTTGCGGACTGTAAAATGGCCCCTGCTAGCCCGAAGGGTAGCCCTATATGGGTTGTCCTTGCAGGTCATAAGGATAGCCAGGCTGGCCCGAAGGTTGGCCTTGAAAAGGCTGTCCTTACGGGTTATAAGACTGCCTAGCCTGGTTAGATGGAAAACCCTGAGCATGAAGTTGAGCCTCTGGAGCGGGTAAATGTAAAGGATTCCCTTACTCATCGTACTAATATGGAAAAACGTACACGGGTGTACCATCCTGTGCATAATGCGAAAAATATGAACGGTTGGGATCTTGAGAGGATTTTCCGACCTCGGGGTTCGATTTTTGTAGGGACAATCGATACTCCTCAGGAGAGACGTTCTGCAGCATAGCAGATGCTATATAGACGTCTTCGGGAAGTGACACAGCCCTTACAGACTGAGTGGTAACAACGGGTGTAGATGCGGCCACACAGACAGTGGGCCTGACAGGTACAGAAGTGACCTGAGGGGATGATGTGATGGGTGTCCAAGGGGCAGTGTTAACCATGTTTGAGTGTGGAAAGGGAAATATCTTGTGGAAAACTGAATGGAATTTCCAGATTTCTCTCAAAAGGAATTAGTTCAAAATAGAAACTAAATGGCACAAACCTTTTATTAGGAATTTCCAAACATAACTAAACTCCTATGGAAGGTAAAAGAAAGGAAAAGTGAGGATACATCTAGATCTTTCCCGATTTGAAAAGAGTTGGCAAGGTTTGTCCTCTCCATCTCCTATAAATTGGAGCTGTGGGCTCTTGGTCTAAGGTCGAAGGTTTGATTATATGTGGAGTAGAATTTCATTGTTGTAGTGTGAGGCTTGAAGATCGACGAAGTTCATTGAGATATTTCTGCCTTGAGCATCATCACACTCAAAGATAGAGAAAGAGAGAGGGGAATTGGAAGATTGAGGAGGGCTTGGTGAAAATGAAGGTTGTAATCCTCCTTTTCATAAATTAATAGAACTGTATCTGTTTTTTCCATTCGTTGCATTAGTGTCACAATTGTTGTTCAATCATCTATGTAGCATGATATGAATGTATTAGATCTGTATTATTTTATGTTTTTTATATGCTAGTTTAATTGATAAGAAGCTATACTATTGTAAAGACTAAGCGGGTGCTTTGATTGATTGCAGGATCTGTATTTGGAGCCAGTGAAGAAGGATCTCTACTTCGCTACTTAGCGTTCCCCATAGGATTTTCTATCCACAAAGAGGTAATATTTCATCTTACTTTATCAATTATATATATTAGCTGAGCATGCATGCAGCATCTTTGGAACTTTACAGCTAATCTGACAGTCTGCCTTGGGCACCTGAAAGCCCTAAGAGGGATATCTAATAACCACCACCCAATCATATTACCCTATAGCAGAATTGGCGACTCCACTAAGGAATAAACCCCAAGTTTCCGGGTTGTTCCTACGACTTTACCTTTTTCCTTCTATTCACATATCCTTCCGACCAATTTATATGCTCAATAATCATCTCAAAATCGCACAGAGTCAAGATTAGACCCTGCTTAGCCATCTGTGCAACTTTACCCTGAGTAATGCTTCCCCTGTAAGTGTTTCAATGTGTTATAATGTTTTTTCTGCTCAAATACAGTGCATTAGTCTCAATATTAATGCTCTGTAACCTCTACTTGCCAGCATTACCCAACCAAAATCTGTTGTTTACACCTCTATTTTGTTTCCCTTTGGTTGTGGAGTTATTGGACATCAGATTAGTTTCTCTTTCTGGATCCCTGTGCTTGTTTACCAGTTAGCATTTTTGTCTTTAGTACTTGTTTAAAAAGTTAATGTTAGTCACATCTACTTTTGAAGAAGAATTTTTTTTTAGTTTTCTGAACTTAGCTGAATTAATTCTGAAAATTTTTTGGTTAAAAAGCTATTAAGAGAAGATAGATAGATGTTTGAATCTTTAAAGTTGAATTGTGTTATTTGAATGTTTGGTGCACAGATGTTGAAATAATCTCTCCTTGTAGAATAAAAAATTCATTGAATTGAATATTCAGAGCATGTTTCAGCATGGTTTTTGAGTCAGAGTCTCATCACATTTCATACGTCCACTCCCCCTCTGTAATATTAATAATCAAGTACACTAAGAATCAAGTGATAATCAAATTAATTATATACTTTTTCTGAGCTCACACCAAAATTAGTTCAGGCTAGGATCTTGGGGTAGGAGAAGTGAGAAAATCACCCAAGATCTCAAAACTTGAAACTAGAGTCATTAATAAATGAAATCCTACTGCACTCATATTATCGGGACCACTCCACTACCACCTAAGTTAAGCGCAAGACAACACTAGGGTGCATGAGAAGGTAGCCCACCTTTTAGTGAATTTAGTGGGCATGCTATATATTGGGGTTCCCTTCGGAGATGTCGAAACTAGATCGGGGATCTAGGTGTTCTACCCATACAGTGTGTTGCTTACGACCGTGACCCCCTAGATGATGTTTGTGATTTGAGGTATCTTTAGTTGCCAAAATTTTTAGGGACTTACACGAGGTGACTAGGATGGGTTGGCCTGGTACCTAAAACAGGAGGACCTACTCTGTCTTCAGTCTTTGGGAGGGTACTCGTCTTTACGAGAGTGCTTACACCTATTGTCTATGGTTCAGGAAAAACTCTAACATAACCATAACTGTCTTTACGACTAACCCTCTTTGTATGATATTCTGATACTGGGTTTCATCTCCAGCAAACGGTAGTACTTAGACGGGGCCACCCTATTCTAGTTGCTTGTTGATTGATTTTAGAAAGTTATTTTTTCTTTTCTCTTTTTTAGGTGTGTGGTTACTATCACTGAGACTTTATCATACATCACAAATAATTAAAATTTTCTAAAAATAAACAGGTCACTGTGGTGTCCTTCGACCCTCACCGTCTGTCTTGACGACAGCGAGGGCTCCCTCCATTAACACCGAAGGAGAATTCGAGTCTCGGTGAGCCCGATCCTTCTTCGGAAGAGTAGTCTCCAGTGACAACCCCTAATTTTCACATAGCCCCATATCACATGGAGTTTCCAAATGATCCTTTTACGGAAGGAGTTGTACCTCCTTGCAATCCTCCGCTCACTGACCCATCAGTGCAAGTGTTAGTTCAGGTTACACCAAGCTAAGATATTTCTTCAGCTGCACCAAAATCTGTTTCACAACCAGTGTTAGGTCTCTATAGTTTGCAAGATTGGAAAATACAAACATTGCATAGCCTACATATGAACCACTTTGGGATTCTAGGATGTAGCCCTCCTAGATCCAGAGAGGGATCTCTCTATAAGTGCAAATATTGATTTATCTTTTAACGTTTTAATATGATATTAGGCTAGTTATAAAGAACAAGGTTTGTTGTTTGTTTGGTTGGGTATGATTTTTAATTCAGTGGAAAGTCCTGAAAATGAAAAGGTTTCAAAGGGGTAAAGATGTGAATAATCAAAGTAAGTTTCAGCTGATAGGATGGGTGTGTAACAACACTTAATCCATTGGGCTATGGAGTCATAAAAGGTTTTAATTGTACAACAGTTATCAAGAGTGGTCCATGGAGCAAGTCATCTATATCAAAAGATCATTTAGATTAAATGATGGAATGGAACATTAAGAGTGTTGTGAAAGTGGAAAAAGCCAATAATTTCAACAAGGATTTATCAACTTTCCAAACAAGAAAAATCCTTTTTTAAGTAACTGTTTGAAACCAGCCAAAGGACAGGGCTAACCATAGACTTCTATGGACAAGCTTGTATTAAATATAACTTATCAGACAAACAATCCAGTAATCCACATGACTACTTTCAGAAAGGATGAAAACAAACAAGAAAAACAATGTGTAGCTTAAGATCAAGTAAGATATCATTAAAATCTAGGCTTGCCTTCAGCATACTCTTCGGGAAACTTTCAAACAACCTTTGGAGAAAGAACTATAAGACAGGGCAAACCATAAACTTTCCTAGTCCAACTCTACTTAGCATGTAATGAAAATATCATTCAATAACTTCCTTTCAAGTTCAGCACTTCAAGAAATGGACTAACCAACATTCCTTGATAATTTTTACACTTAATTTAAGTCATTCTTAAACACACAAAGGAGGAAAACATAAAGATAAATCTTATCAGTGAGAGTAGGGTACTTTTGAGAGTAAATCCTAGCTCTATATTTGTTGTTCTTTATCAGAGAAAAATGGACAAATTTATGGAAAACATAAGAAGGAAAACAAGTACAATGAGAGGTACATCACCAATGGTATAGACCAGGATCCCATGAATCAACTTGTGTATTGATGTCAATCCAGTTACATACTTCAAGTCCAATTTTTCAGTACAGAAACAACTTCTCTTCTCAGCCTAACTTCTTTTATTACAAATATAGCTTCAACATCCTCTGAGAACTATTTACATGTAGAAAGTTTTGAGCAGCAAGTATTACATAAAAGTCCAACCCCCAACAATGTGCTCCTCAAGGAGATTTTATAATAAACTGAGGAGGTGCAATAAAAGGAAGGGTCTCTAGGCTCAATTAATACAAGTTAATGCTTCTCTGCCTTTGAGGGGTTCAATAGAGAATTTTTTTGATATTTCCTTTGTATTAATTGGTTTTCATTAAGTATTTTTAGCTACTTGGCAGATTTTGTTGACTTTAAAACTCTTTCAGATAAGCTGGCAATAATTCTGGCTATCTTTAAGCAAAATATCACTAACTAGGCAATAACTATGCCTTCTTCTGATTTATTGAGAGCTGTAGGTGGCACTTTGGTAGCTGAAGAGGATATTTTGGCCTCTGATGTGGCAGTGGAGGCCTCTTTACTGACATTTTTCTTTGTTTTTCCTTAAAACACCTTTAATCTGTTTTTGGTCTATGTTTTAGGCTTAATTAGCCTTGATATTATTCTTCAGGATTTTTGTTCTTTAACATTGTCTTTATCTCTTTATGTAATGGATTAAAAATATGATTGTCAATAATGGCTTTTAATCACCCTTTAACCTTAACTTCTTCACTCTGATACACTTTGTTGTTCTTTGTTTATACAGGTGGCTTTCTACTATTGGAGAGCTTCTGTTGAACCCTAGATCATGATCCAGATGATCTAAAATTTTGATTTCAAAATCTGTAGCTCCTTTTCTTCATTGGATTAAGGCATAGAATCGTCACTCCGAGCCTTTTGGTCACCTTTCTGCGACTATGGAAAAACACAGAGAAACCACCGTTAAATCCTGCAAAAAACACAACAAACCGTATAGAAAACATGCAGATGTGGTATAGACTACTTCAAAGGCTCGTGAGGGTAGAGGAGCAGTGAGGAAGAACGTGGATGCAGCAGAAAAAGGGAGGAAAACCCTAGCAGAACAGCTAACCAGGTGCGAATGGAGGTTTGGGCGTGACGGCGAACAAGCGGTGTTGGATTAGGAAAATAAACGGTGGAGATATTTCGATGAAGTCGCTCGGGAGAATAGATGAAGGGAAAATGAATGGGGTTGTGATATAACACAAGCCGTTCGATCTCAGAGATCAACGACTGAGATTAAAAGAAAAAATTACATTAAGGAGGGCAGTGGTATGGCGGAAAACCGACAACGGTTTTCGCAAAATAAAATGGTGGGTAGGCGGTATTGCCTGAAAAAATGTGATTCCATACATCATTTGACACCTGGCCCTTTCAATATCGTCGATTTTGAAAATTTTTTGGGCATTAAACCTTTGGCCCAAATATTTTTTGATATGGAGTATCAGCCGTTGGATCATTGACAGAAGATCTAACAATGCGGATAGCACACGACAAGGGATAAGATGTGTGGACAAGGGATGGTGGGACCATAGGATGTGTCAGAAAATTTGTCACGTAGTGGAAAAAGTCATTTGGAAGAGTGGTTTATCAAAATCAAAAATTGGTTTTATCAGGTTAAGTCCCGACCGCAAGATTTCTCAGATGGACGATCGAGATTTCAAGAAAAGGCAGAGATTTTGAAATGGGGAGAAGGGATGGGAAAATGAAACGGGCGGAAGGATAAGGCACGATGGCCTTTGATCTGCAGAGATCAACAGTCCATATTAATTCAGACCATAACGTTGAGAATGAGGAAAAATAGAGAAAAAAGGGGTTTCAGAAAGGATTTTAGGCCTTTAGCGCCCGATTGTGGAGCTTCGGCCACATGGGGGAAAGGTCTTAAAGGAAATAAGCCCTCAGGGGCTTAAGACCTATATATTTTAGGAGAATGCTTTTAAGCCCAAAAATAAAGATTTTCAAGGCCTGAATAGGGTTCCAATAGATGAAATAAGAGTTTTTAAACCAAAATAAGCGAAAATATAAGGTTTAAAAGGGTCTTTGTAATGATTTAGAGGCTAAATGAAGGTATTTTGAGGGTTTTTATGAAAGGGATAAATGGGTGAAAATGGGGTTGTTTATGAATAAGAGGAGGAGTGAAATGATGAAAAATGGAGCCTTTTTGAATAGTTTTTTTTTCCCTTTGTAAACAGCAGGTACTTTACGACTAACAGTGAAACAACAGTGAAGATTAACTCAAAGGGTAATTATCATCATAAGACTTCAAGAACTCACAATTTGGACATGAATTGTTTCTTGAAGGCTAAAAAATATCTAGCCACCATTTGATATGAAAATTTTTTATAGGTGGCTAATAGTGGCTCCACATGGGGATGGCATCTTCTTGAAGGTGTCAATAACTTCAGACAATTGATCTCTGGAAGCTGATCAGTGCCTTGCACTTTGATAATCTTTTTATCAGCTGCTAACAAAAATGACTTAGAACTTGGTATATCAACAAAAAAGTATTTCCCAAACATTTACCTACACAACCTACTGATCCTAACATTTTTTCTTCTTTCAGAGTGCATTTGGACTAGCAAACTCTCTTCCTCAACATTTTATTCTTTCATTGAAAACATAAAACTAGTCTAAGTCTACTCTTATTTCTCCATGAGTTTAATTTAAGCAGGTGAACTCATAAGTTTCTCTACCTAACTACAATTTGTCAGGATTAGACTGTCTGACAGACTTTTATTCTCTATTTTCTAAAACAATAAATTTAAAAACAGCCAAGCTAGGATTAAGCAGTCTTCCTTGCTGTTGATCTATGGCATAAAAACAAGCTACACATACACTAAAATTTGCAGAAAATTTAAAACAAAATAGTGAAGGCTTAAGAGCTGAAAGTCAAAAACATCCTTCATTATTCTTCAGCTCTGGTTTTGATTTTGTTTGAGCTGTCTTCTTTTTATTTTTGGTTCAAGTTTTGAGCTTGTTTGAACCTTTGTTTTTCTATCCTAATCTACCTTACTAATAAGCCAAGATTATGTTGTTTGGTCGATCTAATTCACTAACCTATCAGCAGTAAATTGAAAAAATAATTAGTCATGATTAGGCTGTATGACTAACTAGAAGTGTGTTTTTAGGAGTGGCATTTGAGCTGGCACACTTTCAGACTTTGTCTCTTTTTTGGTATGGGGCTATACATTTCTTGTTTTCATTCTTCCCTCTTTTCTATTTTTATTATTTTTTCATTTTTCCTTTTTCTAACTTTGAAAGCAATGTTTAGACAATGATAATTTACAACGGAAAGTAAAAATCTTGAAACTGGTACAGTTAAGAAAAATAATGTTTGAGCATCCTGCCATTGAAAAGACCTCCAAAAAGTTTAGTTCCATTCTCTTCCTGCAAGAAATAAGCATTGTTACCAGCAATAGAATGAATTGGATAAGGGCCTAGCCATAAGTTATCAAATTTTCCATGTTTTCCCTTATCTTCTCTCCTGTTATCCCACTTCAAAACTTTGTCACCAATGCTGAAATCACTGGCCTTTGTTCTTTTATCAAACAACTTCTTGATGTTTTCTTGCTTGTGTTGTGCTTTGTTTTAGATTTCCTCTCTGGTTTTTTGAAGATGTATAGTCTGATGAATTCTCCTTGTCATATCATTTTCTTCAGACTGTACTTCTTGGGTCAGCTTCATGACTGGCACCCCTAGACTGGTTGGAAAAATTGCATCTACTCCATAAACTAGCTGATAAGGTGACATTCCAATTGATTTCTTAAGTGTTAGTCTGTCAACCCATAGTGCATGTACTAACTTTCTGTGTCATGATTTCCTATTGTCTTCCAGCAACTTTTTGATTATATTCACCAAACTTTTGTTTGAGGATTCTGCCAACCCATTACCTTGAGGGTAATAAGCAGTAGAATGGCCCAATGTAATCTGATATTTATAACAAAATTCAACCATATTTTTATATCCAAATGCAGCAGCATTGTCAGTGATAATCTTCCTAGGACAGCCAAATCTAGATAGGATATGATTTTCAAGGAATTTTATGATGACAGAGTCAGTGGCTTGCCTAGAAGGGATGGCTTCTATCCATTTGGTAAAGTATTCTATTGCAGTGATGTTGGGCAGATGAGGCTGGATGAATTTCCCTAATGAATTCTAGACCCCACTATTGAAAATGAGCTTCAACAGTGATTGGTGGCAGAGGTAAGGGAAGAAATTTTCTTTTGCCTTCAAAGAGTTGGAATTTGTGACAGGAAATAATCATTTTGTGGACATCTTGAAAGAGGGTGGGCCAGTAGTAACCAGCTCTAAGGATTTTATTGGCATTTGTCTTCCAATAGAGGTGGCCTCCACATTCTCCTTCATGAAACTCAGGCTTGATCTTATCTGCATCATTCTCAGGAAAACATTTAAGCAATAATCCACTAGCATTTTTCCAATATAGACATTTATCCAAAATGCAGTAATTAACAGCTTTCAACTTTAAAAACCTTACCTTCATCTTAGAAAAACCAGGAGGAACATTCAAATTGAGCAAAACATACAAAATATCAGCATACCAAGATGAATTCAGAAAATGATCTTCAATAGTTGGAGTTGACAACTCCTCCTGTTCATCTAATGCATCTAACATGTTTATATCAAGAGCTTTGAAATTAGACTTAGCCATTAATCTTGCTAGTCCTTGGATTTTTATGAGCTTAGTGGTCTTGATTTCTAAATCATATTCAAGTATCACAACAATCCACTTCCCTCTTTTGCCATCTGGATCCTGAATTAAAATGTCTTTTACAACTAAATTTGACACAAACTCAATTATGTGGGAATTTAAAATGTAAACTCTGAAGTCTTTAAGGCTTTGACTAAGGCAAAGGCTTATTTTTCCATGATATTGTACTTCAGAGGTGCATCTCTTAATGCTTTGCTAAAGAATGAAATTGGTTGTTCTTGTCCCTTCAAGTTTTTCTGTAATAGGACAGCAGCCACTATGTGTTCTGATGTAAATGAAAAAATGAAAAAAGCCTTTGTAAAATCAGGACTAATAAGAATTGGTGTTTTGGTTAATGCTCGTTTTACCAGTTCAAATGATTTCTTTGCTTCTAAGGTCCATTTAACTCCTTCTTCCCTTTTGAGCATATTGGTCATGTTTCTAAGGAGTTCAGCTAGATTGGGTATGAACATTCTCAAGAAATTAATCTTCCTAATGAAAAATTGAAGTTCCTTGATGTTTCTAGGATGTTTGATTTGCAATATACCTTCAATCCTCTTTGAGTCTATCTTAATCCCTTCTTCTGATATGATGTGTCCAAGTAGTTTTCCTTCTTGGAGACCAAACATTGTTTTCTTTGGATTTAAAGGTAACCCATATTTTCTGCATTTCTCAAAGAATTTTCTCAAGTGTTCTAGGTGTTCTTCATATGTTTTGGAAAAAACAGTGATATCATCAAGGTAAATAATGATGAAGAAGCCTAATTCTTCTGAGAATGCAATATCCATGGCTCTCTGAAATTTTGCACCAGCATTCATTAAACCAAAGGGAATTTTCACATACATGAAAGTACCCCAAGGTCTAGTAAAGGCTGTTTTGATTTGATCACCAAGATGTACCAGAATTTGATTGTAACCTGAGAAGCCATCTAACAAAGAAATCCTTTTAGAACCAGCTACCTTTTGTAAAATATGATCCATCTTGGGTAAACGGTAGTTGTCCTTTAATGAGGCTCTGTTTAAGTTCCTAAAATCAATACAAATCCTTATTTCTCATGTTTTCCTCCTAACTGACACAAGATTAGATACCCAATTTGAATACCTAATAGGGACTACAATTCCAACATCATACATTTTCTTAATTTCTTTTTCTACCAGAGGTAATTGGACAGGGTTTATTCTGCACAATTTTTGTTTAAAAGGTTTCTGATTTTATTTGAGGGGTATCTTATGCTGAATTATTTCTGTATCATAGGACTTTGGATCCTCATAACTCCATGCAAATACATCAGAAAATTCCTTGAATAGCTCAATGTATTTCAGTTTAATGTGAGTTGGCAAGGTTTTAGACAGTTTAATCATTTCTAGTTTTTGTTCACTGCCTATGTTACATTCTTCTACTTCAGTTTCAACAGGTTCCAGTTTTGGTTTTTTGGAAAAATCATTGAAATAAAACAACTCTTCTAATGGGACCAATCCTTTTGGCAAGATTTTAGTGTTAGATTGTAGAGATTCTAAGTCTTCTTTTTCTAAATCTGCACTAAATTTGGTTGGATATTCAAGTTTAGCAGATAACAGATTTATATCAGCAATCTCTGGAGATTTTACTTCTTCATCAAGTGGGTTTTCTTCAATAACACAGTCTTTTTCATAATCTGAATCTAAACTTGGTGGCTCAAATTCATTTATGGACTGTAGGAAGTCTTCTATTTGTTTGTCTCCATAAAAAACTTGCCAGTATTTTTCATTATCTGGGACAGCTGGTCTAAATTTGACTTGGGTGGTGCATTGTTTGGTTTTATAAGGTGTTAGACAAGTTCTAGCAGCAAAGGCTAAACCATTGGCAAGGACATTTTGGTTTCTTGGGACAAAGATAAGTTGGAATTCCTAAAATGTTTTTAATAAGTCCATGACATCATTTCTATAGGCTCTAATTCTAGGGTGTTTGGCACTATATTCCCCATTCACTTGCCTAATAATAAACTCTAAATCCCCATGAAATTTTATCCTTTTGGCCCCTAATTTTTTTAATAAGTGTAGGCCTAAAATTATGGCTTCGTACTCAGCTATGTTATTTGAACATTGAAAATTTAACCTGTAGGAATGCCCTTCAGCATGATTGTTTTCAGTGTTGTGTATTCATATGCCTGCTTCAGAAATATTCTTAGGGCAAGACCCATCAAAATTCATACTCCAAAGAGGACTAGTTTCAGATTCACTAGTTTGACTACCCTCCTCTTTATCTTATGTGCTTTTAGATTTTTCTTGTAAATCAGCACTATGTTGAAATTAGTTTAGTTCCTCATGTTCTTCATTATGTTGAGGACTGTTTTCTTGACACTCAAGGTTGATAAAGAATGGATGACTATTTTGTAGCTCTAGACCTATGATTAGTTTGCTGTAATTTTCTGATTTCGCAAACTATCTTGATACCTTTGTCTTGTCTTCCTCCTTTTCTATGTATGCCACTATATTATAGTGAGGGGTGGCCACTAGGTCAGTTAAGGTTTCTTGCTCATTAAATGTTTCATGATTGAAGAGAATAAATGAGTCAAGACCTGTATGTACAGAATAAAGAGGGGAGTTTTCTGGTCTCTCTTGGCTACTGACCATGTATTGCATGTGAGATTCCCTATAAATTCTTCTAGTTTGATTAAAAACAAGGATGGTAGCATATGTCATATCCATTTTCATTGTTCCTTGTAACTTAGCTCCCCATGATCTTGATAACAACATACCATATTTGGGGGATACATCAGCCACCACAATATCCATCACTAAACACTTGGCTAGAATTTGAGCTAAGTTTACACAAAGGTCTTTGATCAAGCCTAAACATTTCACTCTGTTGGAGTCAAAGGAATATAGATATTTGTATGGTCTAGTAATTTCAAGGCCTAGACTCTCTATTACTACTTTGGGCATTAAGTTATGAGAGGCCCCTCAATCATGCATAGCATTGTGTAAAATTTTGTAATGAATTTTCAAACTAAAATAAAATGGAGGAACTGGCCCTTCTTGGTATCTTCCCTCAATATTTGGACCAAATAAGAGCCCTGGTTGGTCATCATTGAGGTTAACAGTGTCATTATTTTCTGTTATGTTGAAAGATTTCAGAATTTTTGATCTATATACATCTTCGGTGACTAATTCAGTGAGGGGAACAAAGATTTTGAACTTGGCAATTTCCTATTCCAAACTAAAAGGCATCTGATTTTTTATAATGTTGGTTTCATCCTTGTTAATCACCACTCTATCAACAAAATCAGCTTGTTTATTTCCTCTATTTACATTGGTCAAAATTGTTTTAATAGGAGCACTAGCTGAAGTACTAATGCTGCTAAGGTCTGCACTCTATTTTTCATTAATTTGAATGCCTTTTTCTTTGTTTTGATCAGAATTTACAGCCATTGTTTTATCTTTTTGTTTAATGTTTTTGGGTTTTCTCACAGGGCTTTTTTTTGTAGAATTATCAGAGTTTTTTTTCTTGGGAGTTTCCTGATTCTTTTTACTCCTAAGGTCATACTCTTTTGGGGTTTATATGATGAAATTTTCTATCTCTTGATAATAATGCTCATCCTCTATTCTTTTATCATCATGGGGTGTGTATAGACCTTGTTTTCTATTGTGAGGAACATCAAAAGTATCATTGTCTACTCCCAGCATGTTTATGTCATCTTCCTCTATTTGTTCAATTGTTTCTTCAACCTCACTTACATAGTTTTGATGAAAATGAGGTATAATATCCTGATCAGGGTCTCTTGGTTTGTTTTGAGGTTGGTTTCTCCTAAAGTTTTGATTTTTATTTTGAGCTTGATTTTTGTTTTGGGGAGCTGATTGATTTTCTCTAGCTTGTGCTCTCTCAAGTATGCTCATCTTTTTCATCATTTCCTCCATTATCCTTTCCATTTTTGAGCTAGATGTAGAGGGTATAGATTATTCCCTAAATGATACTTTATTTTCATTCCTCATCCTTGCTCTTTTCTCTATCAGATTTACTTCTACAGCAAGAGCTCCCTTTTGCATGTCTTCTAGAGTTAAAGGGTCTCTCTCTCTTAGCTGATAGGCCATTTCAGGATCAAATCCTTCAGGAAATTTTTTTAAAGCTGAACCTTATGGAGGTTTCAAGTCTAGGGGCAGTGCATTATAAACACTATCAAACCTAGTGCAATAATTTTGGACACTTTCCCCAGTATTTCTTTTGAGATTGTTGTAATCTGAAAGTATTTGGAGAGGGTTTTTCCTAACTTCCCATTTTTTTAAGCATAACTGATAAAAGGCTTGGAGGTCATTAATACTATTAGGGGTTAAGATTTTGAACCATTTTCTTGCTTCTCCCCCTAAGCTTTGAGAAAATAACCTAAGTTTTACAGTTTCATCATCAATCTCATTTCTATCAAAGTAGTCATTCATCTTTTCCACATGTTGTGAAGCAGTAGTAGTACCACTGGCATCATATAATGGTATCTTGGACTGATAGTCCTGTGGTAGATTGATTAGAGGTAAAGGAAGGACTAGAGGGGCATACCATGTTGCCATGATAGGAGGTTGTGAGAAAAATGGGGGGTTTACAAGTGGAGGATGTAAGAGGGGAGGGGGCTGATGGAATGGTGTGGTTTGAATAGTGGGTGTATGAAGAAAAAATGTAGATGGACCAGCAAGAGATTGTTGAGAAGTTCTAGGATGAGAGAAACCAAAATTATGTAAGAAATGTAGATCAGGTGGAGTAGTCTCTCTTCTACTAGGATGTTCACCTCTATCTTGGGATGAAGGTGGAGACTCAAAATCTATCTGATCTATATCATCAAGTGACCTAGTTCTGAATGGGTTTCTTAAGTCAACTTGTGAATCTTGTAGAGATGTAAGGTTTTTAAGAACAGAATTAGCTCTATGAAGTGACCTAACAATAGTTAAATTTTTGGCCTTAGGAGACTTCCTACGTATGCTTTCAGGATTATCAACTATCTCTGGTGGATTTGGGTTAGGGTGGGCTCTAGTATGGATTCTTCTAGAAGCCACTATGCTATGTTTTCAGACCCAATAATAAGAAAAGTTTAAGAAAATATGACAATCTTCAGTAGGCTAACTGATCTTTAGCAAGAAAACTTTAATCCTCAAAGTTTTCTTAACTGAGTTTATATGATGTTATGATAGTAATGGGTTTCCAGGTGGAGTCTTTAGGTCTGTTTAGGATTGTGGAGTCACCAGGTGGAAATTTTTAGCGTTAGAAGGTAAAATGTTTTATGGTCCACCACCATTAATAGGTTTGAATACCAATCTGAAATATTTTTGGGTTTTCTGAGTTTTTTCAGTCCTATGGGTTATGAGAGTGTCCTAAATCTGTTTCAACACTTAGCTACGGTGATGAGACAAAGATATTTTACTCTTATGGCTTAGCTAGATGATTCCTTCAAGGTTTGATAAGGCTTTATGATAATCCTAAGGGTTACTTAGTTTGTCACTAATTCAAATAATTCCTATCATGATCACCATTATGTTTGGTAGTGCTTGAAGAAAGCTACTTATACTGTACTGAATGCTGAATGTTTTGTTTTAATGATTTTACTCAGAACTCCCTAGTGGAGTCGCCAGAATGTTAGGTATCTGTAGTTTGCAAGATTGGAAAATACAAATGTTGCAGAGCCTGCATATGAACCACTTTGGGATTCTAGGATGTAGTCCTCCTGAATCCAGAGAGGGATCTCTCTATAAGTGCAAAGATTGATTTATCTTTTAAGGTTTTAATATGATATTAGACTAGTTATGAAGAACAAGGTTTGTTGTTTGTTTGGTTGGGTATGATCTTTAATTGAGTGGAAAGTCCTGAAAATGAAAGGGTTTCAGAGGGGTAAAGATGTGAATAATCAAAGTAAGGTTCAACTGATAGGATGGATGTGTAACAACACTTAATCCATTGGGTTATGGAGTCATAAAAGGTTTTAATTGTACAATAGTTATCAAGAGTGGTCCATGGGGCAAGTCATCTATATCAAAATATCCTTTAGATTAAATGATGGAATGGAACATTAAGAGTGTTGTGAAAGTGGAAAATGCCAATAATTTCAACATGGATTTATCAACTTTCCAAACAAGAAAAATCCTTTTTTAAGTAACTGTTTGAAACCAGCCAAAGGACAGGGCTAACCATAGACTTATTTGGACAAGCTTGTATTAAAGCTAACTTATCAGACAAAAAATCCAGTAATCCACATGAATACTTTCAGAAAGGATGAAAATAGACAAGAAAAACAAGGTGTAGCTTAAGATCAAGTAAGATATCATTAAAATCTAGGCTTGCTTTCAGCACACTCTTAGGGAAACTTTCAAACAACCTTTGGAGAAAGAACTAGAAGATAGGGCAAACCATAAACTTTCCTAGTCCAACTCTACTTAGCATGTAATGAAAATATCATTCAACAACTTCCTTTCAAGTTTAGCACTTCAAGACATGGACTAACCAACATTCCTTGATAATTTTTACACTTAATTTAAGTCATTATTAAACACACAAAGGAGGAAAACATAAATATAAAGATTATCAGTGAGGGTAGGGTACTTTTGAGAGTAAATCCTAGCTCTATATTTTTTGTTCTTTATCAGAGAAAAATGGACAAATTTATGGAAAACATAAGAAGGAAAACAAGTACAGTGAGAGGTACATCACCAATGGTATAGACCAGGATCCCATGAATCAGCTTGTGTATTGATGTCAATCCAGTTACATACTTCAAGTCCAATTTTTCAGTACAAAAACAACTTCTCTTCTCAGCCTAACTTCTTTGATTACAAACAGAGCTTCAATAGCCTCTGAGAACTATTTACATGCAGAAAGTTTTGAGCAGCAAGTATTACATCAAATTCCAACCCCCAACAATGTGCTCCTCAAGGAGATTTTATAATAAAATGAGGAGGTGGAATAAAAGGAAGGGTCTCTAGGTTCAATTAATACAAGTTAATACTTCTCTGTCTTTGAGGGGTTCAATAGAGAAGTTTTCTGATATTTCCTCTATATTAATTGGTTTTCATTAAGTATTTTTAGCTACTTGGCAGATTTAGTTGACTTTAAAACTCTTTCAGATAGGCTGGCAATAACTCTGGCTATCTTTAAGCAAAATATCACTAACTAGGCAATAACTATGCCTTCTTATTTATTGAGAGCTGCAGGTGGCACTTTGGTAGCTGAAGAGGATATTTTGGCCTCTAATGTGGTAGTGGAGGCCTCCTTACTAATATTTTTATTTGTTTTTCCTTAAAACACCTTTAATCTACTTTTTGTATGTGTTTTAGGCTTAGTTAGCCTTGATCTTCTTCTTCGAGTTTTTTTTTCTTTAAAACTGTCTTTATCTCTTTATGTAATGGATTAAAACTCTGATCTTCAATAATGGATTTTAATCACCCTTTAACCTTAACTTCTTCACTCTGATACACTTTGTTATTCTTTGTTTATACAGGTGGCTTTCTGCTATTGGAGGGCTTCTGCTAAACCCTAGATCATGATCCAGATGATCTAAAATTTTTATTTCAAAAACCGCAGATCCTTTTCTTCATTGGATTAAGGCATAGAATCGTCACTCCGAGCCTTTTTTTCACCTGTCTGCGACTGTGGAAAAACACAGAGCAACCACCATTAAATCCTGTAAAAAACACAACAAACCATTAAGAAAACCTACGGATGTGGTATAGACTACTTCAGAGGCTTGTGAGGGTAGAGGAGTAGTGAGGAAGGACGTGGATTCAGTGGAAAAAGGGAGGATAACCCTAGCAGAATAGCTAATCAGGTGCAAATGGAGTTTTGAGCGTGACGGTGAACAGGAGCCGCTGGATTAGGACAATCAACGGTGGAAATCTTTCGATGAAGTCGCTCAGGAGAATAGATGAAGGGAAAATGAATGGGGTTGTGATATAGCACAAGTCATTCGATCTCAGAGATCGACGGCTGAGATTAAAAGCAAAAATGACATTAAGGAGGGTAGCGGTATGGCGGAAAACCGACAGCGGTTTTCGCAAAATAAAATGGTGGGTAGGCGGTATTGCCTAAAAAAATGTGATTCCATACATCACTTGACACCTGTCCCTTTCAATACCGCCAATTTTGCAAAATTTTTGGGCATTAAACCTCTAGCGCAAAGATTTTGTGATATGGAGTATCAGCCGTTGGATCATTGACGAAAGATCTCACGGTGCGGATCGAACGCGAAAAGGGATAAGATGTGCAGACGAGGGATGGTGGGACCACAGGATGTGTCAGCAACTTTGTCGCGTAGTGGAAAAATTTATTTGGTGGAGTGGTTTATCAAAATGAAAAATTGGTTTTATCGGGTTAAGTCCCGACTGTAAGATTTCTCAGATGGATGGTCAAGATTTCAAGAAAAGGCAGAGATTTTGAAATGGGGAGAAGGGATGGGAAAATGAAATGGGCGGAAGGATAAGGCACGATGGCCTTTGATCTGCAGAGATCAACGGTCCATATTAGTTCAGACCATAACATCGGGAATGAGGAAAAATAGAGAAAAAAGGGGTTTTAGAAAGGGGTTTAGGCCTTTAGCGCCCGATTGCGGAGCTTCGACCACATGGGGGAAAGGTGCTAAAGGAAATAAGCCCTCAGGGGCTTCAGGCCTATATATTTTAGAAGAATGCTTTTAAGCCCAAAAATAGAGATTTTCAAGGCCTGAATAGGGTTTTGATAGATGAAATAAGAGTTTTTAAACCAAAATAAGGAAAAATATAAGGTTTAAAAGGGTCTTTGTAATGATTTAGAGGCTAAATGAAGGTATTTTGAGGGTTTTTATGAAAGGGAAAAATGGGTGAAAATGGGGTTGTTTATGAATAAGAGGAGGAGTAAAATGATGAAAATGGAGCCTCTTTGAACAATTTTTTCCCTTGGTAAACAACAGGTACTTTAGGACTAACAGTGAAACAACAGTGAAGATTAACTCAAAGGGTAATTATCATCATAAGACTTCAAGAACTCACAATTTGGACATCAATTGTTTCTTGAAGGCTAAAAAATATCTAGCCAACATTTGATATGACAAATTTTTATAGGTGGCTAACAACCGGCACCCATGGGGTCGATGCCAATGGAAACCAACTCAGGATCTCCACCATATTCCCCGCCGGTAGTTAGTTCTATGCCAATGATCGACAACCCTAGTAGCCATCCTACACCTGGTCCCAGAACTGCGTTCACCATAAATATTAGTGGACCTCCGAATCCTTTGGGATCTGCTCCTACGGTGACTGCACTGGGACCGACGGTTCTCGCTCCCACGAACGGGGCTACTTCGGTTCCTTTTAGCAACCCTTTCGGTTGGAACCCTTTGTTGAGTTCAAACCCCTTGGCCACCATGCTAGGGGGCAGTTTCACCAACACACATATGACAGGCAGCACTTCGGTGCCCCTGTAGTCAGTAGGAAAAACAAGACAACCTATTGTTAACATTTTTCCTTTGAGTGGTAAAAATTTTGGTGTAGGATATATGTCATTTCTTAACTATGCGAATAGAATTATGCCTTCGGCTAGCACTATCGTGTCCATATGGGAAAACCAACCCCAAAATCCATTTGGACAACGAGGTAACTTTTACACTGGGGGAAACCAACCATTCGCCCCCCATTACAATATGCCCTACGGACAACAACCATACACCCCTACACCCCCATCGCCCCCCATTACAATATACCCTACGGACAACAACCATAAACCCCTACACCCCCACCCACATGGAAATTTTAACAAAAAAGTCCTACTTATCCTATGGGTAACACATTGATGGGTGGACCCTATGGTCTGAATGGTCAGCCAATATGTCTTTGGCTAGATACGGGGGCAAACACACAATTACCATTTTTGGCAGCTCTATTTATCACTGACATCTAAAAACTGACCAATGATCCCATCAACCACAACCCACTTTGGCCTCCAGTACTGCACAAGATTCCGTCTGACATCCCTAAATTCGACGGGAAACAAGGGGACGATCCGGCTACGCATGTCACCACATTTCATCTATGGTTTGTTTCTAACTCCATGGTGGATGATAGTATTCAACTTCGAATTTTCCCCCGCACTCTCACAAGAAACACTGCCAAATGGTACATTGAGTTACCACGCGGAGCTATCAACACTTTTGGTGCCTTATCTACGGAATTTCTCAAGAATTTCCAATTACCTATTAGATATGAAACTGACACAAAACTCTTAACCTCACTGCTCCAAGACATCGCCACCCACATCTCTGACCACATTCATGAATGGAGTCATAGGAGGAGCTGGTCATAGCGCTAATCCTAAATCATCCCTTATATAACTGGTTTTGTAAATCACTCTTACCAACCCTAGCTAAGGACATTTGTCTGTCTGGTGCGGTCATGGAAGATCAATCCATTCGTCATGCACAACATTTATATTTGAGCTATTTTCAATCTGGCACGCTATATGATTTACTCCCCCATGCCCCTGGTAATCCAAATCCTCCCACTACTCAAAAACTTGGAGCACACGCCGACAGTCTCGTTGGTTCAATCTCTAGCATAGCCATAAAATAGCCTAGTGGGAAAACCTCACAACCATCTTCGGCTGCCACTACCCCTAACCAATCGAATACTCTTCCTACCACTAAGGTAAAGTCTGAGCAATTTCCAGAAAAACCTAGTGGCAAGAAAAATAAGAACAAGAAAAAGACCTCTTCTTCGAAAGAGCAGTCAGATCATCAGAATAATCCAAATCAGAAAAAAGCTGCTAAGACCGAAAAAGGAAAGGAGAAACCCATGAAGTTTCCTTGCATAATCTGTGCAGAGGACTACTTAACATACAAATGTCCTCGACTATAGGAATGCATAGATTTTATCGCAAACAAGGACTCTAGGAGGACACCTTCCGTCCTTCATAATCCCTTCCCTAATCCATAGCAGCAACAACAACACATGGTTTCAAACTCGCCACAACCCCTGAAAGGGGCAACGGTGGTACACATCCTTTCGATGAAGGATCATCCGCCATTTATGGCGTAGAAAGTGTTGAACTGCAAACACGAGCCAAACTTTATGGAAATCCTATCATTGATGCTCAGGAACTTGGTACCAATTCAAATCCACTACCGCCCAACTATTTTCATATCGAAAGGCCTACCATTGACCCTGTGATTCATCCCCCCAAAGGGACACTTCGATGCACAACTCATAATAACTCTGCACGGGCTGCCCAAAACTACAATATTGTAGAAGATTTGGCGTAAGCACCGTCAGCTATGTCTACTCTCGAAGTATTGCAAACTTATCTAGCGCAAAGGAAATCTCTGCTTTTGACCATTGGTGGAATCGACTCCCAGGATTCTACACTAGCTATCTTTTACATGGAGAAATATAAACCTTGCCTCTCACACCAACTTGAATTCCAAGTGGAGGTTGTGTCGAAAGGGAGACCAATCCATCACACTATCATAGACGAAGGTGCTTCAACCTATGTTATGTCAACTATTTTCTGGCTCGCTTTGGGTTCTCCTACTTTTTCTCCACCGTCAAATTCCCATTAGGGGAATTTTTAGGTCTAAAATGGGCCTCCTAAAAAAATTATAAAATAATAGTGGAAAAAATCAAATAATATTTGATGACATCATCAAATTTTAGAGGGAAAAATGAAAAAACTACTTTTTCAACTCATATTTTCAACTTATCTCCCAAAGTTTTTACTCAAATTTCAAGCGGGAGTACTCGTTAGATGTGAAATTTAATTCCTCATCCAAGGAGTACCCATGTTGCATACTTTTGATTGGTCCTACTACACAAAAAATGAGAAATACATAAAAAACGTGATTGTAATCACGTTTTTTTTTTTTTATGTATTTCTCATTTTTCATGTAGTAGAGTTCATCAAAAGTATGCAACATGGGTACTCTTTGGATGAGGAATTAAATTTTTCATCCAACGAGTACTCCCACTCGAAATTTGAGTAAAAATTTTGGGAGATAAGTTGAAAATATGAGTTGAAAAATTAGTTTTATTATTTTATTATTTTTTAATATTTTTACCCTTTTATTTAAAAAATGGTAAATCATCCCCCATGGTTGACATCATCATCTTGAATCCTATTGGTTGTTATAAATTTTATTTTTGTTGTACATTTTTCTTAGGAGCCCATTTTAGACCTCAAAATTCCCCTAATGCTTAAAGCTTTCGATGGCCACACTTTCCTCCCAAAAGGTTACCTTGCTATCTTTCCCATTTTTCTTAGTGGGAAAACGGTAACGGTAGACATAGAAGTCTTAGATCATCATCTCGGCTATAATATGTTGTTGTGTTGTAGTTGGTCTTATGCAATGACTGCCATTGTTTCTTCGGTCTTCTGACTCATCCTCTTTCCATTGGATGGGAAAATAGTCACAGTGGATCAGTTATCCTTTCACACCCCCGATTATTCCACGTTACCAAGTAGCACTGTACACCTAGTATGAGGCATTCCTAACTTGTATATCAGTATTGGTATTGGTCTTCTGAAGGCATCTTCCCATATGGGTTGCTTTCCTCTCCCACTTCCTGAGGTTCCACATATGATTACAATGATATCCACCACTTTGGATGGATCTATCCATCCATGTATCCTACTGGTGCCTTCATATAGTGATTCCTATGTAGATTAGATATCGTTATCACCGGCAGAGTTGGCTTATCAAGCCATCCAAATCACATTTGAACCCTCCATAGCTTTGTTTTCAACCAATGGTACTGACCTCCCGCCCATCATGATTCTTTCTAAAGATCTCCTCGATGAAGTCCTGCCTATGGACAAAGCTATTCAAGAGGTCATGTCTCTAGAAGAATGAGCTTGGGGCGAGTTCCATCATCACGCTTTGATGTTCGATTCAGACGCAATAACAACTCAAATCCCATATTTTGACCCACCTGAGATCATTCCCTCTGTTTACATGACTATTCAAACTATCGATTCGAAAAGGAACATGGGCAATATTTCTTAGACTATGCTCATTGATCTCTCGGTCAAAATGGATACCGTGGAAAATATTCAGATTGGAACCGATTGAAATCCCGAGGAAATTTCACCCTTCACATCCCTTTTTAAGGGATTCCATGATGTGTTTGCTTAGTCTCACGATGAAATTCCTTACATATATCCATCTATAGTTGAGAACGAAATCAAAGTTTATGACAATGCCAAACCTGTTTGGTAAAGACTCTGACCTGTCCACCCGCGCAAAGTGACTGCCATTAAGAATGAAGTCAAAAAAATTTTAAACATTGGTTTCATCTATCCCATTCCTTTGACAGAATGGGTTTCCAATCCAGTTCCCATAGAAAAAAAACAAGGCACCATCCAGGTCTCTGTTGATTATTGCGATTTGAACGTCATTTGTCTGAAAGAAAATTATCCTATGCCATTCATAGATCAGATCCTTGACAATTGCACCGGATGTGAATCTTTTTCCTTTATGGATGGTTTCTTGGGTTATAACCAGATTGCGATTAAAAAATATGACCAACATAAAACCGCCTTCATCTGTCGTTGGGGCACATTAGCGTATCGTAAACTCCCATTCGGTCTGAAGAATGTAGGAGCAACTTTTCAAAAGGCTATGGACTATGCCTTTCACTATATTAGGCACATTGTACAGGCTTACTTGGATGACCTTTTGGCTCATTTCAAGAAGCGAACCCATCACCTTGCGCATCTAAAAAAATCTTCGCTCGGTGTAGGTTCTACAATATATGTATAACCCACATAAGTGCATATTTTTTGTCGATTCTAGATGCCTTCTAGGTTTTATTGTCTCTAAGCAGGGGATTAGGGTTTATCCCGATAAGGTTAAGGCAATCATTGAATTACCTACACACAATTCATTCAGCAACTCCAACGTTTGAAAGGGAAGGCAAAATTTTTACGTTGTTTCATATTAGACTATGCCGAGATGACGAAAGGCTTTATGCGTTTATTGAAGAAAGAAAAACTATATTTGTGGGATTGCCAAGCTCAACTGTCATTTGATGCTTTGAAACAAGCACTCATTTTCACCCCACTTCTTATTGCCCCCAACTACTCACGTGAATTTCTCCTCTACCTGGCAGCCTCACCATCCTCACTTGGAATGGTTTTGGTTCAAGTTCACGATGACGATAGTGAACATGTGATATATTCCTTTTCAAAATGTCTCATTGGACCCGAACTACGATATTCACATGTGGAGAAACTCTCTCTCGTGGTGGTCTTCGCTATCACCCGAATCCGACACTATATATTACTGCAATAGACTACCATCATTGCTTTGGAGAATCCCATGCGAAACATTTTGTCTCGACAAGTTATTGGAGGAAAATATTCCAAATGGATTATAATCATCCAAAAATTCGATTTGGTGTTCACTACAACCCAAACAAGGAAATCTCTAGTCTTTGCCGAATTACTGTTGGACCTTCCCAGAATTGATTCAGAAGATGTAGCTCATGATCCATTTCCTAATGAATCTCTCTACCTAGTCGATTCTTCTGATCCTTGGTATGGAGACATTTTTGTCTACCTCCAAACTCAATGTTTCCACCCAACTCTCACATCAGACGAGCACCATCATATTCGCCACCAAGCGAAACACTACCTCGTGCTAAACGATACTCTATATCGTCGCGATGTCAATATTATTCTTTGGCATTGTATCACTTTTAATGAGGCAGAACATGTTTTAAATGACTACCACGTGGGGGCGTGCGACAACCATCTTTCTGGCATAGCTACTGCCCAGAAAATCTTATGTGCAGGATATTATTTGCCTATTTTGTTTAAATACTGCATCACAGTAGTCCAGAAGTGCCATCCGTGTCAAATTTTCACGAAGAAAATGCACGCCCACCCCACCCCTCTCCATCTAGTTGTCTTTGATGGTCCTTTCACTAAATAGGGAATAGAATTTGTTACATGCAATCCCACTTCTATGGATGGACACAAATACATTGTAGTTGCAGTCGACTACTTCACAAAATGGGCAAAAGCCATTCCCATTTTTAGGGCCGATGGAGAAACCTCTGCTCTGTTCCTGTTCAATTAGGTTATCTGCCATTTCGATGTACCCCTCTCAATCGTCATAGATCATGGATCACATTTTTAGAACCATATGATGACGGAATTAACTTCCATGCTAGGTTTTCGACAAGATTAGTCTTTGTCCTACTATCCGCAAGCGAATGGTCAAGTTGAAGTCGTAAATGGTTTCTTCAAAACCATGATTCGTCGGTTAGTCATCAACCATAAAACCACATGGCATCAGAATTTATATTCAGGTTATGGGAATACCACACGTCAGTCAAAACTGCTACAGGTTTCACGCCATTCCAACTTGCATTCGGCCTGGAAGTAGTACTCCCAATCGAGTGTGAGATTCCATCACTCAAGCTTGTTGTTGAACTCCTACCCGGCACCACTACCACAGAAGAGCACTTTCTGTCACTCGATCACTTGGACGAAAATCGACGAGATGCCACACTAGCAATCGAAGCTCTCCAGCGCCGAGTCAAAGCTCAATATGACAAATCTATCAAGCCTCGTTCTTTCTAAGAGGGTGATCTCATTCTACTCTATGATCAGAGACATGACCTCTTGGGGGCAGGAACACTTCAACCATTATGGCTTGGTCCTTACATCATCACCAAAGTCCTCTCAAAAGGAGCTTATGAACTTCAGGACTGTAATGGAATTCCACTCACAGAGCCCTGCAACGGGCTCTATCTAAAGAAGTATTTCGCTTAGTTCTCCACTAGGCATATGCTTTGTAATTTTATGTATATTAGTTTTGTCTTTGTTTGATGTGTCTAGATATTTTGGGTTTTTGAGTGTTTTTCTCATAAAAACTTTTTCTTTTACACAAATGCCTTCGTTATACTTATCATATGTTGGATATGTGGATGGTGCCAGTCATCATACTCGACACATTGCGTCAGCTACTTGGATCCTCTACACACCTGAGTCGGAACCCCTTGGTTTCGGGGGAATCTTCCTGGGCAATGCCACCAACAATATTTATGAGTACATTTCGGTGATACAACTCCTCACGGAAGCTGCATCTCATAGCATCTCCAATCTGGTGGTCAAGTTAGATTCCAAACTCATCGTTATGCAGTTAAACAATCATTATCGTGTTTTTCATCCAGTCTTATTACGTTATTTCTTAAGGGTACAACTTCTAGAACGTCAATTTCAAACCATTGCGTTTGAGCACATTCCTAGAGAATTTAATACATTAGGTAATTCATGGGAAACTTATGTGCTATATTGTAATTTATCATATTTTTTATAGAAAGAGTTATATATGAATGCATATTTTTTTACCATAAAAAATACATAAACATTCAAAAACACAAGGAAACAAAATCGCCAAAATATGTATATGTATATATTTGTCATTTCCAGTCAAGTTACATAAAAAGAACTTCTCAAAACTTGGGTTTTACAAAAAATTAGCTCTGCTAAGCCTCGCTCTGAAATTTACACTTTTATCCACTACTCCTCCTAAGACTGTTGCTCAAAATAGCAGACAAATTCTCTGGCTATCCTCCTCAGAGGCACCAAGTATCTCTCCGGCACACCCATTGTTTGCCACTGTAGATGAATTAGGATCTCCCTCATGGGAAGAGGTGACACACCCATACTTAAACCCTCAAGGTTCCTTGTAAGCTCATGCAAAATCTGTTTTTCATCACCCTCTTCAGCGGCTGTTGTGTCCTCTGATGCTGCACCAGCCCCAGGTAGTTGCATTCCTCACCTTGCATAGTGAGGGGATCCAACTGGGCGAACGGATGCCACATCTATGTTAAGCAACAAGCTTCATGTCAAAAAACATTTTCACCCATAAAACAAAAAAAGTTCCATAAACATTCAAAAGATACAAAAATATTTCAAAAACACTGATCAAGTTCTTTCTTACCATATGGACCCCACTGAATGACTGGGGGAAATACCAACTCTGGATCTCCTATGTAATTCATCCCTGCATATGGATAATCTTCGATCATTAGGATCTGGTCTTAAAGCAACTCAAACAATCCATCATCAAAACAGTGACGGATTGGACCCTCTCCAATCCACGGTATCAAAGATGACCAATGAGCCTGTCTTGGCTCCCACGGTCCCAATGCATCCGTGATCATTCTTGGCCTCATTGCTGGCACCTGCTCTAGTATGAAAGATAGGATCAGTGTGCCATACCCAAACTCCCTTTGGGTCCGAGTCTTACATACTGTCAACTTTTCCCGAACTTGGTGGACAACACCTTCACACCAGTCAAAAACCTAAGGCTACATACAATCCAATGCTAACAATACCCGGGCCTTGGTGGCCACGTGATGACTCTTGGCTCCGGCCAAGCAAAATATCATCCACAAGAGAGACCTCAACGGTCTCACTGTGACCCGTGCAATAGGCACTCGGTTACTTACTACCATAGTATTTTTTATGCAGTGAGTATGGATCAAATCCACAGCAATGCGGGGATCAGCCCTGGAACCTATCAAATTGGGCCTCAGTCCTCTGCATGACATGCCATTCAAGAAGTAAATGTCATCTTTCTCGATCGAGAGTTCATTGCCCCTGATGTGAAAGACATGATGTCGGTCATCCCACTGCTGGATGATCCATATCAAAAGGTCTTCCTTCCCTCTCATTAGCTCTAAACGAGCATACTTCAGTAATCCGCATTTGCAGAGAGCTAGCAAATTAGATCCATCAGTAACCATTTCGTGTTCTTCCTGCTCATGCTCTCTTTCACGCCAAATATTCATGGTAAACAGCTTCACACCTGGACAAGAAACATTTTTAGTGTATTATTTTTTGGCTAGAACATTTTAGAATGACAAAAAATAAGTTCTTAAATCAACTCTACTAGCTAACATGGACCAAAGTTCCAAACAGTGTGTTTTAATGCTCTATCTCTTCTCGGGTAGTGCGTTTAACGTGGTCAAAACACTAAGCACCCATGTTAGCTACTCAAATTATTTAGGGCCTGCTAAAATTGACATTTCTAGCTAGCAAAAAGAACTAAAACGATAATGAAATGCTAGGGGAAGGTTCAAGCTCTTAGCTGGATCTTGCGGAATTAGAAACTGTTGCCCGGTTCGTCCACAATCAACAGCTAAAGTTTCACCACTTTTTTCACTCCAGAGCTCTATCACAGCACTCAACAGAGTGAAAATGGAGTTTTGTTGCCTTCTTATAGCCATTCTGGAGGTAAGACTCACTCAGCTAGTTTGTTAAAATTGGTAAATTCAAGCTATATTTTGTTGCAACTATTGTTTTTCATATGTTACTGATGCTCTGATGGGTTGTCAATGTTTATGTGCAGATTTGACCATGTTCGACCCGGTTTCGAGCTTTCTTTTTAGGACCTTTTCTAGCTCGTAAAAATAAAAAAACCGTGAGTTTCCTTCGTCGGGCTTGTTAAACTACCACGACAAAGAAATATGAGCCATTTTTTTCATATTTTTCAAAGCTCATTAAACGGAAAAAGTAACCGAGTTTTTCTCCATGGGACTCATTAAAAATTCACATAGAGCATCGAGTTTTTCTTTGTTGGACTCGTTAAAAATTCACAAACAACATTGATTTTACTTTGTCTCCTCATACTCATAAAAAAATGAGGCAGATGTCCATCGAAAATTTATTTATCACTTTTCTAGATTCAATGGACTAACTCATGGAAACTGAACTATTTCGGGCTTACTATTCTCCCTTCGTCATGCCCGGTTATCAAACATGACAAAGGTACCCCCTGGAGTTGTTTTTTACAATGTTTTTCAGACTCTCTAAATATGAAAAAATCACTGATTTTACCCATTTGGACTTGTTAAACTTAATCAGATAGGGAAAAAAAATGGACAACATGGATACTTCTTCTGTTACATTTTAAAAAGGTCAATTTGGCAGCACAAGATCTTGAACATGGCACTTCCCAGAAAACTCTTTCGCATTTAGCTGAACCATACCATCTATGAGTTTAACCTTAGTATACCAATGTTGCTGCATTCGTGAATCCTAATACTCTTTGGTGTTCATTAAGCCTAAGCTGCCTAGTACCCTGTTAGAGTGCCTTCTATTGTTCAAGATGATCTTGCTATCTATTTCTCCTTATATCAACCAAAGCCATCATATACCAGAACTTATTTGTCGTCAGTTATTCCCATTTTCTCTTGATTATTTCCATCAAACAAAATCATCTTTTCCCATTTCGTGTCAACTGATGTAGGATGCCTCAGTGCCTATCTTTTGACAAATCTCTTCCTATCGACTTCAACATCTTATCTAGGAAGTTGATCTATAAACACGTCAGTACCTAGATACTTGCAGACATCAGTGGCAGGTCATCTTGTGTTTTGTTGGGGGTCCTCATTATTGGCTCCCGATCGAATGATTCTATGGGTGTTTGACATCAACTCCTTTTAGTCACACTCACTAGATTGTACTGTGCATCTTAAGGACCATCATCCTTATCGGTGGCCACCCTCGCGTCTGTTAACATATTTTTTTATTTACTAGTAATAAGATGATTTCCCACATGTTCAACTACAACTCATTCATTCACATGTATGGAAATATGTGGTTTAGTGAAGCGACAACCAAGACCTTGGGTTGAGGTTTACACCATTACAACTGTGTTTCCTCTCCCAAGTTGCGATATTGTTTTTTGGAGACAACTTATCAGTTTGATCCTATTATGGCAGACACTTTCATGTTATGATTATCGATGGACACACTATTCATATCTTTGTTTTAGAGAAATCATGTTGATTAGCTACTGAGCATGGGAATGCTTGACTCAAGTCAGATACTATATTTTCTGACATATGTTGTTGTTTCAGGTTTTCCTCAATCCTCCAATTCCTCTCATTCTACTACACTTGTTATAAAGTATTTCAGCCATCGTCTTTGTCTTTGACCTCACACTTTAGGGGGCATATGTTATAGGACAAATGACCTCCTCATCATCTCAGAGGAGAAGGTAACATGGAAGGAAGAAAATGACCTAGACAAGACCCATTTTTGCGAAGGTAACACACCCTAGAAACAGCTAGGAAAAGTTATAACGCACCTAAGCCATGCAAAGGGAGTGTTAATTCCTAGGGTAAATCTCTGTCTTTCCCAAGGGACAGTGTTAACCATTTTTTAGTGTAAAAAGGGAAATATCTTGCGGAAAATTGACTGGCATTTCCAACTTTCTCTCAAAAGGAATTAATTCAAAATAGAAACTAAATGGCACAAAAATTTTATTAGGCATTTCCAAACATAACTGAACTCCTATGGAAGGAAAGGCGAGGACACATCTAGATCTTTCCCAATTTGAACAGGTTGAAAGAGTTGGCAAGGTTTGTCATCTCCATCTCCTATAAATTGGATTTGTGCGCTCTTTTTCTAATGTCGAAGGTTTGACTATATGTGGAGCAGAATTTCATTGTTGTAGTGTGAGGCTTGAAGATCGGCAAAGTTCATTGCGAGCTTTCTACCTTGAGCATCATCACACTCATAGATAGAGAAAGGCAGAGAGGAATTGGAAGATAGAGAAAGAGAGGTGTAACTGACGGTTGTAATCCTCCTTTTCATAAATTAATATAACTGTATCTGTTTTGTCCATTCGATGCATCAGTGTCATAATTGTTGTTCAATCGTCTATGTAGCATGATATGAATGTCTTAGATCTATATTTTTTTATGTTTCTTATATGCTATTTTAATTTATAAGAAGCTATATTTTTGTAGAGATTACGCGGGTGCTTTGATTGATTGCAAGATCTGAATTTGGAGCCAGTGAAGAAGGATATCTACTTCGCTGCTTGGCATTATCCATAAGATCTGTTGTCCACAAAGAGGTAATCTTTCATATTACTTTGTCAATTATATATATTATCATGAACATGCATTCAACATCTTTGGAACTTTACAGCTAATCTGACAGTCTACCTCAGGTACCAGAAATCCCTAAGAGGGATATCTAATAACCACCATCCAAGCATATTACCCTATAGCATCCATCCTTTCACATGATGGGAGACAGAAATTTTCAGTATCTTGGAGGAGAAGGACCTCCAGATGCATATCGAAATGGGTGATGACGAGTGGTATAGTGATACTGGGATTGGTACCATTACCTTCCAGAGACAATCAAGTAAAGCATTTCAATTAAAAGATGTAATGCATGTACCAGACTTGAAGAAAAATTTGGTCTCAGTTGCAATGTTGGATAATAGAGGCTATGATGTTGTTTTCAGTGAAGGAAAATCTTTCTTGTGACACAAAACAACAGGACAAGCCACGAAGATTGGGATTCGAGCTAAGAATATCTATGAACTTTATGTATATGGTTGCACAACATTTATGGGTAAGTCAGAAAAAGTGGTGAGCCGGGATGATGGCGAGTTATGGCACAAGAGATTGGGCCATCTTCACCATGGAGCCTTGAAGTTCATGAAATATATTTCTACGGGTCTTCCCAAGGGTACACTTTCACAGTCAGACACATGCAATGGATGTATTATGGGGAAGTATGCAAAGGCCACTTTTCATGAGAAGGAGTATCGAGCTTCGGAAATCCTTTAGAGAGTTCACTCAAACATGTGTGGACCATTCTCTACTACTTTGACAACAAAGCATAAGTATTATGTGATATTTTTTGATGACTTTTCTCAAAAGTGCTGGATCTACTTCATGTAGAAGAAAGATTAGACGTTCTCAAAGTTTCTTGAGTTCAAAGCACTGGTGGAGAAAGACATGGGGAAGCATGTGAAGGCTCTTAGGAGTGAAAATGGTGGTGAGTACATCTCCAATGAATTCAAGAACTTCTGTAGCAAAGAAGGAATTCAGATAGAACTGATTGTGCCTCATAACCCACAGAAAAATGGGGTTGCAGAAAGAAAGAACAGAACAATTGTGGGTGAATCACGGGCGATGTTGCATGATCAGGCCCTACCATTGTATCTATGGGTGGAGGCATGCAACACATCGGTATTTGTGCAAAACTGTTGTCCTCATAGGATACTTGGAATGAGTACACCAGAAGAGGCTTTTACTGGTAAGAAACCTAATGTTTCACATTTTAAGATTTTTGGCTCATCTGTTTATGTGCATGTGACCAAAGATGCTAGGAAGAAGATTGAACGAACAACTGAGATTGGGATATTTGTGGGGTACACTGAAACTCCCCACAACTATCAGGTGTATTTTCCAAATGATGTAATGATTGTTGTGTGATGGGATATAAAATTTGATGAGGAGAAATCCATGTGATTGTCCCTTGAGAAGGAGTTATATTTTCATGTAGAGGAGGAACTCTTGGTTACAAAGGATGAGCCTCAAGATGTGGAGTAGCCACATGCGAAGGATCATGGAGTGGAAAAAAACACTCATGCAGAGTCATCCACCATAAATGGTAGAAGGCACACCAAGGAAGCTGATAGATTGAGACTTTATGTAGCAGAGAATATAGGAGCCCCTACTTCACGACATAGATAGAGACAGTCTCCATACAAGTTTACTGGATACATGGCTCTTATGAGCAAGTGTATTGTGATAGAAATATCTTCCTTTCAGGAAGCAGTGCAGCAACCAATTTGGGTTGATGCTATGGTAAAGGAGTATGACTCCATCATCAAGAACAGTGCATGGGATATTTTTCCAAGGCCAGTCGACAAATCAGCAGTTGGATCTAGATGTATCTATAAGGTAAAGAAAGCTGCTGATGGGAGTGTGGAGAAGTACAAGGCCAGATTTGTGGCCCAGGAATTCTCACATATTGAAGGGATCGACTATGATGATACTTTCACACCAGTCATGAGGTACTCTTCCATTAGATCTATCCTTGCACTCTCATCACAGATGGGGTGGTGCATTCATCATATGGATGTGAAAACTATTTTTCTAAATGGAGTTATTGAGGAATAAGTGAACATAGAGTAGCTAGAAGGTTTCAAGATATTTGATAGTGAGTGGCATGTTTTTCGATTCAAGAGAGAATTGTATGGGCTGAAGCAAGAACCTAGTGCTTGGTACACTCGGATTGATAGCTATTTCATTGGGTTGGTCTTCACCAAAATTGAAGCGGATGCAAACCTATACTAGATTATGGTTGATGGTAAGCTCTTGATTATCATACTTTATGTTGATGATCTAATTTTGACAGGTGATGTACAACTGATAAACTAATGCAAGGAGGATCTTGAAAGGGAGTTTGAAATGAAGGACATGGGACTTCTTCACTATTTCCTTAGTTTGGAAATATGGTAGTGGAATGGTGAACTTTTTGTTTCTCAAGACAAGTATTCCAAAGAGATACTGGGAAAGTTTCACATGGAGAGTTGTAAACCCATGGACACTCCTCTTCCAAGGAATTGGAGGAAAGAGGATGCTACTTTTGGAGAAGTAGTTGATGCTACTGTCTACAGGTAGTTAGTAGGTTCACTGATGTACTTGGTGAACACTAGACCAGAAATTTTCTATGCATTTAACCAACTGATTCAAGCTATGTTAAGCCAACCAAGCTCTTTTGGAAGGCGGGGAAGCATGTCTTGAGATATCTTAGGGGCACTACAAACTATGGATTATAGTACAGATGAATAGAGGGAGTGAAGCTTCAAGGCTTCATGGATGCAGATTGGGCAGGTAGTCCATCAGACAGAAAGAGCACATCAGGAGGGATCTTCAGCATAGGATCGACAATAGTTTCCTAGTACATCACAAAGCATCAATATATTTCACTCAGTTCAACAGAGGCAAAGTACATGGCAACAATTCAAGATGCATGTGGGGCCATCTGGATGAGAAATATCACGGTTGGTTTCTTTGGTTCTCAGATGGATCCGACAGTGATACATTGTTATAACCAGAGTTTCATTAAACTCTCGGTTAATCTTGTGTTTCATGATAGGTCCAAGCACATAGAAATTTAGTACCATCATCTTATAGATTTTGTTCAAAGGCACATAATGTTATTTCATTACATTCCCACAAAATATTAGGATGCAGATATTCTGAAAAATGCGCTCACCAGGAGAAAATTCAAATACAATAGAGGCAGGATCGGGGTTGCAGATAATCCCTTTCTTGTTGAGAGGGAGTGTTGAAGCTCAACAATAAATTGTAGCACCTACACAGGTGTGGGCTAAATTTGGTGCAGTGTCTATTTTAATTTTCCCTTAATTAAAATGGACAATAAAATGTAATATTATCTCATAATCAATTGTAATAGTTAAATGAGTGTGATAAATTTAGTTAGCTCATGAATTTCGAGTGTAGGGTAGTTGGTTGTAATATCCCAAAATGGGAAAATGCAACAATACTAAACAGTTATGCATTAAAATAACGCAGTTCATCTAAAGAAAAGCAAGAGGCCACTAAAAAGGCTCTTCAAAAGTATTTACAACAGCAATATAGATGTATAATGAGGCCCATAAGATGCATAGCTGAAAATACAGGACATCAATAAAAGAAAATCCCTCAAAAGAGGCGTTGCAACCATGTATATGAATAGAAAATGCCTTGACAACGTTCTTTTATTGGGCTACAAACTGTTGTTGATTACATGTCAGATCTAGAGCATATTTTTGTATGAAAAGTCAGATCTATAACAAATCCATACACTAGAAAGGCTCCTCTTTCAGATCCCCTTGGGGTTTGAGCATTACACCAAGTATAAGCAGTAGATCTGATATCTAAGAATGCAGATCTATAGAAATATTCAGTGATTCAGAAGTATTCAGAAATATGAAGATTAGATATGAAATATGCAATGTATAGATCTCCTCCAATGGATCTCAAAGTGAAGGGCAGATCCCCAACACTCAGAAACTAGCTCTCCAAATGGCACACTCAAACTCCCTGCAACAAAACCTAAAGGAATAATGCAGATCTGGAAGAGAAACTACACTGTAGGGTATAGATAATAGTTTGCCACATGCCAAGATCGGAAAATGATGCCCAATCACTCCAAGACACTCCTCCAATTGGAGTAGATGACTCCTCCACTGAAAAAGGGCACTAAAATGTCCTAGATCTGAATAGATCTACCATCCACTTGTTGTAGCTTGCAAAGACAACCAAACCCTCAATAGGATCTAATTTGTGGTTGAAAGGAGAACCTTGGCTTCAAGCCATATAGTGGACTATTCAATACAAGACTCTCCCAAGAGCTACTCAATGGGAAGAGGTGGAATTCCTAAACAAAAAATCCCAATGCTAAACATCATTTGCAATCTAGGCTAAACAGCCAAAGAAAGCTATATGGTCTAAACAGAAAATATATCAAAATATCATATCTTCAACAACCCTTTCATGCTGCCATCCCCTTCCTTATATAGATTAAGAGCTTGTAAACCCTAAACCACCTTCAATGAAATCTTCTCTTTCATCTCCATCTAGAACTGCATTGTGCCTCATTGATGGCTACTACTGACAACATTGTATATTTGGTCAAGGTTGACCCAGTCAAAATATCTAGCCCCCTTTCACACCTAAGGGTGCTTGCTTACGTAGCCATGATTTAGCCTCTTTCACATTTGGCCTTGATTTATTCTTTATTAGGAGTTTGATGAACTTCCTTTACACATTTATTCTTTAAACAAAGAAAGAAAAATAAAAGTGGATATTCCAACTAGCTTAGGACTAATTAGGAATATTACAGTCCTCCCCTCCAAAATGTTTCTTGTCCTCAAGCAACTTACAAGGGCATTGCAAAATCTCCATTGGATTTGTCTCCTCCCTAGAATACAAGTTTGACTTTGGTGAATACCCCAAATGCCTGTCATCATGAAGAAGTGGGAGATACATTGAAAGAATCATATGCTATCCATTGGCCTTCTTATGGCATGAGAGATGATAAATGTTGGGTCCTTCAACCCCCATGAGAAATTCCAATCTCCATGCTATATTCCAAACAAAGTGAGTCATCCTTTGTAGCTCATAGAAACAGTCACCAATCCCCTCCTTATGCAATGTATAGGGGCTGCATGGCTGGAAATGAGAGGCAAGATTGTTCAACTTACACTGCCTCTCCCTCCATTTATGATATATTTGGAGCTTCTGATCCTGGGCTTAAATAATATTTTCCTCATGAAGCCAAAAGATACTTGGACCCTCATGATTCCCTTCATTGATTCTAGGGAGTCTCCTTGCCCAATCCTCCATGCATATATTGAATAGAGTGTCATCACCATATGTGCTCCCAAAGAAACATGGACTAAGTGTCATATGATATCTTGGATGGTGACAATAGTCCCTCCATTGAGACCAGCGTTCTTCTTCTTCTTGCTGCCTCTAAACATGATATAATAAGTGGCCACCCAGCCACCTTCTTAGTGTCATAAGCTTTTCCAAAGCTTGAAAATAATATAGGATAATAGATGTTGGCTGAATATGATTCAAGAAACACATGTCTTGCCCAAAAGCTTCCCATGTGAGAGGCTCCTCCCAAAGACATGAGTGAAACATATGGCCCCTTGCATAAGGAAACAAAAGATATAGTGTAGCAACCACATAAGGTCCCATCCTCCTTTTGAAGCATGAATAAATATGGGAAGTTTCATTCCCCATGGACACATTCAACCAATGTGTCATTCCTCCCATCATGTTCCCAACAAAGATAAGAGCATCATCATGATGTGGGATCAAAACCAGTAATACATAAACAATAAAATACAATAATGGAGGTGGATCATAGTCCCACAAGTGGAACCAGCACAGTAGATCTCCTGACTGCATCAGATAATGATATGGTAAGTGGTTTCCCCACCACTTAATTTCTGCCCATAACATCTCACCGTGGCTAAAAGTCTGAGATATATTTGGTGCCTTAGGAAAGCACCCATCAAGTTGCAAAATCTCCCTTTTTCCATCAAGGGAGTGGCCATCTTCAGAAATTTTTGTGGTCCAAAGTTGGCCATGAAGTTTGTATGGAATGACACTCCTCTTAGGAGCTATGGCCTACATATACATGGTAAAAGAATACAAGTAATAATCAACTAAATCATGAGATGCAAAAGCATATTCTTTACCAACAATTCTCCATATACAAATGGATTGGTGCATAGATCTATCTCTTCTCTCTCCTAAAGAGGGAAGAGGTGGTTGAATTGACTCCTCCATAGATTCATGTATCTTCCCCATCTTCTCATGGATCATGCATCTCTAAAAACGCTGATATAAATCTCCTTCAAAGCCTTCCCACATGAACCCATTCAAGATAATATGGTGTGTTCTAATGAAATAAATGGGAGTAGAAAGTAAGATATTATAGGTTGCATTTAGTAGTTTGTCTTTGAGCTTTGAGTCTCTAGTCAAATAGATTTTATCATGAAATTAAATGACTCCATCAACCACTCTATACCTCTTATCTTCCATTTTCCCATCAATAACCTTACATGTGAAGAGGTTCTTGGAATATTCTACCAAGTGTTGGGACTCCCAATATGGATCTAGGCTTCCCAACAATGACAGCGTTGTAAAATTCTGAAATGAAGTAGTTGTCACATCATCGTTCTCCTCTTTGACATGCTCAATGCCAAAGTCACATGTTGGAGTGTTGTAGTTCCCCATTTTTGGCCTCTCTTGCAACTGATCTTTCTCAAGACAAGATTGAAGTTCATTGAAGACAACCTCCTTTTGAAAGGTGTCTTTCTTCCAAGACTTCTATATTTTGGCCCATCCATACAAGATTTTTAATACCCTCCGGTCATATTCAGAAATATTTCTCATATATGGAAGTATCATTTGCCGCCCCAAGACTATGGAGTAGCCATTTGACATCATGCTCATGTCATCACAGATTTCTGAATCCTTATTTTCCAGCACAAATAGCTGAGTGGAAGATAGCAAAGTCCATTTCAGAAATTTTCTCATCTCTTATTGGAACCCATCAAAGGTTCTCAGCGCTATGGTAGCTTCTCCCAAGGCTCCTTCTTTAGCCAAATATGTCATTGTTGCAACAATTTGAGAGAACACTTTATTCATCTTCTCTTCAGGGGGTCTCCCGGGTGGAATGCTTCAATGTAAAGAGACATCAAAATCTAAAGTAGATTGTATAAATGAGTGAAATGATTTGTCCCTCTCTTTGTTGCATAGTTCAGTCTCCTTCTCATGAATAAAAACCCCTTGAAATAAACAAGAGTGCATGCTCCTCATCATTGGATACTAATCCATCCTTCCTCCTCCTCCTTAGATCAAGGTGTTATTTCCCATTACTACTATCACATGATGCTCCTTGGGAACCATTTTCAAAGATGTAAAAGCTCCTTCCTTTGAAGCAATAGCTTCATGTCCATCCCCATGTAGTGATGGTTCTTCTTCTAAAGCGACAATGTTGTTACTGCCCTCTTGTTCTTTCTCCTCATCAATATTTGAGAATACCTCATTATCAATGAGAGACCTTAGATCTTGGTCCTCCCTTGAAAGAGGAATATCCATGACTTACTTTTAAGAATAAATATTTTCATGCAATGGGGATCTTGCCCTTGGCAAGGTATCACACAAATTTTTATCCCCTTCAATAGAAACCTAAAGTGGAGTTGGCATACCAAATCTTTCCAAATCATGCAAGGGCTTCACATGTTCATGCTTTGCTAGCTCAATCAAAGATGTTTCAGTATGTTTTACATCAAATATCTTCACTAATCTCCTAGTGAATCTTGCATAAGTAGATATATTTGCATTCTTCAATGAAAACGTTTCAAATAACCACCAAGCATAAGCTTTACCTTTAAGATGCAGTGTTGCTACTTTCAGGGTGTTAGGTCCCTATATTACTAGTATAGTCCCTTATTGTTGTTAGTGTAACCCCCTTATTGTTATTATTGTACCCCTGTAACCCCCATATTGTTAATATTGTGCCCTTAAATTATTATTGTTAGGTCGGCTAGGATTACATTGTGGCCCCACTAGGATTAAATTGTGGCCCCATGGACTCCTATATATAGAAAGGAGGTTTTGTAATTTGTATCATCCAAGAATTGTTCACTCATGTAATGTATTGGAGGTTTCCCCCTCGAAGTTGCTTATTTCTAAGGTGGTGATATCTCTTTTCTTCTATTTTTGGAGCTGGTTTCTAAACATTTGGTATCAGAGCTTTGGATTCTAGGGTTTTGCTACTCCAAACAGGGCATCGTGGAATTTTCGCTATAACGTTTATTTTATGAAGGTTCAAAAGATGAAATTTTTAGTGTGCGAAGCCAAAATGCTGAGGAACATCGTCGCAAAATTTTAGAGCTTGGTTCACAATATTTTCAGAGATATAATCTGTGGAATTTAGGTCATTTTGCAGGCTCCTGAATTTAACCTAAACAGGTAATCGTGGAATTTTCGCTATATCATTTTTTCTATGAAGGTTTAGAAGCTAAAATGTTTAGGGTGAAAAGCTGAAATCCTGAGGAAAAGTGTCGCAATTTTTTAGATCTTGGTTCACAATAGTTTCGGAGATATGATCTGTGGAAGTTAGGGCTGTTTAAGGCTTCTGAATTTCATCTCAAAGAGCTATCCATGGAAAAATCTCCATAGCTCTCTCTCTGATCATCAGATTGGAATGTTGTAAAAATTGGCTACAATTACACATACTATAGTTTTCTGTCTAACAATTTTAGAGCCAAAGGAGGAAACAGCGACATGTGACAAGTTGTACAAATTCACTCTACTGAGCTAGTCCATAATTGGGTCATTGTGGGAGAGTAGACATAACTTTGTCTTGAAGAATACAAATCAGATCAAACCTGTGGAATTTGAAAGAAGATTCAGAGGGTTACTACAAGGCCAAATTTCAAATATTGAGGATCCATAATTATAGATATAATTCAATTTCAATATTTATCTCCTCAAAATCAAGTAAAAGGTGTGTATTTGTTTTCCGAATTGCATAAGTCTTGTTTGAAGAATCAAGTTGAATTGATTCCAAGGGAATATTGTAGAATAGATATCAATATTGCATTCTAAAATGGCCCCTAAAAAGAATTCAACACCCATTAAGCCTTTAGAAGGCTCTACTATGACTCATGAAGACGAAGAATGGCAACATGACATATCAAAATTACAAGAGCAAGTGCAACAAATTTCGCTCTCGCAAAGAGCAACAAAAAATGAAAAGGAAGTTTTGAAGAAATGCATGGAAACTAAGATGGATGGTTTGAAGAAAGGCTTGGAAGCTAAGATGGATGACACGAAAGCTAATATCAATGAAAAAATGAAATACACCATGGAAAACATGAAGAATGATCTAAAAGTAGACATAGAAGGTTTGGCAAAGTTGATACAAGAAATTTTTCCTAATGGTGAAAAGATAGTAGAGGAAACTCATGATGAGAACAAAATAAATGTTAATCGTGATTTCATAAACTCTAATGTTGGAGGGAAGAACCACCATATTCCAAAAATGGATATGAGGAAGTTTTATGGAAAGGATCCTGTAACATGGATACTACAAATGGAGCAATATTTTGATCTCAATTATGTGCAAAACACACAAAAGGTACGCATTGCAACTTTACATTTAGAACAAAATAAATTTGTATGGTATTGAGGGATTTGTTCCCGTAAAAAAATTGTCACTTGGTCAATTTTTATGGAGGAAATGATAGCACATTATGAGGATACAAAGAGCAACACCTTCTTTAGCCAATTGATAAATCTCAAACAAAAGGTTTCAGTGGGGGAGCACATTGAGGACTTCCAAAAATTGAATATAAGGGTAACTGATATTTCAGAGGAACACAAGATTGATCTCTTAATAGGTTCTTTAAAGGATAACATCCAACATGAAGTTCGCGTTTTGGAACCTGAATCATTGGAGAAGGCATTCAGGTTGGCCAGAAAAATTGAATGTAAAATTATGGCGACAAGGAAGCCTACCACTCACTTCTATAAAGAGGGAAGTGTTGTTACTCGTAGATTTGCACAACCTACAAGGTTGACACCACAGCAATTGGAAGAAAAAAGAGCAAAAGGGATTTGCTACAGTTGCGATAGAAAATACACTAAAGGTGATAAGTGTGCTGAGAAGAAATTATTTTACATAGATTGTGAAGAGGAAGATAAAATGAACAAGAATCTTCAAAAGAAGAGGGTATACATCATGAACCAACCCTAGAAGAGGAAGAAATGAGTCCGACCATATTGTGTAATGCATTGGTAGGAATTACCACTCCTAAAAATCTCAAGATAGAAGGACATATCAAGAAGAAAAAGGTAATAGTGTTGATTGATTCAGGTAGTACCCATAATTTTATTCATTGTAAGGTAGCCAAGGAATTGAATTCTTTCCTATACCCAGCACCAAAATGTCAAGTGATGGTTGCAAATGGAGGAACTATAAATTGCTCTTGAAAATACCATAATATCAAGCTAACCATGGGGGAATATGTATTAAATAGTCCAATGCTTTCCATTCCTATGGGAGGTGCTGATGTTGTACTAGGAGTACAATGGTTACAATCTTTGGGGATGGTAGCTTTTAATTTTCAAGAAATTTTCTTGAAAAATTTTTTAGAAGGAAAGGAATTCGAATTACGAGGAATTGCAAGGAAGCCAGGAAATATAATAAGCTCTAATTTCATGAAAAAGCTTCTAAAGAAAGAAAAACGAGGTGTAATTGCATAATTATTCTCACTAGAAGTTCCAACATCAAAATCATCTATTTCTTCAGATCTCCAAAAATTCTTGGACAATCATTCCAAGGTGTTTGAAACTCCCAAAGGACCCCCACCTATTCGTGATCATGATCATGCTATTCATTTGATTCCAGGAATTGTTCCTCCAAACATCAGGCCTTATAGATATCCTTATGTCCAAAAGAGCGAAATTGAACGTATGATTGCAGAAATGTTAGAGGCTAGTATAATTCAACCCAGTCAAAGTTCTTTCTCTACTCCTGTAGTATTGGTACACAAGAAGGATGGATCATGGCGCATGTGTCCAAATTATAGGGAGCTCAATAAGATCACCATTAAATATAAATTTTCCATTCCTGTGATTGATGAATAAATGGATGAATTACATGGAGCAATTTATTTCACCAAGTTGTATCTTTGTTCATGATATCATCAAATTAGAATGAAGACTGAAGATATTCCGAAAATAGCATTTCGAACTCATGAGGGTCATTATGGATTTTTGGTCATGCCTTTTGGCCTTACCAATGCACCTTCTACATTTCAAGGGTTGATGAATTCCACTTTCAAACCCTTCCTTAGAAAATTTGTGCTAGTAATTTTTGATGATATACTAATCTACAGTAGGTCTTGGAAGGATCATGTTCAACATGTTAACAGGCCGCTCAAACTATTGTAGGAGAAAAAATTATATGCAAAAACATCAAATGTTTCTTTGGAGTATAAGAGGTGGAATATCTGGGTCATATTGTATCTCATGAGGGTGTTAAGGTAGACCCTAACAAAATTAAAGCCATTAAGGAATGGAAAGTCCCCACAACCATAAAGCAGTTGCGAGGATTTCTTGGGTTAATGGGGTATTATTGCAATATTGTTAAGAATTATGGGAGAATAGCAACACCTCTAACAACATTATTGAATAAAGATGCATTTTCATGGACTCCTGAAGCAACTAAGGCCTTTTAACATCTTAAAGAAGCAATGTCCATAGCACCAGTCTTAGCTACCCCATATTTCACAAAAACCTTTGTTGTGGAATGTGATGCCTCGAGAAATGGAATTGGTGTTGTTTTAATGCAAGAAGGAAGAACCATTGCTTTTGAAAGTCGTCCAATCAAAGGAAAGTATATACAGAAAGCTATTTACGAGAAGGAAATGTTAGAAATACTACATGCACTAAATAAGTGGCAAAATTACCTAATGGGAAGACACTTCAAGGTAAAAATTTCTCATGATAGTCTTAAACACTTTTTGGAACAAAGACTATCTTCAAAAGAGCAGCAAAAATGGGTCACAAAGATGTTGGGTTATGAATTTGAAATAATCTACAAAAAAGAGAACCTAAATGTTGTTGCAGATGCACTGTCAAGAAAGAATGAAGAGGTGGAAGCATTGCTTTGTGCCATATCTATTATCCAACCGGATTGGATAACCAAAGCAAGGGATGAATGGAAGAAGGATGAAGTGTGGACACTCATTCAAAAGTTGCAGCAAGATCCTAGTACATATGATACATTTAGTTGGAAAAATGATTCCTTATGGTACAAAGATCGTTTATATATTTGTAAGAATTCCCAAATAAAACAAAATATTCTTTTGGAATTGCACACTTCTCCTTTAGGAGGAAACTCAGGATTTTTAAAAAGTTACCATAGGGTGAATAAAGAAACTTTTTGGGATGGCCTTAAATTTGATATTCAAAAGTTTGTGGCGGAATTTTTGGTTTTCCAGCAGAATAAAGTTGAGACAATTAAGACCCCAGGTCTTCTACAACCTTTATCCATTCCAAGTCAACATTGGGAGGAGATTTCAATGGATTTTATCACAGGTTTACCTAAGTCGAAGGAAAGAGTGTCATCATGGTGGTAGTTGATAGACTTACCAAGTATGCACACTTTTGTGCATTATCTCATCCATTTAAAGCAAGTACAGTTGCTACAACATTTATGGACACAATTCAAAAGCTACATGGAAACCCAAGGGTTATTGTGAGTGACAGAGATCCCATTTTTACTGGAAATTTTTGGACGGAGTTATTTTCTTGTTTGGGTACTCAATTAGCTCATAGCTCATCTTATCATCCTCAATATGATGGTCAAACTGAGATAGTAAATAAATGTTTGGAAGGATATCTTCGTTGTTTTGTATCTGATAAACAAACACAATGGGTCAAGTGGTTACCTCTCGCTGAATGGTGGTATAACACTTCCTTCCATACTGCAGCAAAAATGACCCCATTTATGGTACTTTATGGATATCATCCACCATCCATCACATCATATTTAAGAGAAAATTCGAAGGTTCAAGCAGTGGAAGATCACATCGAGCATCAACAATAAGTTCTCCAACTCTTAAAGGATAACCTGAATTTGGCACAAAATCGAATGAAACAACAGGCAGATCAACATTGCAGCGAGAGAAGTTTTGATGTAGGAGATTGGGTATTTTTACGGCTACAACCATACAAACAAATGTCCCTCAAGAAATCTAAGAAGGATAATAAATTATCACCAAAGTACTATGGTCCTTACAAGGTGTTGCAAAAGATTGGTTGTATGGCATACAAATTGGAGCTTCCTGCTTCTTCGCGAGTACATCCAGTTTTCCATGTTTCATGCTTAAAGAAGGTTATAGGTGAAAATCTTCCAGCTCAAACAGTATTGCCAGAACTTGATGGGGAAGGGAAAATCATATTGGAACCTGAAGCAGTCATGGAAAAAAGAACTCGACAACTACGGAATCGATCAATTTCAGAGTATCTCATCAAGTGGAAGAACTTAACCACTGAAGATTCTACATGGGAGGATGAGAATTTTATACAGAAGCACCTAGAGCTACTCAAGCATTGAGGACAACACTTTTTTGAAGGAGAGGGGCATGTTAGGTCCCTATATTACTAGTATAGTCCCTTATTGTTGTTAGTATAACCCCCTTATTGTTATTATTGTACCCTTGTAACCCCCATATTGTTATTATTGTGCCCTTAAATTATTATTGTTAGGTCGGCTAGGATTACATTGTGGCCCCACTAGGATTACATTGTGGCCCCATGAACTCCTATATATAGAAAGGAGGTTTTGTAATTTGTATCATCCAAGAATTGTTCATTCATGTAATGTATTGGAGGTTTCCCCCTCGAAGTGGCTTATTTCTAAGGCGTTGATATCTCTTTTCTTCTATTTTTGGAGTTGGTTTCACAACAAAGGGCTTCCTTTTTTGAAACTTGATGCAGATCCAAATACGAGTCTAGCTAATCTATCCATTCTTTGGCTGTGCATGTGGAGGATCCATTAAAATTTGGCAGAAAGAAACTACCTCTTCTCCTTATATTGTACTTGTTGGATCTCCTTTCCTCCTTGAGCTGGCAGAACTCTTGGAAGCTCAAGTGCTCCTTGATTTTCCAAGATTTAGATTCATACTCCTTAAGATAATCACTCAAAGTCTCCTCCTTTGGTGCATCTTCTTCCTTCATCTCTCTTGCAGTAAATCTGGGCATAGAATAACGTTGTAGATTTGATTATGTAGTTGAGTTCTTGCACGCATAAGATGAAGAACTGGGGATTTCTTCATGTAAAGATATTCTTGAGGGACCTTCATGTCCTTTCCTCTTCATTTCTTTGATTTCTCTTTTAAGCTCATGCAGAGTTTGGAATAGAGTTTTTGAGAACTCTTTCCCTTTCATTCTTCTAGGTAAAGGGGTTTTACCCTTGTCTTCTTTGTCTTCAGTGTAATAAAACTTCTTATGTCTTCTCTTTCCTTGAAAAGACATATTGGCTTCATTAGAAACGACAAGTTGTGCCAAGATGATGCTCTGATACCACTGTAGTATCCCAAAATGGGAAAATGAAACAATACTAAACAATTATGCATTAAAATAATGTAGTTCATCTAAAGTAAAGCAAGAGGCTAATAAAAAGTCTCTTCAAAATTATTTAGAGCATCAATTTAGATGTATAATGAGGCCCATAATATGCATAGCTGAAAATACATGACATCAATAGAAGAAAATCCCTCAAAAGAGGTGCTTCAACCATGTATATGAACAGAAACTACCTTGACAACATTATTTTATTGGGATGCAAACTGTTGTTGATTACATGTCAAATCTAGAGTAGATCTGTGTATGAAAAGTCAAATCTATAATAGATCCATACACTATAAATGCTCCTCTTTTAGATCCCCTTATGGTTTGAGCATTACACCAAGTATAAGTAGTAGATCTGGGATCTAAGAATCCAGATTTGCAGAAATATTTAGTGATTCAGAAGTATTCAGAAATATGAAGATCATAATTGAAATATACTATGTATAGATCTCCTCCAATGGATCTCAAATTGAAGGGAAGATCCCCAACACTCAAAAACCAGCTCTCCAAATGGTGCACCCAAACTCCCTGCAACAACACCTACAGGAATAACACATATCTGGAAGAGAAAATATGTTGTAGGGTATAGATAATAGTTGGCCACATGCCAAGATCAGAAAATGATGCCCAATCACTCCAATACACTCCTCCAATTGGAGTAGAAGACTCCTCCACTGAAAAAGGGCTCTGAAATGTCCTAGATCTGGATAGATCTAGCCTCCACTTGCTGCAGCTTGCAAAGACAACCAAACCCTCAACGGGATCTGAGTTGTAGTTGAAAGGAGAAGCTTGGCCTCAAGCCAGATAGTGGACTATGCAATGCAAGACTCTCCCAAGAGATACTTAATGGGAAGAGGTGGAATTCCAAAATAGGAAATCCCAATGCTAAACAGCATTTGCAATCTAGGCTAAATAGCCAAAGAAAGCTATATGGTCTAAAAATATATATATTTATCAAAATATCATATCTTCAACAACCCTTTCATGCTACCATCCCCTTCCATATATAGATTAAGAGCTTGTAAACCCTACACCACCTTCCATGAAATCTTCTCCTTCACACAATCCATCTCCATCTAGAACTGCATTGTGCCTCATTGATGGCCACTCCTCCAAGACAGTGTTGTAGATTTGGTCAAAGTTGACCCAGTCAAAATATCTGGCCCCCTTTCACACCTAAGGGTGCTTGCTTACATAGACATGATTTAGCCTTTTTCACATTTGGCCTTGATTAATTCTTTATTAGGAGTTTGATGAACCTCCTTTACACATTTATTCTTTAAACAAAGAAAGAAAAGCAAAAGTGGATATTCTAATTAACTTAGGACTAATTAGGAATATTACATTGGTGAGGCATGTAGAGTAATTCTAGTTGTAATAGATTTCTAAGTGCATTTGGTGCATTAGTTAATGTATGAGAAATCAGTTAACTCAATCTAGGTGAGTTAAAGTTAGTTGAGCTAGTTGTATCTGTTTATTGCACTAGTGAGAGATCAAGTGAATTAAATATTATTTAATTCACAATCAGTGATCTAAAAACCGATCATTTAATATTATTAGCTGCATGCATGTCAGTTCTAATGGAGACCCAGTTGAGAGAAAGGTGAAAGGGATGTTAACTATTAGTTGTAGGATTATTAGGTTGCACCCATGCAACCAAACACACATTTGATTGCCCATGATCCTTGCATAGATTAGGAAGGCCAAAATTCCTAAACAATAGGGATTGCATGCATTAGGAATTACACAAGGAAGGCAGGCTATTTAGAGTCTGATAATTTGCTATGTGTTGGCCAGTTTTGTCCAGGATAGTGTGAGATAATTAGCTAAGTACAGGAGACTCTTGTGATAATAGTGTATTGTAATTATTTCATGTATCCATGCATAATATACAATAGAAGATAGTGGGCTTTTGAGGAGCAATATTTCGCCAGGAAATTATCTTTGTTGTGGTTTTATTTGATTCTTCTTTGCTTCATGCGATTGGCGATTGTGCTTAATTTCCGCAATTGATTGGTAAAAGTGATTCAATATCTAGCTTTAGTACATTATTTGATCAGATTGAATCATGATATACATATTGTTTGTATAATTTCTACAAGAAAAATATTTCCAACTGATCCTCGAAAGCCTTTTTATTAATGTGGCCTCTGTTTTCTTAATTTTCCATTATTTTCCTTCATTTTACTCCTCACATGAAAAATGTGGCGTTTCACCTTCCTTTTCTCCTATTTTCAATTATTTTCATTAATAAAATGCCAATTAATGCCTCATGCCTTTCAAAATCCTTTTCCATTTCCTTTGCCAATTTCCTTAGCCATAATAAACCGAAGTGAACACCCACTAGGATGTTTTTCCCACCATTTAGCTTGGAATAAGTGTCCCATCACCATGGTCTTATATATATTTTTACATGATTTTTACCAAGGTTGTTACAATTTGCAGCAGTAGTGTAGAAGAATAAATCGAGCAATAGCGGTAGAAATATGAGTGGATCATATTTCACCATGCATGTAGCTATACCTCTAGGAGTGAGGTGGGTTGTTTTTTAGCCTTAACCCTAAAGTTACAAAGAATTGGGAAGGATCCATAGCAGAGAAGTTGCAGTATACTTTCCTCATGGATCGTTATCTTATTACATAGGACCACAATGTTTAGTAGTAGGAGGATTAGTGTCAATTGGTGTAGTCAGACGTTGAGGAGCATAGAAGAGTGTTGTTAGCAGTGCAGGAAGCACATAGAAAAATCAACATCAGTGCAATCTTCCTAGTAGACAGTTGCAAAGACACAGTTGATTCAGAGTTTTTTTTATGCTTCTCGGATACGTTTGTTGCAGTAGTAAATGAGTGCTACAATACATTCTACAGGTGTTGGACAGGGGTGGTGAAAAATCCATTTCTCACTAAGAGGAAGTGTTAGAAAGTGTAGCAATAAAGGCTTCATTTGAATTTAGCCTTATTCAAATTGAGGAAATTGAATTTCTACATCAGCATGACAACTTAGAGGCAGTTAACTAGTGTGACATGGCTCTTTTTACTTACTTATATTAGTAAATTTGATTTATATGGCTTGGAGTTTAGTTATGCATGTGTGATTTCTAAATTTTAGCAATCTAGTTCAGTTATTTTTAGTTGTACTAGTAAACTAACATTTAACTATGATAGAGTCAGTTGTGCAGTGGGACATCATTCTAACTCATAGATCTATCATTTAACTAATCAATCAACAAAAAATAGCTAATGAATGCGTGGAATCTGAATTCCTCAGCTGAAGTGGAGATTATAAGGAAGTGTAACATGAGTTGTATACTAGTTTGAGCGTATAGTTGTTGCATGAGGTCATGAGATAAATCTTTTGGAATTGCGCAAGAAAATAGAAGGAAATTCCTATCTTTTAGGAGTTAATTTCCTCAAGGATTTCACAAGGAAATAGGAGGTTGATAGAGGCATAAAGTTGCTAAGTGTTGGACAGAGGTCCTCAATCAATAGGGAGAATAATTATTCTTTTGCAGGTTGTTCTCAAAGTTGGAGCATGCAATTGTAATAGTTTCTCTATTCAAATAATTAATGCAAATAGGATTGAGGGGATTTTTCCCAATTGGGTTTCCCTAGAAAAAATTATGTATTTTTGTTTTTGCTTATTTAATGTCTATGCATTTTTTTCTAAATTGTGATTTCCATTATGCAGATCAATAGAGTAGAATTGTGTCTCTTGATTTTAGTTTAATTTCTTGAGCAATTTCAATTCTATCAAATTTACACATGGTATTAGAGCCTTGAAATTAAATTAGAACCAATATTTTGAACTTTTCTCTCAGGAATTTTGAATTTGTAGGAATAGTGAGGGCATAAAGAGTGAGTGCAATATTTTTTCTTCATATTCGAGAGGATGTATTTCAACAGACTGAGATTGGAGTATGCATTGGAGGGAAGTTCAAACTTTTAAGCTTGGGAAAGATTTAGGATCATCACAAATTCCCAGGGAGCAGCATTTTAGAGCAACCAAAATCTTAACAAGTGGAAAATCATTGAATACCTCAAGTACATTATGCAAGAAATGAGCCATGGACTATTTGGAGGTAGATTGATGGAGCCCTAGTTTAGAGCATATCTAAAATACCTGCAAACTTCCAAATGGAGCTAGAAGGTTTCTAATGGGAAAATCAGTGATCCAATGTTTAGTGACACAAAAAAGATTTTTGGTCATTGATATTGGTAGATTGAGGAGCAAATATATTTCCCATGGGGAGATCGAGACACAAAGCAAGTCTAGTTTTAGAGGCATCGGCGCTATGGAAGCTTGTACTTCATGATCTAAGGATATCATACTCATTATTATGATAGTTGCAGTAGTAGTGTGGAAGCAAAAACCGAGAAATAGTAACAACAGTATGAGTGGATCTTATCTCTCCATGCATGCTGCTATACCTCCAAGATTGAGGTGGGGTGATGTTGAGCCTTAACCCCATATTTGCAAAGAATTTGGTAGGATCCATAGAAGAGCAGTTGTAGTATACTTTCCTCATGGATCATTACCTTAATATAGGGGCAAACAATTTTTAGTAGTAGAAGGATAATTTTTAGTTGGTGTAGTAATATATTGAGGAGCGCATAAGAGTGTTGATACCAGTGCAGGAGGCACGGTGCAAAAACAATATTAGTGCAGTCTTCCCAATAGACAGTTGTAGAGATACGGTTGATTCAATTTTTTTTTTTTATGCTTCTCAATAGCGACAATAGTGATAGGTAGTGCTACAGTACATTTTACAGGTGTTGGATAGGGGTGGTGGAAAATCCATTTCTTTCTAAGAGGGAGTGTTAGAAAATGTAACAGGAAAGGCTTAATTTGACTATAGCCTTAGTCAAACTGAGGAAATCCATTTTCCACATTAGCAGGATAAATTGGGGGCATTTAACTAGTGTGAAATGGATCTTGTCACTTAGTTAGCTCAGTAAATTCGAGTTAGAGTGCTTGGAGTTCAATTATGCATGTGTGATTGCTAAATTTTAGAAATCTAGTTTAGTTATTTTCAGTTGTACTTAGTTAACTAACCTTTAACTATTTATAGAGTCAGTTGAAGGTCAGTTGTGCAATGGTACAATAGTCTAACTCAGATATTTTTCAGTTAACTGATCAATCAACCCAAAATAGCTAATGCATGCATGGAATTCAAATTCCTTAGTTGAAGTGGAGATGACAAGGTAGTGTAACATGAGTTGTTTACTAGTTTGAGTGCACAATTATTGCATGAGGTTGGGAGATCAATCCTTGGGAATTGTACAAGCTAATAGGAGTAAATTCCTAGATTTTAGGAGATAATTTCCTCAAGGATTGTACAAGGAAATATGAGGCCAATAGAGGCATAAAGTAGCTAAGTGTTGGAAAAGTTCCTTAATCAGTATAAAGTACAATTATTCTTTTGCATGTTGTGCTTAGAGCTAGAGCATGCAATTGTAAAATTTTCTCTATTCAACTGATTAATGCAAACAAGCTTGAGGGGGTTTTTCTCATTTGGTTTCCCATAGAAATAATTGTGTATTTTTGTTTTTTCTTATTGCATATCTATGCATGTTGTTCTAAATTATTATTTCGATTCCGAAGATCATTAGAGTAGAATTGTGTCTCTTGATTTTAGTTTACTTTTTTGAGAAATTTCAATTCTATCAATTTTATACAAAATTTTCATTTACACTCATCACCCTACCACCAACTCCCTTCTTTCTACCTCAAAAAATCCTTCAAATCACTTTTCACCGAGAGTACATTTATGGTTTATTAAAGGTCATTGTGTGCATTTTTCCTTATGCAAGATGGGACCTTGAAGGGTATTGATCTTGGAAAGGGCCTCATATAACCTTATTATACCTTAAATTACCCTTTCCCACCTTAATATCACCTTTTTAGCCCTCAGAATTCTCATAGATTCAATCCTAGTGAAAAACATGGTAATATTGTAGCATCATGTAGCAATCTTGTGGCATCTTGTAACGTTGTGTAGAAGCCCTCCAAACTTGACTAAAATTGTCCTTAAAGCTTGATTTTGTCTCCTAGCCCTTAATAATGTCTCTTAGGCTCTGAAATCATGATTGAGGGAGACCAAAGACAACTTAGTACTTACCTTTCCACCACTGCACGTCATTTCAATAATTAGGGTTAGTAGACATGTTCGTCAATTGAATAGATAATGATGATTTTCATGATTATTTTATGAAGCACATAATGAACTATGTTCATATAACCTCTGTTGAATTTAATTATTAAAGGATTATTTCATGCTATTTACTTTATGCCAGGTATATTAGGTTTTATTTCTTTGTTTTATGATTCTTAATATAGGGTTTCTATTTCAAGCATTGTTATTTCCTATGTATAGACTAGTTTTCCCTTTGATGAAACATTTACCTTCTGCAAATAGATTAATGTCTACATTTTTTAATTTGAGTAGATTTTACATTTTTTCAAGTAGGTTAGCACTTAAATTTGAGCAATTTTGTTAGAATTTAAATTTCTACAAAGTAGAGTAGCATTTCCATTTCTGCAAGTAGACTAGAACTTTCATTTTATGCAATCTCTTCTTGCTAATATAAATTTAGTTGATAGAGTGGTATTTGTATACCTTGGTCTAGCCCATTTCCTTAGATTAACTTGATTATATCTTAGCCTACTGTGCATTTAAAACTACCACATATTAAGTTTGTACAAAACCCATATTAATAATTAAAGTTGGTAGCATTCGAAGCTGCAACACACTTGTTGCAATACTAGGGCTCATCAGTGGGTGGGGCTCTTGTGGAACTCACACCTCTTTATATTATCCTTCTTCACCTACATGGTGTTATTATTTACTTTCAACTTCGATGGGTTGTCTTAGGTCACTCCACCTTGGATATATCCTTTTTTCCACGGTCTGAAGGTGCATTTTCCCTTCTTCGGACTCAAAAATCCAAAGTCTTGATTCTTCTATTTAAATTTTTTCTTGATCCTCACAACATATCGATATGTTGTGCCAATCGAGGAGATGTAAAACAACTCGATTTTTTCCTGGATTTATTTGTATAGACAACCATGGTACTTGAGTATCATATTCCACATAGAATCCTAGATACCCAACTTCATGCATATGGTATGGAAATTTTTTTTGAATTCTCATACATATTGCTCCCATACCTACCGTAGTGTGGTCAAATTTATATCATTATTTTCATAGCTTTCAATAGGGTAATATTATTCCTAGGCGGCATCTTAAAAATAATTCCAAGAGGGTGCGGCTAAAAATAGGGAGAGTTCCTCCTCGTCCCTCTACTCATAATAAGTTTATGTTGGGTGTGTGTTATATTATTTCCACGACTAGTCACACGTGTGGGTGGATCAAAGGGAGGGAAGAAGCCCCCCCCCCCCACCCTGTTCATTGCATCGGACACGACAGGTGGGTCATGGGGGGGGGGGGGCGCGCACAACCCCCCCTGTCTAGGGGTTTGTAGGGGTGCGGTAGCTCCCCTACACAAAGTCGGGTGCAGCAGCCCAAATTTTTTTTTTGGACCCTATAATAGGTGGGCAGACCTACCTATGGCTTTATGCATGGGTTTTGCACATGGTTTTTGGCATGATGGTTTTCTACCCATGATATTTTGTAGATCTAGTCAAGGGAACTAATATTATGTTCTAATCCAGGGTTAATGGATTGGGGTTTAGGAATGCTTCGACATGTATATATATGTATTGTAACATTGTAAGGAATATAATGAAAATCAATCTAGTGGTCCCAATTTTGGGATTCATGGGAAAATATCAGTGTATATTTTTTTATGTTTTATGTTCTCACCATTGTTTATTTTCTATTTTTAGAATTCGTCTACATGTCATTTTTGTACAGGGTTAAAGCCTACATTTGGTATCAGAGGTTTTTTGGCTTCAAGGGGACGCCTTTACTGCTAAGGGGTTTTTATCGAGCTTGTGGTAGACCCTGTTCAATGGGAGATCTACGAGATCGATTCTTGCGGTGAAAGAAGATGGAAAGAAGTGAAAATATAGATATCGAGAAATTTGATGTTCATATTTTTTAGTTGTGGAATCTCAAGATGGATATTTTGCTAGTGGATAAAGATCAGCGGATCGTGGTAGATCCGGATATTAAACCAACAACAATGTTAGATGAATACTGGGTGAAGTTGGATCAGAAATCAAAAATCACAATACAATTGTGTATGTTAGGTTTAGTATTGTTGAATGTATCAGGGGAATCTACAGCAGAGGATTTGTGGGACAAGTTACGGGCTTTGTACCATTCTAAGTCTCTTGTGAACAAAACGTTCCTATGGAAAAATTTGAATAACCTAAGAATGAAGGATGGAGATTCATTGAAAGAGCATATGAACACCTTTAATACTGTGGTAAGAAATTTTTTATCTGTTGATATTAAAAATTTATATGAAGATAAGTGCATCATTTTGTTTTGTTCTCTACCAAATTCGTGGGATATTCTGGTTGTTGCAATAGGTAGCAATACAACTACCATGAATTTTGATGAAATAGTATCATCCTTGTTGTCGAAGGAGATGAGACTGAAAAATATGGAGGGCTAGAATGGATATGCCTCGTCTCTATGAGGACAATCCAAAAACAGAAACAAAAATAATTCCTCCAGTGGGAGATCTAAATCTTCAAGAAAACATGTAAAGGTGTGCTGGAAATGTGGAAAGGAAGGGCACTTCAAAAAGGAATGTAGATCTAAATCTCCCGAGAAAGGAAATGGATCTGATGATGCTCCTTCTGTAGAGGTAAAAACCACCTCATATGAAGGTGGGGATGTGTCCTTGGCTTCTTCTTCAAGTAAACATGTAGATCATGAGGCATGGTTGATTGACTCAGGTGCATACTTTCACTTCAGTCCCCAGAGGGAGTGGTTCTGTGACTATGAGAAATATGATGGTGTTGATATATTCTTAGGGGATGACAAAAAGGCTAGAATCATTGGACGTGGAAAATTCAATCTAAATTTAAAAGGTGGAATGATTAGAACACTTCCGAGTGTTATGCATATTCCTACATTGGCCATAAATATGATTTCTATAAACAATATGTATGATGCAAGTGTAAAAACAGTGTTCGAGAAAGATGGTTGTAAGATGGTTTGGGGAGCACTGGTATAAATGTGGAGAGTTTGGATTGGAACTACATACAAGCTTCTGAGTTGCACCTTTATTTATGGGTGCAATAGTTTTGTGGTTTGTAATGTCCCAAAATGGAATAATGCATTGATACACAAACATAATATTTGAAACACAATAAATTTACATAAATTTTATGACCAACACAGATGTAGACAGAATAAATGAGCCATTTTATTCATTTGAGATGGATTTCAATTAAAACAATGTACAAAATAAAGGTACTCTAGCCAAAGAAGTGGCCTAGAATGACCCTACAAACATGCTACAACAAGCACTATGTAACTGGAGAGTTGCAGGAAGAGATATTGTGTTTTCCCTTCAGCAGATGATGAGAATATGATTGCTAGTTGAAAGGGAAATGTAGATCTATGGAACTCAGGAGCTCTAATGATGCCAAGATTCAAGATCTGGCCAATGTGATGGACACCCAAGATAACCCAGAAAGGAAATTCCAGATCTATGAGATTGGAAATTCACCCTCCTAGGGTTTGATCCCTTGACTGCTGGGTTATGTAGATATGAAGCTAGATCTATCCAAATATGGCTACAATATTTTATATAAACAGATCTAAGCTTTGAGGTTTGATCCCTCCTTCATATCTCCAAGCTAGAAGCTTGAGATCTTGTCTCTTCTTCCTCCTCCTCAAAATGCAACAATTGAATATGCAACTGCTGGGAAAAATGCATCGTACAAGAGCGATAGACTCATTTCCTACTAAAATATGCTTCCAATAAGCTCTAATATGATGGAAACATTGATGGAAAGTTGAGGGGATGACCCCTCAGAGGATTCCTAGCTGAAGTGCTAGAAACTTACTTCCTCCTCTAGATCTACAATGATGGAATGTGTAATCCTTAACGGGACTGCTACTGATAGGAGGTGAATGATTTTTGGCCTAGTTATAGATCTAAAATGAAGCTTCAGGAATGCTGATCTTGAAGCTCAAGGTGATAGGAAAATTCCCTCACAGGTTCTCCAACTGAAACAACCTCCTCCTCCCAAACTGATCTTCAGAAATGCATAATTTCTGAATGTAAGTGTTCTTAAAAGAGTAGGAACACTATGGCACCAATTCTTGATGATGAATGGAAGCTCAGAATAACCTTCCAAAAGTAGGCACTCAAAGTCCCCCATGGGTAAGGGTGGGATTCCCGCTCGGGAACACCCTGTGCTAAACATCACTGCAGACTTAGCTAAACAGCATAAGAGTGCATGAAATGTCAAAAGACAACTCTAGATATAAATAGATCACAAAATCATAAACTAAAGCCTTCCTTCCATTATGCCTTCATCTTCCTTATATACAAAGTGAGCCTTCCCAAGCCCTGGCCCACCTCTAAATTGCGTTGTACATGTGGACATAAATCTCCATGGTTGACTACACTGTCTCTCCAAGTCCTCCATCATTTCTACATGCAATGTGAACCCTCTCCATTATGTGTGCATTAAATGCACTAATTTCTCCATCACTTCATCATGAATTCTCTATGATATTACATTAGATTCCCTCCATGATCTCAGTTGACTGCTTCCACCTCTATGGCCTATCTCATTAATGAGACATGATCTCCACTCCTTTCACAATAGTAGCTGCTCCACTACTCCATTATGTAGATATATATTTAATTAATACACATTAACACATCAAAATATGGATCGTTTTCATCTTTGAGCATTATGGGTCCCTCCAGCATTTTATTTATTTATTAATTAAGTTATTAAGAACTCTAATATTGCAAATAAACATGTGAAAAATTTGGAATATTACAGCCCTCCCTGGAAAAATTTTGCTTGTCCTCAAGAAGTTGCAAAATTAGATGCAAAATCCATCTATCCCTCTCCAAATGGAATCCACATAAGGAAGGCCCACCCATCTGCTGCAATGTGTTATGCATTTTTGGGTCCAAAGTTGTCTCTCAAGAATGCATAGAGTGACTTCCAGCTATGTGGTTAGATATCCCTCCTTCTCCAAGAAGTACCAAATGACAACCATATGTTGTCCAACATCATCATCAATACATGAGCTACATAAAATAAAGTGGTTCTTCTCACAAAGGAAAACTTCCATCTCACAAAGAATTTCTACATCCCATGTTTCATGAAGTACATTGAGCATTGACATGCCCTCATCCTTAGCCCTATTGGCTTTGTTGGATCCAAGCATCATTCCAGCATTGTGAAAAATAATAAATAGAGACATATGGGTAGAAAAATATGTCAAACCATATTATCCCAATAGTAACCACCGGAGTAAGGCCTCTTGCTGCCATCCTCCATCTCCATTATTGAAGATGGTCAAGCCAAACTCTACCAAAAGCAACCAAAGCAACAAGAGATCTGGCTACCTCTTCACCTCCTCATGTGCATCATGGAGTAAAAAAATATTGATATACATATGGAATGTCACATTAGCCCAATAAAAACAAACCCCATTACACATCATGAGAGTACCATGCCATGTTTTACACAATACAAAACACATAGACGTAGGAGATGTCATGTGATGGCAAAACTCTCTCAGCAATAACCAAACTAACCATGCCTTTTTCTCCTGCATTCCTTGAGTGATGTGTAAGGCATGAATTAGAAAAATATAAATCATTGGGTAGTAACCATACTCACCCAAGAGTAACCAACGTAACCATGCCTCCTTCTTCATGATATGAGTGTTATTCAAGGCATGGATCAAAGAAATAGAAGCCTTTGGGTAGTAACCAAACTTGCCCAAGAGAAACCAATGTAACCAAGCTTCTTTCTGGACCATGTCATATATCTGCAAGTGTTCATGCAAACCCTTGCTTATCATCCTCACCCATTCATCCCAATGTGGATGATGAATGATGTTCTGTAAAAGCATGGTATCCTTCCACTATAGAATACCATTCTCCTCAAACTGATGAAGAACTTTTCACTCCATGATATATTAAAGTGCACCTCCAATGAGATCTCTCCATGATAACTTCTTCTCATCAATGGCCCTCCAAAACCAATACGGTTTTGGATCTTTTGTGGGTATAAGTTTCTCTTTGAGCTATGAGAGGCTCATTGAGAAAGGGTCATCTTGAAAGGGTAAAAGATTGCCCATCTCAATATGTCTACCATCTATCATCTTCTTCTCCATTTCTTCATGAATGAAGCTTCCATTTGATTGCTCCCATAAGGAATGGGTCCTCTTCTTCTCACTTATGGTCATTAACAACGTTTTAGATCTGCAAGGTGATGCATGTGATGTCTCAAAGCAAGGCACAATACTGAACTCATAGCCATCCATTGTACATAGGATCATACTCATCCCGTCTTTTGAAATTCCATATTTCAACTCAAATGGTTGAATGTAGTTCATTAATGAAAAACTGGGATATATTTTCATCTCCTCCTTGATTAGATCAAGGGTCTATGCACTTATATGTTGTTGCTTCAAATCAACATGTTGTTCTAACCCTTGTTTATGCTTTGGCCCTAATGGCATGTTCCCATAAGTTTCAATAAGAGGTACTGAAAAAATATGAGATGAAAGTGGATGCATACCTTGGATCAACTGATATGTGGGAACCTCTTGCAAGACCACAAGAGTTCCTCCAACCAGGACAATGGTCTCTCCAACTGCTGGTAAGAGTGATGGATGCTCTTCTATTAAAGTACCAACGTTGGAATCTTCCTCCTCTTCCTCATGAATCTCCTGAATCATGCATGGGACTCTATGTGTCAAGAGCTTAAGACTATCTTGTAAGGATGCAAGTGTCTCTCCTCTAGATACAAGTACTTATGTAGCTGGTGGTGAATGTAGCAACTCTTTTTCCAGAGTGACAAGAATGACATCCTCCTTTTTTTCCTTAGGAAATGTCTATTTGTGAAGTATCTCTGGTTTTCTCTCATCAAACTTCCTTCTCAACTTGTCAAAGAAATATGAATATTTAGTCACCTTTGAATGCTCCATGTGACCAAACCACCAATCATTGGCTTCATCATGAAGACGAAATGTTGCAATATAAACATCCTCAATTTCAGCTATAGGATGTAGCCTAAAGAATGCATCTAACTCTTTCCTCCAAGCCTTAATAGTGCTTGAGGAAGATCCATCAAATGTAGGAAAATAGAATCTATTGTTCCTCTTTCTTCTGTTGCTATTATAGAATATTCTTTCTTCTTTGAGTTTGAAGAATTGTTGGAGAGTTAGATTCTCCTTCAATGCCCTAGACTGTGCTTTGTACTCTTCAAGATATAGGCTGAGAGTCTCATGTGTCTCGGGTTCTCTTCTTTCTTTATTTCTATACCATTAAGCTTCTTCAAATAAAGTGGGCATAGTAGATCTATGATGAGATCTATTATTCTCTGATGTTCTTTTTTGTTGATAAGAAGTACTAGGACCTTCTTCTTCTCGAAACCTTCTTGAGGTTTCTCTTTGCCTTTCTTCCTTCATTTCATTGATCTCTTTGGAGAGATCCTTCATATCTCTAAGGAAAGATGAGGAAAAAATTAATCCATCCATTATTTACAGATCTCTACTATCTGATTTTCATATGTTGTCAAAATGTACACAAGCTGAGCCCAAGATCATGCTCTGATACCATAGTAATGTCCCAAAATGGAATAATGCATTGATACAAAAGAATAGTATTTGAAACATAGTAAATGCACATAAATTTTATGATCGACATGGATATAGATAGAATAGATGAGCCATTTTATTCATGTGATATGGATTTCAGTTACAACATTGTACAAAATAAAGGTACTCTAGCCAAAGAAGTGGCCTAGAATGGCCCTGCAAACATGCTACAACAAGCACTGCATAACTGGAGAGTTGCAGGAAGCAATATTTCATTGTCCCTTCAGCGGATGATGAACATATGACTGTTGGCTGAAAGGGAAATGAAGATCTATGGAAATCAGGAGCTCTGATGATGCCAAGGTTAAAGATCTGGCCAATGTGATGGACACCCAAGATAACCCAAAAAGGAAATTCCAGATCTATGAGATTGGAATTTCACTCTCCTAGGGTTTGATCCCTTGACTGTTGGGTTATGTAGATCTGAAGCTAGATATGATCCAAATATGGCTGCAATATGTTATACAAATAGATCTAAGATTTTAGGGTTGATCTCTCCTTCAGATCTCCAAGCTAGAAGCTTGAGATATTTTCTCTTCTTCCTCCTCCTCAAAGTGCAACAACTAGGAAAAACACACTGTACAAGAGGGAGAGACTCAATTCCTGTTGAAATATGCTTCCAATAAGCTCCAGGATGATGGGAACAGTGATGTCAAGGTGAGGGGATGATCCCTTACAGGATTCCTAGCTGAAGTGCTAGAAACTTCCTTCCTCCTCTGGATCTACAATGATGGATTGCGCAATCTTTGATGGGATTGTTGCTGATAGGAGGTGAATAATGTTTGGCCTGATGCCAAATCTAAAATGAAGCTCCAAGAATGTTGATCTTGAAGCTCAAGGTGATAGGAAAAATCCCTCACCAGTTCTCCAACTAAAATACTGAAGACAACCTCCTCTTCAAACTGATCTTCAGAAATGTGTAATTTATGAATGTAGGTGTTTTGCAAAGAGTATGAACACTATGGCACCAATTCCTGATGATGAATGGAAACTCAAAATAACCTTCCCAGAGTAGGCACTCAAATTCCACCATGGGTAAGGGTGGGATTCCTACTTGGGAACACCCTATGCTAAACAACACTGCAGACTTAGCTAAACAACATAAGAATGCATATAAATTCAAAAGACAACTCCAAATCTAAACATATCACAAAATCATAGAATAAACCCCGCCTTCCATCCTGCCTTCCATTGTGCCTTCATCTTCCTTATATACAAAGTGAGCCTTCCCAACCCCTGAACCACCTCTAAATTGCGTTGTACATGTGGACATAAGCCTCCATGGTTGATTGAGCTATCTCTCCAAGTCCTCCATCATGTCTACATGCAATGTGCACCCTCTCCATCATGTGTGCATTAAATTCACTGCTTTATCCATCACTTCATCATGAATGCTCTATGATCTTACATCAGATTCCCTCCATGATCTCAGTTGATTTCTTCAACCTCTATGATATATCTCATTAATGAGACATCATCTCCACTCCTTTCACATTAGTAGTTGGTCCACTACTCCATTATGTATATCTATGTTTAATTAATCCACATGCACACATCAAAGGGTGGATCTTATTTATCTTTGAGGATTATGGGTCCCTCCACCCTTTTATTTAATTATTAATTAATTTTATTAAGAACTCTAATATTCCAAATAAACATGTGAAAATTTTGGAATATTACATGGTTCCTGAAAGTGGAGCAAAACATGTAGTGATCTCTAGAGAAAAGACCAAGTTATGGCATCAAATACATGGACATATTGGAGAGAAGGGCCTTTGAATACTTTATGGTAATGGTATGGTATAAGGTATGTCTAATTTCTCTTTAGATTTTTATTTCTGTGAACATTATTTATATGGTAATTAGAATCAGGTGAGTTTCCCATCTAGTGCTAAGAGGGCAAAAGGGATATTAGTGCTTGTGCACAGTGATGTGTTTGGACCTCTGTTAGTTTCATCACTGGGTAAGTTTGTGTACTATGTATCATTTATAGATGAATTTTCAAGGAATAAATGGATATATTTCCTCAGTAATAAATCTAGAGTTTTTAACAGGTTTAAATAATTTAAGGCTCTAGTGGAAACCAGACATAGAAGTAGATAAAGGTGTTGAGGAAAGATAATGGTGGAGAGTTCTGCAAGAAGGAATTTGAAGAGATCTGTAAGAATTGTAGTATAAAACGACATAATACTACTCCATACACACCTAAAAGAAATTTAGTTGCAAGAATAATGAACAGGACAATGATGGAAAAGGAAAGAAGCATGCTCAGTGGTGTCGGGTTAGGACAGGAATTCTACGCAGAGGCGGTGGAGATTTCATGTTACCTAGTTAATAGATCACCTTCATCAACGTTGGAGGATAAGACTCCACATGAGGTATGGACTCATAATAAACCCTCTCTTTTACATCTAAGGGAATTTTGTTGTGATGCACATGTACATGTTCCAAAGGAGAAAATAACCAAGTTGGATAGTAAATCTGAAAGGTGCATATTTATTGGGTATAAGGATGGTTTAAAAGGTTATAAGTTTTGGAACACATAAACAAGGAAGGTTGTGAAAAGCCAAGATGTGGTGTTTAGAGAGGTGAAATATGTTATTAAACATGAAGTAATACCAAAGGAACCTGATAATATATAGTTTGAGCTAAGGAAGGAAGAATCAAACTCTACAGTAGAATAGGAATCAAAAGATGAAGAGCCACAAACTCCAGTTGTGAGAATATCAATTCAAGAAAGAAGAAGCCAAAAAGGTATAGTCCATATTATTTCTATACAAAATTTTCTCTATCTATTTTTGATGATGATCCCATAAATGTCAGGGAGGCGATAGATTCATAGGATGAAAAACTCTTGAAAGAGGCCATGGTTGATGAAATGGAATCTTTGGACAGATATGAGCCTTGGGATCTGGTGGAGTTGTCGGTTGGAACGAAACCCATTGGAAGAAAATGGGTATTTAAGAAGAAGATAAATATTGAAGGAAAGGTGGAGAAATACAAAGCTCGGTTGGTAGAAAAAGTTTATTCCCAGGTGTTGGGAATTGATTTTGGTGATATTTTTTCTTCTATAAGATTACTTTTATATGTTGTTGTTGCTTTTTATTTTGAGGTAGAACAGATGGATGTGAAGACAACATTTATTCACAGGGACCTGGAAGAAGAGAGCTACATGAAGAAACCTGAAGGCTTTGCGATGAAGGGTAAGAAAGAATTGGTATGCAGGTTAAAAAATTCTTTGTATGGGTTAAAACAGTCACCAAGGACGTGGTATCAAAAATTTGATACATATATACAGGGACATGGATTCACCAAAATAAAATACTATCAATGTGTTCTTTTTAAATTAATTGGTGACCATGCTATTTATTTTTACTTATATGTGGATCATATGTTGTTGATTGGAAATGAAAAAGAAATTATCCAGAATTTGAAGACCTTGTTGTCCTCGAAATTCGACATGAAGGATCTTGGTGGTGCAAACTATATTTTGGGCATGGAAATTAAATAATATTGAGAAAAGAGGAAGCTCTAACAAAACCGGAGGAAGTATATTGAGAAAATATTACATATGTTTAATATGCAGGATAGTAAACCAGTGAAGGTTCCTATTCCTATATTTTTAAATTTATTTGCTAAACAGTTTCCCAAGACACAAGAAGAGAAAGAGGAAATGTCTTGTGTTCCATATGCAAGTGCAGTCGGTAGCCTGATGTATGTAATGGTATGTATTAGAACATACACTGAACATGTAGTGGGAGTATTGAGCAAGTTTATGTTAAAACCAAGGAAGGAGCATCGGACATCAGTGAAGCAGGTTTTCAGGTTTTTGTGTGGCACTAGTGATTATGGTATGTGCTACCAAGGAAGACCAGGATTGGATAGAGTTTTGGAAAAATATGGATTTTTTGATGCAGAATGGGACGGATATCTATATCAGAGAATATATACAAGTGGGTACATGTTTAACCTATTTGGAGGAGCATTGAGTGGGATGAGAAAAAGACATTTTGTAGTGCCTCTTTCAACTACAAATATTGAATACATGGAAACTATTCATGTAAGAAAGGAAGCAATTTGGTTTTTGAGATTGTGTTCAAGCATGGGCTTGGTAAAATGAGCTATAAGGATAGATTGTGACAACAAAAGTGCAAATTTCTCAGAAAATAACCATGATTATCATTCAAAGATGGAGCACATTGATGTTCAGTATCACTTTGAGAGGGATATGGTTGAGGGCAAAAAGGTGTTGCTGGTAAAGGTCATGGAAAATTTTAGGGGCTAATATTCGTAGGTGGGATAATTTTCCATGGTTTTTCAGAAAACAAGATTCGCCAATTTCCATTTTTTTATAAAAGTGATTCGCCCAAATTTTATAATATAAAATTATTTTACCTTAAAAATCGCCATCATTATATAGAAAATATATATAATATCATTATAAATTTGAATAATTTTACAAATACATAAATAAATATTTTATATTTTTCACATTAGGGACTAGTCAAATTCGCCAATTTTTTAAACTTCAAAATAATTTTCCACCCTTAAAATTTTCCCTGGTAAAGGTGGACACTTTGAAGAATGTTGTATATGCATTGAAAAAGTTTGTGAGCATTGAGAACTTTTCTTGGTGTAGAGAAACAATTGGCGATGTAGGGATGGACCAATGACTAAGCTCTCTTGTGACCCCCTAAGTGGAAAATAAAACAACAAGTGGGATAATGTTGGGTGTGTGTTATACTCTTTCCATGACTAGTGTTACACAGTGTTGGAGAGGTAAATCCCCTCTGCAGATAGAGGCGATCCCTACTAGCCCAGATCGGGTCTAGCAACAACTGAGTCATGCTAAGACGTAGGTTCCTAGTTACAAAAGACCAATATGCGACAAGAGGCCTACCTTAAGTCCCATGCTACTATTTCTTGCAGGAAATATGGCGCTTCCGTCCTTTGCTTTGGTAGATCACAATTCTCCCGCCTAGCATGTTCAAACACCTACACGTACACGAATAAACAACACACAATGTAAAACCCAATACATGCAACCATATATCAGTTAGAGAAGATATAATTCATAACATAAGACATGAACATATGAATGGAACCATAATCGAAGTCATTTATTATTAATCACAACGAAAGAAAGATACAACCTGAGCTCTAACGCTAGATCTTCCTTCGGCGGGTCGACAGCGGAGCACGTCTCGATGAAGCTCATCAAGAATGGGACAAATCTCTCTCTCTTCAACTTGGCTCTCAGAGGTTGTCTGGCGATAGTCTCCTTACTACTGATTCAGATCTATTCAGGCTAGCTTGCAAAGGGAAAATGGCAAGCTTATATAGATGGTGGAAGGGGAGTTGGGATCCCTACAATGGTGGGATTGGCCCTATCCTCAAGGAAGCTTCCATGATAGGTGGAAAACCACTTCCCCTACATGGAGATCTAGAGCCAAACCTCCCAACTCATTTTAGAGACTCGTTCAGGAGTTGGTTGGAATCAAACTTCAGCCATTTACTTTAAAAAAACAATCCTTATTAATCTTGGCACGAGTAATACACTGGGACAGAGCGGCAGTTGGTGTGCCCTCTTTGGTAGATTTCCCCCATTGGCGTGAGGGCTAAACTAGTTGGTTGCGCCAAGGAAAAAAGGTCTATTTTTAGGGTTTTTTACAGGAAACTATCTTCAAAGGAATGATTGTCCTTGTCAAGGGGGATGCCATGAAAGTGGTTTCAGGTCATGTCACTGCTCACAGGTTATAGAAAAGGCCCTCCAATGTGCAGGACGAGGGATTGCAAGGACGGTGACAAATTACTGTGTAACAGATGCCCCTAAAGCATGAGGCCTGAAAGAGAGAGAAAGGGGTGAAATGCTTTATGAGAACGTGTCCAACTGAAAACACTGCCGTCAGAAAACCTGCATAGACAAGTACAAATGATATCTCAAATACATGATATGTGGTATGGGCGAAGCTATCCATAATAGAGTATACAATAATCAAGATTCGAGGCATGGACGCAGCCATCTGGTGAGGATCGATAAATAGAATCAGGTATGATCGCAGCCATCCAATCAATGAGTCATGTAACCAATCATGATAATCCACAAAATCCGCAGCCTGGATTCCATCAGACAAAACCCAGGGTCTTGCGCTCCATCTCGATCTGAAAAAAGTACAAGTCCAAGCATGTGAATAAGTGAGTTGAAGTTGAACATGCAAGAACATCGTCTGATTACCAACCAATGATGAAAGTTGTTAACAGATGCGAGAGGAACCACCAATAATGAAAATGGCCCTCAAGGTACTATAGGTACATTCCACGGAATGTGAACAGTGAGCTAGCGTCGAACACCCACAGAATCATCCGATCGAAGTTCAATGATGAAAACCTTGCGTCGAATGCGAAGAACCTGCCATTGAGGCATGCAGGCTCTAAGGTACCAGAAGGGAGTCTCTAGATTAGCTTCCTGGATAATGAGCTAAAGTCGATAGGAATTAACCTTAATCAAAGGTGGGCCATAGTGTTTCCCACATCATCGATAAGAGACAGAGGAACATAATGTTTGTGAATTAGGATCAGATGAGAATCAGAGGAGGGTTGAAACTACATAGGTAAACTTCTCTTGAACATATCAGCGGCACGACACTGGATTTGGCAGTATTTGACATCAAACTTTCTGAGGTCATGATGACGAGGCAAAAATCAGATGAGAGGTCAAAAGGGATTACACAAACCCATGGAGGCAAGCAGAAAAAAAGATGAGATGTCCCCAACTCAAAACGAATGCAGACAAGTGCCATGTGCAAGAGCGACATACTGCCGACACGATGATGATACTGGTTCCATTTTCCCCGCCATTTCTGGCGAGTACCCAAATTATTTTTAAAAACAAGATTGAAGGGGATAGCATATGCTTGTGATATAAGTTTGTCCTTTGGACGAATCCATCCTAGTACATTTAACGAGCCCTAGGAAGGCGAAACTCGAATATCGCCATTACGAAAGAATCCAATGTCATCAGGGTTTAATGAGTCTGATAAAGGAAGAACTCGGCTTCTTTTCAAGTTTAGAGAGTTTGAAAAGATAGCAGAAAAGTAAACTCCAATTTTCCATTTTTCTAAATAGTTCCTCAAATCCGAAAAGGTAGAAAACTATGTCTGAGAAAACCTCCTAGTCGCGATAGGCTAGGGTATTCCTTTTTCGTAAATAATCTATCCCAGCCCAAAAAAGGGGTAAATGTATACTGGGTAGATGTCGTTTCGCAGCCAATTTAATGAGATCAAAATGACAAGCGACTCGGCAATCTTTTCATGTTTAGATAGTCAGAAAAGAGCTGAAAGATGACTCCAAAAATAAATTTTTCGTGTTTTTACTGAGTCCGAAAAAGTATAAAATACAACTCGCATCGTCATCCAAGCTGCGTGAAAACTTGTTGCTACACATGAAAGCGAGCGTAAAATCCATTTTTCAACAAAAATAATAAAATATTGGAAAAATGACTTTCAAAACCTAATTTTGACTTTGGAAAGTTATAAATATGCCAAAAATAGTAAAAACATATTCACTTTTACTTTTTACCTCTTGTGAGAGCAACAGTGAGTTTTTGTTGTGCAAACTTGTGGCGGCGATTGTGGTCAATCCAGTACGTCATTTCAGTTCTCGTTCGTTCCATGTAAGAGGTGCTCTCCTTAGCTTTGTTTTAATTCCTTTTTTATAGATTTCCATTGTGTTTTTGGATCCCTGAGGGAAACTTTGCAAAATTAGGGCTCGGCCAATTGGCGTGGGTATTGGGCACAGACCCACGCCAATTGGCTCCTTTTTGCAAAGGGGTCACGCCAGTGGGCGTGACTTCTAGAAAAATAGTTGTGCCAATGGCGCAACTCAAATTTTCGCTTAAATTTAACAAAATGTGAGCCAATCAAATGAATTTCCAAGTGTACAAGAGATCTAATGAGGTGTTTTTTGACCATTTTGGTGTAGATACATGACCACAATGGTGATCAAGTGGAAGGAAAGGGAGCATGATGAAAAAGATGAAATGGCCATGCAGAATGAAGCATGCATGAACGCTCTCTGAAACTATGGTCTAAAAAATTTCATCCTAACACCATGTTTGAGGGAAAAACCTGAGCTACTGTAGTATTTGATCAGTATTTGGGACGATAACGAAGAAAAATTCAGGCTTCGAGACCAAGTGTTGGAACTTGAAGTATCCGACGTCTATTTCATAACTGGATTGTGCCGCAGAGGTCCAATTCCAATCATGACAGGCACTAGACCATCTGGTGAGAAAATGGAAATGATGATGGAAAGAGTGTGCCTAGGGGCACAGACAGGATCAAGTAGTGGGAAGGTAGATATCCACACAGTCCCCGATCTGGCACTCCGAGTGGTGCTCCACACCATTACACGGGCTATTGGATCACAGGCACCACATGAGGCAACTAAAGCACAGCTCCTACTAGCATATGAATGCATGAACCCGACACTTTTTGATTGGGTCACTACCATAACAATGAACATCAAACGGCAGCTGACGAAGTGCAAGAAGGTATGGTTTCATCCTGGTATTATTCATCGTTGAATGACTACCAATTTTCCAGGGCCAGGGGGAAATAGTCGCCGAGCCATCATTGAGGGAGCCAAGGATGGCTCAATGGGTAGCATTCATGCCCAGATTAGGAGGGGGCCAACAAAATTCTTGGAGACCCGAGTTTTTTGTATGGCTACAGTGACAACTGATAATCGTTGAGGACTAGCCCTATGCTGGTACCGACTTCACGGGAGACCCAGATCTTCCACTCCCGAAGGGGGATGACTAGGATGAGGAACTGGGTAAGACTGTTTTTGATTTTATATATTTATGAATTTTTTGTGATACATGCCTATTCTAACAGACAATCTTATATGTATGCATACGTTGGCCCAAAGAGGCCTGTCGGGATGTCGCCCATTGCACGGAGGACCCCTCTCGCTCACGATCCTCAAGCTAAGGGTGGTGAGGGGAGTGAGCTAGTGTAGAAGTTGGAGGGAATCGCCTGGGGGATCCTGGATTATGCTCGGCTAACAGATGTCTCGATGGCTTACCAGAGGCACACTATGGGGGTGCCTAGTCGCCTCCATCGATTACTGAGGCTATTGGTGCGTGCGGTGACATGCTACCACGAGCACCACGATGATTAGTCATCTAGGGTTTTTATATGCATATTTTTGAGAGACATGTTGTCTCCTGCTATTATTAAAACAGACATGTATATTTTTTATTTTATGTGATGTACACAAACTGCAAACATTTTGACACACACACACACACACACATATATATATATTTTTGGATGGATATTTTTACATATGATGATGTTTTTATAACTTATGCAAATGTCTAATACAATGCTAAAAATAATCTTTATAAGTAACGACCCAATAGAAAAGTTCACAAAATTAATTACCACACAAATCATATTTTATTTTTACACAAGCTTAAAAGCACACATGGAAACACACATGCAAACTATGCTTGAAATGAGGAAAAACGGGCATTCCCCCCAGCATGGTGTCTCAATTCGAGGTACATGCCCCCTAAGCTTCATTCCATAGGAAATGGAGTGAAGGTTCAAAACACAAGAGATTTGATCTAAATCTAACACAACGCGAATTGAATGGGCTTGTGTTTCATTATTTTAACAAGATTGACACACTTAAAATAAATGTCCTCGTAGCATCTTGTTTCATTATTTTAGGAGCTTGACATAAGAAGAGGAACTATGCTCCGACTGACTTAAAGGAGGGGGTTCAGGAGGGGGATAACCAAATGCAAAACGCTCCAGACAATTAGACATTGCCCCCAGGCCAAGCATGAACAAGGAACGATGATGTCCATCGCTCCATGGTATATCTTCAAGAGATATCGTTTCAACGATAACTTTATCAAAAGGGAAGACTTCTCTTAAAGGATCAGGTGAATCTGCATCGGCTAGACAAGGGGATTGATAATATATATCTAAAGCCATGCTCGAAGGAGCATGTTCAGGAGGACGAGGATCAAATGTAGCGACGATTTCGCAATATTTAATCTCAACTGGAGTTAAAGGCATCAATTCTCCGAAATTGGTCACCTGTTCAGGTGAAGGGATGATCCAAGGGTCATCTGACCTAGAGATCATGTTAACTTGAATGGTGTGTGGTGGTGGCGTGGGAAAAATACCGATGAGGACGGGGTCTTTGAAAAGACCGGGTCCTACACTATCTGGGGGATTGGGGATCTGATCCATGTAAGGTACGTTGTTCTCGAAGGATGAGGTGAAGAAAGACAACTGATCAATAGTGATAATCTTGCCCTCATGAGGGAACTTCAGAAGCCAGAAGAGGGTGGACGGAACGCATAACATGGCGTGGGTCCAACTGCGACCAAGAAGGAGATTGTATTTGAGCTTGGCGTCAACCACTTCTACCTCTATGTTGATTGTCTTACCCTATAGCGTGTTCAAAAAAATCTCGAGAACACCTAGGGGCTTTGATTCTCGAACATCAAATGCCTCTAGGGCATTGGGAGACGAAGTGAGAGCTGGAGAGCCAATAGCTTTCCAGCAGGCAGATGACATAACATAGGTGGAAGCACCTTCATCCACAACGGCTCTGTGGATGTTGAGGCCATTGATCTCGACTTGTATAACAAGAGTGATTTGATGTGGAAGTCGGGGGACAAAATTTTCTTGGTCGAAGGTGAGAAGACTAGAATCGATGGGATCAATTCCACTAATTGCGGACAACAAATCTTTTCATTGTGATGGGAAACTTTGAAGCACTTCCAACGTAGACATTGCAGAAGGCGCCTATGCCAAATCCTCAACAATACTGTAGTGCTAAGTGGCACGGGCATTTGGGTTATAGGAATATTTTCGCATAACACCTTTAGAAGGTGGCCTCACAGCAAGTTCAGCGCTGGGCTTCTCAATTTCTAAAGGACCAGAGACAGGTGGGGAGGTGGGCCATCAACGACTTCCTTCCCAGCTGCCTGGCGTTATCCAACATAATCCTTCAAACATGTAGCAATTGAGACAGGTGCAGCACCATTCATCATAAAAACTTGGGACCCAAATGGTGCAGATGGTGAAGGCTGCTCAACCATCTGGGTCTGCTGAGATGGGAATGGTTCTTTGAGAACTGTCGGAGTCCCTTTGGAGCCTTTTAGAAGTTGAATAACTTCAGATCGTCAGGGAAAATCTTTGGTATATTGATCTCCTTCACAGATAAGGTAGGGGTACTTCGTTTTATGTTGGGAACCATCGTCAGCACGAGGTTTGGAGGATTCCAATTTCGGGGCATCAGGTTTGGATTTGCCTTTACCCTTCTTCTTTCCTTTGGAGGCCTTTTCCGTAGGATTAGCCTGAACGGCGTTAACCTCTACAGTCTTACTAGAATCTATAGGGGCGGGAAGAGCATAATTATTAGAAGAATTAGACTTTTGCTTCCCATTAGAGGACTTCTAAGAAGTTTGAGAAACGGAACCAATAACACTGTCCACCGATGGGGTAGTTAGTGCTTTAGAGGTCCCTGGCCGCGGGGCATCAGTCAAAATATCATATAGCGTGCCAGACTGAGAGTACACCAGATCAAGGTACTGGGCACGAGCGATGGCTTGTTCTTCGGTCACACATGCCCCCATAGCAATATCTTGAGCGATCTTGTTAAAAAAGGAGGTCGTGAACCAATGAATAAGCAGCTGATCAGGTATATCAAACTTGATCAGTCTATGACGACGTCGCCACTCATGAATATGATCAGATATGTGGGTGGCTTTATCCTACTTCAGAGAATTCAGGAAATGCGTCCTGGCTTCGTAACGAACCGGTAACAGGAAATGTGTCAGAAAATCCATAGCTAACATATTGACGTCTTGAAAGATACCACAGGGTAATTCTATATACCACTTAGTGACAACACCAGTAAGAGTGCGTTGGAAAAGATGCAGACGAATTGAATCATTGACCCAAGAGTTTGACGAACACCACAGATGGTAGGTCATCACATGAGCTTGGGGGTCCTCTCCAGCTTTACCTTCAAATTTAGGACAGTCACTGGGGACCTTGGTTGGAACTAGAGGCCAATAAGGATTTTGAAGAATCGGATCATTGGTCAATTTAGAAATGTCCGGAAATTCCAACGTGGCAAGGAAAGGTAACCGAGGGTTGAAAGGCATACCAGGCCTTTTGTTGTGGAGGTAAATCCCCTCTGCGGACAGAGGTGATCCCTACTAACCCAAATCGAGTCTAGCAACAATCAGTCATGCTATAGCGCAGGTTCCTAATTGCAAATAAACCAACTAGCGACGAAGGCTTACCTAGAATCCAACGCAGTCGTTGTAGAAGAGGTGGCGCTCCCGTTCCTAAGCCCTGCAGATCACGATCCCCACGATCTCCGTTATGGGACACCTGCACATGCGAGAAACAAAACAAACGCAAGCGTAAAATCTAGTAGATGCAACTATATGTCAGTCAGAAAGGAAATAACTCATTATCATAAACAACAAGGGTGGAACCATAACCAATAGTCATTCATTAATAATCAATCAAAGGAAAATTAAAACCATAGTTCTGACCCTGAATTCTCCTTTGGATGGGTCGCCAGCAGAACACGTCTCAAAAATTCTGTCAAGGATGGGACAAACCTCTCTCTTCAGCTCTTGACAATAGTCTCCTTGCTTGAAATTGGCCTTAAGGGAATCAATAATGCTCTTGTAGCATAAGGATGTGAAAGCTCTTGGGAACTTGAAGACTAGCTTGCAATGGAGATGGGAAAGCTTTTATAGATGGAGAAAGAGGGGTTGGGATCCCTATAATCATGGGATTGGCCCTATCATCAAGGAAGCTTCCATGAGAGGTGGCAAACCACTTCCTCTCTATGGAAATCCGTAGCCAAACTTCCCAACTCAAGATAGATATCAGTCCAGGAATTTGTTAGGACGAAACTTCCGCCATTTATTTTTAAAAAACACCTCTTAATATGGTTGGCGTGGGTGCGGCTCTATGACAGAGCGCAAATTGGCGCATCCTCTTTGGAGGATTTGCCCCCTTGGCGCGAGGGCTGAACTGTGGAACCGCGCCAATGGAAAAAGAGTTATTTTTAGGGTTTTTGGCAGGGAGATGTCTTCAGGGAAATGAAAGCTCATCTTCAGAGGGATGCAATGAAAGTATTTTCAAGTCTTGTCTCTGCTGACAGGTCATGGAATGAGCCCTCCAATGTGCGGGATGGGGAATGGTAGGGATGGTGACAAATTGTTGTGTAACAGATGCTCCCTAAATCATGAGGCCCGAGAGAGAGAGAGGGGTGAAATGATTTACGAGAACATGCCGACTGAAAACACTGCCATCAAAACCTGTGGAGTGAAGTACAACTGATGTCTCAGATACATGATATATATGCGTGGTATGGGCGCAGCCATCCATAACAGAGTATACAATAATCCATATCCTAGGCATGGACGCAGCCATCCAATGAGGATCGATAAATAGACTCAGGTATGGTCGCAGCCATCCAATCAGTGAGTCATGTAAATAATCATAATAATCCACAAAATCACAGCCTGGATTACAACAGACACAATCCAGGGTCTTGCGCTCCATCTCGATCCGAACACAGCACAAGTTCAAGCATGCGAATATGTAAGCTGAAGTCGAACATGCAAGAACATCGTCTGATTACTAGCCAATGATGAAAGTTGTTAACAGACGCGAGAGGAACCACCAATAATGACAATGGCCCTCAAGATACTATAGGTACAATCTACGGCATGTGAATCAATGAGCTGGTGTCGAACACCCGTAGAATCACTCGATCAGAGGCCAATGATGAAAACCTCACATCGAATGCGACGAACATGCCATTGAGGCATGCAGGCTCTAAGGTACTATAAGGGAGTCTCTAGATCAACTTCCCGGATAATGAGCTGAAGTCGACAGGGAGTGACTTTGATCGAAGGTGGGCCATAATGTTTCCCACATCATCGACACGAGACAGAGGAACATGATGTTTTTTGTGAATCAGGATCGTATGAGAATCAGAGGAAGGTTGATACTTTGCAGAGGTCAACTTCTCTTGAACATATAACAGCACAATTGTGGATTTGGCAGTATTTGACATCAACGGATCAGAGGTCATGGTGACGAGGCAACGAGCAAATGAGAGGTAAAAAGGGATTATCCAAACCCATGGAGGCAAGTGAAGAACGAGATGAGATGTCCCCAACCTGACACGAATGCAGACAAGTGCCATGTTCAAGAGCGACATACTGCCGACACAACAATGATGCTGGTTCCATTTTCCCCCCACCATTTCTGGCGAGTACCCAAATTATTTTTACACAAGCTTGAAGAGGATACCATATGCTTGTCATATAAATCCTTCGTTCAGACGAATCCATCCTAGTACATTTAACGAGCCCTGGGAAGAAGTGACTTGAATACTGTCATCACGACTAAATCCAATGTCATCAGGGTTTAACAAGTCTGACAAAGGAAGAACTCGGCATCTTTTCATGTTAGAGAGTTTGAAAAGACAGCGGAAAAGTAAACTCCAACGGTCCCTTTTCGTAAGTAGTTCCTCAGATCCGAAAAGGTAGAAAACTATGTCTGAGAAAACCTCCTAGTCATGATAGGCTAGGGTATTCCTTTTTCGTAAATAATCTATCCCAGCCCGAAAAAGGGGTAAACGTATACTGGGTAGATGTCGCTTCGCGGCCACTTTAACAAGATCGAAACGACAAGGGACTCGGCAATCTTTTCATGTTTAGAGAGTCAAAAAAGAGCTGAAAGGTGACTCCTCCTGGAGGAATGAGTGGTATAAAGGGTAGCTACTGGTTCCGGTAATGGTGGAACTGCTCAAAACAAATAAATGTCAAGAGGCTGGCTAACAAGACCACTCATCGCAGTGGTTCCGAACAGGTAAAACAACCAAGTGAAGGCATATGATCGGCCAAGCAGATAGTGACGATGGAGTGAGAAAACCAAGGCTCATCTAGTAAAAACAGGCTGATAAAATGGCAATCACGAGAGGTAAAATGGGAAAGGTTTCATTTTTACACAAGCTTGAAATCAGGAAACTCTGCTTGAAATTGGTTTCATTTTTACACAAGCTTGAAACAAAGATAAACTATGCTTGAAAGCGGTTTTATTTTTACACAAGCTTGAAATGGAAATAAACTATGCTTGAAAAAGTAAGCATGCCCCCTAGCATGGTGACTCAATTCGAGGTACATGCCCCCCAAGCTTTAGTCCATATGAAAGGCAGATGGAGTGAAGGTTCAAGTTACGAGAGTAAGGAAAATACTCGACTGGTATTTTACGAGAACTTATCAAAGACTCGAATTGAACAGGAAAGTGTTTCATTGTTTTAACGAGGTTGACACATTAAAATAACTATCCTCAGACACCCTTGTTTCATTTTTTAAGGAGCTTGACACAAGACAAGGAACTATGCTCCAGCGACCTTGTTTCATTTTTTAAGGAGCTTGACACAAGACAAGGAACTCTGCTTCGACGACCTTGTTTCATTTTTTAAGGAGCTTGACACAAGACAAGGAACCATGCTCCAACAACTTTGTTTCATTTTTTAAGGAGTTTGAAACAAGAAAGGAACCATGCTCCGACAAGCTGCTTGTTTCATTTTTTAAGGAGCCTGACACAAGAAAACGAACTATGCTCTGGCCACCTTGTTTCATTTTTTAAGGAGCTTGACAAAAGAAAACGAACTATGCTCTGACGAGCTTGTTTCATTTTTTAAGGAGCTTGACACAAGACAACGAATTGTGCTCCGGCCGACCTCATCATAATGAACAAGAAGTTAGCGCTTCCAAGATTTCCACTCCCGATGGAAGGAAAACATCCTGGAAGTCAGGACCCAATGCCCCCAGCACCTGATGCACAATGGCATCATCACTGAGCACAGGCATGGGGTAGGTAGCCACATAGTTGACCTGCAGTGGGGCAGATACAACGGGTGGATAAAAACCAGGAAGGGATGATGGCGAGCCAGTTGTCACATTAGGACTGAAGAACGAAAGTTGATCAATGGTCACAATCCATCCTTCATGCAGAAAACAGACCACACGAAAAATGGAGGAGACAAGAGCTCCCATGGCATAGGTGTAATCACGCCCCAAAAGAATATTTAAATCCAAAGGGCGAATATTTAAATCCAAAGGGCCTGGAACAACCATCACATCCATATGGACGGTTTTACCTCCCAAAGTAACAGGTAACCTTGGAAGGATCCCTAACGGTTGACTCGTTCTTCTGTTAAATGCCAACAAATTCTGCGTTACAGGCGAAAGCGGCAGCGAGCCAAAATCTTTCCAAGTAGTTGAGGATAGAACACTAACAGACGCACCTTCTTCTATAATGGTGCTGGGTACGACCAGACCAAAAGCCTGTACTGTGATCTCCAAAGGCACATAAGATGGAAGGCGGTATCCTGCAAATCGATTCCAATCAAAGGAAGAGACCAAACTACTTGGAGGGGCTACCATCGAACCGAGATGGTCTTCCCCTAGTGTTACGGAAGAAGAAGGAGCATCCTCCATGACTTCCATCACGGAGTCGGGAAGAGTATCCTCTAAAACCTCCATCACGGGAGGCGGAGGAGCCACTTCTTGAGGTGTAGGGACGAGAGAATCTTTCTCCAAGTCCGAAGAATCTGAAGAAACGAGAAGGACATGGGGGGTGTGAGATCCACTCTCCATGGAAAAGACCTGGTGCACCGTAGACGGGGCCAGCTCAACTGATCCCACAACCAATGGTTGGTCGGGAACGGATTCCTGAATTTGAATTTCCGAGGGAGCGGGATCGACCAAGGATGACTCTTGACCAATCGTAGGATCAACTGGTGGAAGACTCAAAGAAAGTTGTTTGTAACCAGCTGGAAGGCACGGTGCAGAAACAGTCGAGTTGTCCAAAACTCTCTTGGCTTCATCCATATACGGACAAAGGTGAATGGCATGGTGCCCTTCACACAACTTACAGGGATTGGTAATCTTACCCTGCTTCTTAGGAGCCTTACCAGTACCAGTTGAAGACGTGCCCCCAACCTGACTCCCGGAAGCCAAAGGCAACGACGGACAACCGTTGGACCATACTTCGAGCACCTTGGGAACGCCAGGGCAATCTCGAAGAGGATGGTCTCCCATGCACAACATGCAAGGGAACTTAACTTTCTAGGGAGGGTTGGAAGGTTTATCAAGAGGAGACTTCTTAGGCGCAATAGCCACAGAGCTAGCCTCTCTTTTATCAGACTTCTTCTTATTTTTTTTCTTCTTCTTCTTATTAGCCACCAGGTTACTAGAATCCAGACTTTCACCAGGAGAAGTAGAAGAGGAGGATGCAGAAACAAGAGAAGAAGGGGAGAGGTCCACCTTAGAATCAACATGATGTTCTTTAGGTGGAGGAACTGATTGACCAGTAGCTAGGACATTCGAGACCACAGAGGTTGAAAACAACCAAACAAGCAACCCAACAGTTAACCCAGGAAGGGAAAATGTTGGCATATAAGGAGCACCAACATTTCCAAAAGGAGGAAAAGGACCAGGATTCCCATCAGAGGGGATTCCTTGGTTGGTGAACTCTGGAAAAGTTTCCATCAGAAACGATCTTCAGAAAAAAACCCTAAGGAAACTAACTTTAACCAGGAATATTTCGTGGGCAGTTAATTTTTAAAACATTGAAACAAAAATCTACCGTTTCATATTTTAAGAGTCGAGAAACAGGAAAAAGGTGACTCTATCACTTTCAGATTGGAAACAAGCATGAAAGGACAAGTGCTTGATGACCTTTTCAAATTTAAAGAGTCATAAAAGATCAAAATGACTGCTCAAGAATGCTAGGCAAAGGGTGTACCAAATAATCGTGAACTGCAATATACACCTTGGTTTCAAAATGAAAGAGAAATCAACCAAGGACTTAACGTACGTGCAAGAAATCTCCTCGAATGCTGTGTCCGGTGTATCATGAGTATAGGGCGGCAGACTTGGCTTCCTATGGATAAAGGATAGAAACCTAGTGGGGTCTCCCTTTATATACTCGACGGTACGGGGAGCACAAGTCCGTACTAGTGCTGTCTAAAGCCAAGAGGCAAACAACAGCTACTAGGTTTTAAGACGCTGAAACACGTCTCTAGCCTAAACCTCTAAATTGTGTTTCATTAGATTTCAATGCTGCCTTAGTGTAAATTGAGTAAATTTTAAAGTTGATCTTCAATTATGTTTCAGTTTCAAGGCCCTACCATATGTCATATGACAATCTCCTATATGCAGCTATATGAGAAAAGAAAAAATTTCGATTCGATGAATCCTATCTAGTTAAGGGAAGAGCTTCAAACAATGATGCAACAAACAACAACACTGAAAATCAAATCTTTCCAAACTAGATGAATTTCACTATCCGAAAGTAATTTCAAACATTCAACGATGAGAATTATGCAATGTAATCTATGCAAAATTCTCTTTTCCGAAAACTATGCAATTGTAATCTATGAACAATTTCCTTTTCTTTTCAAATGATAAGAATGCACTCAATGCATTTTTCGATGAAATGAGAATCTCCTTAATGCACGCTTTTAATGAAAGAGAATGCACTCAAAGCAACTTCTAGTTTTCAATCATTAAACAATGTGATCTAAGTTCAATGATGAATCTCAAAAAATACTTTTCAATGCAGTGTGATATAATGCATTTTAACGAAAAGAAAAATATGAGACGAAAACTAAAAGAACGCAAATATCCTTAATGAAGGATGAATGCAAAAGAGATGTAAACAAACACTAAGAATGCAATCGTTGTTTCAAACACTTTGTCACGAAATCCCTCAAAAGGCGACAAGACATATGAGGTCAAACACAAAGAGGACTTCCAAAGCAAGAGATCAAAACAAGGCATTCATTCCCTTTTACATCAAACAATCATAGAAATAAGATATTTCAAACAATGATCAATGTAATCTATGCTCATACAGTGAAAATACCAGAAGGGAAAGACACACTAGTGAAGGATTTAGGGAAAAAATCTCAATTTTCACACACCCTGAAATTGGCTCGACTTGTACATTGACAACTAGCGCCAACTGGCACAACTTGCACATTGACAACTAGTGCCAATGGCCAATTGGCACGGGTTGCTAACTGACAACAAGCGCCAACGCCTGAAAATGAAAAAAAAAAAAAAATTCTCCCAACCAAGACCAAACTCACCACTTCAAGCAGAATCTCCAAGACTCAAATGAACCATGTGATCTAGGCTCAAAGTGAGACAGAAACAGATCAAGCTCAGAAATCTCAAAACAGAGTAAACCCTAGTACCTTACAGGATTGGCTCGACTGTAAGGCTGAAACTAGCACCATAATAGAATTGGTGCGGGTAATACACTAGTAACTTGCGCCAATGGGCGCGACTGTCAAGCTGAAAAGCGCGCCAGTCGAGTTTACCAGTCAAAAATAAAAAAGAGAAATCCAACAAGTAGACCAGTGATAATCAAGCTATCCAAAAGCCAAATTTACAGAAAGATCCAGGCCAAAGATTTGATCAAGCAAGCAGAATCAAGAATCAACCGAAAATACAAGACAAAGATCCAAGTGTTCAGTTTACAAACTAAACCGGAGATTGACTGAAGCAGCTTTGATCTACTTCGAAATTGCAGAGAAAAAGAATTTCGAAGGCTATCTGTCCAAATTCAGGCTCCGTCTATAGCTCATAAAATGAACGACAACAAGCCAACGATCCCCAGCGGAGTCGCCAATTTGCTATGGAGGTAAATCCCCTCTGCGGACAGAGGTGATCCCTACTAGCCCGGTCTGGGTCTAGCAACAATCAATCACACTATAGCACAGGTTCCTAATTTCAAATAAGCATACTAGCAACGAAGGCTTACCTGGAATCCAATGCAGTCGTTGTATAAGAGGTGGCGCTCCCGTTCCTCAGCCCTGGCAGATCATGATCCCCACGATCTCCGTTATGGGACACCTGCACATGCGAGAAACAAAACAAACGCAAGCGTAAAATCCATTAGATGCAACTATATGTCAGTCAAAAAGGACATAACTCATTATCATAAACAACAAGAGTGGAACCATAACCAATAGTCGTTCATTAATAATCAATCAAAGGAAAATTACAACCATAGTTCTAACGCTGAATTCTCCTTCGGAGGGGTCGCCAGCAGAACACGTCTCGAAAAGTCTGTCAAGGATGGGACAAACCTTTCTCTTCAGTTCTTGATGATAGTCTCCTTGCTTGAAATTGGCCTTAATGGAATCAAGAAGGCTTTTGCAGCATAAGGATGTGAAAGCTCTTGGGAACTTGAAGACTAGCTTGCAATGGAGATGGGAAAGCTTTTATAGATGGAGGAAGAGGAGTTGGGATCCCTATAATCATGGGATTGGCCCTATCATCAAGGAAGCTTCCATGACAGGTGGCAAACCACTTCCTCTCTATGGAAATCCGTAGCCAAACTTCCCAACTCAAGATAGATATCAGTCCAGGAATTTGTTAGGACGAAACTTCCGCCATTTATTTTTAAATAACACCTCTTAATATGGTTGGCGCAGGTGCGGCTCTATGACAAAGTGCCAATTGGCGCATCCTCTTTGGAGGATTTGCCCCCTTGGCGCGAGCGCTGAACTGTGGAACCGCGCCAATGGAAAAAGAGCTATTTTTAGGGTTTTTGGCAGGGAGATGTCTTTAGGGCAATGAAAGCTCATCTTCATAGGGATGCAATGTAAGTATTTTCAAGTCTTGTCTCTGTTGACAGGTCACAAAATGAGCCCTCCAATGTGCGGGATGGGGAATGGCAGGGATGGTGACAAATTGCTGTGTAACACCTTTGATAAGGACCTGTACCTGTACTCCACCCTGGTTAAGCATAACTTTGCCCCCATTGGTTATGTCCCAGGGTATTCTGCTGTAGGGTAAAATGCTTGGGTTTTTGGTTATCGTATATCCCTCTCAGGGCTTTCCGGTGCACAAGACAGACAGTAATATTAGCTTTATAGTTCACAAAGATGGCATATACATGTTCATATTAACTTAAAACCACTTGATAGAATAAGCTAGAAGATTACCTCTTTAATGATCTTGGAGTCCTTTGGAGAACACTAGGCAGAAAAGCAGTGGTTCTTCTTCACCGGCTCCAAATATTGGTCCTGCAATCAATCAAAGCACCCATGTAATTTCTAACATAACATACATTTTCTATCAATTAAGCCAATATATAATAAACATTTAAACTATGCACATATGAGCCATTCATCTCATGCTATTTAAGTGATTAAATAATAATGACAATATCAACGGATAGAATGGACAAAACAGATACAGTTCTATTGATTTATAAAAGGGAGGATTACAACCGTCGATTGCACCAAGCCCTCCTCAGCCTTCCAATCTCTCTATCTCTCAAAGTGGTGATGTCTTGATCAACAAGTTCTCAATGAACCTCTTTCACTTTTGACCTTCACACTACAACAATGATCTCTACTTCACAAGTATGCAAAAACTTTAGCAATCCTTCGACCTTGAACAAAGAGCCTTCAACTTCATTTTATAGGAGATGGAGAGAGAAATCATTGCCCTTCTCTTTCCACTAGTTCTGAATAGAAAAAACCAAGATGTTTCTCCAATCTCTATGCTTTTGCCTTCTTTGAGAGTTCATTTGTTTATGGCAAGGCCCAATAAGATATCAGTGCTTTTCAGTTTCCTTTTTTTACTGACTCTCTTGTGAGAAAAATCTAGAGATTCAAATCATTCTCCATGGGTTTTTCCCGTTTAAAACTTAAAACACGGGTAACGCTACCCTCTAGTGTAAACAGATCATTTCCCTAGCCACTAACGCGACCTATTCATTGATCAGTTGTGTTATAACACTCTTGTGTTTTTATAGAGAGGCATTACCTTGGCAGAAATAGGTTTAATTTAGGTCTTTGTATTCCTTCCATATTTGTCTTCTCCTCTGAGCTAATGAGGAGGTATTTTGACCTGTAACAGATGCCCCCCTAAATTTTGAGGTCGGAGATGAAGACGATGGCCGAAATACTTTACAATGTGTGTAGTAGAGATAAAGAGATTGAAAGTTCGAGGAAAACCTGAAACAACAACATATGTGAGAAAATATAGTATCTATCTTGAGTCGGGCATTCCCATGCTCAGTAGCTTAAACAACATGATTTCTCTAGAATAGAGATATGAAGAATTTTTCCACCAATAAGCACAATGTGGGAGTGTCTGTCATAATAGGATCAGGCTGAAGAAGTTGTCTCCATAAAAAATAGTACAACTTGGGGAAGGGAACACAACTTTAATGATGTAACCTTTGCCCCAAGGTCTTGACCGCCGATTCACTTAAACTACATATTCCTCAACATGTGTGTTGAGTCTCAATTCTGCATATTTTCCATACACTTTTCTATACCTTTTTCACTCACCTGAACCTCCCAAGTTGTCAATATCATTTGCAAAAGAGCATCTAACATGGTTTTTAATTATATTTTTGTGTTTGCTATTTGATTTAGATTTTGTTCATTCAGCTGCGGAATCTTGCATTTGCAAAAGAGCATCTAACATGGTTTTTAATTATATTTTTGTGTTTGCTATTTGATTTAGATTTTGTTCATTCAGCTGCGGAATCTTGCCACTTTCCGCAGCTGCTGCAACTTTCCGCAGCTATTTTGTGAAACTCTATGCTACAGGTGTCTACAAGGAAAACGAGCCACATGGGCAGGTCAGGAATGACGTGGACATGGTTCGTGTCCTATTGGTTCGAGCAAAATCATCTAAAGAAGCCGCGGTCAAAGGCGTCCACATGGAAGTCAACCATAGAGTCTTACGGTGACAAGACTCTGTTCCGTGTCACGTAAAGGTTCATATGGCCGTTTCTGAGCTTGCGGAGGACAAGTCGACATCTGTACATGGCTCCATAGTCAAATTCAAGCATCCACTTCTCATAGATTTATTTTCCAACACGGCCATGATCCTAGATCTGTGGACGTAATGGTCTACGTGTTCTACACCAGCATAAACTTTAGGAGACAGTTATATTTCTTTTGTTATATATAACGCGTTTTCATACGCATATAGAGTTAGTCCCAATTAGTCTCTGTTAATTTTATTAAGTCTGCTGTGTAATGTAATTACACTGCCTTTGAGCCGTAATACTACCATACTGTTATGACTGCATTTTAATATAAGAAGACTCTGTTTTCCAACTTAATTCGTACTTGAAGATCGTTGCCAAGGCTGGTGTAGAGGGCCCCTGATCAGCTAAGGTTTTGTGCATTAGTGTATAGTTCTTATTTCATTTCTTTAAAGCTCATTGTGCCATAATCCATTCACATGTTTATACATTTCATTTTTTTTCATTTCTATTTATAAACTTTCCTGCTTTCCATTTCACTTCTGTCTTTCATGTTTTATGTTGTTAATCACTTATCAGTGTTCTTGTTTCAGGTTATAGATAGGCAGCCCGGGCATTTTCATAGCTTTTTGACTAATGACATGGAATTAACATTGTTCTGCTGCTAATGTGTTTTTATTAGTTTCTGTTTCATTTCAGTATTGCTTTGTTTAACTCAGTTTTGCTTAATTGTTTCAGTAGTTAAATTTAGATATATTAAACTGCTCATAGCATCTTCAGTTGCCTCCGAAAGCCACAACTGGACTGATGGTGAGGGATTGTATTATGAAATGTGTAGTTTAGTATTAGTTTCCTTTCTGCAAAATTAGATATATTAAACTGCTCATAGCATCTTCAGTTGCCTCCGAAAGCCACAACTGGACTGATGGTGAGGGATTGTATTATGAAATGTGTAGTTTAGTATTAGTTTTCCTTCTGCAAATTTAAATATATTAAACTTCTCATAACGTCTTCATTTGCCTCTGAAAGCCACAGCTGGACTGATGGTGAGGGATTGTATTATGAAGTGTGTAGTTTAGTATTAGTTTCCTTTCTGCAAGTTAGAAATGTTAAATTGAGCATGACATCTTCAGTTACCTCCAAAAGCCACAGCTGGACTGATGGTGAGGGATTGAATTATGAATGTATGGTTTGATATTAGTTTACTTTCTGCAAGTTAGATATCAGTTACTCAAGTTGTTTATGGTTACTTCCGAAAATCATAGCTGGACTAATGATGAAGGATCAGAAGACAAATTGATGTAATCTGATTTAGATTTACTTTGTTGCAATTTTGAATTTCGTTAAGCATAGTTTCTTTTTGTTTAGATAGCAGCAAGAATAGTTTAGTTTCATGCTCACTAGTTCACTGTTTTTGATTTATTAGACTTACAACATCTTTTCATTTCAGCAGTACATTTTCATTTCCTTTCAAGTTTTGTCATTGAAAATTTAAAATTCCTTTTTAAGTTTCAAGTTGGTAAATCATTATAGGGGATATCATTTCCTTGAATAAATATAACCATACTTGTTTTCATTTTAGAATTTCCATTTCACCTTAGAAAACCAAAAACGACAAAAAGTTAAGAAATAGGTTATCTTGCACATATAGTGCGTCGCACTTCATCAGCTTACGAATCCCGGATTGACAAATTAAATGCAGCAATTTAGGATACACTAAATTGACCAAACATTTTGGTGCCGTTGCCGAGGAAGTGTGACTAGGTAGCCAATTTCTTAAAAAAAATTCACAAAATCATAAAAGAAGGGAAAACTTGATAACTTCTTGAAGTATGCTCTCCTCTTGCACCTAGTGTGATCTGGAGGATTAGAAAAGAGAGTTATTGGTTTATTAATTTCTTAAGTATGCTCTCTTCTTGCACCTAGTGTGACCTGGAAGATCAGAAAGAGGATTATTAGCCCAACTTTTAAAAATAAAATAAAATAAAATAAAATAAAAAATGACATGCATAGAGAAAGAGATTCTAGGGGAAGGTTTATAGCTAAAGCCAAGAGTTCGATTTTCACAACTCCATCTTCTTCAAGGCATAGACCAGATTCACCACCATCTACCCCTAGCCTTAAGATTTTTGGAATTCAAGGAACAACTGAATTAGAGGATTCTCCTATACCACCTACTCAATCCCATTTAGAAAACAAAGAGACTTTCTCTCATTCTCCCTTGGTAGAAAAACTAGAGAACTTTAAGGACTCTAAAGAAACTATCATGGCGGAGGAAGTAATAGATGGAGGTAGAGGTAGTGGTAGAAGAGGAGGAAACAATGGAGACAACAATGGTGAAGGAAATAATGGTAGAAATAGGGAAGGAGACAACTTGTTTGGATTCCCTATAGTTGATGAGGAAACTCATGCAACAATGAAAAATATCTCACCATCTGTCCTCCCTAACTTTTATGGATTGCGAAGTGAGGACCCTGAAACATTTCTGTTTGAGTTTGAAGTTGTGTGTCGAAGCTATGACTATATGGAAGATTCTCAAAAACTCAAACTGTTTCCTTCAACTTTGAAAGGATCTGCTTTGAAATGGTTCATGGGATTAGCCACTCAATCTATTAGGACTTGGAATGATATGAAACAAAAAATTTTGGATAGATACTTGGACTATTGTATGCCCACCAATCACAAGGATGAGGTATTCAAGATGATGCAAAAAGAAGATGAAAATTTGGAAGACTTACTTGAAAGATTTCAATACATTCAATACAACTTGAAAAGAGCAAAGATGAGCAACTTAGATGATGAAACCTTGAAAGCCGTCATATTAAAAGCCATCAGAGATGAATGGATAGATATTTTAAACATGATGGGGAAAGGATATATTTCTCAACTCCCACTTCGTGACATAACAGAACTATGTGTCCATCTCTCAAGAGGAAAATCTAAAACAGGAAAAGGACCTAGGGATCCTTCTCTTATTAGGGCTAAAAAATCTACAACTGGATCAGTAAGTAGGGCAGAGATTGGTAATATGCTTGATGAGTTCAAAACTGATATCTTAGGGAGCCTTAGTGAACAACTAGACACCCTTAAAATCCAACACAAGCAGAAAGCAGAAACAGATGCTTTAGCCATCTTTTGTCCGAAATGTAGGAAGAAACATGCTTTAAGGGAATTTCCCTTGGATGCAAAAGTTGTAGAAACATGTATGATTTGCTCAGAGAAGCATGAGATCAAGGATTGTCCTTCAATTCCTAGACTCAAATTTGTTTTTCAAGAAGACCCAAATTCAGTAGAATCTCTCTGTTTTGTCGCAAGGAGACCTTGGCAAGGACAACAAACTCAAGGGTTTAACAACCCTATGAATTTTCAAACCCCACCAAATTGGAATCCTTGGCAACAACCTTGGCCCCAACATCAAAACTCATATCAGCCATGGGTACAAGGGATGCAAAATCCTTATTGGAGATTTGCTCAATTTTATCAATATCCTCCATCTTTTCAAAATCAACAAGCTCCACAACTTCCAAACCCAAATCCACAACTTTCATTGCCATTTCCACAAAAACAACCTTCTCAACAAAATCCAAATCCTCAACTCATGCTTCCATACCAACAAAAGACAAATCAACTTCCAGCTCAGCCATTGCCAAATCCTAACAATAAAAATCCTCAGAATACTTACATGACAGAAGGACAACAATTTCCTACCTATATGATTGTTCCTCTCAATGATGTACAACTCAGATCTGGTAGAGTTTTAGAAAAACCTTCTATAGATATCCAAGAGCAAGATACCTCTGAGGAGGATTCTCTTCAAGTCAATAAGGGTTCTGAGGAAGAATCTCTTCAAAATTCAAATATTCAAAAAGAAAAAGAAAAGTTAAAACCCACAACTCCTATAGTTGAGCAACCTGCATCTTCATCTACACCTCCTTTTCCTGAAAGACTACAAATTGATAAGGGGGTGGAAAAACAAATCTTGTTGCCTAACTATGACTTCCTAGATGAATTGAAGAATGTTTGTATCAAGATTCCCTTGCTACAAGCCATTCGAGAGATTCCTATTCTAGCAAAAACCATAAAGGAGTTGAGTTTCAAAAGACTAGGAAGGAAACTAAAAGACAAGAAGAATCCACCTGGTAGGAAAGATTGCAGATATTATGATGGGAAAAATTACCATGCAAAAGTATGTAGATCCAAGAAGTCCAATTGTCAAGACACATATAAATGGGATAGAAATTCCAAACACATTGATTGACTTAGGGGCTGCTATCAACATTATGAGTAGACAGACTATGGACCAGCTAAAACTTCCTAACCTTCTTTTACACCTACTTTACTGCAACTTGCAGATCGATCAATTATTAAACCAGATGGTGTATTAGAAGATATTTCAGTCTCCTTAGATTCTTGGGAATATCCAATAGATTTTATGATTTTGACTCCCAAGAGTAATCTAGGAGGGCACCCACTTATTTTAGGAATACCTTGGCTAGCCACAGCTCATGCTTTTATTAGTTGTAGATCTGGGGACATGTACATTTCTAATGGTAATTCGACAAAGAAATTCAATTTGTATCCTCCAGCAAGAGCAATCACAGAAGTAGGAGACAATGAATGGGTTGATGATGAGGACACTATACAACCCGTCTTTACCATTTCTGAAATCAGTGAGGATAGTCAAATTCTGAACACATTAGAAAATTTTGAGACATCTTCAGAATATGACCCCACAAAATTTCAGTTGGAATCTGACATAGAATATTTATCATCAAGACAAATGTCTCTTTACTCTATGGAAGAGTTTGGTAGTTCTACTATTGAGATTTTTCCAAGAAAAACATTGAATATCAACAAACATATGGAAAAATCACAACAAGAAGAACTAACCAAAATCTTGCAAAAAAATTCTACTGCATTTGCATGGGAGTATACTGACATGAAGGGTATTGATCCTAAGACTTGCATCCATCACATCTATATTGAGGAAAACAGTAGACCAATCAGACAACCTCAAAGAAGGATGAATCTAAATCTTAGGGAGATAGTGAAAGAAGAGCTCCAAAAACTACTCAATGTAAACTTCATTTATCCAATTTTAGATAGTCGATGGGTTTCTCCTTTGGTTATAGTACCTAAAAAGAATGGTAAATGGAGGGTATGCATTGATTACAGGGAATTGAACAAAGCAACTTTAAAGGATCACTTTCCTTTGCCTTTTATCGATCAGGTATTAGACACATTAGTAGGTAAAAAGTACTTTTCATTTTTGGATGGTTTTAGTGGCTATAATCAAATTCAGGTAGCACCTGAAGATCAAGATAATACCACATTTACTTGTCCATGGGGAACTTTTGCCTACCGAGTGCTTCCTTTTGGGTTATGTAATGCACCAGCAACATTCCAAAGAGCACTACTAGGAATTTTTTCTGATCTAATCCATGATTGTGTAGAGGTTTATATGGATGATTTTACAGTTTATGGTAATTCATTTGAAGAGGCATTAGAAAATTTGGAAAAGTTCTTATAAGATGCAAAGAAACAAACCTTTCATTAAGCCATGAAAAATGCTTTATGATGTTTACTGAAGGGATTGTTTTAGGACATCATATTTCAGGAGATGGGATTAAGGTTGATAGATCAAAAGTTGAAGTCATTTCCAAGTTGCCTATTCCAAATTGTCAAAGTGATGTTAGAATTTTTCTAGGATTTACTGGTTACCATAGAAGATTTATAGAAAACTTCACTAAAATAGCATCTCCACTCTTCAAATTTCTTACAAAAGACTGTGAATTTAAATGGGATCCTGATTGTCAATCAGCTTTTGAAACTTTGAAAACAAGAATATCTGAAGCACCTATCTTAAGAGGACCAAATTGTAAACTCCCTTTCCATATTTCTACGGATGCTTCAGATACAGCTCTAGGAGCTGTGTTGGGTCAAAAAGATTTAGTTCCTTATGCCATTTATTATACCAGTAAAAATTTGACTCCCACAGAGTTGAACTATACCGTGACTGAAAAAGAGTTTTTAGCTGTTGTTCATGCAATTAATAAGTTTAGACATTACATAACAGGCTATGAAACTTTTATTCATACTGACCATTCTGCAATTAGATATTTAATGAACAAACCTGTTACTAATGGCAGAGTGACAAGATGGCTCTTACTTTTGCAAGAATTCAATATTACCGTGTTGGATAGACCAGGAAAACAAAATACAGTAGCTGATTTCTTGTCTAGGATTCAGAATACTAAAGAAGATTCTCCTGTAGAGGATAAGTTTCCTGATGAATACTTATTTGCAGTAACTATTAAGACACCTTGGTATGCAGATATTGCTAACTATTTGGTTATAGGGAAACTACCTTCACATTTATTTCCAAGTGAAAAACGAAAAATTATTCAGGAGAGTTCAAAATATTCATGGATTTCTAACGAATTGTTTAAAACAGGGCCAGATCTTGTGATCATAAGATGTGTCAGGGAAGATGAAATGCCTAATATTCTTAAGGCATGTCATGATGAACCATGCAGTGGACACTTTGCAGACAAAAGAACGGCCTATAAAATCCTCTCTTTAGGATATTATTGGCCTTCCCTCTTCAAAGATGCAAAACAATATGTCAAAAGGTGTGATAGCTGCCAAAGAGTAGGGAAACCTACCCTTTCAAATGAAATGCCATTGCAAACACATGTACTCATTGAACCCTTTGAAAAATGGGCTTTAGATTTCATTGGACCTATTAATCCACCATCTAAGCAAAAGAAGTATATATTGGTTTGTACTCATTATGTTACTAAATGGGTAGAAGCTAAAGCATTAGTATCTGCTACTGAAAATTCAGTTGTTCATTTTCTTTATGAGGATATTTTTACTCGCTTTGGTGTTCCAAGAGAAATTGTGACAGATCAGGGGAGCCAATTCACATCCAATTTGGTGGAGAAGTTGATGGAAGAATACAAAATCAAGCACAGAAGATCTACTCCTTACCACCCGCAAGCAAATGGTCAAGTGGAGTCCACAAATAAATTTCTTGAAAGTATCATCACCAAAACTGTTCATCTACATAGAAGAGATTGGGCAGAAAGGCTTCCTGAAGCCTTGTGGGCCTACATAACTACATGGAGAAATACAACAGGACATTCTCCCTATGAACTTGTTTATGGGAAAGAAGTCCTATTCCCCATTGAGTTCCAAGTCAAAACCTTCAAGATGGCAGTTCAGTTGGGGATGGATCTATCAGAAGCCCAAAAGCATAGAATGGAGTAGTTGAATGAGCTAGATGAGATCAGACAAGAGGCAATTCTAAGAACTGATCTAGTTCAATATCAAAGAGCTAAATGGCATGACAAGTACATCAAAGAGAAGTTTCAAGAAGGAGATTGGGCATTGTTATTTGATTCCAAGTTTAAAGATTTTCAAGGAAAATTTCAAACTCATTGGCTTGGGCCATATGAGATTGACAAGATCTTTAGCAATGGAGCGGTAAGAATCAAGACCATTGATGAGTTTCAAACTCCTCTTATTGTGAATGGCCATAGATTGAAAGTTTATCATAAGCCACTCTCAAAAGAGGATTTTTTCAAAATGTTTCAAGAAATTTCTGCAATCAGGCTGGTACAAAAGAATTCTTCTTCTCCACCAGCCTAGCTTTTGTTCTCTTCAGTTTAAAAAAAAAAAAAAAAAATTGTATAAGCCTGAAAACCAATCACTGATTGGCAGTCTTATACAGAAAATATAGGGTGAAAATCAGGAACACCTGACACTCTATATTTTCCAAAAAAAATCTCTCTTTCATTTCACAAGTTTTGTGATCATTCACTCCATTCCATTCCACTTCATTCCATTTCATTTCACTTCATTTCACTCCACTCCACTTCATTTCATCCATTTCATTAATAAAAATCTTTTTCATGACCATTTCCATCTGGTCATTTGTCATCTGTTCATTTCCATTCATCCAAGTAATAGTTGTGTCAGTTTCCGCAGCTGACATCTGTTTCCGCAGCCAGAAGCAGATTCCGCAGCTACTACTCTGTTTTCAAAAAGAATGTACAGTCAGATGTTATTTCCATAATCATGAAATAAAATGCAGGTGAGAGGATCAAAAATGAAGACATGGAGCATTCAAGACACCAATGAAGAGAAATTAGTTGAAGACCAAAGGAAAAGGCAAGGATTCCAAAGGTATGAATAAAATTTATTTCAAATAGCATTGAAAACACATTTTTATATAGTTATGAACCATGAGCTCTATCCATTATGTGCAATGATTATATTGACAATTCCGTAACCTTTCACGATCTCCATATTATCCTCTCGCATTCATTCACAAACGGTTCCATCATTAAACCCCCGATTTTCACTCATGATCCAATATTCCACCGGTGACAATGAGACGTATTTGATTTGACCAAGGACTCTTACAGCCGCATAAATCCATAACCGTTGATTGAAACGTGTTCACATTTATTTCGCAGCCACCAAATTTCAAAACGCTGTCGAATGTGTTATACTCTGTCAATTGCACAGTCGTATCTCTGTTATGCTCACGAAACCCTTTTCTATTTTGTCTCACTCCATTCCGTTCATTGTGCTCATTTCCACTCTCGGATATCTACCCACAGTCTCACTCCATTCCGTTCATTGTGCTCATTCCCATTCTATAATATATTCCCACAGTCATTGAGCTTGTTTCTGTGCATTCAGCCGTTCTATTTCCATTTGAATCCTCCACACAGGAAAGTATTTGAAGAGAAAAAAGAGAAATGGGTAAATTGCTAAGAGCAGAACCGGAAGGACCAAAGTTCATGGAGGGATATCTGCAAGTAAGGGAGATATTGAAGAAAGAAAAATGGTTGCATTTTATCCAGAAGTTCAGAGATTATCACAAAGAAGTTACAAAAGCATTTGCAAGGTCGTTTAATGGCTTGGAAGCATAAATTGGAGACCTTAAGTTTGTGGTCAATGAAGAATCTATAGCAACAGCCACGGAACTTCTTCAGGAGGGTGAGCGTTGGTTTAAGAATAAAAGTATCAATGATGAAGCATGGAGAACAATCTTACGAAACCAAGGTATGGACATAACTGTTTTTAAAAGAGGAATTCCTGTGCATGCATTGAAAGAGGAATGGGCTACTTTGCTGTTAGTTGTTCAGAAATTCATTACATGTGAAGGCCGTTTTGGGTCCATGTACATGTACCATACCAGGTTACTGATGAATTTTCTAGATAATCAAGCTCTCAATCTCCCATATTTTCTGTTAAATAGCTTGAAGAAAATGTCCGTGACTGTTCAGAAACATTTAGGAGATGTAGAACCTCATCTATATCACCACGGCCTTATAAAAATTTTGATTGAAAAGGAGTTAAAGGAAAAGAAAGACACATGGGAACAATTTCTGGTTAGAAATTTCTTTGAGGAACCTCAGGAAATTCCTGAAGGTAGCACAACAAGAAGAAGTAGGAGAAAAATAACAATTGATGAAATCCAAAATACTCCTACTACTGCAATTGAAAGAACTGATAGGGAAGAAAGACTGTCAAAGAGGAAGAAGAAATAAATCAAAGGTAAGAAGCCAATAACACCAAAAGAAAGAAAAACTATTGAGGCTATACATAAAACTCCTTCTTCTGAAGAAGAAGATAATCAAGTGTTATCTGAAAGACTAGTTTATCTTCAAAAACAGTCCTCTATGACCAAGAAGACAGAGAAAGAAAAACAAAAACAAAAGGATAGTGCACCACAGCGTGTGAGAAGAAGCAGCAGACTTAAGGGGAAATTGAGGAAAACGCAAATGAAGGGTCCTCATTTCATTGATTTGGGAGAGGAAACATCTGAACAGTCCCCAACTAACCATAGTCCATCTCAGTCAGTTAGTGAACCTGGTTCATTTCATTCCCAATCAGACATTGAACATACTCCATCCCATTCTCAGCAAGATATTGATGTGAGCCCTCCTCAGCCAGATTATTCTCTTTCACGACATTTTGGGGGCAACCCAATAAAAATGACACCTGAAATAGACCCCAAGCAGCAGGAAGTATATGACTATATAGAATCTTTGGAAAAGGCGGCTACAGGTCCCAGTACTTCATCTATCTAGCCTCATACAGTACAGGATGATTTAGTCCAATCACTAAAACAGGAAATTTTTGAGTTAGAACTTTTGAATAAACATATCAAAAATGAAAATGAGATATTGAAGGAACAAGGCAAACTGGACAAAATCATCCATGATAATACTATGCTACATCTGGGAATATGGAAAAAGAAGAACAAGAAATTGAAAAGAAAATGCCAGAAGTTGAGCAGAGCACTGGTTAATATCAAATTTAGGTGCTTAATGAAGAAACCCAGAATGTTAGCAGCACCAAGGAAGAGGAGGAGAGGATTGGATGTGCTAGCTGAAGTGTCAAGGCACATGAACTAAGGAAGGAATATTAAAATTTTGGTTGCATGAGGACATGCAACACCTTCACAGTGGGGGTATGTTGAGTCTCAATTCTGCATCTTTTCCATACACTTTTCTATACCTTTTTCACTCACCCGAACCTCCCAAGTTGTCAATATCATTTGCAAAAGAGCATCTAACATGGTTTTTAATTATATTTTTGTGTTTGCTATTTGATTTAGATTTTGTTCATTCAACTGTGGAATCTTGCCACTTTCCGCAGCTGCTGCAACTTTCCGCAGCTATTTTGTGAAACTCTATGTTACAGGTGTCTACAGGGAAAACGAGCCACATGGGCAAGTCAGGAATGATGTGGACATGGTTCGTGTCCTATTGGTTCGAGCAAACTCATCTAAAGAAGCCATGGTCAAAGGCGTCCACATGGAAGTCAACCATAGAGTCTTACGGTGACAGGACTCTGTTCAGTGTCACGTAAAGGTTCATATGGCCGTTTCTGAGCTTGCGGAGGACAAGTCGACATCTGTACATGGCTCCATAGTCGAATTCAAGCATCCACTTCTCATAGATTTATTTTCCAACACGGCCATGATCCTAGATCCGTGGACTTAATGGTCTACGTGTTCTACACCAGCATAAACTTTAGGAGACAGTTATATTTCTTTTGTTATATATAACGCGTTTGCATACGCATATAGAGTTAGTCCCGATTAGTCTTTGTTAATTTTATTAAGTCTGCTCTGTAATGTAATTACGCTGCCTTTGAGCCGTAATACTACCATACTGTTATGACTGCATTTTAATATAAGAAGACTCTGTTTTCCAACTTAATTCGTACTTGAAGATCGTTGCCAAGGCCGGTGTAGAGGGCCCCTGCTCAGCTAAGGTTTTGTGCATTAGTGTATAGTTCTTATTTCATTTCTTTAAAGCTCATTGTGCCATAATCCATTCACATGTTTATACATTTCATTTTTTTCATTTCTGTTTATAAACTTTCCTGCTTTCCTTTTCACTTATGTCTTTCATGTTTTATGTTGTTAATCACTGATCAGTGTTCTTGTTTCAGGTTATAGATAGGAAGCCCGGGCATTTTCATAGCTTTTTGACTAATGACATGGAATTAACATTGTTCTGCTGCTAATGTGTTTTTCTTAGTTTCTGTTTCATTTCGGTATTGCTTTGTTTAACTCAGTTTTGCTTAATTGTTTCAGTAGTTAAATTTAGATATATTAAACTGCTCATAGCATCTTCAGTTGCCTCCGAAAGCCACAGCTGGACTGATGGTGAGGGATTTTATTATGAAATGTGTAGTTTAGTATTACTTTCCTTTCTACAAAATTAGATATATTAAACTGCTCATAGCATCTTCAGTTGCCTCCGAAAGCCACAGCTGGACTGATGGTGAGGGATTGTATTATGAAATGTGTAGTTTAGTATTAGTTTTCCTTCTGCAAATTTAAATATATTAAACTGCTCATAACATCTTCAGTTGCCTCCAAAAGCCACAGCTGAACTGATGGTGAGGGATTGTATTATGAAGTGTGTAGTTTAGTATTAGTTTCCTTTCTGCAAGTTAGAAATGTTAAATTGTGCATGACATCTTCAGTTACCTCCGAAAGCCACAGCTGGACTGATGGTGAGGGATTGAATTATGAATGTATGGTTTGATATTAGTTTACTTTCTACAAGTTAGATATCGGTTACTCAAGTTTTTTATGGTTACTTCCGAAAATCATAGCTGGACTAATGATGAAGGATCAGAAGATAAATTGATGTAATCTGATTTAGATTTACTTTGTTGCAATTTTGAATTTCTTTAAGCATAGTTTCTTTTTGTTTAGACAACAGCAAGAATAGTATAGTTTCATGCTCACTAGTTCACTGTTTTTGATTTATTAGACTTACAGCATCTTTTCATTTCAGAAGTACATTTTCATTTCCCTTCAATGTTTGTCATTGAAAATTTCAAATTCCTTTTTAAGTTTCAAGTTGGTAAATCATTATAGGGGATATCATTTCCTTGAATAAATATAACCATACTTGTTTTCATTTTAGAATTTCCATTTCACCTTAGAAAACCAAAAACGAAAAAAAGTTAAGAAATAGGTTATCTTGCACATATAGTGCGCCGCACTTCATCAGCTTACGAATCCCGGATTGAAAAATTAAATGCAACAATTTAGGATACA